>OV839568.1:36494243-39007583 GCA_929447395.1 Epistrophe grossulariae
AATTCTGGAGCGTGCTTAAAAAATAATCAAACACAACACAACAAAAAAAAAAAAAAAAAACACTAACAATAATCCCAAAACTGAAGGGGTTGCTTGTAGGTATATGAGGAATTCAAGAGTGTATGTATATAATACTGATGGTTGTCCGCTTTGCTTTTTGATGGATTGTATCTTTCATGAACAGTTATTATTGATTGCCGATAAGGACAGATCCATTGTTGCCATTGGAATTGGTGCTACTGGAAGCGTGTCACGTTTTGGTAAAGCAGATTAAGTGGTAATGTGTTCATCATTTTGCCAGCATTCATCTTCCGGCAATCCACGTGTCCTTGTGCAAACACACACACACACACACACCGGGCCCTATGCTTTCAGTTGAGAGTGAGACTTCATAATGATAGGTTTGTAGGTATACGCCAAAGGGAGTTAAATCTATTTATATGAGGATTTGGATGCTTACAGCTTTTATATGTACATAGATGAAGAAGAAAATTCCATGGTAACTTTTTCCTTGAGATAATAAATGATTGGGTTGGTGGAAAATTACTGATGCAGTAGATGTTTAACTGGAAAGAAAAAAAAAATCAAAACCTGCCAAAGGGTAGGTATATATAGGATGAAATTGCTTGGTGAAAGAATATTTGATATGAGTACAAATTTCACGGTAATCTGTGTTTTTAATTATTATTTGAGGGGCAAGGTTTCTACATGATAAAATGTCAAATTATAAAAATAAATAATGTTAAAGAATATCATTAGGTAGCTACTCATTATTATTTTTAATTTTTTGTTTGGTACATATAGTAGGTAGATACATACCTGCAATAATACAATATTTCGACGAAAAATCTGTAACTCGAGATTTTAATCGAACATTACGAACAAAATTGCTCAAACAATTCTGTCTTCTTCTGTATGGCTACGTCATTATAGCGCACGGGTCGATTTAAAAATAGGGAAAATCCAATAATTGAGTACGATTTTTAAAAAAATTCCTTTTGTGTTTGAATTAAATATTTTTCAAAATAAAAATTATTGGGTAAATTAGGGTAAAACAAAAAATACCATCAGATTTTAAATATAATTTTTTTTTATTGAAACGTATGAGCCATGTTAAAAGGATGGATTCAAATATATTTTTCAAAATTAAGCTTAAGTAGGGAAAACCAAATACAATAGGGTACGATATTAAATTTACTTTCTCTGCAATCTCAGTTTATTATAGAATGAAAATCGATGAAAACGATGTTTTATAAATTAAAATATTTAATTTTAAGAATTAATTAATGGAAATACATATGTATATATTTTTAATTGAATTTGAATGCTTAAAATTAAAGAAGGGTTTTATGGTTTATAATTTCACAAAAGCTATCCTGGGTTTTGTTGTGTTTAAAATAAAAGAAAAGTCTTTAATTATTGTTAAATACTTTGAGCATATAAATTTTTATTTATTTATGATCGTCCTAAGGACCGTCTTATGGGTAATGCTCTTTGAAACAGTCGTAAGTTTCCTAGAGATTTTCAACGGAAAATTGTCAAGTTTTATTGTGATTGGGCCTAATTACCAAGAAGAAGGAATCTTTGGTAGTAGGTACAGTCAGAAAGCATAGCCTACACGAGAAAAAATTCTAACTCCTGAACAAACAAATTCAATTTGATAGGTACTACACGGCAAGTTATAGATTCGTAAAAAAAATCGAACTCGGGATTTTGATCAAAGTTGGACATTACGATCATAGGGAAGTCGAAAAAAAAGTGGGTCTCGCAATTCTGTTCGTCTGCCTGTCTGCGTTCTTTGGGCGTCCCCCCCCCCCCCCCACACGTTTTTTTCATTTTTTTTAAGACCGAAAAAACGATACCACCGTACAAATTTTTTTTAGCAAAAAATGAAAATCATATTTTTCTCCAAAACGTGCCCATAACTTAAAAAAAAATTCAGTAATGCTTTTTAACAAAAAGGCAACCATTTTATAAATAAAAATGTCCGAAAATTTTTGTTTAATTTAACATATTTTTATTTTTTTTTACAATTCCAGTTCCATGCATATTTGCAACACTGTGATATATTGTTCATAAATAAATGTACCTATTCGAATAATATACTACCTTAAACTTAACTACGATTTAAGGAGGTGGTATACAATATAGGCTCCCATAACTAATTTACTTCTTTTATAAGATAAAATATAGTTTTTGAAATATTAAAACTTTAAAAACACAGTGTGATCGCACATAAGAGCAAGTTCGTGCCACCCAGTCGTGCACCAATTTTTTAACTTCAACGCGTACCACTTTGAATTTAAAAGTGAAATCGTTTAAATTTAAAGTTTCTTAATTTTAAACTACAAAGAAAAGTTTTACGTTAAAATTCAAAGTAAACACTTAAAAAATATTAAAAATGATTGTATTAAAACTAAAAGTGAACATTTTTAATTTTAAAATGACATTTTTAATAGATATTTGAAAGAATTTAATATAAAATTAAAAAGGAAAAATAAAAAAGAAAAAATTTGTAAAACACGTTTTAAATTACTAACTTTAAAATTATGATGCACTTTTAAAAACGTTCACTATAAAATTTAAAGTGTATTCAAAGCTAATATTTAAAATTTTTAATTTGTCTCTCTCTGTCATCATAAGCTAAAAGGCAAAATTTCACATAATGTCCACAAAAATTAGCTTTTTGTCACGGCGATCGCACTTGGAACTACATATATACATATATAGATATGTTGATTAGTGAGGTCTTTGTCAAAACTCAATTTCTGTTGAATTTACTTCATCTTACATAGATTTCATGTCAAATATCAAGTGTGAATTACATATATAGGGTGTCCCGAAATCACCGCTTCAGAAGAAAACCATGAGTTCCTGAGGTCATTTCAAGTCGAAAAACTTATGAGGTAATTTTCTCGTTTTCGCTCAGTTTTTGACTTATAACGGTTTTAATGATTTGTTTTCTTTTTTCCTTTGATTGCTCTAACTTTTCCAAACTACACCGATTTTTGAATTTTTTTTTTTATTTAAACAAAAACAGTTAGAAATTTTTATCTGCCATACAACTTTTTTCTGTGCGGATAACGGTTTTCCCGCAATTTATTATCAAACACTTTTTTTAAGAATGTTAAGGTTGTTTTTTTGATTTCGATATGATTTTTTTTCTAAAAAACACGTTAGTAAGTATAACTTTTTTCTTTTTATTATGAAAGTCCATTATGTGTTCTTAAAAATACTTAACATTTTTTACTTAAAAATACATTTAAAATTATTAAAAAATAGAAGACGAAAAATAAAGGAAAATCAAGAAAGTATGAATATTTTATGAAAACGAATTAAAATGAATAAAAAACTACAGTGAGTGTTTAGTTTTGAATGTTACAAAGGATAAAGTAAGAGTAAGACCGTTAAAAGTTTTTTATTCATTTTAATTCGTTTTTATTCAAATATTCATATTTTCTTGATTTTCCTTTATTTTTTCTTTTTTATTTTTTTAATAATTTAAAATGTATTTTTAGGTCAAAAATGTTAAGTATTTTTAAGAACACTTTCATAATAAAAAGAAAAAAATTATACTGAATAACGTGTTTTTTAGAAAAAAAATCATATCGAAGTCAAAAAAACAACCTCAAAATTCTTAAAAAAGTGTTTGATAATAAATTGCGGGAAAACCGTTATCCACATAGAAAAATGTTGTAGAGCAGATAAAAATTTCTAACTGTTTTTGTTTAAAGAAAAAAAAAAATTCAAAAATCGGTTCAAGTTTGGCAAAGTTAGAGCCAGTCAAAGGAAAAAAGAAAACAAATCATTAAAACCGTTATAAGTCGAAAACGAAGCGTAAACGAGAAAATTACCTCATAAGTTTTTCAATTTGAACTGACCTCAGGAACTCATGGTTTTCCTCTGAGGCGGTGATTTCGGGACACCCTGTATACCGAACAGAATTAAAACTCCTAATCACTAAAGCTGGATGTTTTTGTTTTTAGATTTTGCCAATGGCCTGCAGGCATTAGCGTAGCTATACTCGTATTATGTATAAACAATGTTATAAAATTTTTCTCCTCTAAATCAAAACGTTAACTTTTAAATCATGGTGTTAATTTTTCTTTTCTAAGTTTTTGTGTTAAAAGACACTTAACTCATATTAACAATTAAAAGTAAACACTTTAAAATTAATTACTAGAATTTTCAATTCAATGGCTTCGCTTTCAAATTAAATACATTTCTTAAATAATGCTGTTAAATGATATCTTATTAATTTTAAATCTTCAAATTATAAAAATTAAATGATTTCATATTATATTCGAAATGTTTTTGTTTAAATACAAAGCAATTTCTCTAAGAGGCAGTTTGTTCACTGTGGGTTAAATCTGAACCATGACTTTTATAGCTTCTAATTAAATGGCACTAATCAACTAAAATCTCCTGATTAACGATTTTCATGATTAATGAAAAAAATTTGTTTACCATCCACATTAAATGAATTAATAGTTACAATAATCCTTCATTAAAGTTGATCAACTGTGAACAAACTGGCCCTTAATTTCAAAGCTAAACGTTTTAAAACGAAAACATTTCCTTTTAATTTTGGCAATTTGTTTTCTCATGAAACACTTAAGATTTGCACAATTTAAATCTAAAAATGCGAACTATTGCACTTTTTCCCTCAGTGTACATGACAACATTTCCTAGAGATAAAACACTGAAGTAGCTAGTATACGCTGTTCCAGCATCTCAAAATTGACAAGAAGACTTTATGGAGATCTCCATACGCATCACCGATCAATCAACTGAACCGAGAACTAGATTGACCACATTCCGATCGTGGAAAGACACTCTAGTTAATTTAAATGTTGACAATTGACCCTGCGTTTGGCTAGGATAAGATTTTTTGAATGTGTAGGTGAAGGAAAGGTTGAAAGCCCAACTTGGTCGCCATCCTGTAAATTTTTAATTATAACTTTTTTATTTTCGTTTTATTGGTAAAATGTGAATTCTATTTTCTACAAGAATCTAGTGAAATTTTTTTTTGTGAAGGTTAAAAAAAACAACACAAACATATATATGCCAGTAAGACCTAGGGCCTTATAAATATTTGGCAATGTTAGAAGGAATGGAAGGATGGGATAGATTTTTGTTGGCACAGAGGATTCAGAAATTAGGTTTTGATTATCTCATTATAAATCCCAGGGGTGGCGTTCAGTTGAGGGAATATAGAAAAGAATGCTGCCTAACCTGGGGATAGAACCCACACATCCAATTTAGCGGTCAAGCACTACTTCCACTGCGCCGGGGCCACCCCCAAGCTTATGGTTCTCTAGATATGACAAGAAACCTTTTCCATCTCCAACGCCAAATTGGGGTGATTTTCACCGCCATACGCATAAACAACACAAATGTATCTTGGCAAAAATGTAGGGTTTGGCCAAAATGTTGTAACATTTCAATGGACTACTCCTCCATTATCAAGGATGTTCGTACCACTACCGAACCTCGTTATACCCAAGATGCGGCTGTGGATATGTCCCCGATCATATCGAAAACAGGGAAATATTATAAGGAAGTTCGACGTGCGTCGGACAGCTGCAGTCGCAGTAAATCGCTGACATTTTCCTTTCGAGTATCCAATAACCTCATGAGAAGTCGTCCTTTGTCAATAGCATCATGTATTGAAAACCAGTGCCAACATTTCCACTTTCCAAGAACCCTTTGGCGTGCTGGGTTTCAAACGACCGCGACCCACGCACGTGTTTTGACGTTTTTGTAGAAATTTGCTTTATCTTTGTGTTATTCCCGTAAATCTCATAAATATATAACTTTGCCAATTTTGATGAAATTTCTCACAGAGGTATTCATATTTCTAGTATAGGTACTTTTGATATTTTTTTCAAATTATTTCATTAACGTGTATTTGTTTTGTTACTAAACTAATAATTTATCTCTTCAATTTATTTAAAAAAAAATTAAAACATGGTATGCAACCGCAAAATTCGTGAAAGAAAGATTAATTATTTTTCCTTAAAAGAAGAATTCCAATTGCGTTGTTTGCTGTGACCTTTAGATACTTTGAGAACCACCAAAATATTGGCTTCATAAAAAGGTATCACAAAAAAAAATATATAATAACAATGTTGCCATAACAAGAAACATTCACAAAACGCCTTAGGTGAACATATTTTTCCATCATAATATTTTGTTTAAATATTTTATTTTTTGGACAGGTCGAGGTCGAACATTTGAACAAAAAACAAAAAAACAAAATAAAATAAAACAAATACCAAAAAACAAATCGCAACTTTTCTGCCTATACCTACCTACGTATGTAAGTACATTGTTTAGGAATAATTTAACAATGTTCCAAGGTTCCCACTCTCTCTGCCCCTCCTATATGTATGTTCCAAGTAGAATTTGGTATAAGCAAAAGTTCTAAGCCGACCTACATATATACCTAAATGTATATACGAACCTTTGAATTGTTTGCCCTAACGTCCTGCCATGAAGGTATAAAATTCCACATCCGTTTCCTTTGTTTTTTTGCTGATCCTCCGTTGGAACATTTTAAAAATAATTTTCGTGTTTGGAAGTTTCAGACTTTTAAAGCGGAATTTCTGTTTATTAGATATTTTATTCCGAGTGTGGGCTTATACGAGTATCAGTATGTAGGTTAGATATAGGTAGGTATAGGTATGTTTGAGCGGAAGTAACCCCTGTTGATATTTTTTTTTAATATATTATTTTTTTTTTTTTTCGATGTGTTTATGTGTAAAACATTCTATGTTACATTTTATGTTCAATATGGCAGCCAGCGGAAAACATTCATTGAAATTTTCGTCCCTTTAGTTTTAATTTTGTATTTTTTTTTTTTTTTTGATTTTTTTTTGTTGTTGGCTGTGTTTTCAAATTCTTTGTCTTGGTTTGGCCTCAGGCGAAACATGATTATTTCCGTTTACCATTTGTCTACCACTGAGCCTTTAAATTATTAAAAGTTCAGTTGTGGAATGTAATCAGGATATCCACGTGATTGCCACAGGTAAAAAGAAAACGAATTATTATATCCACTGTTGCGTTTGAATGCTACTTTGCTTCTTTGGCGGTTTAATTTTCCTCCTTCCTCCTTAAATATATACATATATACCTAAAGTCCTCAAATGATTCTGTATTTGCGGTGTATAAAATGGGGGTCGAGGCGAGTTCTGATGTGTTTTGGGGGAGAAAAGACTTTGCTTTATAATTTTTGCTGTTTATGTAAAGAAAGAATTTTCCCTCGGGGTTTTGGTATATAATCTTCCATTTAGGATGGGTTAGATTTGTAATGACAATTGTTTCAAGTAATTAATAGAATTAAATATTACATGTGGGAAAAGGTAAATGTATGTATTTTGGGATGAGATTTGTGTTTGACATGACTGGAACTGCAAGATATAGGGGTTATCTAAACATATATAAGCAATCCTCAAATACTTTAATTCGAAAAGGAATTATAAATGGTTTATTTGTGTCGAGTTTTTTATCTACAGACAAAAATAAATACGATGTAATGAGGTTGGTATGTTAATCAAACATAGATTTTCAATAACAATTATTAGGAGAAGATATGCCGCACCTCTGCTTGTGATGAATGCATTTTTAGTAAGTAGTTATTGTAAAATTGAGTTAAGACAGTCGGGGTAAAACTTTAAAATGACTAGAATAATAAAGTAAAATAAATTATTCTTGAATCAAAAAATACAAAAAAAAATGTTTTTAAAATTAAAAGTTTAAAAGTTTTGTAAATTACATATTTTTAATACATCGCCATTCGTGTTTACAAAAAAGAAATCCAAAAATTTCCTCAAAACCCTATACCTTTTAATATATTTCGGCAAAAAAAAAACTGAAATAAATTTTTATTATTTTATTACAATTAATTTATTTATGACATATACTTAAGATACGAAATTTTAAACCATTTTTGATAAAATTTGAAGAAAAAAAAACAAAACCTTTTAAAAAAACGTTCGTCAATTGATAAAAATCCGGGATGTTGTCTGAGTGAAATCCCCAAGATAAAATACCTACTTTATAATAAAAAAGAAAAGAAAGAAAGAATAAAAAGAGAAAATCTCAAACAAAAAATCTGCCCTACTTTCAGGGAAACATGTGCGTAACCTCCAAAAAAACAGTATCATAATCAGAAGGAATCTCAAAGAAAATACAATCCAACAAGAAAGGCGCTCTTAGTAAATATTTTATTTTTCAAAATTAAAATCTCCGAAAATTCCCAATGGTCCCCAACATATTTTTTAAACTTACGTTATTCCAAAGCAATCCCAAAAACAAAAGATGCAACACGCTTTACGCACAAAATCCCCAATAAATGTTAGAAAAATCTTCAAAAATTCCCAAAAAACTCCAACTTATTTGGGACACATATACGTACTCCCCAAAAATCAAAATCTCAACAGAACGGATTCCCAAAAAAAAATGCAATTGGCAAAAAGTCGGAAATATATTATTATGAATACAAAATATTTAGGACTTCTTCCTTTACGACAAAATTTCCTGAATAATTCTAAATTTAACCGATAAATTCTATAAAATTTCCAAATTTCGGATTTTAGAAGTAAAGTCATCATCACGAGTAAAATGAATTTCCAGCAACTTTCAGTTTTATGGTGAGAACTCATAAAGGCACGAAGTGAACGAAATTTCCCCGGTCAACGCTTTGAAGAGATTTGTTTGACACTCCTCTTCGTACAGATGATAGTGTGTGTTCAGCCAAGCTATTTGGAAAGGAAACTATACAGAAAATTTCTACGATTTTGTTTCTTCTTGTGAAAGGTATACAAGAGATTTTTAAGGAAATTAATAGAAAACGTCAAACAAATCTCCAGCAACCTGTTTTCGTGTGAAAGGTGACAAACATAATGGCGCAAAATTTTAAACGATTTAGTAAAATGTTAAAGCCATTTTAGTAATTTACTAAGTTAAAAAGAAGATTTTGGTAATTTTAAACGATTTTAGCAATTTACTAACTCTTAACAATTTACTAAAGTTAAAATCAGAAAATGGCTCCTTTAAATTTTAGTAATTTTGCTAAATCCATATGAAATCTGTCATTGTTCTCGAAAATAATTTCTTAGCAATTTTATTTGAAAGATTTAAATTGTGTTTTTTTTTGTGTGCTAATTCTTTTCAAAGTAAATTTCCATCTGTGTTCACATTATTTAACCAACTTTTCCACACTTTTTTGAACTAAAGATCTCCATGTTGGCAGCTTCAAATGGTTATTAAATTTTTTTTAGTTATATTAAATGATTTCTTTGGTTTGACTATGACAACTTTACAATATCTTACTTTATCATTATCACTTGCAGAATCGATTGCTGTGGCCAAAACTCTAACTAAAAAAAACTATTAAATCTTCCCAACGATTGGAAAAGCACATAAACAAAATAAAATAAGAAAATAGTTTTCACAAATAAAAAAATAACAAAATAAATTGTAGGTTGTCACTTTGACTGCTGACATTCCAAATATTAGGTCCGTTCCCTAAGTTTAGGTTTGTTTGCTTTGTTTTTCTTTATGAACTGTCATTGTTTGGACGTGTTTAGATGCACCTATTTTAATAAAAGGGAGTTAGTAATTTACTAGTTAGTAAAACGAAAAAAAGGATTAAAATTTTGGAAGAGCTAGTAAATTACTAAATAATTTAGCAATTTGCTAACTAATAATATGATAAGCCCTTATAACAATAGGTTTTTTTAAAATTTTGCGCCAATGTTAATTATAATAATGAATTCTCGAATTTATTGCTCGATTCTCTTCTTGCACATCATCTTTTTGGGATTTTTACTTGGGGTTTTTTTTAAGAGATTTTCTCTTGGGAAATTTGTTTTTACTAGGTTTTGGTTTGGGGATTTTGGCTTTGGGATTTTTGTTTAGGATAATGACTTTTGGACAAACACTACTAACTCTAAAAGTAAAAAGAAAGGTTAATGTGGTTTGCCAAAAAGCCATAATCTCAAAAAGAAAATCCCAAAGCCAAAATACCCAAACTAATATCAGGTAAATACAAAATCCACAATACTATAAATTCTCGTAAAGATGAAATCCCCAAGATAAAATCCGACGGATCTGATCTTTACAGATCTGAACTGGATCGTTGTTATTTCTAACAAAAATTATTTTTTCATACTATTTTAATCAATATGTTGAGGTTTTTTGGAGATTTTTGAAGATTTGGAGATTTTATAGCAAAAGAAAATATTCATTGGGGAGTTTGTATATAGGGCGCCTTGTCCCATGAGGATTTTGTCTTATTGGAATACATTTTTTGGGCATTTTATCCGGTTGAGATTTTGGTTTTTGGGGATTACTTACATATACGTTTCCAAAAAAAAAAAAATTGCAAAATTGAAGCAAAATTCTTATCAAAAATTTATTTTTCCCCAAAAGCTATAATCCCAAAAAGAAAATCCTATCTTTGGGGATTTTCTTTTTGGGATTTCCCAACCATGTGATAACTTTTAGTAAAGACCAATTTCTTCTATTAAGTATTTTTATTTCTTGTGGCCCAAACCCTTTTTGCTATTTCTTACAAAATAAAAAAAAAAAAATTAGAAAGACCAAACTAAAAAAAATTCTGTAAAAATCTAAATTTTGGTGAAGGACTTCATTTTTGTGTATACCCTTAATTTAGACCAGGGCCCGGCTTATTAATATTCAAAGGAGGAGGGGTGAAAGGGATTGAAATTCAATTTAATGTAAATATCTTAAAAATCTATAATTTTTTAAACTGTGAAGATAAAAATTGTAGCTTATGAGAATCTTCACCATACAAATTTTGACTTGCGTAAATCTTGCAATGTCAATTTTTTTGTATTTTAATTTTTAATGTATCTACAATTCCCAGACCACCGCCGCGGGTAAAACAAAAAACGTCATCAAATTCTGTCGCAAAGTTGTGAAGGCTTGTGATCTTAAACGCAGAATACTGTCAATTGATTGAATTTTTTGGTGTGACCGGGTAACCTGCATTATGCATTGACGCAGTCTACGTTGACTGCATATTGATGTTTTTTTGTTAATGTCAAGGAGTCAACACGTTGACCATTTACGTACGTATAGACCATGTAATCCTATTAAAGTCTAATAATAACAGTGGTTAGTTTTAATTTGGTCTGTTTCACATCAACGCTGCGCTGTGTTAGTTACTGGGCGCGTTTATGAACGTTTTCTCAAAATCAAACACTCTTTAGAAAAAAAATTGACATTTTTTTTGTGTGTAGAATAAAATTTCCAATTTTTGCCTTCAACATATTCCTCAAAAACTGACAGTTTTTGGGAAATTTCCAAAAAAAACTCATTTTTTTAGAATTTTAGTCCCAAATATCTTAATTCAAAGCATCGCTTTGGCGGGTTTTTTGAAATTTTTAAAATGAAATCTGTTTAGCTATTTTGTATCTAAGAAAAAAATAAAAAAAACGATATCATAATAAATACAGATATCATATTATGTATACCTAGGATTATTTTTTCATTGTCCATTTTTTTCAAAAAAATTGTTTTAATCTTCTAATGAATTTTTCGGTTCATCAAATCGCTAAGGAAGAACTTAATGGTAAAATCAAGAAAAGAGTATATATAAGTACCTTCGGGCATTGTTCTGAAAAGCCACGTGCATATACATAGCTGCTGGTGTGTCTCCTTTGAGGGTTCAATGTAATTTGATGCAGTTTATTAGACTCGGTCCGTGCAACTTTATCATGGTTGAATTTCAATATTTTCTATATCCGAACAAACGACGACGACAAGGACGACGCTCTTTACTATTTTTTTTTTTTTTTTTTTTGTGGTTGACATAGCAACACTTTGAAAGAGGATACAAAAGATCGTACCCCTGGTGCACATTATATAAGGGATGCTTCAGTTAGCAGTTCATAAAGATTCCCAATCTAACGCAGTCATAGTGTTGTTGCCGTGGTTTTTCGCAACTTTTTGAAAAAAAAAAAAAAAAAAATATAAATGAATTCGATTTCTGTTTTTTTTTTTCAATTTGTTATACACGCAGGACAGACATCATTTTTTATTAGTTCCCCGGGACATTTTGTGTCTCCTAAATGTCGTTTATGAGTTTCTTCAGATTTCACTTTATATATATAAGGCACATCTAATATTTGCCATCCTTGTCTAACTTTAGTTTTATTAAGGATTATTGGCGGGCGGGTATAAATAGTGGGTCGAGGGTTCACCCCTCTTATAATATAGTCTGACAACATAAAAATAAATAAAAACACAATATTCTCGAAGGGGTTGGCTGAGCTCAAGGCTCAGCCAGAGAGAGGGCCATCCGACGACCGACGATGTGTATGTGGGGAATTGCATTTATATTGCGAGGGATTTATAAAAGTCGTATCATCTAACGATACAAATTAATAATGTATTTATACAGAGCATATAGCCAAAACAAAGCGCATAGAGTCAGAGTGTGCTCGTGCTCGCCCGCCCAATGAGTATGAATAATGCATGAAGGCATTTTCTGCTGCTGCTACTGCTGCTGCTGCTATACTGCTTCTATGGTTATACTGAGCCCAAAAACTCATCGTCGTCGATGGCCATGGATACAAATAATATTATTCTGCATGAAAAATGTTGATTTGTTGTTTTATGTTTTATATATGCCATTGCTGCCTGGTTTTTGTGAGTGATTGTGTTATTTTAAAATTTAATTTAATTTGTTTTCGTAATTATGGGAATTTTTTTATTTCAAATCATTTTTTTTAAGTGTTCAATTAATAGAAAAACTATGTAAACTACCTGAATCTGGGTATAACTTTGAATGTGTAGATTAGATGTTTCGGCACACAGCTACTTCATATTTTTGATATTTTTGCGTAGGCATTTATTTTTTAGGTGGAAAATGTAAATTGTATAATTTTGTATTTACCAAACAGGTGGAAAAATAAACTTTTGAATCGATACCTATATCTATCTCATTTCCTTTTTATTCTTACTCTTTTGTGAATACGTGAAGATTTCCAAGGTAGTAGGATAAAATATTTATATAATGCATAGACAACCAGTCTTACACTTTGTCTACAACAAGACTTCAATGTAAGCCTTCATTATCCAGGTTTATAACAGGTTTATGGATAATTATTAATTAAATGCTTGCATCCTTTATACCTATAATGTGCGTATAGTTTCTTATTATATTTATAATATCCTCTTTAATATACAATATTTCACTGTAAGGACTTGGAATTATACACAATTTATAATGGATTTTTTTCTATATACTTCAGGTCATTTACCTTAAAAAGACATACAGGTCGATTTTCCAAGTTGGATCAAAGGACAACAAAATATGACAAACAAAAATATATTTCGATTTTTTTTTATTTGTATTCTCTTAGAATTTCAAAGTGTTTGATATAAAATGCACGACTGGGTCTTTTTAAAAAAAATTATTTGTGTATATAAAATTTTTAATACATTTTTAAGAAAAGAAATTGGTAGGTACTCTACTTTTTAGTGTTTATCAAGGCAGAGTAACAAAATAAATAAAAAAAAAACAAAATTTGTTTAAAATCCAAAGTTTCTTTCTTTGATATGCTGCACGGAAAAAAATAATTGGTGTATATAACTAAAATTTTCGTTTATTTTACGAAATTTTCGTGGTGCAAAAGCACTAATGTTTTTTTGTAAATTGCACTAATATAGGCTTTCGTAAAATGTACGAATACTATCCCAACATAAAAGTACATACATTAGTAAATATCACGAAACATTTGTATATTTGCAAAATATTCCAAAAAAACTTTAGTAGGCTACGAAATTTTTAGATTTGGTAGGACGAATACATTTGTAAATACAACGAAAATTCTGTATTTTTGCAAAACTCGGGAAAAAATTTAGTAGTATGCACGATATATTTTTGAATATTGTGCATTCTAAGAAATAGAAATCTTTTGAAAGGACGAATGCATTCGTAAATACAACGAAAATTTTATGTTTTTGCAAAACTCGGCAGAAAATTTAATAGAATACAAGAAATTTTACGAAAATGAATTCGTAAATACAACGAAAATTTTGTATTTTTGCAAAATTCGAGAAAAAATTTAGTTAAATACATGAGATATTTTGAATGTGCATTCTACGAATTTTTTTCCCGAATTTTGCAAAAATACAAAAATTTCGTAAATATAACGATTTTTTTTACAAAATAGCTTTTAACTTCCTTTAGTGATTCGTCCCGACGATATCACTTGAACTCATCAGCTGACTATAGTAAGGGCCTAAATAGGCCATTTTTGTTAAGTTCGGTACATCTTACATAGATCTCATGACGAATATCAAGTGTGAACTTTATCCAACAAGATTATAATTCTTAATCATTAAAGCGCGAAGTTTTTGATTTTGCCCGTGGCCTGGCTTTGTTATATACATACAAAGGTTTGGTTTTTTTGTATTTTTAAAAAAATTGTAAGAAAAAATTTAGTAGAATACACGAAATATTTTTGAATATACAATATACATATTGTGCATTCTACAAAATCCCTTTTGATATAGTGAACAGATTTATTCTTTAAATTTACAAATTCTTTGTAGTTTTACGAAATTATTTGTAAAGATCGTACAGGCATAGATACACGCAAAAGCATTCGCCTATTAACATATGTATATGTTTGTATATAGGCTAATATAAATATAACGATTGGTTCAATAATTTTACAAAAAATTTGTAGTTTCACGAAATATTTTGTAAGGACGATAGCTAGTTCATATCCAAAAGTATTTGCCTTATAATATGCAGATTGGGTATAGTACACAACGATTGCTTCGATAATTATACAAAATTTTGTAATTATACAAAATAATTTGTTAAGACTACACTGTCTTTGATGTAATAAAAATCATCCGCCTACCTAGATGTGATAGAATGGAAGTAACTATAGTTTCGATAAATTCACAAAATTTTTGTAATTTTATGAAACCATTAGTAAAGCAAATAGATATAGCAAATAATTTATTTAGCATCGTATAGATTTAGTAGATTGAACGAATTTGTTTGCACATTTAACTAAAAATTCTCAAAAAAAAGTTTACGAAAGTTCATTCGTGGATTTTACGAAATGTTTGTGACACAGAATTTTTCGCATCTTATATTTACTACGAAAAATTTGTTCAATTCACAAAATTTCGTGCATTGAACGAAAATAAGATTTACGAAAATATTTCGTAGTGATTTTACGAAATATTTTTTTGGGTGTGCATTATTGTTGAAACTTATAAGAAGTTCTTGTGTAAAAATTTTTGTTAAAATTGGTTCTACAGGTTATGAGATACTCGGAAACCAAAAAAAAATAGTTCTTTGAAAGATACCGTTACTAAACGGTGGATACAATTTTTTTTTCAATAATATGGTAATCGTACTGATATTATAGCTCTTATAACATTTTTTTATCATATTCCTTCTTTCCTTCCTTATTTTTGAGAAAAATGAGAATTTAGTTACCGGTTTTTAAACACTTTTGTTATAAAAATAAATTTTTATTGAAAATCTGCAAGATGATATTAAAAAAGTGCTGGGTGCTTATTAGTTTAATAAAAATCCATCGAGTTGTTTTCGAATTATGTAATATGTTAAAGAAAGTAATTTTTTTTTCTGAATCAGAATACAAAATTTTTTAAAATTTTTGTTTACAATATGTATTTTAAACTTTTTTTTTTAAATGTTTGTATGTAGGTATAAAATACATATAAAACTTTTTGAAATATTTTCCACAAAAAAATTGATCAAAATCATGTTTGAACTATTTTTGAGAAAACAGTTCCAAAAAAATCGAACCATTTTTCGAAATTTTTATTTTACAAAATGGTAGACTATTTGCAAACAAAAATTACTGAATTTTTTTCAAATTGTGGAACGTTTTTGAGCAAAATAAGATTTTCATTTGTTGCTTACAAAATTTACACGACAGCAACTGTTATTTCTAGTCCAAAAAAGAATGAAAAAAAAGTGTTTTTTTTTTTAATTAGCTATACTCATGGAAATAACTTTTTGTTTTACAGTTTGAAATCTTCAAAAGATACTTGGCAATATCGGCACCACATAGTCTTCACCTTGTACCGCACTAAATTCTCCAGAAAATTAGGACCAATCTATATGAAAAATCGACAAAAGATTTTTATACACCCGTGAAGTTGGCCCCCCAAATTTCAAAAAATTGTTTTTTTTTTAGAGTTATATTTGAAATAGCTTTAGAGTTCTTGCCTAAAAATAGCAATAGCTTAGCTTGGCCAGAAATAGAAGAAAAAAAAAACAATATGGAGACCAACTTCACGCGGCCTCGATTTTTTCATGAAAAAGAGAGTTCTGATAAGGTATTTCGAATCTTGATGAAAAGTTCTGGAGTTCTCAATGGGTTTTAGAAATAGTTCGGCAAAATTGAAATGTAGAAAAATTACCAAGGCTGGGGGACCAAGTTCTCACTGATTTTTTTATTTTTATTTTTAAGGGTTTTCCATTATTTTTTAAAAATGATTTCAGGCAAGTGGCTGCCGCGGCTGGCTCGAATAAATTCCAGCCGAGAGGCCCAATTTTCGACCACTTTTTGCAGCAATTGGGGCCGTATGCAGCAATAAGGCGCCGAATATTCGCTTCCAAGGCGTCAATCGTCTCGGGCTTATCTGCGTAGACAAGCGATTTCACATAACCCCACAAAAAAAAGTCCAGTGGTGTTAAATCGCACGATCTTGGAGGCCACGCCACAGGCCCACGATGCGAGATAATGCGCTCACCAAAAGTTTCCTTCAATAAATTGATTGTTTCGTTGGCTGTATGGCATGTACCGCCGTCTTGTTGGAACCAAAGTTCGTCCACATCAACATCCTCCAATTCAGGCACGAAAAAGTCATTAATCATAGCTCTAAAGCGTTCCCCATTGACTGTAACATTATGGCCGGCTTCTTTCTTGAAGAAATATGGACCAATGATTCCCTCTGCCCATAGAGCACACCAAACAGTGACTTTTTGAGGATGTAACGGGCGGCGTCTCAAAAATGGCTTGTAGATTATGATCACTCCAAATATGACAATTTTTCTTATTAACGTACCCAAAAGTGAGCTTCATCGCTGAACAAAATTTTCTTGTGAAAATCGGGATCGGTGGCCATCTCAAACCATTATTTTGGTAATAAATTTGCACGATTTGCAAACTTTGTTCAGGAGTAAGTCTATTCATTATAAAATGGCAAACCAAACTGAGCATAAACCAAGTGAAAACTTTCAAAAAGACCAACTCCAAAAAAAGTATTGCTATAGATTGAAAACCACACGTCTAAAAAAAACACCCTTTACATAAGTGAGAAGTCGGCTTCTTGCCCCGTCTTGTTGGAACCACATATCGTCCAAGTCATGATCTTCAATCGCCGAAAAAAAAAATCGGTTGTTATTCGACCACATCGCTCTCCAAATTGATTGAAACCGTCTGCCCATTAGCATCTTCGAAGAAATACAGACCAATGACACGGTTCGACCATAGAGCACATCAAACATTCATTTTGTTTGGATGCAACTGCACCTCTTTGGGTTTTTTGAGCCCCATATGCGGCAATTTTGTTTGTTTACATATACCCACCGAGTGAGAAATGTGCCTCATCGCTGAAGAATATGTTGTTCGAAAAATCGGTGTTTATTGTCTGTTGTTCGAACACTCAAAAAGCGTATCTATACGGCGTTGTGAATAGTCAGCCAGGCTTCAATTGTTGCGTAATTTGAACTTTATAAGGATGGAGATGCAAATTCAAATGCAAAATACGCCGTAGTGAGGTGTACGACACGCTCAATTGCTACGAACGCCGGGAAATCGATAAATTCGGATCATCAGAAATATTAATTGCACTTGCAGCGGCAATATTTTCGGACTGACCGTACATTACGATGATGAACAGGCCTTACGACATCAGTAACGCTTCCACTCTCTTCAAATTTCTTCACAATTTTACCGATTGCTTGCGTAGTTGGTCGATTATGACGACCATTATAAACATCGCGTAATGAGCGAAAAAGTGGCTTCGTTTGAATCACCACTTTTGTAGTAAATTTTAATAATTTTAACGATTGTTAAACGTAAAACGATCCATTGTTGTAAATGGCAAACATTCAACTAATATTATGACACTTCAAATGACAGCTGAGTTTGACAGGTGTCAAATTACAGCGCTACCAACTTGAAACCACGAAATGAATGTCCCGATAGTTAACTATTTTTGCCCACCGTTTTTTACTTTACAGATTTTCAATAAATGTCTGCTCTGTAGAAAAAATTGTAAGCAAATCCGTCAATCCGTTTAAGCTACATTCATTGATGTAAGGAAAGACGACGCGAAGTCCAGACCCAGGGAAGGAATATGATAATATTTGCCATGATAATCTTATCTCAAATGTATATACATACAGTAGACGCTCGATATAGTGAATCTCGGTAGAGTGAACTATATCCAGTATAATTAACACACAAAATTTTATACAGACAACTCTAAATACTGAACAAAAGGTATCTCGATGTAGTGAACTCACATTTTTTTCCAATATTTAACAAGATTATGCCAGCAGCAATGCATTTACAGCATTGTGGACTTTTTTTTAAAGATATTTATGAAGCATTTACAAGAAAAAGCAGTACAAGTCAATTTAAAGTTGAGAAACAAATGATTAAATTTTTTTATTTCATTCTTATTTTAAACAAAAATTTTCATTCTTATTTAAAACAAAAACTGATTTGTTACTGGAGCTATGAAGTTTTATTTAAAAATAAAGTTTTCTGTATGTTTTGTATAATATTATGAAATATTTTTATTTTTTTTTTTGACCAATTGAAAATATTTTACGCTTTAATAAATAAAAAAAAAATTCAATTTGTATTAAAATCACGTTGGAAAGTCTTTTTACTTTCTCTCTCGAAATATTGAACAATCTCGAAATAGTGAACAGGCCTGGTTTTAATTACTTCACTATATTGAGGGTCTACTGTATTTATTTTTTATATTAAACAATTCTTGGCCTGTAGACTAAGTAAAAAAGAATCCCCAAGGTAAAAGTTCAACTCATGTAAACATGAATAATTTTTGCATTTCAATTAAATGCAAAAATGTTTGCCATAAGTGAACTTAAAGTTAAACTTTTTTAAGCAAATTGTTTAGGTTGATACCTATACCCTCTCTCGCCGTTAAATCCTTGAAGACAAGTTCAAATGCATGTTTCTTTGACATGTCTCATTGTTAAGTTAAGAAAAAGTTTGTTCCTTATAATAATCTTATGCAACTCCTTCCCCACATATAATAACCTTTCTACCTACCTACCTAACCTACACCCTCACTAAATTCACATTCCGTCTATGCCTTTCTTTTTCAAAGAAATTCCATGCATATTCTAAGTATACATTACCGTTATATAATATATTCGCGACATTCTACTTATATATATTTTGTCTGTATAGATATTATGTATAAATATGTATGTAGCTAGGTATGTGCACATATTTAGAATATTCATGCCCTTAAGGCAAAGGTCCCCAAAGACATCCATCCATCCCTCTATATATGTATGTATGTAGGTATGAACTTTATTTCGTGTCGGTCGATACAATAATTCAACACACATGCTCGCAAAAATTTTTGAAATAATTTCTTTGTATGGACAAAATCTTTAGCAAACATAAACTTTATCCTGCCACAAGGACATAATGAGAAATGTGCAAAAAAAAATCCATTAGCAGAATAGTGTGTCCACTACTTTATATCTATATATAGCCAAACAATATCACGCTGGTTGCTAAATAATTACTTTAAACTCACACCCATTTATATATATGTAGACGCGTATTGTGATACGAAAAGGACAAACATGGCGCGTCGCAATAATGTCCTTTGTCACCTCATGCCCTTAATGAATTCGCCAGTCCCAATTACGTTCAATCGGTGCGGACGAACCATTATACTCGTATATACAAAGTACTTGACTAGGGAGACTCAGACCAGTATCAGCATCAGCGCAAGAGTCAGGAGGATCTAGAGTCAGGAAGGCGAAGGACTATCACTATTAGGTATATCCACAAACAAGGGGCATCCGTCGATGTCGTGTAAATATAAAAGATTCCTCTAAATGTGTGTCGCCATATGGTGCGAATAACCACACAGACAAAATAGTCAAACATATCGTATCTCGTATTATATAGTGGTGTCCGCCGCGGCGCGGAGAATTCTATTGTCACAGCATACACAGTGCAGCTATCAATTTTGGCAGTTTTTCGAAGGACAACATTTGGTCATAATTGCCCAGATGAAAAAGAGTCCCAAACAATCTATTCTTGTATAGTGTTCAAGCTCAGCCATACCAATTCGCAATCGCCATCGGCAGGCACACTATCTATCTGTCTATACTACAACTACAACTACAACACACAAAACTAACTACATATTTTATTATGTTTTTTTTTCTCTTTTTCTCTATCTCTCGCACCCTTTGTACGATTAATGATTCATTGCGCAGCAAGGACATAAGTTTCGGGCAAAAAGGACGACGCGCGAATCCTAAATTATGCTAACGCAAAAATTATAGGATTCGCCAAAAATTGGGCATGATCGATTTTATCGTTATATATATTCTCCGAGATTATACCTCTCGTGTTCGGTTTGGTTCGCTGTACATACATATATCCTAGGCACAAGGCTTGCCGCAATGATTTATGGTTATTGACCTGCATATAGTATAGTATATGAGGTTAAAAAGAGGTTGAATTTAACGGTGGGCAGATGATGCTGGCTGCGGCTGAGCTGCGATATGAAATGACAAAGTATTGTAATGATGCGGTTATTTAAATCTTTAATGAGTTGGGACCATGTCCATGGGATATAAATTAGTCCTATATTACATTTAATGAAGAACTTTTGCAAATTCAAGACTATGTGGATTTTTTTTTTATATTTTAGTTCTCAAGTTACAAAGAAGTTAAATTTATTTTTAACTTTTGGATTTTCAGTAGAAAGCACCACTTGAACATTACAATTCTGGGTGCTGCCACCAGAGGGACCCTTGACCTTGCGGGGCCGCGCGAACTGTATTTATCCTGTATGAATAGAACTGTTATAAAATGAAATGTTTTTGTTATTTTAATTGACTAAAGAAATTTATAAAAGTAGTGTTTATTCTGGCCCATATGGGTCCTTCCCCGATATAGGCATATATAACGGGTGTTTTTTTAGACGTGTGGTTTTCAATCTGGCAATACTTTTTTCGGAGTTGGTCTTTTTGACAGGTGTCACTTGATTTATGCTCAGTTTGGTTTGCCATTTGATAATGAATAGACTTACTTCTGAACAACGTTTGCAAATCGTGCAAATTTATTACCAAAATAATGGTTCGGTTCGAGCATCGCGCGTTGCAACCAATATTCGGTCGACATTATCGCCCAGCAGAGTCGGTAATTCGAGCAACCTTGGATCGGTTGGAGTGATCATAATCCACAAGTCATTGTTGAGACGCGCGCCGCCGCGCCGTTCCATCCTCGAAAAGTCACTGTTTGGTGTTCTTTATGGACAGACGGAATCATTGGTCCATATTTCTTCAAAAATGAAGCCAGCCATAATGTTACAGTCAATGGGAACGCTATAGAGCCATGATTAATGACTTTTTTGTGCTTGAATTGGAGGATGTTGATGTGGACGACCTTTGGTTAAAACAAGACGGCGCGCCGCGGCTTTACATGCCATACAGCCAACGAAACAATCAATTTATTGAAGGAAACTTTTGGTGAGCGCATTATCTCACGTCGTGGGACTGTGGCGTGGCCTCCAAGATCGTGCGATTTAACACCGATGGACTATTTTTTGTGAGGTTATGTGAAGTCGCTTGTCTACGCAGGTAAGCTCGAGACGATTGACGCCTCGGAAGAGAATATTTGGTGCGTACTGCGTTATTGTTGGCATACGGCCCCAATTGCTGCAAAAAGTAGTCGAAAATTGGGACTCTCGGCTGGAATTTATTCGAACCAGCCGCGGCGCCACTTGCCTCAAATCATTTTTAAAACATAATGGCAAACCCTTATCTTTATAATAAAGCTAAATTCTTGGCCATAACATTAAATAATATGCATTTTATTTCTTCTTGAAAACCAAACATCTAAAAAAAACACCCTTTACATACTTCGGGCACTCAGAATTTTTTTCAAATTGCACGAAGAGGGTTAAAACCTAAGAAGTGACTGAAAAAATTCAAATTTATAACAGTTTTTTATGGAAGATTCTAGAGAAATACAAATTTATAACAGTTATAGAACATATAGAAAGTGACTAAAAATTAAAATTTATAACAGTTTCATAGACAAATGCCAATTTATAACAGAAGTAGGTGAGCAAACTTCAGTCATCCAGATTTATTTTAAAGAAAAGAGCTTTAAAGCAAGTGACTAAAAAAATAACAATTTATAACCCACTTTAAATAGTGATAAACTGTTATATAAATAGAATTTCTTTTATCTCGTTCATATATAAATCTATCTATAATCTGGCTTGACGGTGGGTGGCAGGGAGCATTAGAATTGTTTAAAATCACCGTTGTTGACCAAAGGCAATATTTTATTTGCGCGTCATTTGTGTAGTAAAGTGTTGGAATTTGGAAGGCCTAACAAAAAAATTTTACACTTGATGGCTAAAGGTTAGTAACAGTCACGAATTGCGACGACCAACTTATTTTCTACAATTTCTTTTATTTTAGTGTTAAAAACGCAAATTTTAGTATCTTAACAATTAATTTAAATAAGTTTTATACCATTTTGTCTAGTTTTTGTAAAGAATTTTGGTTTATTTAATATTTTAAATCCCATTTGTTCTTTTATTCGTCAGTCGTTGGTGGCTCTCATGTGAACAGTACTTTACCTACTGTTTGGGAACTCCTTTAAAAGCTTTTTATCATCATCGGTTTATTTGTTAATTGACTTCTTCAGAAGATTAAGGTAGGTGAAGATTTTATAAATAGTACTGAAAAAGGATTTATGGTCCTTTATTATGTAGGTACCTATACCAGTAATTGCAGACAGTGAAGTAGGTAGATACTAAAGCCTAACGATTCAGTCCGTATGTATTTGAAAAACACGGGTACACGGACTCCGTGTAATCATTACACGCAAATAAAAATCCGTTCTCTTAAAACACGTGTATTTATTTTCTTAATATCCGTGTATCCGGATATTAAGCATACACTGATCTTTATTACACGCATTCTTAATACACGGAATAGTTTTTGATTTGTATCTTTTCAAGCGGTGTGGGATTACAAGCTCAAAATTTTGAGTGATAATGGATATTATAGATTTTTATTTTTGGTTATTTTCCAAAAAAAAATCGATTTTTAAAGAAAAAATTAAATAATTCTAAATTTAAATCCACTGACAGATTCGACTACCAAGTCGTTGTCGTATTTTTATAAAAAAAATCCCATAAATTTAGCCCTCTCCAGTGATGATTGGATAAGTTAAAATACACGTATTTTCGGATACACGGAAACACGGACACACGGACACACGGACACACGGACACACGGACGCACGGACGCACGGATGCACGGATACACGAAATACATGGATTCAAATCCGGATATTATAAGAACACGTGTATCCGTGTTTTTAAATATCCGTGTAGGTATTAGGGAGCTCTAGTAGATACCTACGTTTAACAATGACAAACCAAGCTCCATTTTTAAGAATTGAGAAAATTAAAAATCAACAGATCTTCGGAGTTATCACACTGGGTATTTAAACAATTTTGTTAAGCCTGCTGATAAGGTAACACTTTTACGTAGGTATAGGTAGGTGCTAGGTTTAAAACTCTGCCGCTATCCTCTTCGAACTCTTGCTGAGATAGGTAAATAGGTAATTTTTTTTAGAACCTAAAACTTCATTGGTAAAACCACCACAATGAGGAGCATATTGAAAATTAACTTTTTATTTCATAGAATTCAATAAATTCTTGAAGTGTTCTTCTAGAAGGTTTCATATTGTGATGAATTTTCAGATTTCTGACTAAGTTACAAAATTCTTTCGAATTCTGATACCTAACAGGGTAGCTCTTTGAACTCTGCATCAAAATAATCAGATTCTAGGAAAATTTTAAAATCGTTCATACCTGAAAGAACTGAAGCAGAATTTCAGCAGATGGTATCAATTTCATCCGATATAGGTACATCGTTCTATTTATCAATGTCTCTATACCTACCTAACCTACTTAAATAAAATTTTATTTTCAAGCTCAACAAGTTTCCTTTCCCCCTTTTTATAATGATGCTGTGCACATTATGTACATTTAACCAACCACCCCTCCAATCCAATCCATTTGCCTTTTCACTTGTTTGGTTTTGCTCACTAACTGACTCGCAATACTCCATTCCATTCCTCCCAAACTTCATTTCCTCACCCTCATGAACTATAACATCAACTACAGGTGGATGTGAAATCAGTACTAGGTACCTATATGCAGCAGTGACGCACGAGATGTTGCGATGCCGTAGAAAAGTAGAAACTTCCAAAAACTACAAAATAAGTATTAATCCCGTGTATGATGAATGTTCTATAAGGCAGACGGAATAGGAAAGTGTGTGTGAGCCTACATGACATTTGTAAGACCACCACACCCCTCATAACCAATTCTACCATTCGGCGGCGGTATGTGTTGTTAACCCATCTCCTGTTGCAATGGTGAATTTTATTGAAACTCTGAAACTTCTGGTGCAGTGCAGCCATACCAATAAAAAAGCATCAACAGCGCCACCAAGGGCCAAACTTGGCGACTGCTTTAATGATAAAAGCAAATATTTCGTAAAACTAAGTGGGAGGGGTGGATAAAAAAGGACAATAAGAAAACGGCTAAGACATGAAAGACAGGACAACAACAACGCTGACAAAAAAATAACAGCCTGAACAAACGAAGCAAACGAGAACAAACATCAGAAAGTGGAATCGGACGAAAGCAAAAATGTCCTAAGAAGAACGTGTATATGGCGGCCAAGAAAGTTAGAACGACAAAGAAAGTAGGTACAGGAGAAAATAAGATTTTTTTTTCACGTAAAAAGAATGGGTAGACATTTAATTTTGATTAAACGTACATAATATATCAAACTTAAAACAACAAAAAACAACTTTTGATTATAAGTTGATTATCTACAGATTTCAGGTGATAAAAACCTCTCCTCCTAGCTCTTGTCTGAACATGAAGTCTGAAGCGGTGTTCGAACGTGATTCTGATTAATTTTTTGTTGTTTTTGAAGAAAAATCGATTAATAAAAATGGTATAAAATGAATTGTATATGCTCTTTACTGATAATTATTTCTCTTTAAAAGAGAGAATAATGAACTCAATTAAAAGAAGTTAATTTCTCTTTAAAGAGAAAATGATGAACTCAAATAAGTTCCATTATTTTTGTAAGGATAAACTCTTTCCACATCCCTAATTTATTGTACAAAGTTCACAATAAATTAAGAGAATATAAAGTTCATTTTCCAGATGAATGTGTAGTGCAACAATTTATTCTATTTAGCGAATGCTAGAACCTTCGACCAATAGAGAAAACTATAGACAATGTTGTCAATGAATATTGGATGGTGGATGGATTTGGATGGAAATGAACTCTTATGAGATTTCGAAAATGATTATATTTGAACATTTTTTAAAGAGAAACAATTTAAAGAGTTTTGAAGAATTTATTTTGAATTTTAATTTTATGGGAAAGGAGAAATCCCCTATTGAGGGAGTTTATTCATTGATGTCCATGTCATTCATGACTCATGAGATTGCAGAATGGTTTTTGGAAGTTCATTTGTATTTTGTTTGTTTTCCTTCTTTGGATAAAAATCGCCCGCCCACAGCTGATTTAACATTTTGGTAGCAGACATTTTTGTTTTGGTTTTATTTTGTTGGGTGGTTTTTGTTTTGAATTGGTAAGTTAGACAGCACATTTTATTCTTTGAAAAGGGGTTTGATAAGAAATAAATATAATACTGAACCTTCACTGTGGTATTTTGAGAATGAGTTTTATCAAGAAGGATATTCATAATATTTGTTTGGTACATTGAAGGTACATTTTGCACTTTACAACTAAAAATAACTATGTTTAGGCACATTGTAATTAAAATTCCGTATAAAAAAATTAAATAATGTAAATAATTTCTTGGCTAATTAAAAAAATTCTATATGTAGGTATGTACATATGTAGGTACCTACTTGGAAGGCGTTCTAATTAATAAGAAGTGATATGATTTGAAAATTAAACGTAATTATGGTAAACAAAGAGCAAAATTAAAAAATGTGCCCAGAACAAATTTTTTAAATACAAGGTAATACTTAGGACCTTATTTCTTTTACATTGGATATACATAGTACCTATATACATACCTATTTTAGTTTATAATAAATAAAATAAAATGCGACAAAAGGGTATTGATAGTTTGTAGGTTGGGTCAAAACAATTAGTAAAAACTTGTACTTATATAAAATAGGTTTTTTTTTCTCTAGCTTAGGCGAGATGGGTGCTGGGTGCGACCTACACTGGTTACTGCCCATTGGTGCCCTTGGAAATTAGAATCCAAACATTATTTTGTAATAAAAAAATCACAACTCAAGATCTTCGAAGAACTTATCAGGGTGTTAAATATATGCAATTAAGAAGTTTATCACTATATTTGTTCTCAAAATATCCCGGCGGTAAAATATTTTTGATAAAGGACCATGGGCATTTTGGGCCCACTTCCCAACATTGCTTAACAGTGACGAAACTTATGTCATATGAAAGCGTATGGAGAGCACATTATTACATTATATGGCAGCTTAATTGAAATCGAGCGCAAAAGTTGTGTTTTGGCACATTTTATTTAAAAAAGTATTTAAAATGCAAAAAAAAAAAAATATTAAAAAAAAATGGAAACACTTACTAAAAAGTGTTTCACCTTTTCTGAAAGCCTGAAGTCTGTTCTTTCATTTTGTTTTTAAATCAACTTTTTTGTAAATATTTTTCGAAAAATTTTCTTTCAAACTCAAAAGGCTGAAAAAGAAAGTTACTACTTTTCTGTATATGTATAGGGTGTCCCATAAACAATGGTCCAAACTGAAACTGGTGAGAGGGCAGGTATTTAATCACCCTGTCCATAATTGATTTTTGTTTTTCTTAATTTGTTCACTTAAATATTGTATGGTAGTAAGATTAATTTTCTGCATTAAAATATTTCTGATATCCTGCACCATTTTTTGGAGCAAAATTGATAATACGACATTTTGATCATACCTTTTTTTTACTTCAATTTTTAAAAGAATATGCTGAAAAAAATCATACAACTCAAAACTGGTTTTTAGATTTAAAAATTGACCATTATATTGAAGTTTCTTAGAATGTATAAAACTCACCAATGACAGTATTAGATTAAAAGTTATAAGAATGTTAACTCAAACAAACAGGCTTATGAAATAAATAAAATAAATCTTTTTTTGAGTTTGAAAGTAATTTTTTCGAAAAATATTTATACAAATTTAATTGATTTAAAAATAAAATTCAGAAAAGGTAAAACACTTTTTAGTAAGTGTTGCCATTTTTTTTTAAATATTTTTTTTTGCATTTTACCTAAATACTTTTTTTTTATAAAATGTGCCAAACACAACTTTTGCGCTCGATTTAAATTTAGCTTGCATATAATGAAATAAAGTGGCCTCTATACGCTTTCATATGACATAAGTTTCATCACTGTTGAACAATGTTGAAAGTGGGCCCAAACTCCATACAAAGTTGCCCATAGTCCTTTGTATTGGTTTTATTTTGCAATTTGTTTTGTTTAAAAAAAACTTCATTCCCAGTTACAGAATTGTGTGTAAAAGTTTTTTTTCTGTAGCTTTTCCATTGAAACTTTGTTAAATTCATTTAAATTATATTAATTTTAGCATTAAGAATATTGAAGTTGTTAAGAATTTAATTGTCTATATCTCTTAAATAAATGTACATAAGTGTAAGACATATCGAACTGCAATAAATGAATAAATAAATATCAGTATCAGTGTCATTGTCATTGTCATTACACTCGTAACAATGGAAACACCCTATGGTAAGAACACATCAGCTTATTTATTTTTGAATTATGTATTTTCAATTGAATTTCAAAAAGAAGCTGGTAGAGAACGTAGGTACCTACTACCTAAGTATCTATATACTGTTACGAGTGACATACAAGAATAATTTTAATTAAGTCATTTTGCAAAATAAAAAAATATTAAATAAAATGATGATTGAATTACTGAAATAAGTTGGCTGATTAGCTTGTATATGATATATGTATTTAAAACAACCGGTATATTGTAATAATTATTATCTATTCAACGATTCATATGGTTTAAAGATAAAAATAAAAAAAACTGCACCAAAAATAGGCTCCGAAAATATAGGTTTTTGAAAAAATGCGCTGGATTAATCCATGTTTAGGTACATAGATATACATTGAGGAAAATAAGGTAATATTCATTTGTATATCCCTAAATTAATTTAAAAACAAAAAATAGGGATATTACGATGGGTACGGCGCGGTGCTGTAAAATACTAACGGATTTTTTAGAATGACGCAATACAAGCAGTTTTTACTAAACATTAGAGAAGCGGGGTCTATCTTAACGGGGAGGGGGGGGGGGGGGTGGTACTTTTCTAAGAACCTACTTAAAATTAAAAAACAAAAAAATTAAAAAATAGAGAATTGTGAATTTTTTGAAAATAAGAAATCTATTCTTTAATTTTATTTTTTTTAAATCAAGTCATTTTAGTCTAAGATCCCGCCATAGGACGATCTGGCTTCATCGAGTTACCAGATAAGTACAGCTGTTTTTTAGGTCTTGTCGAAACTAACATTTTGCGCATGGGTTGCCTGGCGAAATAATGGTCAAGGTAGACATTTGTTTTTTTTTTTTTCAATTTTCTAATCTGTGGTTTTAGTTTGGTTAGTGGTTTAGTTTAAAAATTTTGAAATACGTGATTTTATTTAAATCGGAAGTTCAGTATATAGGGTAATTAAGGGTAAACAATGAAAAAGGTCTAGATTCTATTTTCTAAACGAAAAATTAAAGAGAGTTTTTCGTTTCTTTAGTCAATAAATCTTATAAATACAATGAAGTCATACATATAAAAGAAAATTCTAGAAAACCTAAAACTTGAGATAAAAACATTTGAAAAAGAAAAAATGGAAAATAGACGCCGCGCCGGATAAAAAAATCATCTAAAATTAGGATGATGTTTTCGAGAAATAAATATTATAGTTTCTAGAAGCAGATAAGAAGTTAAAAATGTTATGGCCAAGAATTTAGCTTTATTATAAAGATAAGGGTTTTGCCATTATATTTTAAAAATTATTTCGGGCAAGTGGCCGCCGCGGCTGGCTCAAATAAATTCCAGCGGAAAGGCCCAAGAAGCCCTAGCTCCAATTGTTGTGCGCGATGGCGGATGGACTCATTCGGGTCTTCTTCGATACTCTGCTCCACAGCAGCAATAGCGTCTTCGGTGCGCACTGTACGGCGTCTCTGAGGATGCGCATTATCCACTATAGAGTAAACGTGGTGCGAAACCGATCCATGGTTGCTCGAATTACTCTGCTGGGTGATTATGTCGACCGAATATTGGACGCAGCGCACGATGCGTCGCGCGAACCGAACCATTATTTTGGTAATAAATTTGCTGAATTTGCAAACGTTGTTCAGGAGTAAGTCTATTCATTATAAAATGGCAAAACAAACTGAGCATAAATCAAGTGACAACTGTCAAAAAGACCAACTCCTGAAAAAGTATTGCCAGATTGAAAACCACACGTCTAAAAAAAAACCCCTTTATTTTTTAAGAAAACAAAAATCGGACTGTCATTATAAAAAAAAATTGTTATAAACTTGCTTTTTTATTGTGAAAAAAATGATGACAAAATGAAAACAAAACACCGAAAAAATTCAAAAAAATGGGTTTGATAATGATAATGAAATTGCGGGTAAACCGTTATCCGCATAGAAAAAAGTTGTAGAGCGTGTAAAAACTTGTTACTGCTCTTGTATATCGATATGAAAAATTCAAGAATCGGTTGCATTTTGAAAAAGTAAGTTCCAGTTTAAAAAACAAACTAAAAATCATAAAAAACCAGTAAAAAGTCGAAAAAGAAATGAAAACGAGTTGAAATGGTCTCAGGAACCCTTGGCTTTCGTCTGCTACTGGTGGCACCTTGTATTTTATGACGAACAGATGAGAATAAAAAAGCGAATGTTCTTATATACTTAATTGTACTAATTGCATTACGATAAAGTTTCTCCTCATGGAACAGTAAATGACAATTTAATTATTAATTCAATCTTTTTCAGATATTTAGATACTTTTCTTCATAAAAATAACCGTTTTCGAATTAAAAGTATCGGTGTAGTTAAAGATTTTTTTTGGGGCCTTTAACTCCTCGTAAAATTGTTAGCGGCGCTCATATCGTTTTTAAATGTTTTTTTTTTTATTTTAGATAAACTCAAATATTTTTGAATATATTTACTATATTAACTGATAGTATCTAATTGAATACTTCAGTTTTATTCATTCAAGCCAATGATACAAATCATTTCATAGTAATTAATTTTACTGATATATATTTTTTTTAATTAAGCATCAAAGGTCAAGTCATGATCTGAAAGTTTTTAAGTATAAGAACCTATATAATGCTTCCTCCACACAAAAATATCATTGAAACTTCAAGACTTTTCCCCACATTCATTTCAGGCTCTATAACTACATATATACCTACCAGCTGTCATAATCTAACCGAAACGAAGGGATCAACAATAATCATTCTAAAACTTTGTCTTTAGTATTCCTCATTTTTCTTTACAATTTTTCCATGTGTAACTGGAACAAAACACCAGAAGTAAAAGCATAAGAAGTTAGGAAGTCAGAAGTCGATAGAGGATAACAAAAACACCATTCGTCCATTCCATTGGTGTTGTTGTTGTTGTTTTTGTTCTATATGGAATGGGGAAACAAGCAAAAAAAAAAAAAATCTTCTTCATCTTTTCTTTCGTCGAGAAATATTGAAACGTGTTAATATTTCTCAAGGCATATTCCAGTCACGTATGATGCCAAAGAAAACTTTTTCAATACGAATCGAATGCGTTCTGCTTCTAATCTCATTAGAGGAATTATTAAAGCAATTGTTGTCCAGGTTGTGCGTCCCCTTTCAGTTTGATTCGAAAACAAAACCTCATTTAGAGCGAATAATTCGATTGTGTTGTCCGTTGTCCTTAAATAAATGGTAAGAGAGAGGGTATATATAAGTATGCTTGTCCATTTGTATAATGCGTACACATATAAATGTGCATTGCATTTGTTGTTGCTTGAAGGATTGGTAGCATAAGTTATTGATTTCATTAATTATTTGTTGTTGACGAAAATTATAGAAGAAAGATTGAAGTTTGTGATGAATTTAAATTAATTACTTTTGATTGGTTTACAATTTAATTAATAGATATTAAGATATGAAGTGGAATGAAGGCTGCGCAAATTCGTATTGTGGTAAATGATAAGTAGTCGAAAGGATAACTAATGGAAACGTTGGATTAATAGGATCCTGGAGCATGTGGCACTTGATTTACATATCCAGGTAATATAGGAGCAGGACACACATGACGGAAAGAGGGAATCAGAGGAATTTAAACAAACTGCGACTTTGATTTTGGGAAGTGCCAACTCAATTGAGAAAAGTGTTTAGGTATTTGGGACTGTATTATAATTGTATCGGTTAGAGCAATATGAGTAAGAGAATATGCTCTGAAAATTAAGTAGAGTTCTGAGCAGTGATTTTTAAATCCATTTAAAAAACAAAAAACAACGTTTGCTTCGTTTAAGTAGATAAAAAACGCGTAAATAAGTGTAAAAAAATGTAATAGAAGGTAAAGAAGAGGTAAATAAAGTAAATTACAGAAAAAAAATTAGAGGCATATTCTGTCAAAATCTAAATAAATAAAAAAAATTTTGCAGACGTTCAAACACTTCGAAAGAACAAATAAATAAATAAATAATTGAAATTATAATGAAAAAGTTGGACGGAAAAAGATTATATGATATAATTTAGTTTCAATGAAAAGTCAAGATTAACTATATCTAAAATTCAACTTTATTACTTAATATTAAAAAGAGATAAGAAAAATTGGGAGATCTCATTTAGTCGATGAACAGGTGGGAATTGTAATGTCTCAGAAAAAAGGCGGGAGTTTTTATCCTATTCTCATGACAGCATGGACGTGTCAGGGTGACAAATCAGGTTTGCCAAAATAACATCTCAGAAATGAAACTACGATGTTACCAGATCATATCATTATAGAATCTGTTTTTAAAAACAAATCGGGTTTTATAATCATTTTATCGAAAATAACATAAAAACCTAATAGTTTTTTGATACTGCACAGAATAATCAGCTCCAACTGTCCTACCTACCTACCTACCTACCCTCGGAAAGTCATGAAAAAAATTGGGCCAATTCCTCATAAATTCAAATTTAAAAATGGTACAAGACTTGCTACTTATTCATTCGTTACAAAATATTATTGCTTTTTTATTTGCAAAAAGGACCTCAGTTCACATGAATCACTTTTGCGAGAATAATGCTTTTTTATACTCAAAAATCGTTTTTACCGAGATGTAAGTACATACGTAACATAATTAGAGGCACTAAGAATCAGACACTGTTTGCCGTTAGTTAGAGTGAGACAGATCTACATTACATAATATGGTACGCTACGAACTATACGTTCAGTACGCAGTACAGTACAATTTCTTTTAAATATGAAGTGTCAAGGTTAGATTACAAAATTTTTCTGAACCAGGACTTAGAGCCAGTCTGTTCACAGTAGGTTAAATCTGAACGACGACTTTCACAGCTTCTAACTAAATGGCGCTAATCAACCAAAATCGGCTGATTAGCGATTTCCATGATTAACAACTTAAATTATTTATTCCTTGAAAAAAAATTTGATAATTATGCACATTCGATGATGTACCAGTTGCAATAATCCTTGATTAAAGATAATCAGCTGTGAACAAACTGGCCCTTAGTCAAACTTTATTTTTCTTTAGAACCTTGATGTATTTGTTTTTGTATATTTGTGATTGCGATCAATAGACAATAGAATGGTTATTTAGGATTACGTAAAAAAAATCACCACAAAATTTGTAAATTTGTGCCCACAGTACTTAAAAATGTGGCCTATAGGGTATGGATTTTCACTATTTTTCTAAATATTGCTATTATTACTTAACAAAGTGAAATGGATTTTTTTTTTCTTATTTTTTACAAGCTACCCTATCACCCGGTCCCCGCTTTACGTTGAGTTTCAGGACACCCTGTATATGAGCTATTTAAAGCTATAAATACTTACTCCAAACATTTTTACCATTACCATTACTTCTGTTTTCTCTTCGGTTTTTTTCTACCTTAACAGATACTGGGAAATGCCAACTTTTCGCATATCATCAAGGGTACAAGGGACCTTACGCCTGGTTTTTTTTTTTTTTTAATTTTTGAAGTTGTGCTTGGTTGTTGCCGATAAATCTGTTGGATTGTTCCATTTTGTTTATTAATCTTCAAAAATCGGGTATTAAGATCCAAAAATAAAGTTTTTGAACCTAGTTTTTGTAACCTATGTACCCAAAATTTTAAGAATTATTGGTAATATTATAACAAAAAATTCAAGCCCCCATTTTTGAAGTTGTCAGTTTTTTAAAAATATTTTCAGTTTCAAAAGTAAAGTAGGTATCTACTTATTCAAACAAAATTTAGTCGAAAAATGGGTATTATAAAAAATATGTAGATAATTATTACTTTCGATTAGCCGATCGATAGTATTACGTTGCTGGGGCTTTAATTAACTAGTTATTAATAGTATATTTTTTACTAAGTTTTTGCTTAGAAAAAATAAATAAAAAAAATTCATTAATACACGTTTGGCCAATATGAAAAAAAAAACCTGTGAATATTTAATAAAAGGAAGCTACATAATTATTGTATCATTAAAAAAATAAAATCAACCTAACGACGAATTTTTATTTCAAAAATAATAAAAAAGAAAATATACAAGATTGAATCGCATGCGGACTTGCTCTTTTGGTTTACAACAAAATTGTTGTTTAATATCTAATCTTTAACATAAAATGTTAAACAAAATCAAAAGTAGGTACTTAATTTTTAAATTTTTATTGTTGTATAAAACAAAAATTCAAAATTTTCAAATGCAATATTGTTTTTGCCCCAAATTGTAAAATTTTAACAAAATCAGTTAAGTCACTAAAAAGATATACTTGAATAAGAAAAATAGGCAAATTAACTAAAAAAAACATCAAAATTCTTTTTCCGCAATTTTTTTTTCAAGAAAACCTGAAATTTAGTTTTTTTTTTTAAATGCTTTGGTCATTATAATACATACATATGTAGGTACGAAGTTTAATGAAAATCCTTGGAGCCGTTTTTGTGAAGAATTAAAAAAACCGAACTCGCTGTAAATCGCAGCTACTAGATGAGCTGTTAGATGAGTTAAAACTAAAATTCTAATTGCTCGTACAGGGAATCCAGTGGCGTAGCGTGGCAGGGGCAAGGAGTGCACAGGCCCCGGGCGGCACTTTGCATTGGTGGCGGCAATTTTCCCAAATACGGGAGCGGAAAATTTTAAACATGTATATCCGGGAGGCAATTTTCTAGCGGCGGCAATTTTTCAAAATATTAATCAAAACAGACGTTAATGTAAAAGATTTTTGTATGCTGTTTTTATATTTTCTTTTCGTTTAGATCCAATATTAGGGGCGGTAAATTTCCAAAAATCCGGAAGGCAGTTTGCAAGGGGGCGGCAATTTTTTTAAAATATATTTATTAAAACAGGCGTTAGTGTAAAAGATTTTTGTATGTTCTGTTTTTATATATTTTTTTTGTCATTTGGATCCATTTAAGAGGCGGAAAATTTAAAAAATTTTCGGGAGAGAGTTTGCTAGGGGGCGGCAATTTTTAAAAACCCATGTATTTATCAAAACAGGTGTTAGTGTTAAAAGATTTCTGTATGTTCATTGTTCTGTTTATGTATTTTATTTTCATTTGGATCCATTTTTCTTCAAAATGGATACATTTTCTCAGTCCAAAGAAATTATTTAAAAGTTTTCAAGCGGTGACACAGCCAATAATTGCAATTCTCCTTCAATTTTAAGAAGGGAAATAAATCTACTCCGTCAAAATTTCACTTCTACTTTTTCAAAATTTCCTTAGTCAAGCCAAAATATAAAAGTGAATGCCCTGGGCCCTTATTCTGTAAAACAAAAACAATCGAACGATATCGTTTTGGCAATAGCTGTCCTATCTTTCCCTTTTGATGTGATAGAGATGGGTATTGCCAAAAAAATCTATCAAAAATTGTTCTGAAAAATGTTAAAATAGGTGATAAAGTTTTACTCATGTAATATCTGAATCTTTAAAAAAAATTAAAATTACCTGTGCTAAATTTATCACTTTTTATTGAACATTAAAAAGCGAACCGTTTTTAATAAAACTATAGTGTTCAATACTTCAATTCTACTTCCAATAAAAAAAAATATTAACAAGGTAAGTTGTTTCACTTAATTTAAAAAAAAAAAAAAATAGAGGCTTCAAAAAAAAAGTTGCTAGAGGCGGCAAAAAATGACTCTGCTTGGGGTGGAAAAAACCCACGCTATAACGCCACTGAGGGAATCACAAAAAATATTATCTTTGTATCAAATTTGAAAAAAGTATTTTTTTGTGTTCGAAAATTCGGCATGAAAAGAAGATATTTTTTAAGGCTTCGCGCTACGATTTATTCCACATCTTCTATTGGGGCAAAACCTTAATAGGTCTGAAAATACGGAAAGTTTAAGGAATATTATTACAAAAACAAAACATGTGTTTGGCTTTTGCTCCAAAATATTTTTTTTTAATTTTATTTAAACTTGTGTTGTCAGCAAAATTCAGGTGACAAAATGACTTACTTCTTTTCATATTTGTAAAAACTATTGGTTCTACATTGGCGATTTTAGGCTCAAATTAAAGAAAATGCATATAGTAGTATCTTGAAATCGTACAGAAAACTTATAGTCAAAACTACCTATGCCCTAAGGATTTAAATCGTCAATAACTGAAAAAAGCGCGAAAATTTCGTGTTTTTTTTTTTTAATTTTTTACCAGTGTTGCGTTTGGCAATCGAGGTTGAAAACTTGGCTTATTCACTAGGCCAATATTATAAACAACTCAGCCAAAAATCAGAACTACCGGATCTGGCGCAAGTTGTTCCTCCTGTGAGACCACAAAGTTACTGGACTATTACAGTTTAAGTCGTAGATGAAGAAATGAGAATTTTGTAATGGAACTCCCACTTTAGGTTTTTGAAATATTCAAGGTTAAAAACAGAAGAAATTTTTTTTCCGTATTTTTCAGGTTATGTAAAAATGGGAGGTATTTCTTTTTTTTTTTAATATTTAACGGTATTAATCTTTTTATTCAAAATTTAGTTTGAATCTTTCCAATATATTTTTTTTCTCTTTTAAAATCTAAGTTAGTAAATAGTCTACACATAGTTTTAAAATTATATGAATTTTAACAAAAGATTTCTCGGAGAGAAAAAAAATATTAGAAAGATTTAAATTTAATTTTAAACAAAAAGATTAGTAAATTTAGGAATAGTTCCAATTTTTATTGCAAAAAAATTCCTTTCATTTTTAAACTCAAATATCTCATAAACCAGACCTGATAGAGCAATTCCGAGTTCGGATTCAAGCTATAAGCGTTCCATCTGATACAAAAACATTGCAATTAATATCATAAAATGGCCTGTTTTGCCCCACTGTGCGACGCGAAGGACGCTAGGTATGACGAAACCCACTTTTTTAGCATCTTTGTCATCGTAGAATTAATATTGCAACGTCTACATTTTTTGTACAAGAAACCAATATCTTTCACTGTTCATCTTAAGTAAATAATTCATTTTTTTTTTTTAATTTTAACAAGAATTAAAATTTTGATACTGATTTTTCTATATCTAAAAATAAACTGCATAAAATAAACTAAATAAAAAAAAGCGTAAAACCAACTCTAGGTATAACCAGAGAGTTAACTCAGAGCTAAACAAAACCAGGCCTATTTATATTTCAACTATATAGCTGTTCACTGTAGGATACTATAATGGCAAATTCATTAAGATCTGAATTCAAAATAGGAACAAATCTAATTGTTGTCATTTAAATAGTTTATAATTTCCAACAAAAAAAAAATAAAAAAAAAACATAAATGACTCAAAACCTAATTCCAAAATATATAAAGCTGGCTGTTAAAAATACTTCAACTTTATAGAAACATCTAACAACAAAACAAGAATCTTTAACTTAATTGTGCCATCATCATATCAACTTTATCCATAATAGCTATCACAACTTAACTTTAAAACTGATTTAAACTAAATCACAATTGTCTTATTTTCTAACAGTTAAATTTATATATAGATACCTATACAAATTATATACACACATCACTATTGCTATGTGTGTGGCTGTGGCTGTGTGCAAAACTATTTTCGTCAGTCAGTTCGAATGGTTCTTCAAAAACCTGAGGGGAGCTATATGTAGGTATATAGGGGACTACCATAAACTTTTAACTCAATTTTTGACACACTAAAAGCATTTTAACAGACACCCTTTGGCTGTATGTGGAATTTTCTCGAACATCCTTCATAACACAAACACATACATAGATATAGATAGTTATATAGACCAACATAGCACAGTGTAGCGCTACATTTGGTATTCGGAAATTGAGTTCCTCCCAACTTTCCATCAAACAACTTTTCGCTAATCCAATTTGTGTCCTTTTAGTGTTTTGTTATTGAGAATAAAACGGCAGGGATGTAGTGGATGTGGAGGATGTTTTTCCTCTGCAAACACACTAACATCTTTTCTCACGAATTTACTATTGGAATTCGCTTTTTTTTTGTTTTTTTTTTTTTTTTCTGTCGAAAGTTAATTTAAAACTTGGGTGTGTTTCATTTCAAAAGAATAAAACTATAGGTATCGATTTTGTTTACTTCCAGGATGTGAAGTTGTAGTATTGTCAGGCACCATAATTATCTATTTTTGTTCAGAAGAAATATCAGACAAAGCAGGTTCTGAAAAATAGTCAACAATATTTTTAATGACTTAGGCCCAGTGAAGGATTAATTGCTTCGGGGCCTCAAGGTATAGGTAGGTAGGTCGATTGTATTAATTTGTCGCCCATAGTACGATAAAAAGTAATAAACTTGCACGACCATATCGGAAAGAAAAAGTCAGCCGATATACTGTAGGAAGGGAAAAAGAATGACGAAACCTACCAAGGCTTCGGAAAAGCTCGTCCCGCAGCTTTCCATTTACTCAGTACGAAATATAACAATTGCTTATATTTTACCACTGAAAAATATCGACTAGAAAAAATAGGAATTTTTAAAATATCTACTGGATTATGGAGAAGTAAAGGAACATCGCAAAAAATATTATACTTGACCTAAGCTAACCATTGTTACAACGCACAAGATTTTAGATTATCCATCGATTATCAAAAAACTTCTTGAAGATCAACATTGTATAAATAATCTTGAAGTGTTTTGGATTTTTCATTATTCAATTGTTCTGTCAAATTCAGAAGAAATGTGAATATAGAAGTTGGTACAATTGGTAGACAGTAAAAAGCGACGTCTTATTCTCAAGATACAATAAGATTTTTGAGGATGAAAATAAAATAACGAACGCATGATGGTTTCGTGGCCAGCATTGTAAAGGGTGTTTTTTAGACCTGTGGTTTTCAATCTGGCAAAAAAATTTTCGGTGTTGGTCTTTTTGACAGCTGTCACTTGATTTATGCTCAGTTTAGTTTGCCATTTTATAATGAATAGACTTACTCCTGAACAACGTTTGCAAATCGTGCAAATTTATCACCAAAATAATGGTTCGGTTCCGCTGCGTCCAATATTCGGTCGACATAATCGCCCAGCAGAGTAATTCGAGCAACCATGGATCGGTTTCGCACCACGTTTACTCTAGTGGATAATAATTTTTTTTCAAAATACATTTTTTTACTCCACGTTAATAAAAACTAAAAAAAAATGGTGTACCTACCAATTTTTTTTTAAAACAAAATTTTATATTTTTTTATTTTAATTAATTAATTTTAAAACAAACATTATACTATAGGTTAATTTTTTACAGGAAGTGTCCTAAAATATAGACATAAACAGGTTTTAAATATTCACACTTTAAAACTACAGTGTTCAAGCAAGTTCGGTCGACCCAGTCGTGCATTTATTTCTAAAATATCGTTGCGGATTTGAAAATGTTTTCATTAAGACAGCACATGGTTTTGGCTCCAGGATCTTAGCACCTTATATAGGGGATATTCACAAAAAAAGTATGCCATCTAAAAGGTCACTAATTGGTCATAAAAGGTCAGCTATTTTCAGAAATTGGTCAGGCTTAGAAAACTTGTAATCCAAGCTTGAACTTTTTCAAGGTCATTAGCGATTTTTGGCACCTCATTTATGGGATATTCTCAAAAAAAAGTGTACCATTTGAAAGGCCACCGGATCGTGATAAAAGGTCAGCTAGTTTCAGTAATTGGTCAGGCATATTTTTTTTTTAATAATTTTTTTTAATTTTTTTCAAGGTCAGCGGTTTTTGGCACCTCATTTGTGGGATATTCGAAAAAAGTATATACCATCTGAAAGGTTACTTAATTCTTATAAAAGGTTAGGCAGTTTCAGAAATTGGTCAGCCATAGATTTTTTTTATAAGCTTTTTAATTTTTTAAGGTCATATAAGGTCACGTGTACCTTTAGCACCTCATTTATGGGATATTCGAAAAAAAAAGATATCATTTGAAAGGTAACTCAATCCTCATAAAAGGTCAGCTAGTTTCGGAAATTGGTCAGCTATATGAATTAAAAACAAAAAAAAATTCAAGGTTTTTAGTATAAGACTTTTAGCACCTCATTTGTGGAATTTCGCAAAAAACTGCATACCATCTAAAAGGTTGTGTTATACTTATAAAAGGTCAGCTATATTCGGAAATTGGTCAGGCATAGATTTCTTTTTATGATTTCTGAAATTTTTTTTCAAGGTCAGTGTATAAGAGTTTTAGCACCTCGTTTGTGGAATTTCGCAAAAAAAATGCAAAAAATCATAAAAAGAAATCTATGCCTGACCAATTTCCGAATAAAGCTGATCTTTTATAAGTATAAAATAACTTTTCAGATGGTATGCAGTTTTTTGCGAAATTCCACAAATGAGGTGCTAAAAGTCTTATACTAGTGACCTTTATTTTTTTTTTTTGTTTTTTTAATTCATAAAAAAAATCTATAGCTGACCAATTTCCGAAACTTGCTGACCTTTTATGAGGATTGAGTTACCTTTCAAGTGATATATTTTTTTCGAATATCCCATAAATGAGGTGCTAAAGGTACACGTGACCTTGGGACAAAACTTTTAAAAATTAATTAAAAAAAATCCAGGGCTGAGCCAATTACTGAAACTTGCTGACCTTTTATCACGATCCGGTGGCCTTTCAAGTGGTATACTTTTTTTGCGAATATCCCATAAATGAGGTGCCAAAAATCGCTAATGACCTTGAAAAAGTTCAAGCTTGGATTACAAGTTTTCTAAGCCTGACCAATTTCTGAAAATAGCTCACCTTTTATGACCAATTAGTGACCTTTTAGATGGCATACTTTTTTTGCGAATATTCCATATATGAGGTGCTAAGATCCCGGAGCTCATGGTTTTACCTCTTTGATTGTTAAATCCATTTTACTAACATTGCACCGTTTAGTTCAGTCAATAGAGCATTAATTGACTAGGAAAAAATCGCTTAAAAGCTGGATTTTGGTTTTTAGCCTCCTCATGGCATTCTTAAGTAACTGTCAAAAGTCCTCATCGATATGAGGGCCGCTAACTAAGTTGAGGGTTGAAGGCTTACAAAATGGTTTTTCAAGAATAACTCCCAAATAGTAAATTGTGTAGATTTGAAAATTTCGCACAAAGAATATTAACATACTCTTTTCATATAAATAATCGTTTTCGAAATAAACCAATCGTAAAAGTTAAGAGTACCTACCTATACTCTTCCATATAATGGGGGCGGCATTAGTAATTCAAAAATTGTACATTTTGTGATTAAAGCATCAATTTTTTTTATACATGTAGTTGGTAGGGTAGGGCGGGGATAGTTGGCCCACTTTTTACTTGAAGTCTCATAATTATCAAACTACGCATAGTACAACTATGGAGCTGGTATCAAAAGAAAGGATAAACTTCTGGCTTCTAAATGAAATCTTAAAAATTTGAAAATATGTAACCGCAGGAGAATAAAGCTACCTTAAATGGATCAAGTGCAAGTGGGCCAACTTGCCCCTATAGCGGGGCAAGTTGGCCCAGTGTGTGGGGTTAGTTGGACGAATCCCTGAAAAGTGGCAAAGCAAGTCTCATAAAGGGAAACAAATCCAAAATTTTATAAGGAACTTTATTTAAAACGGTCAAACAAACTAAACAATAAATTTTAAATAAAACTTTAAAAATAAATATAATAGAAATATATTAAGGTTTAAAATAAGTTTTGGAATCGTAATCGCTGCTGCAATTGACGCATCGAAGAAGGACCCAACTCCGGCTGCTGTTTAGTTTGCATGAGCCAACTTTCTGCAAGTATGGTACTGTATATCCACTCCTAACCCTACAATCTTTCAGCGAATGATTCGATCCACATTAGGCAAAAATATCCCAGTTCCTCTTCTTCTTCAGAACTTTATTTTTTAACAAAAACCCCCTGGGCCAATTAACCCCACACCTGGTTTGAGAAGCATATTTAGTCATAAATATAAAAATATTCAAAACTGTTAAATTTAACTCACAAAATATGAAAATACAATATATTTACTTATAAAAACACTTTACCACAGTCCTTAATCCTGGATTTTTCACTAGGAAAATAAAAAAACTATCCTATCCGCATTTTTTACTTTTACACTTGAAAAAGACAAATCTGTGTGTAGTTTATCTTCGGAGGGCACTATGCAACTGAAACCGGTATGGCACGTGGTGGTAAGAGAGCACGCTTTGTTCGTAAATGATCATTTTCTTGTAGTACTTTCAGTTTGTGAATAATTCGCGTGGGCCAACTTGCCCCGTGGCCCAACTAGCCCCGCTCTACCCTACATTATATGAACATGGTTTTAATATAATGGCCCAATCTATTTGTCCATGTTTTTAGGAGTGAGGGGCAAATTAAAAAAAAAAATATTTAAAATAGAAAATAAATATAAAAACACAGCGGCAACACTTACATAGTTACATTTTCATGTTACAGCTTTTTTTAAAGCCATTAATTCATTTTTTACTTGCGATATATATATGTATTGGTATAAGGTACTATAATATGGCAATTTACAGATTCGTAAAAAAAATCGAACTCGGGATTTTGATCAAAGTTGACATTACGATGATAGCGAAGTCGAAAAAAAAGACTCTCGCAATTCTGTCCGTCTCATTGTCTGTCCTTTCGGCTGCAGCCGAATTTCTCTGTCGATTTTCTTCAAAGTTGATACCTACCTAGCGTTTTTCGGGCATTCTCCCCAAACTTTTTTTTTATTTTTTACACCAAAAATAACGGTAAGTACCTGCCATACAAATTTTTTTTACCAAAAAATGAAAATCTTATTTTTCTCAAAAACGTGCCCACAACTTAAAAAAAAATTCAGTGATTTTTTTTATAAAAAGGCAACAATTTCATTAAAAAAACATTTCAGAAAAATGGTACCCCCATAGAAAACATTTTTTATATTCGATTTTCTCAAAAACAGTTTAACTGATATATTGATCAATTTTTTTATGGAATTTGATTGAAAAAGTTTGAAATTGTATGTATACCAAAATTTTCAAAAGAATAAGTTATTGATTTTTAAAAAAATGTTCAAAATTATTTTTTGAAAATTCCATATTTCGAAAATGGGTAGATGATATTTTTTTTTAAATCATTTTTTAAATCCGCAATAATAAAATTTAAAAAATTTAAAAATTTTGTATATAAAAAACTATTTTTTTTTTTAAATCGCTCCAACGATTTTCAATTTTTTTTTACTATAAATTGAGATTTCCTTAAGAAATCGGATGATGTTACATGGCATTGGTGTCAAAAAAATGTCAGATGTTGCTTAATCAATTTATGCAAATTACTTATTTTTTTTTTTTTACCATTTTCCAGTCTAAACTGTAAGTTCCATGCATATTTGCAAAACGGTGCTATATTGTTCATAACTAAATGTTCCTACTCGCATAATACTACCTTAAACTTAACTACGTTTTAAGCAAGTGGTATACAATATAATATAACTAATTTTTGAAATATTAAAACTTTAAAAACACAGTGTGATTGCAGATAAGAGCAAGTTCGTGCGACCCAGTCATGCACCAATTTTTAATTACATATGTTTTTAAATTAAGTTATTTTAGTGCTTAGTTTTTGAATACATATAAAAGATTTTTAAACTCAAAATTTTTAAAACAAAATTCGAAAATTCTAAATAAAACATTTTGTGGGGCCTTTAACCTCCCCTAAAATTGTTAGAGATGCTCATATCGATGGAAACTTTTGACAGTTTCTTATAAGAACACCATGAGGAAACTAAATAACTAAATTTAGCTTTCCGGCGATTATTTCCTATTTGGGCAGTTTTTTATGGCTTTGTTGACTGGGACGTTTCAATACCGAAATTTTTCAGAGCGTCATTGGTTTTTTCGTGCGAATTATTGTCCAAATTATAGCGGCCTGCAACATATATCATATATATGTATATGATTCTGATCAGAAAATTCAGCAAAAATAAATTACTTATAAAAGCGTTATTTTCTCTTATATAGAACCAAAATGTTTTAGACCACATCTTGATTCAGTAGATATCAAATTACTACTTTTATTTTGTTATGTAAGATAAATTTAAGTAAATATAAGTTCTATTTCCTTTAAGAAATCAAAAACAATCTTCAAACGATCAAATAATCAAAAACAAGTTTAAGTTAAAATAAATTTAATCATTGAATTAAAATATATTTATACCTATAACTTCTGAAGATGCAAATCAAGAAGCTGCATATGACATTATAGTACATCGTATAGTTCAAACGATCAAATCAGGAGTCGCAATTAAAGCGCATTCAAAACCAATCTCATATTTACTAAGAAAACATTGATATCCTTTAACAAAGTAAATTGTATCAAATGTTAAATATACACAGAGTCCCATCAAAGGTATATATAAAATATAATAATGTATACCTAGCTATATATATGAGAAAATTGCATTTGATGTAGGTAAGGTATACCTAACTTTTGAAAATCCATGAATATTTTATTCCGCTTCTTATGAGCCCTCACCTCAAACCTATATGGCAACTTTCTATGAAGGTATATGCCTCATGTCCACCACCATCTGATGCAACATTAACTTAAGTCAGAGTATCAATGGCATCAGTTATATGTACAAGGTGATGGTGTACTGGGTGCTTTTGCTGCAAAGGGCTCTAAATTCAATCATATTTCGTAATGTTCTTATTGCTCAGATAGTGTAAAGTAAACCCATGTGATAAACTAAGTCAACTACTATGTGTGTGTGTATGTATGTATGTATCATATGAGTAAATGTCTCATAAATCTGACATGACGTCCAGCAGCACCACCAACTCCTCATAATATATAGTTGTACCAAAACCCACCTTACGCTCATTCCCTGCACAACCACAGTTACTGGAATATATATACAATATTATCCTATATATACACGGTTATCCTCGAGCAAGGCGACACGTCAACGTCATCCTTGAAATCCCACATCACTTTTCAATAAATATTTATGAGTCTGTAATGAGTGTTCAATACCGGCATCGGGCTAAGCAATTGAATCCTCATGGGAAATAATTCAATCCAAAAACGTATCCTTTCAGTATGGTCCTTATCTATGTTGATTATATGAACATATCCTTCTCTCTGGTAGTGCCAGTTCCTATGGTCTGGGATTGTGAATCCTACACTAACAACCTACTCCTGTTGCTGATATGGTGACTTTGCCGGGGTGCAAGTATATAAATGTATCTATATATGGATGTTGGGAACCAATATACTTTATTTTTTGGCCCCTATTTGTTTCTTCTCCTTGGGGCCAATGAGATGAACACTGGCAACTGGATAAATTAAATCGAAACTGACGCTAATTCAGTTTCCGGCTTTGTGGTTTTAAACTGGGTAATGGTTTGTGTGTGTGTGTGTGTGTGTGTGTGTCTAAAGAACAAAACAAATCTCGAATCTTTTGGGAACAAAGCGATTTTTTCCTGCCCTCTCATCCTTTATATATGGTTATATGAGATGTGGCACGAGGGCAAACCTCTTTGTCTCCACACTCAACTTGTGGGTGCAGTCAGTGTACAGGATAAAAGTAGCCATAAATAAAGGACAATCGAGCGTATATGTATTGAATAAGTACAAGGATCTGCTGCACTCATTCTATAGTATACCAAACCAACAGTCAATAGGATCGAGCACGAGCACTGAGCTGCAGAGCACCCGCGCGCTGCTATGCATATATAGAGAGAAAAAGGCAAAGGACTATAGGACACACAACAAGGACGACAGGACGTGCAGGAGATGCACAATATAATGAAAACGGATTTCGTAATTACATGAATAGTTCGCCGGGCGGGTTAAAATGCGAATTTCATTTGGCAGTTGGCCATTTTAATCCAATTTAAGAAGTTTAGCAAATAACAAGGTTTTACACTTTGCTAGTAAGCCGATTTTGGAGGGATAAATTTTGCAGCTTTTATATTCCGTTCCGCTCTCTTTTTTTTCATGGGGGAGTAGAATTTTTTTTTTTTTTTTTTTTCTGGTAATCTTGCAAAGGCCTTGGCTTGGTTGAATAGCATTTTGTATACTATACTCAGATGTATGTTGGCTGGAATGAAGACGATATCGTTAGTATATGCTACAATGATATGGCAGAGTTGGATATATCCCTTGGCCTTCGCTTCCGCATTCCCTTCCCTCTTGAGTTTGTTGCGGGTTTCCCACAAAACTACTTTTACGATTGGATTTAGTGGGAGGCATAGCAAAGTTCGAAGGCATTATATTGTGCTATGCCGAAATCAAATTTGGAAGCCGACATAACAAAAAGCCATGACTTGGCATCGCTTTGTGGTTGTGAGTTTGGCTGGCAAATTAAGTACTAACGTCGATTTTATTTTAAACTTGTAATAATGTGTGTTGATCATTAGCTATAAGTTGTATGGCTTTTATACATATGTATATATCTTACATGTGTCTATACTTGATGTGATGGGCTTTGGAAAAAAAAAAGTTTTATTTCTAACCTAACCAAACTGTTGAACTATAATGTTGTTCAAATTATTTGTTAAAGTATATGTAAATATATATATGTGTTCTGAAAATTTTATTTGAAGTCGAAAATGTGATTAGTATAAATTGATCGTTTGACATGACCGCGTTGACGTTTAATTTTATATACGCACATATCGTCGCCCGAGAATTGTTTTATCGTATGAACCATTTGAACAATTTTGGGAAATCGCATTTTAAGTTTCGCGTTTAAATAAAAAAGAAACTGACCGATGAAGTTTTCTACAATTTTAATAAAATTTTGTGTGGAGAATCTTCTTTTGATTAAGGTATTCCAGGTTCTTGAGTCGGTTTTAGTTTTTAATCTATAGTGGATTATCTCCAAGATCATTTTGTCGTATACGCCACGAAAATCAGTAGATACTTTGTTCGATCCCCATACACATACGACAAAGTGAACACAAATGCGTTAGTTGAATGCAATACCGAACCGAGCGAGATTTTCGATTTTTTTAAAAACTAGAAGACATTTTAACATCTGGTTTTTAGTGTTTAAATACAAATTGATACGAGAGTTGAATATTAAAAACAAAATTATTAGAAAATAATGTAAAATTTTGAACAAAATGAGTTTGAAAGAAACTTTCTTCATTTTTTTTTTAAATTTGAGTTTGAAAATCAATTTTTCCAAAACTATTGCATAAAAAAAAATTTAAAAACCGAATTAATGGATGGATTTTTGGGTTTAAAAAAGGCATAACATGACATTGTAAGTGATGCGGTTGATTTTTAATAATTTTGTTTGTAACTAAAAAAAATGCAGTTAATCCTATATACGTACGACAAAACAATATTAAAAAAAAATATCGCGGAAATACATGGATATTTTGTCGTATATGCCAAAATTTGGCGTTTACGACAAAACAAAATTAAGGGATCAGTTATTTTGTGCGGATATACGACAAATGCATACAAATTTTCTCAGTAACGGTAAATGATAGGTCAAACAAATCTGATTTCAGAAATGGAAAGAGGACCTTTCAAAACATAGAACTGCATACCCACTTTAAAAAAGTGCATTTTGGCGTTTTCGACAAAACAATTCTCGGGCGACGATTATATGAATTAATTTAGCCTGACAGCTCGTGTAGAATGAAGGCCTAGTGACTTACAACTCTCAACCATTCATATATGCGCGTGTTACTGGCAGGAATGGAGGGGACCTACAATTTTCTGCTGAATCCGAACGGCTAAGAGAAGAGAAGCTCTTTTTCATGTCAACAGATACTCTTAGGGGATTTCTCAATTCCTCGCATTAATTATAGGAATTACTTAAAGAAAGTTCGTAGAATATTTTAAAATGAATGACATAATCATATATAATATGTATTATGTACTTAGTCTTTGAGAAACAAAAAAGGATTTTTTTTTATCAGTCAAAGTAATTGTCGAATGCCAAATTTTAGTTTTTTGAAAAAATTGCTGAAGAACCTTTTTGCTTTTCCAATTAATTTATTTTTTTTTATTAAAAAAATTCATAAAAAACAGTTTATGGCCGACCAATTACCGAAAATAGCTGACCTTTTATAAGTATAAAATAACCTTTTAGATCGTATGAATTTTTTGGCAAAATTCCACAAATAGTGACCTTGAAATGTTTTTTTTTTATTCATAAAAAGGTGGTATAATTTTTTAGAAAATTTCAGAAATTAGGTTGTAAAAATCTGTACGACCTAAAAATTTTTTTCGTATGTAAATTCATAAAAAATAAATCTAAGGCTGACCAATTTCTCTATCTAGCTGACCTTTTATGAGGATTGAGTTACCCTTCAGATGGTATATTTTTTTTTTAGAATAACCCATAATTGAGGTGCTATAAATGGTACAAGCGACCTTGTATGACCTTTAAAAAACTTAAAAGTTTATAAAAAAAAATTGGTGCACGACTGGGTCGCACGAACGTGCTCTTATGTGCGATCATACTCTGTTTTTAAAGTTTTAATGTTTCAAAAATTAGTTATGGGAGTCCATATTGTATACCACCTGCTTAAAACGTAGTTAAGTTTAAGGTAGTTTATGCAAGCAGGTACATTTATTTATGAACAATATAGCACCGTGTTGCAAATATGCAATGAACTTACAGTTTAGACTGAAAAATTGTAAAATTGTAAACACCAATTGTTTTGACACCAATGCGATATACATCATCCGATTTTTTAAGGAAATCTCAATTTATGGGAAAAAAATGAAAATCGTTGGAGAAGTTTTTTTAAAAAAACTGTTTTTTATAAATAAAATTTTGAAAAAAATAAAAACAAATGGTACGCAATTTTTTAGCCTATATTAATGCGGAGTTAAAAAATTAATTAAACAAAAATATCATCTACCCATTTTCGAAATAAGGAATTTTCAAAAAATAATTTTGAAATTTTTTTTTTAAATCAATTATTTATTCTTTTAAACATTTTGGCATGCAATATTATTAGAACTTATTTGAAGCTTTTGTGCAAAAAAAATTCATTAAAATCAGTTTAACTGATAATGAGATAGTCGAAAATCAAAAACATGGTTCGATGAGAGATACCTACTAATTTAAACGATAGATCATTTTTTTCCAATAATATGGTAGATTGTATCGTATGAGCCGTTTTTGAGAAAAATAAGATTTTCAATACTGGTTTTTAATCATTTGTATGGGAGGTACCTACCGTTATTTTTATTATAAGAATAATTTTCATTTAAAATCTGCTAGATAATATTAAAAAACTGCTTGTTGCCAAGTTCAATGAAAATTGACCTAGTCGTTTTCGAATTATTAAGTTCTCAAAAAAAAATTTGAAACTTTTTTTAAAAATCCAAAAAAAAATTTTGTAAAAATTTTGGTATACAAAACTTTTAAAACTGTTTCAAACATTCTCCATGAAAATTGATCAATATCATTTGAATTGTTTTTGACAAAATCGAAAATCAAAAAAATGGTTCTGTGGGAGGACCATTTTGAACCATTTTTTGGGAAATTTTGTGTTTATAAAATGGTTGCCTTTTTGTAAAAAAAATTATAGAATTTTTTTATTAAAGTTATGGGCACGTTTTTGAGAACAATAAGATTTTCATTTTTTGCTAAAAAAAATTGTACGGCAGGTACCGATATTTTTGGTCTTAAAAAAAAATGGAAAAAAAGGTATCGGTATAAAAATGGAAAACAACGTGTGGGGGATTGCCCGAAAAACGATAGGTACCAACTTTGAAGAAAATCGACCGACCCGTTTAGGCTTAGCTGAAAGGACAGACAGACGGGCAGAATTGCGAGACCCACTTTTTTCGACTTCGCTACCATCGTAATGTCAACTTTGATCAAAATCCCGAGTTCTATTTTTTTACGAATCCATAACTTGCCATATAGTCCAACCTATATACAGGGTGTCCCGTAACTCAAAGTCAAGCGGGTAACGGGTGATAGGGTAGGTTGTACCTGTTCTGGAAAAAATAAGAAAAAAAATCTATCTCGCTTGCTTAAGTAATAATAGCAATATTTAGAAAAATAGTGAAAATCGATACCCTAGACCACATTTTTAGGTACTGTGGTCACAAATTTCCGAATTTTGACGTGTTTATTTTTTTTACGTAATTCTAAATAACCATGCTATTGATTTCAATCACAAATTTAAAAATAAATATTGTAAGTTTCGAAAGAAAAATAAAGTTTGACTGAGTCATGTTTCAAAAAAAAATTTTAAGCTAACTTTGACACTTCATAATTAAAAAAAAATGTACTACACTACCTTGGCAAGTTTTTTAAAAAATTGGCGCGTTTTATCAGGATTTCAAAATGGTACAACACTTGCTACTTATTAATTCGTAAAAAATATTTTTCATTTTTTATTTGCAAAAAGGACCTCAGTTCACTTCAATCACTTTTACGAGAATAATGCTTTATTGTACTTAAAAATCAATTTTACCAAGGTGTACGTAACATAAACAGAGGCACTAGAATCAGACACTGTTTGCCATAAGTAAGAGTAAGACAGATCTACATTACGTAATATGGTACGCTACGATCTACGTTCGGTACGCTACGTTTCTGGTTTTACTCGCAACATCTCACAATCGTGCGCTTTTGTTACCCTGGACTCGAAAAGTGTTGGGGAAATTATGTTAGTTATTATCTATTAATAGGTACTAAAAACTTCACAAATTTTTACCAACATATCAACTCTGAGAGCGTATAGTTACGAGGGAGCAAACTTTGTATACACGTTGCATATGGTATACGGGTCACGGGTGGTAGTTGTTTTGATTTAAAATTCGATGAGCAATGCTTTTCGGTATTCCAGTGGATCTTTCAATCGCACTGATCAAGCGCTGGGATCACATTCAATTCAATTTAATTTTAAACTCCTTCGTCGTTATGTCGTTGGGGTCTCCCATCTGCAGCGCCGCCATATGAGTACTAAAGGCAATCGTCCTTGCGAGTATGATAGGTGTCCATAGATGAACACCCGGTGGTCATGAGTGACGCCCCACAATTGGGTACCTTTCGATCCACTGGAATACCGAAAAGCATTGCTCATTGAATTTTAAAACAAAACTACTTCCACCCGTACCATCTGCAACGTGTACAAAGTTTGCTACCTCGTGACTAAACGCTCCCAGAGTCGATATTTGCAGAACAATGTTGGGGAAAATATGGAAGTTTTTAGTTCCTATTACTAGATAATAACTGACACAATTTTTACAACAATAATCGAGTCCAGGGTATCACAAAAGCGCACGATTGTGAGATGTTGCGAGTAAAACCAGAAACGTAGCGTACCGAACGTAGATCGTAGCGTACCATATTACGTAATGTAGATCTGTCTTACTCTTACTTATGGCAAACAGTGTCTGATTCTAGTGCCTCTGTTTATGTTACGTACACCTTGGTAAAATTGATTTTTAAGTACAATAAAGCATTATTCTCGTAAAAGTGATTGAAGTGAACTGAGGTCCTTTTTGCAAATAAAAAATGAAAAATATTTTTTACGAATTAATAAGTAGCAAGTGTTGTACCATTTTGAAATCCTGATAAAACGCGCCAATTTTTTAAAAAACTTGCCAAGGTAGTGTAGTACATTTTTTTTTAATTATGAAGTGTCAAAGTTAGCTTAAAATTTTTTTTTGAAACATGACTCAGTCAAACTTTATTTTTCTTTCGAAACTTACAATATTTATTTTTAAATTTGTGATTGAAATCAATAGCATGGTTATTTAGAATTACGTAAAAAAAATAAACACGTCAAAATTCGGAAATTTGTGACCACAGTACCTAAAAATGTGGTCTAGGGTATCGATTTTCACTATTTTTCTAAATATTGCTATTATTACTTAAGCAAGCGAGATAGATTTTTTTTCTTATTTTTTCCAGAACAGGTACAACCAACCCTATCACCCGTTACCCGCTTGACTTTGAGTTACGGGACACCCTGTATATCGCCTATACCTGACCAATTTCTGAAACTACCTGTCCTTTTATAAGGATAAGGTATATACTTTTTTCGAATACCCCACAAAGAGGTCCTTAAAATCGCTTTGAACTTGAAAAAACTTTTAAAAAAATATTTAAAAAAATTTATTATTGAATTTACCTGACCTATTATGACCTATTATTTGAATACTTCTTTTTTATAAATTCCACAAACGAGATGCTAAACGCCTTATACTGTGACCTTGAAACAAATTTTAACGTTCATAAAAAATAACCTATATATGGCTGATCAATTGCTTAAACTATAAGCCGTCCTTTTATCACGGTGGCCTTTCAAATGGGATACTTTTTTTGCGAATATCCCATAAATGTGGTCCAAAAAATCGCTATTGACCTTGAAAATGTTTAAGCTTGAATTACAAGTTTTCCAAGCCTGAGCAATGTCTAAAAATATCTGACCTGATCTGACTTTTAGATGGCATACTTTTTTTGCGAATATTCCATTTATGAGGTGCTAAAGATCCCGGAGCCCGAAACGAGACTTATAAAAGGCTTTGACGAAAAAAAGTTTCAAAATATGTATTTTTTTGTACCAGAATTGTTGTTTTTATATGACATATGCATACCTACCTTTTTTTCGCTAAACTTGATAGTTCGAATTATTAATTCCCCTCTCCTTTTTCCTCCTTAAAATTCACATACTATATAAATAAGGTGAAATATGTGACAAGACGACACCACTTATAATCCCTGAAAACAACAATGAAGTTCGATTAAAATCTTAAAACAATAAATTAAGTGACGAAGCAATTAAATGACATCAGGTCATTATTATTTACCCACTTGTTTTATTTAAATACTTGCTCCCCCGATGTAATGCACGTAAATTAGCTTTACCATAAGGTTATATAGAGGTAGATATAAAATATTATATTGATGATGCCTTGACCATTTTGTTTTTGTTTTTGTTGTTTTTTTTTTTATTTTTTTTTGCAAAAGAAGAAAACAGCCTTCATAAATAATATTTCAGTGTGCCATAAATAACATACACTCCTCTGAAAAAGACATAAAATGTATGCAAAGTGAAAAATCGACACAATTCATAAAGGCCATTTGCACAAAGCAAGTCTCTCCACATCCTCTCGCCTTCCCTTTTCACATTCATCAGCGAAGATCTCTTTGAGCTCTGGCTCTGACTATATATGGGATATGGTTATGTTTATCTATTTGTGCTGTCGTACCTTTATCCAATTCCCCCTCGCCTTCCCCACTGCCACATTGTGGCACAATTTACGCAAATCCAAATACCGACGATAACATTCATACACGCATTTGCGCTAACAATACAACACAATTGTACCCACACCCCCTCCCCACAGTCCATCCAGAAACAGGGCCCCCGCACCAACCTCCTGTATATCCATTTTTTGATAATCAAGCATCATATTGAATAGCATATAAGAGCAAGCAACGAAGGAATGGAGCAGCAGCAGCAGCAAAAAAAAAAAAAAGTGCGAGAGAAATTTATCACCCTGTGGAACGCCATTAATGTCGTCAATGGAAGATATATGACGAAGGTGAATCGAATATAATGTGACATCATTATTTCGTTGACATTCGATATTATGTTCGGGTTTAGGCGGAGCAGCGGATGGAGACATTTTTCCGTGTCTTTATATGTAGGTATAAGTTATATGGTCCCTTTACCGCTCGGGATCGGGATGTTTATGGATATAATGTGTATGTGGATCCGGGAAAGTCGAATACTTAACGCCATCGATTTGGGGTTGATAATGATAATGTGTTACTTTATTTTCCAAGATTCCTCTATACCTATACCTACAAAAATTTGTCTCCCCTTTAAAGGTAGGTACATTATATGACTGTGTATGCTTTTTTTTCAGAATTCCATCAGGTATTTTAATGCTTTTTCTGTATAAAATTTTTTTGAACCTATGTTTGAGTATTTTTTTGTTGTTGATAAAAACTTATTATTAAGATAAGCTTTCGGGACGATAACTCAATATCCAGACAAAAATTAGTAATTTTGTAAATTAACAGCGAAATAATTTAAATATTTGGTGGCTTTAAATTACATCAGTTCAAAAAACACCAAGTTCAATTCGCAATTAATAACAAGTTTTAAAAGAAAGTTTTTTTAATAAAACAAAATATTCTATATATTACTGAAATACATCAGCCAAGTAGAAGACTTAGCATTATTTTATTTAAACTCGTTGAATTATTTACTATAACTTAATAATCGGCTTGGTATAATAATATTATTGAATTTTATAATGATTTTTTTTTTAGAATAAAGATAGAATTTCAAGAAATCTCTGGATCTCTACCGCAATCAGAATAATTTCTTTCCATTTAAATTGATTTGTATTTTTATGATTAATTTTTTTATATAGTAGTAGCCTGTTGCATAATGGTTAATGCGTAGGACTGTTACGCCGCACAGTGGCCCATATTGACTTATTTGGTTGAAAAAATCAACTTATAAACGGGTTAAGATATCTCAAACAAAATTTTTTACACTTAAAGCAAATAAAACTAGTAAATTTTCAGATAATTATATCTCACAGGGTGTTTCAGAATTTTCAGCTGAGTTAATACTTTAATACACAAGGAATTAACATTATAATTCACCTTAAGAATAATGAAATTTTTTTTTATATTCAGCCCTATTTGCTAAACGGGGAATCGAATGTATTTTTTAGATTTCCAATCAAATTCGAGAGTGTGGTAATCGAAAGGTACGAAGTGACATACACAAAAGAACAGGAAGTTATGCATATGCCCAATGAAACGTATGTACATATTCAAGAAATGTTCCCAGTTATACGATTAATTTAACACGTATGAAATTTTAGGTTCATTGAAAACTTTCTGCTTAGTAAACAGGCTTTTCAGTACGTTTTATCCCTTTTGGAAACGGATTTACTTCCTGTTTCCAGAACAGCCTTAATCTCGACAAAACAAAAAATGTCTACCTGTCTGCGATTTTTTGATGAAAGCAATTATCAGCTCGGTGTTGAGTCAAAATTCAACAAACAGCACAGCATTGGAAGGAATATTTTGGAAAAGTCACTAGTACTTCAATATGATCCACAAAAATCAGTACGAATTATAAAACACAACAAATCAATTGCGGATGTAAAACTGACAATTTTTTATGAAAATGACACACTAAGTTACCGACGGGGAATGTTTCCCTTCGAAAGTATAGTAGAATACAAATTGATGACTTTCGAACAATCATTTCCCCCGACGTTTATCAGAATAGGGCTGATTGTTTTTAAATGTAAATTTATTCGTATAACGTAAACATTTGCTTCTCAAAAATTATTTTCAGTTTTAAATGTAATCAAAAACTCAATGAAAAGTAAGTGAGGAAAAAAATATGTTTTTATTAAATGACAGTTGGCTTAGACATATATGTATTTTAGAATACAAAGAGAAACGTTGGGAAAAGCGTGAATTGGTTTTTTTAATTAATTGCATCATCTTCACTGATCATCAAGTCCAAATTCTTGGTAAAATAATAAACAAATTTAGCACCATTATCGATTTTCAAAAAAAAAGTTGTGCTGCATTTGTGCATCCATATATAAAGCTATAACTAATTTTAAAAAAATCGCAATTTTAACGGGCGATAAAGAATATTTACGATTTTTACGGCCAAACAAAATTTTTACCAAGCGATCTATTGTGTGAAATTATATACATAGCATCACCATTTTCGATCATTTTCAAAAAAAAGTTGGGTTGTGCTGCTTTTTGGCTTATTTTTTTCCTGTAAAGACCGAAGAGATAAAATAAATCGCATGCATGCAAGTTTTACTTCCGAACATATAATTAAAATTTAGAAATTTCACTAATTTTTTAAAATTACGAAAATACAGGGTTTTGCGAAAATAATACAGGGGATGCGAAAAAAAGGCGAGGCCGTGTACCATTTTTTGAGATAAGAAAAAAAAATAGTATGGGAGCGGAAGAGCGTCTCTTTCCCAAGTTTATGCGGGAGGGGCAAATTTTGAAAAAAAATCGTCTTGAATTAGAAAAAATATTAAAAATCAACGACATCATTAATAATGCCATGTTATACCTTTTTTGGAGATATTATACGATTCATATATGTATACGGCGCAATACAAACATTTTTATTATCGGAGGTAGGCCTATCTTCCTCCGTTTAAACGAGAAGGGCAATTTTCTAACAACCAACTTATAAATAAAAAAAAATTCAAAACAACAGCAACACTTACATCAAATAATTGTAATTTTTTTGAAAGCTTTAAATCCATTCTTTAATTTTATTTTTAAATCAAATCATTTATATCAAGATTAAAAAAAAAGAATTACATTCAAACTCATAATTTGGGAAGCAAAAATACATACATACATATATTGATTTTTTGTGAGAGAGTTCACTGTGACATGTCACTCACTTTTTTCACCATTTACTATTTTTTATAAACGATATTTTATAATTAAAATTCATATTAAAAATATTTACAGACAAGTACCTATTTATTGGAACAAATTCCAATGAAACGAAAGCATTATACAAAAAAAACTTGTTGCAATGTAGCTCTAAAAAAAATGGTCTAGTAAAACTTTGGCTGGAAGGATCTTAATTTTTTTTTTCTAAACCATCTACAAAGAGCCCCTTTTAATTAAAAAAAAAATTTATAAAAATCCATCAAGTCAGATTATAGATATAAGGTCACACACAAAATCTTATTGTTTTTATATACCTACCGAACAAATCATGCCTCAATTTTTTTAGTTTTGGCTGACTCATGTTCCTATATTACGCTTCCCTTCGTCAAAAGTTTTGAACGACTTAAAAAAACAATATAATGATTGTTTTTTGTACAATAGTTTATAATGATGGATACATAAAAGGATAGGTATATTATTTTAAAAACTATTGCTAATAAGTAAAATCTGCATTAAATCATTATTCTTCTTGATAACGCGATATTTGTAAAACATATACAATCAATTTTTCGTAGTTGCTTCGCATTATTTTGGAATAAGGTTTCAAACTTTCTACGAAGAGTGTAAATGAATAGATTTCTTTTTTAGCTTCCGTTACTAACTCTAGAATAATGTTTGATCTACTTGATCTACAGTATTTTCGTTGAACATTAGGTGTTCAAAAGCAAACCTCAAAGTGTAGGTACAATACAAAACAAATGATGCCCACCAGAAAGCTTTAGTGAAAACTGAAGCTAGAGGTTTATTGACCCAATTGAAGTCCCTTGAGACAGCAAATATTGTCTCAATTTTGGGGTTCTATACTCAAGCAATTTAATATTGTATAGAAAAAAATTCAAGCTGTTGATACACACGTTGAAACTGTGTCCAGGCTCTACGAGGCACTCATATCGTTTGTGAGAGAAAAACGAGAATGCTTTGATGTTTTTGAAGAGATGGGAAAAAGCAAAACCTCTGAAAATTACAAATTGGACCAAAAAAGAGTCGTCAAGAGGAAAAAACGATATGATGAGTGTCGCGAAGGGGAAGTTCTTTTTTGTGGTCGTGAAAATTTCAAAATAAATACATTCATTCCTATTTGCGACCAGTTATTGAGTGAGCTGAAGAGATGAAATACATCCTATGAAGAGTGAAGAAGCAATTCAAAAAAAAAAATGCAACATTTTCTGGAGCAAAACAACACTGAAAAATTGAGTTTAAGGCAACTTAACCTTCATATAAGAGAAACAGAATTGAAGGAAGCATTTCCATATTTTGAGGTTGCCTTGCCATAAGAATATACTTGTGCACTGCAGTGACAAATTGTAGTGCAGAAAGATCGTTTTCCGTTTTGAAACGAATAAAAACCTATTTAAGGTCTGGCATTAGCGAAGAACGCCTTAATAGTTTAGCTTTATTAAATATAGAAGCTGAACTGACAAAAAATGTAGATAACGAATCTATTGTTAATGAATTTTTTAATCAATATACACACAGAAAAAAAAATTTAAAATATCGAATATTATGCATTTTGTGTTTTTTTTATTACTATTTTTTTTTTACTTTATTTTCATTTGTTCTAAAAGGCGGCAAAATTTATCAGCCCGGGGCGCCAAATCCTTAAATACGCCTCTGTTAACAGACCCTTTTTATTCTCAATAAAACACTGAAAACTGGGTAGGTTTATTTCTACTAGGTGAATCAAGCTAATTAAAAATTACGAAAACCATTTCTTTATAAGAAATATATTTTTTGTGGGAATATGTACGTGGAAAGTGTACGTGAACGATCGCGAAGCCATAAAAGTTTTCCAAGAAAACTGTTGTAGTACACCATAGGCGCCTGCCAGGCAACTGAAAATACCAAAAGCGAAGCAAAAGATTTTTTTGAGCGGGACAGAGACTCGAAAAAGGATTTAAATCCTTGGGGGTGGGCCACCCAAGAACACTGAATTGTCATCCACTACACACCTGCCTTATGAGTTATGACTGAGTACCTATATCCTTAGCAGACCAATAAATACAAGAAAAGAAATTATGACTTTTTTTAGTAATTTTCAATTTTCTCAAAAACAAGAAGACATTTTTTGACTAAAAATAAGAACACTGATTATTAAAAACAAAAATACTACTTAATAACGATAAATTTTGAAAAAAATTAGCTAGTTTGAACAAAATTTTCTTAATTTTTTTTTTTTCTTCAAAATTTTGAGTTTGAAAATAAATTTTTCCAAAAATAGGTAAATTATTATTTAATTACAAAAAACAGAATTAAAGGATGGATTTCTTTTTTTAAATAGAGGTAAAACATTTTTTCTGTTGATTTTTAATATTTAGTATTATTATTATTAGTTTTATTTAATATTATGCTTAATAGAAAATTGCCCCTTCCGTTATTTTTAATTATCGGTAAGTCATCGACCAGCATGCACCACAAATAAAATTAATTTTCAGAATTTGAATCCCCAAAATTAGACAAGAAAATAGTATAGGTACCTACTTGGGCAGGAGTACAAATAGACTCAATATGGATTTAAGTAACATGAGATGATAATATTATTATTAACGTAGCGTATATCGACGAAATATAAGATAGCTTCAATTCAATATGCGGATTTGTTGTAATTTGGCAGCTACTCATTAGAATATTATGTTTCTATAAATTTATGTAATTAATGGTAATAATGTTTGTGTCTGTCTACCTATTTCTATGTATGTGTAATGTGTATGTCTACACACAATTATGTTGATTTGCAATCAACCATGTCCTTTTGCCATCCTGATATCATGGTCGGTCATATATTTATGTGTTTATTTGTAGATATGCGCCTACCTATGAAACGTGAAGCGGATATAATTTGTGGTTGAAGTAATAATAATTTGTAATTAGCAATTGATTGACTAATGTTTTTGTAGCAATTCGTGCATGGAGTTTTGATATTTAATTCTTTACCTTTGGTATGTTGAAAGCTCCTTGAAAATAGCTAATTTAGTTTAACAAAGGATAGGTAATTGGCCCTTGAGAGCTTAAACATGTACCTACTTGTATAATATCATGTATATATATGTGTGTTGTTTCTTTTGAGGAGGTACATATGTAATGATGCATGATATAATTAAGACAAAGAAAATATATCAGACAAAGCAGACGCAGAATTGTTTGGATTGCAGCTTTGCATATTGAAAAGGTTTGTAAAAGCAAAAGAAAAGCTGAAAAAAAATTAATAGAACTATAACAAAAATAACGTTAAAAAATACTGTCTTTTTGAGTATAGGTATAAAATTTGTATTTTTTGCTTATAGATATGGAATTTAAATATAAGTTTAACTTTTAATGTTTTCCCAAATCAACGCGAATGGTTCAGAAAGACAACCTAACTTACGCCTGCGTCTAAATTAATTTGCATCATGGTAAGATTACGATCGATGGGGAGATGCGAATCTTTAAATATTCTTTGATTGTCATACAATTACTTCGATTGTTTCACGTCGGTTTTTGAGAGCTTTTAGGCTAGAAACATATTCGTATACTTGCAATTTTCTGTGGCTGCGATAAAAAAAATCGTAATCGCACCAAATTATTGTCATCATGCACGCACTTGTGGTTTTCTGTCCCGCGACTTTTAAATGGCAAACAAATCTTTTAATGAGAATGCACAACATTTGTTAAAAAAAATAAAAAGTAACGTTTTGAAAATAATTATTTATTTGTTGACTTCTTGTAAAATTCAAATTTACACTGACAAGACTTTTATCATAATCGTAAGTACGTGGAGTTTTGATGATTCTTTGTTTGGCCTATTTAATTTTGTGACTAAAAAAACGCTTAAGAAATAGGAGCTGATTTAATTTTTTGATCATTGAGATTTTTCATTCGCATATTATGTTTGCATTCACATTTAAAACCGTGAGTCTAATTTCTTGCAAATAAAAGACCAAAATTGGTTTCATTTTTCTTTTGACGCGATTTTCGTGTTATAAATGAATCAAATGCAATAACAGTAGACGCTTGATATAGTGAAGTAATTAAAACCAGGCCCGTTCACTATTTCGAGATTGTTCACTATTTTGAGAGAGAAACTAAAAAGTCTTTCCAGTGTGATTTTGATTCAAAATTAATTTTTTTTATATTTATTAAAGCGAAAAATAATTTCAATTTGGTGAAAAAAAACACAAATATTTTATAATATTATAAATAACATGCAATAAACGTTATTTTTCATAAAAACGAAAAACTACATAGCTCCCGGTACAAATCAGTTTTTTTTTTTATAAATAAGAATAAAATCACTAATTCTGTTTGTTTGTTTCACAACTCTGAATTGATTTGCACTGCTTTTTCTTGTAAATGTTTCAAAAATATCTTAAAAAAAGGTCCACAATGCTGTAAACGCATTTCTGCTGGCATAATCTTGCTAAATATTGAAAAAAAAATGTGAGTTCACTATATCGAGATACCTTTTGATCTACCGAGATTCACTATATCGAGCGTCTGCTGTATACGTTCTTACCACAAACCTCTTGCGATTAAAATTTCGACAGCTAAAAATTCGTAGTTGCAACAACAACAAAAAAAAGCAGATAATTGTGTTTTCCAATCGCATGATTTTTTAGTCTCAAGAAATGATACACTATGGTTTTAAATGTAGATGTACGTATGCGGGACTGAAAAATTGCAGTCATTAATGAAAATTATTAAAGATAAAATGTAATAAAATTAGAGTGCACACAATTGTACTTTTATTGTCAGAGGGGTGTCGGTGAAGTTAGCATATCAATAGTGTCAGTATATTATCAATTTTTATTGGAGTTCTCATCGCACGAGACATAGTTTTATAGTTCCTGAAACTTTTCCAAAATAGTTCTGTTCGATTTCACCGAAAAAAAATTAATTTAAAAAAAATGAGAAGCTTACTTCCCGTATAGCATATCAATTATTGAAATGTGAAATTGAAATACATATTTTTTTGGATGTGTAAGAAACATTTTTTAAGAGTTATACCTAAAATTGTTCCGTTATATTCAGACCTAGAAAAAAAAAAAAACACTAACAAAATAATGCTTACTAAAAAATATAACATATATGCGATAATAATGTAACAAGTCTGTGATAATAGTTGATAATTTTTGTTTTGTGTTTGTTTTTAATTTATTTATTTAATTTATTTATTTATTTATTAATATCTTTCCGTTCCATAAAATACAATAGTGCAATATAAATGTTAAATTCAATAAATTATTAAATTTCTGATAAAATCAAAATTACAAATGTAAATTACAATAGTCCAATAAAAAAATACCCTTTGAAGAAATTGAAAAATAACCAACGAAACGTCGGGAATAACTTTTAAAAATGGATTAATTTGTTTTATTAATTGCATAAAAAAATAAAAGATCAAAAAGCCCAATTAACATATATAATAATTAATTTAAATATACACAATTGATCAATTCTTCATGAGTAGCTATAAAATACTTTTTTTTTTTTCAAATTATGGTCGATTCTCATAAAGTTCACAGTCTGTTCATGCTGTGATTTTTATATAGAGTCGGTAAGCATTAACCATAATTTGCATCTTAGATGGGTGCGACAGCATAATATTACGAAACGCATTCTGGTGTTGAGGTCACTTGAATAAAAATTAAAACTTCAAGTGACCTCAACTCCAAAATGCGTTTTGTAAAATGCTGTCGCACCCTTCTAAGGCGCAAATTATGTTCGAATCTTAGCGACTCTTATAAGAATCACAGGATGTACACAATGTGAATTTTATAACAGTCAATTATAATTAAAAAACAAAATTAAACTTATTAACACTTTATAGGGACAATAAATGGTTTATTGGGACAATAAATAGTTTATTGGGCCAATAAATAGTTCATTGGGCCAATACAAAAAGTACATTGCCGCAACTCAGCATTTTTGTAAAAAAAATAAATAATTCAATGAATAATTTGTTGTCTCAACAAACGTTTATTGGGCCAATAAACCACTTTTTCTTGTATCAATAAACGTTTATTGGGACAACAAACCACTTTTGCTTGTATAAATTAACGTTCATTGGGTCAATAAACGTTTATTGGGTTAATAAACCGCTTTTGCTTGTATCAATAAATATTTATGGGGCCAATAAACCACTTTTTATTGGCCCAATAAACCAGTTTGTTGGACGAAAATTGATAAATAAATTTATTGTCCCAGCAAACTTTTTTATTGTACCCTTTTTTGGTTCAGTGTTCATTGTGCAAATTCATTTTAAAAAAATACGCGTTTTTCGTTAATATAAGAAAAACAAAATGGTATTTTCCATCTTTTTTTTTCTTTGAATTTCAAGCTTTTATAATGGTTTTTTGTTGCACAAAAACAGAAAAGCTTCATATTCAAACAAAAATCCCGAAAATTTTTAAAATCTCGTCTACACTAAAATACCGTTTTTTTACAATCCTGTCTTCTAAAATCGCTTATTCAAAACCCGATGTACTATAATCCCGCTTTTTAAAATTCCGTCAGATCTCACCAAAACCGTTTTTTATAATAATATATATAATTTTTAAATAAAAATTACTCAACTATTAGAAAATACGTCGGATTGATTTTGATTTTCCCTGTAAAGTGTACGCATATGCTTTTTCTCACAAAATCTAAATTAAAGAAATAGACAAAAATGAGTAAACAGATTTTGTGTCATATCGCCCACAGTATACAGCTGAACTTATTAAGTATTGATGAAAAATGTATCAATTTGTTAATTGCTTACAGCCCAATTAATAATCACCATAATAGATGTGAAACAACACTAACACATGTTTTAACTTATAATTCTTAATATAATAAACTTGTATTAGCCTTAAATGACATTTGACAATGAGAGGATAACTTATCTCACCAATTTTGGTGTTCAACGAGCGGATAACTTTACCGTTCACAATTCAATTCAAAGCTGAATGATATGCCAGTTAGCTTTCAAAAATGAAAGAAGTAGGGTAGGGCGGGGCTAGTTGGGCCACGGGGCAAGTTGGCCCACGTGAATTACTCACAAACTGAAAGTACTACAAGAAAATGATCGTTTACGAACAAAGCATGCTCTCTTACCAGCACGTGCCATAACGGTTCCAGTTGCATTGTGCCCTCAGAAGGTAAACCACACACAGTTTTGTCTTTTTCGAGGGTAAAAATAAAAAATGCGGACAAGACAGTTTTTTTATTTTCCTAGTGAAAAATCCACTTTTAAGGGCTGTGGTAAAGTTTTTGTTATAAGTGAATATATTGTATTTTCATATTTTGTGAGTTAAATTGAACAGTTTTGAGTATTTTTATATTTATGACTAAATATGCTTCTCAAACCAGGTGAGGGGTTAGTTGGCCCAGGTGGTTTTTGCTAAAAAAATAAAGTTCTGTAAAAGAAGAGGAACTGAGATATTTTTGCCTAATGTGAATAGAATCATTCGCTAAAAGATTGTCAGGTGAGGAGTAGATATACAGCACCCTACTTTTAGCAAGTGGGCTCATACAAACTAAACAGTAGCCGGAGATGGGTCCTTCTTCGATGCGTCAATTACGACAGCGATTACGATTCCAAAACTAATTTTAAACCTTAATTTATTTCTATTATATTTATTTTTAAAGTTGCATCTAAAATTTACTTTTTAGTTTGTTTGGCCGTTTAAAATAAAATTCATTATAGAATTTTGGATTTGTTTCCCTTCATGAGACTTGTTTTGCCACTTTTCAGGACTTGGCCAACTAACCCAACACATTGCAATTGATCCATTTAAGGTAGCTTTATTTTTCTGCGGTTACATATTTTCAAATTTTTCAGATTTCATTTAGAAGCCAGAAGTCCATTATTTCTTTTGATACCAGTTCCATAGTTGTTCTATGAGAAGTTTGATAATTATGAGACTTCAAGTAGAAAGTGGGCCAACTATCCCCGTCCTACCCTACTTGAATATTTAGTACAATTGAGGGAAGTGTTGCCTACTTTTCAGTGTTATTCAGTGAACCCATAAAATGAAGACAGAATAAGTTTATTAATATATTATTTTATCAAACGGATAAGTCCACTATCCATGTGTTAGGTAAAACGTGTATTTACGAGCGGATGGTGTATTTTTATTAATAGGGCTGTTTAGAATCAAAGATAGGTACTTTAATTTGATAAATTGTAATATTTTTTAAACGTTAAAATAAAACGCATTAAAAAAAATCTTATTATAATTTAACTTGCAATGAAAACTAAAATATAGTTTTTATTTTAAAAAATCGCGCGATTTAAAAAAAATAAAACAGTTAGTTTTCATTCATTGCAATATTTTTCGACTTAAAAGTCGGACGATCGAAATCCAAGTATCATCATTCATCGCAGCTCTTAAGTAATAAAATTCAAAGCTATAGCGTTATGAAAGATCAGTTTAGCTTTTCATCAAAAGCAACTCAAGTTTTGGAATATTGCGATCCAACGAAATCTGTCCAGCGAAACACTCGTAGGAGGGAGAGTACGATAACTTTGACACCAAAAATTGATAACGGTTTTTTTTAGAAGGGTCAAGTAGAAGGATTTGTTATTATCAGAAGGGGTGGGGTCTATCCCGCCCTGTTTGGGAGGCAGAGGTAATTGTAGAAAAAAATGACTTAAAATGAAAAAAAAAAATACTTGAAAACAGCGGTTTTAGCCGGAAATCTATTCTTAAATCCAAAATTTAAATTAAATTATTTATGTCAATAGTTTTTAAAAAATTCGCATGCAAACTCAAAATTTTAATAAAAAAACTAGAATCTCATAACTGTAGAAAAGTATCTAACACCACACTCTGCGCCAGAGGCGGCGCTAGACCAAAATGAAGTGTGTGCAAAACTAAACTTGCGGGGCCCCTGGCAAAATGATTTCAGGCTGCATCACAACTGTCATGCAAACTTACGCTTACACTTGTCATCAAATCTTTCCAAAATTAATATTTTAAATTAAAAATTGTATTAACAAACTTAAGACAATATTTGATTTCAAACTTTTTAAGCATTTTTTAATTTGCATAAGCAAAAAAATTTAATAAACTCACTTTCTGAATAACTGAATAAACGAAAATTTAAATAATAAGTAGGTATTTTTTCTTTTAACAACTGCTATTGAAGTTACAAAAGCTTTGAGTCAATCACAAAATTACTGACATATTTATTAATACAGTCGAACTTCGATAAGTCGAACTTCGATAATTCGAATATTTGATAACTCGAATGAAATTGGTTGGCAATAGCGCGAAGCCTGAAGTTTACATGTAATTTTTGTTTGATAACTCGAACTTCTATAACTCGAATGTTTCGATAACTCGAAGATATTATTTGGCGTCACCTTCGATAAGTCGAATTTTTTTCCCGAAAAAATGGATAGGAAAATTATTCTTTTCATTGATAACTGCCGGCTCATCCATATATCGCACCCTTAGAATGAAAGTGTTCAATTTGAACAAAATTTGAAGAAAACAAAAAACTCAATATAAATTTGTTAGACTGTGTTGATGAAATAACCAATGCGTGGAATATCGACGTTAGATCCGAGACCATTTCAAAGTGTTTTAAAAAGCTGCTTTTGGTGAATATTCCGAGTGGTAGGAAGGAGATAAACTTCCTTTGATTTTCATAACTGAACGCAGATTCAACTGCAGATGGAATTTTAAGCTTGGACGAATGCCATAAATATACAAGGTTTTTCGATAGTAATAATGATTTTCTGCAAGTGGATGAGAATATTGTTACTTCGTAGTTTCCCACAGATGAAGATATTCTCGATATATTAGATGCACATCTCGACAATAACGATGACAGCGATAGTGATGTAATTGAGTAATTGATTGGAGAATTTGATTCAACAACCTTCAAACGAATTGCTTGCAATTTCGTTAAGTATTTTGCGATTATATTTAAAGACAAATGAAAAAACAACCAATTCTTTGTATAACGGTTTAAACTCCACTGAAGTTTTCTTTGTAAACCAAAACAAAAAATCCACCGTCAGACAAGTATAACAGAATATTTTAAATAATTACAACAACTGTACTTTTTTTATTCGCAAATAAATATTATAACGTACTTTATATTAATTTTGTGTTTAACTTGATAACTCGAAGTCTTGATAACTCGAATTATTTTTTTGGCAAGTGATGGTTCGAGTTATCGAAGTTCGACTGTATTTAATATTTATGACTTTGAGTTGGAAAACAATTCAGAATATTTTTCTTTCATCAACTCAATTTAAAAGACATAGGAAAATCAATTAAAAATTGAAAAAACAAACATCTTACTTTGTAAATTATAGATTATTATTTTTAATATTTTTCAACATCATCTTAGTGTCATTTCTCATTTGGTACTAAAGAAAAGCAAACAGCATTAAACATTAAAGAATTTCTATATTTTAGTTAAATATTCCGGAAAATAAAAACTAAAATGTAAGAACTTCGAGGAACATTCGTAATACAGGTAACATCCAAAACAGCAATAACAAACAGAAAGTTAGTTTTCTAGAACCTCACAGCTGAGTTATAAGTGTTGAAGAAAAAGTTAGAGTAGAACAGAACAGAATAGAACCGCACAGATTCGTGAAAAACGTCAGATCAAGTTAAAACAGAAAATGGACCTACATTATTATGTTGTCAATAAAAAAAACAACAACAACAACAATTTTTCGGAGCATATATGCTTGTTTCAAATTCATAAATATACCTCTTAAAACTAAAATTACTTTATTATAATAGAATCAGAATACACTATTAAAAGAGTTAAGCAGAGGATTCAGATAAAATCCATCAAAAAAACAAACTACTTTGATTAAAAAAATCACAACAATTTTAACAAATCTGTTCTTACTTATTCTACCTCAAAAGCAAGTGCAGAAAATCCTGTTCTAAAGTGTTCAAAACTTTTCTGAACAGATTCATTGAACAGCAATGGAGAGCAGTTCAGAACAGAAAATTTCTCATTGAACAATAAAAACTTGTACTTTTCTGTTCTAAAATGTTCCAAACTGTTCCGTACAGCCTCACTGAACATATACTTATACTCCCCAAGAGAAATTTGGAGTTGAAAATTGAATTGACCGATTTTTAAAAGTAAGATTTTTATGTGGTGAGTATCATAAAATCAATGGATTTTATCTGTGTGTGTCGCCAAATTTATTAATTTATGTGTTGCGGGAGTCACTTTCCTTTTGATCCCGACTGAAAGCAACATAATAAACGCAAGTAATATGTTTATATCCATTCTGCATAAGATAAAGGTTAAAAAGTGAAGAAAGGTGTAGCCAGGTTGCGACTCAACTCCACCTATTGGCGAAATCGAGTCGAATCAAGCCAATTTCAATTATTTTGTTTGTTCGATTATTATGAATGAAGGAAATAAACATGGTTTACTGGATTTTATGAATTCAAGGAGCGTAGACTTTTTAATATGGCACGCGGGGCCCTTCGATGCGCGGGGCCGTGTGCGGTGGCACATGCTTCGCACATCCCTTCCGCCGCCTCTGCTCTGCGCAAACTGTGCCAAGAGAACAAACGTTAGCGTTTGAATCTATCGTCATAGTAATGATTGGGTAATCAACGAATCCACAGTTCTATGTAAAATATCGAAAAGGAACTAGTTGATTTTGAGAAGCTAGCTAGTACCGAGTCCTTACCAATACTTGGTAACAAATTGACCGCTTAAGGGCTCAGAACTTGTGTGAAGAAATGAATTGATACTGAATTGAGTACTTTGTTTATTACTAATACCGGTACTAGCGTTAGAACTCAATGAAGAAATTGGTTGTAAATAATTTTTTTTTAAAGAAAGTCCCTGTTGGCTTAATCGTTGATTTTCTATTAAAGCTTATAAAGTATCATATTATTTCTTGAAACATTGCTTACCTATCGTAATAATTGAAAAGTGTAAAGAACTGGTGATGGGGGCATTCGAATGATTTTCTCGATTATAATCTATTCAAGCAACATCTCGAGATGTCTCGATTCTTCACTTGAATCATTCGAATGATTTACCATACCGATTATACCTACCCACTTACTATTGTTACTTGTAAGTTGTAATCGTAAGCGCAGTGAGTGAGAAGATAACTCGAACTCGGAAATCGAGAACTCGAGAAATGAGAACGAAATACAAGCAAGAGAAAGATAAATAGAAAAAATCGAAAACTCGAGAGTCGAAACGTTGATTGTTTGTGTAGTTTACGTCATTCGTGTATTCAACCACTTGAGTCAACGCAGTGAGAAGTACGTAGAAAAAACGAAATAAACGGCAATACATTTTTCCGAAGCAGAAAATAAATTTTTCGTATTTTTCAGAGGTTTTTTAATCCATCGTCATCGTAGCCTTCCTTTGAAGGAATTTGACAATTGATGGCTTGACAGATAGGTAATACCCTATACTTTGAGGCATAGATAATATTTCGATCCAAATCTCAACAGATTGCCCTAAAAAAGCATTTTTCCGGAGCAGAAAAAAAAACTCGATTTTTTTCGTATTTTGTAGAGGTTTTTTAATCCATCGTCATCGTAGGCATCCTTCGATGGAATTTGACAATTGATGGCTTGACAGATAGGTGATGATCTATATACTTTGAGGCATAGATAATATTTCGTCCCAATCTCAACAGATTGCCTTAAAAAAGCATTTTTCCCTAGCAGAAAAAAACTCGATTTTTTTCGTATTCGTAGCCATCCTTCGATGGAATTCTACAATTGATGGCTTGACAGATAGGTAATAACCTATACTTTGAAACATAAAGAAAAAATTCTAAATTTTTCGTATTTTCCAGAAGTTTTTTTAATTTATCGCCTTCGAAGCCATCCTGTGATGGAATTCGACAGATAGGGGACAAATTATATTTTGAAGCATAGAGAACATTTCGTTCCAAATGGACTGCAATAAAAAAGCAAACAAGGGAAATAAATTTGATATTACCTTTGCAAATATCCAAAATCTAATTTTTAGAATGTAGATTGTATTGAACAAATTTGTTTTTATCGAACAAAACGAATCTATACATATTAAATTTTAAAGGTTTATTATTCCAATTTTGTACTATTTCATATCTCGAATGATCATTCGATTATTGGAATCACTCGAATAGGTACTAATGTCTCGATTACTCAAATCATTCGATTATGCCCATCACTATAAAGAACAAATAAAACCAATCTAAGAACACTTCCTTGTGGAATACCAATTTATATGGTTATGGTATATTTACTGATTTTGTCTCTCAATATGACTACATTGACATTAATACCTAAGAAAAATATTGGCATTTGTATCTGGTTAGTTGATGATAAAACATAGAACTGTCTTTATGACTATTGAATTTATTAAATTGAAAATTTTATAAACCCATGTTGTTAAAGAATCTTAAATTTCTTTGAAATGAAAAACCCTTTTATGTATAAGTATAGGTACACCTATTATCCATAACTGCAAATTCAAAGTCCATAATATACCATATTGGGATTGCCAACAATTTTACCAACAGATGACATTTACCAAATACCTTATGAGTTTTGATATAAAATAAAACCATTTAAGAGCTTATATATATATGAAAATTTGTTTGTTTGCCCTACCTCAAAACCAAACAAATATCCGGACCAAAAGGAAAGGATTTCAAAACTTTTCAAAAATCCTTCAGTTCGGAATCCCTTTAAATTACCACTCAATTTAGTAATTTCCCAAAAGAACTCCTATATTTGTATGAAGGGTCTATAGGTATATCTTTTTATATATGCGTAGATATGTGTATATATCTTGGATCTTATGTTTGTATATATATTGGACGGTGCTGTGGATTTATTATTTTCTCACTATTTCAAGACCTGGCAAAGACTCATCTTTTTCTTCTCCATATTTCCGTAATGGACCTAACTAATCCGATATGTTGCAAATTTCACGTCTGATTGCCAACGATGAATGGAATGGAATTTCATATTCCATTCCGACTATATATACACTTACAGTCAAGTCGAGGGACGGCTCAATGCTCATGCTGCTCCTCCGTGTTTCCCTTTCACAATTCTTAATTGCTTCTCAGAAAATGATAAATTTCAAGCAGCACACATGTGCGAGGTATTAGCACATGAATCCATCATCCGATATTAACTTGCCTCCGCACCAAAAAGTGTGTCTGTGTGTGTGTGTGTGAGTTTGACTGCTTGATGTCTGCAATCCTGACGGGATGGGAAGGGAAGGGGGAGCTCTATCAGAATGATGGTGGAGAGCAAGGTTGTTGGCCAAAAGTCCATATGTATATAATGTTGGCATAGTATAGACATGCTCCACTCAGCAAACGAAGAACGACGACGATATGAAATGAATATGGTCTTAATGCCTGCATTTCCCTTGAAGAAGTTTCAATTTTTATTATGAAATATTTGAAACTTGTGCGGTCGGGAGTCGGGACACAAATATATCTATATAGATATACGGGATTCGTATGAGTATTTTACTTAGATAGGTATTTTTGTCTAGGCTATATATGTATATTGTATAGAAGAGCACAGGCGGCATAGTTTGGTATTCCTATATTTCGACGTCTTCGTCGATGATGTGTGCCAAACGGATTCACAGGATCCCGTCATCCAAGGGAGGAAGAACAAGAAGCGCAGGAACAGGGATGAAGGCCAAAAAGAAGGACACCAGAAGTTATTGGAAAAGTTTTCTTTTGAGAACGTGTTAGAAATACAAGAGCGTTGCAATATTATGTTATGATACTCATATAAAGCCAACACCAGAATTACAAGAAATATAGTTTTTTTTTTTTGTCCTTTTTCTGTTGTTGGTTAAGGGTTGGGGTTACTTAAAGTTTTTCTTCGCACATTTCAACGGAATATTATTTGCGGAGTTGATGGATCTCATTAGTAACACATTGTTGGTTATTTATATAAAACATTGCTGATTTTTGTTTCTGTTAAATGCTTTGACAAACTTATTTAATGTTACCTTCTTATTTATGCATTCGACTATACATACTCTTATACCAATATCTGATTTCAAATAATGTGCTTTGGGCGAATTTATAATAAAACGAGAAAAAAATTATAGGATTCGTTATTTAAAAAATAAAAATGAACTATGCTTGTGATCGAATTGTAAACTAACAAGATTTTTGAATTCAAGCTAGGTAGCAATTTCACTTGATATGTTGTTACCTACCTATACTTTACGTTATATAGCCAGTCGAAATGAAGGAACATAATAAAATATATGTAGGTATACTACACTTGAAATTACAGACTTTAAAAAGAGGAATTTTTTTTGTAAATTCTAGGCTATAGCTCAAAGCCCTAGTAGGTAGAGCTTAAATTTTGTTTAGATATTGATGTTTTAATCTATTTATATATCAAAATAAAGTTATAATAATAATTTTAAAGGGGGTAAAAAGGACTTAACGCTATATTTTTCGGAATCATTAAACAATTGCATTGAACGCCATCTTGAATTTTTGGCAAATTGATTTTAATCTTTTTTTGATTTTTTTTTTACTTTGATTTAAACAATTTTTTGTTTATATTTTTCGACTTAAACACCAAAAATAGATTACTATCGTATAGTCTCCTTCAGTGGCGGATCCAATACCTACGTTCTGTAACTCTCGCATCGGCAAAAGTAGTCGAGAAACAACGAAAATTGAAACAAATCATATGAGTTTTGTTCCATTTCCCAACGTTTCTAGACCAATTTTATCGATGCGAGAGTTACAGAACGTACGCACAGGATTTGGTCATAGGGGGGAGGGGGGTTCTAACAACAAATAGAAAACTTAAAAAAAAATACAACTTTCGTGAGCTTTGTGCTACATTATCTATGTGCGTGAAGTTATCGCAGTTTTAACAAATCGCATTTAACAAAAATTGCAAATTTGCGAATTTAAAAAAATATTTACGACAAAATGGCAGCACAATTGGAGCACAATACAGCGCAACTTAAATTTTTTTTGAAAATCAAAAATGGTGGTGCTAATTAGGTACTTCACACTAGGCCCTAAAATCTGTAAATATGCGAATCATTTTTTGAACAAAATACAGCAAAACTTTGATGTTTTGGAAAATTTTGCAAAACAAAAAATTAATCCCTAACATTTGCGAATTTAAAAACTAAAATATTATTATTTATTGTATTATTCATACTATAGAATGTTAGTTTATTAGACTTGACCATTCTTTATTCCGTCAATTTCATTGAATTTTTGAACAACAACAGCAACTTAAAGGTGCTACCACCAATTGTTTACGAATAAATTTATAATTCGTTTTAATTAATTATTTTTGGCTGGACATATAGCTATTTCAAAGGGTGCCAAGCCCTATCATCAGTCTCCTTATTTATAGTGGTGCTGAGCTTTAATCCAATTTTATTATGAAAAACTTTCTACATGCACACCATAGGAATCGAACCGACGCAGTTGTTGTTGTTGTTCAAAAATTCAATGAAATTGACGGCATAAAAAGAATGGTCAAGTCTAATAAACTGACATTCTAGTATGAATAATACAATAAATAATGATAATAACTTAATAGTCTGGTCTGTTACCGATCTTCCAACCTCTCCCTCTTTGATACGTATACTACGAATTGTATAGTCTTATCGAAATAATGGAGAAAAATGGAGGACAGCATACTTAAAGGCGCTTAGAAAAATGCTGATGCTCCAAATGCATTTGATAAACAAAGAAACAACAAATCTCGACCTGTGACGTCAGTGGTCATAAGCAGTGGAATGCGTAGTGCATACGACTTCTAAGACTGAGCTAATCTGATATGCGTGGGTTCGATTAGTATGGTATGCATGCAGAAAGTTTTTCATAATAAAATTGGATTAAGGAGACTGACGATAGGACTTGGCACCCCTTGAAATAGTTATATCTCCAGCCAAATAATTAATTAAAACGAATTATAAATTAATTTGAAAACAATTGGTGGTAGCACCTTTAAGTTGTTGTTGTTGTTCAAAAATTCAATTAAAAAAAAAATATTTACTGCACACGGCGTCAATAGTTGAGCACAATACAGGACAATTTTTTTTTTGAAAATCAAAAATGATTGTGCTAGTTTCACGCTAAGTTCCTTCGGTCGTAAAAGTTGCTAATATGATATTTTTTCTCATCTCTTTGGCTGTATCATTTTTTGAGCATAAAACAGTACAACTTTAAGTTTTTAGAAAAAATTTCTTCCTCAAAATTTGCAAATTTGGGAAAAAAAAATTGTGCATAAGCAAATAGTTCGCAACCGTGAAAACTATAATTGTTCGCTGTTGCCATACAGAATGTCACCCCAGGACTTTTTTTTTTAAATCAAATATGGCGGTGCTAACTTCACGCTAAAAATAACGGCTAGTCTCTTCAAATCATATGCTTATAGTACGATTTTTTTTTTGCGCCACATCGCAGCACAACCGTTTTTTTACGAAAATCAAAGCACAAAAAAAGTTCGCAGATAAAAAAAAACATTTTTTGTTTTTGGAAAAAGTTTTGAGTTGATGTTCAGTCTAACAACTTGTTCTTTGAAAAAGGATTTTGATTAAACTTAGCGATGGCAGAATTCTAGTAAAGTCAAGGCGAACTTCAGAACAATAAATTTCTTTTTTGATAAAAGAGTCATGTATTTGAATGGGATTTTTGAAAATGGAATTTTCGATGCGATCACCCCATTTCGAATGATAAATATTTGTTTGCTATGTTCTGCTCTTCGTTTTAGTTTTTGAAAACCACAATTGTCAAACGACAACCTATCTGCCCCATACAAACATTTTTTCATTTTTAAAAACTTATGATGCCGGCATCATTTAAAAGTTTAAAATCAGATTTCGTGTGCCGAGTGCGGAATGCCTCCGCAACTCCGGCCGTTGCTGGATCTTCCATCCGTTACAACTCTTAGGGATTTTATTTCAACTTTCTTTATGCAAGAAGAGCCATGTGGTTGAACCGTGCGTCTATTTGAATAACCCTGCGCGACGAATATGATGGTAGCTGGACACAGTTTGAAGAGGCATTATAGTTTTTCTGTAGAATAAGTGCTTGAACGATGGCGCTGGATCCTTATATAGGCTCTATTCAACCCTCAAATGCGTTTAGCTTATAGTGTCTATGAATATCTTAGTTTTCTTCATTGTTACGTTGTTGACTTTTTTCAAAAATTTCGACTTTTTTCAAAAATTTTGACCTCTCAAAAATTTGTATGCTAAAGAGAACAAAACAAAAATGATAAACCTCGTTGTCACGCTTGACCTTGACGCCCGACATTTACCTTGAAGCCTGACCTTGACGATTGGAAGAAATTGGTTAGTTTTGGGAATTATTTGTTTGTATAATATTTTGAAAATATATTTAAAAAAAAATTGGTAGGTATGCCATTTTTTAGTATTTATTAATGGGGAGTTAAAAAAATCAATTTTCAAAAAAAAAATTTGAAATTTTTTTTTCCAAAATTAATTTTCTTTGGAAATTTTGATATTGACAGCCGAAAGATTCGTCGTCGTTCCGAATGTTTAGCGTTGATTTGGGGAAACCTTAAAATTATTTTTCAGGGTGCTTTTAAAAGACAAAACAATTCAAACTGATTTCTCCCGAAAATAATTTTCTCCAAAATATTTTGTTTAATGACAAAAAACTCCTTTAAGAGAATGCATTTTGCTTTTAATTGACCATCCAAATTGTTTGGATAGCTGTGTCACATAGAATGCAATTAGGTTGACTGTTTCGATGATTTTTATAATGCCATATCGTCGGTATGCCCCAATGCCAACAAAATTAGAAGAATGTCATTATTTTTATGAGAAATTATCTTTCAGGAAATTGTTTGGAGACAAGGGTGATAAAAGATGATTAAATTCTCCATGACAACTACATTTTCCATTGATTGGAAGCACTTGGAAACCCCTCTTTACAAAAACTTGTCAGTTGCAGGATCGCCGCCTACCCAACACTTATTGCATCACGCGCATGAACAAAGTTCACCCACTCGTAAACATTCTTCAGTCGTCAGTATATATCTACATTTTACAAGACTGTCGTGTTTCGTGCATCTTAGATTGTTATAAGGTAAAATGAATGAGTTCATTCAAAACATCATAAAAGAAGAACTGCAACTGTATACGTATATAAATACAATTCATAACATTGTCCCAACCGCCCAAGTTATTTCCCAACAATCACAAACTCACCGATATAAAAGATACCGAATTCAAGCGGCTTGTTTAAGTTGGTTTGGTTAGGTATAGCCTGCGATACGATCGTTTGATCTTCGCTATATAAGATCACCTCAGCGGCTTTTTGCTGTTTTCTTTGGCAAAAGACAAACAAAAATTATTGTCAAAACGCAATGAAATAAAAAAAAATAAAATAAGAAAAAACTAAATTCAACTCACATCCTATTTCTATTTTTAACATGCGTCAACATTAGCCCCTTGCGGCTCCATCTCGATGGTGGTGGCGGTTCCATCAGCCACCGGTTAAACATGATGGCAGTTGTGGTGCCGATCATTTTGATGGTCCCGACTATTACGACACACAGAAGAGATGCCTGCACGCAAAATGTTCCTCGTTTCGCAGTTTGTCGGGCCTCCATGTCACAGCTCAGATGTTGGTTTTAATATATGAATAAGACCTGTCAGTGCTACATTGGGGCAGTTTATGTCAAAAGTTTGGAAAATTTTTAAAAATTTATATTTGAAATGAGTTCAAACACAAAATGTTTAATAACTTTTTATATTTTACTTCCCTTACGATTAGAACTAAAACTTAAAAAAAAGAATTGTTATCATGTTTCATATAAATTGATAAATTAATTCCTTTAAATTTTTGGTTTTAAATGAAAATTAATCTTCAAAATATAGTTAGTGCTGTGGTTTGTGAATGTTTATTAGGTCAAAGAACTAATTTTAAGAATATGTATACCTAGTTTCAATATTTTCAATTGTTTCAATATCAGTTTTAAATCTATTTTACCCCACTGTACGTCAGTCAGAGTCGCATGAGATACAAAATATGAAATCCATCTATTTTGGGCTCGCGCACTGAAGCATCTCACATACGATTATGACAATTAAGATCCAGCACAGTGATAGCAATGAGGCTGAATGACGTCCACGCCAATGTACCAACATATATGTACCTATACACAGAACACTGTATGAATATAATATTTATTTTTTTTTGCAAGAAGATGCCGCTGGGGCATGGCGATGACGATGACGATGGCAATGGGATGGCGTGCAGTGCAACATGAGGATCATTAAATTGCCAGCAATTAAGCCAAGAAATATAAACATTTAGTTGGAAATAAAGCAGAATTTACGATGGACTTGCGCGAATGTAGACGTCTTTAAGAAGGCGCTGTGATTTACAATGCTGTATACTGTGTTCTTGTATGCTGTGGCCGAATAAAAAAAAATTAAAATTATTTTTGCTATGAATCTTGAACTTGTCAGAGAAACGGAAGTTAGCAGTGCGTATAAGATATAATATTCGTATAGAGTTTTTTGATAATTTTGTAATAGTTAAATATTAAATCGTTCCAGACATAAAATTAAAAATCCATGTTTTGCATGAAAAACTACCCTTAATGACATAGTACCTGGGAGACCGAGCTACGCTCGGTATCTTTAAAATTTATTTTGAGAATTTTTTTTATTATTTTTTGAAGAAAAATTTAATTAAATTTCAATAATACACATAAAGATATTAAGATACAAGCTTGCTCGTTTAATAGTATTATATAAAAATAAATGATATTGTTGAGAAGTACTACAACTACAATCATAAGTGGCAGCCTTGCCACAAGTCAAATGTGGTATACGAATTACCAAAGAAAGAGAAACTGTCAAAAGGTTCTAGAAAGATTATTCATTCTAATAAAACGTGGTTTGAATTGAGACGTGGTTTCCTCTTTTAATTAAGTAGTTAGATTTTTCCTTATAATTTCAGAATTTATTACGAGTTTTTCTCAACGCTTTACAACGTTTCAAACATTGGCATCCCTTGCGGGGAACTCTAATCCTCATTCCTTCGTGATAATTTTAATAAAGTAGACTGAGAAGCTCATTTTGCGAACAATGGCGCTGGCCAAAGAAGAATCTATAGCGAAACTTATATGTAACTTCTCAGCGAATACCCAAAAGGTTACCTCGTGGGCAGGAGAAAGCTGCTAGAAGATTATTGGGCCAAATTCAATGAGGTTCATGACATTATCTCATCAATGGAGGCAACCGAAGACAATGAGAAAGACCTCCAAAGAATTCTTTCGGATGAGCGTTTTGCCAACATTGAATCTTCTTACTGCGAAGCCCTAGGGGAACTAAATGATGTCATCGAGGAGCTGTCCACTACTCTTAACGACACGGTGTCTAATTCAACACCAAACCGGCTCATCGTGAGTGGAGGCAGTAACGTCAAATCAATTTTACCAAAACTCCAACTACCCACTTTCAATGGATCGTTTGAAGAGTGGCTTAACTTTAAAGATATGTTCACCAGCTGTGTTATTAACGATATTGCTCTTTCCAATGTGCAACGACTACATTATCTGAATTGCAGCCTTCGTGGAAATGCTGCAAGTCTATTAAAGAACATTCAGATTAGTGAGAATAACTTTCAGACAGCGTGGGACATTTTACAAGGCTGCTATGACAACAAGCGCAAACTTATCAAACAATACCTTCGTGATATTGTCCAATTACCAACCATGTCCAATGAATCACCAGCTGTCTTACGTCAGATTCTCGATGGAATCACTGAAGCCGTTCGTGCTCTACAGCAACTAGGGCGGCCAACACATAATTGGGATGACTGGTTAATTCTACATGTGACTGAAAAATTGGACCCTGTCACCATTAAAGATTGGGAAACTTCACTTCAAAGCCCGAATTCCGTTCCCACCTACGAAGAGCTGGCAAAGTTTTTAGAAAACCGGTTGCAAGGACTTGATGCCATGGCTGCATGTTCCAGAACAAAGCAAAGGGATCCCAACAGCCAATCCCAAAAGCCAATAAAATCACAACCGGTCCGCAGCCACCAGGCAAACATCAATCGATGTCCAAGTTGTTCTGGTAAGCATGTTCTCATGTTTTGTTCTGATTTCAGAAAACAACAACCAGTTCAAAGGCTGGCATTCGTGACGAAAGCAAAGCTGTGCCGCAATTGCTTGAAGGCCGATCACGCACATCAGCAATGTTCATCCGATTACACCTGTCTAAGATGTCAACAAAAACATCACACAATGTTGCACGATGGCATTCAACCTGAAGAACCTCCCGTCAACACAAACCATATGCTGACAAATCATATTTGTAACACCCGTTCCCCTACATCTTCACTCTGTGAAGATTCCATCGATGAATCACAAGTAAAACTAGAACCGGTGCTGCTCGCCACAGCTCAAATTGGAGTACGATCTGCCACTGGGCATCAACTGAAACTGCGAGCTCTCTTGGACAGCGGATCTCAAGCGACGTTTATTAGTGAGTATGCAGTTCAACAACTACATCTTAGGCGAACGCGGCTCCTTGTACCGGTGACTGGGGTAGGAGGGTCAAGTGTTGGTAAATCGAGAGGTCTCGTCGATATTTTTGTGACCTCGCTCAGAGAACCAGATTTCAGCTTAAGCTGCAAAGCATTAATTTTACCACGTCTGGGCCATCTTATGCCCACTCTGCGTCTCGACCCCAAACTATTTGATGATTTTTTGGATCTTGATCTGGCTGATACAAACTTTCATGAGCCTGGGTCCATAGACGTTATTTTAGGAGCTGATCTTTATGGCTCTCTTTTATGTAGTGAAATTATGCAATCTTCTGCTGGTGCTTCTGTAGCACAACGCACCCATTTAGGATGGGTTATCTACGGGCGCTTGCCCGAATCTACAACAAGAGAGCTGTCTACCAATTTTTGTGCATTTTCTCAGACTGAGCTCGCCGATTTAGTTCAGTATATGTGGAAATTTAACGAGCACGAAGACGTGGAATCATCTTCTAAGATGACACAAGATGAGCTCTACTGCGAAGAATTCTTTAAGCAAACAGTACAACGGACCCGTTCTGGACGCTACGTCATCAAGTACCCGTTTAAAGATTCCATCGACAAAACAACTCTGGCGGATTCTAAAAGAGATGCTTACAATCTGCTCCAGCACCAAATTCATCGCCTCGACAAGAATCCAAAGATGAAGACAATGTACCAAGACTTTATGTCGGAGTATATACAACTTGGACACATGGAACCTGTCTATGAAGACGTCTCACCTCAACAGGTTTGCTACATTCCGCATCATGGCGTTTACAAGGAGGCAAGCTCGACAACAAAATTGAGAATTGTCTTCAACGCATCCAGGAAGTACAAATCAGGTAAATCACTTAATGATTGTCTCCATGTAGGCCCCAAACTTCAAAGTGACCTGTCGGCAATTATTTTAAAATGGCGTACTCATCGAATTGGCTTTATGGCAGATATTGAAAAGTGCTATAGACAAATACTTGTGCAGCGAGATGATGCTGATATGCAGAGAATCATCTGGACAGATGAAGAGGGTCGTCCAGCTATCTATAGATTATTAACTGTCACTTATGGGTTAAATTGCTCTCCGTACGTGACAATTAAGGTTCTCCACACCTTGGCTGATGATGAAGAACTTGATTTTCCTCAAGCTGCCAAAGTGCTCCGAGAATCATTTTACATGGATGATTGCCTCCATGGTACCGACTCGATTGAGACTGCTCAACAACTACAGCTAGAACTACAGCAACTGCTGCATCGAGGAGGTTTCATTTTACGCAAGTGGAACTCGAATTGTAACGAATTTTTGGAAGGAATCAGCGTGAAGGATAAGTTGACTGACAATTACTGTGATCTAAATTTGGATCGTGAAACTAAGGCACTTGGTATCTACTGGTTTTGTCAAACTGATTGTATTGGCTACCGAGTGAATGTCACGAAAGTTTCATCAGCAATCACTAAGCTTCAACAGCTGTCCGATGTGGCCAGAATTTATGATCCGACATGTCTACTAGCCCCAGTCGTAATTACAGGCAAAATCATCTGTCAACAACTTTGGCTATCCGGTATATCCTGGGATGATCCTCTGCCAGAACCTCATCAGCAGAACTGGGTTCAATTTCGGGAAGAGCTTCGATTGATAGAGGACATCAAGGTTCCTAGGTGGATCTTCTCATCACCAAATGCCTCAAGCTACCAACTGCATGTGTTTTCGGATGCCTCTACCTCCGCTTATGCTGCCGTCTCGTACTTGAGAGTCAAAACATCTGACGGAGATTACAAAGTGTCAATTCTCATGGCCAAAACTAAAGTGGCACCTTTAAAAAAAATCACTGTTCCATGCTTGGAACTCAATGGAGCACTTCTTGCGTCAAAAGTAGCTTCAAAAGTGCTAGAAACTTTACAGCTGCCGTCTCTCACTACCTACTGCTGGTCAGATTCGAAGACAACTCTAAGCTGGATTCGATCAAATCCAGGAATGCATAAGCAGTACGTGGCCAACCGGATTTATAAAATCCAAGAACTGACAACTGTTGACTGCTGGAGGTATGTGCCCACTAAGAGTAATCCGGCGGATGTAGCCTCCCGTGGCGTATATCCCTCTCAACTGGGAAAGCTTGACATTTGGTGGTCTGGTCCAAACTGGTTACAAGAAGAAGAAAGCGAATGGCCGAAGCAAAGTTTTGGCTTCACTGAAGGAGCTGAGGTAACAGCACTTCTTGCTACTCAAACCCCTTTCAAGGTTACGGAGGATGCAGGAGCAATGGGTCTTCTCTACAAATACTCGGACATCAACACCTTAATTGCAGTATCATGCTGGTGCTATCGTTATATTGCTATCAAGCTCAAGCATCCACATGCTTCATCCCCTTGGTGTACCGCTACCGAAAGACTAGTGGCCTTACAGTTTTGGTTAAGGTTTGTCCAAAAAATACACTTTTCTAATGAAGTTTCTTGTCTCTCTCAAGGTAAACCTATCAGTTCGAAAAGCAAACTACTGAAGCTAAATCCAATGATAGACGAAACTGGAATCATACGACTGAATGGCCGATTGAAATATGCGCTACTGTCTATGTCTGAACGATTTCCTATCATTCTGCCTAAGGAGAGTAAACTGACCAAGCTGCTTATTAATCAAGCGCATAATTCTACTATGCATGGTGGGAAGCAAACGACCCTTAACTTTCTGCGGAGAAGATATTGGATAATCGATGGCCGCTCCGCAGTTCAGAAGTTCCTCCATCGATGTGTTACATGCTGTCGTCAAAAACCTCAACTTACAACACAAATTATGGGAAACCTTCCCACGCCTCGTTGTACAGCTGCAGCTCCGTTCAAACACTCTGGCTTAGATTATGCTGGACCGTATTCGATTCGGACCACAAAAGGGCGAGGTCATCGCAGTTACAAGGGATGGGTCGCTCTCTTTGTATGTCTGAGCACTAGAGCTATTCATCTAGAACTCGTGAGCGACATGACCGCTGAGACGTTTCTTGCAGCCTTACGTCGTTTTTTTGCCCAACGAGGATACAGCTCTAGCATCTACAGCGATTGCGCAACGACGTTTGTCGGTGCTAATGTAGTTCTAAAGGAAGACTTCGCAGCCTATCGGAAACAATTAGAAGAAGGTGCACGATCAGTTTCTTGTCATGGTGTATCATGGCACTTTATTCCACCAGGCTCTCCTAACTTTGGAGGCATATGGGAGGCCGGAGTCAAGAGCATGAAACACCACCTTAAGCGAACAATCGGAGAAGCAACGTTGACGTTCGAAGAGTTTTTCACCGTCCTGAAACAAATTGAGGCTGTGCTTAATTCAAGGCCTCTATCAGCCCTCTCCGATGATCCAGAAGATCTAGCTGCCTTGACCCCTGGGCACTTCTTGGTGGGCGGTCCCATCACTGCCACTCCGGAACCGGACTTACTCGACGTCAAGACAGGCAGATTAACACGGTGGAAGCAGTTCCAACAAATGCAGCAAGATTTTTGGAAAAGGTGGAGCTGTGAATATTTACAAGAGCTACAGATTCGAAGCAAATGGCAAAAAACTAAAACCAATATAAAAGTGGGCGACCTAGTTCTAATAAGAGATGAACGCGCACCACCCACTCAATGGCTATTGGGCCGCGTCTTGGAAGTGCATTCTGGAGAGGACAATCTAGTTCGAGTTGCGACAATTCGTACAAAGTCATCGATTTTAAAACGAGCTATTTCGAAGTTGGTCGTGCTTCCAATTGACAACAACTATGCAGATGACCACGGTGGGCGGCCAGATGGTTCGTCACAATAACGGACGAGGTGGGCGGAATGTTGAGAAGTACTACAACTACAATCATAAGTGGCAGCCTTGCCACAAGTCAAATGTGGTATACGAATTACCAAAGAAAGAGAAACTGTCAAAAGGTTCTAGAAAGATTATTCATTCTAATAAAACGTGGTTTGAATTGAGACGTGGTTTCCTCTTTTAATTAAGTAGTTAGATTTTTCCTTATAATTTCAGAATTTATTACGAGTTTTTCTCAACGCTTTACAACGTTTCAAACAGATATATTGACAACATTTTTAGTAATCCTGATTTTGGGCGTTTTTTTTCTTTTTTCTATAAAGATTATAAAACGGTTCAATGAATCAAAATTATAATCAGCCCTATCACGAATTCCATCGTAATCGAAAACTTGTTACGAGTTCCGAAAAAAACTATCACAGATTCCATCGTAGTGAAAAATCTCATACAAATAGTCATTACGAACGGATTCGGTGATATTGTTTTTTTGGGATTCGGAAAAGTTACCGATTACGATGGAATTCATGATAGGGCTGAGTAACATATCATAGCAACAAGACTATACAGCTTATGAAAATAGTCCCGATAGAATTCCAGGCTAACGATAGACTGCATAGTTGAGTTGCTATATGATACGTTATTATTTATTTTACTTCAAATTCAATAGAAAACACATTCTTTATTCAAGCTCATTGTTTTTAATATTATTGAACTGTTTTGCAATACTATATAGATTAGACAAAAAAACACGACTTTTATTTCATAAGAAAAATTTATTTAAGTAGTGAAATAATAGGCAATATTAATTCTTTAAAAGTTTTACAACAGATGTTATTTATACGTATGATCCAGTGCCCTAAAAATGTACAAAATTCTAGTTAAAACATGATCTAAGTAATTTACCTTACTATTTCACTTACGTACCCACTCTTATCATGGAAACATTAAGGCCATTCGATAATTATCCGAGATGTACTTATAGTTTGGTTCCAAACGTTTGAAAACTTGCTCCTCAATGCCAAATTTATTGCGACTGCAGTGGAGTGTTTGAGCATTATGTTTTTTTTTTTAAATAGGAATAACGATGTGAAATAAAATCCAATAAAAAAATATAGCCCTTGCGAGAAATAAGAAAAGTAGGCGTGAAAGTGGGCGATTTTTTAAATATATAATTTTAAATATTTTTCACATTCCTAAGAAAAAATTCTGAAAATTTCTTGAAATTTTCGGAAACGAAGTACATAATAATAAAAATGGGCATGGCAGTGGGAGGATTTTAGTAAAACAATTTTTCAAATTTTTTCTTAAGAATAAACTAAAACATTTATTCAATTCGTTTGAATTAATCCCGTCAAACTAAGAACAAATAATAAAAGTGGGCGTGGCAGTAGGCTGATTAAATCCAATTTGAAAATTTCTGTTTTGTTTATGAGAATAAACTCTAAAAATTTCATCCAAGAGCCGTTTTCGAGAAACCAAAAACTAATAAAAATGGGCGTGGTAGTGGGCGGATTTAAATTTTATTTTTTTTAATTTTATTCTTATTCCTTTAAATAAATTGTGAAAATTTGATTCATATAGTTTCAGTAGTTTCCAAAAAATAGAGGCATTTACGATATGTTTCCGACCAATTCCCAGAAACTAAGAAATAAGAATAGAGGGCGTGGTAGTAGGCGGATTTTCCAAAATCAAAATTTTGAAATTTTTTCTCATTCATTGAAATAAACTGTGAAAATTTCATCCAAATCGTTAGAGCCGTTTTCGAGAAACCAATAATATATATATATATATATATACAAGAATTGCTCGTTTAAAGTAATAAGATATGAGTAGGATTTATTGCATTAATGGGCAAAGTTTTATAGAAAATTCAAAATTCAAAATACTATAAAATATTTTAATTTTTTTTTAATTTTATTTTTTATTAAATTTATCTAAATTGAGCTGAGAATTCATATTTTCAGAAAAAGTGTGTTCGTCTCAGCTGATAAAATTTCAGAATTCACTTTGATATCAATTGTTTATACGGATTTGTTGTTTTCTCTATTTCCGTTCGATAACTCAACGTGTTCAAATGTTTTAACATAATTTCCAACCTAATTTTTTAAAAATCTATGTTTTGTAAATTAAATACTTTATAGAGTCGCATTTGGAGGTTTTAAACGAAATCATAAAAAAAACATCGTATTTTCACAATTTTTAAGTTGATTTAGCTGGTATTTTCTCTTATTTATCTTCTGGTTTTACTGTTAAATTAGAACACAGTTTACACTTACCGCATGTGGGAACGTTTATTGATAATTTTTAGTTCTACGTGAAAATAATTGATTTTTTGAAAAAGTAAAGTATAATGTTCAAGTTATTTATTCGGATGTGCCCGGTGGGCTCCTGGGAGAAAAAGAAGACTATGAAAGTTTCTGTAGTACTTTCTGTTCTTTTAAAAGAAAACTTTCTCATAAAAATAGATTCCTAGGGGTCTTATATTAAATATTCGCACCCTTAGAATGAAAATGATCTAACTCAAAATTTCTGTAACTTCTGATTTTTCAATAAACTGACCTTTAAAAGCGAAAGGAACTCTAAAACTAGGTTGTTAAAAAGATGCCGAATTTTTTAGTTAGGTCACTTTCATTCTAAGGGTGCGAATTAGAGCTTTCGTGGTTACAAAAGAATTTCAGTATAAGCATACACAGCTCAGTTACGGGTCTCCATAATGAGGATGAGGCTGTTGGGTTTATTTTAACAAAAACTATATGTACTTCAGCTGATGGGGCCCCAATTACTATTGAGCTATTGTTTTCCCAAGGGGGCCCTAACAGTACTCTCGGACAATTTAAACGAAACTATAGTTGGAATTCCTACAGTAAATATTTAGCTATTATGGCTCCATTTTTAACCTAAGCTGAGACCCCCAAATTACTCCTAGTAAACTTAATATTCTATAATTACTACGATATTTTCAAAGTAGATTCAAAGTTTCAGTATAAGTGGCCAACATCAATTATAAAATTTGTATTATTGCAGTAATGTTTTCAGAAATCAAGTCACGTTTTTTGTTAACTTAAATATATATAATAATAGAAATTTCGGTGCAAAACATTTATAGCTTCAATTATACAACTATACAATTTTTTATCGTCGTTTTAGGAGCAAATTTTTTTTCACTGCTACTCATTTTAATATTTTGCGCCCCTTTTTCTTAGAATCCGGGAGCCCCTTTGACTCCTAGTTCACCCCTGACTATACCTACAGTATTTAAAATTTTCAAGAATTTACAAAATAATGAAGAATTATTTTCATACAGAATTTTTTTTTTACAGAATTTTTTAATACAGAATAACGACCCGTTCCCATTTAATTATTGCGTTACGTTGCGGTGCATTTTCGTAAAGGAATTCCTGTAAGTAATATAGCGAAAACAACACTATTGAGTTAAGTAATGTGTGCTTACGTTCATCGATGATAATTTTTCAGGAATACAAATTTTAACAGAAAGAGCTCTCAGCTGCAAGTTCCATGGTTACTTATTTATTTAGATTTTTTCGAAATAATATTGTTCGTTCGGATTAAATTAAATTCATTGTAACTTTTTTTGTTTATGCTATTAGACTCGCATGTTATTCTGGAACTCCTTATTTGTTAACGATTCAATAAATTATAGAAAGAAATGGACCTGATCTCGACAGCCCAATGCGTAGAGCATATAGCTCTGAAGACTTTCGGTCTATGTTCAACCCCCGCATATTGACGATAAAAAAATATTCAAATTAAAATGAACAGCACTTACGAAATCTGCTACTAAGTTAAGTAAAGTTTTAGAAACATTCAGTTTTCAACAAAAAAAAACTTTAAACTTTTAGGACATTCTGGAAGTTATTTTAGTTAAATTGTATTTTGTCACTAATTTGTGGAAAAAATAACTAACAAATCCGTATTTGGCTTGGTATGCAGCACGGCCGTAGCCAGCCATACGCTAGGATGAGCTCAGCTCACCCAAACAAAAATTGAAACATTTGAAAATGTGCCACATTATTTAAACTTGTGATAAAATATTTGTTCATATCAAATTATACTGGTTTAATTTTGCCCTCTTTAATCCGCACATTAATTTCTTTCATCGACAAGTAGAGAATTTCCCTTTAAAATTCTTCTTATGTGTTTTTGTTGTCATCTTCCTTATTATTTTTTTTTTTTTTTCAGTGAAAATTCAAATGCGCTGAACACTTTGGGGCAAATTGGAATTATGGAATACCTACACAGTTTAAACGTTCCACTTTAACGTTAACCATTCATATTGGTTTCTCTCATGAAAACCCAGTTCAAAATAATTTTGTTGCATTGATTTTTATTTAAATTATTGGGAATAATTGAAACAGCTAATAGAATTTTGCAATTAAGTGCAATTGGCTATATCGCAGTGCTATGCCAATTATATTCAGTCAGTTAAAGAAGGTGTTAAAGATTTGCGAAGTGATGAATCAGTTTTTGAATGCAGCAGATGAAAAACAGAATGCTTTTGAAAATTTTTCCTCTTTGTATCACGGAGAATGCAAATTCGATCTAGGTACCCGATTATGCGAATCCTTTGTTTTGTCTTCACTTGGGAAAAGGGATAATGACAATTTATTAAAATTGTTAATATTAAAGCTAGTTTGTTTTGAAATTATCGACTCAGTTATTTAAGAGATAAATGACAAATTTTAAATTAAACCAATTAAATTAAATTTGGTATTGCCCTCACACGAAGAAATTTCAGTTTTAACAAATTTTCTGCTCAACGGAAAAAATAGCTCTGGATTTGCAAAATAAAAATACAGTTCAGTTGTTGTTTCCTTTTAAAAGCATTTTTCCTATAACTTATCGCATCTTTGAAGCTGTCAAGATATTTGGTGATGGTATATCTTTGAACAAGTCATTTTCGGGATTTTCGAGAATAGACGCTCGGGGCTTAAAATGAAAAAACGCCTGATGACTGATCAACGATTGTGAAATATTTCTTTTATGGTATTTTAGAAAAAAATTATATTTTGCGTAAATTTGCCGAAAAAACCCGAAGAATACATCTTTTTTAATTCTAATTTGATCTCCTATATACTTCTAATTGGTAATTAAAAAAAAAACATGAATGTGATATTGCTTATAACTACGGTTTTAATAAAAAACAAATTTTTCTAGACTAAATATTTTGACTTTCATTAAAAAAAATTTCAGCTCACCCAAGAAAACTTGGAGCTTGCACCCACTTATTAGGTAGGTCCTGGCTACGGCCGTGGTATGCAGTAAGGGGTTATATTTAACCCAAATTTGTGTATACACATGAACAAGTTTGCGATGAAAATTTCATCAATTTCATGCCACGTCTTTTTAAAATAATTTGTTCTTCCTTTTTAAAAAAAATTTACATGAAAGTTAAGATTTTGAAAAACTTTTAAAAGAACTTAATTTAATAGCCATGGTAAAGAAGAATGTATATAGGTACTCCTTACTGCCGCGTTTCCCAAAGTGTGCTCCGCGGAGCATTTAGTACTCCGTGAAGAATATCTGAGTGCTCCGCGAAAATATCAGAAAAAATATCAAAATTCCATTACACTATGTTAATTTTGCGCCTTCTGAACATGTCATTTTGATTGGAGCAATCGAATTTGAAATATTCATTTAAAACAAACTATATAAACTATTTTTTTTTTTTTATAAGCAACCCTTGTAATCAGTCAGATACCGAAAAGAATCAAGAATTAGTATTTTGTAGTTGCGGACAAGTTACATTTTACAACGCATCAAAGCTAAATCCCCAAAAAACTATTTGACGACAACTCTGTTTTGACCGACATAGGCATATCTAGCCGATATTTAAAAACAAAAATTGAGTGTATCACTTCAGGGAAATTCTATTGCCTGTTTTCGATGCCAGTGATAAAGAAAAAACATTTAAAAAAAATCTAGTTTTGGACTAAACCGATGAAAAATCGAAACCTTGTAAGCTTCCCAACGATCAACGAATTTAAAGAGGAAAAAAATTGGAAACTCCCGAAGATATTTAAATTGAGTTCCATACCTACAAGTTTTTTTCGATAACTTCCACTGCTATTTTCCGTAAGAGTACAGTAAAACCCGCTTAAGAGAAACTGCAAAAGGTCACAGTCTTTCTTTCACTTAAGCGGGTTTTTCACTTAAATTAACCCCGCTTAAGTGAAAAAAATATCACTTAAGCGGAGTCCGGATAAGTGAACAAAAAATTGCTTTCAAGCGGATTTAAAAATTCCAAAAAGGGTACTGACATATCAGAAATTGAAATGTCATTTTCGTGATGAAAATTTGGTGGAGGTGAAAATAAAAAAGAAGAAAAAGCGTTCAGCAAATTTTTTGTTCTTTTCTATTAAATTTTTTTTTTCACTTAAGAGAGTTTTTTAAATGAAAAATATTAAATTTAACTGAAAATATGTTTCAGGTATCCGGGTTTTTCACTTAAGCGAGTTTCGCTTAAGCGGAGTGTTATAAAGGTAATTGGTCGACAAATATTCGGGTATGAAAAAAGTATTTCAGATAAGCGGGTTTTTCTCTTAAGCGGGTTTTACTGTACCACTCAAATATTAAAGAAAACATGTGGGTTGCAAACCCTTGCTCTGCCGCGTTGGAAAATCCACATTCTCTGACATTGTTGCAATTTGATTTGATATAAGATTCTTCGATAAAAGAAATTTTTTAAATGAAGAAGTCTTTGTCAAAATTCTGGTGGATGTTGAATAAAGAATTCAAAATTTTGTCAAGCAAAGCAAAAGTGATTCTTCTGCTGTGTGTGTATCAGTATACTCTGCCTACGTTGGAACCAAAGCAAAATGCAGCGCCAGATATTCATTCTAAGGGTGCAAAATGTGAATGAATATCTTCGATACAACGATCAAATTCCAACTTCCGCAAAAACCAGTGACGCATTGTGGATGAATTTGTTTCTCAACAATCACTCGTGTATTTTCTGAACCTGAACACCCGACCACAAAAATTATATGAAATTCAAATAGTGCCTGAATTTTGGGACATCTTTTGAAGAACATGAAAAGTCAAGATATAATTTTCAAAATGCCACTTTCCTGTAAGGCCTGAACAAAAAAATAGTAAATATGCATACACTGCCTTAAATACTTTTTATTTAAAAACGATTATTATTTTCCATAATAAATTTTCTTGTTTTCAATTAAAGGTCTCAGAAGCAGTGGCGGATCCAGGATTTGGTCATGGGGAAGGGTCCAACAACAAATATAAAACTTAAAGATAAATAAAACTTGGGTGGGCTTGGTGCTATATTATTTATGTCCGTGAAGTTAGCACCAACATTTTCGATTTTCAAAAAAAACACAAACAAGTACAAACTGAGCTTAAAATAGCGCAAGTACAAATTTTTCAAAAATCGTAATTTTGAAATAAAAAAATTGCAAATTTGCGAATTTAAAAAAAATTTACAGCAAAATGGCAGCAGACGTTAAGCACAATACAGCGCAACTTTACTTTTTTTGAAAATCGAAAATGTCGGTGCTATAATTACTTCATGCTTCGCAACATTTATTTTTGGCCCTAAAAGCTGTAAATATGCGAATCATTTTTTGAGCAAAATACAGTACAACTTTGATGTTTTTGAAAATCGTAATTTTGCAAAAAAAAAATCCATCCCTAAAATTTCCAAATTTGCGAATTAAAAAAAAATATTAACGGCACATGGAGTTACAACACAGCACAACTCTTTTTTTTTTTGAAAATCGAAAATGATGGTGCTAATTCCACGCTAAGTTCTTTCGCAACATTTGCGTTCGGTCCTAAAAGTTGCAAATATGCAATTTTTTTATCTCTTGGATTGTATCACTTTGAGCACAAAACAGCGCACAACATTAAGTTTTTAGAAAAATTTAATTTCAATCCTCAAAATTTGAAAATTGAAAATTTATGGTAAATCGCAGCACAAGTTAAGCACAATGCAGTAAATTTTTTTTGAAAATCGAAAATGATGGTGCTAGTTTCACGCTAAAAACCATAATATATGCTTTTGTTGTTGTTGCATATGTGCTTTTACGTTAGTTTTTACGACACATGCGGCAGCATTAAGTAGGGCACATCGCAGCATAACCGTTTTTTTTGACGAAAATCAAAAATGGCGATTCTAACTTCTTTTTGTCCTTATAATGTTGAATAGTATTTTAATATATTGCTTTAGAGAGGTATGATAAATTGACAAAGTCATCAAAATTTAACATACCTTAAGCTATAAAATAATATAAAAATATTTGGTTTGAATGCTCATGAAAAACGCACTTACTTATGCTAGGACACCATTAAATATATTTTAATTTATTTGTGTTCGGACTAACATTATATAGGAACATTTGGTCGATATAATAAAAATAAAATACAAATGTCAACGCCCTGGAAGCATAGACTATACGCACATCAATATTTTTGCATTTAATTTAATTTCTTTTGCCATTTATATAGTTAAGACTGACACCCACAACAGATATATAAGTACAGTACATTATTATCCATAAAATTGTTTATAGCTTTTTGACATGCTTCACTTTTGATCTGACATTTTTTATACATCATCTCGCGGACAAAACATTTAGCATGGTTTGAGTTTTTAATTCAATTTTATAAAACCACAGTCATTATCATCTTCTGATTCGAATATCTACTTAAATTCATTTTATCGCTTCAGCTTATCGCGAAAACTTGTTTTTATTCGTTTTTTTTTTCAATATATGTATGTTGTTAATACTAAAAGCCATTTCGAAGCCTGAAGTCGTAAATTATGCAATACAGAATTTTTATGTCCGCACTTACTTTAACGTTCTTAGCCTTAGTATATGTAAGTATAGTGGTGTGTTTTGTTCGATTTTACTTTATATATCACCCCTACTCAGTACTCAGTTTGATTGGTCATCTAAACTCCATTAGGGTCTAACGACAAAGATGTAACAAGGATGAGGGTTTATATGGATGATTAAAAATACCGACTTATCAAGTAAGTAGATTGTAATAACAAGTATTGCCCATTTAAACAGATGTTTTTGGGAATTTCCGGAATTTCTATTTCAATATTTGAAAGTATAGAATCAAATCATAATACACAGGATATTATACACATCCATCTGTCCCTTATATCACGTTGATTATATTAATAGTTTTATCTAAAGGTATATATCTACCTCTAATTAACCTCACAAAATGTAAAGTTTCTTCCAAGGATTTGTTTGGAAATCCATACGAACCGCATCATACTGACTTCTCTTTTGTTCTCTACTCCTGAATCCTGATTCGTGGTTTGTTCTTAGGACTTAGGAAATTTCAAGTTTTCGTTTTCATGTTTTGCGCCAGACCAAGGAGTCTGTAAGAATAAAGGGAAAGCCTTTGTATACTACATACATACATAAAAGGACTCGATAATCCTAATCTGATTACAGTGCTTTTTCAAAAGATGCAGTTCATTTGATTTGAGAACCGAATAATGAAGCACCAGGGTAAGATATCGTTTTTGTAGCCCTTTATATTTCAACACTGAAAGAAAGGCTACGTCTTAAATTCTTGAAAAAACAGTTTCCAGTATGCGCACACATACCTACTTAATGGATTTTTTTTAAAGTTTTTTTTTTTTTTGTGAGATAAAAGGAAGGAATAAATGGTTTGTGGGATAGAAATGAATGCTTGAACCCTTGAATGTCCTAACCAGTGCAGCGATAGAACATTACATCCAATCGGAGTAAATTTTCTCCAATTTAAGAGAAAAAAAAAATATACAGGGTAGTAACAACTGACCTGAGCAGATCAAACTTGGGAAAACAAAAAAAAAGTGTTTTTCATGAAAAAAGTACCTTTTTTTTTATTTATCAAAAACTAAGATACATTTTAGCATCCGGGTTTCTGTTTTTTATTGAAAATTAATAAGAGCCTTGAATTTCGAAAATAAAAATTATACTTAGGTTATAATTACATAAAATTTTGTAAAAATTAGCTTGAATTTTTTTTTTTTATTTTTTTTCTTCAAAATTTCGAGTTTGAAAATTTATTTTTTAAAAATTATTCACTAACACAACTCAATTTAAAATGAAAACTGAAGAAGAGATTCCTGGCTTTCCAAAAAGGTATAGCATGGTATTGTTTTAAATAATTTTTTTTCCGTTTTAAGTCAATTTTTTAGAAAATTGCCCCTCCCGCCTGAACGGGGGGAAATATACCGCCCTTCTATACGATTTTTTTCTTGTCTTAACCCAACCTACTCGCTCTAGCTTTTTGGTGCACCTTATACCAATCACCCTGGAGATCTATACTCCTTCATTGCCCTTTTTTGATACCTACTCCTTTTTTCCACAATGAAAAATTTTTAGCCAAACCACAGCCAAAGGAGATGACAGCATTGCTGTTTTATTTAAAACGAATGGAATTAATTTTGTTTTGTTAAAAAATATTTATTTTTGGTTAAACTACTGAAGAAATACAGTTTCTGAAAACTTAAGTTTTTCTTTAGCTTTCAAATCTATCTACTATAGAACTTTTCGATTTACTCCACATTTCTTACAAATCTGCTCGGGTTGAGTTGTAGTTCTGTATGTGCCAAAATTCGGTTTCCGAAATTTGGTATTCTGAAATTCTGTGTTCCAAAATTCTGTTAATTTAAAATTCTCTATTCCAAAATTCTGTCAATCCATAATTCTGTATTTGAAAATTCTGTAAATTATAAAAAGAAAAATTTTTTTGATAATGAAAAAAAGTATACGGACATTTTCAAATTCAGGATTTTGCAGTTCTCAATACAGAAAAATTGTTTATACCTTCCTTTAGCATCCATAATTTAAAGGGCCAGTTTCATAGTGCACATAGTGCACTAAATAAGTGGCACTTAATTTTCCCATTTATGCACTTTAGACGTAGTTTTACTATCTGAGTAAGTGGAACTTAAGTGGACAATATGGGAGACTTAAGTAATACTTATTCCGATAAGTTTACACTGTGAAATTGTGCATTCGTTTTCCATATCTGGCACTTAAGTGACACTTACTTTACTGTGAAACTGGCCCTTAGAGTTGATTTAACCTGTTTTTCCGAAAATGTATCTTCTAAAATTATATACTTAAATTATAACACTTTTTACACTCACTATGTATATTATGTTTATTGATATCTAGTTCAAGGTGAAAATAATTGATATTTAAAACCAAAAGTAATTTTCAAATAATTTATGTGGATATGTTGTTCATAAAATATATTTTCGAGTATGGAAAAAAATTAAAAATTAAAAAGAACAGTTGCGTATCGATGCCACAGTGGCCAGTTTCGACTTTTGTGGTTGCTTAAATCAGTGAAGAGACTAGAGTGTCGATACTAAAAAATATTTCATGGCTAGATTACAAGTCAAAAAGTGAACAAAAATTAAACAAATCAAAAATATAGCACGGTGTTTTGGATAAGAGCGTTTAGGTTAGGTCGAGACAAGAAAAAATTCGTTTTGGAGGGGGGGTCTCTTTATATATATTTACTTGAGTTAGAAAAACAAAAAAATATTAAAAATCAAAGGCAACATGTTATATTATATTATAACTTTTTTTAAACCCAGAAATCCATTAATTCGGTTTTTAAATTTTCACACTCAAAATGTTGAAAAAAAAAAATGGACTGACTTCCTCAAATCAAATCTCTCTAGCACAGCTCTATGTAATTTTAAGCTGCTGAATTTTTGGGATTATGAGAACAAATATATAAGATTTTTTTCCCCATTAATTTAAAGGCGGGAATTTTCGGCGTTTTTTTGTACCTCAATTTAGAGTTGAAAAAGTGTGCCCAAATTGGTGTTTCAAAAAACATTGAATTTCAAGGTTTTAAATAAAAAAAAATTAAAAAATCAGTTTTTATTTTAATAATAAATAAATATATCAAGTAAAACAAAAAAACACAAAACTAAAAAAAGAATTAAAAAATTATTGTTTTTTGACACCAAACAATTTTGTTTAGTTTGACTGGCTCTAAAAGCCAAATTATTTATCCACACGGAATTTTTTTTTTAATTTATAATGGTTCAAATATTTGTTAATTCATTAAATTTAAGAGTTTCCAACTAGATTTGCATAAACGGCCACTGCAGTGGCGACGGTTTTATGTTTCAAAATGCAAGATTACCTAAGAGGCAAACATTATAATTACTACACAACATTATAATACAGTATTTAAAACTTTCCCAAATTAAGTTTACAGAATTTTGATTTACAGAATTCTGGATTTACAGAATTTTGGAATACAGAACAAAAGATTTACAAAATAATGGAATTCAGAATTATATCCATACAGAATTTTCCATTAATTTACAGAATTTGCGGTCGTACAGAATTTTGGAATACAGAATAACGGCCCGTTCCGATTTTGCTCCGTCGCACGACCAAGCTAGCTTTTTTTCGCTCAAAATAGCCTTTAACAGCATTTAGTAAAAAAATTTGCGTTTGGTCTCGGCAATCTCACTTGGATTCATCAGCAGCACCATCCCACCCCACCATAGTTCTCTTTTTGCAGAGCAGCGTACTAAAGGCTTAAACCATTACAGAAGAATCTCGAAAAAATGATCGGTTCTATAAGATTAACTGCTTGGAAGGATAAACGAAATATTTTTTACACTTCAGTGCTGACGGGCTGAAATTTTATACTTGAAAAGATGAACCAAACAAAATTTTTTAATTTTTCTTTGCCTTTAGTTACTCGTATTATATTTATGTAACATTATTCTGCTCTGTCAACGTTATTTTGGGGCTTGTTTTTACTTGATATGTAAATAATATTTAATGTTTTTGAATCAAAATAGCATTTAACGGCCTTTATATAAGTCCTACAAAAATTGAAGTTTCGTCCCGGCGATCTCACTTGGATTCATCAGTTGATTATTATTACTGTATAGTTACTTCCTCAACCAATTGTTGATGCTCGAAAAGATGAAAAATTTGAAAAGATGAACGGGTGCTGTTTTATATCTGTTCATCTTTTCGAGATTCTACTGCAATAATATCACAAAGAAAATATGTGAACCAAAAAAGTTTCGTTTTTAGTGACTTTTTTTTACAGTGTAGTTTTTACTTGGTTTTTGGTACATATATATGTTGGTATTCTCATCCATTCTCAATTGTAGGTTAGGTGACATGAAACTTTATACATGCCCTGTCCTTGAATGAATCATATCGGTAGGTAAATTTTGAACAATGAGGTTTAAGTAGCGTCTCTTTTAGCTACAAAATCCAATTGTCTCCTGATATGTTTATGTGCCTATATAGATATACATATAGGTACATATGTGTACTTTGTATGAATGCAAGATTCTTATCCGAATTTTCTTAACGTCAATGTCTTTAATTTTACATCAGAAATTAGTACCTACTCTAGCATTATTGCCCAAAGGCAATGTAAATGAAATTGATTGTAATTTCAAAATTTTACTTAAAAATGGGATTAAGTGAACCGTTATAGTCATTAATTGAAGTTAATTTATTATTAAAATGTCGATGACTCAAAATACTATATATACCTAGTTCCAGAATATCTGTTAAATTAAAGGCTTATTAAACAACTATACGATTTAAAGACAACATGTTTCCAGAATGACTTAATGACCAAAGAGATTTATGACAACAACTGTAGAGAAATATATTAAATCATTTAAGTAAAAATTCTGAATTTAATTTAAGATTCACGAAGTCAGAAAAATGCTGCCTGTATGACGTATGTGTGTGCATGTACGTACTATAGTTTGTACGTTCGTATCGTACGTTCGTAAGTTCGTGCGATACATTCTTTCGTTCACCGTATCTCAAGAACGAATAGAGATAAAGGGCAGAAAAATTCAATTAACGGTTTTCCTACTATAGTAATTTAAAAAAAAAAGTTGTAAGATGTCATTCGTCTCAAATATCTCGAGAACAAGAAATGCCTAAAAGGCTTAATTTCACTCTACACATAATGACTTAATCAAGAATCGGACAGAATTAAAAAAAATCAGCAGACAGTTTTTTTTTAACAAAAAATAATCACAAATTTGTAGAAAATCGTTTTTTCGGCTCGAATGTCTGTAGAACAATTAACAGTGTTATTGACTTCGGGCTAATTTTTTTCTTAATACTATGCCATATTTAATTGCTGGTATGGTTTTTAAAAAAATCAATCGACAGTTTTTTTTTACATCAAAAAAAAAAACTACAGAAAAATACAAAATATTGTTGAAAAACGTTTTTTGACTCGAATACATTTAGAAAAAATACTGTTTTCGAAGTGTGTTTCGACTCAAATATCTCGAAAACAAACAATATGTTATCAACTCTGAATAAATTTTATTTTACACACAATGCATGTAACTGAGAATTGATGGGGTTTATAAAAAAATCAATTTTTAAACAAACAAAATAAATTACAAGAAAACACTCAAAATTCTTGAAACATGTTTTTCGTCTCGAATATCTCGACAAAGAAAATTGATTTCGACGCCGGGTTGATTTTTTACACTAAACACATTGACGTTGTCAACAATTGATAAAGTTTGTAAAAACATTCAATTAACAGATGTTTTTATTTAACCAAAAAAAATTCAAAACAAAACTACAACAAATTATTCAAAAATGTTTTTCGTCTCCCATATCTCGAGAACCAACGCCTTATTTTTGGACTTCACTATATGATTTCATATTGAACATCCTGATATTGTCTTCGTAGACCTTGAATTTTCGTATTACAAATTAACTTTGGGTCTCTATAGTTTCAAAAAGGCACCAATGGGAAGTTACTAGTGTGGGTCATACCCAGCCTCTTTTTTTAATAAGGGTGATTTTTTATCTGGTTTGGTTTTGGCAACACTGGTTTTGACAGCTGACGTGTGTTTAGTACCTTGTGTCACTGTCAAACAGCTTCAGTTTGGTTTGCAATTTAACCATGGATCGTCTTACAAATGAACAACGCTTGCAAATTATTGAATTTTACTATCAAAATTCGTGCTCGGTTTTTTATCGAAAAATTGTGTTCAGCGATGAGGCTCATTTTTGGTTGAATGGGTACGTAAATAAGCACAATTGCCGCATTTGGAGTGAAGATCAGCCAGAAGCATTGCAACAGCTACCAATGCATCCCGAAAAAGCCACTGTTTGGTGCGGTTTATGGGCCGGCGGCATTATTGGGCCATATTTCTTCAAAGATGATGCGAATCGCAGCGTTACTGTCAATGGTGAACGCTACCGAGCGATGATAACAAACTTTTTTTTGCCCGAAATGGAAGTTCTTGACTTGCATGATATGTGGTTTCAACAAGACGGTGCCACATGCCACACAGCACGCGAAACAATGGCGCAATTGCGAGGCGAGTTTGGTGAACAGTTAATTTCACGTTTCGGGCCGGTCAATTGGCCGCCTAGATCGTGCGATTTGACACCATTAGACTATTTTTTGTGGGGGTATGTCAAGGCTAATGTCTATAGGGACAAGCCCGCTTCGATTGACGCACTGGAAGCCAACATCCATGCATTCATTCGTGAGATACCGGCCGATATGTGTGAAAGAGTATGCCAAAATTGGACTCAGCGGATGGGCTACCTGAGACGCAGCCGCGGTCAACATTTGCATGAAATTATCTTTAAACATTAAATTGCAAGGTTCAAACTATCGATTCAAATAAATATTTCATTCATTTTTTCGAATTTTTTGTGTTTTTTTTTTAAAAAAAGTTCTAAACCTCTTAAAAAATCACCCGTTACATACCTTTAGGCTATATATTTTGGAAAAAAATTGTCCGAAATATGATATATAAATGGAACCTTTCACAGAATTATTTTTTGATTTTAGCTTTTCTCAAAAACAGTTCAACTGATTTTGATCAAATTTCTTATGAAGATAGACATTTATAAATATTTTTTCGTGTTCGCCCTCCCAGTGTTTCGCCCCCATTCACCACTGTTATTTTTTAAATTTATAAATTTCAACTCATATTGTTTTGAGAGTAAAAAATATTAAGCTTGTAAATTTGAATATTTGTTGTCGGTACATTATTTCTCCATCTAAATTTTAGCAAATTTTGTAATTCTTAAATTGTGTGGGAACTTTACTTTACGAAAATAAAAAATTGAAATGGAGGAATTTTTGTGAAAATCCATTTCATTTCAATTTTGAAATAATGAAAAAATAAAATGCATGACTGGGTCGCACGATCTTGCTTTTGCGATCTCACATGTGATTTTAAAGTCTGAATAGTTAAGATCTTATCATCTGATTTAAAAGAAATAAATTAGCTATGGGAGCCTATATTTTATGCCACCTCCAAAAAAATAAAATTTAGTTTAAGGTAGTATTATCTAAGTAGGTACATTATAAATATGAACAAAATATCACCGTGTTGCACATATGCATGGAACTTACAGTTTAGACTATACTAACAAATTGTTAAAAAATCAATATACATAATTAAAAATAAATTGATCAAACAACCTCTGAAATTGTTTCGACACCAATGCTATGGGCGCCATCTGAATTCTTAAATAAATCTCAATTTATGAGAAACAAATTTTGAAAAACCTTGGAGCGGTTTTTTTAGAAAAATAATTTTTTATGTATAAAATTTTGAAAACATTGAAAAAAAAATTAGTAGCTACAACATTTTTAGTATTTATTAATGCAACATTATAAAAATAATTTACCCATTTTTTGAAATATCGAATTTTCAAAAATTAATTTTGATTTTTTTGTAAAAAATCCAAAATTTGTTTTTTTTTTTGAAAATTTTGATATGCAATATTATTCAAATTTATTAGAAGCTCTTGTGTAAAAAAATTTCGTTAAAATCTGTGCAATAAATAATGAGATAGTTGAAAACTAAAAAAATGGTTCTATATGAGAGATGCCATTTTTAATCAATAGGTACAATTTTTTTACAAAAATATGGTAGATGGTACTGATTTAGTCAAAATTGTAGGAGCTGTTTTTGAGAACAATAAGATTTTCCTTACTTTTTATATGGGAGGCACCGTTATAGTTTTGGCTATAAGAATACTTTTTATTTAAAAGCTGCTAGATAGCAATAAAAAACTGCTAGGTGCTAAGTTTGATAAAAATCGATCAAGTCGTTTTCCAATTATTAAGTTCTCAAACAAATTTTTGAAACTTTCTTTAAAAATCAAAAAAAAAAAAACTTGAAAACTTTGGTTTACAAAACTTTTTAAAAAATTCGTCATAAGAAAATTGATCAGAATCGGTTGAACCATTTTTGCGAAAATCGAAAATAAAAAAAATGGTTCTATCGCAATTGTATCTACCATTTATTACCATTTTTCGGAAAATTTTGTTTTATAAAATGTTGATAAGTTGTCCTCAAATCCAAAAGTGAGTTTAGGCCAGGTACTCATCAGTTACACTCAATTAGGCTCATCATTTAGATGCTATCGTATGCACTTTTGGAGTTGAGGTCATTAAAGATTATAATTTAAATTATGTATATTCAATCGCTCCACACAGAAGTAGTTTTCTAATTTTCTTCACCTTCGTTATTATTTAAAATGGTGGTTGCTTTTTAAAAAATAAAATTAAAAAATTATTTTTATAAAAAGGGCACGTTTTTAAGAAAAATAAGATTTTCATTAAAAAAAAAAAAAAATATGAACCTATGTATACGGCAGCTAGACTTTAATTTTTGGAAAAAAAAAACAGGTAAGGGCAATTCCCAACGCTACGTACTAAGTTTAAAGAAAAACTACCTGCCAGTTGTCTAATTCTAATCACAGCTTCACTTCGAACTGAAGGTACTAAAATTCTTAAATTAAATTTTGTCTCCAACTCTACAAAAAAAGTTCAATATTATCTTGATCATGGCCAACCTATTAAATCTTACAACTTAAATCTAAATAAATAAATAAACCTAAAATTTAATAAATAAAGTTCTTGTATTTAATTTATTATATTATATTATATAACGGAAGATTTTTTAAGAGGTTTAGAACTTTTTTAAAAAAAAAAACACAAAAAATTCGAAAAAATGAATGAAATATTTATTTGAATCGATAGTTTGAACCTTGCAATTTAATGTTTAAAGATAATTTCATGCAAATGTTGACCGCGGCTGCGTCTCAGGTAGCCCATCCGCTGAGTCCAATTTTGGCATACTCTTTCACACATATCGGCCGGTATCTCACGAATGAATGCATGGATGTTGGCTTCCAGTGCGTCAATCGAAGCGGGCTTGTCCCTATAGACATTAGCTTTGACATACCCCCACAAAAAATAGTCTAATGGTGTCAAATCGCACGATCTAGGCGGCCAATTGACCGGCCCGAAACGTGAAATTAACTGTTCACCAAACTCGCCTCGCAATTGCGCCATTGTTTCGCGTGCTGTGTGGCATGTGGCACCGTCTTGTTGAAACCACATATCATGCAAGTCAAGAACTTCCATTTCGGGCAAAAAAAAGTTTGTTATCATCGCTCGGTAGCGTTCACCATTGACAGTAACGCTGCGATTCGCATCATCTTTGAAGAAATATGGCCCAATAATGCCGCCGGCCCATAAACCGCACCAAACAGTGGCTTTTTCGGGATGCATTGGTAGCTGTTGCAATGCTTCTGGCTGATCTTCACTCCAAATGCGGCAATTGTGCTTATTTACGTACCCATTCAACCAAAAATGAGCCTCATCGCTGAACACAATTTTTCGATAAAAAAGCGGATCCTCGGCCAGCTTTCCAAGAGCCCATTCACCAAAAATTCGGCGTTGTGGTAGGTCGGCTGGCTTTAGTTCTTGCACCAGCTGTATCTTAAAAGGCTTTACGCCCAAATCCTTCCGCAAAATTTTCCACGTAGTGCTGTAACAAAGGCCTAACTGCTGGGAACGGCGCCGAATCGACATTTCGCGGTCTTCTGTCACACTAGCTGATACGGCCGCAATATTTTCTTCACTACGCACAGTACGTAAACGTGTTGGTGGTTTATTGTCCAACAAAGTAAATTTGGTGCGAAATTTGGTCACAATCTTCCGAATAGACTGCTCAGAAGGTCGAGAATGCCGACCATAAAATGGAAGCAGCGCGCGATGAACATTTCGAACCGAGCACGAATTTTGATAGTAAAATTCAATAATTTGCAAGCGTTGTTCATTTGTAAGACGATCCATGGTTAAATTGCAAACCAAACTGAAGCTGTTTGACAGTGACACAAGGTACTAAACACACGTCAGCTGTCAAAACCAGTGTTGCCAAAACCAAACCAGCTAAAAAATCACCCTTTATTTTGCAGGAACAAAGATGAACAAATATAAATGTGTGAGGGTATCCTTTGGAGATCGGAAAGATGGTATTTCGCTCCCGATCCTTAAATTTATTGCGAAGCATTTCAGGTGTCCTTTATATTGATAGTTTGATCATAATTTATATGTATAAGCCTTTTTATTAGGCTGATACTTGGGTGCTAAGCCAGGAAAAAAGTTTACTATACACAACAATCAGCATCAACCATGTACAAAAACAAAACCAGCTTTCAAAAGCAAACGACATAATCCCGTTTCAGACATATACGTATAACAGGGATTACCTTTCGCAATATATGAATAAGACCTGGCAACTTACATAATATTCTTCTTGATAATTTCTCTAATAATATCACAAAACCTACTTATCGTCTGATGGCAAAAAAAAAAGAATAAAATAAAAGTACATTGACTTCAGGCAGCAAGAAGGAATGATATTACATATATTCCTATAGATAGCTCCTTGGCTGGGCTAGTAGGTTTATCCCTATACCTACCTAGTTGCTATAATATGAGCTTTAATGGTGTGTAATGTATGCGCTCTAAATTCTGTATGTATTCGTGTCATGTTTAAATATAATTGACTTTGTTCAGTTAATCCGTTTATGAAATGAAAATGCAAATTTAATTTAAATGTTCCGCACATATGAGTTCTAGATTGTGCCATATAAAGGATATAATAGTCGACGTGAATGCAAACACATGCACATATTATTATTATTATACAGGGAGACTGCAAAGAGAGATACTTATAGTAGTGCAAGCGGATGAATATCGCTTATAGCAACAGAGTGCCAACTGCAAGCTTAACGCCAAGAAACATCACATCAATATGCAATGTGGAAGTGGAACTTATTGTGCATAGATACATATATATGCATTGCGGGTGTATATATGCGAGGACACTGAGAACCGGGTCTATTATAATGTTTCCGGATGCGGATGGGGGCAAAAGTATTATAATGTAGGTGTATGTATACTATATGTATAAAAAGGGTGCTCGGTTGAGTGTAAACATTGCAAACGCATATAAAATAAAATAGATATCATGCATATTTACTGCAGGAATGTAGGCAGATAGACATTAGATAGTCAGATATCCTTCCGCATTGCCACATATATTGGTGTTGCTGCTGGATCATTTTGTAATGGGATTATGAATGCACACCCCCAACATTTCTACCCACTACCACCATCACCATTACCATTACCACCCACCACGCCTACTTGAAATACATAAAAGAGAGGGCGTATATGTGCATGAAATTGTTCATATATTGGATGAATAAATTTGCCAAAGGATTATTACAACCAAATGGCAGGAATTGTCTACGATGCAATTCAGTTAAAATTGAAAGAAAGGCATTCTACTGCAGCACAATTTGCTACAATTAATATGCCTAAATCAAAAGAGTATATTGCGATTTAAAAAAACAAAATTAATTTTAAGTTCTTTGACAAAAATCCTTAACGGCATTTTTTTTTTAATTCTTATAGGTATAGCTAATGACATGAACGACAAGAGTTTTATAAGAGACAGAAGATCGTTGCCAGGTTAATATAGTCAGAAATTTAAACCTTCCTTCATGGTACATAAATCAGTATTTTACCTATAGGTATTGGTATTTTGGGTATTGTTGATAGAATTTTCGGTGCAATGAAGTTTCAATATTCCTGAATACTGTATTTCACATTTGGATTCGGTCACTATATGTTTCGAAATGGCATCGTAATTTTTCATTAAAATTCACATTATGTATAGTAAATATAACACTATACAAAAAGGAGGGAGATAATCAGATTGGTGCCCTTAAAAATATAATTCCCGCCTATAAACTCGAAAAGAAAACAAATAAATCGAATAAAAACACCTTATGTCATGGGAACTAATTGTCTAAGATCCCGCCACAGGACCTACCCTCATCGAGTTACAAAATAAGGAGTATACAATTTTATATAGGTACTGCCTAAAAACTAACATTTTGCGCATGGGTTTTTAGTGGATATTCATTCATTAATTATCATTCATCATTATTTATTCATCATTTATTTTTAAATATAAAATAAATTGTATTTAATAAATCAAAGATAATTCATTTAATGATTTTCGAAATCAAATCAAATTAAATCGCATCAAAAAAAGTTGATCGCATCATATCGCCAATTAATTGATGTTGTTTTCTGGAACGCAACCGCTTACTTAAAACATACCCCTTCAATTTATCGAATATTCTCATTTTCGGAGCGTTTCCCAAAGCCAAAATAAACTTAAACGACCTTACAACGTGACAAAAACTTTCGTTCTTGATCTTTCGCCTTTCATTTTACATTCTTAAAATGTTGCCGTGTCATAAGGCCATGCGTCATAAGGCCATATTAAGAAATATGGCCTTATGACGCTTTTACAAAGTGACATAAGGCCATATTCCAACTTATGGTCTTTTGACTCATTAATAAAAAGACATAGGGCCATATGGCTTTATGTCACTTTCAACCGTCTTTCCTTGTTTGATAAATAAACCTGGCCAAATGTTTTTGTCCAACACTTTAATTGTAATTCAGTTACGGCGTATAAACAGTGAGGTATGTATGGGGGGGCATGCTGCCCCCCTGCAACCCCCCTGCTTGGGCACACTATAGGATTTGGGGTAGGTGCGAGGTTGGGTGTATGCAGTTTCTTTTGCATTTAAAGATTCTGGATTAAAAAACAAATCATATTTTTTCACTTAACGCAAGTATTATGAGGCCATATTTAGATATGGCCTTAAGTCGCAAAAAAATATGGCACTATGACACCTTGGTAAAGTGTCAATAGGCCATATGTTTCAGTATGCCCTTATGATACATTTCGAATGCGTCATAAGGCCATATTTCTCAATATGGCCTTATGACACATGGCCTAATGACACGGCACCTCTTAAAATTAATTTTGTTGTGTGCTGGTGCCAAATTCAAAGCTGTGCTCCCAACTTAAATTTAAAACTTAAAATTAGATTATCTATAATGCAAAGTAAATTGTTTAATTTTTAGTTTGTTTTAATAAATGATACCATACACCCAGATAAAAATGGAAGTCTAATTTTGAGAATATTTAGATTGAAGTTAAGAACGCGATATTTCTTGGCATAACATACTCAATTTAACTCCGCTTTTTCTTATTTTACCCAAAAAGTACTCAATATAAGAACGCTCGGAGTTAAAATGACTTCTATACCATCAAAACTGGTCGTGCTTAACTTAGGAATGCAATTAGGTACTTAAAGAAAAAATGCGTTAATATTGATTCAAATCCGACGTACTTAATTATAGTATAAACACGATCGCGATGAAAAGAAGTTTGAAATTTGTCAATTTGAGTATGTTTCTCCTTAATTATACACTTTTTTTCTCTGAGTGTATACACATTTTAATAACACATAACAACAAAGATTTTTTCCGGGAAAATAAGTATATTATATGTAGGTTAGGTTAGGTTGGTGGGCTGACGGTTGGTCTTGTTACCGTCACACTTAGATCAATGTAGATCCATTGTGATACCCTTGAGAAAAAACCTATGATGAAAGTCCTATAACAGAGCCCGTTAAGGGCGTCGGTGTTCAGCGAGCTTTAGCCCGAAGTTGCTAGGGAAGTGTCAAACGGCATAGTCACCTGGGTGAGGAGAGGTTGACGCGCCAATTTCTATTATTGGGCGTGTTCCCCCTCTTTACCCCCACAGGGTCGGATCATCCCCCCCCCCCCCCCCAGATCCGTAGGAGCAGTGGCTCCATGCAACGTCTGGTGGATGGGGTTGATAGGCCAGTGGTTGGTGTATGCAACAGTTAAGTTTGGTCGAGTTGGCTTATTAATGCTGGTGTACAGCGCAGAGGCAACAACAGCTAGTGTATGGGCGAGGTGCCCATTCTCCGCTGGTTGTCGCCACCACAGTGCGCACCCGCATTTTCAGTCATACTTATTCGTATACTATCATTGTCGTCCTATATCATTTAGCGTACTTTGACCTTTGGTTAAGGGAGCGATTGCCTGCCTGTTGGTCGGCTGAATTGATAGGGATTAAGCATTTTCAAGCCACTTTGTAGCTTTGGTGAAGTATAACAAGCTTTTGCTTGGAATAGCAGAGAGTTCATCCAGGTCATTGAAGAAGTATCTTCCAAGGAACCTGTTTCTCAGATGACATAGCGCAGGGCAGTGGCAAAGGTAATGAGCAGTGTCCTCATGTATGTCCTCATCACCACAACCTCTGCATAGGTCGTCCATACTGAGTTATTATATGTAGATAATCGGCATCCTGAATCTGAAAATGAAACCCATTTTCATCCATCATCTTTAGTTTTTGAGATATGACAAACGGATTCTCCTAGAGAAAAAAAACCTGCCATGCGGCGAACAAAAATAAAATTTTTCTTCAGAAGCAACCAAAAATGATCTTTTCCATGCCGAATTCTGTCACCAATTTTTTAAAAAATTTAAGCCTCATTCACCGCAAATGTTACAAAAACAGTGTGGATATTAAAACAACTTCTCCGTGATGTAGATATTGTTATAATTTCTTCACACTGTACCAAACTGCAAAATGTGCGACTACTCTAACTAAAATACAATAAAGCTTTGTAGGCAAAACTAAAGCTGATGGATGTAAACGGATGGTGCGGATTTAAATTTACCGTTTTTGAATAACGGCTGATTTTTTAAGAGGTTTAGAACTTAAAAAAAAAAAAAAACACAAAAAATTCGAAAAAATGAATGAAATATTTATTTGAATCGATAGAACCTTGCAATTTAATGTTTAAAGATAATTTCATGCAAATGTTGACCGCGGCTGCGTCTCAGGTAGCCCATCCGCTGAGTCCAATTTTGGCATACTCTTTCACACATATCGGCCGGTATCTCACGAATGAATGCAAGGACGTTGGCTTCCAGTGCGTCAATCGAAGCGGCCCGAAACGTGAAATTAACTGTTCACCAAACTCGCCTCGCAATTGCGCCATTGTTTCGCGTGCTGTGTGGCATGTGGCACCGTCTTGTTGAAACCACATATCATGCAAGTCAAGAACTTCCATTTCGGGCAAAAAAAAGTTTGTTATCATCGCTCGGTAGCGTTCACCATTGACAGTAACGCTGCGATTCGCATCATCTTTGAAGAAATATGGCCCAATAATGCCGCCGGCCCATAAACCGCACCAAACAGTGGCTTTTTCGGGATGCATTGGTAGCTGTTGCAATGCTTCTGGCTGATCTTCACTCCAAATGCGGCAATTGTGCTTATTTACGTACCCATTCAACCAAAAATGAGCCTCATCGCTGAACACAATTTTTCGATAAAAAACATTTCGAACCGAGCACGAATTTTGATAGTAAAATTCAATAATTTGCAAGCGTTGTTCATTTGTAAGACGATCCATGGTTAAATTGCAAACCAAACTGAAGCTGTTTGACAGTGACACAAGGTACTAAACACACGTCAGCTGTCAAAACCAGTGTTGCCAAAACCAAACCAGCTAAAAAATCACCCGTTATAAGAAAAAAATAAAAAAAAAAATCCGGAAAATTTTAAAAAGTTAAATTTTTTAGGTATATAGATTCAAAATAGTAATATAGATTCAAAATAGCTTTTAACGGCCTTTAAATGCTACAAAAATTGGCCTTTCCTTCCGGGGGTCTCACTTGGACTCATCAGTTGACTAGTGAATGCCATCTCAATAAGCAATTGCTAAGTTCAGTTCATCTTACATAGATTTCGTGACGAATATCTAGTGTGAACTATATCCAACAAGACTTAAATTCCTAATCAACAAATTGGAAGTTTTTGTGTTTCGCCCGTGGCCTGGCTAGTTTATATTTAAGATGGTTTTTTTTAATAATACGACGAAACGCCCATTTTTTGGAGATCTTAAAGGCCGTTAAAAGTTATTTTGAATCAATAATTCAACAAAGTCCAAATAAAATAGTGCTATAAGTCGTCTACTTGGCTGATTATTTCAGTAGTATATAGAATTTGTATTATTAAAAGACCTTCTCATTTTAATAATGGCATAGTATGCGGTGATTTTCTGAAATTTACAGTAGTTGAACTTAAATATTTAAGTTTTTTTTGGCGAATGGGCCTTAGTAAGTCATCACTTCGTATTTCTCTTCTAAAGTTCCAAATTAAATTAATTTAAATTTGGTGGCACGAAAGCTCGTGGAGTACCACCATGTGACAGTTATACAACTCTCAATCATTTCTTTGTGATTACTGGCACTTTTTCATGACACAGAATTTGTCCCTTCCTCCTTGCAAGATTCGGTAACCCGGTGGAAAATATATTAGTTCCTATTGAATCAAACCCAAATTACATTCAAACGCACCAAGTAAGTAGGAGCACCTAGTAAGGCCCAGTTTACAAAAAACGGAATAACCGACAAGCAACGGGACTTATATTATATATATTTGGGTTCCATGTTCATTTTAATCCAGAACCACGCAAAATTTTGAGCTGACGCAATCGTGTTGAATCAAGCAGTTGCATCAAGTTGGTGAAGGGGACGACACACGAGACTTTTTATAAAAAATTTTTATTTAAAAGCGAAACTCGTTTAACTGAAAAACTCGGATACCCGAAACATATTTTTAGTTGAATTTAATATTTTTCATTGGAAAAAACTCTCTTAAGTGAAAAAAAAATTTATAGAACAGAACAAAAAATTTGCTGAACGCTTTTACTTCTTTTTTATTTTTCATCCCACCAAATTTTCATCACGAAAATGACATTTGAATTTCTGATATGTCAGAACCCTTTTTGGAATTTTTAAATCCGCTTAGGTGCATTTTTTTTTCACTTATCCGGACTCCGCTTAAGTGAAATATTTTTTTCACTTAAGCGGGGTTCGTTTAATTTAAAAACCCGCTTAAGTGAAAGAAAGACTGTGACATTTTGCAGTTTCTCTTTTGCGGGTTATACTGTATAACCAATTCATTCAATCGCTTCTTGAAGGCGAAGGAAAAGAATATAAGAACGTTCACAGGAAGCCACAGAAAGAGTTACACGAATCAGAAAAAAAATTATGTAATTTTGTCAACACAGGGACTTTTTTCGTTGCAAAAATGACGAATTAAGCTATCGTTACAATTTGATTTCTACTTAAACGTAAATACTCAAGAATAACGTAGATGAAGATAATTAGAAAACTACTTCTGTTTAAGTGGAGCGATTGAAAATATTTCAATTTATAAGTTCTCTAACTCCAAAAATTGCGTTTCGCCCAACTGTCGTATACCTGGGCGAAACGCAATTTTTGGAGTTGAGGTCACTTGAACTTATAAAATGTTATACTCAGGACTATACATCAATTGGAATATTTTAATAAAATATGGTCAACAGGGTGTTTCAAAATCTTGGTGAATTAGAATTTGTTTATAAAAAGAATTCAGCCAGAAGATTTTATTTCAACAAATTTCCAAAAACCATTGTTAATCTTGAAAAATACACTTAACAGTTGTATGATTGAAACCAATATTTTTGGTTTTACATAATATCACTTCTTTTAAAATCTTCTATAGATTGTGTAAGAAACCGCTACGCTACTTGAAAAGCTCATTTAAATCAATCGTTTTCGAAATATGCAGTACTGTCAATCATAGTTTAAAAATTTGGGGTGAATAACTTTATAATTTCAATAACAGCTACTGTAAAGTAAAAATCAAAAAATGGTTCTTTAGAAAGTGCATTTAATAACCATTTTTATGGAATTAATTTTTATTTTTTGTATAATATATGAAGACGTTTTTAAGAAAATATGATTTTTTTAAGAGCTAAAAGCTTTGTTTTGGGGAAGTTCCTATACTGTCATTTTTTAACAAAAAAAAATTAAAAAAAAAAATTTGTCGGGGGATTGTCAAAAAAAGATTCCAAGTCAAAGGAAAATGACATATCCGCTTGGCTGTAGTAAAAAAATCACTTTTAGTTAAGGAATAAACAACACTTAATCAATAAGGAGTGTGGAAATGGGCGGATTTATAAAATAATCAAGGCGATTATTGGCACTCGGGAACCAACTATTGGCACCCTTTTCATTAAAGATTTACCAACTAATTTTCCAAAAATTGTTAAAAAGGAATAATATATTATATTTCGATATCATTAAACAAAAATTATTAATATAGTATACATATACAAGGTGTCCCGAAATCACCGCCTCAGAAGAAAACCATAAGTTCCTGAAGTCATTTCAAGTCGAAAAACTTAAGAGGCAATTTTCTCGTTTTCAATTCGTTTTCGACTTATATTGGGTTTATGATTTTTATTATTTTTTCTTTTGACTGGCTCTAACTTTGCCAAAGTTCAACCAATTTTGAAATTTTTTTTATTTAAACAAGAACAGTTAGAAATTTGTGTGAATAATGATTTTCCCGCAATTTATTATCAAATACTTCTATATAATTTTTTTCACACAAACACGTTATTAAGTATAATTTTGTTGTATTATTATGAAAGCCCAATATATGTCTTCTTAAAAATACTTAACATTTTTTGCACAAAAATACATATAAAATTATTAAAAAATAAAAACAAAAAAATAAATGAAAATCAAGAAAATATGAATATTATAGGTCCTAACCAGGAACACACACAATTTCGCTTGTCTTTCAGTTTTTTTAGAATGTGTTTACAAATTCACTTCCACATACCAACTAAAAAGTTAATTTATCAAAACAAAGACGCAAATTACGAGGGAGAATTAACAGTTTAAGAAAATAATATATTTGGTTTGCTATGATTAATAGTTAGTTTTTGAAAAAATCGCTAATTAATGAACCAATAGTTGGTTCTAAAAACGTGGTGAGAATAGTTGTATCCGTTACGCTAGTATAACCAAATTAAAACTTCGCCTTCCAAGGGAGGTTCTGGACATGAAACCCTAAACCCGTGAAATCAGCATGGCTTGAAACTGATGTAAGCAAAAATCTACATATTTATCAAAAAAAAAAAAAAAAAAACTGGGTAATGGATTTCTTATTTGTATCCCATACTTTGCACCATCTGCTAAAAAATTGGTTAACAGAATTTTCAATTTTGATTAAATAAATCTCTGGAGACTATTCAAAGAAAATTGTCAATATTATTTTTCTGATGAATCAGAATAAAGCAGTTTTTTTTTTCCACTGAAATATTAAACTAAAGAAATTATCTTCCCCACCATCCGTGTTTCTTTCCAAATTCCATTATTTTGAATCAAATGCAAATAAGCACTTTGAAGATGTTTTTATTTTTTTTTTTTTTGTTGAACAAACTAATTCATCATCGATAATTCAGATATGCCGCTTCGTGCTGTCATCAACAACACTGTAGCAACACTGGTCGACGACTATGACGACGACGACGCCGGCCGAAGCCGACGGGATCCATCATTCTTCATTGGTTGACAATCAATCATGTCTTCACATGCCAACGCGCCATAGCCGGAAATATACGGATTGCAATTCACAGGCCATCAAATTGATTACAATCCAAAGCCTTGTGTCGGTTTTTTTCTTTTATTATTATTATTATTGATTGACAAGGACTCGCCCTGGCTTTGGTTTTAATTATTTTATTTTTTTTGTCAAAGGACTTATATGACAGAGTATTTACCATGGTTTACTTAAATATCCATTAAAAAAAAAAACAAAATGAGGTAAAAAAACGCGTAAAATAAAACCACTCAAGATGATGGTGATGTAGATGGTGTGTGCTTGGCCAAGCCTTAATTATTTTCACACGCAAGTCATGTGCAATTTGATTTTAATCATAACAACAATTTCGTTTTGCTCCTTAAGCATTATTGTCAAATTTAATTTTCGTAATTTTATGATAAACTAAAGAGGGTGTTATGATATTTTATATGAAAAGAGTAATTGCTTTCACTTACACTTTTGATTTATTGCGCTTATATAACTTTAATGAGTAGGTATGTGTGTAATGTAGGTGTAGGTAAACCTTAAGTGACGTGTTTAAGATGGTTTTGATATAAAAATCGCGTAAAAGAATTTTATGGCATATCATTATTGTTTATTTTTCAAACATGCAACAAAAACTAAATTTACCTTACTTATAAATAAAAGTTTGATAAACGATTATAATCTACTTCGTATGGGGTCTTTTCCGTTTTAATAATTGGGGCTAATTTTTGTAATTGAAATATAATCCGGGGTGACTTTTGATATTTTTCTTTAAGTTTTTAGGTAAAGCGAAATTTTAGTCTGCTGTTTTAATAACTATACAATTTTATTTTCGTTTTAGTTTTTGAAAACCACAATTGTCAAACGAAAACTGCATAGAATTCTGATCAAAAAATATTTCCCAGTATCTGAAGGTGAAAAAACGCGAAGAAAAAAGAAATGTAATGTTACAAATGCTTGCATTATTATAAAAACTCAAAATTCATATTTCTTAATTTTTCGAGATTTTGATAAGTTATGAGCAGGGCCGGACTAACCATATATGTAAGATGTGCAAATGCACAGGGCGCAAAATTCTGGGGGCGCATTACAAGGAGCAGGAGCAATAACACCCAAATCGATTTGGAAACATCGCCCAAAAAAAATCGGAACAATTGCTGTTGTTTTTTTTTTAGCTCGATTTGGGTGTTATTGCCAATTTTTTAATTTTTTTTTTAAGGAAAGAACGCCCAAAATAAAAAATTTTAAAGTCAAATGGGAAATAACGCCCAGAATTGGAAATATCGCAAACAAAAAAATCCAGGAAAACCTCACTGTTAATGCGCCGCGATTTTTTTTAAGATTATCTTATCATTCAAATTTCACTTTGGAAATATCGCCCAAAATTTAGGAAAGAACGCCCAAATTAAAAAAAAATGTTTGGAAAAAATTGAAGAAATAACGCCCAAATTTTGCAAAAATAATTTACACTGAAAATATTTGCCGATATTTCCAACTTAAGATTTGGAAAAATATAAATTTCGGCGATATTTCCATTTTTTTTTGGGCGATAAAAAAAATTGGCCGATATTTCCAAATCGATTTGGGAGTTATTTCCTTGGGCGTTATTGCCTAACACCAATGTAATCTGATTTTGCGCAAACAAACATGTACTACCATTTGCCAGGTGTATTTATGTGTGCAAATATAAAAAGTGGCGCTTACTACAAATCTTGCACAGGGAGCAAGTTTGGCTGAGGTCGGTCCTGGTTATCAGTTGAATTTAAAAGAAATTCACTTTTTATGACAGCTGGCCAGTCAGACATCCGGAAAATTCAGAAATAAGAATTTTTATGTGTTGAACATGGCCGTTGACAATCACAATTATTTTAATTTTAATCGTGAAGGAATTCAAACTGCTTCGTGTTGAAAAGAATAGACACAAAAATACAACGCAACCGATAGACGAACAAAAAGAAACAAAATATGGATTGACAAAGTAATGGCAAGTTTAGCAAAAATAAAATTGCAAGTGCTTATTAAGGAGATGGGAGATGATATAATTGAATTGAATTATTACTTTATTACTTTAAACGAGCTATTCTTGTATATATTTATATATATTTGGTTTCTCGGAAATGGCCGGAACGATTCCGATAAAATTTTCAGGTTTTATTACGATGAACAAGAAAAAAAATTGGATTTAGTAAAATCTGCCCATTTCCACTTTACTAACTTCTTAATATGACGGAAACGGTCGGAAATGTCTTTATTTCTCGGAAACGGCTCCAAAGATTTGAATTAAATTTTCAGAGTTTACTTTTATGAGTACAAACTAAATTTAAAAAAAAATAAGTAAAATCCGCCTACTGCCACGCCCACTTTTATTAGTTTTTGAATTTTCAAAAACGGCTTCAACGATTTCGATCAAATTTTCAGAGTTGATTCTTATGAACGAGCAAAAAATAAAAAAATTAGATTTAGTAAAATTCGCCCACTGGCGTGGCGATTTCTTAGTTTCTCGAAAATAATTCAAACGATTTGAATGAGGTTATAAAAGTTTATTCTTATAACAAAAAATTGAAATTTTTATTTACTAAAATCCAATCACTGCTATACGCCCACTTTTTTCTTTTTCAGTTTATCGGAAACAGCTCCGACAATTTGGATACAATTTTCAGATAGCGTTCTCTTTTGTAGGTAGGAACAAAATTAAAAAAGATATAAGTAAAATCCGCCTACTGCCACACCCACTTTTATTTGTTTTAGTTTCTCGAAAACGGTTCTAACGATTTGTATGAAATTTTCAGTTTATTTTTATGAAAAAGAAAAAAATTGAAAATTGGATTTAGTAAAATCCGCCCACTGCCACGCCCACTTTTATAATTTCTTAGTTTCTCGAAAACAATTCAAACGATTTGAATGAGGTTATAAGAGTTTATTCTTATAACAAAAAATTTAAAAATTCTTTTACTAAAATCCACCCACTGCCACGCCCACTTTTATTATTGCTTGGTTTCTCCGGAACGGCACTAGCTATTTCAATGAATTGTTCAGTTTTTTCTCCTCAATAAGAAGAAAAATGTCAAGAAAAATTTAGTGAAATCCGCCCTCTGCCCCGCCCACTTTGTTCGTATTTAGTTTATGGGTAACGGCTCCAACAATTTGGATGAAACTTTCAGAGAGCGTTCTTTGTTATAGGTAAGAAATTTTTTTTTAAAAATAAGTAAAATCCGCCTACTGCCACACCCACTTTTATTAGTTTTTGGTTTCTCGTAAACGGTTCTAACGACTTAAATGAATTTCAGTTTATTTTTATGAACAAGGAAAAAATTGAACATTGGATTTAGTTAAATCCGCCCACTGGCACGTCCACTTTTATTATTTCTTAGTTTCTCGGAAACAATTCAAATGATTTAAATGAATCTCTTAGAACTTATTCTTATAACAAAAAATGAAAAATTCTTTTCCTAAACTCCGTCCACTGCCACGCCCACTTTTATTATCTTTTGTCTCGGAAACGGCTCTAGCTATTTTGGTGAAATTTTCAGAGTTTTTTGTTATGAACGAGAAAAAAAAAATTTAAACTAGATTGAGGCAAATCCGCTCATACTCCTTAGTTTAGTAATGTCTGTATTTTTCGGAAACAACTCAAACAATTTGAATGAAAGTTTTAGAATTCATCCTTATGAGCCCACTTTTTTGGTTTATCCGGCTCCAACGATTTGCATGAAATTTTTTGGAGTTAATTCTTATGAAAAATTTGTGAAAAATTATGAAAAATTTGATTCTGTAAAATCCCACGCCCACTTTTTGAATATATTGAAATCTCGTTAATGGATTCAGCGAATTGGATGAAATTATCAGGTGTGTACTGATGAACAAGAAAAAAAATTCAAAAAATATTTTTGGATAAAAACCGCCCACTTTTATTGTATCATACAGGCCCTTTACTCAGGGGCGCTTAAGCAACAGTTTTAACAATTTGGATGAAATTTTGTATTTAGATAATATTTTAACTTTCATAGCTAATAAAAATAAGTGTCATCCAGGCCCTTTACTAAGGAGGTGTCAAAGAACGCTGAATTCTATTTCAAGTCTAACGATTTGGATGCAATTTTATGTTATGCTTATTATGTTATGGAAGCAATTTTAAGTTTAGAAGAGTAGAACAGGAGCTTAAGCTTAAGTTTTTTACAATTTTGATGAAATTCTGTATTAAGATAATATTTTGCTTTCCAAGTTGATCTTAAGAAACGACCGTAGCCATGGGGCGGGACGTCAAAAAAAGCCGTAGCCAGGGAGCGGGTCGTCACAAAAGGAGCAACGATTATGATAAAATTTTAAGATTTTGTTCTTATGAACGAGTGAAAAATTTAAAATTGGACGCCATGTTGTTGTTAGGGTTTGCATATCCACCAAGGTGGAGTAATATAGCAACCACAAAGCGTTATATAATATTATATATAAAATTATTATAATATTATAATTGAACATTATGGATATTAGGTGAGTGCTTATAAAGGTCATCGTTAAATTTTGAACGGGACACCTCCTCAATTTGTTTAAAATATTAAAAAAAATTATTGGAAATTTTTATCTCTAAGACCTTGCAAGGATTTTTTAAAAATTCAAATCACATTTGAACAAAAAAAAATATAAGACTGTGTATAAAATTAGGCCCCTTATAAGTAAAAACAAAATAAAATTTCAATGTAATATTAATGTAAAATAAAATTAAGAACCATTTGTATATATAACGGGTGATTTTTTAGCTGGTTTGGTTTTGGCAACACTGGTTTTGACAGCTGACGTGTGTTTAGTACCTTGTGTCACTGTCAAACAGCTTCAGTTTGGTTTGCAATTTAACCATGGATCGTCTTACAAATGAACAACGCTTGCAAATTATTGAATTTTACTATCAAAATTCGTGCTCGGTTCGATCCGCTTTTTTATCGAAAAATTGTGTTCAGCGATGAGGCTCATTTTTGGTTGAATGGGTACGTAAATAAGCACAATTGCCGCATTTGGAGTGAAGATCAGCCAGAAGCATTGCAACAGCTACCAATGCATCCCGAAAAAGCCACTGTTTGGTGCGGTTTATGGGCCGGCGGCATTATTGGGCCATATTTCTTCAAAGATGATGCGAATCGCAGCGTTACTGTCAATGGTGAACGCTACCGAGCGATGATAACAAACTTTTTTTTGCCCGAAATGGAAGTTCTTGACTTGCATGATATGTGGTTTCAACAAGACGGTGCCACATGCCACACAGCACGCGAAACAATGGCGCAATTGCGAGGCGAGTTTGGTGAACAGTTAATTTCACGTTTCGGGCCGGTCAATTGGCCGCCTAGATCGTGCGATTTGACACCATTAGACTATTTTTTGTGGAGGTATGTCAAGGCTAATGTCTATAGGGACAAGCCCGCTTCGATTGACGCACTGGAAGCCAACATCCATGCATTCATTCGTGAGATACCGGCCGATATGTGTGAAAGAGTATGCCAAAATTGGACTCAGCGGATGGGCTACCTGAGACGCAGCCGCGGTCAACATTTGCATGAAATTATCTTTAAACATTAAATTGCAAGGTTCAAACTATCGATTCAAATAAATATTTCATTCATTTTTTCGAATTTTTTGTGTTTTTTTTTTTTTTAAAGTTCTAAACCTCTTAAAAAATCACCCGTTAGTTCAGTTTGATAAATAAATTATTATTACTTTTGTATATATTGTAGGCAAGATCGTGCGATCCATGATGTGCATCGCAGACAAGCAATCGCACCACCATATTAAAATTGAAGGTTTGAATGAAACAACAACACTTGAGTGAACTACTACCAATAATTCTTTTTTAGTTCTGTTTGTGTCTGCAATCGGAATCTGAGTCTTGCTTACATTTTATGGAATTTCTTTTAAAATAATAATGGATAATAAATAAAATTGACAAGAACCTTTAAAATTCATGGTACAGATTTAAATGTGCTGCACATACTGACCTCTAGTCTTTTAAAGCAATTCTGAATTACTGTCGCATATACCTAGGTATAAAATACAATCATTTATAACTTCAAAATAAAATTAATTGAATTTACTAAAATAATATCAATTCGATTCGAGTATAGTGTATATGGGCCAATATACATAAAACGTGCATCTTTTATTACCAATTCAATTCAACTCAACTCATTCAATGGTTAAACAATTAAATTGTCAATGTGCAACCGTAAAATGCAATCATCCATCTTCATGACGATTAATTGAATTACACTTGCAACCTTTTGTAAATAATGCTGTTGTTTGGTTCGCTATCATGCATCCTATATATATATCTGCTGCCTCTGGAGTCTGCTCTGGCTGGATGTGGATGGTGCATTGTGTTAAATAGTCCCGTCAATTAACGCGAATTTCATATAAATACAACATGCTGTTTTGCCGCGCCTCGCGCGCCAGTACTGTACTATAATACTACTTGATGTGTCGAGTTGAGTTGAGTCGAGTCATCTGCAGGCAGGAGGACAGGAAGAGTGCATATATGGAAGAGACCGCCTCGCATTTAACAGCCAGCATGATGTTTTCTTTCATCTCTGCTAGTTGAATGATGGCAACTTGTATTAATTACGACAGTTGTGAGTGCAAAACTGTTGCGCGATAAATGAGTATTTGCTTTGTATTTATGTAATACACAAAATGTATAACGGCATTTATGGTACATATGCAGTGATAGCGCACTGCTGGATATAATAAAATAATATGTCGTTTGAATTTGTTTTTGGGGATCTTCTGTCATTACTATACATGCATTATTTAATGTCGTTATCAGACAGTTTATGATTGATATGTAATGTATGTATGTCATATATGCTATACGAGATGTGAGTCATATACAAAATACAATCTCAGTTTTAAACAACTTTATGGAAACAATAGCTAATTTGTTTCGCAATTATTTTCAAACAGTTTCAGACCGCCATGCCAGTTTAAGTAATTTTCGGTCCACCTGCTTCATCAACAGCGTTGCCGGCCAAGAATATATTACCGTGTCACAATTTCTGAAAAAAAACAAATTCTTCTATTAAAAAAAAAAACTATAATTGAATGTTATACGGGGTGTAATACAACAAAGAACTAAGAATTCCTGTCCATTTTTAAGCCATTTGGAGAAATTGTCTTCAAAATTCGCTTTATTTTAAGTTAAATAATGGGAACCGTGCCATATTAAATTATTTCATGCCACATTGTGGTACGAAGAAATTGTATTATCAAAAAAGCACGCGTAACGCTGCTTTACAAGTCACTCACAACTCACGAGAGAATAAAACATTTTCCCTTCCTGTCCAGTGTCCAGAGTTCTCAGATTGGAGCAGGGTTTTCCAATCAAAATGGTGGCAAAAAAAAAATGGTGACAAAAAATCAGTTTGGTGGAAATAATGGTGAAAAATATTAATTTAAAAATTATATTTTTACCATAATCCAATAAAAAAAGAACGAAACTTGCAACAGCAACCTTCCTTTTTGGTTTTGATTTGCCTAAAACAATTAACCTAGGTAGTAGGTACACAAGGGATCAAATATTTTTTGTATCTAAAGTCAGGGGCCCAACTATGTGTAACTCGATTCTACAATAAAAATGTTCGAATTTGCAAAATCTCAGCTCGCTAATTCTTTAGCAAACTCATATAAACGGAAATAGAACAGCGCTAGTTGAAGATTCTGTGGCAAAAAGTCGAAAGCACCAAAATTTGATCACACTTTTATACATATTACCACTTAAAATAAACATTGAAAACAATTTTCGAATGGATTCGAAAGTAGAAGCAAGTTACATAGTCAGGCCCCTGGCTTTAAAACAAGGCAACCCATTCACATGCAAAATCTTGTAAAACAATCGGCTAAAAACTTATCCTCACACAGGCAACTAGTGCCATCATTGGGCGGTACATTATTGCGTTGTCTGCACTGAGGGAGTGTTTTGTTTTCTTCAGGAACTTTAGCTATAGGAACACACTTGCGATTTTCATTCGTTGCGATTCATTAAACAAATAGAAGATAATATAACAATACTTTTACTTAAATTGCGTGCAGCCTCATTTGATGGCATTCGATCTATTTATTTTTTCGACTATGAAAAACTCTCAAAAAGAAGAATCTGTTTCATTATTTCAATAGCTGCGATTTAAAGTCACGTGTAGATATGTACAAATGTATGTATATTTGAAACAAATTTCAGTCTTTTAAACGTCACGATTTTTTTTGGCATCATGAGCAGTCATTACATGGTTTGCCAGTACAAAAATGGTGGGGTTTTTTTTTCGAATCCTCTGGGATTTTTGAAATCTCATCTGGTATCACTGCTTGTCAGTTTAATTCTGAGAGAAATTTTATCTAACTTTTTCGCGCTGGCATTCAAATGCCGGGTTGGCTTATGACAGTTGAAAGAATTTGTAAGCTGAATTCAAAATATCAAAAAAACAAAGGTGTCAACCAAAGGTTGCCAAAGTTTTTAATTTTATTTTAGTTTTAGTTTTGATAAATGAATATTTTTTTTTTATTATTTTATAAAACTTTTATAATTTTTGGAAATCTTTTGTCAATTAAAAAAATTGTTTGACTACTTAGGTACATAATTGGTTTTCCTTTTGTAATGTGTCTACTGCTTTTTGACTGAAAACACACTTAAGCTACATAATTTAATGCATGGTTTAAGATTTCTTTGTTTTAACCTATATTTAAAAAAAACTTGACATTTATAGCAGATACCTACTTTTATTTTTTGTGACAATTTTATTTTTCTGGGTCGTGACTCTTGAAAATTGTGATTAATATTTATTATTGATTTAAGGAATTTTTTGACGTTTAAAAAAAACGTTCCCGACGTTTTGAAACTTTCCTTTCTAATTGAGAGCTTTCCCCCACTCTTCAAAATTTGACATTCATATACTTACACTGAACTCCATAGTGTGTGAAGTTAGCGATCAGGAAAACGAAACGGGAAAAACTTTCCAATAGATTATTTACCAGGTTTTCATTCGATTTGTAAGGCAATTGATGCACTAATCGATTGCAAAAAACTCAAAGAATTTTTTGTGTCAATAAAATTTTCAATTGAACAAATATTTATTGCCAAAAATGAATACATTTATTTTCCTGACTGAATTTCATTTCCCAAACCAGCTGATTGTCATTTCGATCAAAATTAAACAAATCGTTCCAATTATTTGCGTTCAACCTTTTACTTGTTCCACTGACACATTAGTGGAAGGAAAAAAAAATCGTTTGCACAAGGAAAAAATTCCTGTTTCCATCTGTTTCAGCTTTTCTTGATAGTTTTTCATGATCGCTATAACTGACGTACCTTACCCCTTCCTTTTTTTGTATACATTTTTTTTTTAATATTCCAACCCGATTTGTTCCGGATTGTTAAATTTTTTTTGAAAATTATCTAAAAATAGAGGTTTTAGACCCAAAGCCTCATTTTTCCGAAAATTATTGCAGATTTTTCTTGTTGTTCGCTGATTATTTTTCCAATTTCTTAGACCTCTATGTTCAAAAATTTGAAAATTATTGGCAAAACTCGCAAAAATTCTGGCCCCTTATATTCAAGATTTCCATTTTTTTTATCAAATGACTTTGTGTGTCGTCGGAAAAAATCGATATTTCCATCAAAATCTGCCTTACATAATGATGGAGAAGTCAAAAAAAGTTGGTTAGTTCCATCCACCGTACATATTGGTCTGTTTTTTTTTTTTAATTTTGGCGACAGAAATCATTTCCCACGCTAATTTTTGACGAAAACGAGTGAAATTTGGTACACTGAATTATTTAAAGGCTTTGAATTCTATGATTTTCCTTATTTTTTGTATTCAAAATGCGACCTTCAAAGTTTAAGTCAGAAAATAGTATACCTATCTACGAAAATTAAAACTTCGCATAAAAAAAGAATTGTCAAAATTAGGAATTTATTTAATTTGATGTTTGAAATGGCTTATATTGATATGGGATCACTACGTTTTCCCCCGATCGTTTTCCCGTGTAACGTTTGCCCGCCGATTTGAAGGTAGTTTTTTTGCTACAATCCCGCAGCACGATATCCCGCGGAACAATTGCCTATGAAATTTTCCACGGGATTGGCGGCGGGATAGGCAATACTAATTAGTACTTTTTGACAATACTATTTTGCATTTATGCAATAAATATTTTGTGTTTGATAAAATATTTAGTATTTTTTTTTCATTTTTCATTTTTTTTTAAATTTTCATAAAAAAACTACCAAATGATGAAAAGAAACTTTTCGTACACTCAACCTCGTACCTACCCCAAATCCTATAGTGTGCCAAGCAGGGGGGTTGCAGGGAAGCAGCATGCCCCCCCATACATACCTCACCTTAACACAAGAAAAGACTTTTGTACAAGAAAACTACTATTGAAATGAATTTTGTTCACGCGCTATCGATTTGTATTAAAAAAAAAGTAGGAATCGGCGGGAAAACGTTACAAGGGAAACATGTGTTTCGGGATATCGTTCTGCGGGAAAACGTTTTGCGGGAAAATGTTTTGCGGGAAAATGTATGCGGGAAAACGTGACGCGAGAAAACGTGCCGCGGGAAAACATAGCCAACCCATTGGTATTTAAATGGGCGTTAGGTCTTTTTAGGCTCAACACCATAATGTACAAAAAAAACAAAATATGTCATAATCAGCAATGCCAGATCGTGTGATTTATCTCTTTTTGTGGGAATTTCACGTTTAAAATAAGCTAAAAGGGAAAAAGGGATTTTCACACCTAATTGTACAAAAATAAGGGATTTTACGTTATGCTTAAATATTTTCCTAAATTTTTCATTTTATACAAAACAAATTGTATTAAACTATCATATGAACAAAGACTCTATTTAGATTGTGACTTTTCACTACGCCATGATAATGGTCAGATCAGTGAAGGGAACAGAGCTCCTCACCCACAAAATTATTGTCATGGCGTAGTGAAAAGTCACAATCCAAACAGGTTCAAATAAATAATAATGCATGCCTAGAAAAAACTCTTTCTAAATATCTGGATGCGTTCATTTTCATTTTGGAATTTAACTTCTTAAACCTTGTGTGAATTGGATTTAAAACGCGTCAAATTTAATGGTAAATCTATACGTGGAAATGTCAAATTTTAACATCGGATAAAATTTATTCGAAATATTAATCCATTTCACACGGCCGACCGCGACGCTGCTGGTGCGAAACGTTAAATCCCATACACAAATTACACAACTAAATTATAAACGAAAACTATGCTTTTCGATAATAAATATCATTTAAGTTTCATTGGGTTTGTGTTGTTTTTTTTGTTCGTATTAATTTCTGTGCTTTTATTTTTGCCTTGTTTTTTGTTGCAAATGGTTGAACTCGTGCAGTCAATGTAAATTTCCAAAATTTATATTTTTTATAAATACTGAAAGCATATTTTTTTCGAAACTTTACTCTGTAATCAAAATGGATTATATTTTTCCTAATAAAATACATAATACGAAACTTAATTATTATGAAATATAATTTTTTTTTAATTTATTTAAAAATATTTAAAATGTGGGATATTTTTAAAAATTTTCGGGTATCACCATGGGAAAATTTGATCCCAAAGTCTTGCATCACTGGTCATAATTCCGAAAAATCGGAATATCTACAATGCAAAAGAATGCATGAGTTCCCAAAAGATTGCATTCAATTGTTTGCAATTAAATTAATGGAAAAACAAATTATTGCAATTTTTTTTGATTCAAGTGAATTGTGATTTTGCATTAAAAAAATAATGCATTCTTTTACAAGCCTTTGGGTGGTTTGTTCTAATTTTTTTTTAATATTGCTTCGTTATTTAGTTTTGTAACATTACAGTTTTTGTGACGATTTGACGATTTTGGGTGATGTCGGTTTTTGGTGGTTATGACATATTTTGGGGAATACATAATACAAATCTGCTTTGTGATCTTGATTCTCAAAAGTAAGTTCATTTCATGTGTCCATTTAAGTTGTGAATTTAATTTATCAATAATTCAGGAAGGAAAGGCTCATCGACATTGCTCGCCCATTTCGTCTGCCTTATATTTCTCAATCGAACTGTTTTATTAATGAATTGGTACACATTTATATTTATTTACATATACCTTGAATGGATATTAACTTTAATTTGTGGTAAATTATTTGATACACATACATAGATATGTATATACAATTGGAAAACAAAGAACTTTTACAAAAAAGGGTTGGTTGGGTGAAAACTTTCTGTTTTGACAATGATATGTTCACAATATACAGTATTTTCATTTATCGCTAATCGAAGCCACCTGTACAAACGTTCGTCAGAAGCTCAATTAAGGCCCTGCCATCATGAATGATTGATCTTTATGTACCTATACCTATAACTATACTGTTTTTATTCTTTTTATTTTTCCATACGCATGTGTACGATTCATTGCGCCCATACTCATTCCTATCCCAGGATATATGTATGTATCCTACACTCACCATCAACTATGCTAGAATAGTCGTATACAAGGCAACGCAATTGAATGAATCACAACTCAAGCGAAAAGCAGGAATTTTTGCACCCATTTCAGGGATATATTTATATATATCCATATGCCCTCAGGACGTAGACACTTGGTACGGTGAGCGAGGGCGGCGCGGCGGTGTGGTTCGCCTTCGCTGCCACACATTCGCAACTCACTTTTGATGTAAACCGCCAATGGAAAACTTAACCAACTGATGTGGATAATTTTTTGAGTGGTTTTACCGTCCTTCGCATCCTTTCGGCTAGCGGGCTAGAAGTGAATACCAACCTACCTACCTACCTACCATAATATAACACATAACGGACGGATGCAACACACCGAGAATTAAGAACGAGATGCGCAGGTGTTATAATAGACTAATGTTCACACGGTAGTTTAATCCGCTTCTCGGATCCCTGACAGTATCATGACTGATTAACGGTATTCCTTATGCAATTCGTTGATGATGGCAATGTGCCCACTTGCAAAACAAAACAAAAAAAATACAAAAAACAAAACTTTCGGGTTAAAAGGTATTAACAAGGGCAGAGCACAAGAGGGGTGTCCTTTTTAGAAAGCGATTGTATCCTGGGTATTATCCTGGTATTTAAAGGCTATCGAGAAAGGTTGGCTGATGTCGCCGCCGTGTGTCGTCGTTGTTTAATAAACACATGTAGATAGGTATACACACATACACATCAGGTACACACACTCACTCACTCACATCCCCAGAAAACTAACTCATTACCTATACGTGGCGTTAATGTAACCTCTTTTTGCAGGACGTTTCTAATTTAATTCTGTAGAAAGGATGTCGTGCATGACTGAACATACATGGGACTAATTATAATAATTTTCTGTTTGGAGATTAGGCTATGCAGTTTTAAGTGGCCAATGGCTGATATGGCTCGATGAGTTGAATGCCATCAAATATGTAACTGCAAAGAGGGCCATCAGGGCAGAGAAGAGCACCGATGATGTTGGGATGTTGGGTGTGATGTAACATCAGGAGCAGAAGTTCATACGCTACACCAGGTTAGGTATAGGTACCTCCATCTACCTAAACACATAGGTACATACATGATGGTGTCCGTTTCAGTTGCACGATGTCCTTGTCCTCCTATGGGATGAGTTGAGAACATTTTACTATATATAATCTTGTATGTCCTTTTGTATATGTATGTTTGTATACCAACAAATTTTGAGAGGATATAATAGAGATACATGCATATACATATATACAAAGTGGCAATTTTGAAATTGAGCTCATTTGGCAAACGGATTGTTTTACGTAGATTAAATGGTGTTACGTTGAACTACACCGATGATGACGATAATGATGATAATGGTACTGGCAATGATAATGGCAATGACTATCAATGGCTATAAGGTCGAGTCGAGTCGAGAAGCTGACTGATTAATTTTATAAATAATGTAATGTTGTCACAGTAATGCTTATATACCTAAGAGCAGCTGTGCGTAGGTATATATTTATGTTTAACAATATTTCTGTTCATATATAGATAACACCACTTTAAGAATAAGAAGGTACACCTTATTACTATAGGGATAATACTTACATATACATAGGTAGGTGGGCTCCAAGTCAACAAATCACCACAAAAGCTGGTAATGTAACGCTTTTTGTAAATGAACCTAGCACCGGGATCTAAGCTCATTTTTTTTGAATATCCCACAAATGATTTTAAAAATTTACTACGATCTTGAAGAAAACAATCTTGAAAAAATATCATTAAAAAAGTCTATATGGCTGATTAATTTCTAAATTTGTATAAGGATAAGGTGATTTTTTTGACGATACCTATATTTTTTTCGAATATCCCACTTATAAGGTGCTGGACAATCAATTCGACTTGAAATTTTAAAAATATGTACAAAAAAATCTATGGCTGACCAATTACTGAAATAAGTTGACTTTTCATGAAGATCAACTGAATTTCCAGATGATATATTTTTTGCGAATATCCCACAAAATAGTCTAAAAATCTTCGACCTTGAAAAAAAATGTATTAATATAACCTATGCCTGGCCGATTTCTGAGCTTTTCTGAGGATTAGGTGATTTTTCAGATGATATACCAATATTTTTTGAATATACCGCAAATGGGTAGGTACTTAAAATGTATATCACTTTAAAAAAACTTCATTAATTTAAATCTATAGCTGAACAATTACGGAAACTGGTTAACCTTTTATGAAGATCTAATGAAATTTCAAATATCTATGGTATATTTTTTTGTCAATGTCCTACAAATGAGGGACTAAAAATTTATTACGACCTTGAAAAAAATTGCATTACAAAAATCTATGCCTTAATAATTATCTACCTACTGAAACCAGCCGAACTTTTATGAAAATCAACTGAACTTTCAGATGGTATGTGTTTTTTGAATATCCCACCAATGAGCACCCACAAAATTTTAACGATCTTTCAAAAAATTAATTAAAAAAGTCTATGGCTGATCAATTTCCATTCTTTTAAATGGATAAGTTGATTTTACAGACGATACCTACTTTTTTTTTCGAATATCCCACTTATGAGGAGCTGAAAAACCAATTCCACTTAAAACATTAAAAATTCTTTAAAAAAAAATACTGCTGACCAATTACTGAAATTAGTCGAACTTTCATGCAGATCACCTTAACTTTCAGATGATATATATTTTTTTTGCGAATAGCCCACAAATAAATCGCTAATAATTTCTGTGAACTTAAAAAAATACTTCATTAAAAAAATCTATTCCTGACCAATTTCTGATCAGTTATAAAAGTTAGGTGATTTTTCAGATGGCATATTTCGTCGAATATCCCAATAATAAGGTGGTAACAATCTATACCACCTTGAAAAAAAATTAATAATTCGTTAAAAAACTTATGAATGAACATACATATACCAAATTTAGTTCAGCTTTTATGAAGATCAACTAAACTTTCAAATGATATAGGTATTTTTTCGAATATCCCACTAATTAGGTACTAACAATCTGTACGACCTTGAAAAAAATATACATTTACATATATAATATTAAGGCTGACCTATAACTGAAACTAGTTGACCTTTAGTAAAGATCAACTGAATTTTAAGATATGGTTTAGGTACATATTTTTTCGAATATCCCAGAAATGAGGTGCTAAAAACTTCTACGACCTTAAAAAAAAACTTCATTACAAAAATCTATAGCTGACCAATTACTGAAACTTGTTGACCTTTTATGAATATCAACTGAACTTTCAGATCGTATATTTTTTTTCGAATATCCCACAAATGAGGGATACAAGTTTTTTCGGCATTCAAAATAAAAAAATCATTAAGAAAAATCTATGTCTGACCTATTTCTGATTTTTCATAAGGAGTAGGTGATTTCTCAGATGGTATTTTTTTTTTCAATAACCCACAAATGAGGTTCTTAAAATTTCGACGGCATTGAAAAAAAAACTTTAGAAATCTACGCCTGACTGATTTTTGATCTTGTATGAGGATTATGTGATTTCTCCGCTGGTGTAGTTTTTTTTCGAATATCTCATAAATGAGGTACTAAAAATTTCTACTATGTTGAAAAAAAATCCATTAACAAAACCTATGTGTGGCCAATTTCTGATCTTTTATGAGAACTGATGTAGGTGATTTTTTTGGATTGTAATTTTTTTTTCGAATATCCCAGAAATGTGGTGATAACAATCTATGACACGACCTTGAAAAAAACTTCATCATCTATTGCTGATCAATTATTAAAACAAGTTGATCTTGCTTTTCACAGATGTTATATTTTTTTTTCGAATATCCCATGAATGAATTGCTAAATATTTTTAAGATCTTGAAAAAAAAATTAAATTGAATTAAAAAATCAGGCATAAAGCGTGACCAATTTCTGTTGTTTTATGAAGATTAGGAGATTTTACAGATGGTATTTTTTCGAATATCCCACTTATGAGGCACTTTAACAATTTCTACCCTTACAAATCTTTAAAAAATTTAAAAAAATAAAATTTGTGCCTGATAAATTACTGAAACCATACCAACGGCTAGTGACATACCTCATTTTTTGTAAAAACAATTTCTGAACTTTCTGGCATCCTTTTTTGCGAATATCCCACTTATGAGATTTTAATAACACGGAATCAATAAACCTCTGCTTTACAAATCTCAACCTTGCGACCGCGATTGGATGGCCCTTCCGGCTGTTTTATTTTAACTTTTTGGAGTTGGTTCTTACTGCAGCTTGGTATAAACAGTCTGCAAGGTAACTTTTACTTTGTCTACACTTTATAAAGAAACACCATTATAATTTGAGATGAATTTAAAAGACGCGTTGTAGTTAAGACAATTAACCAAATAGCGTTTTAAGATGTGATAAAACAGAGATCTGAAAAAAAAAAAATATAGCAGCAAGGAACCATCGAATTTCTTCATTTAAACCCAATTAACCTATTATAAACAACAGTTTCAGGTAACAAGTGCTTATGCCAATATATACCTACGTAAAAATTGTATGTCCGATCCTTAAAAAAAATCAACTTTTTAAAAACTATTAAATTCACACATTTTATTTACGACTTTTGTTTGTTTGTCCTCAAAATAGGTGCGTGTGTCAATATGAGACCCACCTTAATATCCATCGCACACCCATACCTACTATACTACTACTTGATGTGGGATAAATTGATGGCTTTCCCGATTCCTGATTCTTAGAGATTACCATGAATCGAATTCCAATGAAAGAGGCGGGTACATTGTACATCGAGGATGTTGTAACTTGTAACAGCATGCAGCAAAGTGTATATAGCGTGATTCAAGGCCCGATTTCCCGATTTAAATCTTAACGAGGAATAATTTTTCTCTGTCCGCTCGTAAATTTGCGCGTCCACCCAACTACATCTTTCTAAGTCTCAAGTGGTGCTATGTGCACCAGATTCATGTCGCATTCTATACACCTATATAACTATAAAGGCATCTGTATTTATATATGTTTGAATAGCCTAGAGACGAGGTGTTTGCCCACTCATGGAGAGTTTTTCATTGTGAAATTTGTTGCTTTGGGAGTGGAAGCGCATAAAGCAGGTGGCTAAAAGTCTTAATGTACCAAAAATCACCACGCATTCGTCTTTGCTTACCTTTTTTGTGCAACATTAAGTCGTTACCTATAAAAATTTTAAAGGAGTCCAAGCAACTGCATTTAATATATCTATATACTTTTTTTTTGCTTAGATGTAATATGTGTGTAGGTTTGTAGAAATGGTTTTTCAAATATACTTAAGTAAATAAAATTCACATTTAACAGAGCGCCCAAGGTAAAAAGCCTAGAATATATATGAAAATTGTTATCGTGCAGAGTCAAACTTGTAAATTGGCTAGAAAATCAGCATCCACCATGAGTTGGTGTTATTTTTTTTTTTTTTTTTTTGAATAATAAATTTATTAATGTGCCACCATATCGTGTAGCCCCGAAATGGCAAAAAAAGGCACTACCATACCCGACAAACTGATTAATGTTCGGTTTATTTAAGTTAATGCGCTCTTTGTGACATCAATGCTGCTAATATTTACCAAGAAAGAGAGTTAAAGAGCTTCCCACATGATATCCAAATACACATAGAAGCAGAAATATGCGGGTTTCTTAAAGTTACATAGATTGCCTTGATATATTTTTGCACAAAATGATTCAAGGGAATTTGTTCTTTTTGCGATAAATTTGTATGAATCTACATATTTAAAATTTTAAAACAGGTTGGAATTTTTAAAACATTTATTAAAAATCAACTATTTTATATTTATTTAAATACATAATTAAATAAAATTGAAAAATAGCACTTAAGCTATAGCTTTACTTTTTGGAACCTTAATATGGGAGGTTTTTTAAAAATATTTGTAATTCCATTTTAAGTGAGTTTTATAGAAATTGCTCCTCTCATCTTAGCGGGGGAGATGGATGACCTCTTTGATGCGATTTTTTTTTGTATGAACCGAACCTACACGCCCTAACTTTTTTTATCGAAAATTTTGTTGTGAAGTTTGTTGTAAGAAATATTTTTGTCCATCGATATTCAATATCCCCATAAGTACCTATTTAAAAAATATGTATAAGCACGACGTTATCACACAAACTTGCTCATGTAATTAACAACTATATACAGCAGCCACGTTCTTACGAAAAAGTTAAAAAAAATTCCAAAGTACAAAAAAAATTATTTCGAAACAAATTATTTTCAAAATTTTTAAATGCAAAATTAATTCAACTATTAAAAAGCATTAGATTCAAAAACAAACAAACAAAATAGATTTAGCCATTTAAAAGATATTATAAGTCAGTAACTAAAAAAATTACAAGCAACATTTTCTCAAATTTCGTCAAAAACCCTATTTCCGTAATTCGATTTTTTTTTTGGCAAAAACCTGAAGCGCAGTTTTCTTAAAATCACTACTACGCCAGGTACGAAGATATATTAAAATCGTTAGAGCAGTTTTCGAGATAATTTGAAAAAAAAAAACCGAAATCGGTATACCTTTATGGGCTACCCCTTTTAACTTAAATTCGAAGGAAATTCTAGGAAATCATACAAAAATTATCTGTACGAAATTTGAAGCAAATCTGACCATTCGTTTAAGCTCTAGCTCAAATTTCAGTGAACGCACAGAAAGCAGCGATGCAAGCACGCACAAACCGACTTACGTAATCGTATGGTGAGACGCACTTTTTTTAACAAGACATCATAATATAGAAGTGTTAATTTTGATTACAACCTCGACATTTTTTTTTCACACGAAACCAATATTCGCCTATAGAGGAAGTAAAAATACAAATAGTTGCGAACCATTCTAATAACGTTTCTTATTTTAAATCTTTATTTAATAAGGCAATTTAATATATTGTTCTGTATGAGACTCGAAAACTATAACTAAATCAATTTCGGTGCAATTTTAAATTTCACGCTCTTTCTTATCATATTTTAATTTTTCCCCATAAATTACGAACGTTAAATTTTTGTAATCACAATTCACAAATCCCAACTATAGCTTTTGAATTGAATTTTTTCAATTCACAAATCCCAACTAGCAAATATGAATTAAATTTTTTTCAATTCACGAGTCCATTACTCACTTGTGAATTAAACGAGGGCTTAAGCTTAAGAAGAGCTTAAGCCTTTGCAACCCTGCTTCAAACTAACAAATCAACTATTAACCAATAATTCACTAATTTATAACGAAAATCTACTATATTCATCAAAAACTCTTTTATCGCCAAAGAGCAAATTTAGCCTTCATAGTTCATACATACATCAATTCTCATTTGTGAACTTGTTCACACAATTTACATTACATATTGTTTAAAAATTTGTTACCCTTTTCCCTTGGCATGTAAAAGTATAAGCAAAATGTCAGTACCGTGGCATGTCCCATCCTTGTTTTTCCAATTAAATCTACTATTTTCTATTAAAATACATCATTGAATAAAAATGTTGTCCTCAGAGAAGTTTGAGTACAATAGTTGCTTGATTAAATTTTGAAAATATCGAGTCAAAATATTTGCTCTCGAATCAAATAATGTTAATGGAATTGTGTCCCTGGATTTCATTTTATTTTTGAATTCGAAAGATTTTCAGCTGAACCACCACTTTGTTTTTAGTTTGATGGCATTTGTGTGGTACCTTTTGAAAGAGGCACTATTTATTTATTGTTTACAAAAGTCAATTTATTTTACTAACGTAATTTTGCTGTAAGAGTGAAGTGTTTTTGTTCTAAAATCGTGTGTCACTAAATTACCTGTCAGTACCGATGGTAGTGTTATCCAAGTGTGTTATCATGTCTTCGAGATTTAGTACTTTTTACGATATTTTTTGTAACTTAAAAGTTGTAGTAAAACGCTCTTACAGATTTAATACTATGTCTATTTAAAGATAAATAAAATAAAAAAAAATTAATTTTCAAAGACTTTTAATTTTAGCAAAATTTTAATTTAAAAAATCACACACTAATTATTTTCTCAACTCTCAAGTTAAAGATCTAAAGTTGGCCAACTCCACGTTTGAAAAATATCCCTGGTATATTTTTGTGAAATATAAAACAAAAACTGTCATTTTTAAAATTAATTTGAATTTGTCAATTGTGTTTTTAGTGTTAAATTGTGTTTTTTTTGTGTCAATACAAAACAATTGTGTCAAATTGTGCTAAAGTGTAAATACAAATCATTAATGGCAGACAGAAAAATTTTCATGTGCCCGAAGAAAAAATGATTACTTTGGAACATAAGTAGTGGCGAACGTATTTTTGTAACAAATATAAACAAAAAAAATTAGTGTACCTACGTAAAATCTCAAGTTTGCTCGGTCAACTTCTACTATTTCCAGGAGTTGACAAATCTCAAGTTGATCAACTCTAGAGTTTAAAATCGAAAGTTGAAAACGCAAACTTTGAGTGAATAAAAAGAAATTCACAAGTTGAAAATAAAAATCTTAGTGTTCTACACATTTTGTGAAAGTTCGCTGATACGGTACTGGTAAAATAGAATACATAAAAAATCGTCCTGAAACTTTGTAAAATCGTTTGAATTATTATTAGAATAAAGAATGAGAAAAGCCTATATAAAAATGTCTGTTGGAAAAGGTGTGTTTTTTTTGGGCTCTTTCATAATAAAACACTCAGGTTTTATAAAAATTTATTTCGTATTAAAATCTTAACTCTAAGCGGTAAATGTGATGTAAAATTAAACATACATACATGTTTTGAGAAGACAAATATTTTTCGCAGCATTTTTTTTTTATTTCAATTTTATCTTAAAAATTAGAACCAACAAATTTTCAAAATCCAAAAAAATAAAAAAAAGGAGTTCTGATTAGAGTTCCCAATAGCAAACAAAGAGTTCTAAACATTTTCCTAATAACTTTTTTCTTTAAAACTAATTTTTCAAAAGTTATTCGCAAATTGACATAAATTTTTGGTTCTAAGTCAATGAGCACCTAAATTTGCAAATAACTTTTTAAAAATTAGTTTTAGAAAAAAAGTTATTAGGAAAATGTTTAGAACTCTTTGTTTGCTATCGGGAACTATAATCAGAACTCCTATTTTTTTAATTTGTTTGGATTTTGAAAATTGTTGGTTCTAAGTACTTGCTGCGTGAAGTCAGCAAAAAAAACTTTTTTTTCGAATTTTAACACTTTATTCGGCAGAACTATTGAAAAAAAGTATGAGGAGCTATAGAACTCTTTGTTTGCTACCCGTAACTCTCATTTTTTATTAAATTTTAAATAATTCTTTTGCTAACTTCACAGGACTCTTTCTCATGGAAAATGAAACATAATCGCACACTTTCATTATAATAAACCTGTTTTTGAAGAGTTTTTTTTGTGATATGAACTCGCTTCACATTTCCACCTCCCAAGAAAAAAAAACACATTTTCGAACAGACATTTTTATCGGCTTTCCATTCTAATAATAATTTAAACGATTTAACAAAATTTCAGGGAAATTTTTGATGTATTACATTTTACCCAGTACCGTATCAGCGAAAACCCCCTTCGACCCCTTCAAATTTAATAACGCGGAGCTCGGATCGATGGGGAACTTTCACAAAATGTTAAGAACACTTAAACCAAGCTGATTCAAAAATAAAAACCCTGTATATAATTTTTCGAACTTTTATCTAATTTTCCTGGCCTATTAGTGCAGAAAAGGTTATCAAAGAATTTAATTTGTGGGTTTCTTATTACAACAATATCATTGTCAAGAAAAAGTTGTAAAATATCTTTCGTTTGAAATGTCTCACGAACAAATAATGCGATAAATATTAATAATAATGAGAATAAAAAAAAATTAAATGACAGTTCATTTTTTAACTTAAACAAAATAATTGTTGAAAAATGTTTCTTGACTCAAATAGTCGAGAACAAATACTGATTTCGATTTCGCGATAATTTTATTCTACACACAACAACTGATAAGGTTTTCAAAAAAAATTCAATTGACATATTTTTTTTTAAACCAAATACATAAACTATAATAAATAGTTTTAATAAATGGTCCCACTTTTGTATTGAATTCTTGAATTTTCTGAAAATAAAATAACATCTTTATAGTATCAAAACGCACCACTGCCAAATTACCAGTGTGGATCACATCCAACCTCATTTTTTCTTAAATTCCAATTTTACTTACCAAAAAAACATTTAGTAAAACTTCAGTTTCAGTTTTGTTTATTTTGACAAATAGACAAAATATACACTCACAGTTTGCAAGATAAATCAAAATACGAAAGATAAAATTTCTAAATTTCTAATTCAAACCCCATAATATGAATAGACATTTCATTGCTGTCTACCTCCATCAATCATTATATTAATCTAAATAATTTTCATTTGCCAATAACCAAACTTTACATATACATACATACAAACATCTACATAATAAGCTGATGTTACTGAATTTGCTACTTGTTTCCTGAACCGAATAAAAATAAAATGGCAAGTGCCAGCTCTTATAGTATAGCCTGAACGACATTATCCCATCATTTGTCAGCGAGCTGGAGCTCCACTCGTTGGAATCGTGTACTATAGATGTGAGGAGGATTAAGTGGTATGCTTGCAACCCTTTCGTTTTTCTTGTGAAACGGAGCAAAGATTTAGTACCTGCCATGTCAAATTGTTAAATATTTGCGCCATCACACCGAACTCGTGTGACTGAGTCGGTCGGCATTACAGTACTATGCATTTGTGGTACATCTATAATACATCGTCGTTCTCGTCGGATGTGTGCCAACATATATGACGGAATCCAAAAATTCTTTCCAGCAGCAGCAGCGTTAACACTGCCTTGATGCCAAGTCATCAATTCCAACATATCGTGGAATTTGAGGGTTTCCGGTTCCCAAACAGCAGCAGCAGCCAGCAGCCAGCAGCCAGCAGCCAGCAGCAGCAGCAGCATGCCTATATAGCCCAGTCCTAAAGTATTTGTTCCCGTGGTTGTGCTCGACGACGTCTTTTGTTTTTGTCAATTTTCAAATTAATCGCGGACCGTGCTTCACTATATGTACATATATCGTCAGCATATCGTTCCTTCCTCTCTCCTCCCTTATGGTACACCCCCCCCCCACCTTTAAGTGCAATTCCATACGTACAGTGGCATCCATATACGAGTACATATTGGGAATTCCGACTAATGAATGGAGCATGGTCATATAGTAACTAGATCCTAAGAATAGATGAAGGAGTAAGCACAACTATACAAGCAGGCAGAAAGCCTGCGAGATGAACCGAATGTTTGCAAAGTTGATAATTATTATTGTCTATTTTAGTTTTGGAGTAAATCGGAGACCCGTGGTGACGACACGAAGCAAGGAGAAGCAACGCTAATTCAAAGGCATCACACTTGAGAAGAAGTGAGCCCGGCATCAAGAGGTGAAAGCCAGGCTAAATGATTTTTCATTCAGAAAAGTTTTCGATTACCGCACTCTACCGCAATCGGTATACCTATACCGCTCCGGGATTTGTGTCTATTTTCGAGGAGCGCACACATTTCAGATATACCTAAGCAGCAGCGCTATTTCTTGTTTTTGGATTGGCCCTGGTCATGTGCCAACAGTCAGTTTGATGGGACTTTCCGGTGCTCACATTGGACCTATCAAAATAAGCCGAACACCATCTCCGAATGTGGTTGTAAGGTACATTCATGATGTATGCAATTATAAGGCAATGGCTTTTTTGAAATGATAAAAATAGTAAAAAAAAATAAATTTAAAAAAAAAAACACAAAGGCTTATGTCGAAATTCTATTGCTTCTTAAATTAGATTATGCGTGAATTATTTTTGTTTCATTTTGGTTTTTGTGAATAATTGAAGTAAAATATTTCTTTCATGTTTAAAGACCAATGCCAATCAGCATTCAATGCAAGCTTCTATGGGAACACTAATAGATGTGTGTTGTTTTTGTACCTATGCAATGTTTTTTTTACTTGCGATACAGCTATGGACACGTTTTGGACTCGTAAAAAAATAGAACTTGAGATTTTAATCAAGCTTGACCTTAGCTTCAATTAGACGATCAACGAAAATTGTCAACCAGTTGACTATCTGACGTCAAAATTTGTAGCAAAGTTGTCAAGGCGGATGATCGTCAATGCAGAATACAGTGAAACACTGACGTTTACACTGACGTTTACACTTACGTTGACACTTTCTTCAATACTCTCTCTGACACTTACAGTGATACTTACGTTGATACTTACGTTGATACTTACATTGATACTTACGTTGACACTTACGTTGACACTTGCGTAGACACTTGTAATGCCATTTGCATTGACACTTGCTTTTTTTTTATTATTCATGCTAAGACACTTGCATTGACATTTGCATTGATACTTGAGTTGAAACTTGCTTTGACACTTGCGTTCATATTGCGTTCATACTTGCGTTTATACTTGCATTGACACTTGCTTAGGAACTTCCGTTGACACTTACTTTGACACTTGCGTTCATACTTGCGTTGATACTTGCTAAGAAACATCCGTTGACACTTACATTGACACTTGTGTTCAAACGAATTGATTATATTTGATTTGCGCATTAACTTTTTTGTGTGACAGTGAAATCACCTTGTCAATGCAGTTAGAGGACTTTGACAGACTGCTCTTCTGCGCGTTGGCTACATCTCAACGTTAACACAGCTGAATATTTTAATTCATTAAAATAGTCTGCGTTTACTTTTTTCTGGATTTACAAAATTTCTGATTTTGTAGAAGTTTTTTAATCCATCGCCAATTTAGCTATCCTACAACGGAATTCGAATTTGACAGTTTGAGATTGACAGTCTCTATTGATAATAGAGAAGAGCAAAAAATTTCGATTCATTATTTCCAACTTTTACATATTACAAAATCACAATCACAATCGGTAATCGATTCACCAATAAGCTGAGAGTGCATTAAATGTGATTTGATTGTTAATTGTACATTCTGCGAATGAATCACAATTCAAAACCTAAATTTAAAAATCAAAACGAAAAGAAATGATTAAAAAAAAAATTACGACAAGAAAAGAAATTTTTTGGTCGTAATACGTGATTTATTTTACAAACTGTGCAGGGGCGGACTGGGAGTTAAAAGGCTCCCAGGACTTAAAAAAAAGGGCCCACAAATATTTAAGTGAGTAGCAGGAGTTAAAAACGACGATAAAAAATGTTATATTTATTTAATTGAAGCCATATTAGGTTTTTGAATTAAAAAGAAATGTAACTTGATTTTTTAAAAAATTTCTGCAATAGTGAAAATTTTAAAATTGATGTTTCCTATAATTCTACCGAAACTTTGAAAATATTCACATCAATTGAAATACCGTTCTTTTTTATTCTGTTTCTGCGGCCCTGAAATTTTGTTTGAAAGCTTTGCTTTAAATAAACTGAATAGGTACACTTCACAAAGCTATAGAATAGAAAGTTTACTAAGAGTAATTTCGGGGCCTTCTTAATGACCAACGGGGTCACAGTAGCCAGTATTTAGTGTGGGAGCCCCAATAGTAGTTTCGTTTAAAGTGTGGTGAGAATACTGTGAGGGCCCTCTCAGATAAATTATAGTTTTCGTTAAAATAATCTTTTATAGAGACCCTGCAACAACTTTATCCTCATTATGGGGCCCCTAATAGAACTGTGTGACCTTCTTGAGATACAGAGCCACAAAAGAGCTGTATATTTACTGTAAGGCCCTTAGCAATTTAATTTTATGAGAAAGTTTTCTTTTAAAAAAAAAGAAACCACCGGCTTCCTGGTGGCTCAGTCCGCTCCTGGAACTGTGGATGAAATTATGATTAGGTTAAAATCGCAAGAAACATAGAAGCTGTGAGACTTCTATGTTTCTTGCGATTTTAACTGAAAGTACGAAGAATGAAGTAGAAATACTATAATGCTCGTGATTTCCTTTGCCGTGCAATATTAAAGAATGAATACAAATCCTATAGAAAAATGCAAAAAAAATTTGGTGGTATATCAAATTTTGATAGATTTCGTTTTCCGATTCGGTGAATTTTTGAACTGGAAAGTCAGCTTTTTTACCTGCCAACCTTACTTTATTCTTAAGTTTTCTTCTTATTCTGTTATTCTAAAAAAACTTAAAATTTGTATAAAGAACCTCTGCAGAACCTAAAGCGAAATATTGAGTTTTTGTATAAATCCACCCCCTGCCACGCCTATTTTTTTTTGTGATTTTTCTCCTCCTACTTACTTTTCTTATATCTACATATCGCCCCCTTAGAATGAAAGTGACCTAACTTAAAAATTCCGCATCTTTTTTACCACCTGAGTTTAGAGTTCATTTCGCTTTTTAAGGTCACTTTATTGAAAAATATAAAGTTACGAAAATTTTGAGTTAGGTCACTTTCATTCTAAGGGTGCGATATGTTGCATTTTGCAGATTTCTCCTAATATTTTAGAGAACTGGAATTTTTAATTAAAAATTAAGTTCTTAACAAAATTAAGCACGACACATGATTTTTGTTAGACATTCATCTATCAGGAATTCGTAAATCACAATCACAATGAAACTTAAAATCATAGTGAACAGTCGAATTTATACCTGATTGAAAAATCGCGACTTAGTTCATTGATAAAATGATAGACTTTTTGTTTTGTCTTGTCTTGTGTTGTGTTCAAGTCGTGGTTAAGTCGTGTTATCGTTGCATATATAGAGAGCATTTTCAAAAATTTAGATAAATTGAAAACAATTTTTATTTCCTCACTTGTTAACAGAATTCCGTAGTAATTAGCGGAAATGGCTAATTTAAATAATATTTGAAACTAAAATCCTAAAAAAAACAAAAAAAATCATAAATCAAAAATTTAAAATAAATTTAAATGAAAGTCTCTTTTTTTTTGCTCATCATAGGTATATACGTGATAAAAAATAGAAATTTTCATTTCAACGAATATAATGACCATCACTCGCTCAAAATCCATTCAACACTTTTATTTCAATCATTTTATATATAGGGGAAGCTATATCTAAGTTAATAATTGATTTTGCAATATAGTAGACTTTTCCAAGGCAACCTGTAGGTGAAAAATGAACAATTTTTCACTACCACATCGCGTATGTGCGGGAAAAAATGTGACAAAAAATATATATGTACGTAACGTACGAAGAGGCAATTTCAACGAAATATATTGATTTCCTAATCCAAAATGGCATGAAATTTAATTTGATTTTAGATCCCGATTACCCGAACATGATTTTTTTTTTTCAGTTGTATAGGTAACATAAATATAAAATTGGCAATGCATTTTGCGTGGGGGTATAACTCGAAGCCCGTTTGTAGTATTTTATAGTTTTAACGAATCACAATTCTCCTAACATGCGAGCACATAAACAGGGTGTTTTTTTTTAAAGAGGTATACAACTAAAATGAGAAGAAAAATTAAGGACATAGTACATGATATTGGCTGAATAGAAAATTGTTCGTAATTTTTCGTTTTAAAAAATAATATTGTTCCCGTGGGTAACTGGTAGGACAATCTGGAAGTGCAGTTATCGATCACTTTATATCGAGCTGCAGTTTGTTCCGTATCATGAGCTTTCTGAAGTAATCATGGTGAAATGGCAATGCTGAACACTACCAACAATCATAATATTATCAGCTGTCAAATTAACTGTCACTTTGAAGAGTGTTGCCAATTTTAAAAACCAAACCTCTTACAGAAAAACACCCTTTACATATATCGAATATAGCTGAATGCATTGCCGACTGCGTTTTCAAAACTATTTTTTTTGTTTTTTTTTTTTTTTTAATTTTTATTGCTGGTTATATCAAAGGATTTACCTATTTTTAGTTGATATGCAACTGTCCCTTCTAGGATGTTGCCATGGAGTAATGCGAATGCAAGTTGTGTGGCTATAGTGCCAATTTACGCGCCAGACAATTTCTCTGAATGGGCCTTCTGCCAATGTGAGCATTGCAAATTGGTGGGCTTAACAAGGTTCGTTGGGTTTGGCAAATGATTGTATTTTGTTTATTTAGTTTATTTCAGATTTTATGGATCTAGAATTCATTTAAATTTTTAGATTTATACACGGTATATGTAAAATATACATGTATACATACATATATGCACAATTTACCTTTAGAATGGAAAAGCTTAATTTCGAATGCTTGATTATAAAGTCTTTAGATTAAATAATATTAATTAAATTTAGGTTTAGTTTTAATTTTGTCAAATTAAAATTGTATTTAGAGAGATAGGTTTACTTCTTCTTTGTCATATTACTTGCATATTACTAAGGTGTGTAAAGTTTTGCATTTGTATATGAAAATTGAACTCCAGATTTTAATGAAATATAGACACTAATGTGAAAGAAAACATAAAAAAACCTCTGGAATCATCAGTTCTGAAATTGTTTTGACACCAATCTGATTTCTTAACAAATATTATGACAAAAAAAATTTAAAAATCGTTGTTAAATGTTTTTTTTTTTATGTACATATTAAAAATATTTGTTATTATTTTTATGGAAAAAAATGTGTAGGTACCCCAGTATTTTAGTTAAAGAATATACACGACTGAATCACACGAACAGTGCACTTGATTTTGATGTTAACAGCTATAATGGTGATTTTTATTTTTATTATTTTCACATTTTTTTAATTTTGTTTGTTTTTTTTTTTGTTTTCAAAATTTTGTAATTTTTTGTTTCAACTATTGTGATGCTTTTTTTCGTTGACAGCTGAGGTAAGCTCGTCGTGTCCAGGGTATTCCCTAAGAAAGCAAGTAAAACTCGGGTTATGAAGGAAAGAAAAACTCTAATCGTTTACCAGATTTATGTATTTTTATTTCTACGAAATAAATAAATGGTCTTACAATTTCATTTAAACTTAGTCTAACTAACATCTTACTTCATATAATCAAAGCTATTTAATTCGAGTTACAGGGGCAGCTCAGCCCTCGGGATTCACTTGGAGGAAGTGATCCGGGGAAAATCGGTAGAAATCTGATTCCAGCCCAAGGTTAGTCCAAGGGAATAACAAATGAGCCCGCTGCTTATAAATAAGAGGGGAGGAACGGTAGGAATCTAATTCCAGCTCAAGGCTAGTCCAAGGGAATAACAAATCGGCGAGAGGAAAATTTTTAGGACAAAAAGGTTTAACTTTATTGAAACACGAGTGTATTCAAAAAAGGAACCTGAGGCTATACCAGATGCTACATTCTGTACACAGCCGGAAGCTTAAACTATAATTTTCTAATTCGAGAATCAGAAAATTTATGAGTCGATAAGCTTCGAATCATATTAGTTTCTCACATCCTCTTGTTATATTTCATGCTGTAACGCAGTGTGAACTTTAAAACGACAAACGAAATATATATGTCAATGTACATGATGTCGGCGACTTCGTTGAATTGTGTGTATCGTGTGTATCATGAATTGTGATATCGGCGGGTGGTGGGTGGCTGGTATATATGTTTGTTGATGTTATGTATAGGGTGCTGGTAGTTGGTTTATTAGCTTTTGGTAGTTTGGCCGGCGGAGGTCGGTGATTAAATTCTTATTTATGTAGTAGGCTGGTTATTATATTTTTGGTATAGGTGCAAGCGGAAATGTAACGCTTCGTTACACTATTAAGAAGCGCCCTTTAAAGCCATTTAAAATCTATAGTTGAAGTCTAAAATAAGTTGTGACAAAAACCTAAAATCCAGTTCTCTTACGAAGTATAAAGAGAAACGAGAAATTGAAATTGAAAAAATCCGAAGTATGTATAGGTATATGTAATTGTATGGCAGCTACCCGTATAAAACGAGCTAATTTGAAGAAAATTAGTCCATCGGTTTAGGGTCGACTTAAAATTATATACAGTGGACTGGACGCATGCAGGTGACGGAAATTGTGACGAAAAGCACTTTTTGAATTTCTTCACCATCGTAGTATTAATTTGAATTACAAACTCGAAATTATTTTTACTTGCCCTATTGACCACGTAAATATCAATTATGGAAAAAAACCTCAACCAATTTTTGAAACAGTGAGGAAGAAACAATAAATTTCGGCGGCTTATAAGAAAACAATCTGCTAGTAATGTTAAAAAACAACTTGGTTCCAAGTTCAATAAAAAACGACCAAGTCGTTGAAAAAAACAAAATGAGTAACTGGGTCACACACTGCACTTTTATGTGCGCTCCACACTGTGGTTTTAAAGTCTGAAAAGTTTCGGTCTATTAATCTGATTTCTCAAATTAATCTCAATTTATAAGAAAACAAATTTCGAAAATTGTTACAGTGATTAAAAAAAAAGAAACTAATTTTTTATATAAAAAAATTTTGTAAACATTAAAAAAAAAAAAAAATTGATACGCCATTTTTTAGTACATATTATAGTGCAGGATTACAAAATTATTAAAAAAAACCATCTACCCACCCATTTTCGAAATACATATTATCTTATTTTCAAAAAATATACATATTTTTTTTTTAATCCAAATTTTTTTTTTGTAAATTTTGATATACAATAGTATTCAAACTTATTAGAACTTCTTGTCTTAAAAAATTTCATTAAAATCGACTCAACAGATATCTAGTCGAAGACCAAAAAAATGGTGGTTCTATGAGAGATACCATATTTTTAATTGATAGATACAATTTCTTCAATAATATGGTAGATTATAGTACTGATATAAGCTTCCATAAAAATTTTAAACAAAATCTTAGGTACCGTGTTTGAGAAAAATGCGATTTTCTTTATCGGTTTTTACACACTTGTATGGGAGGTACCGTTAGTTTTGGTTATAAGAGTAATTTTTATTTGAAATATGCTGCATAATGTTAAAAAACATCTTCGTGCCAAGTTTAATAAAAATCAAATAATTAAGTTCACAAAAAGAATTTTTGAAACTTTTTTTAAAAAATCCAAAAAAAAAAACAAAATTGGAAAATTTTGGTATACAATTCTTTTAACACCTTTTGAAATATTCTCCATACAAACTTTAGCAAAAAACAAAAAACCAATTTTGAGAAAATCGAAAATCAAAAAAATTATCATAATCATAACAGTTTTTTAGTATTTTTTTTATAAAATGGTTGTCTTTTTGTACAAAAAATTACCGAATTTGTTTTTTAAAGTTGTGGGCAAGTTTTTGAGAAAAAAAAAATTATTTCGCAAAACCGTTTATTTTCCTAAAAGAAAAATTGTTTTTATAGTGAAAAAAATTGCGCACTGTTTTTCATTATCAAAACAATTTTTCTTTTATATTTTACAGAATTTTGAAATACAGAATAAAAGGTTTTACAGAATTTTAGATTTGCAGAATTTTTAAATACAGAATTAAAGTTATACAGAACTTTAAATTGCAGAATTTTGAAATACAGAATTTTGGAAACTGAATTTTGGCACTTACAGAATAATAACCCCAACCCGATTTTGTGCATGAGTCAGTCAATCAGTAAGGGTTTTTCGATTTTTGAAGTCCTATACTCAAGTAATATTTATGTTGAGGGTTTGATATTTGGTGAAACGCCTGTGCTCAGCTTAGCAAATATTTAGGATTTGATGTTTCTGACCTTATTGGTACTAAAATTAGAGGGGGGGGCAAAAATCGCCTGAATTTTGTTCCTGGATATAAAAGGGTGTATAGTGGCAGAACTTAGCTGGGCACTACCGTGCCCTTTGATACTTCGTTAATTGACACAGTTTTATGGAATTACCAATCGAAAGCGATATACATAAAATAAATTAAGTACATTAACATTGACTTAACATGTCAAACTTGTTGTTGTGTTGTGCGTGATTGTGAACGCGAGAAATAACAATTTTTGCTCTTTTCTTCAATCCAACGTGTTAACGTGTTAGGATTTGTGTTCGCAAGTCCTGTGATCGACGAAGTGTCAACACATTTGCACCGGAAGATAAAAATCGCGTTGAAACATATTACGTGTCATTCGTGTGAGGTTCATTGTTTTAAGTGATATCAGTTAGACAAATGGTTGACCGTATAATCGTAGCTTAATACTTCAAAAATATTTTTTTTTTTTTGATAAAAAAAATATTTCTCTTCAACCCCCGTTTTGAAAGAGCCGAAACCGAGTTCACGTTTAAAATAAGATGGCGGAAAAAATATACTTTTGTCTTTTCAATGAAATAAAAAAAATAGTACCTATACCTAATCTTAACTTATTTAAATACATATAATATTTTCTACTGGACTTATGAGAATAATTAAATTCAATAGTACGAACAACCCCTTTTCAATAGTATAAAATTTGAAATATTCCAACTTTATAACTGTTCCAAACTCCAAAGCCCTAACAACCTAAAGCAACTTTCTCAAAAATGTCAAAAAAAAAAATTGTTTCCGAAACTACGGATGGCGCTGCACGGTATAGGGCATCAAGCGACGAGGCCGATGGCGGAGGACGCACCCTCTAAAATTTGTCAATACACCCGAACATGTAATTGAAATAATGACGCACCAAGGAACAATACAACAAGGCACAAAATTTCATATATTATTGTAGGTAGGTATATTTATTTTTGTTGCTGACACTTTCTCTACCTATCCAAACATACACTCCTACACACAGGGCACAGCTTTGTTGGCAATCTATAATATAAGACTTCAAACATAGAGCCAGACGTGGTGTATGAAGGGAATTCTCCTTTGAAGCGTAATTCAACACCTGAAATGGCCGAAAATTGAAACATCCGTTAACATAGAGCAACCGATGACGACGCATGGACGAACGGACGTCTCTCTGGTCCTCAAAACACACCAAACACAGAGGTTCATGTTCGGGTGAAAATAAAAAAAAAATAAAAAAAACTACATGCCCACCCCCAAAATTGCCCTGAAGTCTGAAGTGTTAGCAAAAATGAATACTATCGCATAATGTTTCCATGTTTCCGTATATACTGGACCCATAACACGAACGAACCCAAAACACAAACAGAACAACTTAGCGAAGGGAGGAAGACATGGGAACAGGAACATGTCAAAAAGGTGAAGCCGCTTCACCAATGCCACCACCACCGCCACCACTGCCATCGTCGCCGGCCGCGCCGAGTCCTTCCTGTCACAACGTCCGAAAACCATTAATTATTTCCAACAGGTCTATTATTATGGCGTTGTGTTTGTCAAGTTGTTCAACATTCGGAACGCTTGGGTCTGGGTTTTTGTTTTTTGTGTCAGGACTTTGGGTGGACGTGGAACTACTGAACGTTGGATGTATGTATAGACGATGGACACAGTCACATGGTTGATGGCAATGACGATGGGCGACACTGACAGGCAAATGACTGGCAAAAATACTTTGTTACCACCAACTTACCAAAAACTCTAGCATCAGATATATATGTGTATAGTGTATACATACAATGGATTCCCCCCATAAAACCCACCATATATTCGTACCCCATCTCAACGAAAGGACGCGAAGTGTTTATATTGATATTTGGAGATAGGATAATTGGTGGCACAACAATCGTGATCACAGAGTGGACTGCCACAAATAATTGACATTACAATCGGCTCGGTTTCAAGTTGAAGCCAAGAGTGATTGACAAATAGTAATTTTCTTTGTACATTCTGGCTGGATCGATACGATTCACTGAGCAAACACTAAATAATTGTCTTCGCCCAAAAATTGTAAGAAAAAGTTCTATAAAATGGGCCCTTAAAGGCGTGTAAGTTGATTCTGGGGTTCAGATAATTTTACAACATTATAATGACCCTGTAATGGGAAAATAGTAAATGCAAATAAAAACGAAAAAAAAAAAAATAAAAACAAACCAATTTCGTTTTCAATTACACGAACATGGCAAAGGAAGTCCCGAGGGTTAAGTTCAGTTAAGAACATTTATTTTATACAAAGGGTGCGCCAGCATGCGTTGGGTGGAGCGGCGTCATCTTCATTTTTTCAATCGAATGCATTGGAATTTGTTTCTTTGAGTAAAAGAATACCCATTCTTTTGATTAGTTGAAGAAACTTGTGTGTCGTGTCTAAGAAATGGCAAAGAACTTTACATTTCAGTAAAAAAACAAAAAAAAAAAAAACAAACAAAGCAACAAGTAGTAATATAAGGATAAAAATAAAAGGTATAGGTACCTATAAGACTTAAGGACTGAAAAAAAATATAAACATAAAAGCTGCAATAAATCAAAAACGAAAAAATATCAAAACTTCTTCGTCTTCGGTACGAGTATATATTTTTTCAAATTGAAAGTTTTTCTTTTCAACTTCAAACAATATGCATTACGCCAGATCTCGTAGACTTTTTTATCGCTAAGGGATCAGATAAAATAATATACTCGAGTGTCTAGAGAAGCTTTCAACTTCCCACAAATCATTATTTTATATATACACCGTCACTCCGGTTATGTTTACAATATGTAGAAAGCCTAGTCAAATTAAATGCACGACTGGGTCGGACATTTTTATATACTTTTAGGGTTAAGGCTTTAAAGATGTTGAATTGAACATTGCAGATGTAAGTGTTTGTTTATATAATAAGCAGATGAAGAAAATTAGAAAATTACTTCTGTTTAAGTGGAGCGACTGACTGTTTGTTTATATTAATGTAATGAAACAGTTAAGGAGTAGATATGTGCTGTAAGAAAAGCCTTGAACAAATTTTACTTTTTTGATAAAATTTTCTAAGCAGGTATTTTTAGAAGTACCTACCTAGATAAAATTTGAACAAAATCTAAAAAGTAATTTATACAAGATTGGAATGAAATTCAATACCTAATTAACCGGAACTTGCTGTCCACAAATAAAAGAATAAATGAAATTTTACGAACTTGCTCTTATGTCCCTTCTTTACAAAGTGGTTTAAAAGACTGAATATTGTTAACTTATTCAAAAAATAAAAATAAATTTTGGTGGTGCGACATTTCGTGTAGAATCAGTTCTTAATCACTTACAACTCTCAACCATTTCTGTGTGCTTGTTATTGGCAGGAATGACGGGGACCTACAACTTTCTGCCAATCAAAAGACACATTTTAAAGCTTAGTGTTGCATGATGCTTACAACACTATTAATAAACTGAAATCAGAAATTAATTACTTTTAATTATTGAAGTACACTGAAAATAATTTTGTACATAAAATCTATGAACGGCGATCTTAGATAGCTAAAAAAGCAGATTTTCTCCGAAAATTCATGAAAAAACGGTCATAAATTTCATGAACTGGTGTTGTTTTTATGAATCTCCATTCCTAAAAAAAATTTGTATGGAAGAATTTCATTTAAAATCACTGATCATAGTTTTCATGTTTTTATTCATACGAGTATGAACGGTTCATGCTCTAAAAATTGCACTTTTTTATGAAAAATATATAAAAAATAGGAATATAGAATTCACAGTGTTTATAAGAATCGGTAAGCATCGACCATAATTCGCGTCTTTGGGGTACGACAGCATCTGACTGATGAGTCCAGCTGTCGTGCCTGGGCGAAACACAATCTTTGGACCGGAGATCACGCGAAATTATAAGTTGAGGTATATATTTTGCAATTTCACTAGCTCATCAGACTTTGTAGGTAAGTCGGAAATTATTTTCATTTAATTTGCAGTTTTTCATTTGCAGCAAAATTTTATGTTTTATGTATTGGTTTCATAAATTTTATGAAAAATTCAGGCGTTAAATGACAAGGTATTCATAAAAATAATGAACCATTCATATTTTTCATGAAAGTTATACATAGTTTTAAGGAATGCACTCATATTATCTAAGGACAGAATTATAGGTTATATGAATTGAATTCATAAATTTAATGAAAAATTCATAAAAATAATGAACGACTCATATTTTTTATTAAATAAAACATAAAATAAATGACTAAAATCATATGCTTTAGGTAAAATTTTCATAGCATACATGGACATATTCATAATTTGTATGTATAGTACCTACAGAAAATAAACTTTAAATGAAATTCATTCATATAACTTAAGTATACAAATATTGGATTTATGAACATCAGATACACAAATTTTATGAATAATTCATGAGCTGCATGACTCGTTCATACTCGTAGGAATCAATATATACAACTATAATACCTAAATCGAATGAACGCGATGTTTGGCTCAATTTTTAAGTATGTGTGCATTAAAAGTAGGAATTTTTTCATGAAAATCATGTACCTTTTTGGTTCAGTGTAGGTATGAGTACGAAATTTTACCAATACATCAGACAAAAAGATAATTCAAGTTGATAAGAAACTTAATCAAATGTTTATTCATACAAGTGGGTGGATTAAAGAGTAATTACCCCAAGATTTATTTTAAATTTCTTTATACAGGCATTTTTTTTTCAAGAAAACCATGCTGCACAAATTGCTTCAACCGCTTTTGTCCGATGTAACATAGTTGTTGTAAAATTCTAAAAAGAAAATTAGTTTTAGTTACAAGTTTGCCTTAAAGTAAAAATCTTATTTTCATCAAAAATGTAACCAAAACTTTTTTGAAAATAAAAATTAGTATATTATTGTTTTTACAAAAAAAATGGTAAATGGTTATAAATACCTCCCATATAACCATTTTTTGATTTTCGATTTTCTCAAAAATGGTTCAACTAATTTTGATCAATGTTTCAAAAGTTTTAAAAGTATTGTACTTTCAATTTTTTTTATTTTGTGGATTAAAAAGTTTAAAAATTTTTTTGAGAACTTAATAAAAATTCGAAAACAACTTGATCAATTTTTATTAAACTTAGCACCCAGAAGTTTTGTTGTATCGTCACCTGATTGCAAGAACCTGCAACTAACTCGATTTTTTTTTTTAATTTTTGTGGTGCTTGGATTTTTGCTACCTTGAATCGATTCGCATCGTAATTTTTACCCTTTACTACTACCAGTAGCGCAGAACAAAAATATGGTGTTATTATTTTACCAGTGTATCATGCAAAAAATGGAGATTGAAAAGGAGGCCAAGAAGTTTTTTGCGGCTTTCTCAAAAATTAGAAAATTGAGTTAGCTGGTTCTGGCAATCAGGTGACGATTTTAAATAAAAGTCATTCTTATAAACAAAAATAACGGTACCTCACATACAAGTGCTTTAAAAACGGTAAGGAATATCTTATTTTTCTCAAAAACGACTCCTACGATTTTGATTAAAATTTTTATGGGAGCTTATATCAGTACGATCTACCATCTATATACAACGGTATCTCTAATACAACCATTTTTTTTGGTTTTCGAGTATCTTATAACGTGTTGAACTGATTTTAATTAAACTTTTTAAATAAGAGCTCCTAATAACTTTCAACGATATTGCATATCAAAATTTTCAAAAAAACAAACAACAAATTTTGGATTAAAAAAAAAATTTCAAAATTGTTACATAACGGGTGATTTTTTAAGAGGTTTAGAACTTTTTTAAAAAAAAAAACACAAAAAATTCGAAAAAATGAATGAAATATTTATTTGAATCGATAGTTTGAACCTTGCAATTTAATGTTTAAAGATAATTTCATGCAAATGTTGACCGCGGCTGCGTCTCAGGTAGCCCATCCGCTGAGTCCAATTTTGGCATACTCTTTCACACATATCGGCCGGTATCTCACGAATGAATGCATGGATGTTGGCTTCCAGTGCGTCAATCGGGCTTGTCCCTATAGACATTAGCCTTGACATACCCCCACAAAAAATAGTCTAATGGTGTCAAATCGCACGATCTAGGCGGCCAATTGACCGGCCCGAAACGTGAAATTAACTGTTCACCAAACTCGCCTCGCAATTGCGCCATTGTTTCGCGTGCTGTGTGGCATGTGGCACCGTCTTGTTGAAACCACATATCATGCAAGTCAAGAACTTCCATTTCGGGCAAAAAAAAGTTTGTTATCATCGCTCGGTAGCGTTCACCATTGACAGTAACGCTGCGATTCGCATCATCTTTGAAGAAATATGGCCCAATAATGCCGCCGGCCCATAAACCGCACCAAACAGTGGCTTTTTCGGGATGCATTGGTAGCTGTTGCAATGCTTCTGGCTGATCTTCACTCCAAATGCGGCAATTGTGCTTATTTACGTACCCATTCAACCAAAAATGAGCCTCATCGCTGAACACAATTTTTCGATAAAAAAGCGGATCCTCGGCCAGCTTTCCAAGAGCCCATTCACCAAAAATTCGGCGTTGTGGTAGGTCGGCTGGCTTTAGTTCTTGCACCAGCTGTATCTTAAAAGGCTTTACGCCCAAATCCTTCCGCAAAATTTTCCACGTAGTGCTGTAACAAAGGCCTAACTGCTGGGAACGGCGCCGAATCGACATTTCGCGGTCTTCTGTCACACTAGCTGATACGGCCGCAATATTTTCTTCACTACGCACAGTACGTAAACGTGTTGGTGGTTTAATGTCCAACAAAGTAAATTTGGTGCGAAATTTGGTCACAATCTTCCGAATAGACTGCTCAGAAGGTCGAGAATGCCGACCATAAAATGGAAGCAGCGCGCGATGAACATTTCGAACCGAGCACGAATTTTGATAGTAAAATTCAATAATTTGCAAGCGTTGTTCATTTGTAAGACGATCCATGGTTAAATTGCAAACCAAACTGAAGCTGTTTGACAGTGACACAAGGTACTAAACACACGTCAGCTGTCAAAACCAGTGTTGCCAAAACCAAACCAGCTAAAAAATCACCCGTTACATATTTCGAAATTTTTTTTCAAATTTTATTCTATAACTCTAACATAAACACTAAAAAATGGCGTCCCAATTTTTTTCTTCAAAATGTTTTCAAAATTTTATATCTAAAAAATAAATTTTCTAAAACACCGCTCCAACGGTTTTTGAAACATTTTTCTCAAAAATTAGGATTTTGTTTAGGAAATCAGATGGTGTATTTCACGTTGGTGTAAAATCAATTTCAATTTATTTTTAATTGTACATATATTGATTTTTTAACAATTTTCCAAACAACTAATAAAGCTTCGTGTGAAACAATTACATTTTAAGTTCCATGAATATTAATTGCAACATGGTGCTATTTTGGTTATATTTGTATACTCACATATTATAACTATAAACTTAACTATACCTACGTTTTCAGCAGGTAAAATAAAATTTAAGCTGCCATAGATGAATAGATCTAAACCAATTGCAATAGATTGCACAAAAGAGCAAGTTCGTGCGACTCAGTTATTATTTATTTGTTTTAAATATTGAATTTGTCAAAAAAAAATATTCCGAATTTTTTTTTTATCCAAAATTCGTTTTTTTTTTTTTAATTTGTATATATTATTATATTATTTGAACTTAATAGAAACTCTTGTACACAACATATTATTAAAATCACTTAAATAGATAATGGGGTAGTTTTAAAAAAAAAGAAAATGGTTGTATGAGATATACATACCTATAATGGCTAAACCAAAATTTGCTCTTGGTAAATTGAAGATCGTGCTAAGCTAACTGCTAATATTAGCTTTCTATGAAAATTGCAGGTGTCGTTTTCAAAGTCAGTAAGATTTTCTTTACAAATTTTAGACTATTTAATGAAGAAATGTACCATCAATTTTGGCTTTAAGAACAATTTTTGTTCGAAATTCGCTTAAAAGACGGCTTGTTGAAAATTTTAGTAAAAATCGACCTATTCGTTTTGGAAAGAAAAAGCACTTTCAAAACAAAAAAAATAAAAACAAATTTTATTAAAAAGAATATGTTTTTGGAAGTTTTAATACACAATACAATAAAAAAAAATATGAAAACATTCTCTATAAAAGCACTGATCAAAATCAGATAAATCATTTTCGAGAAAACAAAAACATAAAATGGGATTGTCCCATTATAAAAATTTGTTGGAAATTTTTGTTCATCAAAAGGTATACCAATATATATGTATACCAATTTTTTTTTTATCTGCATGTGAAAATTTTCAAAAGACACTAATTGGTAATTTTCGATAACAAGTAGTGTGGGACTTGTACCACATTAAAACCACCAGGAAATCAGGACCAGTGCAGCGTTAGAAACTTACTCCAATCGAAATATAATTTATTCCAATGTTAAGAAAGAAAATAAATTCATGCTTTTTAAAAATCTACTCTCCTTTTTTCCACAATGAAAAATTACAAAATTCCTTAGCCAAATTACGAGAAAGGAAATTACAGCACTGTGTTATTCAATTTTTTAACCAACTCGAACTTTGATTTAAATTGTTTAAATATAAAATTCCATTGTGTTATGAATTGAATTCAAATTAAGTGATTTATTTTTTTTTTTTAATATTTATTTTTGTTGAAATAAATTTTTTGTAAAAAAAAAACAGTTCTTGAAAACCTGAGTTTTGAAATCTACTCCGAAAAGTTTCGATTTACTCAACTTTTTTTTACAAATCTGCAATTATACTACTGGACCCTATTTCATAAAAATTGACAGGTGACAATTCTAATAATTAGTCAACTTGTCTGACAAATCTGTATTTCATAAAATATTGACAGGTGACAAGTTTTTCAAGAAAATAGAATTTTGTCATTGTCGTATTCTGACACATTTGTCGTGACAATTTTGTCATTGAATAATCTTGAAATTTATTATGATCGAAAAACGATGAAATATGGAACAAAACCTTTGCATTTTGCTTCAATTTTCATTGTTAGAAGTAACAGAACGCTAGAATAAGTGTACTGAAGTTGCTTTTAGAAAATAAAGATATTATGTTATTCGTGCCGGCGACGTATTACACGGAGATCCAACTGAGAATCGTCATCACTTTCACTTGAAAATAGCTATATCATTTGTCATTTTAGATCAACTACTGTTTTTTCACTGTCAACACTTGACCGTAACTGAGTTTCATGTCGCAATTGTCAATTAAATACTGACAAATATATAAATTGTAATTTTTTTTTCATTTCATAAAAAAATTGTCAGTACAAATTTTGTCGGAAAATTCCTGACAATTGTGGAAAAATACTTGACAATTATTGTCATGACAATTTCTTTGTGAAACGAAAAGATGACAACTGTCGGGTGTTTTCCGACAATTCTACAAAATTGTCAAATTGTTTATGGAACAGATTTTGACAATTGTCAAGTTGGAAATTAACAAATTGTAACCTGTCACCTGTCGCAATTGTCAATGTTTATATGAAATAGGACCCTGATGATCTAACTTCACAAGCTTAAAGTTTTAATACTTTCCCATCGCTTTTAGACAATCACAGTCAGGGTTATAGAACCTCAGTAGTAAAATTTCAGAGCAAATTTGTTAATGAATCGAAAGTAGATTCATAAAACGAAAGAAAAACTCAAGTTTTTAAAAACTTTATTTAAAAAAAAAAATTTAGTTTAACAAAAAAAAAAACTAATCACATGAATTCCATTCGTTTCAGAAATGAGCAGATTTTAGAACATTCATTCAGAAGTTAAAGTTGGTTAAAAAATTAATTAATACAGTACTGTTGTTTTCTTTCATGCGGTATGGCTAAAAATTTTCAGAATTATTCAGTGTGGAAAAAAGGAGAAGGTACATCTCTCAAAAGTGGAGTATAATTATTTTATTTCTTAAAATTGGATTAAATTTACTCCGATTAGACTAAGGGCCAGTTTCACAGTGCACACTTGACAAAATAAGTGGCACTTAATTTTCCCATTTTGGCACTTAAGCTGCAGTTTTACTAACTGAGTAAGTGGAACTTAAGTGGCCAACATGGGAGACTTAAGTGTCACTTATTCCGATAAGTTTACACTGTGAAATTGGGAATTAGTTTTCCATATTTGCCACTTAAGTGACACTTACTTCACTGTGAAACTGGCCCTAAGATTCTGATCACAGCTCATGAAGCTTAATTCTTCTTAGTCTCCGAACATTGTCTCGTAAATTTAAGACAGTCTCCATCTCGAAGTTAGAATGACTATGCTGTCGCTAATTATGTATTTTCTAATCAATTGTGTAACCACTTCTATTTGTAGGTCACGATGTTTATCGCTATTTCTAATATACCAAGGGGAAGTGTTATTATTATTGTTCCCTCCCAACAATTGGATGCCATAAGTCCAAATGGGTTTCAGTACTTGGTGGTTCTGGATAGATAGGTCAATACTCTTCCAATACCATTTTTTTATATTCCAGGTTAATTTCCTCTCTTTTTTTTTGTGATTTGATCTTTCCATTTCAGCTTAGCATCAAAAGGAATTTCAAGGTATTTGGTAGTTTTGGTTTAAGGTACAGATTTATTGCAAACTACTGTTGATAAAAATTGGAACATTAATAATTTTTTTTTTTGTAAAGTTTATATGAGTTGATTTTGTTTCATTTCGTTTGATACTCCATTATTGTTTCTAATTTCTTATTTTATCAGTTGCATTTTTTTCTATAGCCTTCACAACGCATTTATCGGGCACTAAAATGGGTGTATCATAGCTTCAAATGTGTCCATGTTATCACTGGAATATCCCTAGTATATATAATAAATACAGTGTTGGTCCTATAGCACACTTCCTTGTGATACACCGGCTTCAATTTTATTAAGTTCGGAAAACTGTTACTAGTATTGTACTCTATAGAGTCAGTTGGTAATATAGGATTTCAGTTCGTAAAACTGCTTTGGGAGATCTCTATACAGTTTGTACACCCAAATGTCCCAAATGTCAAATCTTGTCAAAGGCTGGAACACTTGAACACCATCTTGAAATATACCTCTTGCTGTTAAAACAATCAGATTTTTTTTAATCTGCTCAAAAATAAGTTATGACAATACCAATTTTTACAAAAATTAAGATTTTCGATTTTTGTAGGTTAGTTTTTGCTAAACTTGTCTGCTTACATATTTTTATAAATTTTTTGAAACCATTGTAATTTTGATATAAAATTAAAATTCCTACAGAAAGTCTTTTCAGTTAAATTCAAAAATTCAAGGTAGTTTTTGAGTTATATACAAAAATATATAAAATTGACCATGTGTGCCCATTTTTTGTTTCCTTTTGTGAAAAAGTATAGATATTTGGTACCATACCTATCCACGTACTAATTACTTTGTTTTTAAAGTAATCATAGTTTTTGTCATAGTAGAACCTAATTTTCTTTTTAAGACAAAATTTCACTAACTTTTAAATTTGGTTGCCATGCAATTTGTAACCCACCCCCAACCTTTAACGCACCTGCTCAACCCCGTACAGATATACAGATTTGTTGACAACAGCACCACATCAACAACATAACCATCACGATAATGCTCTCAGATGGAAGCACAAAGTAATGCAATAACAGAAAGAAGACGCATCGCAGGTAGATATAAATATATACGCGCGCCCCGCTGCTGCTGCTGCTGCTGGAAACACAGATCACACCCCTTCATTAGTGGCGCTCATGTGGAAAATTATATTTTTCGATTTATATACTGTCATTTTAATAGCGAGGGTTGGACGGGATAGGCCACAGTCACTGCAGACATACCTACCTATACCAGTCGCTCACAGTTACATTATATTATTTACACATAGAGCAAGAGTGTGGAAAATATTAATACATATACCTATATATAAATATAGGTATAAGGTATATGATGCTATATCTCGAATGGATCTCGAGTTCATCTTTCGGTTGGGTTTTCTGCTTTGGGTTGAGTAATATTAAATCGAATCCAATTTCAAAGGGATTCCCAAAGTAGCTCATTTTATTCGAATTCCTTGTTGTATACGTTTCTTGTTTCTTTTTCTTATTTTAAGAGAGTAAATGTCAAAGTAATTATCTTTTGAAATAAAAAAAAAAAAAAAAAGAAATTATTCCCAGTTGTGATGGAGGTAAAATAAATATATAAAAGTTATTACTTATTGTACCAACCAGTCGAAAGCCGACTGATTCGCAGTAATAGTCAGATTTTGAGAAACCATTTTGTTTAAATGTACCTTAACCCTACTCAACTCTAAAAAATATAAGATTGAAGAACTTAATTCAAAAAATCCCTTAAATTCAAAGAAAAATCCTTTTTGTTTTTTGAGTAATTTTTTTTTTTTCATTTTTAATTAATAGTCCAGGCAAAATCTACTTCCTATAATTAATGCAGAAAAATCCAAGTGAAGATTTTTAATTGAGTTAAAAAAAATTGACCAGAATTCAAAAATATGCATTTTACATTGAAATGTGTATTTTTTTGAAAAATAATTAATATCTAGGTACTTATTTTCTGTTTAGTTCAAGAAATATTTTAACACTTGTCCATACGAGTTACAAGATATTGGAACTAAAAAAATGGTCCAATTTGCAAAATTATGCCGCCAGTAAAATTTACACAAGCAGGAACAATCTGCAAAAAAAAATCCAAGTGAAAATGTTTCTACATACATATATTTTATTTTGTCTTTAGATATATACAGTGTCTTAACTGATTCTTCTTATGGAAAGAGGTAACATAATATTTCTTTCAAAAAACAATACGATACGATAAAGTGAGCATACAAATCAGTGTTACCGCAGCCAAAATTATTTATGAATCCTTCTGAATGAATAAAATGGTCCTTTTGAACATAAATGAGTCCTTTTAAAAAATTATCAAAGATTTGTTGTTTTATAAAACATAAAATAAATATATTAATTCATTAAAATACAAACAAAAATTTAGTAAAATACAATAAAGTTTTAATTATCATAAAAAAACTTAAATTTATTTGAGTTAAAATAATTGTGAAAAATGTGTGCTTTTTAAAAAAATCCCACGAAAAAAAAGAATTTTTGTAAAATTAGAATTTCAGTTGGGTAAAAGTAGAGAAAGGTCTAAATTCTATTTTGTAAACGAAAAATAACAGAGTTTTTTGTTTCTTTAATCAATAGATCTTGTACATAAATACAGAAAAGTCATAAACATAAAAGAAAGTTCCAAAAAATCTAAAACTCCAGATAAAAACTTCATAAAAACAAAAAAATGAAAACGAAAAATAGACGTCGGAGGAAAAAATCACCTAAAATCAGGATGATGTTTTCTAGAAATAAATTTTATAGTGCCGAGAAGCAGATAAGAAATTAAAAGACCCGTATTTGCAAAAATTTTCGATTTAAGCTTTTTTTTGACAAAGAAGAAAATCCAATCCTAGAAATTATAGCTACTAGAAATAAAATGCACGATTGGGTTCAAGAACTTCTAATGTTCGATCAAACTGTGGTTTTAAAGTCCGAATAGTTTAAAACTTTTTCATCTGATTTTAAATGAAATAATTTAGTTATGGTCTTTATTTTGTGCCACCTGTCAAAAACGTATAGTTTAGTTTAAAATAGAATTATGTGAGTAGGAACTGTGAGTGTGATATATCAATCACTGTGAGTTTAACCTGTGATTGTGATTGGTAATTTTAAAATATTTTTGGTGGCCTAAAATTTTTTTTCTCAGTTAAATAAAAAGTTATTAAATGAGAACAATAAATAAGGTACCTTGGGGGACATACCCTCAAATAAAAAAATGCTAAAAATCTCGAGTTCCAAATTATCGACTAACCAAATCTTCGAATAAAGAGAAAACTGAATTTAAAATAAGTTGGTGTGGAAGGAGGCGGATTCCAAAGTATCAACTAAATGCTTTAACTAATTCATATACAAACATTTCAGCTTTCTAGCGCCTTTAAATGGAGGGAAAACTGAATTTTAATAAAAAGTGGACGTGGCAGGAGGCGGATTCGAAAGTACGTACCCAATGCTTTAGAGAGTTCATGTACAAAATTTCAGCTTTCTAGCGCATTTGATTAAATAAAAAACTGAATTTTAATAAAAAAAAGTGGGCGTGGCAGGAGGCGGATTCGAAAGTACGTACCCAATGCTTTAGAGTTCATATACAAAATTTCAGCTTTCTAGCGCCTTTGATTAAAATAAAAATTGACTTTTAATACAAAGTGGGCGTGGCAGGAGGCGGATAAAAAACGTACCCAAAGCTTTAGAGTTCATATACAAAATTTCAGCTTTCTAGGGCCTTTGATTGAATAAAAAACTGACTTTTAATAAAAAGTAGGCGTGGCAGGAGGCGGATTCAAACGTACGTACCTAATGCTTTAAAAAGTTCATATACAAAATTTCAGCTTTCTAGCGCCTTTGAATAAAGAGAAAACTCAATTTACTCTTCTTGTTCTTGTGTAAAAAATCACACCAGGCATCACATTTCACAATTCAGTTCAATTCTACCTACCTTCTAGGTCCTAAAATATTTAAAGAATAAAACTGTTCTTCACATTTTCGTCATGAATCACAAAATTTTTCTCTGTCTTGTGATTTTGTTCAGTTGCTAAAATAATAAATAAATCACGACTACAGTTCTCGTTCTATTTCATTTTACTCATTGTTGATTTTGTTCACAGTACTGTTCATAAAGTAATCACGACCAAAGTTCATTTTCCGTTCGTTGTGATTTGTGAATCGTTTTTGTTTGTTGTGATTTTGTTGTGGAGTTGTGATTTTACTACAGTTGTGATTTTCAATCAAATTTAAGGCACTCATAGGTTATATGTGAATTGCTCACAGGTAGTGATTGTGATTTTTGAATCACAGGTCGAAAATCACAGGTCGTGATTTTTTGTTCATCTCTAGACTAGGTACATAAAAATTAATAATATGGCAACGTGTTGTGCAGTGTGCATACGTCAAAAGAATGCGTAGGCCGTAGATTGAAATGGAACTCACCTTTTAAAGTGAAAAAAGCTAAAAAAAAACGTATAATTAGGAATAAATTGATTAAAAAACTTCTGATGAAATTGTTTTGACACCAATGCGATATACACCATCTAATTTTTTAAACAAATTTCAATTTATGAGAAAAATAATTTGAAAATCGTGGGAGCGATTTAAAAAAAAATTATTTTTTTAATATAAAACTTTGTAAACATTTTTAAGAAAAAAAAAATTGGTTCGGATTTTCTTAGCCTTTATTAATGCGGATTAAAGCAATTAATTAAAAAAAAAATCATCTACCCATTTTCGAAAAATCGAATTTTCAAAACATAATTTTTATTCTTAAATCCAAAATTTATTTTTTTTGTGAAGATTTTTATGTGCGATATTAGTTAAACTTATTAAAAGCTCTCGTGTAAAAAATTTCAACAAAATCTATCCTACAGATAACGAGATAGTCGAAAACTAAAAACAACGGTTGTATGAGAGATACCATTTTTAGTCGACATTTGTTTTTCAATAATATGCTAGACCGTTCTGATATTTATTCACAGAAAATTTTTAATCAAAATCGGAGGATTCGTTTTAAAGAAAAATGAGATTTTCCTTAAGGGTTTTTAAAAACTAATGTGGGAGGTATTGTTATTTTTGGTTATAAGAATAATTGTCACTTAATCTGCCAGATAATGTATGAAAACAGCTGGGTGTTGAATTAATAAATTCTCAAAAAAATTTGATCCTTTTTTTAAATATCTAAAAATAAAAAAAAAATTAAATTTTGGTACACAGAACTTTTAAAACTTGTACAGATAATATAATAATATAAATTGAAAATCTCGAATAAAATATTATTTCGAAAATGAAAAAAAGTGGTTCTATCACAGGTACCATTTAAAACCATTTTTCAAAACAAAATTATAAAATGTTAGCTTTTTTATAAAAAAAAATTACTGATTTTTTTTTTACTGTGGCACGTTTTTGAGAAAAATAAGATTTTCATAAAGTACCTATATCCTATATATTATGCTAAACAAATTTACCTGCCGTGACCGTTATTTTTGGTCCTAAGAAACTTAAAAAAACGGTTCAACAGGTTGTTTTACGGTAGGTATAGTTTTACGGAAAAATCGGACTGGAAATTACGCCGCCACATTGGAATTCATTTAAAAAATTACTTGCAAAAAAAAAGTAGGTACCTAGTTAAAAACAACGGCAACACTTACAGTATAATGTTATATTTTTTAAAATTGTTTTTAAATCAAATTATTTTAGTGAATACTTTATTGAAAAATTAATTTTCAAACTCAAAATTTTGAAAAAAAAAATTGAATAAAAATTGAAAAAAAAAAATTTTAAAACTAATTTTTTCAAAATTTTGTAGTATTAACTAGTATTTTTGTTTTTTATAGCCAATGGTCTGATCAATTTTTAGTCAAACGATTAAAACCAGATGCTGAAATGTCTTTAAGTTTTTGAGTAAATTGAAAATAACAAAATGTACATTACTACTTTTTTAGTGGAAAGAGGATTTTTATAGCAATTTGAACCAAGGATTTCTGAAAAACTGACTTAAAATTGATTAAAGCAATGAATACTAAAAACAAAAATATTTCTTTGAAAAATTAGTTTCCAATTTTTTTTTCATTTTTTTTATTTCAAAATTTTGAGTTTGAAAATTAATTTTCCAAAACGAATTCACTTAATAAATTTGAATTAAAAACTGAATTTTAGAATGGATTTTTTGCATTAAAAAAAGATAAAACTTGACATTGTAAGTGTTGCTATATTTAAAAAATATTTGTTTTCCAAATTTAAGTAATTTTTTTAGAAAATCCAAAGTGACGGCTTAAGCTCCAGCCCTTTTTTCCCGAAAAACTACACATATTATGCTCCTATAATAACCCCCTCTAACGAATTGTGAAATAAAAGTGTACCGTTCAATTTTTTCCAGGACAAGCCTCTTTTTATAGCTACTGGGCTATACAAACTTAACCAAAATGTTAACTTAATAGGTGTAAGTAGGCACATGGCCAGAAAAGTTCTCCATTTTTCTACCGCTCGCCTTTTTTTTTACAAGAAAAAATGCATTAGTTCTGATGAAAAACTAAACAAAGTCCTCACAAAATTATCTTATACAGAAGACATTTAAAATCCAACCCCACGCCAACTGTTTCATAACATATCAACTGACAGACACATTTATCTTCGAGATCTCCAGCTATACCAGTTTTGATTAAACTAAACATGGCTAAAGAAGGACATTATTTTAATCACATACATACGTACCTACGTATTATAACTTTGTTTACAACAAAAAGAAAGGAAGACAAAATCAGTCAATGGTTAATGTGAAATCAAAGAGGGGTAAATCAAATTAGTGATGACACATTGTGATGACACAATTTCAGTTCATGCTTCGGTTCGGACTAAGCTTAAAAAATGCCAAGTAAATAAATAAATAAAAAAAAAAAAAAAACAAAAAAACAAATCAGTATTTTTTTGTAGATAAAGCAAAATGATGTGATAGATAAGATCTCTTTCCGAAGACCTATTATATAGGTTTGTCAGGGATTTACTGCGACATCGACAGCTCAACCAACCACCAGTAAAGTGTCCGCACCGCACAGCACAGTCATCAACTAACAATTTCCAGAATATAAAAGAGTATGGTTGCTTTGGTGCTTTTTTTTTTGTGGCTAAAGTGGATAGTATGTGGGAGGGGGAGGGTGGTTTAAGGCTTAAGGGTAGCAATAGATGTATATGCATGCATATATAGAACATATTGTTGCTAAACTCTGTCATTTGTTCACATGCCATCGGCCTTTCGTGGGACACTCTTTTATTTATTTTCCAGTATTTGCTGTCAATTTGTCATCATTTATAAATTGTAATTCTATGCTTTATTTCCCTTTTGTACATACATACCTACATTCATATGAATCACTTGCAGGTTTGATTCAAAAACCAATCAATGACCATGTCACCGAGGGTTTTGGATTCTATATAATATTGAAAGGCTTCATTTGGGCTAAGAATGAAGAATCTATGTATATGAGTTAAGTTACAGATTTCCTTCATATTAATCGAACCTGGAACAATTTTGCTGACCGAGTTTTGAATTTAGTAAACGACATTTGTATTTCTAGTAGATATGTAGATATTTCTAGTCTCGAATTTCGTAAAATATGAACATGAATATGAAGATCTTGTTTGGAATCGTCATATTGGTTTGCAGAAACATCAGTTGGCTATTGCATACTTCACGATTGTAAATTTTGCATTATAAAAAGACGATCGTTGCCATTGCCTGCATCATTGAATTAACATTGATTTGCCAATTCTGAAGGGCTAAGCACTGAAGCAGCCCATAGACACTACACACACCGCTCACCGATTTCGGTGTCAGACACGGTGCGAGTAAAATCAAAAGTTTTTGATTTTTGGTGTCGGTGTATCGATAGTGTGGCGTGTCTGTGTCAGTACATCTGTTACGGTAAAATTTGCCGTAACAAGAATCATTCTTTCGTTTCCCTCTCCTGTATTCCTTTCTTGCCAATTTTCTTTCCCCAGGTGTTTCTTTCAACTTACTGAGAGAGAGAAGGGCAGCCATGGTCCATCAGCCATCGGTTCACTCGCTCAGTAACTTGAAGAAACAAAATATCAACGTTGTCAAATTTGATATTTAAATTGAATGGGTGACAGACGGGCGGTCTGGTCGAGCCCAACAACCTAAAGTGTTAGTGACAGTTGGTCACCGAACAAATCGAATAACCTAACCCAAAAGGTAGCAAAGGTGACACTTGGTCCCCGAAAGCTGAAGTTACTCTTTGTGAGAATGGCTACTTGCCCAACATAATATTATTAATCTTTTGTTTATGTACAAGATGGAACGTTAACTTCTAGTCCTCATTCCCCAAATCTGCGCAAAAGTCCATCGGGTTAGAAAAGAATCGCGAAACAGAGAATTATTGCCAACCTGTTCTAAAAACTTATATCCTGAATCTAGCTTTTCACCAATTTCAATTGATAGTTTTTAATTAGGAGGGGAAAAATGCACGCGAAAGAAAATTAAATTTCGTTTCTGTTTTTCTAAACTTTTCTTTCCAAAAGTTGAGTGGGTGTGAATAGGTGGCTGAATACACCCATTGAATTGTCTACCACTGGAAGTTATACCAGAGGTCGGCGAATTCAATGATGACGGTGCATAAAGTTGGGGTATAAAGTGAAAGGCTGCTGGGTTTCAACTGCGTAGGCTCACTCACGCCAATATGTTGAGTGTTGCTGAGTAATGACGCGACCGAAACCCACGTCACTGATTGGCCGAAAGTGCTAGGGCATTGGAAAAAAGAAGAGGTCGTCCAGGCAAGGTGAAAGCTTGGAAGATCACTTTTTACCCGTATTTAGAGAAAAATTGGAAGAGAAAGAAAAGTTTTAAGAAAAGAAAAGAAATTTAAGTGCAATTTGAGAAATTTTAAGTTTTGGAAAAAAAAAGGTTATGAAGAATTGTCCTATAGGGGATAGTGGAAAATTGGTGAAAAATTAGAAAAACAAGCAGGAGGTCAATTTTATCGAGAAAGGAGGGATTGGCAATTTTGTAAAACAGATAAGTATAGTGATCTGTGTTTTTGGTAAACTTTGGTAATTTTGCGTTTTATTTTTGCTTTCGAAAAAGAAAGGAATTTGAAAATTTCCGTTATAGTTGTTGCTGTCGTAAAATTCCGATATTGCGGAACCCGTGACCCGTTTCATAACATTTGTTCATCTTTCGGGACAAAACGTTAACGGTCCATCTTCTAGCGTTCTTCTATTAATTCTTTGTCGTTCTTTGTTCTAAAAGATCTTGGGTTTTAGCCCTACTTAATTGCAAGGTTTTCCAAGCATATTCATTTAAACTCGAATAAATCATTTAAAATTCCTATTCGGAAATAAAAACATAATCTTTTCTTTGTAAAACATTTTAACCGTCGGTTTCGCTCCGGAGGTTTGTAATTTCCTTTTTCAAAAAACTACTGGCGCCCTTTTACTTTTTTTTCAGGTACGTCCCTGCACAAATATATTAATATACTTATTTATTATCATCACACCAACCTACAATAAAAGTTTTAAAAAGCGAACCCATCCCTTTGCTGAGCCTAGCCGTGGTGGCAGCACTTTTTTGTTGCCTGTTGCAATTCTAATTCGCTGTATTCGCTTTAGCTTTGACAGTCCATCTTCGCTTTATTCGTCAATCATCAATCGTCATAAACGACAAACGTCTTCGCGCCGCCGCCGGCAGTGTTCTTTTTTTTTATGTAATAATAATTATAAATCGATTTATAAATAATTATAGTTTACTTTCGCGATTAAAATTGCAACACATCGGCGCGGTGCCAGACACAAGTGTATAGTACGTCTATGGGCTCCTTAAGGTGGTAAGCACTTTTTTTCCGCGCAAAAGGCAGTAGACAACCCATTAAAAAAATATCTGTTTTTTTTAGGTGGAATACGCTGGGAATGGATGGAATGGGAATGGATAGATTATTTAAACCTTTAAAAAAAGCATTAATATATTTTTACTTGCGATATATTAGGTTAAGGTATTATATAGTTAAAGAATCGTAAAAAAATCGTAATCGAGATTTTGATCAAACTTGACATTACGATGATAGCGATCAAGTATAATATAAAAAAAAAGTTCGTCTCGAAATTCTGTCTGTCTTTCAGTCCTTTCGCCGGCAACCTAAAAGGGTTTTTCTTTAAACTTGGTACAAAGCGTTTTTTGGGCACTGCACCGAACAAAACATTGGACAAAAAATTGGAATGGGTTGTTATTCTGTATTCCAAGATTCTGTAAATCCAGAATTCTGTAAGTATATCAAAATTCTGTAAATCTAGAATTCTGTATATCAAAATTCTGTAAATGCAAAATTCTGGAAAATTATAAATATACTGTATATTCTGAACTCCAAAATGATGAGTTTCAAAAATTCTGTAGATTTTAAAAGAAAAATTGGTTTGATAGTGAAAAGCACTTTTTTTCATTATCAAAACAATTTTTCTTTTATAATTACAGAATTTTGAAACACAGAATTTTGGAAACTGAATTTTGACACTAACAGAATAATGATCCCAACCCCCCAAAAATAACAGTAGCTTCTGTACAGATTTTTTAAGAAAGAAAAAAATTCCGAAAAATGATACCTCCCATAGAACCACGCTTTAAAGGTGCATTTTTTTTTTTTAATTATCTTACCCAGCTCATATGGTAGGGTTTAGTGATACAAAAAAAAAATATGTGAAAGGAAACAATTTATTTCAAAATTTTAAAATACGTGATTTTTTTAAAATCGGAATTTCAGTAGGGTAAATTGGGATAAACAAAAAAGGCCTAGATTCTATGTTCTAAACGAAAAATGATAGAGAGTTTTTTGTTTCTTTAATCGATACATCTTATAAAAAAAGGGAAAGTCATACATATAAAAGAAAATTCTAGAAAATCTAAAACTCGGGATAAAAACATTTGAGGAACAAAACATGATAAATGATAAAGAAATCGGAATTCGGATAAGAAATTAAAAGACCCGTGTTTGCAAAAATTTCAAATTGAGATTTTTTCTTGGGTAGGTGAATTTTTAAACAATATAAATGGTGTTTTTTTTTAAACCAAACTGAGCATAAATCATCAATTTTCTTTGGTTTTTGATTTTTACTTTTTTACTCTCATTGGCATTTTCATTTAAAACAACATCAATATAAAGAGAATTCTTTTACTAGTACGATATGGTACTATGGTATTTCCAAAAACACCGTCCACACTCAGAGTTTCTGAACTCATTTTTTCTCAGATCTCAGTTTGTTTTCTCAGCCGGTGGTAGATGTGCGGGGTTAAAAATTTCCATTTTTCCAATTATTGTGTCACTTAAATTCACAATATTGAAAATTAGAAATGATGTTCCGTTATTTTGCCTAAGCTTTAAGACCTCAATTTTGATGATCCGATTAATAAAACCCAAGGTATAAATACATATACACATTTGACTTTGTAAATAAAAATAAAGTTCAGTGGCGACTTAAGTATTAACATTAAGAAAACATTTTGATTGAAAGCTTTTTGTGGAAGCTTAGAAAAACTTCCCTTTTATCGAAAATATTTATAAAAGCATTTAATAATGGGATTTTTTAACAGAATCATAAAAATGTCAGTTTATCTTACATAAAACTTTTGATAAGCTTTTTATGGCAACCAAAAGCTTTAATTTTATAACAGTTTATAAAAACCATTTTTTTAACTGGTATATAGATGTCTACCCTTTAATTAATTATCCTAAATATGTTTGAAAAAATTTATAAAAAACCTTTGTATAGAAAAACAAAATTGTATAGGTACAAAGATACAATTTACATATTAATTTAAAAAAAAATTCAAGTACCTAATTCATTTATTTATTTATTTTGTTTTTAAAGTAAAATCTCAAAAAGCTTTAGAGGCATAATTTATGTCAATTTGAACGTCAAAATTGAGCAATATCTATACGGGAATTAGGCTTTGTGCAAAGGTGGAATGTTGGAGTCGATTTTTTTTGTTTGTTTCATTGATGTCAACTCTATACCTATACAAAAGTGATATTCGTGGGGTTGGAAAATAAAAATTACGCTAGCACTATGTCGAACATGATTTCGTATTATAAGACCAAATATATATATATATATTATGTAAGTACCTATATTAAAATCTAACATTTTATAAATATATGGATACAAGCCATACCTATAATTTCTTAAAGTCAATAGTTTCAGACTTTTTTTCTGCTCCAACATTATGTATGTCAAACAGAAGAATACGATGGCAAACATACTTATATTTGGCCCCTCACTACACCGTGAAACATAGACAGTTGTTTATTTCCGTTTTCTAATTTTAGACAGCAGTCATGTGTTTAGAATCAATGCTCTGGCATTTGGCATCCATCGGTCAATCAATTCGAAATTTAATTTGAAAGTTAAAGTTCGAAGTCCGAAGTTTACAAAATAATTTCTGATATTCTCCAAGGCCTAAGTGCTAAGTTGATATAGAAGATTTGTGTAACAATAATAGTTAGTCCACATAAATAATTACTATTATAGGTATACTTACAATTACCTACTATAAAAAAAAGAAGTTTTTATTAATTCCTTAGGAAATTTGGAAATTTTGTTTGAGCTCATCTATGTGTGAACATGATATTTTGATTCAAAACTTTATAATGTTACTAAGAATTATTTATTAAAAGTCGTTAGTTTTAAATATACCAACATTTTTGTAAAAATTCGATTGATTTTAAGTAGCTCAAATACAAAAATGTTGGTATTTTTAAACCAAACGAATTTTAACAAATAATTCTTAGCTACGTTATACAAAGCCTCGAAACACAAGATCAAGTTCCTCTTATCCATTCGTACAATATATATATTTAAGGATAAATTAATCGTTAAAACAAAATCAAAATCCAAAAAATGATTAATTAAGGACTTTTTTTTAAATATAAATCGTTGTCTAATGAAATTAAAAAAAAATGGGATTTAACCCCGTTTTAACCCCGTCAAATGGAGAAGTATTCAAATCTTTTATTTTTTATTTTTTTTTTTGGAATTGAAATAAATTTGTTCTGCTAAGGTGATTGAATGTGATGATATTACTTCCATCAACAAACATTTTTTTTTTCTCAATATTCATCAGACATTTTTTGTAATAAGTATCCATTTCCTGCGTTGCAAGCAAACGTATAGCCAAGCAAATCGACTTCGCTGACAGGCTAACGAATTGCTTGGCACATTATGTATTAAGGGTATCGTCAAGAAGAAGGCTCCATTTGCATATATATACATACATATTATATAGCAAGCTCTTTCCTATACAATCTGATGAAAACGCTGGCGGCATTTCAACCTCGCAAAGGGTAGTGTTTCCACCTTTCCCCACATATACCCAGAAAGGTGGTTCAATATAGATAGGTATATACCTAGGGATATTTGTTGGTTGGGGAACGTTTCTCGATATTTTGTTGGATGCCCTGCAAGGAAATTAAATGTGCACTGGTTTTCATCCAAGATTCTAAGGCGAAAATTAATGTGACTTCTATATTCGGTATACTGCGGGGCGCGAGGCACTGATAGTGTGTTGAGAGTAGTAAACTATTCACCTGCAAACTGGAACAAATATCTGGCTGATGGAGTAAATTATACAAAAAATGTTCTCTGCTTTGCCAAGATTTATTCCGAAAGAAAAAAAATAAAATTATATTTCGCTTTCGCTTTAAAAATGTATAAATCACTTGTGGCACGTGTCCCAAGGAATGTTTTTCAGAGTGTTTTTTTCATTTTTTTTTAATATTCATTTTTTATTTCAATCACAATCTGGTGTTGTTTATTGGAATTGAAAAATGATGAGATGCCTGCAATATTGTCGCTTTCTCTGATCGATGGAATACACAAAAAAAATAATAATAAAATCGGTCAATGGAAAGGCAAAGTTAAAGTTGAAAAGGGTTTTAAAAATGTCGAACTTTATACATTGCTAGGGATAAGAATAAAAGTTTTACTTTCTAAGTCAAAGGCAAATGGAAAAAGGATTTGAATGTTTTTGTATATACATAGCTATCCAATATCCATTGCTGTTCATTTTATTCTGACAAAACTTTTCGTCCACCATTTCCAATAAGTCGGTTTGGTGTTAGGTACTGAAAATTTTCATTCAGTCAAAAATATTTTTTTTTTTTACTGAGAAAATGCAATATGACAAAAATTAGGTAGGTATTTAGGAATTTAGTATCGTAATAATGATTTTATTACTATTGATACGTACATATAAAAATATAAGGAAGCAAAATCCGTTAAAATAATTTCAAATTCATATTTTCAAAAGATCATTTGAACCAACTTTGCACAAAATAATGCTCGAAAATAGGTGATAACGTGACGAATAGGTACAAGTAAAATTATATTTTAATTACATTGAATTAAAAAGCGTTTAATAAAGCTTTTGTCTATAAAATTAAATGTGTAAATATAAAAGAAAGAAAAAAAAAAAGAAGAGGACTGATGAAATTCTAGGATATAATATTTTATTCAATATATTATTGGTCTTATTTATAAACTTTGTCTAACTTTAGACAACTGTCCAACTTTAGAAATTGTGTTCAAAAACTTTGTTTATTGTTGTCTTATAGCATGTATAACTTAGACACAAGAGTAGATTGTCTTAACAGTGAATAATGTGATATTTATTTTTATTAAATGAAACATATTTCCACCAATTTGAAAATAGTTAGACAGTATCTAAGTAGGCAAAAATTTAATAAATACGAATGATATTTATAAATATTTATTAAGTGCTATTTTTAACTCCAAATTAGTTTTATTTTTTGTTTGTCTATCAAAGTTTTAATTTTTATTCACATTTAAGAAAATAATTCTCAACTTTGACATACAAGTTTACAGGTTTTCAGCTCAAAATATTCTGTAATTTGTACAGGAATCCATAAGTTAAACATTATTTTTATTGTACGATGTACAATTACGTCTAGTTAAACTGAAAATGCCTTTTAATAACAAAGAACCTGTCCAAAGTTCGCTTTTCTTTTTTTTTTTTTTTTTTATTTAGAAAAACCTCTAGTTGATTTAATTTTTGGGACACCCTCTTTGAAAATGATTTTTAGTTTTTACCATTTTTTATTAATACTTCTTAATAGTTATATTATAATTTTAGGAACAAATATTTTTAATGATCTTCACCATATAGCTATAAATAAATCGATAGCCCTAAATGGTGGTCAAAACTAATTTGTACTTGAAACGTTTGAAACAGCACCCTGTATAAATATCCTACTACTAAATTACATTTTTTGTTTTTAAAAGCTTGTCCTAGTTTTGTAGTTTCTTAAAAGTTATATAACTTATCACAATTCACCTTAGATCAAAAGTTATAATCATTTGAATCTAATAAGTTAAAGCAAGAAATTAACTTTAGGGCGCAGGTTCTTGGTGATTGAAATACATTTTTGGTTTAACTAGACGTAATTTGAAGGGAACACCAAGTCCCAGAACCCTTGCGGTTTTTCTGTAGGCGTTTTCTTTTTATTTATAAACAAACAAAATTATAAAAAAATTATTTCAAAAATTAATTTTCTAACTAAATACGAACAATCCCTGAAAATTTTATGCTTTTAGCAGCAAAACTCGAAAAGTAATGCAGCTTTTAATATTTGAGAAAAATTTCAATTTTCAAATATTTTCAAGCAAAATTAAAGAAAAAACTACCATGGTTTTTTCTTTAATTTTGCTTGAAAATCTTTGAAATATTTTTCTCAAATAAATGGACCTCTAAATGGTGTTCGATTTTTAATTTGTTGGTCTTAATTTTTTGGTTTCAATCTAAGCTTCATAATTTCGCTCGGTCCCGGTTGAATTTCAAGAAAGTTGTTTTTTTTTTTAATCACACTAATATTTAGTGCTACATAGATGCATTTTCGAATCATATCAATATCAGAGGAAGAGGAGCATTCCTGAATCAAATGTTGTTCGGTTGTAAAATTTTCTGTTTTACTCAACAAGTCAGGGTACTTTTTTTTTATATAATATAATATGAAAAACGACATAAATTAATGAAGAGTATTTCTTATTATATACAGTACAGGGGTGCTTTGCACAAAATGCAACAAAAAGGATGGGGAGTGTAGGTTAAGTCAAGACAAGAAAAAAAATCTTATGGGAGGCTGGGATCTAATCGACTTGAAATACAAACAAAAAAATTATTAAAAATCAACGGCTTTAACACTTTAAATGTCATGTAGTACCTTCTTTTAAAGACATAAATTCTCAAAATTATTCTTTTTTTAAATCAGTATAATATTGTAGTTAATAATTTTGGAAAATTGAATTTTCAAACTCAAAATTAAAAAAAAAAAAAAAAAGTTAAATTATTTAACGCATTTTAAAAATAAGTTTTTTAAATGTTTTGATCGGCCAAACTCAAAATTAAAATAGATGGTAATAACTTCTTAGTTAGCTCGTCTTGATGAAGAGGCGGAAGAGGGCTCCTAACACTTCCTCTGTGAATGCCCCAGCCTAGCTAGAATTAGAAAGACAAACCTTGGAGAATACTTCTTCGATGATCTGGGGGACATTTCGTTTTTGGCACTGAGAAACATTTCTATTAATTCATCCAGAATTCGAGATGGTTCATGGAGGCACCCCATACATCAGCTCCTCCCCTAACCATTATACCTTTATTTCCATACTTCCTGGGGAGTACAATGGATACATTGACTATTGAGATACGAGTGAGGTAGTTTGGCTTTCCGTGCTATCAGTTATCACCGCTCCTAACCTATCCTAACCCTACCTAACCTAGCTCATCTTGAAACAAAAATTGTTCCACCGCAATTTTTGATACATCACATTCATAGGTATACTGAATAGAACCACTTTAGCACGCTGTTAATTGTTAACGACACATTTGTCCAAATTAATATTTTGTTCAAAATGTCACGTTATTAAGAAGTATTTTTTATTATCAATTTTAAGTGAAACATACTAAAAACCAGGAAGTCTTAAAAATTTTGAGAAAATTTGGGTTTAACATGGCATTTTAAATAAATAAAAGATATTATTTTAAATAACTTAAAAACACTTATTTTATTTATTTATTGTACATTGTAAATGCATTTCGGAAGCTATGCTTCTATCGTCAGTAAGCTATATGCTTCCATAGTCAGTAAGTTTTATATATAAAACTTACTGACGATGGAAGCATGGCTTCCGAAATGCATTTAAGTAAATTAATAAATAAAATAAGTGTTTTTAAGTTATTTAAAATAATATCTTTTATTTATTTCATGAAAAAACAAGTTGAAAATCTCCAATATCAAATCAATGACATTTTAATTTTTTCCGTTGATTTTTAATGATTTGTTTGTACTTAGAGTCGATTTTTTTAGAAAAATGCCCTCGCTTCGTCTTGACTCCACTTACATGCCCTAGCCTTTTGTCGCATCTCTGCTTCAAAATGCCCTGTATATTATGAGCGTGTAATGTATATGTATTTCCAAGTCATGAATCTCGATAAAACTACAATCTCATTTAAAAACAAAAAAAGTACAAATATGGATCATTTATTTTAATCATCAAATCATTTTATGGGACATATCATAAATCAAGGAAACATATTATATTTGTCCAAATTTTCATCAATTGACCGCAATGATGTTCTGCCTTCACTGCAGTGAGTCTAGTCTCAAATCTGGCAAGTCATAAATCCAAAAAATAAACATTATATATTTCAAGGTTAATATAATATATCTGTACGTCCGTTTGTCTAAATGTTATATAGAGACAAATTAATGACAAGAATCAACTGCGAGGACTAAGAATAAATACTCTTTGTTCGAGACACTTTATTAATTTTATTTTATTTCAATCATTTGGATGGTATGATTTTTTTTTCAGGTCGTTTAGAAGAAATTTTTGTTTACTTATGATTTATGATATTTTAGATTTTTAGCTAGAAAGATAACTAACTCATAGCAGCTGTTCTTAATAAAAACACAAAAAGTAGACAACATTTTTATTCTGAAAACGTTAATTTCTGTACACATAAATAATTACAGGGGTGTCCCATAATCAATGGTCCAAACTGAAACTGGTGCGATAGGCCAAATCATGACCAGTCAGAATTTATTAACAATAATTATCTGTACCGGATCATAACGGTTTTCGAATAACGGCTTTTTTTTAAATTTCGAAAAACCTCTACTTTGGACCAGGTTTTTGGTCACCCTGTCCATAATTAGTTTTTGTTTTTTCCTAATTTGTTCACTTGAATATATTTTATATTAGTAAGACTAGTTTTCTGCATTAAAATACTTGTGATATCTTGCACTGTTTTGCTGAAAATTAATAAATAATATGACATTTTGGTCAAACTTTTTCTTTTACTTCAGTTTTTGAAACAGTTTCCTGAAAAAAATCGCATGACTTACTGGTTTTTAGTTTTAAAAATAAAAAAATTAGCTATATCTTCAGCCATTTAATTAATTAAAACGAATTATAAATTAATTCGTATACAATTGGTGGTAGTACATTTAAGTTGTTGTTGTTGTTTTTGTTGTTGTTCAGAAAAAAAAAACTTACCTATATTAGACTTATATATCTCAAAAGTTATAACAGGTTTGAACTCAATCAAAAAGGGTTCTTAAATTATTTTTAAGTAATAGCTGTTTTATTGATTTTTATTTTTTATTTTTACGGTTTGCTTGAATTTAATTTAACTTAATTTACAATTAATTGTTCAAAATGGTCCTCTTTTGGACTTGTACAAGACTGAAAACTTTTCAAAAATTGTCTTTTCATAAGTTTCTCGCCGTTATTCGAAAACCGTTATGATGCGAACAAGTTACTTATAAACCTGGCTTATCACCAGTTACAGTTTGGACACCCTGTATATCTAATAAAATTCTATTCAAGAATTCAAATAGATAATAAGAATAGATTTTTAATCTTCAGTTTGAAGAAAAATATTAGTTACCTACATGATAATGGGTGATATGCATAAAACGGAAGTAATTACTAGAAGTATAAGGTTAAAGTAAAAACGATAACTTTTAGTAAAAAGTTATATTGAAAGTATTTACTTGATTTCGTATGCATGAAATTAAGTTTGATATTTTCTGGTATAAATACTTTCAGTAGATACTAAATTCATCCAAGTAAATACTTAAAATTCATCGGAAATTGATAGTAAATACTGTTTTTTCACAATTTCTTCCTAATAAACAAAATTTTTTTAAAGATTAACAATTGGTAATCAACTGCATTTGTACAATATTTAATTATTCAATCCTTTTCTATTAATGTATTATTCCGAATGGAATAACGGTTTCAATTTTTCATGAGTGTATTCGAAGCTCCAAGTCTCCTCTGTATGTGATGAAAAGCTGTGTTTTTGCCAAACCATTCATATTTTGCATTCAGTTGTTCTTCATAATTTGATGGAAATTTTATCAAATGGGTTAATCTTTTATTACTTTGCAAAAAAAATTACTCTTCTGAAACAGTATTTTGACTTGGCTTATATCTTCTCAAAAACATACTTGAAAACGAGGATCTCCAACGAACCCTGAAAAAATTCTATATATTTTTTAAATTATTTGTAATTTAGCTAAATAAGGCAAATTACTAAAATTCTTTCAACAGTTTTGAAACTTGAATACTTGTAAATTACCTAAAGCCAAGCAATAGTAATGCGATAAATGTATAAGAACTTTAATTACCTTTTTTATTTCGGAAGCGATTAATGCTTTTATTTATGTATAACAGTTTCAAAAATAACCAAGCCAACAAAATAATTAAAAGATACAAGTCATTTCCAAAATATGTTCCTCATATAAATTTAAAAAGTAGTCTTGCAAGGCTAATTCCAATGGCTTATCAAAGAAGTGTGCATATAATTCGGTAAATATTAACAGCAACCCAATTTCAATAAATACAGTGGTCAAAAAAAGATTTATGACTATTATTTTTTGGTTTCACAGCAACCTAATGGATGGTTTAAAGCAAAAAACTACATACTTTAAAATGTTCAAGTTGCTATTTTGCAACTTTGGAAAAATTAAGTAATTCCTACAGAAAAAAAGTACTTACTATACTTTTTATGCATGCGGAATAAGGTTTTTACTGAAAAAATTCATCCAAAAAAAGTAAATGCTACGGCCCAAAGTAAATACTTGATTTTAACCATCTACTTCATTTTTACGCATACCAAAGAAAGGAACTACTTTGAAATTATCTAGTAAAAGCATTTACTATGTTTTATGCATATCACCCAATGTCTAACAGCTATTTTGACAATATACAGTAAATGGTGGCTTCTGATGAATTTGTTGCATGGCAAGAACTCGACTTCGATTTAAGTTAAAACAAAAACAGGACAAAAAAGTGGGCTTGAATAGTTCTAAATTTTTGATAATATTTATACTATTAAGTACCTATAGTTGGAAGATGAAAAAACAAATCTCGTGTTTGAGGAAGTTGTTTTTAATCAACTTATGCTTTCGATTATCGAAAAATGACGTTATAATATGTATTTTCTTCATTAATCAAATTTGTTTTATGAATAGCCATGAACCTAAAATAAAGGAAATTGCAAATCCTTTAAAAGGAAACAAATATATATGTATGTATGTTCAACCACTTATTCATGACGTCTTCAATTCCTTTCTTAAGAGGTTGAACGCGATGGCGTGCGTTAAAAATTATATACTTCTTTGGCGTGATACAACAATCCACAATCAAATTATTATATGAAACCAACAAAACTGTAAGTAACGTGTTGAAAAATATAGGTACTTAAAAAAAAACAATAAATATTATACGAATCCTTTTATAATACAAAATTTTAGGTGCTGTCAAACTGAATTGTATAGCTATAACTTCACCTTATTGCTGACACTGACACTTATAGTGTCGCTATATACAAAATGATATTGATGGTGTCGCTTTAAATATTTTGATGTGCGTTAGGAAGTAAACTTCAATAAAATATTTAACGAGTATTTTCAAGTACCCAAACATTAATCTATAGGTAATAAATGTAGATACCTATCACTTTAAAATTTATTTATTTATTCAGGATAAACAAGGATAAAGAACGGAGTATTAAGGGTTTCATAAATGGAAGTAAATACTGTTGTTGTTCCATAAAGATGAATTTTTGGTTCAATCTTGTTTGATAAAGGTTTGGTTTTGGCAACAATGGTTTTGACAGCTGACGTGTGTTTAGTACCTTGTGTCACTGTCAAACAGCTTCAGTTTGGTTTGCAATTTAACCATGGATCGTCTTACAAATGAACAACGCTTGCAAATTATTGAATTTTACTATCAAAATTCGTGCTCGGTTCGAAATGTTTTTTATCGAAAAATTGTGTTCAGCGATGAGGCTCATTTTTGGTTGAATGGGTACGTAAATAAGCACAATTGCCGCATTTGGAGTGAAGATCAGCCAGAAGCATTGCAACAGCTACCAATGCATCCCGAAAAAGCCACTGTTTGGTGCGGTTTATGGGCCGGCGGCATTATTGGGCCATATTTCTTCAAAGATGATGCGAATCGCAGCGTTACTGTCAATGGTGAACGCTACCGAGCGATGATAACAAACTTTTTTTTGCCCGAAATGGAAGTTCTTGACTTGCATGATATGTGGTTTCAACAAGACGGTGCCACATGCCACACAGCACGCGAAACAATGGCGCAATTGCGAGGCGAGTTTGGTGAACAGTTAATTTCACGTTTCGGGCCGGTCAATTGGCCGCCTAGATCGTGCGATTTGACACCATTAGACTATTTTTTGTGGGGGTATGTCAAGGCTAATGTCTATAGGGACAAGCCCGCTTCGATTGACGCACTGGAAGCCAACATCCATGCATTCATTCGTGAGATACCGGCCGATATGTGTGAAAGAGTATGCCAAAATTGGACTCAGCGGATGGGCTACCTGAGACGCAGCCGCGGTCAACATTTGCATGAAATTATCTTTAAACATTAAATTGCAAGGTTCAAACTATCGATTCAAATAAATATTTCATTCATTTTTTCGAATTTTTTGTGTTTTTTTTTTTTTTAAATTTCTAAACCTCTTAAAAAATCACCCGTTATATTTGCGGATGAAAATGTCTGATCTGTATTTACGTTATTCACTTAAACCGACAACGATTACACAGGCCTAAAATGTTTTTGGTGCCGCCAAAATGAAAACTGTTTCTATGTTCTGTTTCTACCGTTCTCTTTGTTCCCCGCTATATGAGTCAACATTTTTTGAAAATCTTTCGAAATGACTGAAGAGGTATGGAATTTTAATTCTCATTCTTTAAAAAAATTTCCAGCAAGCCCCTTACTAAGTATTGGTAATTTACGGTCTTTTGATTTTCTAAAAAGTTGTTCACTATATTGCAGATTCTAAATCAGTCATTGAATGCATGAATTTGTCATCTTAAATCAAAAGTCTTATCTGTGATCCATCAAATAAACCAGCCTTAACCTTTTCTGTACTCAAACTTGAAATTTTTTGAACATATAAATAAAACAAGAGCCAGTTTTAACAAATGCTTTTATATATCGTTCGTGCAATGGAGGCAAAATTATTTTTTCTCTCGAAACTAGATGTGGGTTCAAGACACTGTGCTTGCGAATAGTTAAAGATAAAAGATTCCCTCACGGGCCAGTCTTTCTGGATCCATAGTGTTCGCTTTTGCTTTTGTTCCATTATCAAATGAAACATGAAATATGGAAATTTGGTGAAGCCACTTTGTTGTCCCAGTAAAAAGTTAACAATTTTTAGATCCACGCATATAACTCACTGATATTCATGATATTTCAGTTATTTCTGAAAAAAAAAAAATACAACTGATATTGTTGAAAATTAAGTCTATTAACACTGTTTTGTTCCATCGCATCGTATATTTGTGTTAGAAATCTTTCATGTATTAATGTACCTACATAGTATTACATTTTCAATGTACTTTTTTTTTCTTTAACATAACTTTTTTCTATTTGCCTGCTCTTCTAGCAGTTGTAATCTCGTTTTACAAGCTGTCGGACATTTAAGTCAAGAATTCGATTCAATAAATCAAAGAAATATTATCGTACTTTTAAAAAAAGTTTATTACCTCTTTTTTTTACAGATATTACTTCTTTATTTTCGGTGAATGAACTATTGGAACATTACCATATTTATTTCTATTTTGTAAGAGACTTATGACTTTTTTTCACTGTTCAATATTACTCTACTTAAAAATATTCGATATTGAACATTCATAAAGTTAGAACTTGGCATACTTTAAGATCTCACTACTTTTCACGGTGCCTGTTCTTAGCTATGTTTACCAAAAATTCCTAATTTGAAGTTCCTGACCTTATTGGTACTGAAGTTAGAGGTGGGTTGAAAATCGCCTGAGTTTGTTCCTGTCCCCTTTGATATTTCTCATTCAAAGTTAAGTATATATCTTCAATATGCTTTATTTTTGCTTAAAGTTAGAACTTATTTGTCTTAAATTAATTAATAATAAAAAAAAAGCATGAAATATATTTGCTAGCAATTTAACATCAGACTGAATATAAAAAGTCATTATAATGCATACTAACATGGGTAATATCTCGGGTCACAGGGTTTTTTTTTTACCTGAAATTTATTTCTCTTATTATTTTTTTTTTTATTAACTACACTGCATAGAAAGATAATGGAAAAAGTCATTTTCCAACAACTGTAGATGGAATACAAAATTATTATTTGCTTTTGTACAAATTTTCTCTCCTGCGATGACCTAGGAAGTATATATTTTAAAGGGAAGCGTTACCAGTGTTGTTAAACATATTTATATAAATATTTTTAATAAATTGTGAGTTTTTTGCTAGCCCTATAATGACTTATATTTAACTTAGTTTCAGGTTGTTGGCAAAAAATTCAAATAACTTCAGTAGGGTCTTGATTTAAAAAAAAAAACGCTTATTTTTGGGGTTATTCCCGTAGAATATTTTAATTTCTATTTTTTTATAATTTTGCACTCCAGAACAGGTACAACCTACCCTATCACCCGTTACCAGCTTGACTTTGAGTTACGGGACACCCTGTATACACGCCAATTTGGTTGAGGTCCCCTTCTACTTTCGTGCATCGCGTAGTAGAGGCGCCGCGTCATACAGTGGCCCGTTTCGACTTTTTTGGTTGCTAAAATCATAACTCTTAAATGAAGATATCGACAAAAATTTTAGTTTATCTTAAAGGGAATTTCTATAATGCTATCAAGTTGTTGAGTTTCAAATATACAGGGAGTTCCAGAATTTTCTATTGAAAAAGAATTTTAACATTAGAAATGTTTAAGCGGAGGCATACCTACTAACAATGTGAAAAAATCAACAGAATTTCAAAAAAGTGTAACGCCGAGTAGAGAAAGAGGGCGAAACGTCAGGGGAATAGACAAAATTATTGCGTTCATGCTATGTTCTTACTGGTCTGAGGAAACAGAATACGAAGCAGATGATAAAAAGGACACCAAAAAAAGGAGAAGTGTTCGTAGGCAGGGATGGCCACTACATTTTTCACATTTGCTACGTAGTTTATGTAGTTAAATGTAGTTAATGAAATAAATTGTAGCAAACTTAGTTTCAAATATCAAATGATCTGTCAGTTGTAACTTTGAAGCTTGAATTTTGAATTAAAATGTTCAAATTTTCATTGAAATTTTATTATTTCTCTAAATTTACTTTGTATGGCCAACCCTGTTCGTAGGCTTTCCAGATTTGTATGTAAAGAAGAGCAAATTTAAAAAAGAATTTATTCAAAGTTTTAAAATACATAAATGCTTTTTTCATTTCTAATGTACCTCAACTATGCTGGAATGGCAAATCGCGTAAATTTTTACTTAAAGCCAAGTACTCACCTCCCGTGAAATGAAAAACAAAAACGTTTCAAAATACACGTTAAAATTCAATACGAACCCATAATTAATTATTCACATGAATTTTTGATAAACAGTTTTAAATTTCTAATACTCACTTTGAAATATAAAATATAAAAAAATTTTATTTGAGTGACTGTCATTTGAATCTTGAAAAAGTTCCAATAAGGAATTTTAATTCTGTGTTCTGTTCTTTTTTCCTTCTTGATAAGAATAAAAACAGTGAAAAAGACAATCAGTTAATGCGAAATATTTTTTTTTTTATTTCAGAATTTCTATTTTGAACAAAATGACTGACAAAATGTCACAATTTACACACACTACCTTAGTTTTTTCCTAGTGGTCGTACGTTGGGAAATGAAAATTTTGCGTGAAATTGATTGAAGAACCGGTTTATATTCCACTTTCATATTTAGGTACTCACTTTGGAAAATTTCATTTTCACTCGAATTGAGTAGTAAAGGCTTAAGGCGTTATAGAAATAAGTTTGTATATCCTTTTACAGTGGTCAAAAGGCCAGAATTCCATCCATTAATTTTGTTTTCAAATTAATTGTTTAAGTGAATAGTTTTGGAAAAATTAATTTTGAAACTCAAAATTTTAACAAAGAAAAATGCAATAAAATACTAAATTAGAATTTTTTCAATCATTTTATTTTAATAAAAGGGCCTTGATTTACTAAAAGAAATAGTTTCGTAAATTACAACCTAAAATTTTGAAATTAGTTATTTTCAATTCTTTCCGTGTGCACTGACTTCTTTAAATCAAATCTCTCTAACACAGCTCTATGCAATTTTGAGCAGCTGAATTTTTGAGATTATGCGAATAAATATACAAATTTTTGTTCATTAAGGTTAAGCAGTGAGTTTGTCATGTTTTTTTCAGCTCAATTTTAAGTAATAAAAGTGCTACCATACGTGGTGTTTCAAAAAACATTGAATTTGTTTTAAAATTTATAAAACAATTTTTCCTTTCATTTTTTATTTTAATAATAAATAAATATATGAAGTAAAAAAAAGTTTTTAGGCACCCTCCCCAGTCCCCAGTTTCTACACTCAAAAAACTAAAAAAAAATTTAAATAATTAATTTTTCTACATAAAAATGTTTCTACTTTGACAAGCCCTACAAATCCTCCAAATAATTTGTTTTGCATTTTAAAATTTTATAAATATTTTTTTTTTTCAAACAAATCAAATATAAGGTCGATTTTTTAGTTATTTTGTGTTGAACGCTGTCAAAATATCCGTCATACAACTGGGACTGAACGCAACCCCTGCGATACATTCAAAGCACTTCCCAAAAATTAAACCAAAATGTATGAAGGTTAAATGGAGGTTAAATAACAAATAAACACTGGAAATTAATAATTGAAGGTTGATAGATGTGTTTTATTTTAGAGGTGATTTTACAAGAGATTTTGAAGACTTTTTTAGCAAACGATAAATGGTTGATTTTGCTTTGATTTGATCCGGCTCGAAGGACCAATATGTTTGTCGTTAAATGAACAAAATCAACCTTGTATCTTTCGCTGAAAAAGTCTTCAAAATCGCTTATAAAATTAAACACATCTATCAACCTTCAATTATTAATTTCCAGTGTTTATTTGTTATTTAACCTCCATTTAACCTTCATACATTTTGGTATAATTTTTGGGAAGTGCGTTCAATTTGTCGCAGGGTGTGCGTTCAGGCCCAGTTGTATGACGGATATTAAGACAGCGTTCAACAAAATTTTTCTGTAACAACAAAATCATAACGTTATTGAAACATTTCCATAAATTTTCAATATCTGGCCAAAATGTAGTTTTGAAACACAAGAACAATTTTGTATGATTCAGCCATGGATATTTATTTTCTACGCGAAATCAATAGATACTTTTCCTTCATATAGAGCAATTAAAAATTATTATTTAAAATGCAATCTTTAAAATTTGACTAAAATGTGAATAATTATTTTCTATATCAACACTGACTATTGCTCCTACAACATACAGCAGGTTTCGTACTCACCTATACCTACTTGAGATTCTTTTTTTTTTTGTTACATTTCAAAAAAGTATTTTATACTTTGTTCGGACCTTAATTATTATTAGCACAGCGTGTTTAAGTTACAAACACAGTAGCTATACCTATACGTTCGTGGTTATAAAGGTGTAATAGATGCCCTGTAGCTCTCTTTCTCTCTTTTTCCTCGTCCTATGTACCATTTAATTTCTAAGTGTATTCATGCATAAGATTGCCTTCACATTCGTGGTCACAATTACCAACTACGTAGTTCCGGGGTTGATTGAAATATTAGAGCTTTAATATAATTCTACTATGTACAAGAAATTTAAAGGGATTCCCGTTTATTATATATAAAACAGCTGTTAGAGATGATGTGCACTTTAGAAAATAGCGTGCAATGATTTTCAATTGCTTTACGTTAGCAAATTGCTATTTAAATTTAACATGATAAGGAACATTAATTTAAGAAAAAAAAAATAGCATGTTCTTCTATCACAGTACCAAAAATGACAATTAACATTAGACATGCAAGAATTAAGATTTTGTTCCTGAAACAGTTCAATACTTAAGGCTAGTTATACATACATTTATACTTTATCTAATGATCATTTTGCTTTTAATCTTCAAGCAAAATCAAAGTTATATCATGACTTAGGTCTTTTTTATTTCCGGAGGTCCTCTAGAGGTCAGTGAAAATAATTGGGCGTGGCAGAGGGCAGATTAAAAAAAGAATAAATAAAATATCATATATATTATTTCTAAAAAAGTAGTTATGATGATGATAAGAGCAGGGAGAAGGGCGTGGAATTATGAAGAGAAATTAACAGGTGGATAAGGAAGCGAGATAGCGAGGGAATGTTTAGAGGAATTTAGAGAGAGAGACGGATGGAAGTGAGAGAGGATCACGATGGGAACAAGGGAAAATGGGAACGTGGGGAAAGGAAGGAAGAGCGGACAGTATGACAGGATACGAGAGAGAAGAATGGGAAGACAGAAGAGAGCAGGAGAAGGAGAAACGGAAAATAATAAAGGAATCCAGATATAACAGGTGGTATAAAGAAGAAATGACCGTGGGGATCCCACATTATTTGAAAGCGGGATAGAAGGCAGACAAAACAAAGAGAATAGCGAGAGTCAGGCTAGGGAATGAGATGAGAGAAAGATGGTACTGAAAACAAGAAGAAAAGAGAATCTGCAGAGTGTGTGAAGGTGAGGAAGAGACGTGGGAAAATGTGATAAAAAGATGCAGGTCAGGCGGAGATGAAGGAAGATCAATAGGAGAAAAAATGAAGGATATAATGGACGAAAGAGAAAGGGGGAAGGGTGTATAAAGGCACTAGAGATGGCGAGAAGAAGTAAGGACAGAGGAATGCCAAGAGAGGAGAGTGCGGAGGTACACTTGTAACCCTTAGGGGAGTCAGTACAACACAATACAATACAAAATATATTATTTCTATATAGTCTAGATTCTAGACTCACTTTCCGACTCTCTTAACTACACCGATTTTGACAATTGAGGTGTCAAACGAAGCGGAATTACCTGCTGATTTGGCGAATTATAATTTTATTTTAAAAATGTTAATAATTTGTTCAAAAACTGCATTTGTTTGTTTTCATGTTTACGGGTAGGCACGTAATGTTTTATTAAGTAAGTGAGTTAAATTATAAAATTTCAGCTAAATATGGAGTTTAAGTGGGCGTGGCCTTTTAGAAAAAATCTATTGAAAGTATGTTGTGTCTTTATGGTGAAATTTGATCGTTTTTTAATGTCAAGTGTCATCATCATTATCAAATAAAATATTCTCACTATAAAACTACAATAATATGGCAAGATTATTATAATAGTGATAAAATAATATCAGGCCGGTCATTTTAATACCCCCATTTCCCTCCCTAAAAAAACCATAAATTCGAATTGTGTAATAGTAAAACTGATATCAAATTATTCCACAATCTTGCTTTTTCTCATTAAAAAAAACTTTGGTGCTTATTAGGCTTAAGGTACATAATAAGGGTATGTACCTAACTATTCTAAAACTCAAAAAAAAAAAAAAATAATAGTAAACATATCCTTTTTAACAACAAAGAAGTATAATGTCTTTTCTCTTAAGTTATATCTGGGCACTTACATAGCACATCGTTACTTACGCGTTGTATAGCCATTATCCTTTCTACTGCAGCTACCAACCATCCATATAAATTTACATTCCACAGAAAACTATGTCAAACTTTTTTTGTTTTTTTTTTTTTTGCATTGGATTTAACCGAATTCTCAAAGCTTAAGCATCGTCGTCGTCGGTTGTTCATTCGTACTTGTTCGTTTGAACGTTCTGTGAATTTAAAATAACAACAAGAAATACGTACCTATACCCAAATATAAAAAAAGGATAAGCTGAAAAACAAGGTCGTGTGGCTTGTTTTACCTTATATTTTCTTCGGAAGCCAAAACACGAACGGTCAGACGATGCCAGACTGGTCCTGAGGTCCTCAAAATTTCATTTTATTTTCCTGCAACTTTTAGCAACGACGACGCACGACGATACATACCAAACCTATAGTTAGCAAAAGCAACCGTCGTCATCGTTGTCGTTGTCAAAACTGCTACCATACAAACGACAATTTTTTTTTTTATCATCATTCTCAGTTCTGTGTTGTGTGTGTGTGTGTATGTGTGTTCTGCATTTTTGTTATTTTGATCTTCTTTTCTCTTGATGGTTTTCATTGAAGGTAAAATTTTGTCATCCTTTCATTTAAGGGTCAATCGCAATCGCAATCCCAAAAACCAACGACGAACTTCGTAGCTGGTATGTATAACGAAAGACATAAAAAAAGAACGAAACAAGTCGTAAAATAAAGCTTTTATTTAGCGCTTAATTTTACCATTAAAAAAATTGGAAAGGGCCAACAAAGTACGCTTAATGGGAGTCCAGTCGCACACGCTCCATCCTTAAAATGGCTCCTTCCTATTCCGCGAAAGGACACATCTATGTACACACATTGTACATACATATATATAACTTAACGATACGAGAGAGCGCTTCTGTATAGAGTTATTCCAGAACGTGAACTGAATTAATTTGAAAGAGAAAAGTTTTAATGCATTAGTGCTATTGCCGCATGTGCTCGGCTGGAGTTTATATCAAAAAGTTAAAGAAGTTGTAAGTAACTTAGGGTCCATTGTATCTAGGGGGCTCCATAAAGTACTTAGTTTATAGATATTATTTTGTTTAATCAATTATCGTAAAAAGTATTTTTACAATACAACCGTTAAACGATATTTAACTTGCCAATATGAAAAAGATTTGAAGAACGATTTTACAGTTCTTAATAATCTTATTAAAACGATAAATTAGAAAAAAGTTTATATAAGGTTTCGATGTGCTTCATCGGGAACCTATTCTATGATCAAAAAATATTTAAAATTCTAATACCTATAATAGTGTACCTAAATAAAGATAAATCTACAATAATAACCTCATAAGCTGTGTTTCAATGTTTTTTTTTTTGGGTTGGAGTTATTATTCTGTAAGTACCAAAATTCAGTTTCCAAAATTCTGTATTTCAAAATTCTGTATTTCAAAATTCTGTAATTTAAAATTCTGTAAATCTAAAATTCTGTATTTCAAAAATCTGAAAATCTAAAATTCTGTTTTTCAAAATTCTGTAAAACCATTATTATCAGCTATTTTAAAATTCTGTATTCTAAAATTCTGTAAATTATAAAAGAAAAATTGTTTTGATAATGAAAAAAGTGCGCACTAATTATATATATTATACCTTTGCTTATTATTCTAATTCACACCAATCCATCCATTCTCTAATATTTTGCAATACACGTCTCAAATATATATCCACCATATAGTCAAGAATTTCGCTGACAAAATCCGGCTCGAAGGACCATGTTTCGAAAGACATTTTGGTTCTTGCAATTTGCGCACTTTTTTTCATTATCAAAACAATTTTTCTTTTTTAATTTACAGAATTTCTAAAATTCAACATTTTGGAGTTCAGAATATACAGTATCTATTTATAATTTTCCAGAATTTAGTATTTACAGAATTTTGATATACAGAATTCTAGATTTGCAGAATTTAGATATACAGAATTCTAGATTTACAGAATTTTGGAACACAGAATAAAAAGATATACAGAATAATGAAATACAGAATTATGATCGTACAGAATTTTCAATCCATTTACAGAATTTTGGTCAAACAGAATTTTGTAATACAAAATAACGACCCCTTCCTTTATTTTTAAACTTTTCTTGAATTCTTAAAATAGAATTTTGAAGCTGAGGAATATGAGAATTTATTTAGAAAGGCTACTTTATTTTGTATGTATCTATGCTATATTAAAATACAAATTTTTGCTAAAGGCTGAAAACTATAAGACAAATCAGAAATTCAATTCGAACAATGAAGAGAAGATAGGGGCCCCAAAATTTACCCTTAAACCTTGTAAAAACCTTAATCTGGCTCTGCAATTCAGTGTAGTTTGTTTTTATAGCTATAGGTATAGGTATTTTACCTACTTATACCTATGATAATATAGACTTACAATTGTTATAGTTATAAGTTAAGTACCTATACGATAAGAAGAACCAACGCGACTTTTGTTGATTGCTGGTAAAAGATCTTTTTACTTACATTTATATCATAAAATTTTAATGTATGTAGAGAGGATAATGTTAACATAGAAGTAGATACAGAGAACTTACCCAAACCAAAAAAGAACATATTATACATATTTAAAAATTTTTATATGAAGGGAATATTTTTTTGACCAGCGTATTTTATTATGTTCAAAGGATTTGTACTTCATCTTTTTAATGTCATAAATCTCATTATTAGAATTTTTCGTTAAGCTGAAAAAAACTTTTTCACAGTAAAGAACTTCTTAATTGTGATGTATTATAATATGCACTATGTAGATACATACCTATAGATTAGTTTAGTTTAGTTTATTGACTTCAAAATATACATCATTTAGATTTCTTAATAAGTATGACATAGTCTTAAGATGGTTTAGCAGAAGGCCGTCTACCAGAATGACATTAAAACTATTCTTATGCATATAAGAAGAAAAACTAGTATAGAAACATTTTTTAAACGAAAACGAATTTTTTTTTAGTAATTCAAAAATTTTCTTGCAGGTTCTGTAACGAAAAGCGTTTACAATATAGTTGATTAAAAGGTCCCAACCTCGTTCTCCATTCAGAGTGTTGATCACGTCCGTTAGATCCAGAATTTCCAACCCAAAGTAAAGCCTGCGGAACTCCTTTAAAACTGGACATATTCCGAGGAATTAAAATACATCTTCTCGTACTTTAAGATTGCATATAGATCACACAACAGTGGTAGTTCAGATCGATGAGGTATAAAATTTAAGCGAATGAGTTCACCTCTAGCTTTAAATATTGTGCTAATTTTTTCTGAAATGTTTTGGTCTAGAAAGTATGTCCTGCTATCTACGAAGTTGTTCAATTAGCTATATAGTAAGCTCGATGTTGTGAGGATTCTGCCTCTTTCATAAACTTATTATAAGTCAATTTTCCCATTTTCTGGAGTAGGGCTTTGAATTTCATTTTAATCAGTTCAGGGTTTTCGTTGGCCGATATCGTTATGGTTGTTGAACACTCAGCAGCCAGATTTGTCCACTCTTTTACAGAAGATCCTCCAGAATTTATTTGCGTCAATATTAATTTTGGAATTCTTTCTTGACCCATCCCCATGACTCTTGATACTACCTAAACATATATCGTCGCCTTTTAAGAAAACCGGCATAGCTCAAAAAACAAGATTTTTGAGTTAATGATGCCAATCGACTAAAAAAATCTCTACATTTTTGTCAAACTGGCGTAACTGTAGCACTTCCGCTAGCTGGACTTTGTTCCAATTGGCACATTACTCCTATTCATGCTTTGTTTATGATGAACACAGACATAATATTTTAGTATATGCAACTTGTTCGAAGTTAACGGATTTGCTTTTTATGTGCAAAAGTGACATATATTCGTGTTGTGTCAAGGATTTATCGTTAAATTTTGGTGAAAAAAGAACTAACTTGTATTGGGCCAGTTTTATCAATAAAGTAAGTACAGTTTTATAATTTATTTTGTGTTTTAAAATAAAATGTTCCACTTTTCCTGATAAATTTAAAAAAGCTTGGTTTTGCAATGACACTTTTCTAACTTATGCCGTTTTTTTAATAATATTTTTGACTTATCATAATCAGGGTCGAATCGGCTAACGCGATAGTTGATAGTTGATAATCAAAATTGACAATTTTGCTCTATGTAAGGTGATTGTCAAATCGACAATCGTTTTTTTGTACTTATATTAAGTAACAGCTTTTTAGGTGTCGTTACCTTACATTTATGTAATTTTCATAAAAAAATTGTTTCGTTCGGCTTAAAATTGGTTGGTTTTTTTAATACATATAATAATTAATATCTAAAGCAAAAAGTGTGTTTTAAGAATAAAAAAAAAAATTTAGTTCAATTGCAATGTTTACATCATTTGCAATTTTTCAAACCGCACGGAGAGAAAGGAGTGAAAATAATTATAAAAAGGTCCGACTGATCAAAACAAATCTGAGAAAAAAAGAAAACATTTTGGAACTACGAATCAGTATATGGATATCCTTGAGAACATTTCTTAGCACCAAAAATGCAAAAATGACGTTTATTTTTTTACAGAATTGTAAGTAATGCCAAAAAAGAAACAATTTTTGGCGATCGATTTACACAGAGCACCGAATAGTTGATAATCAAAAACGTCAATCAAAAAAGCGACAGTCAACTATCACCTTAGCCGATTCCACCCCAGATAAGTTTTGGAAAAGTGGAACATTGTGTTTTAAAATATAAAACAAATTATAAAACTGTATTTACTTTATTGAGAAAACTGGCCCAATACAAAGAAGAACTGACTTCTTTTACCAAAATTTTACAAAAATATGCCACTTTGGCATCTAAGCCATTTTGGCATAAAAGTTCTTCGTGGTGAATACCCATGATTTAAGTGCTAGATAAGCATTTACGACCAAGAATAATGATCCACTATTTTTTAATATTTTGTTTACAAATTAACACAATTTATAAGAAAAATTAAATTTCAACTTAGGTTTCAACTATCGAGTTGAAGTCAAATCTTAAGTTGGTCAACTTGAGAGTTTGCCTCAAGTTGAGAAATAATGAATAAAATAGCCCTAAACCGATTTTTATTTCTTGATTCTAATCTTTAAAGATTATATTTCCTTTTGCCAACGCAGTAATGAACTAACACCAAAATAAATAAAAAAGCTAATGTGAATATCGTAAATTTTTTCTGGAAAAATGACATAATTTGAAGAGTGTCTGGGAAACCTTTCATTTTTGAACCTTCATTATACATTTTTTTATTTATTTTGTTGAATTTTAATAAATAAAATATAGAAGTAGCTAATCTAATGTTTAAAAAAAAATAAAAAATTCTTAATACTAAAAAAAAAAATAATATTATGAAAAATCGTTTGACTCAAAAACTTTAAACTCATTTTCTGAAGAATCACGTTTTTTGAGTTATGCCGGTTTTCTTAAAGAGCGACGATATGAAGAGGTACATACATATGTATATGGATTCGTAAAAAAAATCTGACTCGATATTTTGACCAAACTTGACATTACGATGATAACGAAGTCAAAAAAAGTGGGTCTCGTAATTTTGTGTGTTTGCCCTTTTGGTTGCAGCCTAAACGGGTGGGTTTTGTTTTTTTGTTGGTGGGTGAGTTTTGTTTTTTTGTTGGTGGGTGGGTTTTGATTTTGTTTATACCTGGTTTACCTAGCGTTTAAATGGGCATTCTTCCAATACATTACTTTAATTTTTTTAGGACCAAAAATAACGGTACCCACGGTAAAATTTTTTGTAACAAAATAATGAAAATGTTATCTTTTTAAAAAACGTGACCACAACTTAAAAAAAAAATAGTCGTATTTTTTTTTTTAATTATACACGCGCAAGCTATAGTTAAGTCATTGATTGATCATTGATTTTCGAATGCAAATAAAAGACTTTTCCAATCTCTCTCCACGTTTCGTTGACTTTTTTTCCAACTTTTTCAAACGAAACATCGAGAAAGAAGGGAATATAGTCTTTTATTTGCATTCGGAAACGAATGATCTGTAAGCCTGTTAACCAACTTTATTTATTATTTAAAAAATACACAGTTCACCATTCATAAAATACAAACATTTTATCGTTATTGGACATAAAAACACTATCTAATGAAACATCTTTATTTGTATAGTCCAAAGAATGAAAATATGTATGTATTACGAAAAGCCATCCTTAAAAAGAAGTATTTAAAATTACATATGTATTGTTTTGAATTCTGCCTTTTTTACTCAATTTTTCCCTATGATTAGCTAAAATTAAAACAAAAATATCAAGTCAAAAAGACATCTTCTCAGTTAATCTATACCTATTGGAAATTTAACTTTTCAAACACAAATACAATTTTTAAAGTAAGACCTGACTAAGACAGGATGACCTAGGTGTTCATTGCTGTTAGCAAACTGCTCGATCGATTTTAACCAAATTATTCTCACCAAGCGATTCTGAACCATAGTCTTTGTCACAGGTAGATATAGATAATGTCAATTAAGAAAAAGTTGAAAGTTACACTCGGATTTGTGAAACATTCATTCAAAGAATTTTCCAATCCTTGTATGTCACTATATAAATCTCTATATATGCATCTATTGTTACGCCCCTTCTCGAATATGCCAACCAAGTGTGGTCATTTTAATTCCAATCTCATCCCTGCCGTAACAAAAGCTTGTTCGTACAAAATCAATAATACTTGCATAAATATTTTATCCCCAGAGCATTAATCAAAAACATTTTGAATTGATAAAATCATTTGTTTTTACTAAAAGTAACAATAGTGTGCCATGTTAAATTAATATTAAACTCTCAATTGAAGTTGTTAATAGAGAGAATGAATGTATGGAGGTATGTATATGAAAAACTCGAATATCATTTCAATGCAATAAATTTTGCAGCTCTTGACAATAGATGGGGCATTTGACATCCGGCAATATAGGAAAAGAGAGAAACCATGTATAGAACCAGTTCAGGACACAAAAGTCACATGATGATGTGTGCCACCCCTTAAAATTTATTACATTTCCGCATGACATCGTTGGGACACATGCATTCCAGAAGCTCATCCTGTGTGATGATAACAGCCTGTTTTTTTTTTGTTACCACCTAAAGCCCAAAGGAAACAAACAACCAGTTTCATTCCATCGTCCTTCTTCCTCCTCATCATCCTCTACGTCCACCACCCACACCATCGCACTCCACACTAATTGATACAAATCTTTTAAAATAAATCAAAAAGTTGTTAAAAACTTTTTGAACTCTTGAAGAGCCCAAAGTACCGCAATAGTCCGTAGGGCAGAAAGAATATTTCAAATTTCATTTTAAAATGTTCGTTTTTTTTTTTTGTTCAACTTCCATAAAACGATATCCCTTCAGATATGATACTTTTATGAATGAATAGAATTATTACAAATCGTCAAGGGGGAAAAAAAGTACTTTAACATTCTTTTGAACATAAAAACTGTGATGTTAATTTCTTCCTCTGTATTTTTATGTAGAAAAAACAAAAAAAAAAACGAAAAAAAAGTCAGAAAAGCGTTTATTTAATTTGAATGTCAATCGCATGAAATGTATTCATATACAAAACTTTTTCACAGCAACGATTTAAAAAGAATATAAACGACAGGGATTACTTTTTTTTTGTACATGACTTTAAATTTCCATATTTAAATATTTTATATACAACATAACATATATCATATTCACATGTATATTAACAAAACAAAAAAACAACTCTAACATTTATAAAGCAAACAATAAATCCTTGACTTGAAAATAAATTAAATTGTAATTTATGTATGAGTTTCAGTGTATATCCCTAAAATATTGCCAGCTTTATAAACTGTTTTTTTTTTTTTTTTTTTTTAGTTTTATTTAAAACAAAAAAAAAGATCTAGGTGACATCATTTTAAAAAGTAATCTCCGACCGGAAAACAATGTGCAAAATACTTTTGAATCGAAGCTGAAACAGGAAAATAGAAACGGAAGCAAAGTTCACTTTGTGCCAATTCCTAGTTAAAATCAATCGATTTTTTTTCCCTTTGGAAGGGATTTATATAAAAAAAAAACACAACCATGTTTAAATGCTGCAGTATGCTTGAAATATACCTATAGAAAAAGGGTTACAGAGATAAATTTAAAAAATTGGTTTCTCTCCAGCAAAAAAAAAAAAAACGGTTTAGCGTTGTAACGTTTTGCACTAAAACAGTAATAACTTTTTCAATTTGTTAATACTTATTTGACTGTAGCTTGGATATAAGGTATTTGCCTGAAGTTCGATCTAAAAAAGGGGAAAAAATGTTTATAAATTTTTAAAATAATATAAAAACTAAAATATGCATCCATATTTATTTTTTAAGACTGTTTGATAAAACGAAATACCCACTAAGCTTACCCTACTTAAAAAAAAATTTGTATAGTGTAAAATTTTCACACAAAATAACATAAGTTAGACGCAGGGGCACTCTTATAGGTCATTCGATTAAAATACAAAATTCGAAATGTAATTATTTTTTAATCCACTTAAAGCTTCGTTAGTTTATTATTTTCAATTTATAAAATTGTATCAAGAGATACAATATAATTGCATTTAAATATTTAGCGCAATTTGATTTGTTTTAAAACGGATGTTTGTAAAATTGAGACGATTGCAAATGTTTTTTTTTGTTACAAATTACTTATTTTAAGCCTCTTAAATTAACAGAACATTTTTTTAATTTGAGGCTTTTCTAATAAACATTTTTTTTTTCCAAGAAAATGCCTGAAACAAAAAAGTACACTTGGGCGTATACGTACTTTTTTTTTTTTTTTATTATTCATCATACTTTCGTTATATGTTGTCTACCGAACTGAAAACGTATAACAAATATTTAACAAAAAAAATTTCGTTGAAAGTTTTCAATTCCATTCCAAATCATCTCGTTTTTTTATTTCGAAATGAAGTAATTTCAATGAAATTTTAATTAAAATGCTGAAGGTTATGATATAACAATAATTTTTCCTTAATTTGAATTTTTTAATGAATATTTCCAAATTTTGAGGAATTCAGAAAAAAAGTAAATAAAAAAAAAACAAAAATATATAAAAGGTAAAAAAAAAATAGAAAACTTAAAAAAAAAATTCTGTGAATTATGGAAATAAATTCCAATGAAAATTTTCAGTATTAGTTTCAGTAGTAATTTAACTGGTTTTTAAAATTGCTTTCCCATCCAGACAGGACTGGCAAATCGACGTCGTGACAAAAGATTTCGACATAACTATTTTTGCTGATGGTTCAAAGATGGAGTGTGGTATTGGTTCAGAAATATTTTCCGAATCCTTAAATATCTCTAGTTCTTTTCGGGTACCCAATTTTGCTAGCGATTTTCAAGCTGAATTGCTGCCAATTAGGGTAGCATGTAAGATACTCAAACAAGACCCTTACCGCAATACCGAAAAACCACTATCCTGACAGACAGTCAGGTAACTGGTTAAAGCCATTAGTTCAGTTCAGCTGCATCTTCTTCCAAATTGGTGCAGCAATGCCGTGATGAGCTCGAATCTTAACGTGAATCTCAAGCTGGTGACACTTATCTGGGTTCCGGGTCACATGACGTGGCATTGAGGGAAACGAACGGACTTAAAAACTAGCTCAGACCTTCATAACTCACTTGCGGAAAGATTCAGCATTCCACTTGGAGTTATGAAGGGCAATATTCTCTATTTTTCTTACCAAATTTAATCGCAAGTCGGGAAATTTTTCAAATTGCATCATCTCTAGGAAAATTTGTCCCACTTATAGTAAATCCCGAACAAATGCAGACCCAGGTGAGACTTAGCTAGGGTCGTTGCAACATTTTCAGGACACTGGCCAATCGGAGAGCATGCAGCTAAGCTAGGTATTCCCCACAATAATCACTATGTCATTATAGTTGCGAGGACCAGCAGGAAAGGGAAAGAGTCGTTCATTTTCTCTGTAAATGCCCCTCATTGACCAGAATAAGAGCTCAATCATTTGGTAGAGCTTTTTTTTAGTGACCTTAATGAACTTTCTGAGGTGAAAGTCTAAGATTTGATCTCATTCTTCAACGAAACGCACTGCTTCTAGGATACATTTCAGTAGCTACATGTACATCTTCCTAGGACTAGACGATCAAACCTCCTATGAGCTAACCAACAAACTGCCCATAGTACGTGGCATGTTGCTGCGAGACTAAGACATTCCAAACCATTTTCTTCCACAGGTCCAACGAGTTATGGTATAAAGATCGCTAATTGGGTCATTGAGCTAGGTTGCTCGTGACAGCCATTTGTACCTACTTACCTAACTAAACCATGGTAAAACATTGAATGTTCTTGAAAGTGACATTGTAAAATTTGCACAATTTAGTAAAATTTATTGGTAATTTTAATTAAAAAAAAAATTAAAAAAGAAAATAAGTTTTATAGTGAAAAATAAAAAACAATTTTGATATGGTTTTTGTTTTTTAGGTTTTTTCTACAGGGTGGCGCACGAATCGTGCTACAAAAATAAAACGTAATAACTTTTTTTCTGTGTGAGTAATCGGCTTATTTTTTTTTTATTTTGTAGGTTACTATTTAGATTTATAAAAATGGATGCTTGGGATACGGAGAAAAGAATTTGGATAGTGCAACGGTACCATGCTTTGCAGTCCGTCATTTCCGTCCAAAGGGAATTTAGGCGGGAGTTTGGCGGTAATCCCCCGAGTAGATGGACCATTATGAGGTTTGTAAACATGTTTGCCGAATCTGGAAGCATCGCACGAAGGCCGTACCATCGAGATGCCAATGTTCGGGTTCAGGATACAATCGCAGCAGTAGCATCTGCAATACAGGCCAATCCAAACGTTTCGACCCGAAACTTATCGGGGCAAATTGGAGTTAGTAGACGGTCATTACAACGGATACTTCATGACGATTTAAACTTGTTTCCGTACAAAGTCCAAATTACTAGCAAGTTAAACCCTCAGGATTTGCCTGTTCGCCTGGAATTTTGCCAAAAAATCATATCAATGGCCGAAGAAGACAACACATTGATCAATTGTTTGTTCATGTCTGATGAGGCCCATTTTGATCTTAACGGCAATGTAAACAAGCAAAATTGCCGTATATGGAATGAGTCTAATCCAACATGCTCCATGAGACGGAACTGCACCCAGAACGAGTCACTGTGTGGTGCGCAGTTTCATCAAGGTGTATTGTCGGGCCGTACTTCTTTGAAGAAAACGGTGTAACCGTTACTGTCAATGGGGACCGTTATTTAAAGATGTTGAAGGAGTTTTTTTTACCCAGAACTGCGCCGAAGACGTATACCATTCAACAGCGTTTGGTTTCAGCAAGATGGAGCAACTGCACATATAGCCAGACCAGTTATGGCGGAGCTAAACAAAAAATTCGCAAACAAATTAATTTCTAGGAACTCCACTCTTCGCTGGCCCCCAAGGTCACCTGACCTGACTGCACCAGACTTCTTTTTATGGGGTTATGTCAAGCAAGAGGTGTATAAAACGAAGCCCAGGAATTTAACTGAATTAAAGCAGTCCATAACGACAATAATTGAGGCGATCCCAACTTCAACTCTTCAGGCCGCAATGAATAATTTTTTGACCAGGTGCCGCATATGCGTGGGACAGCGTGGAGGTCATTTGCGGTGTATAATCTTTAAAAACAACTGACTATTTAAAATAAAATTTAATTTTCTAACCAATAAAAAAAAAAAAATGAAATACATCGATTAAAAAAAAAGTTATTTGAATTTCTTATTGAAGCACAATTGCTGCGCCACCCTGTATAACACTCTGTTGAGGTAAATTTACCCACTAAATCAATAAACTCAACCTTGTTTAATTTAGCTTAAAAAAAAAAAAAAATCAAAATTTTAACTTGTGTAACACCTTTTTTCATGAAATCAATAAGGATTAGATTTTAAAGCAAAAATAGATGTATAAGATATATAGAGGTAAGCCTTGGAAAAAAAAAACCAAAGTAAAGTTCCAATTTAGGAAATCAAACGCGTTGAGAATATCATCAGCCGTAAGCAACCCAAACAATATACCTATACTGAATTGATGTTACGGAATATTTCTTTTGTATATTCTTTTAAGATCCCTTTTTTTGTATTCTCTTACGAAATAAGCCACCCTGCAGTGCTTATATACATATATCTGTATACGATAGTATAAAGGATGATTGTAGGTGCTGCTATGAAGATAGAAGAATAGAAATCGTTTGGAATCCTAAAATCAGGAACGTGATTGAAATTTTATGGATGCCCATGGAAAACGAATCTGTGCGAAATTGCTCTGCTCTGCTCTGGGAGTGAAAATGAACAAGTGGAATGCAGTATATTTGTTTGTTATTGGACCAAGTGATGGCCACCAAAGTCATAGTAATACAGGTATATATAGTCGAATTTATAGAGGTATAGTTTGTTTTCATTTTATCGGTATGCTTTTCTTCCAATGGATTGATTCTTGTTTATATAAAAAAAAATATACATACATACAGTCTAAACAAAACAAAAAAAAGGTGAAAGGGTTCAATGTTTCACAAAGTGAGTGTTAAGCCAATTAAGCCAAGAAGATTAAATTATATCGTTGAATTTCTGTCAAAACTTCTGCATTCCAAAAATTACATTCTATAATAATGGGCATTCATTACGTGGATTCAAGTTGGTAGCACTGGCATTTAACACCTGTCAAACTTATAGCTGTCATTTGAAGTATCATAATATTATAGTTGAATTTTCGCCATTTACGATAATGGATCGCATAAAAATCGAACAACACGTTAAAATTATTAAAATTTACTACAAAAGTGGTGATTCAAACGTAGCCACTTTTATCGCAAATTTCGAACAACATTTTCTTCAGCGATGAGGCACATTTCGCAATGGGTGGTAATCTAAACAAACAAAATTGCAACTTAAGGGGCTCAGAAAATCCACAAGTGATCGAAGAAGTGCCATTGCATCCAGACAAAGTTACTGTTTGGTGTGCTCTATGGTCAAAAGGTGTAATTAGTCCGTATTTATTCGGAGAAGTGGAAGTAGTGCTTGACTGCTAACCTGGATGTGTGGGTTCGATCCCCAGTTTAGGCAGCATTCTTTTCTATATTCCCTCGACTGAACGCCACCTCTGGGATTTAATAAGATAATCTCAATCTCAATCCACTGTGCTAACAAAAATCTATCTTATCCTTCTATTCCTTCTAACATTTGCCTAATTTATAAGACCCTAGGTCTTACTGGCATATATATGTTTGTGTTGTTTTTTTTTTTTTTTTTTTTATGGCTTTATGGCGTGAGAAGTTTCCTGGTCGCCTAATTTCACGTTTTGGCGACATCAATTGGCCACCAAGATCATGCGATTTGACATAGTTAGATTTTTTTCTGTAAGGCTATGCAAAAGATCGTGTTTGCGCAAATAATCCCCAAACTCTAGACGCATTAAAAACCAACATTGCTCAAGTTATGGCCGAGTTACCACTAGAAATATGCGTAAAAGTGGTTAAAGATTACCTCAAAAGCATCGCATGCTTCGAATCTTCCCAAGGCGGCCATTTGAATGATATTGTTTTTTTACACTTAATGGAAAAGTCCATAATTTGTAATAAAATAAAATTTGTATCAAAAATGTATCGCTGTGTGTGTTTTATTTAGATTTATTTTCAAAACCGAAAAATTAATGACCCATTACATTATAGACTTAAAAAAAATAGTATATTCAAATAAGTTTCTCCCCGGTTTCATTAATTCATAATGATTCTTTGAGTTAGTAGCTTTAAAACCTTCTACTTCAATATTTTGTAATGTTTTTTGTCTTTTTATTTAACAACCTTAATAGGGATGTATAAGAAAAAAAAAATTGATAAACCTTTTTTATTATTTATTAATGCAGTTAAAAAATGATCTACCTTTTTTTTAATATCGAATTTTTAAATAAGTATTTTGATATGCAATAGCTTTTATTTAAACTTATAAAAACCTCTTGTTTATATACACAAAATTGCATAGATGAATTGTTCTATGAGAGTAATTGTTAAAAATGGCTTAATGTAAAATTTGTTTCTATTAAATACTAGACCGTACTAAAATTAGCTTACAGAAAAATTATATTTAACATCGTAGAAATCGTTTTTAAGTAAATTATTCTAACGGTTTTAAAAAAGTTGTATGGAAGGTTCCCCTATAATTTTTACTATATAAAAAGAATATTTTTTTAAAATCTTAGTTAAAGTTAAAAAACCACATATTTGATAATTTTTCTTAACATTTCGAAATGGCTCTAAGATGAACTTCGAACGCGAGTAAGAAGATGATGATTTTCTGAAATTTAAAAAAATTCCTAGGACAAGCTCTAGTCTCATGAGCTGACCTCCACTGCGGAGTGCGGACCTTATGTCATGCGGAGTGAGCAGATAAAGGCTCAATGGAGCTGAATATTTGAATATGTAGTTGGGCGATCCCGCTAAGGAATTAAATGATATGTCATCTCTGAACGAGAAATCAATTTATCTATATCAGTATGTTTTGGTTGGGGGAGTGTACTGATGATTCCGCTTAGGGGTTTGTCCACAAATTCTTCCCAAAAATTAATTTCTCATCTACAGGTCAAGCAATCCAGCTAAAAGATCACGGAGCTAGGTGCTTGTAGCCACCATTTCTACCTATTCCTAACTACCAAATCGTTTTTGAAATATACATATATTGAGTTTTCAAAAAAAAAACCAAATCGGTTTAGTTGTTTTCTAGACTTAAAAAAAAAAATGTATGATCGTCGTCAAAATGGTTAAAGATTGGGTTGTTTTTCTACGCCTATTTTTCGGGCGTTTTTTGACTGGTTTTAAATTTTTGTGGGAGCAGTTTTAGTTCGATAAAATCTAACTGCATAACTGATTTTAATGAAATTATCAAACATATTAGGGGTATGGTCAACTCAAAAGTCCATTTATCCTTTTTCGCTATTCGAATGCTACCCGATGAGCTAGTAGGGATGAATGATTATTGTCTTTTAACAACAAAATGTCTACAGTGGCGGAAAGAAAACTTTTTCCCAGACGAAAGGATGCTTTTTTTTATAGAATTTCCGCAGTCCATTAGACTTCAAAATTACAGCATTAAAAAGCTCAAAAGATTTGACCGCTGCATTGATATGAAAGGCATCCTTGAGAACCAAGAAATCAGTCCTTAATTTGAAAAAACACTCTTGACAAGTCTCAAGTGCATAAATAATTTTCAATATTTTGTCTTTGGGTCTCTATTTGGAGTTTTAACTTGAGTTTTGGTCCAAATTCTTGGTGTAACCAGATTCTCTGCTTATATACTGCGAGAAAAATCATTGAGCTGATTAAAATCAGCACTTTTTGAAAATCAATTTTATCCACCTCAGCCCCACTGTTCATCGCCGATACTCCGTGGTCCGAAATTATTATTATTTTTTTTTTTTTCATTTCAAAAATCATAACTTTTGAATGAATAAATTTACAGTAACAATTTTTTTTTCTGAGGAAATTCTTAATGACTTAAGATTTAAAAATGATAATGAAAACGGTTTGTAGAAAGTTTTAGTGAAATTATATTTTCTCAGAAAACCGACGGTTTTATTTTGAAAACAGACGGTTTTATAAAAAAAAAACAGTCACTTGGTAAAAAATAATTATTTCAGTGATTGAAATAATAGCCGAGCATATTTTAGAAAATCATAGCATAAAAAGAGAAGATTAAGTTAAACAGACCACGTTTAGAAAATTCGAAAGTTTAATAGTAGCTGAAATTTCATCAAAAATGATGTTCAAGGGGCAAATTTCAACAAAATTTTTGTTTTTTTCAAATAATCAAGAAAAAGAAAAAAAAAAAGAAAAATTTAACATTCTTCAAGCACAAAGATAGATATTCTTAGTCAAACATTTAATTACCGAAATCGTATTTTAAATTACAAGATTGCGGCCTATGCTTCAGTTATCCTATATCTGTCGTTACGTTGCAAAATTAGATTTAGAAACTGCTGACGATTTGGAAAAGTAAATTATTTTGTATATTTTGTTTTATTTCCGGTTAAGTTTCTCTATAAAGCCACTGAGCTAGGTGATTTATCATTTATCATTTTCATTTTCTTTTATTTATTTTAGTTTTTCGTATTAAATTAATGAATTTATTATAAAATCATTTACAGTTCTCGAAAAAAAAAACCAAAACAAAATTGCTTTACAGCTACCGGGGTGCAGCTATAGATCAGATTTTAATCCCTTACATGATGAGAATTACAAACTATATATCGGTATTTAAATCAACTGGGCTTAAATCTCATTTGTAACTCTCCCTCACATCCTACATATATACATATACCTATAACGACTTTGCAGCGATTTGAATTTATATGAACAAATTCATCATTTTTGAAAAAAAAAAAAAATTATTTGATTTGTGTGCAAATTGCTCCATAAAACATGAATTTACTCTTTGTTCACTCGAATTTTATCGAAGCTGTTTAATGGAACTGAAAGAGAACAAAAAAAAAATGTGGTGTATAAGCTCTTAACCCCCTCGGGGTTATAGTCTATTTGTGCAATTTAATCCTTTCTGCCAATTTTCCATTGTGTTTCGAAATTAACAGCTTTTCTATATATGTATGTAATAATCGCGTTTGTGTGTACCTAACTATATTGTATTCCCCACAAAATGGCATGCAATATATATTTGGCATACTGCCTTCGATTTAGGATGCAGCGACCAATGTAATTAACTTCTGTGTTCCAGAGACTGAAATATTTTGAAGTCCATTTGCAATGGTGCGGTTTGATGCAATGTTATGGTACTCCACGAAGTATATACTTCTATACTAACTGAGTGGAATTCACACCATATGACAACATTTATTTAATTTTTGTTCCATTTATTTGCATTGGCAATGTTGAATAGCGAAATAATAGGTATAATACAAGAGGCATCAGCAAACAAAAAAGAAAAATAAATAAAATTAAGAGCGGAAATTGCAATAAAAGCTAAAATATTTAAATGGCTTGGATTTAGGAACCTTTATATATACTGACAGGAATTTATGGACATTGTAATTATAAAGATTTTAGTAAAACCTAATTTCGTTTTATTATACAATCGCATGCTGCATCAAAATTATCTCTAATGGTATTTTGTAAATTTTTTTTTACTTGTTATACGGCCCTTTAGGATCGGTATTGATTTCAATCAAAAAGAAGTCCAAATTTATTTTCGTCATACGATACGGGATGCGTTGGTATGTTTGATAGTGCGTCTATGTCTAATTCAAAATTGAGCCTTAACGGATTTGCTTCAAATTTAGTACAAAAGCTTTTGCTTTGCCTTGCTCTACAGAAAAGTTTATCCTACAGAACAAGTATTGGTTTTGTGTAGAAAAAACGTTAATATTAAAATTGTAGTTTTCGTTCTTTATTTGTATCTCGAAGTTAAACGATTCACCAGATTTGCTTAAATTTAATTTAAAAATTTGGACTGATTTCATCTAGAACAACTATCGTAAATAACGATCATTCGTTTTTGAATTATAGAGCTTTTTAACAATTTTCCTTTTAAGAATTAATGTCCAAATTGATTGAAATAAGACTGGATTTTACAGTCAGAAACCCAGCCTTAAATTTAAATCTAAGCTTTTGTGTACACCAATGGTACACAGTGAATCACACGGAAAACTTAAGTTCATATAATTTGTTCAAATTTGCAATTTTTATCAAAATTACGATTTTTACTTGCGATATACAGGGTGTCCCATAAACAATGGTCCAAACTGAAACTGATGATAGGCCAAGTCATGGCCACTCAGAATTTAGTATCTTGTTCGTACCGCATCATTACGGTTTTCAAGTAACGGCTATTTTTTTGAAATTTCGAAAAACCTCTACTTCGACCATTTTGCTAAAAATTAATAAATATCATGATGCTTTGATCAAATCTATGTTTTTAATTCAATTTTTAAAAGAGCATCCCGACGAAAAAAAATCTTATGACATAGAACCGGTTTTTACATTTGAAAATTGGGCCCCATCCGTTTTTTTCATTTTTTTAAGACCAAAAATTACGGTACCCGTCGTACAAATTATTTTACCAAAAAATTAAAATCTTAGTTTTCTCAATAACGTGCCCAAAACTTTTTTTTTTTAATTCAGTAATTTTTTTTACAAAAAGGCAACCATTCTATGAAAAAAAATTTTCCGAAAAATCGTTAAAAATTGTACCTCCCATAAAACCATTTTTTTTACTTTCGATTTTCTCAAAAACTGTTCAACTGATATCGATCAATTTTTTATGGAGAATGTTTAAAAAATTTTAAAAGTTTTGTATACCAAATTTTTTTTGGATTTTTCAAAAAATTTTCAAATTTTTATTTTTGAGAACTTAATTCGAAAACTACTCGGTCAATTTTTATTAAACTTGGCACCGAGCAATTTTTTAACATTGTCTAGCAGATTTTTAATTTAAATTATTCTTATGACCAAAAATAATGGTATTCCCATACAAATGTTTAAAAACCGGTATTGAAAATCTCATTTTTCTCAAAAACGGTACCTACGATTTTTTTTAAATAATTTTTAAATTTTAAAATAATTTTCAAAATTATTTCTTGAAAATTGAATATTTCGAAAATGGTAGATGATGTTTTTTTTTTAATCAATTTTTTTAATTCCATAATAAAAAAAGGCTAAAAAATTGCGTACCATTTTTTTTTTTATTTTTTCAAAATTTAATATACTGTCGACTATCCCTAAGTCATACTCTCTCTAAGTTGAATTTCTCTCTAACTCGAACTTTTTCGCTATATATTTTATCATTTCCTTCAATTTTCCATACAAAAACCATTCGAACTCCCTCTAAGTCGAACTCTCTCTAACTCGAACACATTTTCTCAATAATTGGCATCTTTTTTACCCCTTTAGTCGAATTTTGTTTAGAACAAAATAAAATATCATAGCAAAAATAAGAATAATGGAAGAACTTCAGTCAAGGTCGAACACGTGCCCGGTCAAGTTCTTAAGTCGATGCGATCTCTTTTGTCCGGAAAAGAAAGAAAAAATAAATTAACCGATTCAGTTACTATAGTTTTCTTACGTACAGTTTTGCTTTTTTCGTGTAACAGAAAAGTTTTAAAATAAATGAGAAATTTGTATTTTTTTCTAAAATTTTGTGAAAGTGTGTATTTTGTGTAATACATGGCGCATGTACTGTTGGGGCATTATGGCTCCATAATGCCCTTATGCAGTCTACATGTAAAATTAGTTCACACTTAATCTGATTCTGTTAATTTCTTGCGATCTTTTTTCAATAATTATATTTCAAACAACAACAATGAACTCACTGATGTCATCGGAGGAAAAAAACGTTAAAATCCAATTTTGCTTGCATGGACCAGAAAATTTAAGAGAAAATATATGTGCTGGTTGCGGTGAAGATTATACAAAAACAAAGAAATATGGATATGGTGTGTCCTTTGTGGGCAGTGGTCTCACGACTCCTGTACTGGATTCAAAAACACTTCTGATGGATGTTCATTGAATCCTTAAAATTGCCCGCAATATTTCTCTATGGGGTTCGCCATATTTCCCTATGTGTATAGGGCATTATGGTTTTTTTTTAAACATTTTTTTTATTCTAATTTTTTATTTTTACGACTAGAATTCTTAAATTTATTTAAATTATTTAGGTATGTTTTGTTTTTCCCAAATTTAGTAAATATTTTTGATTAAAATAAAAAAATATGGTATCCGTAGTAAAAGTATTTCATATAATGTCCGAATTTACCCTATACTTATTTTTAAAACAGCGTAATTTTATAACATTCCAATGTTTTCCATTTAAATTACATGCATAATATACGAGTATAGATATATTATTATTTTTGTTGGGCATTATTTGGCATCCAATAAGCCAGTGCTGAATTTCGTATTTTTCATTTCTATTATACTTTTGGTTTCAAATAAAATGTAAGATGATATAGAATACCAACCGCACACATAAATTTATAAAAAAGTTTGGTTAAATCTTTGCTTTTCATTTTAATTGATGATTAAAAGAGTAACATGACTTTTAAATGGTTCAATTTAAGTTAAAAGTTTTTTGAGAGCAAATGCTTTCAACAGAAAGAGTGTATATTATTTCCTTAAAAGCCAAAAGAAAAACTTTAAATGGCATATAGTTTCATGGAAACTCAAAAAGTAATTTTCGTAAAATAACTACTTTATCAGTAAGTTAAAGTTCTATATGTGTGCTATCTTGAAAAAAATTAAATTAAATCATTGAATTGTATAAATATACATAAAGTGTTTTCATGCAATGTTGAAATCACTAGAAAAGTTTACCACATGGTTAAGTTTACGATTTGGTTAATGTCAAATTTTTTATGAGAAATGATTTACACAATTTGGAATTTTGCTGCTGAAAATTAATTAAATTTTTTTTGATAAACTTGACCAAATGTCATCGTGACTTTTAGAATAAGTCGTGTTCAGAAATATGATATAGCATTAGATATCTCAGAGAACTTAAAAAAATCTGCCCGTGTTATGTAACTATCGCATTGGCACAAAACTTGTGAATTAAAGCGTAGTTCATACAGAAAACAATAATTAGGAAGTCAACATTTTCTGACTGTTATTGATCAGTATGCTTAATTTACACAAATCCACTTAATGGCCATATATGAATACACAAAAGTAAATGCTCCTACTTGTATTTGTTATGCTTTCAGAATTGTCATCGAAGTGAAAGGAACCATTTCATTTCTTGATTATTCTTTCATCCAATTTCAGTTGAGTTTGAGCTCGGGACCACTTTTACTACTGAAAACGAATGTGAACTAAACTGAAGGAGAAGTAAATATCCACCATTATAGGCGTGCCATATGATTTCCTTGTATTTGCTCATTTTCTTTAGATCACTGCCGAGATTTTGCGACAATTCGACTTTCAGCCCCGAAATCGTTTTGTCATCTTATTCCCTTCGGGCTTAAAAAAAAACTCGAATTTTGTCGCGTGTATCTTACTTTCTTCTTATATCATCAATGAATCGATGACAGCAAATAATTTTAATTTTTATTTACCATCTATTTGTGTATTCTTTTGAGTCCCTTCAATTTTATGTCATCTCAGAAGCTCTTTTATGTTACCTTAGCTGCGCCCTGGTTTTGGTTGTGTTTATATCAAAATACATTATACCTCCATTACATATCTATATAGATATAACTATAGATGTGAAAATAAAACCATCATGAATTACAAATCTGTAAAATCTTTTGTGCTCGTCACGTGTCAAAATGAATGAAAAGGACAGGACATGTTAATTTAAAACCAATAAATTTACTGAATTTCGATGAATTTTAATGATTACCTACCGAACAGAGGTATATTTTTTTTTTTAAATTAGATTTATTACTTTTGTGTTTAAACAAATAAATAATTTCAAGTTCAGAATAAATACATAGTTAGTTTAAGGAAAATAAATTTATAAAAGAAAAATAATATATATAAACACGTTTGGTTCGCACGAGCTATCTTTCAATCAAAAGTGACATTTTGGTTCAAGCTTTTTATTGTATTCAAAAACTAATCATCATCATCATCATCATCATCAATATAATAAAACGACAAACACGAATTTTGGGGTACCATTTACGCGGTCTACAAAAGCCGAAAGTATATAAATTATATGTCGATGGAAAGGTTTTTTTGCATAGAAGTGCACAAAGCAAACATTTATTAAATAATTTTACCACAAAGACTAAAAAACAATAAAGTAAAATTGCATTATAAGTGCGAGGAGATCGAGAACCATAGCAAGAGCCAGAGCGAGACCGAGTATTTGTTCACAAACTTATTATATTTTCGTTAAATGCAATGGTTCGTGCATTTAATATATTCGTTAAGATGGTTAGTGAATTCGAGTGAGGGATTTTTGTGGGAAGAATTTTATTTCTGAGGATTTTTTTCTGTTGTGTTAGATTTTCGGCCATTGGTCGATTTAATGCAAGGAAGCATAAATTACGTATAGTTGTAGGTATATTGGTTTTGCATGGAAATATTCTGCAATCTTTTGTGTCTCTCGCTCATTGGGTGTTGTTTTTTAAATTGAAATAAAATGTGAGCAAAAAAAGGAAGAATGCTTTCAATTTGTAGATGTAGTGTGAGGGATGTTTAAGCTGAGGCGTGGAACAATAACTTTTTATTTACTAACCATCTTAACGAATATATTAAATACACGAATCAATACATTCGACGAGTATTATTTTCGATATAAATTTAATTGGTCTTTATTGACTACTTCCGGGATGGTCTTGGGACCAGTGGTTCTGGGATCGGCTAAACCCAACCCGGCAGCGCGGCGTTCAGTGCTGCAGGAAATAATAAAAAGTAGCTCATATAATAATAATTAGCTCAGTTTTTCTCCACGCTCAAGACTGCTTTTAAACGATGATATTATTCTTGCGATTTTTTACTTAATGTTGGAGTATCCACCTCCAAAAATCGTATGCATCGAAAAATAAAGTTTTCTAGAATTTCATATGAATTACAATATATTTTCTAGAAGTTGTTTTTCAATTAGATGATAATGTTATTAGCACTCGAGTTTCGGGGGCTGGACGTACTAGTAATATTAATTATATTTAAATATTTATAATATTTAAATATTTTGACAAGATATCTAATACTTTAAATGCGGTATACTCCAGCTAAAATCTTTAAAACACCACTTTGGAGCAGAATTTGACGTCATTTTGACGTCAGACTGTAAACGCGTTAATCATTTGCGTTGACCATCTACTTTAAAGTTTATGTGATCTGAAAAATTGTTAAAGAATCAATATAACAAGAAATGAATGGATAAACAACCTCTACACCAAGGCGATGCACAGCATCTGATTGTTCAACAATTTTCAGTTAAGAGAAAAAAAATTGCAAATGGTTTTGGGGTGTTTTTTTTTAATAATTTTTATACTTTTTATATAAAATTTCTTACAAATTTATGTGTACATTTTTTTAAGAACTACGCTTAGCCTTGAGTGTTATATGTTAGGAAGATTAAAGTATAAGAGTAAGACCGTTAGAAGTTTTTTATTTGTTTTGATTCGTTTTTATTCGAATATTAATATTTTCTTTATTTCTTTATTTTTTGATTTTTATTTTTTTAATAATTTTTAATGTATTTTTAGGTAGAAAGATATTAATTAGTTTTAAGAACACATATTAGGCTTTCATAATAATAAAAAAAAAATTATACTTAATAACGTGTTTTTGTGAAAAAAATCATATATCGAAGTCAAAAAACAACCCAAAAATGCTTATCAAATGTGTTTGATAATAAATTGCGGGAAAACCGTTATCCACATAGAAAAAAGTTGTATGATAGATACAAATTTCTAACTGTTCTTGTTTAAATAAAAAAAAATAAAAAATCGGTTGTAGTTTGGCAAAGTTAGAACCAGTCAAAGAAAAAAAGAAAAAAGTATAAAAATCATAAAAATCATAAAAACCGTTATAAGTCGAAAATGTAGCGAAAACGAGAAAATTACCTTTTAAGTTTTTCGACTTGAAATAACCTCAGAAACTCATGGTTTTCTTCTGAGGCGGTGGTTTCGGGACAGCCTGTATACTACGAACTAATTCGTATTTCTATTAAATTGAATTTGTAGTTTTGTGTATTCTACAAAATTAAAGGATCTTAAATAAAATATGTCTCGAAAATCGTACAAATGCTTTTATTTGTATATTAACATCATTTGTTGCAATAAATTCTTCCTTTATCGATTGAATATAATAAATATTTGTTGTTAATTAAAAACAAAAACTTTAAACTTTAATCACTTTTTATCATCATCAGGATCGACACCTTTGTTTCTTCTTTTGCAACTATAAAAAAAATGGTAATTTTGCATAGTGTTTAAAAGAATAAGGAAAGTTTACTTAAATTTTATTTCACTAAGCAGCGCATATAGCTGTTGTCAGTGGCGTAGCGTGGCAGGGGCAAGGGTGGCACAGGCCCCGGGTGGCACTTTACTTGGGAGCGGAAATTTTCCATAATATACGGGAGGAAAATTTTAAATATATCCTGGAGATAATTTGCTCGGGGCGGCAATTTTTCAAAATATTAATCAAAACAGACGTTAATTCTTTTCTGTTTTTATATTTCCTTTTCATTTGGATCTATTTTAGGGGGGCGGCAAATTTCCAAAATATCCGGGAAGCAATTTGCTAGGGGATATAATCAAAACAGACGTTAGAGTAGTAGTGTATAGTAGCCCGTGGTCTTGGGTTCAATTTCCAACCTATGCCACCTAAAAACAGAAATATTTTTTACGGGTTACTGCCTCTTGCGAGGAATTGACAAATCCTACAAGAGTATCTCTTTTCATGAAAAAGTGCTTCTCACCTTAGCTTTTCAGGTTTAGAAAATTGTAGGTCACTTCCATTCCTGCCAATAACATGCACATAGGAATAGTTGCGAGTTGTAAGTCACTAGGCCCTGGTTTTACTTGAGCTGTCACTGTTATTTTTTAATTTATTTATTTTTTAGAAGTTATTGTTAAAGATTTCTGTATGCTCTGTTTTTATATTTTCTTTTCATTTGGATCCATTTTTCTTCAAATTGATACATTTTATCAGTCCAAAGAAATTATTTAAAAGTTAACGATAACACTGCTTCAAAGTCAAGAAAGTGTTGTGTTTAACACTTCCTAACAACAAAAGTACCTATACATGAAATGCTGCTCTATCTCTGTATATTATGTATGTCCAAGTACTCTAAAGTTAAATGTCACAAAAAGGCATTAAAAAACGAATTCAAATTATAGGTACTAGCGATAGAAGGTAATACAATTTTGCTCAGTAACAGGTTAATTCGTGTGGTTACTTCATTTTATTTTACTGTTGGATTTTTGAATTTAATAATTGTTATAAGTTATGAGAAGTTTCGATTTCATCTAAGATCAGCTGTGAAAAGTTTAACACCTTTAATTGAACTGTAGAAAACATGCAAATTTTTTTTTAAATATAAAACCAGTTTTGAATTTTTAAATTTGTATGGGTTGCTTTAAAATATGTTTTCGTTAAAAAAAGCTTTCACCAACATTTCTTATTCTTCATTTTAATTCAAGAAAAATGGCAATGGGAAAATTTTAGTTAAGCAGCTGTTTATCTTTGAATTTTTTAAAACATCAAAACAAAGTAATGGTGTCAGAAAAAAAATGTTAGGGGCGGCAAAAATTGGCTCTGCCCCAGGCGGCAAAAACCCACGCTACGCCACTGGCTACTGTTGGGCTTGATTTATAGATTCCACCAAGAATGTTAAAGAATTGGGCATCTATGAATTCCTACAAGCAAATCGCACCAGTTAAAAATATAGAAAGAATAAAAAATGTAGGAACTTACCGTCTGAAAATTATCCTCTTTCTTTAATTATATATTCCATTTTATCAGGATTGCTGGCATTTTTCGAATGATTTGCCAAAAGGCAAAGACTATAAAATTCACATTCATTAATTATTTAATACTTATAATATTACATAAAAAGCGAATATACTTATCCAAATGCAATTATAAAACTTTTTTCTTTCGTTTTTTGTTTAAAGTTTCAAAGCTAAAGCAACTCCAAATTTCAGCTTTCAAGTTTATTCTTTTTTTTACTTCGTTTTATTTAAGTACTTTGTTTTTTTGATATTTTTAATTTATTCTCACTTTATTAAATTTATATAGTATATGTTTCATTCCTTATTCATAAATATTTGTACTTCTTTTTTAAATTTTACTACAGTAGACGCTCGATGTAGTGAATAATTACAACCAGGCTTAAGTTTAGTTTAAGTTACAAAATAAACTTTTTTTAATTTATTAAAGCGTAAAATAATATTAATATTTCATAATATCTGTTATACATAACATACAATAAACTTTATTTTTCATAAAAACGAAAAATTTCATAGCCCCCGGTACAAATTCTTTTTTTTTGTTTTTTTAAATAAGAAAAAACTAAAACTTCTGTTTGTTTGTTTCTCAATTTTAAATTGACTTGCACTGCTTTTTCTTGTTAATGTTTCATAAATATCTCCAAAAAAAAGTTCAAAATGCTGTAAATGCATTGCTGCTGGGTAATCTTGTTAAATATTGAAAAAAATGTGAGTTCAGTATATCGAGATACCTTTTGTTCACTATTTAGAGTTATCTGTATACTGCAATTTTGGGTGTTCACTGTACTGGATATTTCACTCTTCCGAGATTCAATATATCGAGCGTCTACTGAATAGAGGCTGCCGGCGCGGCGCGGTGGAACGGGCGGTCAAAACGCAAGTAAGCACGTTTCAAGTAAATAACTAGTTGCATTTGCAGCTTTATAAAATATTTAGTCGTATGCATGAAATAAAATAAAAAACGTTTATTTTACAGTAAAGAGTACCTATGAATAATATTACAAAAAAATCGTAAATATTACAAATGCATGCTTGAAAACACAAAACGTTAGTACCTACATATATAATATTCCGTTGCTTTTCCGTTCTGACCACGGATTTCGTAAAAGTACAAGTATTTTGTAAATTTACGAAAACAGTCGTAAATTCCATGAATGGTTTTTCGTAAATTTACAAAATACTTGTACTTTTACGAAATCCGTGGTCAGAACGGAAAAGCAACGGTAAGCTGCAGCTATGGGTAATAAGAAATGTTTTGTTGATATTTAAGACTTTCGTATATTTTACGAATGGTAAAAATCCTAGTTTTGTTACAAAATATTTTGTGAGAAATACAACTGTAATTCGTATCCACACAAAATATATTTTGTATAATTTACGAAATGCTTTAAATTTTTAACGATTGTATTAGTAAACTTACAAAATGTTTGTAGTTTTTCAAAATCATTCGTAAAAATATTCACAAATTGAATATGCGTATTTCTGCTTCCCCTGAAAAAAGATATATTGAGTACAGTTTACAAATTTTTTGTATACATATCACGAAATATTTGTGTGAAAAAGATTCAAAAATGTGCTTTCATAAATTTTACAAATTTTTCGTATTTTTGAATTTTTTGATCTCAATGTTGGCTGCGAAAAATTTGTTTATTTTACAAAATTTCGTATTTTAAACAAAAATCAATCTACAAACATATTTTGTAGTGAATTTACGAAATATTTTTTTTGAGTGTGCAAGCCTGATCCTCAATCCTTCTGGACCAAAGTAATTGTAGGAAAACTGCGTTCAGGAAATTCACATTGCGGAAAAAAAATGTTGACGTTTTTTTGGAGAAAAGGGCTTTAGTTTTTAGTTATTCACGTTTATCATAAATTAAGGTTTATTAAAAAAAATCAGATGGTGTACAATAAGTTAGTTAGTTAGTTTTCAAGTAAAATCACTAAGATGAAACGATTGACTATATAGATGCCATTAAAATGCAGTTTTGAATTTCAAAATTAATCAATTAATTTCTATAATTAAGTTAATTTGTACAAATTTTGTAGTTTAATAATAATAACAATTTTTTTCTTTAAAATAAGATAAATAATGTTAAGGTACAATATTCAGACTTTAAAACACACTTTGATCCTACATAAAAGTTGGTTCGTGCGACCTAGTAATTTTGTACTTAAGTTACGTAAATCTAGTAAAGGTAAGTACTTATGTATGTGAGTTTTCCTATTTTGTCAAATTTATTTTTAAAAGAAGCTCTTGGTATACCGTTGATCAAAATAAAACAAAGCAAAAATTTGTTGTTGAATTTATAGCAAAACAAAATTAAACTCCTCCACGATCCAGAATTTCTATTCTATATACACACAAAAATTCAAAAGACCCATAGTTTATAAAATAATGGTTCCTGTTGGTATAGAAACAGATTATGGAAACGTATTATCTGTAAAATTGGATATGGTGCATTTAAATTTTCTGCAACAGCAGCAGAGCATCATCAGCAAGATATAACTACACCTAATTCCATAAATTACTATCTATATGAATCTAATCACATAACTTGTTCACTTAAGAGCACATACTATCTCTGAAAATAGTCCAACCTTCGGATAATCCACTAAATTAAATTGATAAATCTTAGGTACATATAAAATACCGTTGGATATCTATAGGTATATGTCTATGCCTATGCCTACCTTAGAAACTAAACTATAGGAACATAGTATAACAAACAAACCATTTTCAACAAGCACAAATTTGCACACAACATTGAGATTTAACAAAAATGAAAGTTCTCTATAAATCTACTTCATAAACCCAAGGACATAAATACACACACACACACACACACACCCATACACATATTTATATACCCCACTCATATACACTCACAACAACATACATTCCTCAATTACGGTTCCTATTTTCCGGTGCATTTAGTGAATGGAGGCCCATTTTCCAGAGGACCAGAAGAATATGCACTCCACCATCAACGTACTTCATCATGTCACGTATAATTTTAATCTTACTTCGTTCCATGGGGTGCAATGAAAAATAAAGGACACTCTTCACCGAACCCATAGCATATAACAAAACCCAATCCACCCAACTACTTCACTAACACATTCAAATGTCCTGCAAACTTTAGAACAGCAAAATATTTCCCGTCGTTGTCGTCGGTCGTCGGTTGACGGTAGCGTTGTCGTTCTAGTCATCATATACCTATATGTATAGTTGGTTGAAGCTCGCCCCATCATCGCATCGTACCTACCGTATATACCCCGTTTTTTTCTTCTTCCTCTCCCTATATATAGTATATTGTAGGGGTGCTCCAGATAGAATCCCTTCGAAGTGCACTTGTGAATGTTTATTTCAACGTTGAGGACATTTCGAGAGCGCTTATGGTTGGCGCACTGGCGACAAAGTCCATTCCTAGGAATAGAACAAAAGATCAGTGTGCTTCAATGGTCTGGATCTGTACCACCGCAGGGTGCTTCACTTTTATGATATTGTCGCACTTCTACTAGTTTCCTTTTTTTGTTTTTTTGTTTTTTCTTTTACACAATTTCTATACGGGGGCGGTCGATGGTTGGGCAATTTTAGTTTGCTTCTTCAACAGGCCTGAATGGTGGAAAAGTAGGGTATAGCAAGGTAAAAGTATGGAGTTACTGTGTTCTGAACGGGAGCGGTTCGATACAATTTTTGACCGGAAATCCCAAAAAATTAAATTTTACTTTTCTATATAGTGGGGTGGCTTAATTCAAAAACTGTACGTCTTGTGATAAAATCATACATTTTTTATTGTTGTCAAATTATATGAACATGATTTTAAAATATTGGCCAACTCTATTTGTCCACCCATTTAGCTGGGAGGGGGGCAAATAAAAAAAATAATTGAAAATAGAAAATGAGTATAAAAACACATCGGCAACACTGAAAATATCATGTTATAGCTTTTTTTAAAGCCAGTAATTCTTTCTTTATGATTTTTAATGAAGTTATTTTAGTGCTTAGTTTTTGAATACCTTAATGATTTTTAAACTCTTAATTTTTCGAATTTATAAAAAAAAAAAACAAAATATAAAGAAAAGTAACTCTTCCGATTGGTTGATTTCGAAAACGGTGATTTTTATAAAAAAAAGTATGTTAATGTTTTTTGTAGGAAATATTCCAAATTTTTCTATTTTTTCTGTATAACCTACCATTTGGGAATAATTCCTGAAAAATAATTTTGGGGAACCTTCAATCCTCCGAAAAATTGTTAGCGGTGCTCATATCGGCAGCTTCTTATGAACACCATTAGGTGAAAACCCAGCTTTCCGGCGATTAATTTCTGTAATTGGGCTTTTTTATGGCTTTATATTGACTGGGCTGTCATTTTTTTTAAATTTAAAACTGTTATAAAATCCAAAAAATATTTTTTTTATAGAATGCTGTTAAACATTTTTCATTACATTGTCGGTAGCACACAAGTTCTTGAAAAAAATAAGATTTTCGTAAATTCCTTAACAAAATTGTATGGCAGGTACCTAACCTACCATTATTTTTGGTCCCAATTTTAACCCATGTTTAATGAAAATAGACCGAACCATTAAGGATGTAGCCGAACGGACAAACAGCGATGATTTTTAAAAATGGAGCGCTAAATGGACGAGAAACGCGTTTTCACTGTTAAGTAATACTTTTTCAAAATGGTTTCGGGGTGATTTTTCGAACAAAACAATTTCCAGCCATGGGGCTTATTTTCATTTTGATGGCTTCTAACTTCTTTAATGTTAAAAAATGTCCCACTTTCGGTTCAAAAAAAACATGATTGATTGTTGAGAAACAATTATTGCATCCGCACAATGTGTCACTGTTTGGAAATTTAGCGCTGTATACACAATATTCAGCCACATTTATGCAAATATAAAAGTTACATGCGCCAGAAAAGCCCAGCAAAACATCCATTATTACATTATTTTTTATTATTAAAAAAAATAATTAAATTATGAAATTTTCAAAAAATTGACATAAAATAAAAAGAAAAATATAAAAAAAAAAAAAAAACAATAGCAACAGTGTTACAGGATCATGCAATAAATGAAAAATCGGAAATTATAAAAACTACTTTTTTTAGTACAGTCACAATATTTATGATCAAGTTACTAAGTCCCTTTACATTACTTTTGTAAGACCCCTTCTTGAATACGCTAGCCAAGTATGGTCTCCATTCCAAAACGCCCACTCCCTTAGAATTGAAGCTGTACAACGTAGGTTTGTTCGGCGAACCGACTTCGCGGCCTTCCGTGATCAGATAACTTTATACTGCCCCCCTACGAAGATCGTCTGAAATTGATCAATTTGCAAACTCTTAAAAAACGTCGAGAAGTCGCTGATATACTCTTCTTGCACCAACTCTTAACAGGGACTATTGATTCACCTATTCTATTGGAAATGGTCCCGTTCTATACTAACCCACGTAACCTAAGATCTGCCCCACTCTTCCGCCCACCATACCACCGCACCAACTATGGATTCTTTGAGCCGATATCAAGAATGCTGCATTTGGCAAATAACTCAACGACAATCCTCGACTTTCATATCAACATATTCACTCTCAAAAACTCGCTATACAATCACCTCTCATAATTCTAAGGCCCCCTGCTTTTTCATTTATTTTAAAGTTTAATTTTTAAGTTTTTTGATTTGTAAAAAACTGGTGGGTGGGCCTATGGGCCCATTAAAATAATTAAAACAAAAATAAATAATAAAAAAAAAAACAACGAAAAACCCACCATAGTCTCTAAGTTTAAGTTTAGTTTTAAGAATAATATGTATTGCTTTTAAGTCCAGCTTGTATTAAGCTTATAATAAATAATAATAATAAATAAAAAAAATTTAATCCACTGGATTTTCGAGTTCTTGAGTATGGAACTTTTACTCCTATTTTTTTCATTTTTATTTCGGTTTATGCAATTTTCAACATTCTTTTAATAGGTTCAACATTGTGTGTTATGTTAAGTGCTCAGCAAATACGAGCCTTAAATCAGTATTCTCATGTTTTTACCCCAAAAATTAATTTAAGAAATAAACTCCATCAAGCTTATTTATTAGATTTGGTGTGTTCAGAAAAATGAGATCTCAGAGATCTCAGCAATCTCAGTTATACCTGAACAGGATTCCTCAACAAAATTTCTCAGCTTCGCTGTCACAACTCTGAAGAAAAAAAATCTTGGATTCGCTTGCTCACTTCTTGAGTGAGAAAAATCTCTGAGATCTCATTTTTCTGAACACGCAAATTTTTTACTTGTTAGATAGTTTCTAGGATAATTCAAAATAATTCGAACTAGTTGGAAATATGCTTTTTTTTAATTAAATAAAATGTTACATTAGCCAAAATTTAGACTACCAAGTCCGTTGTCTATAAGTTAACTATAGCTCTTAAACATCAAATAAAAATGTTTATCTATAACTTGGAAGGCTGCCCAAAGTTAGACAACGTTTATAAATACGAACTCATATGTTTAAGTTGTAAATTTATCTGAAAAAAAAATTATATTTCAAAGATAAAGTTATGCACATATGTACGTCACATAGTGTACAATTGATTCCTGAATTTATGAAATAAAACTCTACACTAATTGCTCACTGGAAAACGATAAAAGTTGAAATTTATGACTTCTACCGGATTTACAATACATTAATAAGGCAACGATAGGTATAACAGGTGAACGATACGGAAAAAAAGTTCATTTTGTGTTTATAGGTATATTCACTCTTGACTCATCGAAGCTGTCAACTCGGATGTACCATGGAATGGTATATTTTCAGTGCATATCTGAAATTACCATGACAATGTACAAATCTCAAGGTCAAACTTTTGAGTTTGTTATGCATGTTTTCCCACACTGATACCCACAAATTCCCTTTTTTCCCTCCCCTTTGCAATAATTTGCAATTCTCCCACAAAAAAAAATACATATTTCATTGTAATTTGAGTTTTTGTAAACATTTGAACATTTACATTTACAACAAAAATAAAAATAAAATATGTTATTTTTGCTTCGGCATATACAGTTAATGGTCGGCGAAAATAATTATAAGCGAAAAAAATAGTGGAGACTTCATCCGTATATATTTTTGCTACAAATATCTTTTTCGCTGATCGAATAGCGTAGTACTGCAGAATAAAAACCAGAATAATAGTCTTCGTTTATGATTTATATCACTTTTTAATGGAATTTTTTCGTTTAACAACGTACTAGGCTATAAAGTAGGCAAAATGCAAAAATGAAAATAAACGCATTCAAAAATTTAGAATGAGTTCTTTTTACACATGAAAATGTTTTATTTAATCATAGTTGACATTTTTTTTTTAATAAAATAAGCAATTTAAGAAAAAAAATGAGTATAAAGTGAAATAATAATTTTGTACTATATATGTGGATCGAAAAATCCATTTTTAGCTTATTTTGGACGTGAAATTCCCACAAAAAAGGATAAATCCCACGACCTGGCATTGCTGCGGCTGAGTCCCATGAACTTGCTCTTAGTATTTGATCATATTGTGGTTTTAAATACTTGCATAATAATTCTATTCATCTGATAAAAAAAACTAAATTAGTTATCGAAGCATATATTAATATGCCACCTTCCAAAACGTAGTTTAGTTTAAGGAAGGTATTTTTATTTTGTATATATATAAAATTTTGTAAAAAAAATTCAGATCAAAATTTAGTATAGTTACTCAATTTTTTAGAATTAATTAATGTAGAGTTTAAAAATTAAATTTGCAAAAAAATCAACTACCCTTGACGACATATCGTATTTTCAAAAAATAGTATTGCAAATTAAAAATAATTTTTTTCAAATTTTGATATGCAATGTTATTCCAACTTTTTAGAAGGTCTCGTGTAAGAAATTTCATTAAAATCAATTCAACCGTTGTTGAAAAACGAAAAAATGGTTCTATGGCGAGCTTACCACGATATCTAGAAAGCGATAATCTAGAAAGCAAAAATCTCGAAAGTAAAAATCTCGAAAACAAAAATCTGAAATTGAAAAAAATCTAGAAATACAAAATTCAAAAAAAAAATCTTGAATTCAAAAAACTAGAATTAGGTATTATATTTTAATTCTAGATTATTTATTTTTTTGTTTTATAAAATACACAAAATCACAATGAAAATTCATTTTCTTAAATTTTCGACTTTAAAATCCAAAAATCGATTTCACAAAATTTATAAAAAAGCAAATCTTGCAGATGGAGAACGGCAAAGTAGCTAAAAGTGCGACGCAAACACTTCGATAGCTAAATCACAAGTGATGATACAGTTAAGAAATTCAAAAATCCTTTGTCCAATTGACATTTTAACCCAAGCTGTGCTGTGAATTGTGATGCCAGTGGCCCCTGGGTCAACTAATACAACTATATAATCACAATTGGGCACAGACAAATAAAATGTTTAATAAATTGAATATTTAATGAGTTTTATTTGAGTTTAAAGTCCTTAAAAATCTGAAATAATTTTTTTTTAGAGATTATTTTCTAGATGTAATCTTTCGAGATTGTTGTTCATTCTAAATTTTTGTGCATTCGAGATTTTTTCATTCTAGATTAAAAAATGTTTTTTCGAGATTTTTTGAATTCGAGATTTTTGTAATTCGAGATTAAGTCATGATCACTTCTATGACAGATGCCGTTTTTAATCGATAGATACAATAATATGGTAGATCGTATTAATATTATCTCATATAAAATTTTTAATCAAAATTGTAGGCGTCGTTTTTGAGATAAATGAGATTCTTCTTACCAGTTTTTAAACACTTGTATATAGCAGGAACCTTTTTTTTAGTTTAAAGAATAAATTTCAATTAAAATCTGCTAGATAATGCTTAAATAATGATGGGTGCCTTGTTTAATAAAAATCGACCAAGTCGTTTTCGAATTATTTATAAGTTCTCCAAAAAAATTTAAAACTTTTTTTAAAATGCAAAAAAAAAAAATTGAAAATTTTGGTATTAAATTCTTTTAAAACTTTTTTTTAACATTCTCTATATAAAACTGATCACAATAAGTTAAATTGTTTTTGAAAATATAGAAAATCAAAACAATGGTTGGCAAGTATGAAACCATTTATAATATTTTTCGAATTTTTTTAAATTATTAAATTATTTTTTAATGTCTGGTCACAATGCTCAAAAGAGGGCACAAAAATTAAAAAAAAAAAATTTTGACAGAGGAGAGTGCCATTTGACAGAAATAGCAAAAAGTGACCGATTTTTTGGTATTTTTTTTGTAAATGCGAACAAATTAAATAACCATTTTTGATCACCCATTAACTTTTTTTTGACCCCACAGTTATCGAATAAATCGATTTTGTAAAATGAAACGAGGTCGGCGACCTCAAAAAATTATTTTTTTCAAATTTAGTTAATATATTCGATTGGTCTCTTTTTTTACTTAATTGAACACACTCTTTCTATTTTTGACCACAACTAAAAATATTTTTTTTGATTTTTGAAAAAAAAAATCGATTATTTTTAATTTAATTTTTTTTCACTTTTTTATTTTAACTATAAAATTTGAAAAACAAAATTATCTAAAATTTTGAGCCTTTGGAATAATTCTAACCACTCAATTTTTTTTTTTTTTTTTAATTTTGAAAAAAAAAAATTGTTTGATAAGTTTGAATAATTGTAAAGGGTCACGTGGGCATCTTTCAAAAATAAAAAAATTAAACAAAAATTTAAAAAAAATATATATTTTAGAAGTGGTCAAAAAATTTACAAAAAGAGACCAACCGAAAGTATTAATCAAATTTGACAAATTCGATTTTTCGGGGGCGGCGTTCGAAATTTATTCGAAAAAAGTTAATGGGCACGTGTTGACTGGCAAAGTCACCATTTATTTTTGTTGAAATATTGTGGTATTGAAGACGTTTGGCGTTTATCAAAAAAAACATTTTATTTTTCTATTTTATCCCCAATTCTTCTTGAGTATTAAGTGAGTGGATATTTTTAAAACTTAAATGTTGTATTTTACATAAACAAGGCTCAGTTCTTAAAATATACAACCCTGTGCTTCAGCGCATAACAATAACTCCCCCACAACTTTAGGCTAATGAAGCTTAAGGCATCATGAAAACTATTCGAAGCGTATGTACGACTTACGAGTATAATATATATATATACGTATACATCTCACCAATCAAATGATATCCTTAGGCACTCGTTTACTGCTCCTTTCTGCAATATGATAAGATTCTTCGGATCGCGCGATGCGATTTAAGTATCTGTGTACTTCCTGCATTAAAACAAAGAGGTAAACAAAATCAGTTCCAGCTGTGTGTCCTCGATAGGTCCTCAGCATAATCTATGACTCATTGAGTATGCCTTAAAATTCTCTGCGGAAGGATGCTATATAGCCTGCGGGGCGGGTGAATATGTAGGTACTTCTCTTTCGGCCTCAAAACAGTCTCACAGACTGGAGAATTTAAATTCTTTTGTATGCACATTCCCTTCCTGTTCCATCCGTTCTTAATGCACAGAGAGATCCATCTCCAGTATATATACACCTCGACTCCCGCAGGATCCGACCCCCAAGCGAAACACCAAGAGTAGGTAGGTATATAGTTCTGAGAGTCCATTGTGTTCCCAGTCCTATAGTATAAAACTGGGTGCGCTCTTGTGTGTATGTGACTGCATGGGACTGGGAGTCATTCACCGCTTAAGCCTTTCAGTCTCTTGGCGTTAGGTAATCTTCATTTGCATACACTTTAGTTACACCGTGTTAATGGTTGTGTGAGTATTTTTTTTTTTTTTATTTTATTTTTTATTTCAAAAAAATATTCCCATTCTCGTTCCGAAAAATAAATTGTTTGCTCTGCGCTCTATGATGCAACATAAAGACGAATTGCATGAATGAGGTTTTAATTTCAGCTGAGCGACAGTGGTGCGGGTATGGAGGGTTCTATAGAGGAGGGTGTGTTAGATCTGGATGAAGCGCTGATGGCTGGCGATGGCTGAGGTGCTGCTGGAGGAGGTGACTGTTGCAAGCCTCTAGAGCTGGTATACATAATTGTTGCATGAAGTGCTTACAACAACCTTATATTTGAATTGTGTGCGAGTTGCACTAGTTTCTTCGGTTTAGTAGGTTGCTTTAAGTGCAATTTGCTGCAAGTTTAAGATTTAAATTATGCGAGCAAGTAACTTGATGTTTGTATGTATAAAAGTGTATGTACATACATATAAATGATTTAAATAAATGTAACGTTTAAATTATTTTGTTTTTGTATAAGAACGCGAAGGACATAATCAGAACTGTACGCGGGCCTTGCATTCGAGTTAAATATGTATGTATTTTTTTTTTTTAAATCTTAAGTAAAAAAATATTCAGCAGAAGTTTCAAATTTACAAATTCTACAGCTGGGAAACTTATTTTTGAAAATAAATTCTTTTATGTGCTACATGTACCAACATCTTTGTTAGCTATAAGATGGTTAGTTTTTGGTTAAAATTGTTTTATTCAAGCACTTATTAATAATTAGTAAAGGGTATAGGAGCGAAAATTGAAGCACCCGCTCTTAAAGTTGTGACTTAGATAGCTTTTTACGGAGGGTGGGATGGCATGGTAATAAATTCCATATAAAGTTATGTTTTAAAAAAACATATTTGATTCTTAACAAAAAGATAGGTTTTTAAGACCCTCCAAACTTGAGTTTTATATTCCACACTGATGTTACTCAGATTATCAGAAAAGAAAAAACTCATCTTCTTTCTGTTCCTTTGAATCGTATTAATTATCCGTTTCAAATTTAAAAACGTTCGTTCGGCAGAAGACATTGATATCGGAAGTGTAGCAAAAATCCATAGAAACATATTAATGTTCATGAAATTTTATTCTGGATGATTGTGCGCTTCAATTGAATTTTTAGGCTTGATATCGCCTCAACGGATCAAATATCTCTTTCCCATTTCAAACTTGATGAGACCAACAGATTACCAGCAGTAGCAAATGTTTGATAAGACTCGACAGTTTTAATAAGTTTATCAGCTGCTTCGTCAATTTCGAAAGAATCATGCATCAAGGGAACCAAAAATCCTTTTAATATATTGACCTGGTTAGGCAAAAAATTTCAAAAACAAAATTTAATTAATACAAAAAGATCAGCAGAATCAATGCAACATTTTGTCAACTTTAGTCTTACACTGTTGTTCTGAATTCTTAACAAAAAAGGCAAAATACAAAACATCTTACTATAATGAACGGTGTTCATTGATTTAATGAACGGTGTTCATTGATTTAATGAACAGTGTTCATTGATTTAATGAACAGTGTTTATTGATTTAATGAATGGTTTTCACTGATTTAATGAACGGTGTTCATTAATTTAATGAACGGTGTTCATTTATTTAATGAACGGTGTTCATTGATTTAATGAACGGTGTTCATTGATTCAATGAACTAAAACTCTTCCTTAATCTTCGTTAAATGACGGACTTGTTTGGAATTGAAGGAATCTTTTAAGAGCTGATCTCTGAGGTAAACTAATCGAGGGATATTTTCCTTCTTTGAACGGAAGTTGGACAACATATTTTCCATCAAACTTTCGTTAATGCGATCTGCAAAAATGTTTTTTTACATTTTTCTTCCTCTAGCGATAAGAATTTTCGGCTCTGAACCTCTTCAAGTTCCCAAAACCTACTTACAGGGGAATCTAAAGTATGATGTGTCACCCTAGTTCCGTCGGTTCTCCTTTTATTTTGCCTTCAAAGATAATTGATGGGTAAGCATCACTGCCCAATAAGACATCGATTTTACTGGTTTTGTTGAACCGGGGATCAGCAAGCTCTATGTTTTTGAGGTAATTCCAATTAGCATTGGGTATCTTTTGTGTAGGAAGGACAAAATTTGTGGAATTTGTTTCCATTCCTGTTATGATTTAGTGATCTAAATAGTTAAGCTGAATAGTATTGGGGGGAATTGATCCTCTTGGTCCTCCCCCTATATACGCCACGGTAACTGACTTTTTTTTTTTATTTATTTAATGCGTTAAAGACTAACGTTAAAGTTACAATATTTTTTTAGAATACGTACATTTATATTATATTATATTCTACTACAATATTGCATTAAAAAAGTTAATTTTAAATTTTATACTTTTAAAATTATCATTTACTGAAAAGATCATAAAATAATATCTGTTAAATACTGAAATCAATTGAACTTAGAATTTGGTTGTTAATTTTTAATAATTTCCAAACCTGATTGATTATTTTTGAAATTCACCATGATGTAAACCTTGTCTGAATTTTTGTAATTTGAGATTTTCATCATAATTTTATTTAATTAAAATTTCCAAACAGTATATCTACATATTTCAGTTTAAATTGTTAGTTTTGCTTTATTTGAAATATTTAATGGTATATGTATAGTAAAGGTAAATAATATTATGTATTCAAAATTGGTTGTGGTTTCTGCATTTGCTAGATTTCTCTTTATGAGCAAAACAAAAAAAATCTATAACTACATATATTATCTTCTCTGGATAAAACGTGTCAAATGATGATTTTGATTCACCGTTCAAAATAACCACAAATAGAATAAATATTATTTAGGTCATTTCATGAACATAATACTTCAGAAAATTTTAGAGGAGGAAAGTCTAACTATATATACAATACATACATATATTATACACACAAACAAACATAACCAACAACGCTGACACAAATTAATTTATTTTCTGAAATATTTCATAGGACATAATCACACTCCTATATAGCCAGTTGTCCTGTCATAACCACAACCGCAACCTCAGTCAGGGTAAAACAAAACTGAAACTAAAACAACATCTTGAATTAATTGCTGGCGTAAGATTCTTGATTCATGTTGATGTTGACATATTTTGTGACTGGGGTATCCGTAGGTATGTAGCTTAGCCATATATAGCCATAATATCTATCCGCTAAATAATTTAGTATGATGTGGGAGTATAAGGTACACATAGATATATTTAAGTATATGTATATTTGTACATATACATATATATTGTCTAATTCAACGTCATGAACATTTAATATAGAGGAGAGTTTTCAAACCACAAGATTAAAATATAATTTTGTTTAACCGTGTATATTTAATCTTTTCAAATCCTGTCTATTTGAGTACATTTATTTTTCTATGGCATTCAAAATTTTTAACAGATGCTTTAAAAATAATGGCGCAAAATTTAAACCATCTTGATGTTAAAGTTAGCATGATACTACTTAACAATTTTCTAACATTAAAGATCTTTACTAAACTGTTCTTATTTTTTTTTTTTTGTTCTTAGTTTTAAATATTTTTTAACTAGTATCATACTGAATCTATTTTCTAAACAAACTTCAGCTAAACGAGCATAAAACAATGACAATCAATTCCTGCGAAAAAGTAATCAAACATACCATTTTCACATTTTTAATAATTTTCAAGGTGACATTTAGAGTTACTGGCGCAAAATTTTAAACAACCTATTGTTAAGGGCTTAACATATTACTAGTTAGCAAATTGCTAAATTATTTAGTAATTTACTAGCTCTTCCAAAATTGTAATCCTTTTTTTCGTTTTACTAAATTGTAAATTACTAATTCCCTTTTATTAAAATAGGTGCATCTAAACACGTCCAAACAATGACAGTTCATAAAGAAAAACAAAGCAAACATACCTAAACTTAGAGAACGGACCTAATATTTGGAATGTCAGCAGTCAAAGTGACAACCTACAATTTATTTTGTTATTTTTTTATTTGTGAAAACTATTTTCTTATTTTATTTTGTTTATGTGCTTTTCCCATCGTTGGGAAGATTTAATAGTTTTTTTTTAAGTTAAACTCACGGGAAGAACGAATGTCTGAGGATTTATTAAAACGACCTTTGAGTTTTGGCCACAGCAATCGATTCTGCAAGTGCAGATAATGATATTGTAAAGTTGTCATAGTCTAACCAAAGAAATCATTTAATATAACTTAAAAATTTAATAGGTTCACTAAAGCCATGCAGCTAACCATTTAAAGCTGCCAACATGGGTCCATGGAGATCTTTAGTTCAAAACAGTGTGGAAAAGTTGGTTAAATAAGTGAATGCAGATGGAAATTTACTTTGAAAAGAATTAGCACACGAAAAAAAAACACAATTTAAATATTTCAAATAAAATTGCCAAGAAATTATTTTTGAGGACACTGACAGATTTCATATGGATTTAGCAAATTACTAAAATTTAAAGCACCCATTTTCTGATTTTAACTTTAGTAAAATATAAAGAGTTAGTAAATTGCTAAAAGCGTTTAAAATTACCAAAATCTTCTTTTTAACTTAGTAAATTACTAAAATGGCTTTAACATTTTACTAAATCGTTTAAAATTTTGCGCCAGTGTCATTTGAATTGTATAGAATCAATCATGGTTCGAACCTCAGTACTAAAATTTATGAGCAGATTTGTAAAAAAAAGTGGAGCGCCAACCAAAAATTCCCAGAGTAGATTTGAAAAATAAAGAAAAACTCTAGTTTTCGGGAACTGTATTTTTAAGAAAAAATTTTTGTTACCTTTTTTAAAAAAACCCAAAAAATATTTTTTTCCAAAATGTTTGTATGTACTCAATATTGCCATTAGCAACCATTTTATGGAAAAAACATTTACCTACTTAAATTAACTGAGTTTAAAAAAATTAAATCAGTGGAGCCATTTTTGAGAAAAATAAGATTATTCAAAAATACTAAAAATAATACATGGCATAGGTACCGTTATTTTTGGTCTAAGAAAAATTTTAAAAATGAGCAAAAAATGCTATAGGTACAAAGTTTCAAGATAATCAGCTATCCGTTTAGGCTCTACTAGAGCCGCTCTAGTGATTGTCTCGACTCTCCATTATTAAAAATGATGCGCTGCGTAAGAAAGAAATGTGTTATTGTGAAACCAATACCTAACAAAAATAGGGAAGGTTACATTGAGATCGCAGTGCCTATATGAACAGCACTCACTACAGGAACATGAAAACGAAGTGCTTGTAGCTTCAACTGGATGACCTGTGGTTTCAACAGGACCCCGCCACCTGCAACACCTCGCATTGAAACAATCGATTTTTGCAGTAACGATTTCCAGAAAAAATCATCTCACGAAATTCTGATATCAACTGGCCCCCAAGATCATGAAGTTCTGCAATTAATCCAGGAACAATCAAACGCGCCATGCATCGGTGAGATACAGCCACATCTTTGTCAAAAATTCCACGAAAATTTTATGAAAAGAGCAATAATCTGCAGTCATCCAAAGCCGCTGGGGCCATTTGCCGGATATTTTATTTCACGCTTAATCGGAACACGTTAAATTTACAATGTAATGAAAATATCGCACAACTCACTCAAAAAATTCGCATTTTTACTTTTTTAAATTAAATACACTGGACGTCCAGTCAGGGTCGGACGAACCATATGTGCAAGATGTGCAAATGCACAGGGCGCAAATTTCTGGGGGCGAATTACCAGGAGCCAGAAAATGTAATCGCGTTAGGCAATAACGCCCAAATAGATTTGGAAATATCGCCCAAAAAATTATGAACAATTGTTGTTGTTTTTTCTTTAAAGGGAAGAACGTTAAAAATAAAAATTTTAAAAGTCAAACGGGAAATAACGCCCAGAATTGGAAATATAGCCCAAAAAAAAAAATCCAGAAAAACTGTTTATGCGCCGCTATTTTTTTTTAAGATTATCTTATCTTTGAAATTTTACTTTGGAAATATCGCCAAAAATTTAGGAAAGAACGCCCAAATTAAAAATAAATGTTTGGAAATATCGCCCAAAATTGAAGAAATAGCTCTCAAATTTTACAAAAACAATTTACGTTAAAAATATTTGGGCGATATTTCCAACTTAAGATTTGGAAAAATATAAATTTTGGCGATGTCCATTTTTTTGGGGCGATAAAAAAATGAACTCTGATCTTCCGCAAACAAATATGTACTTCCATTTGCCATGTGTATATGCGTATGTATGAGTGCAAATATAAAAAGTGGTGCTTTCTGCAAATCCTGCACAGGGCGCAAGTTTGGCTGAGGCCGGCCCTGCGTCCAGTATAACGAATTATCATTTGAAGTGAATTGATATCTCTTAATAACGAATAATGAAAAATTGTACTTCACTATATTTTATAGCGAATGCTGTCCAATTTCAATTGGGAAAGAAACAAAGTAAAACTTGAGAATCGTTCTTTTATTTTCTTACAAGTCTCAATAGTTTATTTTACTGTGTTGATGCACAACAAAACGTTACATGAAATACGATGGGAATTTTTTTTTGCTTGCAAGTCTTTGGAATTTTTTCGCAGTCATTGTTTTTTTATTGCGTATCTATATGTGCACTCAGCAGTTAGAATTTGCTTTTCGATAAATTTTTGTGGGTATGTTAACGACGATAAATGTTGGGGGTGGCCCCGTCGCAGTGGAAGCAGTGCTTGACTGCTAACTTCAATGTGTGGGTTCGATCCCCAGACAAGGCAGCATTCTTTTCTATATTCCCTCAACTGAACTCCACCCCTGGTGTTCGAGTCACTGGTTTTTTTTTCATATTTTTCTTTTAGTTAAAACACTTTATTTTAATTTCTTTTGTTTCCTTTATTAACTATAAATATTTAATTCCTTTATGTTTTTCGTTAATTTATAATTTATATTATTTAATACTTTTTGTAAATTTGGAATGTTGGTGGCGATGGCGGCGGGCGTGTTCGACTTGTGAATGATGAAAGATTATATTAATGTATATATGACATATCGTCGCCCGAGAATTGTTTTGTCGTATAAACCATTTGAGCAATTTTGGGAAATCGCATTTTAAGTTTCGCGTTTAAATAAAAAAGAAACTGACCGATGAACTTTTCTACAATTTTAATAAAATTTTGTGTGAAAAATCTTCTTTTGATTAAGGTATTCCAGATTGTTGAGTCGGTTTTAGTTTTTAATCTATAGAGGTTTATCTCCAAAATCATTTTGTCGTATACGCCACGAAAATCAGTACTTTGTTAGAACCTCATACACATACGACAAAGTACACACAAATGCGATAGTTCAATTCAATACCGAATCGAGCGAGATTTTCGATTTTCTCAAAAACTAAAAGACATTTCAACATCTGGTTTTCAGTGTTTGAATACAAATTGATACGAGAATTGAATATTAAAACCAAAATTACTAGTTAATAACGTAAATTTTTGAACAAAATGAGTTTGAAAAAAACTTTCTTAATTTTTTTTAAATTTGAGTTTAAAAATTATTTTTTCCAAAACTATTGTATAAAAAAAACAAACTTAAAAACGGAATTAAGGGATGGATTTTTGGGTTTAAAAAAAGGCATGACATGATATTGTAAGTGTTGCGGTTGATTTTTAATAATTCTTTTTCTAACTAAAAAAAATCTTATATACGTACGACAAAACAATATTAAAAAAAAAATCGGGAAAATATATGGATATTTTGCCGTATATGCCAAGATCTCGCGTTTGCGACAAAACAAAACTAAGGGATGAGTTATTTTGTGCGGATATACGACAAATGCATACTGGTTTTCTCAGTAACGGTAAATGATAGGTCAAATCTGATTTCATAAATGGAAAGAGGACCTTTGAAAACATAGAACTGCATACCCACTTTAAAAAAGTGCATTTTGGCGTTTACGACAAAACAATTCTCGGGCGACGATATGTATTGGATCTTGCATTCGGACCGGGAGGCAATGAAACAAACAAATTGATCCCATCATGGGATATGTTGGTGGAGTATGTTTTATGTGGTCCTTTTTGTAAGGGTTAGTGTGTTTCGTTTGCCTCAGCGGTTGTTCGCGCGATCATAATTCATTCTAGAGTTAGGGCTATTACCTACTATTTTTCTACCTAACTTAATTAAAAATCATTCAAAATTTGGCTTACATTTTGAAAATTGGGCTATACACTTTTCAACTTTCGTATCTGTGTTAGGAAAAAAGGTTTAAGTCTTAAACATAAAAAGTCATGTTCAGCTTCGTATGCAGTAAAGAGAAATGTTACTTCATTTTTGAAAATATTGCTGCAATAATGCAAATTTTATAATAAATGTTTCCTTTTTTCACAGAAACTTCGAAAATACTTATAACAATCGAAATATCGTAGTTGTTCTTTTTATTATTTTTTTTCTGAGGCCCTGAAATATGTATCAACTGCCGTTTGAGTTCTTTCGCTGATATTAAACATTTCCACGAAAGATTTGCAGTTTTTCCTTGCAACATCCAATTAATTTTTGTTCTTTACTCGGAAGCTCCTCATATTCAATTTTGTGAGAAAGCCTTCCTTTAAAATACCTAACTTAAATAATTTCAAAAACCTATAGAATAAAGTTAACTTATAGAGCAATTTAAGGTCCTCCGTAGATTATCAATGGGGCCACTAAGCTCAATATTTAGTACCAACCACAAACTATATAGTTTAGTTTAAAGTGTCTATAGAGTACGATGGTCGATGGGGTCTAAATTTTTTTTTCACGGGTCACTAATAGAGTTGTGAGGAACCAACAGCTTTATACTCATTGTGGAGGCCCTTAACAGGACTGTGTGGGCCTCCTTAGATTCCTTTGGGGCCACAAAAGCTGTATATTTACTGTAAGGCTCCTAAGAAATCCAATTTTATGAACAAATTTTCTTTAAAAAGTACAGAAAGTACTGAAAGAGCTTTTGTTCATATTTTACTCGCCCAGTGGCCCAGTCCGCCCCTGTAGCTGCCTAACTTAGACACAAGAGTAGATTGTCTTAACCGTGAATAATGTGGTATTTATTTTTATTAAATAAAGCATATTTCCACCAATTTGAAAATAGTTAGACAGTGTCTAAGTAGAAAAAAATCTAATAAATACGCTGGTATACCTTTCGTTATACTGGATGTCCAGTGTAGTGTACTCTAATTGAGACACTCTTTATGTTTGTTAGAACTTTGTTAATTTAGAAAAAAATAATCTATAGGTACTACAGTGTCTTTGCAAATATAAAGGCTTATTTTCCTTGAATTTACTGAACACTTAGCATTACTTGGTACTTAATGAGTTTGTTTTTTTTTTTATATTTTTGAAAAGCATTCCTATAATCCATCTTTGGTCTTTTTGTTATTCACAGTTTCTATAACCTTAAAATTGAATAACATATTGTTGCAATAATTTTATAAGGTCTATAAAATAATGAATTTTTAGGTATGCTGGTTGAGAACAACAAAACATTCCTCCCATAAATATTTAATGTGACCGTTTGCCAAAAAAAAATCTGATACACGTGTCGTCGTCCATCATAGGAAACACCCAAAGTCCAATTTTCTCTAAACTAAAAATAAATAAACTGTAATATATCAAATAACAAATTCTGTGAAAGCTCTCTTTGAGTCATATACATAGGTACGTTTGTCTTTTTCCAAATTAACAAACTCTTTAAATCCATAGGTACATCATGAATTTCTTGTCAAAGAAATTCCCCCTCAAAATAAAAAGTTTACTGAAGGTATAGTTTTCATTGAACGATGACGATATCTATTTTCGGGCTCTGATTGTAGGTACATATATAGGTACATATATTCAGGATTTCACATTAGAAGTTTTTTCTTAGCTCTTTATATTTCAAACCATGTGATAGGTATGTGAAGATATTTTTACTCCAGTTTTTTTTTTTTTTTTAATATGTACCCATACCTATCTTTACCTACTTATATGAAAACAGATATATAATTCGATGTTCGATATTTTTCTTCTTCATTGTCATCATTATGATGCAAGTGCCAAGATGCAGCAGACAGTAAATTTCCGCTTATTCAACGTCACTATAATTAAGAACCTTTTTCTAGAGGGCTTTTAATTTCAGTCAATGTTATAAAGGTATAGGTAGATACTTTCCTCGAACCATCAACAACACCAACAGTGAAAATTCACTATCTAGGCATAGCCTAGCACCCATCAGCATCCCATATATACTCATCGTGATTCATTTTTCATCCAGCAACATCACCTGACTCCGTGAAAAATTTCTGCAGAATTCCAAAAATTGCTGCAATGTCGATGTCGAACAGAAATAATTACTTTCGGCATCGGCAGCAGCCATCCCTTTCCTTGTTGTTGAAGTCTGATTCTGGGGATGTCTTCCATCATCTGAAGGAATTGTATGATGATGCATAAATATAAACTATACCTACCTACCGAGATGTACCGTCATCGTCATTGAAAACAACAAAAAAAAAGCAAAAATTCATACACATCACTGGTGCTGAATTCGCACTGGATGAAGGAAAAAAAATCAACGATTAAGAAAACCATGAATGCTAAATTGAAGAGGAATGGAAATTGTTATACTTTGTGCCAACTTGTATAGGTATATGTATATCCTGTTCGTATAAGAGCCAGAAGAAGGGATAGGATAAAAAACAAAAACAACAACAACAACAAAAAAAAGAATACAAAATTGAAATAGCTTCCCACACTTAAGTTGAGAGCTTAAAATTCATTTTTCGCCTATCCCCAGTGACATATTGGGCCAGATATAGCAACTCCGATAAATCAATCAAAAACAAAAACCCCCCAAGTTCCACAACCAGCAACACTATTATTCGATTAAATGAAAACTTTATCCCCGATCCTTGCTCTCGAAAATGGTGTTGGTTTGATAGGTATGTTGTGTGCAGTGTGTGTCCCGACTCCAGTCCCGACCGACCGACCCAAAAACAACGAAGGAGGCTGGATAACGGCAACTGTATAGGTAGGACGTAGGTATACATATATCGTTAGTCGTTACCTTAACCATTAAAACGGTATATATGGGACGAATTCATCATTTTTTTCTTTATGTATTTTGCAGAGCCTTTACGATTTTTTGTATTTTTGTTTTCCAAACCAAATTCCAATCCAATTCTGCGGGACAGGCAGTGCTCTTCCTGACGCTTATCCCTTATCCCATTATACACTGACACTCGAAAACAAGTCATGGATTGAATGTGGATATGGATATGGATATGAATATGAATATGCCGCTGTCGTTTGCCGTAAGTGGCAAACAACGTGTGACGATTATTCATAATCCATTTTTGAAAAATCGACACATATCCTTGTATTTATCACCCAGAAAGAGAGAGAGAGAGAGATACAAAGAGACACTAAGCGCCAAGCTGAATAATATGTCATTTTGGATCGATTCGGATTCAAACGCAAGCAAAATTATACGAAATGTTTATAGGTAGGTATGTGTATATCTATCTATCTATCTATGTGCCATATCATATAAATGATGTGAGTGTGTATGGCTGCGTGTGACAGTTACACTCTTGCTGAGGGATAACATTTTTATTACATCCATGGGACACATTTCTGGCACTGTTTTGAATGCTGAACCATTTTTCTGCTCCACCAACTGCCATTACTCATCCGGAAAGGACCAAAAATCGATCGATACTTTTGTGGCAACACATATTATTTACATAAATATATATATGTATTCACATATATGGAGTTGTAGGTACCTAAATAGGTATATCTACCTACAAACCTATACCTACTCACATTTATTTTTATTCATTTATTTGTTTTCTTTTTGTTTTTATTTTATTTATCGATGGTGTTGAAAATAATATTTGTATTCTTCATTTTGTTATTTGAACCAATAAAAATGGTTTTAGATCCATTTATTTAAAAACCATCAATTTTAAGTTTTTTTTTCTTTTTATTTCCTTTTGTTTTTGCTATTTTATTGATGTATGATTTTAGTTTGGGGGATTTAAATCTGTATATTTTGTATATACATATACCTAAATATGGGTTCATATAATATAATCTCCTATTTTAATTACTTTAATTTTTTTACTTTTTACTTTGAAAATATTTTTTTTTTTTTTTTGAGAAAATGGACAAAATTTTTAAATTGAATCGGAATATCATATCCACAAGGGAAAACTATAAAATAAGCTATTTTAATAGAATGGCTCCGAAAAAAAATAAATAAAATCCACAACCTGATCCTACGAACTTGCTCATGTGTTTCAAAGCTATACTTTTTTTTTATAATTGAAGTGAACTGAAGGGGATAGGACTTCCCTCAAAATTTTTATAATCCTATCACTGTGTGAGCATTTAGGAAAAAAAAAGAAGGAAAGATTGAGCAAGAGATAACAAGATTTATTTGTATAAGAAATGTCTGGCCATTTAAATAAGAAGGAAAAACCGAGGAGGGTAAGAAATTCGATATTACTATAAAAAACGGTACGTCGATCATATGCGGTGTACTGGGAGAGCATTCCTGAAAGAGTGAGTATATTAAAGTGAAATAGGTTAAGAGAAGGAATGCAACTGATATAATGGTAAAAAGTTTATCTATAGATACCTGAATTTTTTGAATTTAATATACAAAATAACAAAACTTCAAGAATGTATGACTATTGTTTCAAGAACGAGTTATTCATCTCAATTTTTTTTGTTCAAATTTGTTAACATTATTTTCAACCTAATTTTTGAAAATGTATTTTTGTAAATTATATGGGATATTCGATATTAATTAAAAAAATCCAAGGCTGACCAATTTCTGAAACTAACCTGACCTTTTATGAGGATTGATTTACCTTTCAAATGGTATATATTTTTTTATTCGAATATCCCATAAATGAGGTGCTAAAGGTACACGTGACCTTGTATGACCTTAAAAAATTAAAAAGCTTTAAAAAAAAAATCTATAGCTGACCAATTTCAAAAAGTGCCTGACCTTTTATAAGGATAAAGTAACCTTTCAGATGGAATATACTTTTTTCGAATATCCCACAAATGAGGTGCTAAAAATCGCTATGACCTTATATATATGCCTGGCCAATTATTGAAATTACCTGAGCATTTATGACCTTTTACTGACCTTTTAAATTGCATACTTGTTTTTTATAAATTCCACTAATGAGGTGCTAAAAGTCTTATACTGTTGAATGAATAGGGGTGGGTATTGCACTGCGACCTTAGGATCTATTGTGCCCCCATTATGAACTGGTTGAGGTTACTCATACTACAGTTCGTCCTCCAAATTCGTTCCTTTGAGGAATTTGAGAATTTGGAGTATTTTTAGAGATTGTATTTTGCTCTCATCTATATGGTGACTGCCCAGATATCTTTGTCTTTGATGCACTAGAGCATCACATTTACCTATTATGTGGTCCGGTGTCTCCCCATGAGCGTTGCAGAATCTGCAAGACGCACTGCTCACTAGGCCAAGGATATTGAGGTGTCTTCTCAGCTTGCAGTGGCCGTTATTCTTCTAAGGTTATTCCTACTTAAGCTGATGCAGGATAGGAAACGCTCTCGGTTATATTTCCCGAGTAAGAGTTTAGCCTGCCTCAGTTTGGGGAGTTCTTTCCAGATTTTTGATCTATTTGCCTCCTCTTCTGATTTCATTTTGTTTTTAATCATATTCTCCCCTATACCACAATAGGGCTCTGGTCCCGTTAGGGGTGTCGTTGCTCCTATTTTTGCTAAGGTGTCAGCCTCTTCATTGCCTTGGACACCAACGTGGCCTGGTACCCAAGTGACCTTGTTTTTCTTGCCCAGTTCATTTAGCCTGTTCACGCACTCCCATACCAGTTTGATTGAATTTAAAGCCTTTAGTGCGGCTTGGCTGTCTGACATGATAGCAATGTTTTGGTTTTTGTAGTTTCTTTCGAGGTTACGTTCTGCACATTATCCTATGGCGTTTACTTCTGCCTGGAACATGCTTGTAGACTGTCCCATCGGTAGAGAGATTTTGGTTCTAGGCCCAAAAACCCCTGCCCCAGTCCCTTCAGAAGTTCTCGATCCATCTGTATACCACTTGATGGTGTTTGCTTTAAGACTGTAGTTCTCCATTTCACCTATCCAGTCTTTTTTGCAACTTAACTCCGTTCGGAAGTGTTTTTCAAAGTTATATTTTCTGATCATGCCGTCTCGAGGAATGTCAAGAAGGTTTGTTACTGTGGACTTGATGATGGTGCTCCTTTCTCTAAACCCAATGATCTTAGTTGTCCCAGTACCCTCCTTTGCAAATCTCATGATGGCTCCCTTAGCAGCACTTTCTATGACCACGTGTAAATATTTGACCTCCTTTGGATGTCGATTACTTCTCCAGCCAACCGGATAGGTTTCATGCGTGGTAGAAGTCTTTTCTTGGTAAATGGTACTATTGTCGTCTTCGTAGGGTTGATTTTTAAACCCACTGAAATACACCATTTCCTAGTTATAGTCAGTCCTTTTTGTATTATGTCACAAAGAGTTTCTTCTGTTATAACAATGTCATCAGCAAAGCCGATGCAGCGTATTCCTTGCGAAGAAAGACTTTCTAGTAATTCATCCACTACTAGACTCCACAGTAAGGGTGATAATACCCCTCCTTGAGGACAACCTCTTGTAGTGATGACTTTCTGGACACTTTGTCCTGCGTGTGATTCCGCCGTTCTTGTACTTAGCATTTTACCTATCCATCTGATTATAGTGATGGGTACTCCCTTTCTTCCAAGAGATTTGTCAACAGCTTCGTGAGAGGTGTTATCTTATACTGTTACCTTGAAAGTTTTTTTTTTATTCACAAAAAAACCTATGCCTGACATTTATCACGATCCGGTGGCCTTTCAATTGGTATCCTTTTTTTGCGAATATCCCATATATCCCGGAGCCCGTATTTGGAAGTTTTAATAGAAATTATATAAATATCATTTAGTAATTTTTTTATTTTCACAATTTTTAAGTTGATTTCACCTGTATTTTCTCTTATTTCTGGATTTACATATAAATTACAACACAGTTTACACTTACCATAAAATGTGGGAACGTTTATTGGTCATTTTTAGTTCGAAGTGTTTATTGAAAACTAAAAGTATATTTCAAGTTATTTATATTATCTATATTATTTAATAGTAAAAGTAAAATTAGTTTATACTTTTTGCTCGTAAGTCCCTAAAGTTTAAGTGACTAAGAAGTTATTTACTTTGTAGAGACCACACATAGATGGCGCAAATAACAGAAAGGAAAGAAGGAGGTGGACATTTTGTTTTTCCTTTTGATTTTAAAATTATTAATCTTTAGTGATTAGAGTAAGCGCGACGAGATCCGTTAAAATAAATAAGTTCCTATCTAAGATAATTGTCGTGTTTCAATCATCCCAAAAACCACGAAAACTTTAAAGACACATTCAAAAGTAAAAGTACACATTAAAAATGTTCTACTTTTCCAAAATGTATTTGATTATGATAAGTGAAAATTTTATAAAGAAAAACGGCATAAGTTAGAAAAGTGTCATTGCAAAATCAAGCTTTTGTAAATTTATCAGGAAAAGTGGAACATTTTGTTTTAAAACATAAATGTAATTATTAAACTGTACTTAATTTATTGCGAAAACTGGCCCAACACAATTTAGTTCTTTTTTCACCAAAATTTAACGACAAATCCTTGGCAAAACACGAATATATGCTAGTTTTGCACATAAGAAGCATACATCCGTTAACTTCGAAGAAGTGGCTTATACTAAATTATGTCTGTGTTCATCAAAACCAAAGCATGCATAGGATGTAATGTGCCAATTGGAACAACGTCCATCTAGCGGGATTCCGAAGTGCTACAGTTAGGCCATGTTGGACAGAAAGATAGAGATTTTTCTTTAGTCGATTGGCATCATTAACTAAAAAATCATGTTTTTTGAGTTATGCCGGTTTTCTTAAAAGGCGACGATATGTGGATGTGGTTCATAAAATATATATTGAAGGTATCCTTAATAAACATAATGTAAGTCAAAAATATTTATATCAAAACAACAAGAAGAAAAATTGCACATCGGCGGTTTTATATATTAAAAAGTAAGATTAATTGAAAAACAAATATTACTTACTATTATACAGTATTTAAAGTTTTCCAGGATTTTGGATTTAGGTAGTTACATGTATTTTAATATACAGAATTTTGGAATACAAAATAATAGATTTACAGAATAATGAAATACCGAAATATGTTCATACAGAATTTTCAGTTCATTCAAAAAATGTTGGTCATACAGAATTTTGTAATACAGAATAACGACCCGTTCCCATTTTCTATAAATCTAAATTTTGATATTTTCTTTAAATAAAAGGATATGAGGTAGTTCTAGATATAACTCTCACTGGAAATTACAAACAAATTAGTATAAAACTTAACCAGAACAAAAACATAAATGTTAAAAAAAGAGCCAAGTTCTTCTATAAAAAAAACCTTTATGCAACAAGTCAGCCGTGAAAAGTATAGTGAGATCTAAAAGTATGCCAAGTTCTTACTTTATAAAGTTTTAATGTTAAATATTTAAAGTAGATTACTATTGAAGCAACTCCAAATTATGAAAGAAATTTATTATTTAATGACTTAAATTTGGCGGTTCACAGGTCAAAATTTCAAATAGTTTTGAATTTATAGTAATAAAAACTTGTCAAGTAAACCGCCAAATTTAAGTCATTAAATAATAAATTTCTCTCATAATTTGTATGCACCACCAGGCCTACCGCTGTGCTAAATAACAAGTTTCTGCGGTGTCGGGAAGTGCTCCATATTCAGTCATTGAGTGAATTCGTTACGGTTTTCGCGATTTTTGACGTCTTATATCTCGGGACCCACTAATGCTAAGGAATTGAAATGGTGTGTTGCTTGTGCTTGGCTAGCCTACCAAATGATCCGAATTTTAAGTTCCTGGCTTTATTGGTACTGAAGTTAGAGGAGGGTCGAAAATCGCCTGAGTTTGTTCCTGAATAAAGGGTGTAGTGCCAGAACTTGGCTGGGCACTACCGGCCCCTTTGATTATTAAATTAACGTCTTCTTCGAACACACAAATTCTTGGGCTATTTACAAACGTTATTTCTTTTGACAGTAGATAATTAAACAAAGACATATCGTAGCGTATAAAAGGGGATCAATATTGCCAATGCGTTGATTTTAAAATGTATTTTAGGTCCATAAAGGGGTATCGTGGTGCCCCAAGGACCAAGGTATCAATCAAGTTTCCTCAGGATATTTTAAAACTTGATTACGCCCAAAAAAAAAAAATTTATAAAAAAATCCGGAAACATGAATATTGAATAATTTTGTTTTTATTCTCTTTAAAAAAAATACATTTCAATCAGTGTAAATTGAATATTTCACAAAAATCTTTTTTCAGATTTTCTATTTAATTTTTTTTGTGCTAAGTGTAACAAAGTCTTGTGAAGTTAGCAAAACAATTGTTTAAAATTTAATAAAAAATGAGAGTTCCCGGTAGCAAATAAAGAGTTCTAGAGTTCCTCATACTTTTTTTCAATAGTTCTGGCGAATTAAGTGCTTAAATTCGAAAAATAAGTTTTTTGTGCTAACTTCACGCAGCAAGGACTTTTTTGAGAAAAAGAGTTCTGAGCATGTTTTTCAACTTAAAGTCAAGACTTCTAGAGTTCCTGATGAGTTTTAGAAAGAGTTCTGCAAAATTGGAAAAGTTAGGGCAAATTAAGTTGCCCATCGACTTAGAACAAAAAAATGTGAAAAAGCAAAAAAATCAAAAAAAAAGGAGTTCTGATTAGAGTTCCCGATAGCAAACAAAGAGTTCTGAACATTTTGTTAATAACTTTTTTTTCTAAAACTAATTTTTCAAAAGTTATTCGCAAATTTAGGTGCCCATTGACTTAGAACCAAAAATGTCAAAATCAAAAAAAGGAGTTCTGATTAGCTATAAGCTATTGCGAAAACTGAAAATATAATGTTTTAAAATAACATTTCTTCTACTTAGTTACTTTCGCCACTAGCTACAACTGAGTTTCTTAATTTTTTGCTTACCTACTCAAAATTTGTTCTCATTTTCGCAAAGCAAAATACCTACCAGCCTACTCACCTTCAAGTTACAACCATTGAACACTCTACCTTCCTATAAAGCTGACAACCCAATACTTTGTTTCACACTTCCTAGTACCTCCTCTTACCTAACTATAGATAGGGCAAATAAACCAATCAAGAAATAGGTACCTACAAAAAACAAAATCAAACAACAAAAAGTTATGGTTTCACGCCTCAGCAGAAACTAGGTAGTCAGAACTCCTTTTTTGGATTTTGTCAATGGGCACCTAAATTTGCGAATAACTTTTGAAAAATTAGTTTTAGAAAAAAAAGTTATTAACAAAATGTTCAGAACTCTTTGTTTGCAATCGGGAACTCTAATCAGAACTCCTTTTTTTTGATTTTTTTGCTTTTTCACATTTTTTTGTTCTAAGTCGATGGGCAACTTAATTTGCCCTAACTTTTCCAATTTTGCAGAACTCTTTCTAAAACTCATCAGGAACTCTAGAACTCTTGACTTTAAGTTGAAAAACATGCTCAGAACTCTTTTTCTCAAAAAAGTCCTTGCTGCGTGAAGTTAGCACAAAAAACTTATTTTTCGAATTTAAGCACTTAATTCGCCAGAACTATTGAAAAAAAGTATGAGGAACTCTAGAACTCTTTGTTTGCTACCGGGAACTCTCATTTTCTATTAAATTTTAAACAATTGTTTTGCTAACTTCACAAGACTGTGTAACAACATTAAACAAAATTGGACCGTTCTTCCATACACGGTAGCTGGGGTGAAATCGGCTAAGGTGATAGTTGACTGTCGCTTTTTTGTTTGTCGTTTATGATTATCAACTATTCGTTGCTCTGTGTATATCGATCGCCAAAAATTGTTTGTTTTTTGGCATTACTTACAATTCTGTTAAAAATTAAACGTCATTTTTGCATTTTTGGTGCTAAGAAATGTTCTCAAGGATATCCATAAACTGATTCGTAGTTCCAAAATGTTTTCTTTTTTTCTCAGATTTGTTTTTATAATTATTTTCACTCCTTACTCTCCGTGCGGTTTGAAAAATTGCAAATGATGTAAACATTGCAATTTGAACTAATTTACTATTTTTTATTCTTAAAACACACTTTTTACTTTAGATGTTAATTATATTATTAAAAAACCAACCAATTTTAAGCCGACCGCAACCAATTTTTTATGAAAATTACATAAATGTATGAAAACGACATCTAAAAAGCTGTCACTTAATATCAGTACAAAAAAACGATTGTCGTTTTGATAATCACCTTACATAGAGCAAAATTGTCGATTTTGATTATCAACTATCAACCATCGCGTTAGCCGATTCCACCCCTGGTGTTCATCTCATGGATTCATTTATTTATTTTAATCATTTTCGTAAAACCAAATCCTTCCAATTTGTAGGAAAAATTTTCAATGGTAAAATTTTAAATAAAATTTGTTTTAACTTCTTATTTAAATGTTTGAATATTGAAATGTACAATATACCTACATATGGGACAAACAGCGCCGGATTTAGCTTTTTTGGGCCCTAGGCCTGAAGAGTAAATGGTGCCCCCTTTGCATATATTCTCTTATATTGTATGGTTTAAGTTTAAGTTTAATTTTTTTAATTAAACGAATTCCATAAAACTAAAATTAATTTTATTTATAATGGTAGTTACAAGAATATGTATACGACTTTTTTTTTACAGATTTTTACTTAATTTTTGAAATATTGTTTTATCGTTTTTTAGCAGCGAAGTCTTTTATAAGTTCATCGAAATCTATTTCATGAAGCAAATCACTCTCAATACAGAGCAGAGATAGTGCATCAAGTCTTTCCTGCGTTATCATTGTTCGACAAGGACTTTTTAAGCGTTTTAATTGACTAAATGATCTTTCCGCAGAACAATTTGTCACCATCAGACTTAAAAATAAACGTAATGCCGTGTCTACGTTCGGAAACGCTGATGTAATTTTATCTTCCCACATAATCTTATGTAAATTAGCTTGATTGAAAAATTTAAAATTATTGCCATCTTTATGCATCACATAACGATTGAATTGTATTAACTCGTCAGCAAGTTCTGAATTTAAATCTTCCGGATAATTTGACACCAAACGCTGGGCACGGGCTAAAACGTTGACTTTTTCATTTCTTGTGCAAAGAAAATCAAATCGTTCAGAAATTTCTTTATATATTTGACCTCTGGAATCCATTTGTATTCTTAACTTATCGATAATAATATAAAAAGCGTTTATTCGAAACTTATCCTTCGGGCTTAAATCTACATCGGGAGCATTACCATCGTTAGCCATTTTTTTGCGAATTCGTTTTCCTGTAATCATGTAGCTCCCATCAGGTAGAAGTTCCTTAGAGCGCATTTCAATAGTGTCGAAATTATCACGCATTTTCTCCAGTTGATCGGACAATGATCTATACAAATTCGCGCATGTCAGTAGTGTTACGTCTTCGCTTTGCAAAACCTTACTGACTTTTTGAAAACTTTGTAAAATATCGTTCCAAATCACAAGCATTAAGGCAAATTCTAGTTTATTCATTTTGTTTAGTAGATCACCAGCTTCCCTCCTAGCATCTCCTTTTAATGTATTATCTTCAGAAACGTCATTTAAAGTATCTAATAATTTATTATATGATTTAATGATGGCAAAAGTAGCTGCAGCATGAGCTTCCCACCGTGTATCTGCGAGTGATTTTATCACATTATCATTTTGAAGAGCAGATTTTAACGTTTGTCATCTACTAGTTGATGCAGAAAAAAAATTGAAAAGCGATTGTACGACAGAAAAAAAATCAACTGCGATAGGACAGCAATCCACAGCACAGCGACCAACAAGATTTAAAGAGTGTGATGCACAAGGTACATAGACTGCATATGGATTTGTCAGAAGAATTTGCTGTTGCATCCCTTTATACTGACCGGACATATTTGGAGCATTGTCGTATGTTTGCCCTCTGCATTTCAAAATTGATATGTTATGTTCACTCAGATACTTTAATGCTTGATTAGCAATACCGGATCCAGTATGAGAATGCATCTCCAAAAACGTTAAGAAGCGTTCAATAGGCTGGCCATCTTTAACATACCGCATAACAATACTCAATTGATCCACATGAGACAAATCTGGCGTAGAATCTACAGACAAGCTAAAATACCCAGAAATATTTATTTGTTTAATGATTTCCTCGCGACCTCTTTCAGCCATTATTTCAATCAATTCTTCATATATAGTTTTAGATAGATATGAAGTTGCTCCTGAACCAGGATGTGCGAATTTTGAAATATGAGTGGACAAGAAAGGATCAAACTTTGCTGTTAATTCAAGAAGACCCATAAAATTGCCATTATTTGATGAACCAAATTTTTCTTCAGATCCCCTAAATGCTAGACCACGTTCAGACAATGTGCAAATAACAGCAACCACCCTTTTAAGTACATGTTTCCAGTATGAACATGACTCTTGCATTTGTTTGTCAAAATCTGTCTTAATTCCGCGGTGAGATCTACGTGTAATGTAATCCATCATCGCTTCTTTATATGAGAGGCAATAAAGATTCAGTTGCTTCTACTTACTTTTGTGGCCCCTTTTTTCGTGATGCCCCAGGCCTGGGCCTGGTTGGCCTAAGGGTAAATCCTGGGCTGGGGACAAAACATATAAAATCTAATTCATCGTTTGAAAAAAAATCCCTATTTGAATCGAAAAACATGCAATGAATTGAATATGTAAACAAGATACAAAACGTGGTATAACTACCTCAAAATCAAGAAAAATCAGATCCTCTTTAAAAATCTAACACATTCAAGAAGCTTGAAATTTCAACAACGAAAAAAAAAAAAACAATAATATTATTATTTGCTCAAAACATTTGCAACAAAAAGAAAAGAAAAAAAAATCAAATAAATACAATATCCTATGTATAGAAATCTAGTAGATACTCTTAATATATATATGTATGTAGTTAGGTATATTTCTGTTAAACAAAACTCTTTTCGTGCCCACTCTTTGCAAACAGTTCTTTCACCACCTATTTGTGCGACTCCTGCATCTGCATGCTAAATATTATGTTAAGATTTCAATCACGTTCGATCTAAAATAGCACGTGATTTGTATTGTGCATTCCCTTAACTGAGGAAATCTCTGTTCTACATTTGAAGGTTACCATATTCTTGAAAACAATATTAAGAACAATATATACAATATATATATATACAATAAAAAAACTTGAAATTTTTGTATTTTTTTTAATATCGTTTTTATTTAGGTATGTTACGAGTAAGGATACAATATTGCCTCAACATAATGTTTGGCTCTTAAGAAAACTGACACAGCTTAAGAAACGAAATTTCCGAGTTAAAAACATATTTTTGTGTTCTACAGAAACCGAACGTTTGTGTGATTAAGATATTAAATAGATTAAAGGTAGGTTGGGGGCTAAGGTATCTCATTCAATCCCATAGACAGTGGCGTCCATATTTGAATTGAATTTGGGGTACATATTTAAAAAAAATATTGCTGGCTACAGTGGAGCTCGAATTCAAAACCCTAACCATAAATTTGCCGCCTGTTTATTTTAATACTTGAAACTTCTAAAATCCCAATAGGGAATTAAAACTTCAAAAAACAAACACAAATAGGTCCCACTGGAGAAGAGTTATTTCTGTTAAAAAAAATCATTTTAATGCATTTTTTCTGGATACAAATCTCAATCAAAAAAATTTTCTTTATTAACATAGAATATGGTAACCGCAGTTTTACTGCACAATGCGAATTATGAAATTGGAAATATTTCTCATCACATTGCAAGATCTAATAACATAACACTACAACGCTGGTGGTTGGTTCTTATATGATGCCAGATACAATATTATGTACATAACAACTTTTGCCAAAAGCAATGTTAGTGGAACAAACTCGTGACACACTATCTTGATGGGTTATCCTTTTTGTCTCACATAAAAACAAAGTCACTAGAACAAACCCAACATGAGAACTCTTAGTTTTTTAAGAAATATTTTGTTTTGAAAAGTTATTATTATGTACATAGGTACATTCAAAATTCAAAAACCTTAAAAAGTAGCACAGCTTTTCTTTAACGTTGCTTTTCCGGTTTCTATATATCATATTTTACAAAGATTATAACAGTATAGAAAAGAAAGGTTTGGCATGTACATAGTAGTATATCTCATATCTCGTGTTATCTTTATAGTAAATACTTGTAGATATATTTTTGTTTTGAGCTTTCTGATGAAGTGGTTTTTGAGTGAGGAATTAAGGTAGAACTAGAATAGGCGGAAGCCAAAGTACGTGGTCTGATCGTACGAAACCGAGCAAAAACAAGAAATTCATATGACGCGTACATAATTGCGATCGCGAAGTGGAACTTTTCGTTTAGTTTTCGTTTACTTTTGCCGTTGGACGTGAGAGCGCTCACCGATCGATCTTTCGTAAGTGGACTGACAGCAAGTTTCAAAAATTAAAAAAAATCACTTCCAACCACTCAAGTGCATTATGGGTGATTTATGAATTTGTCGTTTTGGAAAGCAACTTTTCGTTCGGTTTTGACAGTAGCTTCTGACAGCTACCGCCTATTCTAGTTCTTAATTTCCTTATTTATCTTTTTTTTAAGATTTGACAAATTTCGAACAAAATTTTAATTATTTATTAAGGTAGAAGAATAATAATTTTATTTTCTCGTACAGAGATTAGGTGTATATTATTTGTATATACTTCCAAAACTCTGCCCCAGGTAACCATATTGGATTTTATAAGGAGTAATACAGTTATATTATAAAGGGTTATTCATTTTTCGGTTTTGAAAGTAAAGCTAAATAAAACACACACAGCAATACATTTTTGGTGAACATTTTATTTCATTAGGCGTGCTTTTTTGCAAGCCCGGGGGGAATTGGATGAAAAAAACGACGTCGGTGCTAAAAAAATTACATGCAACATAGCAACAACAACTAATCCCCTGCGGGCTTAGCTAATCCCAGAGAATTCTCGGGGCTTAACTTAAGTGCACAGAAAAACTGTGTTACTGGCATGAATTACATATGTACATGTTATCGATAGTTTGTATGAAAACTCCATGTTTTTTCTGTGATGGCGTCGCTGATATCCGTTGCAGTTTTTTCAACCAATCGCTCCCGGGATTGCAAAAAACACAGCTATTATATAAAGTTTGGACTTTGCCATTAAGTGTGAAAAACAACATCATTCAAATGGCCACCTCAGGAAGATTCGCAGCATGCGATTCTTTTGAGGTAGTTTTTAACCACTTTTTCGCACATTTCGGGCGGTATCTCGGCCTTAACTTGAGTAATGTTGGGCGTAGCCCCATGTAAAACAGAATCTAAAGGTGTCAAATTGCATGATCTTTGTGGTCAATTGACGTCGCCAAAACGTGAAATTACGCGACCATGAAACTTCTCACGCAATAAAGCCATAACTGGTCGTGTTGTGTGACCTGTTGCCCCCTCTTGATGGAACCTCATATCGACCAAGTCATAATCTTCAATCGCTGGCTAGAAAAAACCGGTTATCATTCGGCCATATCGCTCCGAATTGAGTGTAACCGTTTGTCCATTGGCATCTTCGAAGAAATACGTACCAATGACACCTTTCGACCATCTAGATCACATCAAACAGTTATTTTGTTTGGATGCAACGGCATCTCTTCGATCATTTGTGGGTTTTCTGAGCCCCTTATGCGGCAATTTTGTTTGTTTACATAGCCACCGAGTGTGAAATGTTCTTTCTCGCTGAAGAAATGAAAATGTTGTTCGAAATATGCTACGTTTGAATCACCACTTTTGTAGTTAATTTTAATGATTGTATCCCATTGTTCGATTGTTCAGCGATCCATTATCGCAAATGGCAAACATTCAACAAATATTATGACACTTTAAATGACAACTGAGTTTGACAATTAGTGTCAAATGCCAGTGCTACCAACTTGAATCCAAAAAATGAATGACCCTGTATTTATTATTTTAAATTTTATCAAAAAGATCAATTTTTTTATGAAGAATGTTTAAAAAAGTTTTAAAAAAATTATTTGTATTGTATTGTAGAATTGTAAAATTAAAACAATTTTTTTTTGATTTTTAAAAAAAGTTTAAAATTTTTTTGAGGACTCAATAATCCCAAAAAGGCTGTTCGACCGATTTTTATGGAGCTGGTAATAATAATGGTTAATAATATAACATATAAAAAATTCCAAATGCTGGATTAAAAAAAAGTTTCAAAATTATTTTTGAAAATTCGACATTTTGAAAATGGGTACCTACTAGCTAAATGATTTTTTTTCAAAGTTAATTTTTGAACTCTGCATTAATGAATGTTGCATACTATATTTTTTTCTTAAAAACGTTTTCAAAATTATATATAAAAAAAATAACTTAAAAAATGAACCGCTCCAACGACTTTCAAAATTTTTGTCGCGCATAAATTGAGATTTATTAAAGAAATCAGATGGTGTACTTCGCGTTGGTGTAAACACAATTTCAAAAGCTCTTAAGCTCCCAAAACTAATGTATTTCTATAAAATTAGTGTTATTTTATATAATTATAATATTATATTTAATATAATTTTATGAATTTATAATAAAAGGACTTAAAAACCACGATTTCGTGCGACCGAGTCCCGAACTTTACTTTTTCGATTTTAATTTGAAAGATAGGATATAGGTTGTTATTGTTTTTTAGTTACAAAAATACCAAAATCGTCTCTTTATAGAACATTAAATAAAACCTTGCCTATAGGACATTCGCGACCAAGTTCGTGAGATCGAATTCCAGCATTAGCTGCCACCAAAAAAACATAAATGTGTTTTCTTTTTTACGGGAACTGCCTCTAAAGAGAATTCACAAATCCTCCAAGATTATCTCTTGCCATGAAAAAGTCATTCTCACTTTTGCCGTTCGGAATCGGCAATAAATTGTAGGTTCCTCCATATAAAAATCTTAAGAGTTCTACAGTCAACACCCCTCATGATTCACACAAAAATTAAAAAAAAAAAAAAACGTTTTACCTGAAAGATTATAAATATATTTCCATTTTTTTTGGTTTAAATATCTCACCATAAAGCTTAAAGAATAAATTTTAATTATTAAAAAAAAAAAACTGAAATTTAATCTTAAAGGTAGCTAAAATGCCCCATACCTTAGTCACCATTAGGTTCCCATCAAAAGAAGATGTCAACATGAACAAAGTACTCGTATTTGAAACGGATGGTGGTTGTTGTCTTTTTTTTTTTTTATTTATCTATATACGACGAGTAAGTCTCCTCTCGGATTCTCAGAGAAATATCCAATTTCACTCTTTGAATTCTAAAACCTGACACTTAAGTCAAACTCTGGCAAAATACTATTACGTACCCAAATCAAATACCAACCACATGGCATAACAACATTACCGGAAAATTGGATACAATTGAAGCACCTTCACACAGGACCAAGAATCATCCTCTAATTGAAAATCCTTTCAGGTATAGTAATACGTTTGTGCTGGATGTCCATGTTGTATTCTCCTAACAACAGTGCGACCATTCATGTCGTAAAAAGGAATACCACTCCCCAACCCCCCCCCCCCCCCCCTTCCGATTTGGCTCTTGGATACGACAAGGAACAAGGACGTCTCTAACAACGCCGACGACGACAGAGACGACAAAGACGTAGTCATAGTCATATACAGCGCGCCAGGTGAAAAGGGAAAACTTTCACAAACAATGACTATGAAATCTCATACAATCTGGCCGCCACTTTCTCAGTGTGTTTCATATATACCGACAGCAATCAAGTGGAGCGTTATAAAACCCAACTGAACTTTGAAATGGCTTCGGGATCGTAAAAATGAAAATATTCAATTTAAACTCTATATAGCGGGGCAAAGCCCAAGCGCAAAGAGTCAAGGAATGAGATTTACAAAGCGCAAAAAAAAAAAAAAAAAAACAGGAAAAAAAAACGGAAATGGGTGGGTTAGGCTCCTGGGGGGATATCCGTGCGAGTGGAATTTATGTAATCCTTCCGGTCGTAGAAGACACTGATGTGATTGTAAGGTGCGAAGGTGCATACACAATACACATATTGTTGGTTTAGAGTGCTGATTTCTTTTTCTTTAAGTTTTGCTCTAGGATTGTCATGGCCGCATTTACATTTTATTTGGGCCCATATTTTGGAATTTATGTTCCATTCTATTGGGACTTATGTCCTATTCAATTTGGACTTATGTCCCATTCAATTGAGACTTATGTCCCATTCAATTGGGGCTTATGTACCATCTAATTGGGTCTTATGTTCTATACAGTTGAGACTTATGTCCCATTCAATTGGACTTATTTCCCATTCAATTTTGACATAATGTCCTATTCGATAGGAAATTATGTCCCATTACATTGGGACATATGTCCCATTCAATTAAGACTTATGTATGCCCCATTCATTTGGGACATACATATGTCCCATTCAATTGGGACTTAAGTATGCCCCATTCAATTAGGACTTATGTCCCATTCTATTGGGACTTATGTACCATTCAATTCTGACTTATGTCCCATTCAATTGGGACTTATGTCCCATTCAATTGGGACTTATTCCATTTAATTGGTATTGCCTTCGGGAGCTTTATGGTCCAGGGACTTGTGTACCTTAATAAACAAAGTGCTTAATCTGCAAAAAGAAATACAAAACCTGGATAATATGTCAAGAGGACCCAAACTACAACAAAAAAAAATTTGATAAAGGAGCTTACCCACCTTAGGTTAGGAACACACTTGCAATTTCATTTGCATTTGATACAAAAAAATCGTCACGTTTTAATTTTTTTAATTAAATTTTTAAATAAATTTATTTAATTTTTCTGCCGACGCGATTTTCGCAAGCTAAAATAACGGGTGATTTTTTAAGAGGTTTAGAACTTTTTAAAAAAAAAAAAACACAAAAAATTCGAAGAAATGAATGAAATATTTATTTGAATCGATAGTTTGAACCTTGCAATTTAATGTTTAAAGATAATTTCATGCAAATGTTGACCGCGGCTGCGTCTCAGGTAGCCCATCCGCTGAGTCCAATTTTGGCATACTCTTTCACACATATCGGCCGGTATCTCACGAATGAATGCATGGATGTTGGCTTCCAGTGCGTCAATCGAAGCGGGCTTGTCCCTATAGACATTAGCCTTGACATACCCCCACAAAAAATAGTCTAATGGTGTCAAATCGCACGATCTAGGCGGCCAATTGACCGGCCCGAAACGTGAAATTAACTGTTCACCAAACTCGCCTCGCAATTGCGCCATTGTTTCGCGTGCTGTGTGGCATGTGGCACCGTCTTGTTGAAACCACATATCATGCAAGTCAAGAACTTCCATTTCGGGCAAAAAAAAGTTTGTTATCATCGCTCGGTAGCGTTCACCATTGACAGTAACGCTGCGATTCGCATCATCTTTGAAGATATGGCCCAATAATGCCGCCGGCCCATAAACCGCACCAAACAGTGGCTTTTTCGGGATGCATTGGTAGCTGTTGCAATGCTTCTGGCTGATCTTCACTCCAAATGCGGCAATTGTGCTTATTTACGTACCCATTCAACCAAAAATGAGCCGACCATAAAATGGAAGCAGCGCGCGATGAACATTTCGAACCGAGCACGAATTTTGATAGTAAAATTCAATAATTTGCAAGCGTTGTTCATTTGTAAGACGATCCATGGTTAAATTGCAAACCAAACTGAAGCTGTTTGACAGTGACACAAGGTACTAAACACACGTCAGCTGTCAAAACCAGTGTTGCCAAAACCAAACCAGCTAAAAAATCACCCTTTACTTAAAATGCAATTATACGTCTGTCCGCACAACTTGTGATTTAAATTGCAACGACTAAAAATCGCACGATATCTTAGTCGCAAGAAAGAAGACACATGGTTTTTAACATGCACACATATTATATTCGGCTGAAAAATCGCAGCTATTGAAAAATGAAACAAGTTCTATTTTTTGAGCGATTTTTAGTCGCGAAATTATATAAATCAAATGAAATAAAATGAGACTTCGCACGCTCTTGCGATCTTAATAAAAAGTATTTTAACATTTATTATCTTCAGCTGTTTAGTCGGGCAGTATAGATCGAAAAAATGTTCTAGCCATATTCCACAATCGCTTCTGACAACCAGGAGTGTGTAAGTAGCAATAATTTGTTGCGAATGCGATTTTTTAAATTTCATCGCAACGTATGAAAATTGCAAAAATTGCAAGTGCTTTAAAGCCGCCTTAAAGTTTCTTTAAATTCTGACAAACAACCGAACAATTTATCTGTAAGAACTAATTTTTTTTTGCTATGTTTGTAGTACACCGATCCTGATGGATACTGTTTTTATCTGGGAAGACGCATGAGACGTCACAAGTTCACTGTTCCTCTGGATAGGGCCTGGAGTTCTATTTTCATTTTTATTGTGTACAACAAAGCAAAAAATTCCATCATGCCGCATTCAGCAGTATTTCTACAATGATCAGCCAAGCTAAACCAGTTACTTTGATGCTGTATGGTAAAATATGTACTATGTCACGGGTATAATCGCTGCAAAAAAAAGAAGAGAAATATTTGCTTTAACACCCACAAAAAGTTTAAATTCACACTAACCTTCTTTTGAAATGAATCCAGACAGAGGCAATTCTTCTTTCCTTTTTTTTTGTTCGTTGTTGTTGCCAAATTTCCAGTAACCATGCCACACATTACCACTGCGATGGCAACCTCACAATACCCGATAATGTATTATGAACTGATGAATGGCTTACTGATGAAACGGAGCAGAGTTGGTTTGTGAACTATACCCAATACCCATGTACCTTAGTTCCCTACCTACATATCTATATATTTTTGGGAGCTTGTTATGTGCGATGACTTTGTTCTTCTATATCTTACACAGTACACTACGGTTGTTATGGTATCGAAATCGACACAATAATTAGGTATTCTGGTGTCGCATGTTTCGGGTGTGTACACTGTACAGAGGCCATTCTTCATATGTTAGGTATAGGGTACCATCATTGATGTGAAATAATAGACGTTTGAGGATCGAGCGAGGATGTGCGCCTTGCTATGTTATGTTCGTTTGAGCCTGTTATAGCAGATACCTATACCCGAGAGGACTTTGTGTATAAAGGTTTTTTTTTTGTTTCTTTGCTGGAATTTTGAATAATATCTTCCTTTGGTGCGGGTTATAATAGAGAGGTTGTAGGATTTGATTCGATAATTAAGGTAGGTACTTTACTATCTAACGAGGACAAAATTATGTTTGTGTATTAGGTAAGTAAGTGAATTATAATTTCATTATAATGAAGGTAATAGGTATTCATAATCTTAACATGCGGTTTTAAGGGTGGTTGGAAAATAATGTCCTTGGTGGATGAGATTTAAAATAAAAAAATTCTTTAATATAGCTACTTTTTGAAAAAACAGCACCATCTGTTGAACGTTAAAACAACACACGCTATACTGAGTTCTCAGCAATCTCAGGATATAGGATTCCTCAGTTTTATTTTCAAAATATAGGTACAGAGAAAAAAAAATTATTCATTTGTTCAAAATTAAGCATTCCTCAAACCGACGCGATAGCGGTGGTGATGGCGAACGCAGCAAGCACCATTTTGTTCGCCATATCGCGAAAAAAGAGAGCTCAGTTTTTGAAAAAAAAATAAAAATTAGAAATGAATATGAAGAAAACTGAAAAATTAAGAGAAAAATAATACAATTTGGGATTAAATCGCTGAATTGCTGATGTGAAAAAAAAATGAAAAAAAAGAAAAATGCTAGAAAGTGAAAAAAATTTAAAAAAAAGTGAAAAAAAAAATAATTGAAAAAATGTAAAAAAGAAAAAAGAGAAAAGTGAAACAAAAATGTGAAAAAATGTAAAAAGTGAAAAAAAGACTGTGAAAATGAAAAAAAATTAAATAAATGAAAAAAAAACGAAAAAAATTAAAAAATTATGAAATTGCTAATGTAAAAAAAGAAATAGGAAAATAAAAAAAAATTGAAAAGAAAGAAAAATGAATGAAAAGATTGGAAAAAATGTAAAAAAGATAAAAGTGACAAAATTGCTGATGCGAAAAAAATGCAAAATAAATACAAAAATGTAAAAAAGTGAAAAAAATGCGAATAAAGAAAAGTTACTGACAAAATTGAAAGAGTGAATAAAATAATAATAAAATGACAAAAATATGAAAAGTGAAACAAATGACAAAAATGTAAAAATGTGAAAAAAGTAAAAAAAATATGTGAAAAAGTAACAAAAATGTAAAAAAAATAGGGTTGCCATGGCTGTTTAAGCAAACCTAGGATAAAAAGTTTTAAAATCCATGAACTCAAACAGAAATAACTTAAATTAAAATACAAAAAATAAATAACCTATAGTTTCATGTTTTTAACACTTTTAAGTCTTTTTATATTTATCTTCAGTTTGTTTTTTTTTTCAAGATTTCATAATTGCTATTAAATATAGGGTCATCAAATGACTCACAGATTAGGTTATTTAAATTAAAATTATTTAAAATTATACCCTTAATAATAGTTTCGGGTAATATACTATTTCTCTCCTTTGTCAATTGTGAATTTATTAATGAGAACACTCTTTCAACGTCTGCGTTGTGACTCTGAATTGCAAAATAGAATAGAGCGACTTTGATAAGGTCCGAGTAAAGTTCTTTGGACTTGAGGTTTGGACACATGGGAGTCAAAATAAGATCTGTTTCATTTTTTGTTTTCTATAAGATTTGTATTGGCTCGGTTTTTCTTTTAAATCCAGAGTTCAATGATTTTTTTTTATTTTCAAAATTACTTGTTAGGGAAAAAAAGAGGTCAATTTCTTAAAACGTTGTAGGACGTTCTGCACCGGGGTTAAGGATATGTACTCCAAAAAGAGGACCCATGGCAACCCTATAAAAAACGAAACATACCTAAATGAAAACATTGTAAAAATGTAAAAAAAAAATTGTAAAAAAAAGTGGAAAATTAAACAACTGACAGATTGAAAAAGTGAAAAAAAAATGAAAAATTAACAAAAATTAAATAAATTGGAACAAGTAAACAAAATTTGAAGAGTTAAAAAAAGTGTAAAAAAGTGAGAAAAAAAATAAATAATAATACATAGTTGAATACTTATACAATTAATGCCATCATATGAAGAAGAGCTCTTAAATAAACTACACTGATCGACTCAAGTAATGACAAGCATTGATCGATGGTGATATTTTATCTCCAGGAGTTCATCAAAGCCTTCGACTGACACCCTAAAATACGTAAAAAAATTCACTTGGGTTAGCGCATAGCCTTTAAATATTTAAAGGACAAAATAGGGAGAAAAAACAGATAGAGTTCGATTTTAAAAATTCTTTTTGTGTTGTAAGAAGGGTTACCATCTCTCAAATCAGAAAAGCCTGACCGTAAAGAAAGAAAAGCCTATTTTTTTGAGAAAGCAGCCTGACAAATAAAAAAACATTTTTTTTCCTTTTTGAAGCTTCATTTAAAAAAAAAAATAAATAAAAAATTAAACATTCCTAGCTAACTTACCTTGATTTGGATGCACGAAGACGACGAGACGATAAATAGATTGCAACTGCAATCCGCAATATGCAGCAGACACAAATAAAAGCACACAAAAAAAAACGTCTTAAAATGGAAGTGTCATATCTTGCACAATAGGGTGATTCAAAATAAAAAACACCTTTCTCGAAATTCAACAGGGACCGGGTGAAAGTATGAAGCATATACATTGAAAACAAAAAATTAAGACCAAAAAATTAAAAACCGAACAGCATTTAGCGGTCGCTACCAGCGCTTTTTCAATAATTTTGCTTGAAAATCTTTGAAAATAGGAATTTTTCTCAAATGTTTGCATAACTTTTCGAGTTTGGGTGATAAAAGCATGAAATTTTCAGGGATTTCATAATTTCGCCAACAACTAAATGACAACTAAATAAAAAAAAATGAATGTGTTCACTGTGATTTACAAGCATTTCGATTTGAAAGCATTCAGTACCTAAACGGTTTTCTTCTAACGATTATATTTTGTGCGATAATTATAAAAAAGCCTGATAAGACATTAAAAGCCTGACGCGTCAGGCGAAATCCTGACGGATGGTAAGCCTAGTTGTAAGGCTATACTATTTAGAGGATTCGATTTTAAATTTTCTTTCCCAGAAATCTCAGTTACAATAACTGAATATAAAAAATGAATATAAAATTTCCCTTTTTTTAGGGTGAAATGCGGTAAAAAAAAGTTATCCGATAATGGATATAAGGTGAATTGAGGTGAAAACGACATCATATATTTTTAAATATATGTTCTTCATTTTAAGAACGGCTTAATGGCTCAATACGTACGTTTCAGTGAATCATCAAGTCCTGAAACCCAGTCCGGGCATAGGGTGCCAACAATCTGAATATCTAAGCCTTTCAAAACGGTATCCATTGAATGTCCTGTCTCTGCGATGAACCAACGCTGCCTGGCCCTTTATATAGTCGTCTATCGCCAGCTGAAAATGAATGGGCTATAGAACTTCCTCTGCCGCACTTCGAAAGAGTCGGTTAGCAGCCCATTGTTCAAATCAAAATACCTATATAGCGTTGTTATAGGAATCTTTTATAATGGCAACAACAATTTTTGGAGGAATTCCTCTATAGTTTATACCAATTAATTTATATAATAATTTAATTTAATTTTGTTACTTTGTATTGTTCTATATTTGCATGTGTTATTAGTTTGCATTATTTTTACTAATATACTAACCACTAACACATTCACTTATGATGAGCCTCTGATTGTAGTTTTCAGCTTGATCTAAGCTCACTACAACAAAGAATCTAAAGTGTTAAAAAAAAAAAAAAAAAAAAAAAAAAAAAAGGGATCCCCATATGCATTCCCAGTCGACTCGGTCAAAGACCTTGTCATTTCTCAAAATCCACAAACATAATTGCTAAAGCGGTGATTGAAATTCCACAGTCTGCTCGAGGATGATCCGTGAAATTAAAATAAAATTACATTTATTTTGGTTTTTAGTGATTATTTTGTTTCTGAAAATATAGGTAAGTAACATTTCGATGAAAAAATTGCCCTGACTAACCAATCCGGCCCATCCGTGAATATGAACAAAAATATTGGTTACTTATTTGAAAGTGTTCATTATTGAAATGTCTTCCTTCGGTTTTCCTCAAAGCTCAAAGTAGGTACTCGGGTTTATTTTCCAAATTCACATGAAATGTTTAATTCTAAGGATTTTAGCAAACAAAAAAATGAAACGAAAACTTTTTTATTAATTAGTTGTGTTGCCGATAATTAGGAAAATACTTGCAGTTAAATTACACATCTCCACATTTCACATGAATTCATTGAAACTTCAAATGCAACATTAATGGAATTTAACTTAGGTACCTAGTAGGTACCTACCAACAACTACTTCTAAACAAATTTTAATTCGAACAACATTCTCTAGGAAGTCCTCTCAAACAAGTCATAGTTTTAGAATCATTTCTCGAAACAACCTCTAACCGAACGATGACGCTAAATATCTATAAAACATGCAAAACTTTTAAACACTTTTAATGCTAAACTCAAATAACGTTTCCTTGTACAACGAGATATACATACATATCTATACTATTGGTACACATAGTCGAGATGCAGCTTATTGGTAAACAAACATGCACCCGACCATGTTCACAACTAATAAGGAGCTGTTAGAGGATTCTTCCGTACGGTATACGGTATGGCGAGGCATATACGGTATCAGGACTGCACATATACAGCCTGCAGCATTTATCATAGACGGGAAGAATCTCTTCGAAATAAATAGATTGAGATACGTTCAAGGAAAAAGAGTCCTATATTTATGTATACTTGTGTGTTGCTGTTGGTATGGGTTTGCTAAACAAGGAAAACATGGGAATATGCAAAGAAGCGAAACGAGCTACGAAGCCTCACAGCGAAAGTTAGTTGGGTGGAAAAATAAAAAAAAAAATACCCCAAGACCTGTACTATACTATGGAGAGAGGTATATAGGTGTATTATCCCTTATATTTAGCTGCTGGTATAGTTGTTCTGTTCCAAATGAAATGGGCCTTGATGCTAGAATTATGCCTTCTTGTTTTTGTTGTTTCGTTTTAAATTAATTTTATACTTACATACATATACAAATTTTAATGACACTATAAGGTTGAGAGGATGCCGCCTTTGGTGGTAAGATCCTAGTTAGATGTTTAGGTAAACTCGTATTTGTATATGTAGGTAGGTAGGTATGTATGTATATTTGGCCTGCTTTTGGGTTGAGCAAAAATTGCTCCATCATAAAGCGTCGTCACCCTCCGGATACCCGTTCACCTTAATAATTGGATTTTTCCACATTTTAGGGGCAAAATGGTACTATATAGTTGTTTTTCCCGACGACAAACGACGACGAGGTGACGCTAGTATCAACAACACCATCGGATAATGAAATTTATACATAATGTTTGGTATGTTGACAGGCCATATACCTATATGGTTAAAGAGCTTATGAATGCAGTGTGTTGATGTTTTTCCTAAGAAAATTCGTATACAAAGATTTAAAATGTGGAAATAAATAAATTTGTTTATTCGATGATATGAAGAGTTGTAAACTCTTGCATTTCCCTATGTTGTCTAATAGCTGGGAATCAAAAGAATTAAAGATTAAAACATTACAACGAGTGAAGTAATAGGTGAGTTTTTTTTTTCTCTTTTCTATAAAGTTTATAAAACAGTGAAAAATTTTTGCCACAGCTACAGTTATTTTCGGTAAAAAAAAGTAAAAATAGAATCACCAAACAAATCGCAGAAATCTATGATGCAATGAAAGAATCAACAAATACAAATAGGTATGTAAAACTCTAATATCACTTTTTCGTACACAAAAAAAAGAGACTTTTTCAAAAAATATGCTACAATAATATCTACATATTTGGCTCATTGAACAGTCCAGCGTACTATACAGAACAAAAACGAGAATGAACTTTTTCGTTTAAGATTTCGTTGTGTCAGTTTTCTGTGTGAAAATTTTCGTTGCGCTTCAGCTGCGTTCTATGCTTTAATTTTTTTTTAAATATAATTTTGTAAATACAGTCGGATCCCACTACGTCAAATTTTACGGCATATCAAAATTATTTCAAGATAAATGGATTTTTGGATAAATTCGAGCTAAAACAATTAGTCATTTTTTGTTTTAATGTGTTTATTAAATTAAAAAAAATTACAAAAGTGAAATATATATACATTAAATAAATAACGAGAAGATTCTTGTTTTTTCGGCTCATTGACAAAAATATGTATGTAATTTGTATGTATGTATCGTTTAAAAAAAAAGACTTAAAGTTTTGTTTGTAGTTAGTTATTGATTATATGATTACACCGTTGAAGTGAACTCCCGTAAAGAAAATGATTCTATTCTAAAAAGGCAATGTTGAACCTCATCCGGCATATCTTTCTGTCATTGCAGATTGTAATTTTCCAACTTCGCTTTAAATATCGACTTTTTAAATTAGAAGAGATTCCACTCCCAAGTAACATCGTTGGAGCTATTAGATGCAAAACTGTTCTTTTACCGCTCTTAACTAGCAAAATTGAAAGCTATTGCTCTGTAAAAGATTATTTCACAGCTCCTTTCATTTTATTTAAAAATTATGTTCTATAATTGAAGTTTGAGAACACTTTTCGCTCTATTAACTTTATAACGCATCAAGATTTTAAAATATGCTCCATAACAAAGTTTACACGTCTACTATCGAGCAATATCAGACAATTTAGAGACGTTATACAGCTGCTAGCAACACATCCCCAAAATACTAACGCATTATCTTCTGAAATGTAAAAATTTAGCATTTACAGGGCTGTAGAGCCGAATTACTAATATTTGCACACAAAAACTTCTTGAAGCGCATGCGCATTTTCAAGTTTAAAAAAAATTCTATAACAGCTGTATATGAAACCTCTCTAAAAAAAATTCTATAGCACTCATGTTATAGGGTGTTCCATACTAGAATACGAAGAAAATAATTATTTCAAAGGAAAAAATTAAACCAGTTTAAAATAAATTAATTAATTTCATTCTGCATGATGTGTCGTTCTCGTCATATTATGGTTGTTAAAAAGGAATGTTTTTTTCCAAATGGCGGGTGAGTTATAAAAACTTTACTTGATGATAATTTCGTTTCTAAACATAAGCTTTGAAACTTTTATTACGTACATACAAAAATATACCGAGGACCTAAAATACATTTTTGGAATAAAATATTCTTCAAATAAAAATCTTCGTTCATAAATAATTCTTTTTTATTTATTATCCACTTGCCGAAACTTTCAAAGTGATTTAAAAGCTGTATTCAAGAAACCTTCTTCCCTTATGAAAACATGGCGGCGAGAAAAAAAATAATGCAATATTTTCTTTTATTCATAAAAAAAAAAGATATATCTACCCCCACGCTCTCACTCAAAATCATCCTAAATTGTTTTTATAACCAAAATAAATTTATTTCGATTTTGAAAATTTTTTTTTTTAGAATTTTTATTTTTTTTAGTTATTATTTATTTTTATTTTACAGCTTAAAATACAAAATTTCGAAGGCGCGTTGTAATTTAACAAAGTACCCGCATAACGTTTGTGAAAAAATTTAATTCGCACTTAAATTAAGCTAACATTTCACCGAAAAATATTAAATTCTTTTATTATTTATTTTGGTAGGAAATTATAATTGGCATATCTTACAAAATTATATATTATTTATACTATCAAAAGATTCACTTATTCTATATAAGTATTAAAGCGTGCCTGCGTTTATGTTTGGTATTATATTTATTACTCAAACCAATACGAACAAACATCTTTCAAAAGATGCTCTTTAAATGTCTATGACATAGACCTTCAGTCACTTGCCATTAATAACGTCTTAAGAGCAAAAAAGTGCTCTCAAACTCAAAGAATTAGCTGCAAATGAGCTCGAATTAATCTCTAAATGTGTTTCTAGAGCTCATTATTAAAAAAGGGGCTTTAAGATTATCTCTAGAAGCGCTGCTAAAGCCTTTAAAGAATCTAAAAATGTTACTTGGGCTTAGAGGCAGTTGGCTGTACCTATGTATAAACAATTTGTTTTAAAAATATTTATTAGATACAATTTTTCACAAGGGCTAAATAGAAAAAAAAATTATGGGAATAGCGAGGGAATGTGTATTTATCCCGTTTAGGCGGGTGGAGTGGTTTGTTTTAATAATAAGTTTGTGAAAATTAATGTTTAAAAAAATATTTTTCAAAAAATTTTAGTTATAAATTAGTACCAAGGTAATCTAGATAATATGTTTTTTTTGTTTTTAATTTCCAGTGAATTTTTAGTTCAACACTAAAAACCAAATTCTTAAATATTATTACTTAACTTATAATAATAAAATAAATTTTTTTTTATTTTATTTTCAAAATTTTGAGTTTCAATTTGTTTTATTTCAAAACCTAAATCAACCTTATTAAAAACAATATTAAAGAATGGATATTTGACTTCTAAAAAAGTTACAACATTTGTAAGTGTTACCATTAGATAGATAGATAGATAGATTTTGATTTATTAATTCTTTTCTCTTTGTATATAGTTACATAATTCATAGTTTTTTACGAAATCAGTTTAGCATGGCATTGCCGTCTGCCTGATTGACATTAGATTATATACTTTTTCAGTTTCTTTTTTAAAGTTTTAAATTAATTTTATAAATAAATAGTTTTAATTATATATATTCGATAAGTTTTTCAAGTTTCTTTTATACGTATATTTGGCTACCTGTGTAATAAATCTAGAACTCTTCGTTTATGATTCTATTCCGATACGTTATGGCTGTTTTATAGAAGCAAAATAATTGATTTATATCACTTTTACAGTTAAGGAGTGCTATCACTTCTGCTGTCGTTTTTAGATCGCTGCCCAAAGTATATCTTCGTATTTCCTTGAGAATAGGGCATCTTCCAATAAAGTGGATAATATCTTCACGCTCCGAGAGATTACATAAATTGCAGTAAATTTGTAGATCGGGTCGATGAGGTATATAATTAAGTGCGACAAGCTCTCCTCTCATTTTAAAAATCGATGATATTAGTTGTTGGCTGTTGCTATTTTTGAAATAATTTTCCTCACACAAATTATGGTTCAATACGCTATAAATCGATCTATGCACTGATGAAGTTGCCTTGTCTATACAATCTTTTCTGTATTGTTCGTCCACTCTCAAGACAAGATCGTAAAGCACTTCTTTCGAATATCCTCCATATTCCGCCACAAGATTTAGCTCAACTCCACAGTAGCTAGCAAGGTCCTCCAGCTTTTTATACCACAGGATTTTACTCTCGATTGTCCTAGTCGCAATTATTTTAGGAAGCCTTTCGTCCGACATCTGCAGAATTTTTATGACATAATCAACGTGGAGTTTAAGAGTTCTAATGAACAATGGAGATAGTCCCGTTTCGATGTTTATCATATAGTTCGGGGTAGTGCTAGGTAGACCAAAACATCTTTTGATATAATATCTTTGTAATTTTTCCACAGTTTCGAATTGATTGTATCCCCAAGATTGTGCCGCATACATCATGATTGATTCCGCTACCGCGCTAAAAACTTTATGTTTCACACTATGGTGAACCAGTTTGTTAGAAAAACATTTTTTCCAGGTTGTGCATATAGCACTTTTTGATTTAATCAACTTTTCTTTTAGGTGTGGTTCCATATTGAGATTACTTGTAATCGTTATTCCCAGATATTTATATTTGTTTACTATTTCAATAGGTTCTCCATTGAAATTCCATTTTTCATTTCGGCAGGTTCTTCCAGATCCTTTTTTAAAAACCATTACTTTTGATTTTGTTAGATTTACAGTTAAATTCCATAACTGGCAGTATGAATAAAGCCGATTTATCATCAATTGTAACGTTTCCGGTGAATACGCGAAAAGGACCACATCGTCAGCGAATAGCATAGCCTTTATCGATGTACCAGCTATTTGTATTCCACCAGGTAAAAAATCAATGAGATCATTTATATACAGAGCAAATAGATTCGGACTCAAAGTGCAGCCTTGCCGTACTCCCATTGTGGTTTCAAACCATTCTAAATTGTTCTCACTGCTCCACACAGCTGATTTGGTCTCTTTATAGATGTTTTCCAGAACTCTTCCAAGCCTATGACTCAATCCTGCGTTGTATAGTTTGAAAAATAAAGCCTTTCGGTCGATCGTATCAAAAGCTGCTTTGAAATCCACAAAAAATGCGAATAATTTTTTTTTTGCTCAATACAGGTACCCGCAATTTTTTTTTAGCACAAATATGTTATCAATAGTTGAATAACCACTACGAAATCCAGCTTGAAACTCATTGATTAGCTCTTGGCTTTCTATCCACTGTTCAATTCTACTATTTAATATCTTTGTAAATATTTTATACGATGAATTAAGAAATGAAATTCCTCGATAATTGGCTGGGTCAGATATATTACCTTTTTTGTGTATGGGGAATATAATGGCTTCCTTAAAATGATTTGGAATATCACCTGTTTCTAAAATTTGATTAAACACAGTAGTTGTTTTAAGTATGAGTTGTTCCGTTGCATACTTAAAAAACTCAACAGGAATACTATCTGCACCTGGTGCCTTTCCGTCTTTAAGATTTTTCAAGGCATTCGACACTTCGTCCTGTGTGATCGGAGCATCCAGCATTCCATTAGTATGCCATGGTGATGCGTAATGCATGGGTATTTGGTTTGACGTTGGATTTAAAAGGCCTCGAAAATGATCGGTTAGTATTCCTGCATTTAAATGGATTCCGATTTTAGGTTGTTTGCCATTAAACTTATTAAGTGCCATCCAGAATTGTTTTGTATTTTTGCAGCATGTTAGATTGAGTGCTTCATCTTCAAGATATCTTCTCCGTTTTTTTTTGCAAATATTTTTGAATGAGGTATTTGCTTGAATGTAGAAATTTTTGAAATCCATAGTACCAAACTTTCGAAATGCTCTGAGCCACCCAAAAGCTTTGCGTCTTGCTGTTTCGCATTCTTTGTCGAACCATTTCTTTTTATACGGAGGGTTTTTTTTCTGAGACTGTATATTATGAAGAGATGATCTTTTTATTACATCCTCAATATCGCTCAAGCTCATCTGCATGTTCATGTTCAAATTATTATCTAGATTGTTCCTATATTCGATTGCTTTACGTTCTTTCCACTGTAGCTTACAGGGAGCTTGCAGAATTCTCGTGTCTCTACACTCTGTTGGTACGGTTGCAAATTCTACTACAATAGGAAGATGGTCCGAATATTGCTGACCCACGATTTCAAATTCTGTTATTAACGAAACCCATTCGCCTCTAACCAAGCAATAGTCCACCACTGAACATCCTTGCTGTCCTACAAACGTAAATTCTCCTTGCTTGTCCAAATTACTCGTGCCATTTATTATATAAAATCCTAGTGAATCACAAAGCTCCATCAGTTTAATGCCTCTTGAATTTTTGACAATATCTTTCGATTTTCTCACTTTTCCTGCTAATCGATTTTCTCTTCCTTCATCTTGTCCTATTCTGGCATTAAGATCACCGATTATCATTATATTGTCGTAATTACTGTGTTCCAGAAATGTACATAATGTATTAAAATCCCTTTCCCAGTGATTGCAATTAATGTATGTTGGCAATATAATAAAGCTCGTTGAGCCCAACTTGATTTTCAAGAGGTTAACATCACCTTTTATGTCAAATTGGTATATACTGTTGCATAAAGTTTTTTTGTAACCGAAAAAGCATCCACCACTTGCTCTTCCTTTCGTATTTTGCTTTAATGCGGGAATCCAAACGAATTCAAAGTTCTTAAAACGATCAAAATAACATTTACAATCATCTTCTACTAAAAAAGTTTCATACATAAACACAATATCATAATTATTAATAAATTCATAAAACTTAACATATACAGATTTATTACTGAGTCCTGCAATGTTATAACTTAAAATTTTAATTTTTTTAATTTCTATTATTTCTACTTTACTTTGACAGACGGCAACTCTATCCTAAGCCATATTATAAGAATTTAATGAATTGGTTGATGTCCCTGCTCCTACGTGGTTTCCCGTTGGAAGTGTAGATGGCGCCCTTATATTAACATCATTTGTGACATTAGATGTCATCTGGTCTCCACGATCAAAACACAGCTGCTTACTCAAATCGGCATGGTAGATGTCATTTAGAACTGTAATTCCATTCATTTTATTTTGTAAGAATCCCAGAGTAGAGCTCCAGTAAAACATTTTTTTATCCACATACATCCTGTCATCTCGAACTAATACCTTAATTCGCGGATTAATTTCGTTCAAACAGCTTTTTATTTTCAGAAGTTTGTTTCTTTTTTGTCGCACTGCCGGGGGGAGATCTTTGGAAACAACAACACCTGTGTTTCGCAATGTCATTGAAGATTTAAGCGCTGTTATCACCTGCTGTCTCGATTCAAGTTTTACAATAAAATTCTTTATATTTGCATTGTTCGATCTTATTTCATTTATTATTAAGTTCTCAGTGGAAGGTGTTGGCTGAATAATACTTGTGCAAATTCCTTTAACATAATCTTTGCCATCTTGTCCTTCTTGTGGTGTAATTCGTATCATGAGGTTGTTTTCAGTTTGTTTTTTTTGGAGATTCTCCATCTGACACTCAAGAAGCTCGTATTTGTGTTCTAGGAGGTCGACCTTTGATGTCAATTGGACGTTTAGCTCCATAATTTGCTTGTTTGCAGTCATAATTGCTTCAACGTCGCTTTTACTTGCTGCATCTTTCATTTTTTTGTCGAATAAATCGCAAAACAAATTATAAAGCTCTGATTTTTTCATAGATCCTACTAAATCTTCGGACATCGTATCAAAAGCTTGTAATTTTTTATGTGCGTTACAACTTTCGGGGGATATTTCGCAAAGTTTTCTTTTGATCCTGGTCATATAGTGAGGTTATGTGTGTGTCTGTGATTTTACCCAGACTAAAATGAAATAATTATAGCTCTAGAACTCACTTGCCTTTATAATCAATGAAAGATTAAGATATCAGCACCAAAATTATAGCTTTTGATAAGTATAATACAATTTAAATTTCAAAATATCGAACTTTTTACTGGAGTAACTTTAAAATAGACTTTCTCAAAATTTGACAGAAATGTCAAAATGTTACCATTATTTTTAATAATTTAATTGAAGCAAGTTTTTTTTAGAAAATAATCCTTTCCTTATTTTCATTAGATTTTTCTTATCTCAACCCAACCCTCATACTCTAGATTTTTGTCGTATCAATATGGTCGATTAAGGTGTCAGTTATAGCGATCAGGAAAAGTTGAAACAGATGGAAACATGATTTTTTTCGTTATGAGCGTTTATAACGAACACGAAAAGTTTTCAATTTTTCCTGACTGAAATGCAAACGATTTTTTTTCCTTCCACTAATCTGAAACAGAAAAAACTGGAAATAATTGGAACAATTTGTTTCATTTGATCGAAATGACAATCAGGTGGTACGGAAAATTAAATTCTGTCAGGAAAATAAATAAATAGATTTTTCAAAAAAAATATTTGTTCAATTGAAAATGTTATTGACACAAAAAATCGTTGAGTTATTTGCCATCGATTAGTGCCCCAATTGCATTACAAATCGAATGAAAACCTAGCAAATAATCTATTTGACAGTTTTTCCTGTTTTGTTTTCCTGATCGCTTTAACTGTCCCTTAAGTTATAGTTCTTGGTCCCTTAAACCTTAATAATGCTCCCCTGATTATACATATGAAAATAAGTCCAAGATGTAAGTGAAGATGTCCATTGATCTGACATATCGTATATATATCTAAATTGTTAAAGTTGGATCAAGAAATGATCAAGACAAGTAAAGGCCAATTTATTTCTCCCAATTAAGCGGGAGGAGCAATTTACTAAAAAAATGTGTGTTTTTTTGCAAGCCCAGGGGAATGGGGTGAAAAAACGACGTCAGTGCTAACAAAAATTACATGTAAAATGCAACAACAATTAATCCCCTGCGGGCTTAGCTATAATCCCACAGAGAATTCTCGGAGCTTAACTTAAGCCCACAGAAAAACTGTGTTACCGGCATAAATTACATACATGTTATGTTTGTATAAAGGCTCCATGTTTTTTTCTGTCATGGCGTCGCTAATCCCCGTTGTCGTTTTTTTTTCAACCAATTGCCTCCGGGTTTGCAAAAAAACACACCTAAAAGTTCATACTGATTTAACCTTGACGTTTTGTTTTCAAATTTCTTGATTTTTCCAAAATATTTTTTAAAAGAATGTATCGTTTTTTTTTCTAAAACAGCTCCCGATGTAGTTTCCAAGAGCTGGACAGATCTATCACTTCTATAACTCGTAGAAGAACTCTCGCACACTTGATTTGTCTCAGAATATTAACTTCACAAAAGAAAAAAAAATGTTTCACTGTTTTATATTTTGACGTATAATTGAAAATTAGTAAATTTAGGTAAGTACCTACGTATACAGTTTTCTAAGAAGATTAAACTTGAACTTGTCCTCTTGGTTCATATTCATACATCCTCCGCACATATAAACAACCATATCAGTATTATTTCCCTAATGAGTTGAGCATACAAAATAATTTATGTATTAAAACAAAGAACAAATTGCTGCACACTTCTCGCCAATAAAATACGTGAGTTGCTTACATCCATGGATGTCATCATTTTTATCGTTTTTACGTCATTTTCAATGCTCAGCACAACACACACGTGTAATGTATGCTCACTGGCAGGGTGCACATGATTGGGGACCATCACATGAGCGATATAAAAGCTCTCAGCACCCAGTATCAAACCAACAAAAATCTATACATACACACATTTACCTAATCTACTCTTGAATTTCATCTAGTTGTGGGACAAAATCTGTGAAAATAGAAGTTGATTCGCATCCTTATACTATATATGCGACTATGGACGGATCTAATATAGGTAGGTATAGTTAAGCTGATGCCTGCGATGGTCTAAAAGAAAGAACAGCTTAGAATATTCTAACCATATACCACATAATATTATTCGTCGTTGAAAGTTTTGCGGCACATACTGGAACCGTATTAGGAGCAGTTCATCTTCACACTAACACTGGGTATAGGTAACGAAGTACGTGCCTCGCGTACGTGGTTGTACCTACCTACCCACGTGCAAAAGAGAAAGTTTGCCAAAAAGAATGTGTTTCCTTATATTTTGTCACACGGATGTTTTATTCAGTTAAAATTGTAAAATAATGATGAATTATGAATATTCAAATTGACTTTCCAAAAAAAAAAAAAACAAAAATATGTTACCTGTATAATTTTTTTGCTAACCGAATTATGTTTTTTTTTTCAAAATAATTTAAAAAACAATATTTTAATATATTCTTTCAGTAAGATGGAGAATAACACGTGAATGTAATTTTAAGTTAAGTTTAAGAAAATAAACTTTGCTATTCTTAGCACAAAATACATATACAATTCATATAGGTATATCCGGGTTGTTCATGCAATTTTCGTTTTCTATTTCATTTTGGGCTTTACTTGAAATTTAGTACCTATGATCCCAAAGGTATTATTTCGCAGAAAAATAATTTGATTTGGTAAAATACATTCGTTGCGATTCTAGTCTTCCATTTTTACAAAACACTTTAGAAATTTTTAAGGCGTTATCGAGCTTAAATAAGTGCATGGAGCACTTTAAAAAAATTTTGCTTGCGATATAAATACAGTAAAATTTTGAAACTTTTTAAAAAAATCCAAAAAAAATTTTTTTTGAAATTTCGATACACAATAGTGCCTTGCCTGTAATAACCATTTTTCGGCAACAATAATTTGCACATAAAGTTAACTTTTATCTATTGAAATTAAATGATTTTTACTTGCGATAGATAGTTATTATATGGCAAGTTATGGATTCGTAAAAAAAATCGAACTCGAGATTTTGATCAAAGTTAACATTACGATGATATAGCGAATTCGAAAAAATTGGGTCTCGCAATTCTGTCCGTCTGTCTGTCCCTTCAGCTGCAGCCTAAACGGTTGGGTCGATTTTCTTCAAAGTTGGTACCTAGCGTTTTTTGTGCATTCCGTTTTATTCATTTTTTTAAAGACCAAAAATAACGGTATTTGCCGTACAAATTTTTTTAGCAAAAATGAAAATCTTAACTTAAAAAAAAAATTGTACTTTCCATAGAACCATTTTTTGATTTTCGATTTTCTCAAAAACCGTTCAATTGATATTGATTATTTTTTTTATTCAGAATGTTTGAAAATAAATTAAAAGTTTTGTATTCCAAAATTTTCAAAAAATTTTAATGAATTTTTTGGCACAAAAGCTTCAAATAAGTTCTAATAATAGTGCATACAAAAATTTTCACAAAAATTAATCTTTGATTTTTAAAAAAAATTTCAAAATTTTTTTTTGAAAATTCCATATTTCGTAAATGGGTTGATGATTTTTTTTTAAATTAATTTTTTAACTCCGCATTAATAAAGGCTAAAAAATTGCATCAACTTTGTTTCTTTTAATTTTTTCAAAATTGTATAGGTACATATACATACATAGTATAAAAATTATTTTTTTAAAAAACCGCTCCAACGATTTTAATTTTCAAGGCTAAACTGTAAGTTCCATGCATATGTGCAACACTGTGCTATATTCTTCATAAATAAATGTACCTACTCGCATAATACTACCTTAAACTTAACTACGTTTTAAGCAGGTGGTATATACAATATAGGCTCCCGTAACTAATTTATTTCTTTTATAAGATAAATATAGTTTTTGAAATATTAAAACTTTAAAAACACAATGTGATCGCAAGTTCGTGCGAACCAGTCGTGGACATATTTTTTTAAATTAACATTATATTTTGTCATAATATAATAAGCTTTAAAATAACGAAAAAACTTTTTTCTAACATCTCAAGCACATGATTTTAATTGAGCACTTTAAGGACATTAAAATCTGTTTTTTTGGTAATTCATATTGTGTTAGATTATACCCATATATAACCACATTTCTAATAATTCTTAAAAAAAAAAAAAAGTGATCAAGAAAATTTTACTCCTCGGTGCAATATTTTCATATTTTTTAACTTCCTATTGCTTTAAATTCTTCAATTGAACTTAACCGCACTTAATATAAATTATACACAAACAAAACACATTGTTAGAATACATTTTTCTATAGAAAAAGGGACTTTCATATTTTTTTTTTTTTTTTTTTTTGTTAGATCCAATTTCAAAAGGTGACATTGACCAACTAAAACAAAAGGCTATGAAGATATCCTTTTTTTATATAAATATTCATTCGTCATATTTAAAAAAAACATTGAAATCACCGTTGAAACGAAACACCCTTAGGATCGCTTTGATAAAATAAAAACGAACTCATTCAAAGGACCTTCTTTTTACGTCGAACGTATTCTTTTACTAAAAAGTAATGGATTACTAACTTAAGTTTCATAGGAATCCTTTTTGCATATAATCCTATAATTTAGTATGTATGTATGCCTTTTTTTTTTTTTTGTAAATTGAACTTTGAATTTTCAGGTTGATTACACAACCACTGTTGAGTGTCGTGTAAAATATAAAAAGAAGTCTCAACAACCTCTTAAGTTTTACAAGAAGTAAGCAATTGTCAACACAATTCTTCTTTCAGTGCGGCTCAAAAGGAAAAAATATATGCAAGGATAAATCCTTCGTTTGAAAAGGGCAATGAGGCATATACATATATGTATCTCCTTCGAGTTTTTTTTGTTATGTTTCATTCATTCATTCACTCTTGTTCTTGGAAAAGTATGTATTTGCAAAAGGCAAACATAGGAAATATACAGAACGTAAAAGGATAATGCGAGCCTTTTACATTCCGTCACTTTAACTACTGATTGTATCTCATTCATATAGATTTTTATCCGTGTTGCCATGATGTGCTTAAAATGCAATGACTGACAGCAACCCTTTTCTCGTCACTCTCTATACTGTCACTATATTTTTCCCAAAGCGCGAAAAACGACAACGACATATACGACAAGGAAGAAAACTCAGCTCAGCACAGCTCAACGTTAAGTTAAAGGTATGTACCTAGAACATAAAAATTGCCTCTGTGTAAAGAGTTCCATCATATAGCTACCATCATTCAAAGTGCAAGACTTTGCGGATTGCCCTGTTTAATATTTAAAAGTCGTTTCATCGTCCTCTCTCTTCATTTTGTAAGGATCACATACTTCAGGTGATGTTGTTTGTCCTCATTCTTATATACGTTCTTTTCTTCCCGCTTCAACCCTATACCTGATGTTAGTAATGGTTACTATGTTTACGAGGACGTGAGCCCCAAAGCAATTACGACTTTTTGTTCGAATATATGTGTGTGTGTTTTTTTTTTCTTACAAAATAGAAAAAAATTCAAAAAATATCTCGGGAATACGAGAACATGTGTGTGGAACGATGATAGGTATACTCCATCTCCACATGCAGCTGGTGATGATGAAGAATTCATCTGTTATACGACCCCCAAGTGAGAAAAGAGAGAATATGTCACCAAACAGAGCTCATCCACAAATGAAACTTGGAGCATTTCTCCCCCGTGGTGGTTTAATCCTTTTTCCAGATCCGTTTGCCTTCTATATATGTTTATAATATGAATTTTTGCGTTGGCTAATTATTTCCATTTAATCCTTCTCCCCACCTTCGAACTGATGGTATACGGTATATATTCTCGCATAAAGCACCTACGAGAATATATAACTAAACTCGATCCCATTTACGTTGCTTCTCTCTTCTCCCCTGCTCTCCTCACACTCATATAACTTATTATCGTCGGCAACGTTGCAGGGCTTTTTACACTAAATTGTTTCCCCCAGTTAGGTATGTATATAAACTAAATACTTTGGGGTTTTTCACGTTTAATTAGCCGTGCAATCTGCACTCCGCAAAGTCCTTCTCGCATGAACAATTTAAAATACCTTTATATATATACCATTATAATACAGGGTGCTATTGAATTAACTATTGAAATTTTTGAGAATTCAAAATCGTTTCACGAAAAGTTTATACAGTCGATCTGTGATATTAGGTATAAATATGGTCTCGTCCCAAAGTGAGATCAGGGTTTGAAGAGCTTAAGGCCTATTTAAGCTTAGATAAGCCCTCGTTAAATTTATTTAATTGATTTATACCTAAAGACTGTAGATTATAACCAATGAATCAGATAAAATTTCATGCAAATTCTCGAATCACTTACCAATTGAAAAAAACCCTCTCGAAAGAGAAGGAGGTTTTAATTTTCATAGAAAAGCTCTGGTAACTTATTAATTGAAAAAAAAAATACTCTTTAGAAAGAGAAAGAAGTTTAAGTTCTCTTTAGCAACTTAACTTAACTTTAGGTAAACAAAATTTCAGTGGTCGATACAGAATATTATTAAAAAAATGATCTTACCCCAAAATAAGACATTTTCTATCAAAAACTAAAATTAATAATGAATTAATTAGCTCTTTGAAATATTTTGGGATCATTAAGCCTCTCTTGATAATTATTCTTGTGCGTTTGTGAGAGTCTAGTTGGCAGAGGAATCGAGTGGATCTCCAATTGAAACTGTAGGCTAATATGAGAGGCATTTTATAGTGAGATACCCTTGTGGGATGAGTCACTTTCTGAGTTACAGTCACACCTGAAATGTTTTTTTTTTAATTTTAAATGCAATGGGCAGACTTCAGACCAAAAACCAAAAACCAAAATATTAATGTTCAATCGATAACACCCTATATAATACCAGTGTAAGTATATCTATCATTTTTTATTACCGTTATGTGTCATTTACTTGAGGCAAATCATTTTTTATTCATAGGTGTGTTTAGAGCTTCGCGTTTGTTCTCTAAAAAGATGATGGTTCGCATGTACATATAGACACAAAATAAAAATGGACTTTGCTGTTTGCAATTAAAGTAAAAAAGGAACAAAAAATGTTATTTATGAAAAAGAATGAAATAAAATTTATTATTTTAATTGTATTCCGTATATAGGTATAGGTATAAAGAGAATTTCAAAATGGAGATGGATATAGGATATTCTACAAAATTCGCAACAAATTGGCTACCTAAATATGTATTTTCTTGTATCGTATACAGACAAGGTAAAAAAATTTATTTTAATCTGTTTATATATTTTCGACTAGACATAATGTTGATGCTAAAAGGTTTTGAAATCTTTTAGGTTCAGGTGGTTTGTTGAGCTTACCAAATTTTTGTTTTTGTTTTTTTTTTTTTACTTTATACGCCACGCCATCTTTGATTTAAAATTTAAATAATAATGAAGATTATATTTTGACAAAATGAATTTGTATATTCAAAATCATTGTATAAATAAATATAATAAATAGTTGATGCAAAAGCTCATAGGGAGTAACGTAACGGCTTGACAGTAACAATGCACTTATATAACATTATACGCCTTAGGATACGCATATATAGTTCGTATTTAATGTTATGTGTGTAGAATAGAAGAATATTTCAATAAGCTGTGAGATACTTTTTATCATAGGTATGAGGTATGCTCGTTGGGTACAGGGTTTTTACTAAAGAAGCAAGAATCTTTAGCGTAATTGAGGTTAGTTTAATTCAGCAATCACCGGTTCTTTAGAATTTCAATACAATTTTCTATGTAACAAAAATGGCAAAATAAGTGAGTGCCAAGAGGGATTCAGACGTGGGGCCTATTTCTCAGATCATATACATCACATACATTGTATGATTTTGACAGTTCTGTTGTATGATTTTTGTTTCTCAAATTTGTTGTATGATCAAATGTCATACAACAATGTATGACCGGAGATTACACTGGAAATATTGGAATGTTGTATAACCTCAATTTTTCATTTCATACAGCATATAAATTTGTTGTAATTGTTAAAAGTGTAAGGACAAATGAATGTAAACAAACGAAAATATACGAAAGTAAGTAATCTTTAAATTAAAAAAATGGTAAATTTTGATGACTTATTATTGTTTTTGATTTTCTGTATTATATTAAAAATTATTAGAATTTACTTTTATTTCTAGCAACAAACGATCTATAATTTACTTCACAATAAAAAAAAACTGAGATTTATTTTAACTTGACGCTCAATATTAATGAAATGTCAAAATCATACACATCATACAACAAACAAAATATCATACAACACTTCCAATGAAATCTGAGAAACAGAAAATTGTATGATGTGTATGATGTATGAAAGTGTTGTTTGTTGTATGAAATGTATGTGATGTATGATCTGAGAAATAGGCCCCTGGTCGCAACACAATTGGTCACATTTTCGTCATTAGAAATATGACTCAAACTTGCATTGATAGAAAAAAAAGTTGTACATACAGTTTGTAGATTTCCAGACGGCTTTCGACAAAATAAACCGAACAGCTTTTTTTTATAAATTGTATTGTAAAAGGGTTTCGTATAAATTTGGAAGAACCTTATAGTCTAACATCCCGCCTTAGGACGACCTACCCTCATCGAGTTACCAAATAAGGAGTATACTGTTTTTAAGGTAGTGTCTAAACACATCTGCGTATGGGTTGTCTGGCAAAATTACTCTCATTGGTATTTTCATTTAAAATAACATCAACATAAAGAAAATTTTATGGTACTATGTTGTATCCAAAAACATTGACCACAGGCGGAGTTTCCGAACTTTTATCTATCGATATTTTGAGATTTTTCAGTGCGTTAAGGAAAATAATTCTAATAGTCTCAGAGAAGTGACAAACAATTTGGGGATTGAAAGAATAACCAAAATGTGAATAAGTGGGTTAAAAGGTACAAGTGTCATGATATCAAATTGTAAAATCTGGCAGTTTTTCTCAGTCTGTGGTAGATGTGCAGGGTTTAAAATTGCCATTTTTCCAATTACTGTGTCAGGTTTATACCCACCTAAATTTAGATATTAAAAATTAAGAATGATGCTCCGTCATTTTAGCTAAGTTTAAAGACCTCAATATTCATGCCCCTATATTGATAGAACTCAAGATATAAGCTTTTTAAACAAACCGTATTTATTCTTGGGAGACTTTTTACAAAACAAACAATTTGAAAAAAAAATATTTCCAAACTAGAGCCCATACGGTTTGCGTTAAATGTTTATAACTTGGGTACTATTGATCGTATCACCAAGATTGAGGTTTTTAAGCTTAGGTAAAGTGACAGAGCATCATTTGTATATATGAACTTAATTGATTATACTTCTCACACAAAAATTGGAAAAATGAAAATTTTTAACCCCGCAGATCTACTACAGACTGAGAAAAAAAACAACCAGACTTTAGAATTTGGTATCAGAACACTTTTACCTTTTAACCCACTTATTCACATTTTGGTTATTCTTTCAATCCCCAAATTTTGTCTCACTTCACTGAGAATATTAGAATTATTTTCCTTAACTGAAAAATCTCAAAATATCGATAGTTAAAAGTTCGGAAACTCCGACTGTGGTCAATGTTTTTGGATACAACATAGTACCATAAAATTCTCTTTATGTTGATGTTACTTTAAATGAAAATACCAATGAGAGTAAAAAGGGAAAAATCCAAAACCAACGATAATTGATCAAAAAAATAGTTATTGTTAAAAAATTCACCTAGCCAAGAAAAAAATTAAATCGAAAATTTTGGAAACACAGGTCTTTTAATTTTTTATCTGCTTCTCAGAACTATACAATTTATTTCTAGAAATCATCATTCTGTATTTAAGTGATTTTTTTCTCCAACCTCTATTTTTTCGCTTTCAAATATTTTTATCTCGAGTCTTATAGATTTTGTAGAATTTTCTTTTGTATGTATGACTTTTTTGCATTAAAAAGATTTATAGATTACGAAAAAATTAAATTATCTATCATTTTTAGTTTAGAAAATAGAATCTTGACCTTTTCTATGTTTACCCAAATTTACCCTTCTGAAATTCCGAATTAAAAAAAAAATCACGTATTTAAAAAAAAAACTTATATTAAATTTACTTCTACATGATATTTTTGTTTTATCACTTAAACTTACCATATGAGCTGGGTCAGATAATTGAAAAAATCAAAAATCCGACCCTTAAAACGTGGCAACCCATGCGCAAAATGTCAGTTTAGATACTACCTAAAAAACGGTGTACTCCTCATCTGGTATAACTCGATGAGGGTATAGGCAGTGTTGCCATTTTGGCATTATTAATGCTAGATCTAGCATTATAGACGAGAAAAAAGCATTATGTAATTTAAAAATTATGCCAAATGCTTTTTTAGCATTAACCGAATTTATATTGGCATTGTTGAATGCCAAAATTGATTTTCAATCATTAATTCATATACCTGTAAAAAATATTTTCAAAATAATATATTTTTATTTTCGATTTGGCTTTATTTCGCTTTTGAAAACGAAATAAGGCCAGTTTGGCTATATTTCGTTTTTATGTTTTTTTTTCTTTCCAAAAATGTGCAGAACTATGATTCATCACCCAGCATAAACAGTGATGCCAATTTGGCTTTATTTCTATTTTCAAAACGAAATAAGGCATAATCTGAAATTTTAACTTATTTCGTTAGGCCTTATTTCATGCCACCCATTTATGACACTTAGGGCCAGATTCACAGTGCATATACTTAACAAAATAAGTGGCACTTAATTTTCTCATTTTGGCACTTTAGGAGCAGTTTTAGGGCCAGTTTCAGAGTGCACACTTAACAAAGTAAGTGGTACTTAATTTTCCCGTTTTGGCACTTTAGCCGCAGTTTTAATACCTGAGTAAATGGATCTTAAGTGGCCAACATCGGAGACTTATGTGTCACTTATTCCGATAAGTTTACACTGTGAAATTGGGCGTTAGTTTTCCATATTTGGCACTTAATAAAAGACACTTATTCAAGTGTGAAACTGGGCCTTATTTATGAAATAATAAATTTTAATTTCGCAGATTTTGTTCTTTGAATCATTGAAATATAAGTTTGTTAAAGGGAAAATTTTCTACGAATGGATTTTAAAATCTAGCATTCTGTTTTTTGAGCTCCCATACGATTTAGCATTATGGAATTTGAAATCTAGCATAATGAAATTTGTGATTATGGCAACACTGGGTATAGGTCAAGTTCTATGGCGGGATCTTCTATATTATATGGGGCTTTGTATGAAGACACGAAAACAGCCATTTGGAACGGTGAGTAGACTTTGCAGAAACTAAAATCAAGGGGTTGTTCTTTACTGATGATTTGGTTCCCTCTTTGCAAGTTCCCCGAACGCTTTACAAAAGATGATCAACCGCCTAGACACATACTGTCAGCTTTAGGTTTATCGGTTAATTTGGAAAAAACTAAAGCTTTATATGGTACATTGGACCTACAGTAGGAAAGGTATTGAAATTATGAAAACAAAACTTGACGTCCTATTTTTTCCCACTACAGTATCTAACTTATAGGGTTTATTATTCTACCGATCTACATTAGTTTCATCTATGAGTAAAAACCCTTGTAAAGTGCCAAGTTAAGTTCTCCAAATACATATTTATTTAAAAAAAAAATAATTTTTTTGAAAATTTTAGTACACAATATGTACTAATTATACTTTACAAAATATTTCTAAAAAAAAAATTATTAAAAATCAATTGAACGGTTTTTGAGAAAACCAAAAATTGGTCCTATGGAATTCTTAACCATTGTTTGGCAGCTTATGCTTTTAAAAATTAACCTATATTTTTATTAAAGAAAGCAATTTTAAAGATAAATAAGATCGATATTTTCGGTATTAAGGAAATAATGAAATAAACATATTGGGAATTAAAACCATCCGTATAGGCTGTAGCTGCACAGATAGAAAGGCAGATGGACAGAATTGGAGGAAGATATACCTATCATCAGAATTTCAAGTTTGATAAAAATCTCGTGTTCGATTTTGTTACGAATCCATAATTTGCGTTATATTATACCTACACATCTATCACTTAGTATAATAACCAAACCCTTTTAGGCACAATATTTTTCTTAATAGTCTATAATATATAAATACAGAAAAAGTTCATATATTAAAATTATAAATGTTTAGATATCGTAAAATTTTCAAATATTCCCCATCAAAATACTTATCAACTATGAAGATGGGTGACTCTGTAAAAAATGGTTCACTATGGCGTATACGTACTTTTTACTAACACTATGCGACACAAGTATTTGATTCATGTAAAAAATGTCCAACACGAACAATGATAGAGAAGTCCAAAAAAAGAAAAAGTGGACGTCATAACGTCCATTTGTCTCTGCATCTGTGTGTCTGTGCCTTTGTGCTTCCCTGCGCGGTCACTGCAGTAATTCGTCGCCCGAGAATTGTTTTGTCGTAAGCGCCAAAATGCACTTTTTTATAGTGGGTATGCAGTTCTATGTTTTCAAAGGTCCTCTTTCCATTTATGAAATCAAATTTGACCTATCATTTACCGTTACTGAGAAAATCAGTATGCGTTTGTCGTATATCTGCACAAAATAACTCATCCCTTAGTTTTGTTTTGTCGCAAACGCGAGATCTTGGCATATACGGCAAAATATCCATATATTTTCGCCATATTTTTTTAAATATTGCTTTGTCGTACGTATATAGGATTTTTTTAGTTAGAAAAAGAATTATTAAAAATCAACCGCAATACTTACAATATCATGTCATGCCTTTTTTTAAACCCAAAAATCCATCCCTTAATTCCGTTTTTAAATTTTTTTTTTTATACAATAGTTTTGGAAAAAATAATTTTTAAACTCAAATTTAAAAAAAATTAAGAATGTTTTTTTCAAACTCATTTTGTTCAAAAATTTACGTTATTAACTAGTAATTTTGGTTTTAATATTCAATTCTCGTATCAATTTGTATTCAAACACTGAAAACCAGATGTTGAAATGTCTTTTAGTTTTTGAGAAAATCGAAAATCTCGCTCGATTCGGTATTGAATTGAACTATCGCATTTGTGTGTAATTTGTCGTATGTGTATGAGGTTCTAACAAAGTACTGATTTTCGTGGCGTATACGACAAAATGATTTTGGAGATAAACCTCTATAGATTAAAAACTTAAACCGACTCAACAATCTGGAATACCTTAATCAAAAGAAGATTTTGCTCACAAAATTATATTAAAATTGGAGAAAACTTCATCGGTCAGTTTCTTTTTTATTTAAACGTAAAACTTGAAATGCGATTTCCCAAATTGCTCAAATGGTTTATACGACAAAACAATTCTCGGGCAACGAATTTGAGCTAGACCCTAAATGTGTGGGACGATTGATTTAATATTTGGTACAGAACATTTTTATGTGATTTTCTAAAGGGGAATATTTTTTTTTAAGCTCATTCAGTACGGGGAGTGACTATACAACGATATTCATTTTTGGTGATTTTGTTTAAACTTCGTTTTTGTACTGGCCAAAAGTGTATCTTTTCAATGGTTTCACATTTGTTTTTTGTTGTAATTTTTTTTATTCTGGTGCTTTAGACAATATTACTTTTAAAAGATTTGAAAAACAAATTTTAAGAGAAATTTTATTAAAAAGATGAAATAATATGATGATGATTTTTTGAAATTCAGAGTATTAGTTGAGTAAATTACGTTAAACAAAGAAAGAGACCGAGAATCGGCTTCTTAACCAAAAATGATAGAGAGCTGCTTTTTTGTAATCAATACATATACAAAAAAATACATATAAAAGAAAATTCTAGAAAATCTATAGCTCAATATAAAAACGTTTGAAAAAATTAAAAAAACATGTTTGAGAAAAAATTCACCTAAAATCAGAATGACGTTTTTCTTTAGAAAATAGATTCTCGTTCTTTATCTTTGTTTATCTTATAATCTGAATTTCTAAAAATCCAACATTAATAAATTTAATTTTTTTCATTTCATATGATATTTTTTTATATCAATTAAAACTACCATATGAGCTAGGTCAGATATTTAATCATAAACCCAAAAATTAGTCATTAAAGTTTGGCTCCTCTACATTAGAGGTGTATAAGTATATGTAAAGGTACGAACTTTATAGTAAAAGAAGGATTAATTTTTCTTTGAACGAAATAGAGTGTATAAGTACACTTTCCGTAAAATAAAGAAACAGGAACGAGTCGTTATTCTGTATTACAAAATTCTGTATGACAAAAATTCTGTAAATAGATTTGAAAATTCTGTATGATCATAATTCTGTTTTTCATTATTCTGTAAATCTTTTATTCTGTATTCCAAAATTTTGTTAACCTAGCAGTGGCGTGGCGTCCATATAACCCGATTCCTACCGCGTTACCTATTAAATTTTCTACTAAATAACGATGTTTACTAAATAACAAACAACCTTGCCCACGGGCAATACTTAATATGTATCTATTCATTAAATCCTACACAAGTTGCACACTCCAGCAACTCAATTGAACTATTTTCAAGCACCCACGGAAACACACATGTCAATATAATTAGTATTTGGATACTGTCTACAATCTGACTCTGCACTCCACAGTCCACACTCTCTGTGCATTAGCCAAAGCCAAGGCAAGGCAACCCGAAATATGTCGGGTTATAAAATTTCCCGCTGAATTTGTTTCCTTTCTCTTTCTTTACTTATGATTTTCTGAGTTTGGGTCGACTCTGTTTAACGCCCGCTTTCTTATACAAAATAATAACACGCTTTTCTTCGACTTATTTGGTGAATTTTGTGTGTATCTTATCTTCAATCGCTGTGCTGTGGTGGATTGATTGAGGTCAGTTATACGGCTCACTGTTTCACTTAATGATTCTCTGCGTTTGTCTATCTCTGCTCAAAGTTTGGTTTCGTATGCAAAAAATAACACGATCTTTTTCGAGTTATTTGGTGAATTCTGTGTGTATCTCGTAACAGCGGCTGTTACAGAACAACAGTGGCTGTTAAAGAACGGCAGCGGCTGTTACAGAACAACAGTGGCTATTAAAGAACAGCAGTGGCTGTTAAAGAACAGCAATCTTGCATTATTTGAGCTGCTCAGTTTTGTTGCTGGTTGCAAAATTAAGTTGGCAAGCCTTTAGAATATTATTAAATAAAGGTTATTTAAGTAAAACTGTTCACACGTTTCACAGTTGGTTTTGTTGTTTTATTTTTTGGCATTTTTTGCTCTTTTTTATTGTTGATAGCATGAATGTTATACATTTTTTAACTTTGTTGCACAATAATTCATAGAAAATTTTATTTTTAATTTTTTAAACATAGATATTCGTAGAAGCTCCCTATTTTTCTTTATAGGTAGCTTTAATTTAAATTTCCCTATTGTATTGTTTGCTTGAGGTCACTTTCATTATGCTTTAAGATTATTGTAAATTTAAAAATCAATGATTGGAAGTAAATACCTATAAAATGCGGAATTGAATTGTTTCGATTGTTTGTTGTGGAAAGCAGAACTGCAATACATTGTCTAATTTTGGCTACATTCATACATATTAATATGTTTAAGAATTTACTTTTGCAGGTATGTATAATTAATCTTTTAATTATTACAACGACTTACCATTTGAAATTGTTCACGCCACGCCACTGTAACCTAGAATTCTGTAATCGGTATATCAAAAAAAGTGCGCACTTTTTTTCATTATCAAAACAATTTTTCTTTCATAATTTACAGAATGGTTTTACAGAATTTTGAAAAACAGAATTTTAAATTACAGAATTTTTAAATATCGAATTTTAGGAACTGAATTTTGGCACTTACAGAATTATGACCCCAACCCTAAAGAAACATCATTGAACAAAAAGTATTTTAAATGAAGATTTCATAGAGCCAACGAATTTTTCACTAAATCAAGAAAAAGCTAGATAATCTAAAGAAAATCTTAACTTAATCAAGAAAATTTTTCAGTGTAATAGAAGGAAAAAGAAAAATATTAAATATATATATTTCTTAATAAAGTGGCGAGAATGAATGTCCTTTTTTTTTCTTCTCTAACTTTCGCCTAATTCATCATTTATCCTTTAAAGAAGTTGATTTGTTTTTTTCCCAAGAACATCCACTTACCCAACAAGAATCTCAGAATTTTAAACAAGAAAAAAAAAAATAAAGAAAAAAACTAGAAAGATACATAGTATCCATTGAGTACCTACCAAAACTCTTTATAAGAAGGATGTCGTCTTATTTACCCAGAAAATGTTGAATGCAAAAGGAAGGAGATATAAGAAAGCCAGTATAAGGCAAATGGCAGAAAGATAAGTGAAAAGAAAACTAAAAACAACTTTCTTTTTTTTTTTTAAGAACCGTCTCTAACCGAACTACAATAAAGTTGTTCACAAACAAAAATAAAAGAAAATAAATATAAAAAAAAAAAAACAAAATTTAGGTTGAAATAGCAAAAGAAAAACTTTTTCACTTTCGACTGTGTTTTCTGTTCAGCCAACAGTTGTTGCGGTCTATGTGTACAAAGCATTCGCGCAGAATGGCCGAGTTTTATAAGTTTTCTTTTTGGTTGGGTTGTGGATTTGTATGTGAAATCCAACCGGAATCCTTTGATATATAACGGTGAAATGTAGATGCATATATCAATGCGTAGAAAGAAAGGGTATATACATATAGTATAAGGGAAACAAATCGGACATTTTGATATTATGCTATACAAATTGCTAATGCTTAGTTTGAGTTGTGAGACTATGAGGATAAAGAAAACGGCATACGGTTGAATGAGACCGAAAGAGTCGAGAGATAGAAATGAATTAGTAGCACTAGAGAAAAGTTATTTTTTTTTTTTTTTATGCTATTGAAATTTTATTCAGAAAGTTGGTCTCTAGGTGAACAAAATAGAAAGTTATAGTTTGCATGGTTTGTGAACAACTATGTACAAACAAAAAAATAAATATAACAAACAAACACACAAAAAAAAAGATTTATCCTCGAAATTGAATGTTTTTAAAAATTATTTATGCATCTAGACTTTCTATCAATATTCATTCTTTTTTCCTTTTTTTTCAATTAAGCTTTCTGTCTTTTTATTGAATTTGATCAGATTTATTAGAAATAATTTTTTTTTTTCCTTTTGATATCAACTTTATTCACAATCAGTAAGATATGGAATGGGTCATATTCATAGACTTTTCTCAAGGTCATGCTTCAATCAAACACAGTTTAAGATTAAATTAATACATCTGTTATATAACTTAATTGTAATATAAATTTTGTAATGATGCATTAAATCTATTTTCTCCTGCTACCGTTTATCAAAATGCATTCAAAGCAATGCCAAATTAGCCTTACCGATGCGGGACTAGAAAAGAGCCAATCATTTTTTATAAAGTTCAAAACAAATAACTGTCAATACTCCTTACGTACGTATGTACATCCTTTTTCATACAACTTAATTAGCTGTCACTGGTGAAGTGCATTAAAATATTAATATTCGTTTTTTTGTGAAATTATAGTTCACATTCAGTTTAAACCGAATTATATATAAAAGATCTAGAACGAACACAAGAAAACCCTGCCACCATCAGCATATGGAGAAGATATCTACAACTCTTCGAAAAGAAGATCTTAAGAACATGCATAGGAAAGTATCGAAATTAGAGATGCCGCGAATATTCGGCCACTATTCGGCCTATATTTTTGATATTATGTATTCGGCCGAATAGTTCACAACATTCGGCTGAATACCGAATAACAAATGGAGAATAAAAAAGGCTTATTATCTTACAATAAATGTTTTCTTTTATTCAAAAATTTGTATTTTAGTATTTAAAATCTACTAATGGTTAGTTGTGGTGAATAAAAACTACTTTTTCGGCATTCGTTGGTAGCAAACGATTACGTCTATTTTCGTAAACAATTCCAGCTTCTGAAAATATGTCAAAAGTCAAAAGTCACGTAGGAGATAGATATACATCGTTGGCCGAATGTTCGGCTGCCGAATATTCGGTATTCGGCCGACGAATGTGACCGAATATTCGGTATTCGGCCGAGTAACTATTCGCGGCATCTCTAATCGAAACCCCTTCACAAGGAAGTACTGGCCAGTGTTACCGCAGTCAAAATTATTTATGAATCCCTCTGAATGAAAAAAAGAGTAGGCACTTTTGAAAATAAATGAGTCTTTTTAAAAAAATAGTTGCTTTTAAGATTTTCCAATTTTAAGTATTACCAAAGATTTTTTGTTTCATAAAACAAATATAAATACACCAATTCATTAATATACAAACAAAAATTGTAAAAAAATACGATAAAGTTTTAATTATTATAAAAAAAACTTTACTTTCTTTGAGTTAAAATGATTGTGAAAAAAAATGTATCCCCGAATTCCACCGAAAACAAAAATGAATCCTTCGGGATATAATTGTATCCTAGTGGTAACTCTGATTAGAACTTACAATTCGAATACTGAAGAACCTGAAAGGACATCCAAACCCAGAGGTACAGCGACTACAACAAGTGGAAATTCTACCCAGTCACAGATATCTGAACCCCAGAGCGATCATAGATGACAAATTCTGCGATAAAATCCATGGTGCCCTTTTTTTAGCTTTTAATCTTTTTAAAAAGACATTCTGTATTAATTTTATTTTAAAGATTAAGATTAGATTAAGAAGACAAAAATATTTATTTTATAGTGTTATAAAAACCATTTTAAATAGACATTAGCAATAAGTTGGGCCCCTTCTGAGCCAACATTTTAAAAATTAGTTAATTAAAAGCTTAGTTTTAAGTCAATTTTATATAAACTTTAGCTGAATAAAACTAAGTTTTAATCAAAAAAAAAAAAATCAAGGAAACTCAAGGAAAGAATAGAAGACTTCACTGAAACATCTGCCCGTTATACATATACATATGTACATATGAAGTAAATTTTAGTCAATTTTCACATAAAATTTTCTAATCAAAATTTTCAAAGCCATTTTCGACAATATATCGTCACCTGAATGCAAGAACCAGCTTACTCAATTTTCGAATTTTTGAGAAAGTCGCAAAAAATTTTTTGGGCTCTTTTTTAGACTCCATTTTTTTGCATAGTATACTGAAAAAATAATAACACCATATTTTGTCTGCGCTACTGGTTGTAGTAAAGGTTACAATTTTCGATGCTAACCGATTCAAAGTAGCAAAAACTCAAACATCTCAAAGATTTAAAAAATCGAGTTAGCTGGTTCTTGCATTAAGGTGACGATATTATGGCAAATAGATAAAATTTTTAATAGGTATACCACGTTTTTAAATCAAAGGAAAAGGTATACAATAAGTTTTCCAACCTCCATTAATTGAAAACAAAAATCCTAGGGCGCATGCAATTGATAATAATAAGGAGAATTGAGAAGGCCATGCATACTTCCAAGTGTTCGTGAAATTTTTGATAAGCTTCAGACTTAAAACTTCTAGGCAACATAATATGTTGTTATTTATTTCTGAGTTATGTTTTAGATTTAAAAATCGATCAACAAATTTATACCGAACAAACATGTCAGCGAAAAAAGTGAGTTATGGTAGATGAACTGAATCAAAAATTAAAATTTTTCCTATACAAAATTTTAATGCATCAAATTTGAAGCAAATCTCTTCTCGACTAACAGGTGGCCCTTGTTTCGATTGTCTGTGTCTCGCAGCAACATGCCACACTGATTAGATAGTCGGTTGGCTCAGAGGCGTAAGAGGTTTGATCCCTTAGAACGATTTTCTAGTTCTATATGAAAGATGTACAGTGACTACTGAGATTTATCCTAGCGCCAGTGCGTTTCGTTGAGAGGAAGGATACCAAATCTATGATCTTCATCTCAGAAAGTTCGTTTAGGTCACTGAAAAAAGCTCTACCAAGTGATTAAGCTGTTATTCTGGCCAAAGCGGGGCATTTACAGAGGAAATGAAAGACTGTTTCCCTTTCCTCCTGGTCCTTGCAACTACCAACAGTGTTTATTGTAGGAAATGCTTAGCTTCGCTGCATGCTTTCCGATTGGCCAGTGTCCTGAATATGTTGCAACGACCCTGATGGCTATGTCTTTCCTGGGTCTGAAAATTAAGTCATTTGTTTGAGATTTACTATAGGTGGGCCAAATTTTCCTAGAAATTATGCAATTTCTGAAATTGCTCAATCTTTGATTAGATTCGGTAAGAAAAATAGAGAATATATTTCCCTTCATGACTCCAAGTGGAATGTTGACTATTTCCACAAGTATGAGTCATGAGTGGCTTAACCTTGCCTTCACGGCATTGTTGCACCAATTTGTAAGAAGATGCAGCTGAGCTAATGGCTTTAACCAGCTGCTTGACTGTCTGTCAGGATAGCGGTATTTCGGTATTGCGTTAAGGGTCTTGTTTGAGTATCTTACATGCTTCCCTAATTGCCAGTAATTCAGCTTGAAAAACAATAGCAAAATTGGGTAGCCGAAAAGATCTAGAGATATTAAAGAGTTTCGGAATATATTCCTGAACCAACACCACACTCCATCTTTGAACCTTCAGTAAAAGAAGTTGTTTCAAAGCCTTTTGTCACGACGTCGTTTTGCCAGTCCTATGTCTGGATGGGAAAATAACTTTAAAATCCTTACTGAGACAGAGATAAGAGCGCAGTAATCAGTAGTTGTTGACAAAATATCTGTGGGAATATAAGATTAGTGATATAGCTATGACCATATGGCTTGGCAAACCAAAGATTGGATTCCTTTAGTCTTATCGCGGTGCAACAAACTAGGTATTTAATATGAAGGTCAAGAGGTAGAAGGTGAAGAAAGACGATTAAGTCATCCGTTGGCAGGATCGTAGTGTCCCTTTAGTCCCAACGCTAGCTATTCTTTACACCTTTTTAAGCTTGACTATGTTATAAGCTTTATATTAAGGGCGGCCACAAAACAATCGAGCCATATAATATAAGAAACTAATAATAATAATAATTGCCCTGTAGCACATGTATGTGTTCACACTTTTAACTCTCACTTTCAATGTTTCACTTGCTCTTTCTATTTTTACTATTATTTTTCGTTAGTTAAAATTTAGGTTCTGAAAATTAATTAAAATATTGAAATTTAATCAAAACTCTTTCGCTGACCATGAATACAATTCTTTATGAATATTGTTTTATATGGTTTCGCAAAAGCGATATGAAAATCCCTATATATCTGTGCAGTAGTGCATTATTGAAAGTCCAATTTAACCTCCAGTCGTTGCACAAGCCCAATAGGGTCTACTATACCTACATATATGCGATGCTTGTTGAATCAGAAATATTTTCTGTAAGCACTTACCAAAAGGGCATTATATTTTATTAAATATTTTCCATTCCCGAATAACTGGTGCCAATCGATATACATAAGTTCAACTGGGAATTTTCCTCGTCATCAATGGCTGGTAAGGGGGGGAGGGGTCTCTTTACTGGCCCTGCAAACAGTATGAGCAATTTAATTGATTCCACCTGCAAAGGTTGTACTTGCGTTTATGAGTTTTATTGCTTGCAAGGCTATATGTATATGCTTCAACATATAAACATATATTTTCTACCAGTTCTATGATGTGTATACACACAAATACAAATATACATATTTATTCAGGCCTTTAATATTGCAAATGATCCAGGATTCGTTATCCTTTGCTATATGAACCGAATTCTAGGAAAGAATAAAACGGTTTGTTGCAGTTTGCAGTTGAGAATAATTAAGTGATGGTTCAATCAAAGAGAGGTCACCGAAATAATACAGCCGAAGTATATTATGTATGTATATCTATAATATGGGGTTTATCTGGATGACTGAGTACCAATCAAGGGTAAATAGAAACAGCAAGATTGCAATTGCGTTTGCAGTTGCATTGCTCGTTGAGTTGAGTTAACTGCAGAATGGACCTTCGCATTCGGTGTTGTTGCAAGCGTAATAGTTCTACGTTATTCACATTAGTTACCATCAGCGAACGTAATACAGTTCTTTAATTTTAATGAAGCATTAATTCACCAAACATAAATAATATCTTAAATTACATTACATATTTTGGAGTTTCGGTTAATCCAATTCATATGGATTATATATATAAAAGGAGGCAGAGTATGTAGTGTGAAAAATGCGTATTCTTAATCAACTCGAATACATAAAATAAGATAAAATAAAATAAAATAAAATAAAATAAAATATAATAAAATAAAATAAAATAAAATAAAATAGATTAAAATAAAATAAAATAAAATAAAATAAAATAAAATAAAATAAAATAAAATACAATAAAATAAAATAAAATTAAATTAAAATATTGTAGCTATTGTATTGTGTTGTTTTGATTCACTTACGGGTTACAAGTCTCCCATCCACTCTCCTCTCCTCCCATCCCTCTCTCCTTACTCCTTCTCGTAACCTCTAGTTCCTTTATCCACTCTTCCTCCTCCCTCCGTCGACGATTATATCCCACATTTTTTCCCCTATTGATCTTCCATCGTCTCCGCCTGACCTGCATCTTTCTATTACATGTTCCAACGTCTCTTGCTCCCCTTCACACACTCTGCACATTCGCTCTCCTTCTTGATTCCAGTAGGTTCTTTCACTCACCTCATTCCCTAGCCTGACTGTCGCTTTTTTCTTTGATCTTTCTGCCTTCCATCCCGCTTTAAAATACTGTGGGATCCCCTCGGTCATTACTTCTCCCGTCATTCCTTCTCCTGTTCTCTTCTGTCTTCCCATTCTACTCTCTCGTATCCTGTCATATGGTCCTCTCTTCCTTCTTTTCCCCTCGTTACCTTCCTCCCTTGTCCAATCGTGATACTCTCTCACTACTATCCCTCTCTCTCTCTCTCTCTCATCTCCTCTAAATATTCCCTCGCTATCTCGCTTCCTTTTCCACCTATTAATTTCTCTTCATAGGTAATTAAACGCCCTTCTCCCTGCTCCTATCGTTATCTTATCTCTTTTTGTTTCCTCTCTCACCATTTATCCTGGAGTTTCCCATTCTACCCCTAGTATCAAATAAAATAAAACAAAACTTTTTTTTGTTTGGTTTTTGTTAAATGTAAATTTGAGATTTTAAATATTGAAGAGTAAATATTGACATTAAATATCTCTATTTATAACTTAAAAATGCAAATGTAGTGTTCACCATCAATTATACTTAGATTTTGGATTTTAATTCATGATTGTAGGAGGATGTGAATAATGAAAAATCAAAAGAACTACATATCTAAGATTCGGAAAAACGGTTAGCAATCAAAAACTTTTCGTTCCATCTCATACATTTTTCAAATCACTTATAAGACGTAAGTCTCTGCCTTTTACCGATGTTTTTAGTTTCTTTTTCGTTCACCACCCAAATTACTTTGCCTTAAGAAATCGGCGATTCATCAATATATTCATAGATGCTTATTTTTCCTTACAAGCAAAAAAAAAAAAAAAAAACAAAAACCAAAAATATTAAGTTCACAATTCATCAGAGAGACAGGAGAGTAAAAATACATTTAAATAAAAGATAAGGTATACCTACATATAGTATACCTACATATAAACATATGTGAAGGTTACTTTTATCCTGAAAGCTCAAAAGGACATGATGTGTGATATTTCATACCTCATGCCATTGTTGTATTTCTTTCACTTGTTTTATCGAGCATGAAATTTTAACGACTTTTTGAAAGGGTGAATATGAATTCAATATTATTATGATTGAACCATTCAATGACTATAAAATTACTTTTGGGATCAGAGGTGTGTGTTTTAGATTAAAAATCATGAGTTTTTTTCTTATATGTATGTATTTGATGTAATATTATCTCTAAATAAAATTGCAAAAATGATAAAAGAATGTTTTTGTTTTGTATTAAGTATTGAGTAATAAAAACGATACCAAATATAAATATATAGATACAATAAATATTATTCAACCATCAGAGACTTTATACCTAGTACATACATAGAATTCATAAGACATATAGTACCTATAAGTGGTTTTACCATAGAAAATTTTTTAGTACACTTATAAACTTGTTATGATATGCATGAAAATGTAAAAGTAAATTTTGAAAATAAATGTTCTTAACCATGTACAGTACAATGTACAAAAGAGTTAAGCTGCAATACGTTCAACTTATTATGCCATGTGCCGTATTAAAAAAAAAGTACCTTTTTATAAAAAAGCCATTTTTAGCGTAAAGTTAGTACCGTTATTTTATATTTTCAAAACCAATTTTTTCTGTATTCAGATCGAGTGACAAAAGAAGTTTTCATATAAAAGTGACGCTTAGTTCACGGGTATGAATTTCACAACACGAAGTGATTACCAAAATATGCAAGTGGAATATGAACTGGTTCTTCAATCAATTTCACGCAAAATTTTTATTTTCCATCATTCGACCACTGGGAAAAAAACTAAAGTGGTGTGGAAAATTGTGATATTTGTCAATTCAATTTATTTTGCTCAAAATATTAATTCTGAAATAAAAAAAGAATTTATTTGGGATTAAACGTTTTTATTCTCATCAAGGAGGAAACAATTGAAAAAACACGGAAGTTAAACACCTTAAAAATTCTAAAGACGGTCATTCAAGTTAATAAGTTCTTTTCTTCATTCAAAGTGATTATTAGAAATTCCAAACTGAGTATCAAAAGTTCTTGTAAAGAATTATTTATGGGTTCATATTAAATTTCTACATATATTTTGAGACGTTTTTATTGTTAATTTCAAAGTAGGGCTTTCATGCGGAAAAATAAATTTAAAAATTCGTAAATTTGCAAATTTAACGATTTTGCAATTCAAATTAAATCAAAATGTCTTGTCTTGTGCTATGTTTGTTATAGTTATAGTTATAGCTTTCATTGAAACTCATCATTGAAAATTTTAATTTCTTGTTTTGAGACACTTAAAAAGCAAAATCAGTAATTATTTTGATGCCAATAAAAAGCTCTTGACTCAATTATTATTTCCAGTTAAAAAAAATATTTCATTTTGGCCCAATCTTTCACATAAAACGATTTCTAAGATTTCAATGATCAATGATAAGGTAGTTCAATCATTGAAATAAAGAAATTCATTTCCTGCGATAGGCTGGGCCGAAATGAAAAATTTTTTTTGACTTTTTATTTGCATTAAAATAATCACTGATTTCAATTTTTAAGTGCCTCAAAATCAACAATTGATGATGAATTTCAATGAAAGCTATAACTGGCGCCTTAAGCCCGCATCACACGACGCTTGTTTTCCTGCTAGAAATGCTTGCTGGCTTTCGTGCTGGTTTTGCTGCATGGTGTGGTGCTATAGATGTTTTGCTTTTTTGAATTCTTCGGCTTCACTCGATGATTGTTTTGGAGCTGGATTCGCTGATGGTTTTTTGACATTTCTTGCGAATGTGCACACATTTTCAAAATATTTTTCTACAAAAATTTTCACAAAAAATGCATACATCTGATAGAACTAAATATACAATTTAATGAAATCACATTTAATTTTGTTTAAAGTTGAAAAAACTATTAGAAAATAAATAAAAACGAAATAGAAAAAATGACTTTTGAAAATATACATGTACCTTTTGACGTCTGCTAAAATCCAGCAGCAAAACAAGCAAGAAAAATAGCACCGGTTCTAACTTTGAAATCTAGCAGCCCTTCTATCAAGAGAGCCAGCTGTGACGCCATTTTTAGCTCAATAGCCAGCACGAAAGCCAGCAAGCATTTCTAGCAGGAACAAGCGTCGTGTGATGCGGGCTTTACTAAATTAAAAAAAAATCGTTTTGTGTCAAAATCACACTGGAAAGCCTTTTTAGTTTCTCTCTCGAAATAACGAACAATCTCGAAATAGTGAACAGGGCTGGTTTTAGTTACTTCACTATATCGGGCGTCTACTGTATTTCCATTTGAAATTTTTTTAAAATATTTACAGCTGTACAAATTGATAATGTTGCATCACAAATATTTTTTAAAGAAAACTAAATATTACGGAAATAGCTTCACTTCAAAGTTGCAATTTTTCTCGCATGCAATTTTTCTCGCATGTAACTTTTCTCGTATGCAACTTTTTTCGCAAACAACTTTTCTAGCATACAACTTCTCTCGCATGCATTTTTTTTCTCTGATGCTACAAAAGTTGCATGCGGGAAAAATTATCTTATCCATGAAAGGCTTTTATTTTACGTTGCCTCAAAGGAAAAGGTCATATGGGCGGTATTATATCACAAGATATATACACTGCCCGTCAACCGATTAGATCCCTTTTGATGTTTTTTCTTCGGAGCTTAATATCATCCAATAAAATAAAACGTTTGAAATTAATTTTTTACCAATGAATGTTTATAACATTATACTCAAAAAAAAAAAATAAGTTACGGTAGTAATAACAATTTAAAAGAATTTTAAAGAATATAATAATATATAATATAATATGATAAATCCATCCATTTAATGCTTTTGCGTTTCCCATATTTACTAAATTGAATTAAAAATTATTAAAATAAACCACTGATAACTTTAATAAGAAATATACGACAACTTACACGCAAAAAATAACAGTAAAGTGTACAGGCGCTAATCGGCTGTCTGAAAAAAAAATACATACATTAATTTTTGTCATATTTGACAGAACAAAGCAAAACAAAACAACGGTTCATTTCCAAAACTCAAGTTTTTTTAACAGCGAGTGCAAATGGAGGAGAATGTCAAAAAAAAAGATTGAGCACGATACATACTCAGAGATCCGAGTTATATGCATTTACATTGAAAGATTAAAGGGGGCACTAATCGGTTGTCGGGCAGTGTATGTGGTCAAAATTATATCTGTTCACAATTTTTTGTATCGAAATGGTTTCCTGGGTGGAAAAAACCCTAAATATTTAAAGAGTTGCCACAATAAAGTTGATGTGATTTCTTGAATCTAAACACATAAAAGAATACGCTTATTTTGTATTTTAATGTCATTATCACTTTCGCAGTAAAGTCACCACAAAGTGGCTTCTTTTTCGTTTCCAAAATTTCATGTTTTTTTTTAAGTAGATTTTATTTTCTTATATACGAACCATTTTTGGGTTAAAAAAAAATATTTATTTTATCAATACTATTTGTCATGTAAAAATAAAAGGACACTTTCGGTCACTTACCCAAACAGTACCTTAAATCGACTTCTTGTATTACCTTTGCTAATTTCACGATATTTTGGTTATGCTGTGATTCATCGTTGCAGTTAAAATGTGTCAGAATAACTACTTTTGTCATAAGAAAAAATGGGTTGTCCCAATTACAAAGTGTAAAATGCCTTGGAAACTTTTTAAATGAAAGGATACGATTATTTTAAACTAGGGTAAAAGCGGGTGAGATGGCGCAGCGGGGGAGATGGCGCACCTTTAATATCTCGTACATTTAATATTCAATCAAAACTTTTAAACCTTCTTTCTATGAATTTTATGATTTTAAATCGAAGTAGTCAGTATTTGCCGATTTGTCTGTATTGCAAAAAAAGAAAAAAATTTGAAATTAAAATCAGGTTATTTTTTTCGAAAAATTTTTTTGCACTCTTTTTTGCTTCGGTTTTTTTTGTAAGTCGATTGTTGCTTGGATGTCTATGATATATCAATACATACAAAAAAGTATTGTCTATGAACTCTCTATTAGAATTTTGTAAAAGTGGCAACGGGTGTTATTTTGTGCTTTAGAATAATGTAATATGACAAAGAGGGGGAGATGGTGCAGTTTTTTGAGGGTGAGTTGGCGCATTCCACTTCACGCATTTTCATTTTTGTGTACTATGGCCGCATACCATCTCACCCGATAAATTACTTGTTATTATTTCAAATATTTCAAAATATGAAGCGTTGTTTTTCTGAAATTTTGTTGGCACCTGTCAAGTGAAGAGGTTTAAATGGACGTATCAAACGTTTACTAGTTATTATCATTAGTTCGCTAGTGGTCATGTGCTTAACTTCGTTTGCCCTTGTTTATCATATATGCGCCATCCCACCCACCTGGGTACACCATCTCCCCCACCCTATAGGGGGAGATGGTTTTTCTAAATACTTTTTAATTTTTTATATTAAAAATAGAAATTACATTTATAAAACATTGTAATGTTAATATTACTTTTGTAATATAATAAGGAATATTTATATGAAATTAAAAAAACAAAATATTTTTTATTTTGGAAGATATTGACAAAATAAAAAAGGTATGCCATCTCACCCACATTTACCCTAGATCAAATTTAAAAAAATGTTTTTGATCTAACCATATACAGGGTTTAAATTAAGTAAGACAAAATTTGAGCCAACATAAAAATAAAAATTACTAAGACAACTATTATTTAAAAAAAAAAGACTCATTTTTATTTGTTTATGGAAGCCTGTCTGATTGAGTTCAAATTGTTATAACTTTCGATCTCAGACTATAGTTTTTGTAATATTCAATAACATGGAAAATTTTCAAAAGTAAAAACCATATTATTCAGATGTACAATTTTTGTTTTTCGGGAAACTCTTTTAAAAATCAGCGTTAACAAAAGTTTGATCAAAATGTCAAAATATTAACTACCTATTAATTTTGAGCAAAATGGTGCAAGATATGAAAATTATTTGAATTTAAAAATTTGATCTTTCACTGTCATACAGTATTCTATAGTGTAAAAATTATATGTAAATACCAAAAATCTCGTCGCTACAAAGCAGAACTAGTCTAAGGCTAAACTCATACTGGAGCTGCGAGCAGAGCGGCGATGTGAGAGGTGAGTAGAGCGTTAAAAACAAACACATGCTTTCTTATGAGAACTGATACCTCGTTGCTAGAGGCCTCAGTATGAGAGCTCTCATAAGAACAGATTTGTTTGTTTTCGTCGCTCTGCTCACTTCTCGTATCTCCGCTCTGCTCGCAGCTCCAGTATGAGTTTAGCCTAAGTCACATTTTCCAAATTTTTCAAGAAGAACCTTAGGCTAAACTCATACTGGAGCTGCGAGCAGAGCGGAGATGCGAGAGGTGAACAGAGCGTCGATGAAAGAAGGAGTTGATCAAAGAATCACATACTGAAGCGTTGATAGTCGATTATGAGATTTAAGACTGAAATGATGTATTCCTATTTTTTTAAAGTTCTTCGCTCAAAAATGGGTACTTATTGAAAAAAAAACAGAATATGCACTGTCCACTGTCCTTGCCTTGAATAAAAGTAGGCACGTGCACGGAAAATTTCGCCATATACATGCAGAACTTCGACTGGATCCGGGAAGATTTTATGCATATAATCGAATGACCGTTTAAAATGGAAGATGTAGTACATCCACAGTACACAAATCTAAGGTAATATATTGCGCAGGTTGTCAAAGCTGAAAATGTCAAAAATTAAAAATGACTGTTCGAGTGCCCACAGAAACAATAATATATTGAAATTAGTCAATGAAATGGGCGCTGGATCCACCATTTTACCACCAAACTTGATTTTGACAGATGTGCAGAACTGAACAAAAATGAAGACGCTAATGATATTACCTTTAATAGTCTATGGTGTACCTACATCTATTTTTTTGAATAATTAGGGACGACCAAACTACACATTTCAATCATGGAACTCAATGACAAAATCTTTGCCAAAAGGTCTACTATAAGAGAAATTAAAATATAAGCTCTTGAAAACTATGCATATTTCAACCAAACCTATGAAATTTAACTATTTTAAATTATTTTTTATCACAATTTAAATTAATTTCCGTTAAAATATCGCTTTAATTCTTCTGTATATTCAATTTCTTCATGAAACTTTACTTCGATAATAGCGAAGAAAACAAATTTGTTTGAACGCGCCGCTCTGCTCGTTTATAGCAGCGCTGCTACTTTGTTGCTAGACTCCTCAGTATGAGAGCTTTCATAAGAAAACATTTGTTTGTTTTGGACGCTCTGCTCACCTCTCGCATCTCCGCTCTGCTCGCAGCTCCAGTATGTGTTCAGCCTTAGTGCGTAAAATGCTGACTTTCGACATTATGATTATATTCTATTATTTAAATTCTGAAGGAATTACTGCATGTAGGAATATTCAGAATATGTAGAAAATGCTTGGAACACAACACACAAGTTTCCTTATGACATAAAAAAAACTCATTTTTAAATTTTGGACTTAGACTAGTTCTGCATTGTAGCGACGAATTATGGACAGGGTAACTGTTTCAAAGTAGGGGTTTTTCCAAATTAAAGAAAAAAAAACAGCCGTTAATCGAAAACCGTTATGATTCGGTATGGACAAATTAATAAATTATGACTGATAGTTTCCTGGTGCACCAGTTTCAGTTTGGACCATTAATTATGGGACACCCTTTATTTATGTCTGTACTGTTATTATCCTACTTTTTGTTATAAATTTATTTTTGCAAGAAATTGAAAAGCTGTATTTAAAAAAACGTTTGATGAGTCCAAGTGAGACGAAACGCCAATTTTTGTAGGACTTAAAGGACGTTAAAAGCTATTTTGAATCAAAAAACATTTATGTCTGCGGAGAAGGTTTTGGACTCAAATTAAATAAAATGTACTTTGAAATCGTAAAGCGAAGTTATAATCGAAAACTAGTTCGTATGGTTAAAATCGCCAATAACTAAAAAAATTATTTGTTTTCATTTTTGACAATGTTGCGTTTGGCCCTTAAAGTCAAACATTTGGGTTATTCATTAAAATTGATTACCGCATGGCGTGAAGATAGGCACCATATACACAATAACGTTGCGAATGCCTCATTTTTAAAGAAATGCGTGGCATATCTTCAACTTCCGATTGCTTTTCCTATAATTTATCACATTTCGATTTTCTCAGTATGAATATCAATGTGACAGACGCTGAATACTCTTTAAAGGTTCAAATGATATTGCATTTAAAAAAAAATTAAAAACAGTATTTTTTTGACAAAAAGACATCAAATAAGAAATTGATTTTTTTAGCATTTTTGATTGTTAAAATAGCATTTTCTTATTTTAATTCATTATATTACATTATTGAATTGAATTATTGACATACATTTTTAATATGTATATGCTATAATATAGTTGCCAGTCAAAAGCAGGTTCGTGCCATTCAGTAGTGGCATATTATTATTTTAATTTTTTTATAGAATTAACTTTACTAAAAAAAAACGCTTATTGTGCATCCGAGACCAATTTATTGTTAACTTGATGTTCCTTCTTTGATGGTCAGATATGGATTATCCGATGTTAACAAACATAGAGCTAAACGAGCAGATAACCCCTCTCCTATACTGCAGCTTAAATACGACTTCTTTGTATACTCTCGTATTTGCCTATAATTAATCCCTAACTGTCGTTTCTTTTAAGGGAGCTGAGACACCTATTTGAAATGTATATTTATTTCAATTTGTATTACTTTTTGTTTGAATTCACTTTTGTCACTTAATTATGAAAACTTTATTTCATACACAACACATACATAAAATCTAATATACATACATATAACATAGCAACCTATATGTATTTATGCCAAAGATTTGTTGTTCTTATCACCAATAACTACGAAAGCTACTTAATGTAGGTATACAGTCTTTTATTCCGCAAATTAACCTTTCGACAATAATTATATGTATAACTATTCTCACAGCTTAATATCAACCTATATACATACATACATACATATAGCTATATAAACTAAAAGCTTTCTAAATGAACTTAAATTATGAAACAACCTCAATATCCTCTTCTGTTTGCACAAAACAAAGTGATTTAATTTCCATTATACCCTCATTGAAGTATACTTAACAACACTTTACCTCCCATAGTGATTCCATATGACATAATGACATAAGGACTTTTCCTGACTTAATGTGACTATAATTTGACATTATTCCTCGAGCCGAAGCAAAGGGATGGCATTCGTGCAAACTCAAACAAATTACTCGAGGGACCATTGTTTAAATGGAAAATTCACTCAGAAAGATGTAACAATAACGTTGTCGTCCTTTAGCTTGAGGTATTCTATAAAATAGCTGTATACCATCAGCATCATCATCAGAAGCAGGAACAGGAGCAGGAGCAGAAGCAACTTAAGAACCCAGGCCCAGAATGAAGAAGAAGAAAAGGAATTAATTTCTTGACAAAACAAGAATTGCTCATTTGGCCTCCTTTTTCATTCGGTGCCACATCCTACCACAAGAAATAAATCGGAAATAAAGGAATAAAAGGTATAGCTATTTCTGTATTATTCCCTTCGTTGGCACTCTGCGCTTTGGAGCGGGAATTATTTATTCCAACAAACGTGCGGAAGCGTATTTTAGTTTCATTTATTTTACGTGGAACGTGCCGCGAATATTATTCCGTTTTTGGACGTTTTTTTTTTTTTTTTTGTGTTTTGTTGTTAGCTGTGTTCGAGAACCGAAATCGCAAATAAAAATTGTTAAGATTAAGATCCTTTTGAAGAAGTGCCTAGATGTTGGTTTAATATATATAATAATGTATGTACGTTGTTCGTTCTCATTATGAATTGATGAACGCACATAATTTGGCCTTAAAATGTTTGCAGTACCTAGCTATACCTATTCAACAAATGTATTGGCCTTATTCGTACGTGTACGAAGATTAAATGCCAAAGAAATGATTATTCAATTCGATTTGAGGTAATTATTTTTAATTCTAATTATTGGTTGTACAATGTACATACCTATACTTTAGTTAGAATAATACGTGCGGAAATAAAATTGTTATATTAAAGAAGGTATCTTATTGTTATTCAAATGCTTGTTGTTGTTATTAAGGCTCGGTTATTGTGACAGAAATATTTTTTTCAATGATGTCTTAAGCGAAAGAACTTTATCTTAAGTAAGATGAGATGATGACAAAGAGTATTATAGCTATAACTTGTCGAAATAACTTGTTCAAAATATACAGGTTTTATCCAAAAAATTTGTTTATTACACTTTAGAACTGTCTAAAGTTACAGACAGACAGACAAATAGGTACATGGGCAGATAGAAAAATTCTTACTCATCTAATTGATACTTTGGAGTACCTACATCTACATGTACCTACACACATTGAAATTGTAAATATTATTAAATAGCAAATACAAATTTGGTTGAATTAGACCTAATGCACACACGCACAACTAGTTTCAGTTGTATGGAGAAGCGTTCATATAAGTAAAGTTATATCTGTACCCCTGCACTGTCTCAAATTTAATGACTTATTTATATAGACATCCCAAAAATGTACATAATATGTACGAAATAATCGGATCAAATTTCAGCCTATACTGATTCGCGCATTCCATTGCCAATTTGTCTTCAAATTGTTGGAGTTGTGTTCTATTGATAAATTTTTAAATATACACAGGGTCATTCATTTCGTGGTTTCAAGTTGGTAGCGCTGGAATTTGACACCTGTCAAACTCAGCTGTCATTTAAAGTGTCATAATATTTGTTGAATGTTGCCATTTACGATAATGGATCACTTAACAATCGAACAACGCGTTAAAATTATTAAAACTTACTATACAAAAGTGGTGATTCAAACGTAGCCCTTTTTTCGCGCACATTTCGAACAACATTTTCTTCAGAGATGAGGCACATTTCTCACTAGGTGGGTCTGTAAACAAACAAAATTGTTGCATATGGGACTCAGAAAACCCACAAGTGATCGAAGAGGTGTCGTTGCATCCAGACAAAGTGACTGTTTGTTGGGCTCTATGGTCGAAAGGTGTCATTGGTCCGTATTTCTTCGAAGATGCCAATGGGCAGACAGTTACAGTCAATTCGGAGTGATATGGTAGAATGATAACAGATTTTTTTTAGCCGGCGATTGAAGATCATGACTTAGACGATAGGTGGTTCCAACAAGACAGAGCGACAGCTCACACAACACGATCAATTATGGCTTCATTGCGTGAGAATTGTTTCCTTGTCACATAACTTCACGTTTTGGTGACGTCAATTGGCCACCAAGATCATGCAATTTGATACCGTTAGATTTTGTTATGTGGGGCTTCGCAGAAGACCGTGTTTACGCGAATAATCCCTGAATTCTAGATGCATTAAAAACCAACATTACTCAAGTTATGACCGAAATACCGCCCGAAATGTGCGAAAAGTGGTTAAAAACTACCTCAAAAGAACGATGCGAATCTTCCCGAGGTTTCCATATGAATGATATTGTTTTTAAAACTTAATGGCAAAGTCCAAACTTTATAGCGAAATAAAATTTTCATAAAAAATGTATCGCTGTGTGTGTTTTATTAAGCTTTACTTTCGAAACCGAAAAATGAATGACCCTTTATATAACAGAGTTTATCTGTATCAAAATTTAATACCCAATTAAAAAAAAATATTCTTCCGAGCATGGTGATCCGACGTACATAATCTTATATATTACACAAAAGGCAGAGCGCGAAGGTTCCATTGAGGTGAGAAAAAATTCTATGCGAGAGGTGTCCATTCACTGAAAATAATTTTGTACATAAAATATATGAACGGCGATCTTAGAGCTAAAAAAGCAGATTTTCTCCGAAAATTCATGAAAAAAAGGTCATAAATTTCATGAACGGGTGTTGTTTTTATGAATCTCCATTCCTAAAAAAATTTGTATGGAAGAATTTCGTTTAAAATCACTGATCATAGTTTTCATGATTTTATTCATACGAGCATGAAAGGTTCTTGCTCTAAAATTTCCACTTCTTTATGAAAAATATATAAAAATTAGGAATACAGTCCTTAATTTTATGTATGGTTCTTATAAACCTGTATTTTTAGGGTGCATGCAATAAAAGTAAAATAATAAAACAAGAGTGGAAACAAATGAAATCAATGCGCTTCAACCTAATTCTTTAACAATTAAGAGGGAATATTTTCAAAAAAAAAAAAAAAAAACTGAAAATGGGGAAAAAGTTGTTAAAAATAAAAGCAACACTTAAATTTAAATGGTATCTTTTTCAATGTCAGAAATCTATTAGTTTTAGTTAGTTTAGTTAATATAAACTTAGTCTAATTGGTTTAGCCTAAGGCTGTCTATTAGGTTCACAGTATAATTAAATTCTGAATTTATTTTCAAACAAATATAATAATAATTAAAATAATACGTAATTATTAAAAATCTTCTTCTTAAATTCGTTTTCTGTATCGCAGTGCAGCTACTGTGTGATAAGAATGATAGAAATCTTTTATGTATTTTGTTATTTTTAGTATTTGAAAAAAAATTAATTTTATGTTTTTTTTTTGTTCAAAATTAAACGTAACTGAAAACTAGCTATGTTATAAAGCATAGATTTAAGTCCTTGATTTTATTTTTAGTGATTCCAGAGATATAAGTTTTAAGAAAATTTAACTGACTTTTTAACATCATTTTTCATTGCAGCTTAAAAATTTCAATTTGCTCTTCCTTTGTGTACACCATAAACATAGGCGGCCACAGGATTTTCTCAAGGGGGGAAGGGGGCAAACAAAATATTTTGATAAGATTTTTGAGGTGATGTTATATTTCATTGATTAATTAATTATATGCGGCACTCATCTTTTTTTCTTCAAAGCGTTTTAAAGGAATTCTCACGATATTCTTTAAAATGCTTGTTCAATAAATTAATAAATTCTGGTGAACTCCTTGAAAAATATTTGCGATTAATTCAAGTATCGATGAGTATAATGAGCCATTATGAACAAGCAGAGTAAAAAAGACGAATTCGAACACGAATATAATAAAGATGAAGGGCTCGTCGTTTTTGTAATATGGCTTGCCTAGTCCTCAATGCTAAGAATATATTTTCCTTGCAAAAGACTTTCCCAGAATAAAGCCTTGAAACCTATTTCTCATCGCCCACCACTGACTTTGATATGATTTTTTTCAAACAAAAATTTTTAAGTATAATTTTTTTATTTTTATTATGAAATTCCAATATGTGTTCTAAAAAATATTTAACATTTTTTAACTAAAATTACTTTTTAAATTATTAAAACATAAAAAATAAAGGAAAATCAAGAAAATATGAATATTTGAATTAAAATGAATACAAAACTTTTAACGGTCTTCCTCTTACTAAAAACTTGTTATTATTTTTTTTATTTAGAATGGAGCCAGTACTTTGGACATAATAAACAAAAAAAATCGGTTCAATAAATGTTGTGTAATAATGCAGCACAAAAATAAAGGCTGCAACTTCGAAAATCAAATTTCAAAAACTGAAAATGATACAATACAAAATATTATCTTTGAAATTTTAAAACGCCAAGACATAAGAGAGAATTCAGAAGCTAACCAAATTATTTCAAAAAAGAATGAGAACATAATATTCAAATTCAAAAACATAAAAAATAGTGTCACTATCATGTCTTCAAATTTTGTCACGTTTCACTATATTTTTGTTACTTAAAAGTTGTAGTAAAAAGCTTTTACAGATTTAATAAAATTAAAAAAAAATCATTTTCAATCATTTCAATGCGAGTTTTAATTTTAGCAAAATTTTGATTTAAAATATCACATTGCAAGCTATGCATTCTAAAATTTGAAATTGAACTCAAGATTTTGATCAAAATCTTATTTTTCCCAAAAATGTGCCCACAACTTAAAAAAAAAGAGTATGTATTTTTTTTACAAAACGATGTATGTACCAAAATTTCCGTAAAATGGTTATAAATGGTATATATCTCCCATAGAACTATTTTTTCGATTTCCTCAAAAACGGTTCAACTGATTTTGATCAATTTTCTTGTTGAGAATATTTCAAAAAATTATTGTAGGTACCTATGTATGACCTAACCTAACTATCACAATGGGCCATCAATTGGCCTAAGTGTGTCGGTCTCTTCGCCGCCAACCACTTCCATCTATATTAAAATTTTCCACAAATTTCTTTTTGATTTAAAAAAAAAGTTTCAAATTTTGTTTTATTTTTTTTTTGATTTTCAGAAACTTTAGCTGTCGCTTTTTTCTGTTCAAGTTCTTTACAATATGTCTTAAGTTTACGCCCAATTTAATGCACCTCCGATGCAATATCAACGTAAGCGCAATTTTTTCCAAAACTTTTGTTTTATGTATCAGGTGGAAAAATAAATAATAATACTGTTAAATCTAACTAACAGACTATAAGTAAGCGATTCTCGAAGTCAGTTCTGTAGGCCCATTTTTAAGGCGAAATTGTATTTTAAATAAGAAAAAAAACTTTAAATGTGATTCCTCAACATTTAAGAAAATAGCACTTACGTCGATATTGCACCGGAGATACGACAATATTTCCCAAGCGACTTCATCGATTTTTATTAAACTTAGCAACAAGCATTTTTTTAATTTTATAAGCAGATTTTAAATAAATATATATTGAAAAATATTGCATTAACCGTTAAGTAACGGAATCTCTCATAAAACCTTTTTTTTGGTTTTCGAGTAGGTGTCTCATATTCTGTTCAACCGATTTTAATAAAATTAAAAAGAAAAAAATAATAAATTTGAAAAATATTATGTATCAAAAGAACCATGGGCAATTTTGTATGGAGTCTGGGCTCACTTTTCAACATTATTCAACAGTAATGAAACTTATGTCATATGAAAGCGTATAGCTCTCTTTATTTCATTTTATGGCAGCTAACTTGGAATCGAGCGCCAAAATTAAGCTGAAAAAGAAAGTTAGGTAGGTAATACTTTTCTGTCTACTGGGCGTCCCGAAATCACCGCCTCAGAAGAAAACTATTAGTTCCTTAGGTAATTTCAAGTCGAAAAACTTAACAGGTTATTTTCTCGTTTTCGCTTCGTTTTCGACTTAACGCTTTTAATAGTTTTTGTTCTTTTTTCCTTTGACTGGCTCTAACTTTTCCAAACTACACCCTGTATAAAAAAAAACTAGTAACTTTCTTTTTCAGCTTTTTGAGTTTGAAAGTAATTTTTTCGAAAACTATTTATACAAATTTATGCAAATAAGTTGATTTAAAAATAAAATGTAAGAACAGACTTCAGGCTTTAAGAAAAGGTAAAACACTTTTTAGTAAGTGTTGCCACTTTTTTAATATATTTTTTTTTGCATTTTAAATACTTTTTTTATAAAATGCGCCAAAACATAATTTTTGCGCTCGATTTCAATCTAGCTGCCATATAATGAAATAAATTGCTCTTCATACTCTTTTATATGACATAACTAGTTTCATCACTGTTGAGCAATGTTGAAAGTGGGCCCAAAATGCCCATGGTCCTTTTCCAAAAAAAAAACAAATTTTGGATTTAAAAAAAAAAAACAATTTTTTGAAAATTCATTGTTTCTAAAATGGGTAGATGCTTTTTTTTCAAAATTTATTTTTTAACTCTGCAATAATAAATATCTACTAAAAAACCCATGTAATACCTACTTTTTTCTTAAAAACATGTTTTCAAAAATTTTTACATATACATATATACAAAATTATTATATTCCAGCGATTTTTGAATTTTGTTCTCATAAATTGAGATTTATTAAAGATGGCGTTGATGTTAAAACAGTTTCAGATTTTGTTTAATTAATCTATTTCTTATTGTGTTTATTAATTTTTTACCAATTTTTAAATCTTAATTTAATAAAATTAACATTTTTTCTTCAAATGATTCCAAATGATCAAAGAATGCCAAATAAAAAGGCTGCGTTAATGAAATGCGTTAATATGTTGGCATATTCAGAATCTTATATGAGTCAATTAAACAAATAACACAATTCAGAAGAAATCAATGTTCTTCTTGGAGCCATTTTGTCTCGTAGAGAAAAGATATCATACACCAACCAATTATAGATGAAAACTACACTAGCATTTTATGTCTCCATCACTCAGATAAAAAAATTTATACAATATTTCTAACTTTTTTTAAAGTTGCTGAAAAATTGTAATTGTACTCATAAATTCTAAAATTAACACATTTCTAAATTGTATAAAAACGTACAATGACTGATATTTTATTTAAATTAATATTTAATTCCAATTCAAAACCCATATGTCTGCCGCGATCCACCATGTATAATCATCTTCTTATGGAAATACCCAAAATTGATCTATATAAGGACACTTTGAATAGGAACTAATTTGACTTATGCCAAAAGTCATTTACATACATACAAGTATACCTACATATCTATGATAGACCTACTTATTTATAAAATAGTGTTAACAGGTAGGTAATTTGAAAACAGGTGCATTTATTTACATTTAAAGAGGTTTACGCGGTTTATACGTAAATATTTGAAAAAAAAAACGAATATATTTCTCTTAAAAATAAGTTCTCTCTATATATTATTACAAAGGTCATACATTTTAAAATTTGAGAAGTTTATGACCTCCGAGGAATATAATTACCTCAGGTAAATATGATGAATCATTTCAAATAAATATTATGGAACAAAATAACTCAACAATTTTTACCTGAAATATGAAATTATTTATATTGATATCCTTGTTCAGTTTGTCTTTATATTCTGTGTCTAAGCAGATACAGCTCAGTGTAACTCAAGCATCCACAAGAGTTGCATTCTATTTATTTTCAATAAAATAAAATAAAAAAAACACCTCATAAAAGATGAAAACAAAGTGTCGTTTTCCTAACTGTAATTGGGTTGGTGATATAAAAAATCTATTAAATCATTGTGATGCCAATCATCAAAAATACGTAAAGGATCTTCAAGATGACAATTGTGTGGAACTGAGCATGGAGAATATTCTTAAAGATACATTTCTTATCTACTCTACTCATGGAATTTATTGGTTTCTCTTTGATCCTATTAAACGTAAAAATTGTGTTCGTCGTGGTATTTTTACTGTTGGTGGCGGGGGAATTTTTTCGAAAAGGTGCAGTTTCACAGTGAAGTTGGGAGGAAAAAATGTCACACCTGTGGCATTTTTGGGACCATTTAAAACTCATAACATTGGTTCGAATCGATTCGATATAAAATTGTCTCTACGTAATTTGCAGTATTTTAAAGGATTTATATTTTCAAAAAGTGTGAAAATATGTTTTAGTGAGAACCATGAGGAAAATATTGGCACTTCCCGAGTAGCACAGAATTCGATTTATAACAAGAATTTGTTATACTTGTGTTTTGTTGAAGTAATCTGCAACATTATTTGTTGTAACTCAGTTTCTCAATTGTTTATCAAAAAACAGATGTAACTTTGTGAATTAAAATGCTACAAATCGGTTTCGCAAAGGTTTGAACTTGTTTTCAAAAAACTGATGTTGTTATTAAAAGGTTATAAGAAAGTCAAACATTTGAAAGTTGATAAAAAGTTATTATTACATCTATTTAATTTCTGTTTTGTCATCTTCTAACGTAAATATTAAAATAACTTTCTTGCAACAATCTATAAAAACATTTGGGTAACTTTAATATAACTTACAATTAAGAAGGGGGAAACAAATAACAATAACATTTTTGTAACGTTTTTACTCTTAAAATGTTTATTTTAACAGAATTTCTATGAACAAGTTTATACAATATATATATAACAATAAGTTATTCGGTGTTGTCTATTCACAATACGAACAAAATTATGTATATTATAATGAAATACATCATTCCTTGAATAGCACATGTTTTTTTTTCAAAGAAGTTTGCATAAATCTTCACCATTGTTTTTTTTTAATTACATTTCAAACATCTTGTTACTATTAACGACATCAAAACAAAGATGGAACTCTAAATGCATTTTGTTATGTTGTCGTTTTGTTATATTTGGCACAACACGAATGCAACAAACAAATTGTTAAAATAAACATCGTTTAAACTAAGTTGAAACATAACTGCTTGTATTTTTTATGGTTGGAGACTTTGTTATATTTTGGACATTAAAACAAATAGGGTACCAAAGTACTAGAATTGACAAAAAAAACATTACATTTGGTTTGTATTTAAAACAAAACTTCAACATTTCTTCAGATTCAAGTGATGTTGAAATTGAGTTTCTAGAACTAATAACGTTGCAATTACGTTTTACGTTGACCTTTTGGGTATCAAAGTTGTAATAAGTTATAACGATATTTTATAACTGTTAATGGTATATTTATTTAAATTATTGCTTGGACATGAAAAGAGTTACTATACATGGCAGAGTTGCCGCTGGATTGAAAAATTGTGCCAACAATGCCAGATTAAACAATCCGTAGATTTTAAGATGATCATAATAAACACAACGAAAATAAAAATAAAAAATTATATTGCATGTCTTGTCATTTTGACCTTTCATGATTATTTCGTTCCAAATGTCAAGAGGCTGCCTAGAAATCGTGATTTTATGAAGCATTAAGAAAAAGGCAAACGAAATTATGTTTTTAATTTAATCGAAGCCATTTACAAAAACAACCCCCTAAAAGAAATTTATTTTCTAGAATTTGACATTTAATGGGGTTTCGAATAAAGAGAAAATTGATATTTTGACATTTAACATAATTTCTGTTATAAAATTTGTGTTTTAAAAAATAAACAAAAAGTGAACTGCGGCAACTCTGGCGGACAAAGACTAAAGTTAAATGCAAGATTTTGCTTCATTTTTTCCCGCCAGAAAAAAAATGATGGTTTCTTTAACATTAGAATTCTAGTTTCAGTAACGAAGATTAGAAAATAAAATATTAAAAAAAAACTACATTTTTCTGTTGTATAAACAGTGTAAATTGGTTAAAATAAGGATTTTATAGCCTTAAGTTTCTACTTTGTTGTATCTTTGGTGTAATAACATGTAAGTTTTAAATTTAAGAGACAATGTTTTATTGAGATTTTCGGCAACAAGCGCCATATTGTTCACAATTTATTGCTTTTTATTAGAATTTCATCTTAAATGCGAAATTTTTAAACTAATTTTTCCAGTTGGTATCACTATTTCCATAGCAAATTTCAATGGAAATCGCTGAAATATTCGTTTCGCAATGTAAATCACAAATATTTTTGCAACTTGAATGCCTAAATACAAACATGAATATTTTTTTACCGTTCAAATTTTCGGCCAATTTTAATTTTTTAGGTGGCGCGTGAATTTTCTGGAAGTAAAACCTCATTCTTTATGATAAAAATGGCATTTGTATTAGATTTTCCGTTCATAAATAACTAAAAATCGCATTTTAAATCACAATATTAGAAGTTTTCATTTTTTTTCAACACTTTCAAGTTTATCTTTTTTACAACATCTCAAAGTTATTATACATATTAAAAGAATTTGATTAATAACTTTTCAGAAACTTTTACAATGTTTTCAGAAACATTATTTATCATTATATTATAACATATAAGAGAACAGAAAAAGTTAAAGTAATAGTAATAGAACATTTCTGCAATATTAGTAAAGCTCATCTTCGAGTTCAATTAAAGTTTCACAATTGTAAGATTAAGTTACATGTAACATTTCATAGTTCAAATAATTTTTATAAAACTGAGAAACGACAAAATTTAACTTCTATAAAACCCAATTACAACAAGTTTGTTGTAAATGAGAGGGGAAATGCGGCTATTTGGGTTACACAATTGTACTAGAAAATGTTTCTGAAATAAATGGACAACAACTTGATTGTTTTACTGTTGTTATATCTACCAAATGAAAACCCGTCTGTGCTACTCGGGTTATGTTTAACGAAGCTTATTATATATAAATGCACTCTTTTCTTATATGTTTTTTTTTACCATTCGAAGTTTGCAGTGCGTATTACCTACTATAATTAGTTTCGATTGGAAAATAATATGTTATCACACTCAATATTGTTAATTTTATATACATTTATAAATTCGTCACTTGCATTGCTTGTTTATTCTTTTTTTAATATTTTTCATTTATTTTTCAAACTCGTTTTAAAAGTCAAGACAGATATTCAATGAAGCTTATCATATATTCAATTTATAAACAATAAAACCTTTCACAGTTATTGGTTTTCAATTTAAAACTAAAAAAAAAATTAAAAGACTTCTATGTGTATACATACTATAAAAATCATGAACTAACAAATAAAAAAATTATTTATCAAGAAGCACAGCCAACAAATCATTACCAAGAATATACACAATTTCGATCTTCTGTCAAATAAAATTGTTACTATAATATTGACTTAATTATGAAGATATTTATATATTATTAATCTCGTCAAATAAAACAATTATCATAATATTGAATTAAATAAAGATGCATATGCATACATTTTATCCCGTTTAAATTTATCTGTCATTTTATTTATTTACTTAATGAGTTTTGAACGGTAATTACTTTCGACTGAACAAAATTTTATCTCGAATACATTAACGAAAATTTTTGTTTTTCTAAAAATATTCTAAAAAAAAGCTACAATATCCCCACTTATGAATGCAGACAACATAGTTTTCTTTGAGACCAGTGGTGGATGTACGGGAGGTTTTTGGGTCCAGACTCCCCCCCCCCCCCTCATGAGCATTTAAACTAAATATTTTTATATTAATTTATTTATTTATTAAATATTTATTTCATTTCGACCTAAATTTTGTCTACATTTGACCTACTTAATTCCAGAAAGCCCATCTTTTTATAAAATTTTTACTTCAAATTTCTTCAAGTATAATGAATGGGTATACATACATACCTCCAAAACTTCAAATGCATCTTCGTGGAAAATTTTGCGCGAAAGCATAGAAAACGACTATTAGAACACACTATTAGAACTATTATCGCCACTTGCGAAGGACTAAACCTTCTGACTTGTTGAGGTAAACGGAAAACCGCTTTGAAAATCGCGGAATACGCAGTAGCTATCATCGGATAGTTATCTGCAACACGTTGTATAACTTCGTTCAAAATAAATTCCTAGATTAGTTTCAACTTAGTTGCAATCGGGAGGTGGAGGTGGTTTTAGTGAGAATCTCACACTCCTATGAGCACTCGTTTTTCGGTTCTCATAGAGCCTTTTGAAGGTTTTAACACCTACCCACGGGAAAAAAAAAATTTCGTGGAAAAAAGAGTATACCTACTTACATTAGATTGCGTAACAGTTTTATGAGGGAAACTTTGTCCAAAAGCTTAAGGTGTTTAAAATTTTGAAGACTTAGTAAATTTATCATAGCCCTCCAAAGCAACATATTAAAATAATATTCAATATTATAAGGACAAAAAGAAGTTAGCACCGCCATTTTTGATTTGCGTAAAAAAAAACTTATGCTGCCATTGGCCGGAAACAATCGTACTAAGCATATGGTTTTTAGAGACTTGCCATATTTTTAGCGTAAAGTTATTGTCGCCATATCCCACTTAAAAAAAAATTTACTGTGTTGTGCTCAACTTGTGCTGCGATTTTCCGTAAATATTTTTGAAAATTTCGCAGATTTTTAGGATGGAATTTTTTACAAAATTAAGTTTTTCTAGAGAAGAGATAAAAAATCGCATATTTGCAACTTTTAGGACCGAACGCAATTAATGTTGCGAAGGAACTTAAAGTGAAATTAGTACCGATTTCCAAAAAAAAAGTTGTGCTATGTTGTGATAAACTTGTTTCTCCATGTGCCGTTAATATTTTTTTTTAATTCGCAAATTTGGAAATTTTAGGGATAGGTACATTTTTTTTGCAAAATTACTATTTTCAAAAACATCAAAGTTGTGCTGCATTTTCCTCAAAAAATAATTCGCATATATTTATAGTTTTTAGGGCCAAAAATAAATTTTGGGAAGCGTTAAGTTAGCACCGCCATTTTTGATTTTCAAAAAAAAAAATAAAGTTGCACTGTATTATGCTCAACTTATGCTGCCATTGTGCATTTTTTTAAATTTGCAATTCTTTTTTAAAATTAAGCTTAGTTTGTGCTTGTTTGCTTTTTTTTAATCGAAAATAGTGGTGCTAATTTCATGCACATAAATAATGTAGCGCAAAGCCCACGCAAGTTTTATTTATCTTTAAGTTTTCTATTTGTATAGTTGGACCCCACCCCCCTTGATATAAGTCCTGGATCAGCCACTGGGTCAGAGCCTCCCATAACTAGGCCATTTAACACTTTTACCAGTGTTATAGCAATCTAGTAGTATTGTTCAAAATTACTTTTAACTCCCTTACATTAATCTAGTTAAGCTCTTGGAGAATCTTATGAGAGTGAAATGTTACTTGGGATGAGCACTGAGCATCTTTTCCTATTGGGACAAAAATTTAATAGCTAGTTATTGTGTGTCCTTAACGAAAACAATGGAAATTTCGATGGTTTTTTTTTTGTCGAACGTGGTTACTCTTTTAATTATAAATCAGAACTGGGAAGAAATTTATCCAAACTTAAGACTTAATTATGGGATAAAAATATGCAAGTTGGAAACAAAAAATAAATCGACCAATTCGGACAAAGGGGTACTGAGAAAATCACTATTGAATGATGGGGTGCCAATAGTTGGGTCAAAAATTTGGGGTGCCAATAGTTGTAGTCGGTACGCTACTCTTTTAGAAAAATATGGTTTTATCAAAAACCAATAAAGTGGTTCTATGAGAGGTTCAATTCAATTTAGAACCATTTTTCGGAATTTTTTATAAAATGCGGTATCCCGTTTTGTAAAAAAAAACTTACTGAACTTTTTTTAAAAAAATTTTAGTTTTTAAGAAAAATAAGACTTTCATCTTTTGCTAAAAAAATGAGTAAGTCAGCTACAGTTATTATTGGTTCTAAAAAAAATTCAAAAAAATATTTCGGGGGAATGACCAAAAACCACTTTGTACTAAGTTTAAAGAAAATCGACCCAACCGTTTAGGCTGCAGCCAAAAGGATTGCGAGTCCCACTTTTTTCGACTTCGCTATCATCGTAATCTCAAGTGTGATCAAAATCTCGAGTTAGATTTTACGATTCCATAACTTCCCACATATGATGTGCCTTTGTATATGTATATTGTGAGTACATTATACATATGTATGATAATGATGTCCTCACTTTTATTTGCACATAATTTAATTTTAAATTAAAATAATTTTAAATAAATTAAAGAACTTCTTATTATAACGTACCTAATATATACAATTTCCAAATTTAGTACTTCTCTGCACTTTTATAAGTATTGTATATTATTTATCAGTTTCATTAGTTAATGTTTCTACATTGGAGGAAAATCTATAACAAATGGGTTTGGAAGTTTTGAAGTTTTATTAAAAACCACTTAAAAATATTTCCTCTGTGATTTTGAACATCTGGCAGACCATAACTTCCTGTCATTAAGCAATAAATTAATCAATCAAAGAAGACAAATTTGCCAGCACAAATATTTCAACAAAATATAAATTTCCTCTATTTGAAATCTAATTGATTTATTTATCTTTCCCATTTCTCATACAGGGTGGCGCACGAATCGTGCTACAAAAATAAAACGTAATAACTTTTTTTCTGTGTGAGTAATCGGCTTATTTTTTTTTTTTATTTTGTAGGTTACTATTTAGATTTATAAAAATGGATGCTTGGGATACGGAGAAAAGAATTTGGATAGTGCAACGGTACCATGCTTTGCAGTCCGTCATTTTCGTCCAAAGGGAATTTAGGCGGGAGTTTGGCGGTAATCCCCCAAGTAGATGGACCATTATGAGGTTTGTAAACATGTTTGCCGAATCTGGAAGCATCGCACGAAGGCCGTACCATCGAGATGCCAATGTTCGGGTTCAGGATACAATCGCAGCAGTAGCATCTGCAATACAGGCCAATCTGAACGTTTCGACAACAACGGATACTTCATGACGATTTAAACTTGTTTCCGTACAAAGTCCAAATTACTAGCAAGTTAAACCCTCAGGATTTGCCTGTTCGCCTGGAATTTTGCCAAAAAATGATATCAATGGCCGAAGAAGACAACACATTGATCAATTGTTTGTTCATGTCTAATGAGGCCCATTTTGATCTTAACGGCAATGTAAACAAGCAAAATTGCCGTATATGGAATGAGTCTAATCCAGAAATGCTCCATGAGACGGAACTGCACCCAGAACGAGTCACTGAGTGGTGCGCAGTTTCATCAAGGTGTATTGTCGGGCCGTACTTCTTTGAAGAAAACTGTGTAACCGTTACTGTCAATGGGGACCGTTATTTAAAGATGTTGAAGACGTATACCATTCAACAGCGTTTGGTTTCAGCAAGATGGAGCAACTGCACATATAGCCAGACCAGTTATGGCGGAGCTAAACAAAAAATTCGCAAAACAAATTAATTTCTAGGAACTCCACTCTTCGCTGGCCCCCAAGGTCACCTGACCTGACTGCACCAGACTTCTTTTTATGGGGTTATGTCAAGCAAGAGGTGTATAAAACGAAGCCCAGGAATTTAACTGAATTAAAGCAGTCCATAACGACAATAATTGAGGCGATCCCAACTTCAACTCTTCAGGCCGCAATGAATAATTTTTTGACCAGGTGCCGCATATGCGTGGGACAGCGTGGAGGTCATTTGCGGTCTATAATCTTTAAAAACAACTAACTATTTAAAATAAAATTTAATTTTCTAACCAATAAAAAAAAAATAAATGAAATACATCGATTAAAAAAAAAGTTATTTGAATTTCTTATTGTAGCACAATTGGTGCGCCACCCTGTATTTCAAAATTTAATTAAAGTTTTTTTCTTAAATATGTAATAGCTATATCTCCAAGAAACACACCTTCATTTAGAAACTTAAAATAAAATTTTTCAATTTTTATATTATATAAAGCTGGTTGAAAAAACCAAAATAAAAGAAAAAAATTACAATTTCTCTTCCAGTAAATCCTTTCAGCTAATTGCATCAAAATAAACTTTAAAATCTCCTCTCCTGTCCACCAACAGCACCACCATCAATGCCAACCAATGAATTAGCCTGACACTATACCCACTGACTGCTTTCCACCTCCGCACACGAACAAGCCAAAAAAGAAAAATAATTAATGTTCTTTGATATGGCAGGAGCAGAAGAAGAAAAGCAGAAGCAGCCATCGTTTTTTTTTTACACGAAAAATCCTTATAGAAACACCCAACGCAGAATAACTCGCTCAGCATTCAAAAGTTCTGTCTCCTGGGAATTTCTATATAATTCACAGAGTGCTCCAGGAATGGCTTGTGATTTTAAGTTTATAAACAGAACAGAACACAATGAAAATTAAAAATTCCTTAGTTCTGTTTGTATTGGATTCTGTGTCCATTTTCTCTTCGGTTAGGTGCGGCTAGTGGTGCTGTGTTGTGCTGTGCGAATTCTATGTTCAAATAGAACCACAACATTAAGCTTATATTTTATTTATAGTTTGATCTGTAGGGACATTTTGAAAATTAATTATTTTCTTCTGATGAAATTTCTAACTTGTATTTTGTGTCTCCCACAATATAATATCTCCATCATCAGTGTTCGTGTATATCAATTTCAATTTCAATTCAATCAAATATTATATCCCGATTCTGTGATATCGAACAGTCTGATAAGCAACAGCTTTTAATCATGCTGAAATAAACTGGCAAATTTCCAAAATATAATATAATGTTCAGTAGTGTTCAGAGTTTCAGCACATGATGTAGGCTAAATAATTATAGGTTAGGACTAAGGGTATATCTATCTATATTCATAATGGAAACCGAGCAGAGGATTTTGAGCCACATTTACTCTTAATGTCTGCATGAATAATTGCGATAGCAAAAGTATCCACATTTCCATTGAAATTTAACATACATTTATGCAACGACGACGTTGTTTGTGTTTTGAGGACTTACATTCAATGACAGGGTCGAACTTGGTTTAATTTAAGTTGCATGGGGCTCTCAAATGACAAATAATATCGTCACTCGATTGCAAGAACCAGCTAACTTAATTTTTGAGAAAGTCACAAAAAACGTATTGGCCTCTTTTTTATGCTCCATTTTTTGCATGTGCTATTCTGGTTATAGTAAAGGGTAAAAATTACGATGCGAATCGATTCAAGGTAGCAAGCCCCAAGCACATCAAAAAGTAAAAAATCAAGTTAACTGCATGCTTTCTGCAATCCGGTGACGATATTATGTAGCTATTTCACAAATTCGTACACAAAAAAAAATTTGCAAAAAAAAAGCTGAACAAAAAAAACGTTAGCGTAGGCAGTGTTGTCACCCAAAAAATTTCTCAATTAGAATTATAAATTTTCAAAAATAAAATTGTTTTTTATTTTCAAAATATATAAAATTTTTTTGAAAATTTTGATAAGCAATGTTTTTTGAATTTGAAATCGGTTCAGCTTTTAAAGTAAAATAAAATTTGTGGTGTTGGAAAGAAATATGGTAACTCCAAATAAATTTTGTCTTCACGTCCACTGTACACGTTTATAGATTTTTTTAAAATTAAGTACAACTTACAAGTATGCTTATATGAATTTTGTGGGTCTTAGTGGTTAGTGCGTAGGACCAAGTTTGAAATAAAGAATCAATTCAGTATAGCTTATGTGGTCAAGAAACAAACAGACAAATAGGTATGTACCATATCCTTTGATTGTTATCACAAGATCTTTTTTGTAAGAAAAATTGGTCAAGTTATCAAAAACCTTTAGGTGCATAGCTAAATTAAATGCACGACTGTGTCGTACGAACTTGGTCTTATGTTCTGTGGTTTTAAAATCTTAATATTTTAAAGACTATTCATCTGATACTTACCAAAAACGTATTTTAGATTCCAGTGTAGTATTATGCAAGTACATAAATATAGCACCGTATTGCACATATACCTGCATGGAACTTACAATTTAGACTGAAAATTTAAAAAAAAATAAATTTAATTAGAAATTAAAGTAATTAAACAAACTTCGAAATTGTTCCGACACCAATATGATGTACATCATCCGATTTCTTAAGAAAATCTCAGTTTATGAGAAAAAAAAATTGAAAATCGTTGGAGCGGTTTTAAAAAAAAATTGTTTTTATACATATAAAAATTTAAAAAAAAATGGTATACGCAATTTTTTAGCTTTTATTGATGCAGAGTTAAAAAATTAAATAAAAAAAAATAGCATCTACCCATTTTCGAAATAGATATGGAATTTTCAAAACATAAATTTGAAATTTTTTTTAAAAATCAATATGTAATTTATGTATTTTTTTGAAAATTTTGGTATGCAATATTTTTTTTTATTTTTTTTTACACAACCAGATCTATGTCTTATTTGGAGCTTTTGTGCAAAATATAAATTAAAATTAGTTCAACTAATAATGAGATTAACGAAAATCAAAAAAATGGTTCTATGAGAGATAACATTTTTAAACGATAGATAATTTTTTTCCAATAATATGGTGGATCATATAGACATTAGACAGATATTACACAAAAATTTTAATCAAAATCATAGGAGCCGTTTTTGAGAAAAATGATATTTTCACTACCGGTTTTTAAACATTTGTATGGGAGGTACCGTTATATTTGGTTATAAAAATAATTTTCATTTAAAATCTGCTAGATAATGTTAAAAAAAAACTGTGGGTGCTAGTTTTAATAAGTTTAGTTAAAATTGACTTAGTTGTTTTCAAATTATTAAGTTCTCAAAAAAAAATTTGAAACTTTTTTTAAAAATCCAAAAAAAAATTTGTTTGGTACACAAAACTTTTTTGAACATTCTTCATACAAAATTGACCAATATCAGTTGAACTGTTTATGAGAAAATCAAAAAATGTTTTTAACTCCCTTATACATTTTTTAACCATTTTTCGGATTTTATAAAATGGTTACTGAATTTTTTTTTTGAAAGTTGTGGGCATGTTTTTAAGAAAAATAAGATTTTCATTTTTTGCAAAAAAAATTGTAAGGCATGTACCGTTATTTTTGGTCTTAAAAAATGAAAAAAAACGTTTGGGGGGAATGCCAAAAAAACGCAGGTACCTTATACTTTGAAGAAAATCGACCGACCCGTTTAGGCTGCATCCGAAAGGACAGACAGGCACAGAATTGCGTAGACTTCCAGAAAATTTTTTGAACAAAAAATCATCTTTCCACTTTTCGAAATATCAAATTTTCGAAAAAAAATTAAATGCAAAAAATTAGATATACCGTTTTTAATCGATAGATACAATTTTTTGTCCAATAATGTGGTAGATCGTACTGATATTAGCTAACAAAAAAATTTTAATCAAAATCGCAGGAGTCGTTCTTCGAGAGAAAAGGAATTTACCTTAACAGTTTTTAAGCACTTGTATGGGAGGTACCGTTATTTTTGATTTGAGAATAATTTTTATTTAAAATTTGCTAGATAATGTTAAAAAACTGCTGGATGCCAAGTTTAATAAAAATTGACCAAGTCGTTTTCGAACTAAAAGGTTTAAAAAAAAAAATTTTTTTTTTGGATTAAATTTAGGGAATGGGTCGTTATTCTGTATTACAAAATTCTGTATGACCAAAATTCTGTAAATGAATTGAAAATTCTGTATGATCATAATTCTGTATTTCATTATTCTGTAAATCTTTTATTCTGTATTCAAAAATTATGTAAATCCAGAATTCTGTATATCAAAATTCTGTAAATTCAAAATTCTGGAAAATTATAAGTACTACATATTCTGAACTCAAAAATGCAGAATTCCAAAAATTCTGTAAATTATAAAGGAAAAATTGTTTTGATAAAGAAAAAAAGTGAGCACTTTTCAAAACAATTTTTCTTTTATAATTTACAGAATTTTTGAAATTCTGCATTTTGGAATAGAGAATTTTGAAATACAGAATAATGGTTTTACAGAATTTTGAAAAACAGAATTTTAGATTTACAGAATTTTGAAATACAGAATTTTAATTTTACAGAATTTTGAAATACAGAATTTTGAAAACTGAATGTTGACACTTACAGTATAATGACCCCATCCCTTAAATTTACTTTTCCTTTTTTTTTGTTATACTTTAAGAACTTTTTGAAGCGTTTTCTTTAAAAAATTGATTAAAATCAGTTGAATCGTTTTGGAGAAAATCGGAAATAAAAAAAAAAGGGTTCTATGGGAGGTACCATTTATAAAAATTTTTCGGAAATTTCTTTTTGTAAAAAAATTTGGTTTTGTTTTTAAGTTGTGGTATCTGTTTTGAAAGAAATAAGATTTTTATCAATTGCTAATACAAGTTGTACGATAGGTACTATTATTTTTGGTCCTAAAAAAAAGCGAAACAAATTTGTCGCACTCTAAAGCCATTAGCACACATGCAACTAAACGGTTTGTTTCAATTTTCAGTATAGGTACTATAGGATAATATATAAGAATCCGCGTATACGTATATTTGCGCGCACTCTCATAGAAACCTATTGTGCTCAAAATTGAAACTGTTAACATGTGCGCAACTATAACTACTACGTTTTCATTGGAGCCAAAATAAGGTAATTTCGTACATTACAGACAAAATTTTTTCATTGACCGCGTTCAGGTTTGTATCCAAAGCGATAGCTTTGTTGTAATCCCCTGTAAAATCACAGCATGATGTCAAAGCTATAGCTAGCTCTACAACTTAAAGGAAACCAAAATAGAAACGAATCTTACATATAAACATCTCTGGAACTGAAATGAAATGAAAATAGAAACGAATTTTTCACAAAACGCCGCGAGTAGTTTCGAATTTTTTTGGTACTGCTAGCCCGCGTTCTGTGATACGAACCTTTAGTTGGAAAAGCCAACCTAATTTCAACCGAAACTGAACTCGAGCTTTCGATTTCGTCTATAAACACTCAACGTTTAGTAACTGAACGTATCTAGTATTGAACGTACCCAATATACGCAATTAAACGTGAGGGTCAGAATCACAATCACAAGATACGTTACGTTTTTTTTCACTCTAACCCGAGTATAGATGTTTACATTTCAAAAATGTTTGCAAATCATTCATAAGCATTTGTTAGAGAAACTATATAATTGAACAATATATCATACACATAATATCAACAAAAAAATCATAGAAAACATTGTGGGGTCCAAATGGACACCATGTCCGTTTATACCGACTTTTTCTGAGTTTTTAAGGAGGCGTTGAGTGCGTGAAGTTAGCCCCCCTTTTAAAGTTAGTTTTTAAGCTGATAGTAAGAATGTAAAGTCATAACTTTTTTCAAATACATGCATTTATCATAAGGTTTCAAAAGTCAATGCATTAAAAAAAAAAATTATTAGAGAGTCGTTTCTTGTATTTTTGAAAAAATGTTCGGAAGGTTTTATCTTTAAAAATACACGTCCTACAATTTTGAATTTTTGGAACAAAGTTAAGAACACTTTTTGAAAGCCGAAAAAAATTTCAAAATTAAGAATTTCGAAAAAAGGGAGGCTAGAATTTTTTTCGAATTTTGCCCACAACTTTTGAAATTTTGAACATAGGGGTCCAAAAACTGGGAACAATGTTCAGAACAACTAGAACAATCTGATACAACTTTCAAAAATTTGATTTTCGAAAAAACGGGGGCTAGGTCAAAAACAGTTTTTTGGCTCTAAAACCCCCATTTTTGAATATTCTTCAAAAAAAAAACTGGGAACAAAGCAGAACAAATCGGGAACAACCTGGAACAACTTTCAAAAATAGCAAATTCCAAAAAAAGGGGGGCTAACTTCACGCACTCGGAGGCGTTAGCAATATGGTGGTATCAGTTTGTATTTCGATTGATAAGAATAAAGAAAAGCAGGTATACAATGGAGAACATATAGTTTGAGTATATATAAAAGCCCCAAACAATGATGTTCCGAAAAACACTTTTATAAAATACGTGAAGGAAAGGTGAAATTAATAACAATATTTGAATACATTACATTGAAATTATATACACTGTACAAATGCACGTTTTTTTATTTACACAACAAAAAAAAGAGAAATTACCTTCCTGGTGGTGTAAATTGTTAAATTTACCTTTTAGACTCAAAAATGACAAATGTAGCCCTGGTTTTTTGATGACAGTTGTCGCTGTGCTCATATAATTAATCCTGACACCATTTTGTAAAAACACCCGCCCGAGTATATAATGCTAGGTTCATTTATACCTATATGCGAGCATTTTCAACATCATCTTCAATGAACGAACGAATAATACAATTGTGTTGAAGTAGATATATCTACACCAATATGTGTGTGTGTCTGTAAATATGTTCCTATATTTTAGTATAAAATCTTCTGTAGAATATTTCGGAAGTTTTTCCTCTTTATAGGTAGAGAAGTAGAAGAGTTCTTTCGCTATTAAAACGAAGGAAAACAATAGACTGACATGAGACAATCCTTTTTTTTTGTTTTTTTGTCTGTGTTGATGTAGGTTCAACGTGGTTGTCATCGCCCTAGGCTTAGTGTGAGTCTTTTATAATTTATGTTTCCTTTTTTTTTTAATTCTATTTTTTTTTTCATTTCTTAATTAACAGTCTGAAGTGAAAAGTATTTTTAAATTCCTTTTTTTACATAAAAGTCACAGCGAAATTTTTGCCTTTTCCAATTATACGGTGCGGATTTAGATGCGATATGTGATGAGTAGTTTTTTTTTTTTTTCTGGTGTGTTAGAATTTGCATATAAAATTTATTATGTTCTTTATACTTAGCTGTCAGTCAGAGTTTTTTTAAAGACATACAAAAAGAAGAAATAAATATCTTATGTGATGATTTAGAAATTTGTCTTGGAATTTGTTTTGGAAAGATGACAACGATTTTTTGATAAATTGTAAGATTTAAGGAAAAACCTAGAGTTATGCTGACACTTTTTTAATTTCAAAAGTTTCTGGTACCTAATTATATGTAAAATATACATAGGGTAGGGGTGGTTTATGATTTTCTTGTTTTGTTCGATTTTGAGCTTCTCTTATAGAAATATGTTTCACTAGTGTCAAAATATTACTAAATTTTTTACAGATTTTTAAGAAAATTTAGAATTTAATCAATTTATATAGAAAAGAAAATTTAATGAGTTTTAAGATAAATAAGCTATCGCGGTTTTTAAATCTTACTATTTAAAAAAATTTCATATAAATGGAAATTTTTTTTATATTTGGATGAATATTAAATATTTCCGAATTAATTAGTTTTTCACAGCTACAAAATTCCTTGGGACATTGAGAACCCTGTTTCATACTCCTGACGAAGTTTTCTTGTAAGTATTGTAATGATTCATTATACTCGTCTTTTCCACCACCAACTGACCCGCATGTAAAAAAAAAAATATAAACCTGTCAATACTCCTGAAACCCCTGACCATACCACTAAAACCATCTCCGGTCAGATATATTATTTGAAAAATTATAATTCACACTCAGTTCAAACTAAAATATGTATGTATAAGAGACCGTGAACCAACACATGAAAACCCATTGACAACCGGGAATGAACACCCTGAGGACGATTAAGTCAATCGACTTTTAAATTAAATTTTTTTGACATGTAATTAATATAATATATATAATTTGTTAAACTTAAGACATTGTATAACGTTAGGCCCCTTATGTGCCAACAAATGTAAATTTATCATAGTATTATATTAGTTATAAGCCAAATTGTATATATATTATGTTCAATAAAAACTAACTAACTAACAAACACATGAAAACCGAGCTCTGCCGAAGTTTGAATATTTTACCAATCTCGAGTACTTGATGAGAATTCCATTTTGAAAAGCTTAGGCTCCAGAAGTGACAGTGAAAGCCCATGTTAAAGTTGTAAATTAATGTCGTCAGCTATCTCAGACTGTAATTTAGTGGCGTCTGCTATCTCATACTGTAATTTAGTGACGTCTTCTAGATAGCAGTCTGAGATCAGACTGTAATTAAGTGACGTCTGCTATCTGAGACTGTTATTTAGTAGCGTCTGCTATCTCAGACTGTAAGTTAGTGGCGTCTCCTATCTCAGACTGTAATTTAGTGGCGTCTGCTATCTCATACTGTAATTTAGTGACGTCTTCTAGATAGCAGTCTGTGATCAGACTGTAATTAAGTGACGTCTGACTGAATTTAATGGCGTCTAGCTATCTCATACTGTAATTTAGTAGCGTCTGCTATCTGAGACTTTAATTTAATGGCATCTGCAATCTCAGACTGTAACTTAGTGGCGTCTGCTATCTCAGACTGTAATTTAGTGGCTTTTGCTTTCTGAGACTGTAATTTAGTGGCGTCTGCTATCTCATACTGTAATTTAGTGACGTCTTCTAGATAGCAGTCTGAGATCAGACTGTAATTAAGTGACGTCTGCTATCTCAGACTGTAATTTAGTAGCGTCTGCTATCTCAGACTGTAAGTTAGTGGCGTCTCCTACCTCAGACTGTAATTTAGTGGCGTCTGCTATCTCATACTGTAATTTAGTGACGTCTTCTAGATAGCAGTCTGAGATCAGACTGTAATTAAGTCACGTCTGACTGAATTTAATGGGGTCTAGATATCTCATACTGTAATTTAGTAGCGTCTGCTATATCAGACTGTAATTTAGTAGTGTTTGCTATCTCAGACTGTAATTTAGTGGCTTTTACTATCTCAGACTGTAATTTAGTGGCGTCTGCTATCACAGACTGTAATTTAGTGATGTCTGCTAGAGATAAGACTGTAATTTAGTGACGTTTGACTGAATTTAGTGGCAATAAGTAGACGAAGAAAATTAGAAAATTACTTCTGTTTAAGTGGAGCGACTGAATGAAATTCAATATATAAGTTCGAGTGACCTCAACTCCAAAAGATTGCGTTTCGCCTAGGTATCGACAGTTAGGCTCATCAGTTAGATGCTGTCGTACCCTTCTAATTTAGTGGCGTTTAGCTATCTGAGACTGTAATTTAGTAGCGTCTGCTATCTCAGACTGTAGTTTATTGGCGTCTGCTATCTCATACTGTAATTAAGTGACGTCTTCTAGATAGCAGTCTGAGATCAGACTGTAATTAAGTGACGTCTGCTATCTCAGACTGTAATTTAGTAGCGTCTGCTATCTCAGACTGTAAGTTAGTGGCGTCTCCTATCTCAGACTGTAATTTAGTGGCGTCTGCTATCTCAGACTGTAATTTAGTGGCTTTTGCTTTCTGAGACTGTAATTTAGTGGCGTCTGCTATCTCATACTGTAATTTAGTGACGTCTTCTAGATAGCAGTCTGAGATCAGACTGTAATTAAGTGACGTCTGCTATCTGAGACTGTTATTTAGTAGCGTCTGCTATCTCAGACTGTAAGTTAGTGGCGTCTCCTATCTCAGACTGTAATTTAGTGGCGTCTGCTATCTCAGACTGTAATTTAGTGACGTCTTCTAGATAGCAGTCTGAGATCAGACTGTAATTAAGTCACGTCTGACTGAATTTAATGGGGTCTAGATATCTCATACTGTAATTTAGTAGCGTCTGCTATATCAGACTGTAATTTAGTAGTGTTTGCTATCTCAGACTGTAATTTAGTGGCTTTTACTATCTCAGACTGTAATTTAGTGGCGTCTGCTATCACAGACTGTAATTTAGTGATGTCTGCTAGAGATAAGACTGTAATTTAGTGACGTTTGACTGAATTTAGTGGCAATAAGTAGACGAAGAAAATTAGAAAATTACTTCTGTTTAAGTGGAGCGACTGAATGAAATTCAATATATAAGTTCGAGTGACCTCAACTCCAAAAGATTGCGTTTCGCCTAGGTATCGACAGTTAGGCTCATCAGTTAGATGCTGTCGTACCCTTCTAATTTAGTGGCGTTTAGCTATCTGAGACTGTAATTTAGTAGCGTCTGCTATCTCAGACTGTAGTTTATTGGCGTCTGCTATCTCATACTGTAATTAAGTGACGTCTTCTAGATAGCAGTCTGAGATCAGACTGTAATTAAGTGACGTCTGCTATCTCAGACTGTAATTTAGTAGCGTCTGCTATCTCAGACTGTAAGTTAGTGGCGTCTCCTATCTCAGACTGTAATTTAGTGGCGTCTGCTATCTCACACTGTAATTTAGTGGACACTGCTTTCTCAGTCAAAACCCTTTTACATTATATAAATTTGCTTAAAAGAATATATGGATTTTGGTTTATATAAAATTATATATCTAGTTATAAGTAATAAAATTGACATTGTAATAAAATTGAAAAAAAACACTGATACGTGAATAAAGAAAACCTCAATATCACTAAAGTTTGTCTTCTTTGGTAAAACCCTGGATACGAGAATACCTCATCCTATGATAAAAAGCATCTCACAGCAGACTCCAGGAATAAAGTTTTTCACAATTATTTAAACTAAAACAAAAAAAAACCGCGAGTGGATAGTTATATTGGAGCATTTAACAGCAATTTAAAGGAGTTTAGATCATAATCTCGGTAGCATTGTATTTGGACAAATACAATTACTTAATTAGTCTGTTTTGGGTCAAATAAACACACAACAATTATCTTAAGTATACCTAGGTAAATGTTTATTCAGGTGTTAAAGTATTGCAACGAAGTTTTACACTTTGAACCCACTTATACCAAATTTAAATTAATTATCGAGCGCTGCTTCCGCCGCCGAACTGCCATCAGCACCCTTCATCAACATCGACCACACAGAAGTCAAGCACCATCGCCCAACATGAACATTCAACACCAACCAATCATCGATATCAGAATGCAACGAAGTCAACGTCATCCATGAAAATAATTATTTTTATTTCGTCACTTTTAAAGTTCACACTATGTTGTAGCATAAAATATAACAAGAGGATGCACATAAATGTCAACTATTGAAAGCTTATCGACTCATGATTTTCTTGTTTTTCGAATTAGAATAAATTATATTTTTATATTTTCATTTACGTTCTTAAGTCTTAATTTTGAAATGTATGTTTGTATGTTATTTATATAGGAATGTACTTAATTTACATATTTAATTTGTTTTACATAAATTTGAACCTATAATGCAAATATTTCAAGCAATTTTTTTCACTATCAATTTACACAGAAAGTTTCAGAAAAAATATTTTAAGATGTTTTAAAATACCTATGTTACGGTACAACACACACCCTTGACATAAATATACCTAGCTACTTGAATCCTTTCTTTTTTGTGACATTCCAAAAGATATCTTTTAATGTCTAAGGCACCTGGAAATTCTTTAAATGCCTTCACATAGCACCTTTATCACCCGGTTCAAAGTTTATGCAAACACTTTTCAAAAACATACATTCGTTAAAGGGAACTCCTGCAAAGAGGAGACTTAGATGAATCCGTCTACTGGAATCATCCCCATAGGACATCAACTCAAAGGTGATATCTTAAAGTTTGCCAAAAAAAAATCAAAAAAAAAAAAAAATATATAACATTATATACGACTGTGAAGGAAAACACAAATATTTGACGTGTTATGAATGAATGGATGTTTTCCAACACATATATCACAAATTTTGAAGTTTTCCTTTGCAGAAGGGCAAATATAAATGAAGTATTTTTCTTATGTGCCGCCTTAGGAAATCAGGTGTTTGGTATTCTTAGGAAACTGTTTGCAATATAAATAATGCTATCACAGCAAGTGAGTTAGGTTTGATATAATCGTTGAATATTGTGAATACAATTTTGTTACATATTTGTTATTTATAGGTAGTGATTTCGTTTGTTTGATTTTGTTTCTTGTTTCTTGTTCCTTGTTTTTTTTGTTCTCTTTGAAATAAAGGTCACGTGCTTGGGGAATATAAAATATATCCTTTTATATGCAATGGTTGTGTGTTTGAGAGAAATTTGGAAGACGGTTCAATAAAACTGATAGAACCGAATCTGTTACTTCATGTTCATTTAATGTGTGTAGGTTTTTATTTAAACGGATAAAATACATGTACCTAAAATATTATACATATGTTTAATAGTAGGTATGTAGGTATGTTGATTTCTGTTGTTTTTTTTTTTATAATAATTATGCTACTTTGGGTATGAAAGTGGGTTTTATTTTAAGCTTGAATTGTAAGCAACACAGGCCTTTCCACATATTTATTGAATACTTTATCACTTAAATATTTGCTTCGTTACTGTTGTTCTACAGATCTGATGATGGCATATTATTGTATTTTATTAATATTAATATTATCCTTTAAATACTCAGAAACTTAAGGTTGCATTTTAAACCAGGTAGATCCGGATTCAACCAATGATCATCTATACCTATGTCAGTCTTTATAACTATAGATATATGCCTCCATACGATGTTTTCTTCGACTTGCGTAGACACATTCAATCGCGTTCTTCACTTTATGTGTCGTTCTTCGGGGGGTAGATTCAAATATAATTGGGTCCAACCAAGTCCTGACAATGAGGGAGGAGAGTTTTGAAATTCTAGAATTCGTGTGATGTAATCTATGAATGGTACCTTTTTTTTGGAAAAATATTTGTATTTGAATTTCAAGTTTAACGAAGCAAAATTGTAGGAAAAGTTGACGAAAGTTTTTACTTTCTTTTTCATTTTATGAAGATTCAATTCTTAGTAAATGAACACTACAATTTGTTCTTTTAATGGATTCGTAAGAATTTTGTAATTTGAAAATTTACAAGAATATTGTGAGCAAATTAATCTACAAAAATTACCAACATATGTCTTCCAATCAATATTTCTGAACCAGAGAAAAATTTACTAGGAGACAATATACAAAATACTTTTTTTGTACTTATTTTTATTTTTTTCGGTGAAAGTTAAAAAAAATATTTAATAATAAATTGAAATCAAAATCAGATATTTTAGGAAAAAAAAATGTCTCTGAATTACCACACAAAATGATATTAAAGCAGAATAAAAACATTATCTTATTTATTATAATGCGTTGGTTCAAAAAAAGAAATAACAGGAAAATTTCAGTAATGACATTAGGAAAATTTTCATATATTTTTCGGTTAGTTGGCAAATTGAATAAATATTTCACTAAAAACATTTGGCTATAAGAACAAATCAATTAAATTAGAATCATTGGCTAGTCAATAAAAAAAAAGGTGTAAACAATTCGATTGGCGTAATAACAAGATTTTTGCATGAGAAAAATGAAAAAATTAAGCAAGATTTTTGATCAGAATTTCATAAATGTTTTTTTTTTCGTTTATATTCTTCTTTTATAAACAAAATATTGTTGCTGTTTTGCAACAATTGAGCAAAAACCTTATCCAATACATTTTTTGAGAGTCCATTATTAATTCCAGCAACAATCAACAAATTAAGCATAATATTCGTTCCGAAATGGCATATTATACATGCAATGCAAACATAATGCTTTTGACAATTCAACTTTGCATTTGTTTAGCACTTTGTGTTATTTTGCAAATGTTGCGTTTAAGAATTTGGTCAAATATATGGATTTATTTTGTGAACTTTTACCAATGTTGCTTGTAAATCCTAAATTTTATCAGCCAAACATAGGTTTTGTTCCAATTTGTTGCTGTACCTCAAGTAGCACAAAACTCCAAAATAAACCAAAATATTTGGGTTATTTTTTGCACTTTCGTGATATACATTTTCAATATAAAAAATATACGAGTATTCGGTGTAGTTTTTAGAGATTTAATTTCGATTCAGTGTAAATAATACCGCGTTCTCGAATATAATTCACACCGGCTGTACACAAAGTATACTTATTTTTGGAATATATATTTTGCTGTTGGTATAATAATTATTCCGGTTACTAGGATATAATATACTCCAGAGGTGTATAAACCAGTGGTGGGTCCCAGGGGGGGGGGGGGGGGGGGGGGGGGGGGGGGGTTCGGGTCCGGACCCCCCCCCCCCCATGAGCATTGAAACCAAACATTTTTGTATAAATTTATTTATTTATTAAATATTTACTTCTCTTCGACCTAAATTTTGTGTTAATTACAGAAAGCCCATATTTTTATAAAATTTCGACTTAAAATTTCTTCAAGTGTAATACCTACCTCAAAAACTTCAAATGCATCTTAGTGGAAAAAGGAGTATACCTACTTACATTAGATTGCGTAGCAGTTTTATACGGTTTTCACACCGAACCAAAATCTCGGATTTCGGCACAAGATTTCAAAATCTCGTTGAATCGTTCACACCACACATAATCTAGATTTTTTTTTAAATTTCAATCAAATTTCAGTGTTGATAGAAACTAAAAAAAGAAGATTTCGCAGTAATTTACTAGATTACGAAATCTGAAAATGTATGGGAAATCTTGTTGATTTTGATGAGCTTTGGTGATTTTTGATCGAAATCTCGATTTTGATTCGGTGTGTAAAGGCTATAAAGCCTATATGATGGAAGTTCAAGGGCTTACGGTATGTTAAATTTAGAAGACTTAGGCAATTTATCATTTCTACCTCTCCAAAGCAACATATTAAAATACTATTCAATATTATAAGGGCAAAAAGAAGTTAGCACTACCATTTTCGATTTTGAAAAAGAAACTGTGCTGCATTGTGCTCAACTTGTGCTGCGATGTGCCGTAAATATTTTTGAAAATTTTGAGGATGAAATTTTTCCAAAATAAAATTTTTCTAAAAACTTAAAGTTGTGTTAAAAAAATGATATCGCCGAAGAAAAACAAAAATAGCATATTTCCGACTTTCACGACCGAACGCAAATGATGCGAAGGAACTTAGCGTGAAATTAGCACCGCCATTTTCGATTTTCAAAAAAAAAAGTTTTGCTGTATTGTGCTCAATTTGTGCTGCGATGTGCCGTAATGTATTTTTTAAATTCGCAAATTTGCAAATTTGCAAATTTTAGTGATAAATTTTAAATTCGCAAATTTGCAATTTTTTTTTCAAAACCACGATTTAAAAAAAAATTATACTTGTGCTGTTCTAAGCTGCTGCTGTTTTTACTTGTTTGTATTTTTTTTTGAAAATCGAAAAAATAATGTAGCACAAATGGAAATGGAAAAAATAATGTAGCACAAAGCCCACGCAAGTTTTATTTTTCTTCAAGTTTTTTATTTGTAATTGGACCCCCCCATGACCAAATCCTGGATCCGCCACTGGTATAAACATTTTAATTCAAAATTTATTCTGATATAAAATTTAAGCCGAAGTTCATTTTTTTCAATCGGAAACAGTTTGATGAATTAAAATTAACACCGTTGTTTATTTTCTGATAATTAATGTATCTGCAAGAATTTTGAATTCTTTTTATGATTCTAAGTATCATAAAATGGACGCAAGAAAATTATGAATAATTATGAATGTGAGTGTCTAATTTAAAAATGAAGCACATTCTGTCGATTGATTTTGGTTCCTAGCCCATTTGAAATTCGAGCGGCCCGGAAATTTTAATTTATAAATTAAAAATTTTTAAGTAGGTAAAATTTAATTTTAAAAATCAATTTTTCGAAAATTATAATGTTTTGGTTGATTTTTAAATTTTTTAGAGTCGATATATATAATAAAATAATCAATTTTTGTCTTCATTTTAAATATGGCGGCCAGCCGAATCGCATTTTTACCTATTATTCCCTGAAAAATATGGCCGTCGTGAAAAAAATCCTGAATTTGGGCAAAAAAAGCACCATTTTAAAAGAACAGAAAGAAAATTACGCACTATTGTAAAAGTTATAAACAATATTCAAATTTCGGTACATTTATTTTGCTGTAAACTGCGGAAAATATTCACTGATTTGTATTATTTCGAGAACTTGATCAAACAAATGCACCATTGTGAAAACTATATCGCTGAATTTTTTTCGGTTCCTATATTTAATTTGCTGAAAATGGTGTAAAAAATGACCAAAAATTTGTTAAAAACAAAAAAAAAAAATTTGTAAGTGAGAATACAAAAAATATTTATTAACTTTTTATGTATATATTTAAACTTTTTAACATTTTTTAAATGCTGACATCTTGTGTTTCCTCTTTACCAACTTTGTCGGTTTCCCCTTTCTTGTCCATTTTTGGTTCCGTATCCAATGCAGCCTCTTCATCCTCTTTTAATTTCTTTTATGTACCCTTTGGGGCTTGTGTACTCTTTGGGGCAAAGTCATCTTTCCTTTTCAAAAAATTTCGAAAGTAATTTTTCTTTCAATTAGTTCGTTTTAGGGTCATTTCGCCTTTTATTGTTTAGTTTTCCGATTATTTCGTTTTTTGTTTAGTTCGATTTCAATTATTTCGCCATCTTTTACGAAAAAACAGTGAGTTATGTATTGGGCCGTTTAAACCAATTTTTTCCTCAACACTTGTGTGAACAACGCCGTATTAAGCTGGGAAAATTAATTTGGCTTTTTCTCTCCAGCTATTTTCTTCGTCATTATCATCCAAACCAGCGTTCGAAATTGAGTCCATTAATATTTCATTTCGCCGCAATATACAATACTAGGTTCATTTTAAACAATATTTTCTCCAGATAATGAAAAATTAGAGTTTTTGGGCCGAATATAAAAGTTGATGTTTTCCGAATTTTCAAATAAGCTTCGATGATTTTGCTGGATTCAAAATAGCTTTTAACGGCCTTTAGTCCTTTAAAAAATTGGCGTTTCGTCCCGGCGATCTCACTTGGAGTCATCAGTTGACTAGTAGGGCCTTTTTTGCTGGATGTTGCTATCTGGTTTGACAATTTTATTTTATTTGTTTAATTTAATTAAGTTTTTCTTTCTAAGATACCAATTCAAATAATTATTAAATTTCGATAAACTCATTTTTTGTTATTTTTATTTAATGAAAATACGCAATTAGCTGGTTAGAAACGAAATGGCAACTGAATAATTTCACTGACATTTTGTCAATTTTCTCAACATTTTGTATATGTTGTTTCATACATATATATGTATAGGTCATCTTCAGGACAAGATTAAAAAAGACATACAAATATGAAGAAAAGATCTTATTGATTTAATACTTCTATAATTTGAAAGTTCAGGAGCTAAATTCATGCTATTTTAAAATAGAAAGGAATCAAAATGTATAAAATGATTTATTGTAAGATTTTTTTTTATTGCACATTTTAAAAATTCAAAACAAGTTTTTTTAATTTATTTACATAAAACAAAATTAAGGTTTGGACAAGTCTGTCGAACTGTAGGTATATCACGTGAAACACCATTTTCTGTCCCAAACTATTTTAAATTTTATAAAAATTTTTGGAAAAAAAATTGTAGGTACATATGCCAAAAAATATTGGGATGTAAAAAAAAAGAAACGACAAACGTGTAAAAACGATTACCCAGCGAACTCAATTTACATATTTTTCAAACGCTCAAATAGACGAGCCAAACTAATTTTTTTGTGCCACAATATTTTGAATAATTAATTAACAATAGAAATAAAAATAAAAAAACGTACAAACGATGCACAAACGATTACTATCGAACTGCATTTACAGAATTTTCGTGCGTTGAAGTTGGGGGGCTAACTACATGCTCATTTTTTGAAGTGTCTCTATAAAAAAAACGGTGGGTGTACAAATAATTCTAAAAGATGTACAAACGTGCACAAACGATTGCCATTTTCAGTTTTTCTCAACTCAAAAGTTGGGGGGCCAACTACATGCAACCATATTTGAGTGCCCTTTAAAACTGCACGCTCATTATTAGAAACAAGAACAAATGTTGACGATTGACAAGTAAAAGAAACACTTAATCCGCAATTTTCTTTCGATTTTCACAGATACACAGAACAAAACAAAAATGAAAACGCTTAAGATATTACCGAAAAATTTCACACGATTTATCATGATTTTAAACAGTTTTTAGTATGATGCGCATAGGTCAAAAACGGGATTTTTTTAAATTTTAAACAAGTTAACAACGTGCCATCGTTTTTTTTTAATTAAAGTAAAAATCACCAAATGCCTATTTCAACATTAAGTATATCAACTATCTAACTTCAAAAGTCATTTTGATAATTAAAAATTTGAAAATGGCATGTTTGACTCCTGTTGGCTAAATCCACTTGGCCTCTGAGGATTTTGAACCTCTTTATAAGAAAATTACCGGTTGCGAATTTTAACAAATGGTTCTTTATTAAATTAAAAAGTATAGGTTAAAATTCCTGAAACAATATTCTTATTTTCTTAATTAGTTCAAATAGATAATTCAATTAAACTTACTTTATGGTATGGAAACCAAAAGAATTGTATTACAAATTTTAAATTATTTAAAGATCGGAAGTAATCATCTAAGAGATATAAATTTCAAGAGATCGGAAATAAGATGGAATGACAATTATATGTATGTTAGATTATGAATTTTTGATTCAGCTAATTCAATTCAAAGGGTACTAGAAGGGTTTATAATAAAGTAATAGATTAAATTAGAGGGTGTTGTCAGTGGCGGTAACAACTCCTTTTACCTTAAACTGTCACTTTTTTGGTCGTGTTAAATGTTTACTATTAAAATTATTTAAAAGCAATAAATTAAACAGAAGTCAAATCTTTAAAATCCAAGGAAAATAAACTAATTTTATAAAAACAATATAAAACACCACTTTTTGCAACTCTCAAAAGTCTTACGACTTGAAGTAAAAATTGAAATCAAAAATATATCTAGGTATACCATATATCTAATTGCATATTATATTCTATTTTCTTAATGAATAATTCATGCCCTTAAGTGTTTATAAGCTTATAGCCATTTAGTATATTTTTTACTTTTTTAATGAATAAAATCAACAATCTGATCAGTCTGTATCCTTTAAGTGATTCTTGATATTAAGCTCTTGAATCTTATACTACCTGTACCTATATATACATTTTTTTTTTATCACATAATCTTAACGAGCTACCCAATCATAAGGAATTTTCCTTGCTTATCACTTAAGTCAGCGATAAGCTACATAAAGTATCTTGTAATTTACCTACTTCACAGTCACCATTCATATAACAAAATACCCTGTGTACCTACTCATTTCATTACAAACAATAACTTCTAACTAAAAACAAAATCTTATTTTTTTATATATAAAAGAGCGAGAGATGCTTTGTCCTTATACTCTCATAATTCGTATAGAAGCATGGATATTCCAAAACCACCCTTCGAGCGAGCTGTCTAAAATTCTCAATGAATATTAAAAAGTTTGTTATTTTTCTTCTTTTTTTTTTTTATTTCTATTTGGTTTTTCCTCACCAAAAGCACATGGCTAGCGACCGCAGAGGAAAAGGATGCGCAAAACATGACCTTACCTCTCTCATTTCATATGAATGCATCTCTACCAACTATACTCTATGAATCTCTTATACAAGACTTTTCACAAGCTTTAGACTCTTGGAGAGAGAGAAAATTTTGTCAAAATATAAGAGAAATTATAGGCGAAAGTAAATCACTCACACAAAAAAGCTTTCTAACACCAAACCAAGAGTGGAAATATTAACAACCACTATAAAGTATAAGGCTATAGGATAGGACGAAAAATACGGTCAAAGCTAACAATGGTTTTTCATATCCTCAAGAATTAGTTTACGTCGAAATTTTGATAAGGACCGTTCGTTTGTCGGATTAATTCGTCATCATCCGTTTTATCAAGTTTTTGATAAGAAGGCGCGCGTGAGCTTTCCGAGTTTTTGTTTTTTTCGTTATTCTTGTTGTTGTTGTTCTTATTTATTTAGTCCTCCGATGAATTGGTTTCTCTTCTTCGGTTGAATAGATATTTTGTGCTGTCGTTGGGTACTGGGGGGGTTATTGAAAGGATTTTGCACACAAAAGACAACAAAGTAGCTTGAATTACGGTTCATCTCAAGATAAAGTAGTGAAAATTCATTAAAGGATTTATTGGATTTCGTACAGCAACAAAAACAAAAACAAAAAAAAAAAAAAACAACCCTTAATACCACCCAATGTTTCTGTTTAATCATTTTAATCCATCATGGTTTTTATCCTCCTCTCAGTGAATGTGATGGTATTTGGAAAAACTTTGGATTCAAATTCTATCAGTCGGTCAATCAAATTTAATGGAAACTTTCACTAAAAAAAATATACAAGATTATTTATTTGAGATGAAATCCATGTCAATTTAGAAAAAAAAAAATAAAAGAAAAACAAAATTTAATTCAAACGCATAATTCAATTACTGAAAATCCTTTTTCCCCAAAAGTGATGTTAAACAAAGTTTTATTATAATTAATTTATTTATGTGAATTTTTTATGAATTTTCCAAAAACCATTTTTATCGTGGAGAAAAAAAAAACGGAAAATGCCATAGTTTACAACCCAACTCTAAAATATCAACAACAAAAAAAAAAGGAGGAAAAGAAATAAACCTATCACTATCGCGGCTTCCTTCCCCCACTCGACACGGTGATTGTGATGATAATGGCGCCTCTCGCTGCCTGCCCCAATTAATTTCAATCTGCTGACCACCACGCTGTGCACTGTGCAGTTCTGTGTATAGGATATACAAATATACATGAGTGTTTGTGTTGTCCTTTTTTTTAGTGCATGCTATAGTACAGCGGGTTACCTATACTCCACAGCAAAAAGTGAAAAGCCAACAAATTGATTTATTCTCATGAAATAATTGGATTAAGTGCCGTGCTCTGTTGTTGTTCCACATTATTTTGTATATATATATGGGATTTATAGGATACACTGCACCATCACTATAACACATCGGATATAAAGGATACCGTCCAGAAATTATTGTTAACCAGTAAAAGAGTAAATCAACACTTAAACCAGATGCCGTTGCAAGATTATGTTTCATCACAATTTTGACGGTAAGTAATCTCATTTCATCAAGCAACCATATCGTCCTTATTGCGGGGTTGGTTTGTAAACAATTTCTGAAACTCATGCTGGCTTACCAAACCATCATGGCCAAATGGCCAATGGCCAGGGTATAGCCATGGCTATGTGTTGGCGTTGAGGTTGCTGGGTTGAGGTTGAGGTTGGCTGACTGGTTTGTGATCAGGTCAATGTTGTTAAATTTTTTATTACTTCTCGATACGTCGCTCGTCGTCGTCGATACGATGTGCTCTGTGCACACTTTTAGCCAAAGGGGATTAGTTAATTTGATACTGGTCGTTGTGTGTGTGTGTGGGTTCTATTCTCCTGATATTCTGCACGCACAATTGTACAACCAATAAACCAAATAAATAAATAATTTCATTAAGGCCTAAAATGGCAATAAAAATTGTGTTAACAAGCGGAAAAGTCCTTTTTCGCTTTGCCATCTCACAGGAAAAACAATTCAGTTTTTTAAGGACATATACCTACAAATAGGTATACCTATACAAAACTTGTGCAGTATATCGAAACTCTTGTATAACAAGAGCCTTTCTATACATCCATGACCCATGGTATGGGCTCAGCGACTCATTGAACAAAAAAAATATAAAAAAAAAATAAGAACAAAAACAATCCACTGATACGAGAGAAACAAAAATATACGTATCATACCGCACACATCGGTGCGATGACGATAAAACTTTTATGGGTAATTCCCGCAGCTTAATGGGGGAAATTTGTTTTCACCCTCAAGTCATAATGAGTAAGTGTAATGTGTGTACTGTATACAGATGTATAGTATATGCGGTTGATGGTGCATGTGGAATATATGTTGGTATATCCTTTTTTTCGCGCTACCACTGCTGCCGCCGCCGCCGCCGGAAGGAAAAAAACAAGTTGAATTTGGTGCAGCCAGAGAGAACGTTTACTGTATAACAATGCAAACTCAAGCGGCAAATTAAAAGAACAGTCAGTTTGTTAATCGTTATATTGGAAAGGCGTATATCTATATTATAGATTCCATTTTTAGTTTTCAAATATATATAGTGACCATATTTTGCAAAGTAGAAAAATACAATTTTTTTTTTAATAAAAGACTGTTTATAAAAAAAAGTGCGAGTTGATATTTGCAAATTGGAAAGGCTTAGATTTGTATTTATAAATTCACTGACCTTTAAATGACCTTTAACTGATTTTTTTCCGTCGTTTTAAGAGAAATGATTTCGGAACATTTGGGATAAAATTAAATTTTTTTTTGAGAAAAGGCTTATATTTTTCCCGCTTTCACGCCACATTTTGAATCAGCCATGTGTCCGGCTTTGACGTCTGAAAATAGAGAAATTCAATAGACTTTGATCTTTAAACGTAATTGTTTAGACAACGGAGAAGATAGGAAAAATCCGATTAAATAACAAGAAACTTATGTGTGATAGTAAAAATGCTCGTGGAGCTCAGTCCGATTGATTATACACAATTAAAACAGACACTGAAGAAAAACTTATTACGAGGCTTGGGTAGCACGGTGTGTTAACAGGACATCAGCTTATGAAGTCGAGTTTAGGTAGGTAGAAGAGTTTAGTACCTATACAAGGTTCAAATCTCAGTGTAGGCATAAGAGATTTTTCACTATAGGTACAGCATTAGCATTATATAGCTTGGTGATAGAACACATAGGAATTGTTGTACAGTTTAATTCAAAATATTTAATATTTATTCACTCATACATATTATGTATTTAGGTTTTAGGAATACGAATTTCTATCAAAATTGTAGACAAAAAAAAAATAGTTTGAATCAATATGTTCGCAGTTAGCGCAGTTAGTTATGTGCGAAACGGCGAATTTCTACGCATGTTAATTTCTACGGGTGGCAATGGCGCAGTGGATGCAGTGCTTGACTGCTAACTTAGAGGGTAGGTTTGAGCCCCACTCTAGGCAGCATTCTTTTATTTATTCCCTCAGTTTCAACCGTGGGATTTAATGAGATAAATTAACACCTTATTTCTCAGTCCACTGTGCCACCAAAAATTCATTCCTATCCTTCTATTTCTTCTATAACTAGTTCCGAGCAATTAAAAGACCTTAGTTCTTAAAGGCGTATAGTTAAAATTATTATTATTATTAATTTTGTATATGAACTTTGAAGGACTTTGGGTTAAAATTCATTGTTTTGGGCATAGTACGCAAAAAGCATCAGCCTCGAAATTAAAGAATCATCAAATCAAACTGAACCAGTAAACAAGAGTTAAGAGACTCGAACGTCTTTGAAATAATGTCTCCAATATATTAATCGACACAATATTTTTGCAATTTGTATCTTAGTCCCTGTTAAAGTTGTCAAATTTCAATATGGTCAAGCGTCTAGGTCTCACCTCTGATCTCGTCACGTTTTATGTTGATTGCAATTCCATCAAGCAAAGAAAGGGCCCGAGTAGCACAGAATTCGATTTATAACAAGAATTTGGTTGTATTTGTGTTTTGTTGAAGTAATCTGCAGCATTATTTGTTGTAACTCTGTTTCTCAATTGTTCATCTAAAAACTGTTGCAACTTTGTAAATTAAATTGCTATAAATCGGTTTCGCAAAGGTTTAAACTTGTTTCCAAAAAACTGAAGTTGTTATTGAAAGGTTATAAGCAAGTCAAACATTTGAAAGTTGATAAGAAGTTATTATTACATCTATTGAATTTCTGTTTCGTTATCTTCTAACTTAAATGTTAAAATAACTTTCTTGCGACAATATGTAAAAACATTTGGGTGACTTTAATATAACTTACAATTAAGAGAGGGGAAACAAATAACAAAAACATTTTTGTAACGTTTTTCCTCTTAAAATTTGTATTTTAACAGAATTTCAATTAACAAGTTTATACAATATATATATATAACAATAAGTTAATCGGTGTTGTCTATTCACAATACGAAAAAAAATGATGTATATTATAATATATTATAATAAAATACATCATTCCTTGAATAGCATATGGTTTGTTTCAAAGAAGTATGCATAAATATTCACCATTATTTATTTCAATTACATTTCAAATATCTTGTTACTATTAACAACATCAAAACAAAGATGAAACTCTAAATGTGTTTTGTTAGGTTGTCGTTTCGTTATATTTGGCATAACACGAATGCAACAAACAAAATGTTAAAATAAACATCGTTGAAACTAAGTTAAAACATAACTGCTTGTATTTTTATGGGCGGAGACTTTGTTATATTTTGGTTTCTTATTTGTTTACATGAAATAATGATTGCAACAAAATTAAAACAAATAGGTAACCAAAGTACTAGAATCGAAAAAAAAATTTTTTGGTTTGTATTTGAAACAAAACTTCAACATTTCTTCAGATTCAAGTTATGTTGTAGTTGAGTTTCTAGAACTTTCGATATTAAAGCTGATTGAATATTTGACAGGCGGTCATTTTGCATTTCAATTGTGAAGTTGAGTGTTGTCTAAGCTGCATTTATAAAAAAAGAGAAATAAATAATTATGGACAAGAAAAACAATATAAAATTAAATTTTTTAAATATCGCGTCATGGAAAAAAGTGAAATCCAATGGAAACGACCGCAAAAAAAGGAGAGAACTGTTGAACGCAATGATGTCCCCGTCTTTAGTTTGTCCTCGCAACAAGTCAGTGGCTTTTTCCAACCTGAAAGCTCAAAGCAGGGAAAATACTCCAAATCCAAATAATTTTCAGTGTTATTGTCCACCTCTCGAAGAAAGCAGTCAAAGTTCTCATAACCAGGACCTGCAAAGCTGTATTGTGTTGGATGACGATGATGGGAATTCGGACGAAGATTTTGATGAAACCAGTTTTCCAGAACTGGAAAAAGAGATAAAAGCAGAAGAAGGTAGAATATCTATAATCCAGGACTTGAGAGAATGGAGTGCATTACATTTAATCAAGCAAAACGCTTTGAATGCTCTGCTTGCATTGCTGGACAAGAACTTGCCAGAGTTCGATCTTCCAAAGGACTCAAGAACAGTCATGGTTACGCCAAGAAGCAAATGCGATATACAAAACGATGAATTTGGAGGATCGTATTGGCACTATGGTTTGGAAAAAGCGCTTCGAAGTTGTCTTGGAAAAACGGAACAGGACATGCAGGTACAAATAAACATTAATGTCGATGGGTTGCCCCTTTTCAAAAGTTCCCGATTCGAATTCTGGCCCATTCTATTAAATATTCACGAAAAAGGCGATATCGCACCCATGGTAGTTGGAATTTATTATGGAAAAGGTAAGATTTGAAAAGATATGTTTGTGAAAATAGTATATTTAAAATAAATTTCACGTTGTAGGCAAGCCCAAAGACATTAATTGGTTTATGAAAACTTTTGTGGATGAATTTCGTTCAATAAACGAAAAAAATGGGCTAGACATAAATGGAAAAAAGGTTTTAGTCAAAATCCGTTGCTTTATATGTGACACACCAGCCCGTCATTACTTGAAAGGTAACAATAATAATTATTGAAGTTAAAAAATCAAATTACTCCAATGGTATATCTTGTTTTCAATACATACAGGGGTGATAGGCAGCAATGGTTATTTCGGATGTTTGAAGTGCGAAACAAAAGGAAAATACTCCCATAACGCAAGAACAATGATTTATACAGATATAAACGCTGTGTTGCGAACAGATGAAAAATTTCGTTCCGGAGTTTACAACGATCATTGCAAACTGAGTACTATCATAAGAGAGCTGCCTATAAATATGATCGAAGATTTTCCTATTGCAGATAGCCTACATTTAATAGACTTAGGTAATGAAATAATTTTAATCCTTTATATCCTCGATTATGTTTATTTTGTTTTTGCCCAAAAGGTATAACAAAACGTTTTTTAATTGGATGGAAAACTGGAAATTTAAATAATAACAAAGCGCGCTGGAGTATTCATCAATCAAATGAAGTTTCTTCCTTTATTGAATCATGCAAGTTACCAAAAGAATTTGATAGAGCAGCTCGAGGTTTGAGTGAATTGGCACACTGGAAGGGAACTGAATACAGGACTTTTTTATTATATCTCAGCATTGTCGTAGTAAAAAAGTTTTTCGAAGATCCAAAAATCAGCCAACATTTTTTGCTCTTTTATTGCGCAGTTGTTATTTGTATGAGAAATGATCAGTGCGATAGTAATTATGAAGTAGCGCAATCTATGTTTAAAGATTTTTTGATAAATTTTAAAGCATTATATGGAATAGATCACTTTTCCAGTAATTTGCATAATTTATGTCACGTTGTAAATGACGTCCGGAAATTTGGACCACTTGACACCTTTTCTGCATACGCATTTGAATCTAAATTGTATTACATAAAAAGATTGCTCCGAATGGGACGAACACCTCTAAGCCAAGTAGCCCGAAGAATTTCCGAGCGTCAAAGTTCAGGTTTATTACACATGAAGACTTCAAAGATAAAAGTTCCTTTTGAAGTTAAAGATCCAATGAAAAACTTTGATAATAGTGATTCATCACTAGTTTCATTTTTATTTGCGCAAAAAGCAACTATGTACAGCCAAGTTCATTTATCAAATTTTGTATTGAATTCCAACCAAAACGAAAATAGGTGGTTTTTGAGTAAATCGTTTAAGGTATTATGTGTGAAGTATATTATAAAAACATTTGCTGAAAATCCTGGTCTTTTTTTCTATGCTGCACCATTATCAAAAATCAATGACTATTTTGAATATCCTATTCGTTCTTCCGAACTTAATATTTATGAATCTGATTGCCACATGGAACCACCTATTTTTGTTCCCTTATCAGATATTTACAGTAAACTTGTAAGAATAGAATATAACAAAGAAAAATCAGTCTTCATTCCGTTACTTCATACTATTGAAAAAAAATAATAAACACTCATATATTTTAATCAATTTTTTTTAATTAAAGTTGTTATTAAAATAAATATTTTTATAATAAAGTATAACAAAAAAAGAATTCATTTGTAAAAAAATAGTTTAATTTTCTTATTCAGCTTCATCATTTGATACGGCTTCACTTTCAGCCTTGTATTTCAACCCTTTTGGACGGCTGCGAGAAGAGGGTTTCTTCGAAGGCTTTGTTCGAAGCACTTCACGACTATTATTTACCTTTTTAAAACGCAACAAGTTCTCAAACATCTTGTCGACATCGGTTTGGACTTTGGTGTGGTCAGCAATCCTGACAATTCTAAACATGAATGCAGTAAAAATCTTATGCTTTCCTTCAAAGCTTAAATTATGCGAATCTTTGCGGTGTAAACCTTTCCAGGAATATGGAAGAAAAAGAGATGGTTCAGTTAAAAGCCGGATAACCATCATAAAAAATGTTTGACCATTTTCGTGAGAGTTCATTCTAAACTTTGTTTTTAGGAATCGAATGAATCGAACTTGGTAGGTTTTATCTTCCAATAATCTCTCAAACTCTTCCAGGTCTTGTGTTGACTTAAATTTTGGCTTCGATTCCAAATCAGAAAAATCTTCTTCAATTGGTTGTGTTGAAATTACCTCACGATCATTGCATTCATTCGTTTTTTTCAAATAATCCGTAATATATCTATCAACGTTACTGGTTTGTGTTAAAATTTGGGTTAGCACGTCTCCCAGACCCTTAACTGATGCCTTCAACTCTTCAATATCATTACTCATTTCTTGGACAGACGCATAAAGAGCCCCGAATTGTTGACTAGAAACACAATGATGAGGTGGACTTTGAATCGTGTTGGTTGTCTGTACGTCCTGAATGTTTTCAACTTGAAAAATCTGCTCATTAGGTGAAGAAAAATTTTCAGGTGCTATAAACACAGTAGTTCCATCTGCGCCTTTGACGACCGAATAACTTTGATATTTGGAATCTGTATCGGCAGTTATTTCTGGGTTTACCTCACTTATAATTTCGTTGATTTCGTTATCCATGTTAGTGGGTAGGTTTTCATTTTCAAGTGTTTTTCCCCTTAAAAAAAATAAGTTCATACCTAGATGTTTTATAAAGCAGAAAGAATATATGCTTACCGATAAGGAACTCGTTATGGCTAAGGAATATTGAGTTGTTCGAGGCAATGATGCCAATTGAGGAACTAAACGTTTCTTTGCTCTTTCTGTTCGGGATAGAGCTGTTTTTTCCCATTCGGAATCATCGGTTTCAGTTTCAGATGCTTTGTTAATGTAGTGCTCGGTTAATTCATCCGCTTCTTGAAAAGATAGATCCTTATGTCTTATTTTAATTATTGGTTGAGGAATCCAGTCTGATTCGAAAGCAGAATATTCCTCATGTTGTCTTTTTGATAACAATCCCGATCTTGGCCAGTAGACGATTGCATTTACTTGGTCTATCCAACCATTCGGAGCAAAACTGAACTCTCTTCCAAACCTAGTTCCTTTTTTTTTCGCTTCCAACACTAAATATGGCATTTTAATATTATATAAACAAAACTTTTTCACAAGATATTTCGATTCCGACCCTTTTTCACAATAACAAACGACAAACTGTCTTGCAACGTCAGTGTATGAAATAAATAACTGTAATGTTGTCTGAAAAAAAATATCGAAATCAATTTAAGTTGGCACATGGTTACAATAATGTTGCAATTACGTTTTACGTTGACGTTTTGGGTATCAAAGTTGTAATAAGTTAGAATGATGTTTTATAAATGTTAATGGTGTATTTTTATAAATATATTTAAATCAACCATGAAAAGTAAACAAACAAAAATTATTTCTTAGACATGAAAAGAGTTACTATACATGGCAGAGTTGCCGCTGGATTGAAAAATTGTGCCAAGTCAGATTAAAAAATCCGTAGATTTTAAGATGTCTTGTCATATAGAACACATTTTGACGTTTCATGAATATTTCGTTCCAAATTTCATCAGGCTGCCTAAAAATTTATTTTTTATGAAGCATTAAGAAAATGACAAATAATTTATGTTTTGAAAGTTTTTTAATCCATTTTAATCGTAGCCATCCTTAGACGGAATTTGACATTTGGCGTCTGGAAAGATAGAAGACAACCTATATTTTGACGTTACATGAATATTTTGTTCCAAATGTCAACAGGGTACCTAGAAATCGTTGTTTTTATGAAGCACTAAGAAAAGGACAACAAAATTTATGTTTTTGAGGAATTTGACGTTTGGCGTCTTGAAATATAGAAGAATAACTATATTTTTAAGTTTCATGAATATTTCGTTCCAAAAGTCAACCGGCTGCCTAGAAATCGATTTTTTTCGAAGCATTAGGAAAAGGCAAAAAATTGATGTTTTAGGGGTTTTTTAATCCATCATAATAGCAGACATTTAAAAAAACAAGCCCCTTATAGAAATTTATTTTCAAGAATTTGACATTTAATGGGGTTTCAAATAAATAAGAAATTGATATTTTGACATTTAACGTAATTTCTGTTATAAAATTTCTGTTTTAAAAATATAAACAAAAAGTGAACTGCGGCAACTCTGGCGGACATAGACCAAAGTTAAATGCAAGTTTTTGCTTAATTTTTTCCCGACAAAAAAATTATTGGTTTTTTTAACATTAGAATTCTAGTTTCATTAACAAAGATTAGAAAATATGATAAAAAAACTATATTTCTCTGTTTTATAAACAGTGTAAATTGGTTAAAATGAGGATTTTATAGCCTTAAGTTTCTACTTTGTTGTATCTTTGGTGTAATAACATGTAAGTTTTAATTTTAAGAAGCAATGTTTTATTGATATTTTCTGCAACAAGCGCCATATTGTTCACAATTTAATGACTTTTTATTAGAATTTGATCTTATATGCAAAATTTTTAAACTAATTTTTCCAGTTTCTATCACTATTTCCATAATAAATTTCAATGGAAATGGCTGCAAGATTCGTTTCCCAATGTAAATCACAAATATTTTTGCAACTTGGACGCCTAAATACAAACATGAATATTTTTTTATTTATCAAATGTTCGCCCAATTTTAATTTTTTGGATGGCGCGTGAATTTTCTGGAAGTAAAACATCAATCTTTATGATAAAAATGGCGTTTGTATTAGATTTTCCGTACATAAATAATTAAAAATAGCATTTTCAATCACAATATTAGAAGAAGTATTGAGTTTTTTCAATACTTTGAAGTTTATCTTTTTTATAACATCTCAAAGTTATTATACATTTTAAAAGAATTTGATTAATAACTTTTCAGAAACTTTTACAATGTTTTCGGAAACATTATTTCTCATTATATTATAACATAATAGAACAGAAAAAGTTAAACTAATAGTAATAGCAACTTCGAAGAAACATTATTCAAGTTATTGTAATTTGTTTTAAACTTTTGTTTCTTGTTTTAGCCATGTATTATGTAACAACGTATCCTTGCATGAACATTTCTGCAATATTAGTAACACTCACCTTCGACTTCAATTAAAGTTTCACAATTGTAAGATTAAGTTACATGTAACATTTCTTAGTTCAAATAACACTTATGAAACTGAGAAACGACAAAATTTAACTTCTATAAAACCCAGTTGCTACAAGTTTGTTGTAAATGAGAGGGGAAATGCGGCTATTTGGGTTACATAATTGTATTAGAATATGTTTCTGAAATAAATGGACAACAACTTGATTGTTGTACTGGAGTTATATCTATCAAATTAAAACCCGTCTGTGCTACTCGGGGGGAGACGAAAAAGTTGTTCCTGTAATTTTTATTTTGAAATCGCATATATTATGTTATGTACATTATAAGACTGATTCAAAGAAACCAAAATGTCTCCGATTTTCAATGCCACTAGCTTTTCAGTTGAGTTTAGTGAAATGATGAAAAAAAAAAAAAAAAAGATGAGCCTGGTAAAAATTTCAGCCCTTTAGATTAAAATTAAGGGGTCGTTCATCGCTATTTTCTTTTTTCAAAATTGTATGGGACATTTTTTGTTTTCTGCTTCTATGTTTATTTTATAACTTTAGAACCGTTTACTGTTAGGTAATAATCGAAACGTATTTTTAAAGGAAATTTTATGCTTTTTGAAATTGACATAGGTACTATAATTAGATAAGAAGTAAGGTCCTTTTTTAAAGAGCATAAAATTTTATTCCTTTAAAAATACGGTTCGATCATTACCTAACAGTAACCAATTCTAAAGTTATAAAATATAGAAGCAGAAAAAAAAAATTGTCTCTTAATAGAACGCATCTATAGGATGCTATGCTTACATTTTAAGCATCAATTAGACTTTCGGAATGCATTTTATGCAACGTAAAATGAGCGCGGTTAGATGTCGTTTTAGTAAAGACTAAATAACAAACCAAAATTTACAATAAAAAAATAGAACAATGTAACAATAGAAAAATAATCTTACTTTGCTCAAGATTCCATATTTTATGTACCATTTTCATTTAAAATGTCAAATCGTCAAATAAAAGCATCCAAACAATTAATTGAATGCGCATCACTAACGTTTGGGATGCGTTCAGAAACTCATGACATTGGGTGCTATGCATAAAACATAGTAAATACTTTTACTAAAGAATTTTAAAGTAGGTAGTTACTTTTTTTGATATGCATAAGAATGCAGTTAATGCTTAAAATCAAGTACATATTTACTTTGGGCCATAGTACTTACTTTTTTCGGATGAATTTTTTCAATAAAGACTTTTATTCCACATGCGTAAAAAATAGAAAGTGCTTTATTTCTGTAGGAATTACTTAATTTTATCAAAGTTGCAAAATAACAATTTGAACATTTTAAAGTAGATACATACTTTTTTGCTTTAAACCACCAATTAGGTTGCTGTGAAACCAAAAAATAATAGTCTTAAATCTTTTTTTGACTACTGTATTTATTGTAATTGCGTTGCTGTTAATTTTTACCGAATTATGTGTATACTTCATTGATAAGCCATTGCAATTAGCCTTGTAAGACTACTTTTTAAATTTATATGAGGAACATATTCTAATATTTTGGAAATGATTTGTATCAATTAATTATTTTTTTGGCTTGGTTATTTTTGAAATTGATATAAATAAAAGCACTATTCGCTTCAGAAATAAAAAAGGTATAAATTAAAGTTGTTATGCATTTATATAGCAATTCGCATTACTATTGCTTGGCTTTAGGTAATTTAAAGTAGTCAAGTTTTAAACCGTTGAAATAATTTTAGTCCAGGGGCCTTATTAAACTTTTTTAGCTAAATTAAAAAATAATTTAAAAAAATATAGGATTTTTTCCGGGTTCGTTGGAGATACTCGTTTTCAAGTAGAAGATATAAATAAGCCAAGTCAAAATACTGTTTCCGAAAAGTAATTTTTTTTTAAATAATAAAAGATTAACCCATTTGATAAAATTTAAATCAAATTATGAAGAACAACTGGATGTAAAATGTGAATGGTTTAGCAAACACAACTTTTCATCACATACAGAGGAGACTTGGAGTTTCGAATACACTCATATTGAAAAATTTAAACCATTATTCATCGCATTACTATACGCATCTTCCATTCTATAGATATGTTGTGGATTTTATTTTTCGAAATTCTTGAAGGTAAAAAGGAATAAAATCAAAACCAACAAAATTTGATGAATTTATGAACATAATGTACATTTCTCATAAACTCACCTAGCACAAAAAGAAGCTTATGTCAAATTTTGCAAACACTTGATTACTTACGTATCTGCTTTTCATAAACCAAAGCCATGTTCAATGATTTTTTAAAATATTTATATATAGAACAACAATATAAGAGAAAAAATAAAATCTTGCTAATTTAATCTACATCTTCTTTTCAAAAATATAAAATTTAGATTTAGAAAACTTCTACCTGATTAAAAGTTATTTTTACTACAACATCTAGCTATTTTTTTTTCTTCGAAAGACTGTTTTTCTCAAGTTTCAGATTTTCCAGAATTTACGTTTATATTCATGACTTTATTTTACATATTTATAAGATCTATGGATCACAAAAAAATAAAAATAAACGATCCTTAATTTTTGCTTTAAAAAATGGATTCTCGGTTTTTACCTTTGTATATCTTAATTAAGCTAATGAAATTCTGAATTTCAGAAAATCCCACTTTAACAAATTTTTGAATAGAATTTCTTTTGACATAATATTTTTATTATGTCTTTAAAACTAATCATATCCAGCTCAAACAATTGAATAAACCAAAATATTGACCTTTAAAGCATGGCAACCCTATTTCTTGGCCACATTTTACGAGGCAACCCATGTACAAATTATACAACTCGTTGAGGATAGGGTAGGTCATCCTATGGCGGGATCTTCTACTTTAAAAAATAGCTTGGTTATGTTAGAAGGGGTGATGGTAAGGAAAACCATGTCATTTTATTCGGATCTTGGTGGATTCGTGGAGCCTTATTCCGTAAAACAAAAACGGTCGAGCGATTGCGTTTTGGCAATAGCTGTCCCTTTCTTTCCCTTTAGATGTGATTGAGATGGGTATTGCCAAAACGATATCGTTCGATCGTTTTCGTTTTACGGAATGAGGGGAGTGCCTGTATCTATGGTTTTAACATTAAGCAAAAATATAATAAAAGTTGTATTTTGAATTTGTAAAATAGAATTTTCCAATTCTTCTATAGGTTCAAAATCTAATCCAGCTCTACAAAAAAAAAAAAAAACATTCCATAGATGCAATAATTATGCTAATAAAATAAAAATCAGAATCTGAAAAGTATTTATATGCATATATCACTGTTGTTACTCAAAATGAAGTACCTACGATGAGTATGTACATATATTGACGAAAAAGATTTTTATAGAATTCAACTAAAATAAATCCATACAAAAATATAGAACGGATGGCTACCGTATTTTTTTGTTTCAAGTGCATGTATACCTAGATGGTTGGTTGCCTGAATTTGTAAAATACCCATCACTGAGTAAGGTTAATTTCGAGGCTGATGGTGTTCTATTTAATTTCCTTTTATTTAAATAAAACGATGAAATCTATCCAGGGGAAGGATTTTTTGTTTTGTTTTAAAATCCATCAGTTTTTTGAAAATACCAACTGTGCAAACACATATACACAATACAGAGATACAAATTATTAATCAGTATATATATGTAAGTATATAAGGGTGGTTCTTATTTGACTTTTTGGAAAATTAAGTTTAACGCTTCGTCAATTAAATACTTCTAGAGAGTTAAATAAAAATTCAATTTTGTTTCCAATTTTTGTTCTCTAAGTTTTCCTGGGGCTGTATGGCTCTAATAAAATCTTTATGTATTTATTTAAATTTATTAAAGAATGTTTTATTGGTAACTTACTACGTTTTACGTTTTTTAACATTTAATTTGATAATTTGGTAAGCAATATAACTTAAGCTTTTAGGATATACTTGTTGACAGAATTTAAATAAAATTGATCAAGCCGTTACTGAAAATTATAGTCAATTTAAGAACTTCCCCTACATGTTTTTGGTAAGAGCCACCCTAATGTATAAGTACCTTATACCTACATATTTCAAAAATAATTTTACTGTATACATGAAAAATGGGCTTAAAAAAATCCTTGTTAAACAAATTTATGTATTTAACAGGAAAATATATCAACAAAGAGCCAATTCAACCAAACTTTGTAAAGATTTTTATCCGAGTATTTCTTCATATTTTTACTTGTTCCGGGTAATTATTGGTTTCATGTAAATTCATCAAACCTAGGATTAAAATTATGAAAAATTTCAGAAAAGTGATTTTTGTTTTATTTTTTTTTTATAAATTATTTAAGCCTAATAAATAAAGAAATAAGTGCCTATGTATGTAATGTAGGTATATATTGAGCTGAAGCCTTATTGGTTGGAAATATTTTCTTCAAAAGAAAATCAGACAATGGCCAGTAAAGATGAGACACATGGAAAGGTATTATTTTTTACAACAATAGTGCAGGCAGCACATTTCAAATTGCTGCTAGGTGAAAAAGTTATTGGTTAACTAAGATTATGATACATTTTCCGTACAAAAAATCAGAAAATAACAACTTAGTTAGCATATAATATTTTTTACACATTGGTTTGAAATTTACCGCCAAAATACCAAAAATATCTTTACATGCAAAACAATTTAAAGGCAACTGCTTTGCATTTAAAATTTATTTCTAATTAAATTAATTTCCTATTTTTATAAGATCTTAATTGATTGAATCAAACTAGAAGCAAAATTAAAGATTTGTTCACTATGGCGTATACGCATTATTTTTAAATTAAAAGACGTGTCAATTAGAGCCTACGATTCAGTCCATGTATTAGAAAAACACGGGTCCACGAACTCCGTGCAATTATTACACGCAAATAAAAATGTATGTAAAAATGTGTATTTATTTGCTTAATATCCATGTATCCGGATATTAAGCATACACGGATCTTTATTACACGGATTCTTAATACACGGAATGGTTTTTGATTTTTATCTTTTCAAGGGGTGGGCTTACAAGCTCAAAATTTTGAGGGATAATGGATATTATAGATTTTTATTTTTGGTGATTTTCCAAAAAAAATTCGATTTTTAAAGAAAAAATCAAATAATCCTAAATTTAAATCCACTACAGATTCGACTACCAAGTCGTTGTCGTATTTTTATCAAAAAAATCCCATAAATTTGGCCCTCTCCAGTGATGATTGGATTATTTAAAATACACGGATACACGGACACACGGACACACGGACACACGGACACACGGACACATGGACGCACGGATGCATGGATACACGAAATACACGGATTCAAATCATTATAAGAACACGTGTATCCGTGTTTTTAAATATCCGAGTAATAGGGAGCTCTATAATCGATACATGTGCGACAGTTCTCTCCAAAATCGAGCAAATCGTTTAACAAAAGTTGGCCGACTGTCGTATAGTGTGTACCAGGGATGCCAGATTGAAGGATTTTCCCCGTTTTTCGGATTTTTCGACCCTAAAAGAAAAAAGGGAAAGCCAACCCAGAAAACGGGAAAAACAGTCAGCCCAAAAACTTTCACGTTTTAATACCAAACTTCTTTTTAAAACATTCCAATTCCATCATATAACAAATTCAATAAAAAAAACAATTATTTATTGAACACATTTCTTAGTCTTGCCATGTGCTTGCACCTTAATATTGAAACTGAAAATCTGGAAATGGTTGTCTGGAAACAAATCGAGTCTCGTTTTTATTTTTTTTTTTTTTTTTTCTTGTTTTACTTTCTTCAAGCTGGCTATACACAGTTCAAATGCTTGTCATGCATGTGCAAGTGTATTAGTAGCAAGTAGCAAGTACATACATGTAGTATGTACAAAGGTGAAATAGTCCTAGATTAAATGAACATAAATTTGTGATACAAATATATTGAAGCTAGTCTTATGAAATAAATTAATATGTGTGATAAACCTAGCATTTAAATTTTTTTTATTTATTTTTTTTGAAATAAAAACATTGCGTTTTAAAAAAGTGTTTTTTTTTCGCGGAAAAAAGGGGAAAAAAACGGGAAAAACAAAAATAAAAAAGAAAAAAAAAACAAATTTTTGGATGAAAAAAAGGGAATCGTCTTGTTAAAAGTCTGGCAACGCTGGTGTGCACACTTATTGCCAACCCGACTATTTAATCGGCGCAGTGTACGCACTAGCAGCCCAAAAGTCTGTAGTGTCCGGTGGCTCTAAAACTAAGCTATAGTCCTATTTTCACAAAAACTTACACATGTGCTCCTAATAACCCCTCTGTGAAAGAAAAGTATACAATTAAATTTTATCCGTAGGTCAGGCCTTTCTTGTGCATAGCGACTCCGCTATTAAGGAAAACCTTATTTTTTCAAATATTACTTCTACGATTTTAACAATAATATTCTGTTTTTTTAATATTTGTAGTTACTTGAAAAAAAAATTGATTTAAATATTTAAATTATTATATTCCTCTTTATGGATCTGATTTTGTTGATTTTTTTAACATTGGTTAAAATTAAATTTTATGTATACAAAAATCTGATGTTTGAATAATATTGCATATCAAAATTTTCAAAAATATATTTTAAAAGTTTTAAAAATTTGAATTTTTCTTAAAAATGTAAAAAAAAAACTTTATAATTTTTTTTTTATTTTTAAAATAAGTATTTCATTAATTAAGAGTTATTTAAAAAATCTGCAGATGATATACATCGTGTTAGTGACTACAACATTTCCGGAGTTGTTATACCGAATTTTAATTTTTATATTTTTATCGTTTAAACTGTAAGTTTCATGCATGCATATGTATGTGCATTACAGTGCTATACTTCTCAATTTTATAGTGTACTCACATAATACAAATTTGAACTAAACTATAATGTGTGCTCGGTAAGTAGGATAAACTATAGATACCAATAACTAATTTGTTTCTTTTGAAATCACTTTAAGTAACTAAAAGACTTTTAATTCGACCCAGTCATTCATTTCATTGTTCATTATTTTGTTTTATTTAATAAAGACAACAAGATCATTTTTTTTTTTTTCAAGCAAGGGAAACTAGCACCTTCATTCATAATTATACCCTTTAAACATGATTAAAAATAACACAAAAAATGAACTAATTTCAAAAATAAAATAACCCTCATTGAAATTTAGAATGCAAATACTAACTTAAAAGAATATCCTTGAATATTTCATTTTCCAATCACCATCATATACATTTTCCCAAAATCCTTTGGTTCTATAAATTATAGTTTAAAGAAAATAATTGTGCATTGTTAAATGTATATGTATATGTGTTAGATGAAAATAATACATTTTTGCCTTTTCCCATATCTCAAATAAGATTTTGTTTTGTCTTTTAGCTATAGAAGGTAAAGTATTGTTATTAATACACAAACCTAAACTCACAATAGAAAATTCACAAAAGACGTCTTTTCTTTTCAGTTTTGATTTTAATCTCACCTTAGCATCAAAGATATATTATGTAGTTTTCGACTTATACACAAAACTAAAATATAAAGAATGGGCAACCTTCACATTTTCCAATTAATATTGTTTCTTTTCTTTTTTTTTAATTTTTGGGAACATAAATTAAAAGAATATTTCAATCAAATTCCAAGTTGTTTTAAGAAGAACGTATAAGTTAGATTTTATTTGTGAGGGTATTTTGCAAAGCTTTAAATTTGAATAGAACTGCACACCGAACTAGATGTTTTAAATTTATGTTTTTTTTTTTTTTGTAATTTTTGCCAGCCATGACTTTTCAGTTCTCTATTCATTCATCTAGATTTTAAAAAAACAGTATCTTCAAAAAACCAAATCAATTAAACTTCAAAATTTACCTTGAACTATTTGAGAAAATGTTATTTTGTTTATTTGTTGGTATAGTCATTGGCCCAAATGATGGCAAAAAGCTTAGAAATTGTGCTATTTTGTTGAATTGCAAATATACTTTATTTATTGCATTAAAAAAAAAATATACCAATTTTCTTGATAGAATTATATTTCCATAATATATTTTATATTCATATAATACCTTTAGATGAAGTTCTTTGAAATTATTATTTTGTACCTATAATCAAATACGTGTTTATAATGAAAAATCAAATTTTCTCAAGCAATGTAATAGAGTCCTTAAAATATATTTTCAAAGTACGATATTGATATACAGTGTTATAGATTTATTGTTGTAAGCAGCATTTCATTATCATTTGTGCTTGTAATTAAACTTTAATTAATTTCACAGCCAAACAGAAGTATTCGAATGATTATTGCTTTTCTGAGAATAATATTTTTTTTGTATCTTTATGTTCTGCGTAGCCGTAAAACATTCTTACGGCGAATTGATTTTATATAATACCAAGGTTTGTTGCAGAGTCTATACTATCTGAATGGGATTATTATTAAGAGCATGTTGAGGGAGGCACGCGAATTATCCAATATGGATTTTTTATAGTAGCCCATAGCGTAATTGTTAGTGCACGTACTCCTTAGGGCAGTCAAACCAGAGGTCATGGTTTCGATTTCCAAAGAACCACTATGCAACCTTAAAAACAACAAAAATGTTTTCACGGATACAGGTTGCCTCTGGTGACGAATTGATAAATCCTCAATGAGTATCTCTTGTCATGAAAAAGTGCCTCTCACCTTAGCCGTTCGGATTCTACATAAAATTGTAGTTTCCCTCCAACACTGCCAATAACACACCACACACACAGGAATGGTTGGGAGTTTGTAATTTACTAGCCCCTGGTTTTACACGAGCTTTCGTGCTACCTAGTTGCTTTTTTTTTTAAATATTGAATCACTTTGAATTTTTATATTTGAAAATTTGATAAATCTAGAATTATTTTGATGAAATCAATAGTTTAGTTTTTAAGCTCCATTTTCATGAAAGGCATAAATGATAACTACTTTGTCCTAGCTGATGGACATCATCAGCATATAAACAATGTCTCTCTTAGTGCTTATTTGTTTCGCGAAAGAAATTATAAATTTAAATATTGTTTTTATTTAAAATACTAAAAAAGCTGTGTACAGCTACAATGCGGGCACAGCAAAAATAACACGGATGACGTTTTTAAAGTTCCAATGCCAGCTTCAATTCTATTGCAACCACTCTATTGTGTTTAGGCAGTTATAGGCTCCAACTCAAATTCCAGTGGATCCACGGACGCATAGACCAACCAGCATTAGTTATAATTAAAGAAAATAATTTTTTTTTTTCGAATTTTGACATCATCGTTGTGTGAAAGGAACCAATACTTGCCCTTTAGTGCAAGTATAAGAAAATCAAATTTGCAGCTCTATTTTAAATTGCTTGTTAGGTTTTTAATTAAAGAACTGATTTTTGTTTAAATAAAGGACTCTAAAATTTTTGTAATGCAAAACAATTTCAAATTTGAAATTTTTTAGCTTTCCCAGCTGCTGAAATAAAGGTTTATCATGCTAACTTTACAGTAAATACATAATTCCAAAAAATTTAAATAAACTGTATAGGTGAAAATTGATATCCCTATGTATAAAAGACCTCATTTTTGGTGCTGTGTTAAATTGTCCCAAATAAGTGTCCAATTAAATAAGAAAAATTAAGGTTGTAAAAGAACGTTGCCTCGAAAAATTAAAATTTAAATTTTGAACATTATTGACAACCCCTAAAAAAGTGCTTTTACTTGCGATATAGCTTCATATGTATAGGTAGGTACTATAGTATATGGCATGTTATGGATTTGTAAAAAAATCGAACTCGAGATTTTGATTTTGCCATTACAATGATAGCGAAGTCGAAAAAAGTGGGTCTGGAAATTCTGTCCGTCTGTCTGTCGGTCCTTTCGGCTGCAGCCTAAACGGATCGGTCAATTCTCTTTAAACTTGGTAACTAGAGTTTTTTGGACATTTCCCAGACACGTTTTTATCATTTTTTAGGACCAAAAATAACGGTACCTGCGCCCTAAAATATTTTTTAGTAATTAAAGAAAAATCTTATTTGTCTGAAAAACATGCCTATGACTTTAAAAAAAAATCAATAATTTTTTTTTAACAAAATGGCTAGCATTTAATTAAAAAAAAGTTCGGAAAGAATAGTTATAAATGGTACCTCCCATAGAACCATTTTCCTGATCAACTTTTTTTATCAATTTTTTAATTGAGAATTTTTCAAAAAATTTAAAAGCATTGAACTGTACCAATATTCAAAAAAAAATTTGTTGATTTTTATAAAAAAGTTAAATTTTTTTTTTTTTTGAGAACAATTAATACATAATTTGAAATTTTTATTAAACTTAGCACTCAGCAGTTTTTTAGCATTAACTAGAAGATTTTAAATGAAAATTATTCTTGTGACCAAAAATAACGGAACCTCCTATAAAAGTATTTTAAAACCGGTAAGCTAAATCTGATTTTTATCAAAAATGACTCTTACGATTTTGATTAAAATTACATGAGCTAATATCAGTACGATCTACAATATTATTGGAAAAATAGTGTTTCTGTCGATTAAAAACGGTATCTCTCATAGGACCATTTTTTTGGTTTTTGACTTTCTTTTTATCTGTTAAATTAATTTTTTTCACAAAAGCTTCAAAAAAGTTTGAATAATATTGCAAATTAAAATTTTCAAAAAAAATTATCTTTTTACAAAAACCGCTCCACGACTTTATAACCACAGTGTGGTCACACATAAAAGCAAGTTCGTGCGACCCAGTCTTACACAATTTTTTTTTTTATTAAAAAAATCGATTATCTACTTTGCAATTTTTTTTTTGTGTTTTTTTATTTTTTTGAATTTAAAAGATAACAATTTTGTTAAAAAATAATAATTTAACTAGTCAAAAAATATTTTTCTTAATTTTAAAAGATGACCATTGAGAAAAATTCAATTTTCTCAAATATGAAAATAGCTATTTTTCAAATATTTAAAATTATTAAAAAAATTTTCAAAAAAAATTTTAAAATTTTATATTCTTAAAAAATATTTAAAATTATTGAAATTAAAAAAAAAATATATTAAAATTATTTATTTCATATTTTACGTCTTTTTTTCTTTTAATTTTGTTCAAATTTAAAAAAAATGAAAATAAATATTTTTTTTATATATGTAAAGGGTATCCCAAAATTAAATCAAGATTTTAATTTTCCCCCGTTTTTATAACAAAATATTGGCAACCCTTAACAAAAAAAAATTAATTTGACAGCTGAAAATTAAGGGTTAGTAAAAATAAAATATTAAACGAATGAATACCGTGTTTTTATTATTGAACAATATTAAATATATATATAAAGCTACGTATATATAATAAATAATAACAATAAATATAATGAAAGTTTGGCGGCTAAAGTTCAAAAATTTCGTACAAAATATGGTAATATTGGTTTAACTTCGTCAACTTTCTTGACTTTTATAAATTGAAAAATTGGGGGAGACTGGATCAATTGGATTTCATTTAATGGGGTTGTTTGAAGTCAAAGTTCAATGCAAACATCAAGCCCACAAATACCATGCTGCATCAAAGAAATTCAGACATGTTTTATGGGAAATGGTGATGGAAAATTCTGACAGAATAATGCGTATGTGCCAGCAAGCAAAGTCGTGTAGCCCATTTATCCCATACGCTATTCCTTAATAATATTATGTTACTCTATCAATTCAATATTCAATAAAAAAAATTCAAATTTTGTATTCATTTTTGGACACTCTTTATAGGAGCGATTTTTAATGGATATTAATTTCAGCTAGTTGAGTTTTTTGCAACTGTCATCTTTCAAAATCTGAAAAATAACAAAAAAAGACCGAATTAAAAAAATAGTATAACTTTTTGTTTAAATTAAACTGAAAAATCAAAAAAAAATGATGGAAAATATTTTTAGAAATGAAATCAACCGAAAAGATTAATCAAATTTGAAAAAAATAGATTTTCTGGGTGGCCATATCTTCAAAATCGATTTTTTCGATAGCTATGTATGTGGTCAAAAAATTTTAACTGTTCATATTTTACAGAAAAAACTGCAAAAATTGGACACTTTTTGGAACCAAGTTAACACAGCTGAGTTTCAGGATTAAACTGAACTTCTTCAAACATGTTTTTCAATTAAATTAAACCTCGAGTTATTTTACTAAATTTTGTAATTTAACTCTAAAAAGATATTTTTGACACCACACGCAAAAATAGCAAATAATAATTAATTTATATGCAGGAATAGCAGAATCTGGTTTAATTTAGTTTATAGTAAGTATATTTACTGAAAACCATGCCTTTTACTTTACATATGGAAGCCTTGCTTGTACAAACAGTTCTTCATAACCAAGACTATAAATCCTAATATTTTTAATATAATAGAAAGGATTCAACTTAAGCTTGATCAGTTGTGAAAAATATTTATTTGATTTATATTTGATACAATAATTCCATTAGATTAAAGATTAAACCGTTTGCGACTGAAATAAAAAAAAGAACATTCTCTCTCAATAAAGCTGTATCTTTCTTCGGGAGAATTAAACCAAGCGACAGAATGATGCCTGCAGTGGGTGGAAACTGGCAAGGCATATGAAAATGCCAAGAATCATATTATTCACACATTCTTTTGAAGACAAACCGAGAATGATGTTCATCCTCTCAAGATTCCGCGAGGGAATAGATGAGCTCTGACAATGGCATGGCACAAAAATGTACAGTCGAAGTCACTGCTGCGGCTGCTGTCTGTGACAGGCAACTTCTATATATGTATGTACATAGATATATTGAAGTTTATTTCATGGTATATATTTATAGGTATACTGTATACTCAGTTGTGATTCTTGAGTCCCTGAAGTTATATATGTATAAAATGTATAAAAGAAAACATGAAAATGAAAAGGGTAGTGATGGGTAAAATAATGACTGTCTCTCTAAGCAAATAAAAAGAAACTGTCAAATTATTATTTTCACAGCTGCCAAAGTTTGTTATTTGCTTTTTATGGCGTGATGTCGATTAATGTTTGATGTCAACGTCACTCGCTGTGTCAGACTTTAAATAGATTTTCTTTGAAAACATAATCGAGATAAAATCCTAAAGAAATAAAACAGCTTTATAGTACGTCATTATATCATATATTGTAATTATTGGAATACATATTTGCAAAACCGATAAAAAGAGAAAAACGTCCTATATTAAAAAGAATGTGTCCAAATGCCACAAAATCACAATAAACTATGGTATTTGTAGTTCCTTCACAATTTATAAAAATAAAAATAATTTTCCACGAAAAACGCAGTAATTTTGATAAAAATGTAATGAGAATAGGTTATGGAATGTACTTTATTTGAAAATAATAATTCAATGAAAAGCACAATACACGTATTGGAATATCTCATAATCAAAATTCTGGTTAACTTACATAACAAAATTTAATTGAATTTGTCGAACTATAATTATTTCAATCTATTATTTTTTGTCAATTAATTATTTTTGTGGTAGCAAGGCACGAGTCAAATTAAATTGTTTTCACTTGATGTTTCAGAGGGTTTGGTTTCAGTTTAAAAAAATTATATATACCTACACTACTATTGGATCACATGTACTTATAGCTGATGGTTCAGAACAATATATATATAGTGGTATGGAATTGAAGAAAAAATGTATTGAATTATTTATTCAAGGAAAAAGTGTGAAAATGCCAAAGGTACACACTAGATATTCGTCACGAAATCTATGTATGATGAACTGAACTTAACAAAAAAATTGCGTATTGACAAAGGCCCTCACTAGTCAACTGATGAGTCCAAGTGAGATCGCCGGGACGAAACGCCAAATGTTTGTAGGACTAAAGGCCGTTAAAAGCTATTTTGAATTAAAAATTCATTTGTTTATTATATTTTGTATTATCAAAGAAAAAAAAACTAAAAGCAATTAAAATGAATATTAAAAAAAATTGATTCTCAGTAGGCGTCTAAAAATATTGATTCTTTTGATGTAAAATTAAAATGTATAATCTATGGAATCAAACGTAAATGCTGTGTTAATTAGAAGTCAATTTTCATACATAATTTTTAATAATAGGTATATAGAGATATTAAAAAAAAAATAAAAAACACGACTGGGTCGCACGAACTTGTTCCTGTTTCCTTTTTAAATCTGAACATTCAACTGATATTAAAAGAAAAATAAATTTTTTATAAGTCTATATTTTCTGGCACTTACTAATAAATTTGTTTAGTTTAAATAAATATCATGAGAGTACACTAAAATGAACAGTATAGAATCTTGTTAAACACACATTCATATATGCTATGCATGAATAGAACTTGAAGTTTAAATTGAAAAATCGCATCAACGCAATGTATATAGTGTATATTTCTTTAACAAATTTTAATTTCTGCACAAAATGTCAAAAATCGTTAAAACGTTTTTTTTTTAATAATTTATAAATATAAAATTTTGTAAACATTTTTGAGAAAAAAAAATATGTCCGCCATTATTTAGTGGAACTAAAAAATTAATGTGGAATTAAAAAATTATTTTCAAAAAAATTATCCACCCATTTTCAAAATATCGAATTTGCAAAAAATAATTTAATAAAATCTTTATTTTTTGAAAAGTTTTGATATGCATTATATTTTTTTAAACTATAAGCTCTTGCATATAAAACTAAATTTAAATCGGTTTAAAAAAATTAAAAAAATTTTTACATAATGTAGCTATATAATTTTAAAAACATTTTTAAGAAAATAAAAATTGATACAGAATTTTTTAATATTAGCTAATTCGAAGTTAAAAAAATTATTTTAATAAAAAATAGTCAAACCATTTTCGAAATATCGAAATTTAAAAAAATAATTAAAATTTTTTTTTAATACAAAATTTTGTTTGAAAAATTATTTAAACTTGCCTATCAGACACTCTTGTGTTAAAAATTTCATTAAAATTGGTTTAACTGAAATGAGAGAGTCAAAAAAACGATAAAAATGGTTCTATGAGAGATACCTTTTATAATTCAACAATATGGTAGATCGTACTGATATAATCTCACATAAAAATTTTAATCAAAATCGGAGTCGTTTTTGACAATAATGAGATTTTTCTCACCGATTTTTAAACACTTGTATGGTAGGAGCTAGTTACCGTTAGTTTTTGCTATAAGAAGATTTTTCTTGTTAAAATCTGCTAGATAAAAGGTCTTGTGAAAATATAATGAAAGCATACTTTGAAGAATCTAAAAAGCTATGTCATAGATTTTCTAGCTTCAGTTCTAGCTTAAAGAGCCAGTTATATAGCTTCCATTGAAAGTCATCATTGAAAAATTTAATTTATTATTTTGAGACACTTTGTAAGCCAAATCAGTGAAAATTTTGATGCCAATAAAATGCTGATGGCTCAATGATTAATTCTAGCCAAAAAAATATTTCATTTTGGCCAAACCTTTCACATAAAATGACTTCTAAGATTTCAATGATCAATGGTAAGGTAGTTCATTCATTAAAATAAACATATTCATTTCACGTGTTAACTTGGGCCAAGTTTTGGAAAAAATTAATAATTAACTCAATAGATTTATATTGGTCATCAAAAAAATCACTGATTTTGCTTTCTAAGTGCTTCAAAACTGAAAATTTAAATTTTCAATGATGAGTTTCAATGAAAGCTATAACTGGCCCCTAAGCTTTGTTTTATATGAATACAAAAAGATTAGGTATGCTTTACAGCTTGAGATAGAAGAATCTAGCTTTAGATACGAAATTTAAGGTCTCTTTCGTTAATTTACATGTTTCGACTTAAGAAGCTCTAACTATAACTTTTTATACAGACCGAATTACAAAGGAAGGTTATTTTGGAATTTTGTTTGTCAAGACTTTTTATCTGCTCCATAGGGCAATAATTGGTTTTTTATCATATCGTCCGTCAGTCTCTGCATGTGTACGTCCACTGTATATCCGCACCTAAACGGGTGGACCAATTTACTTGAATTTGAAATGACATTTTCCAGAGAAGAAATTCGTTTTGTTGCCTGGTAAATTCAATACAACGGTTTTAATATTTTAAAATGTTTCATAAAAGGGCTCATCACATAAATTGTATTAATTTTGGGTTAGGTAAGCCCTTAAATTTTAATAACTACTACGCGTTCGAACTTAACCGATTAAAAATACGCGTTCGAACTTGACCGAAAAATTAAAATTAAAATTTTTTTAAATATTTTTTTTTAAACAATCAGAAAATTTAAACAAAAAATCAGTATTTTAGTGCATTTGATTTTTTAACATGTTTGTTAAAAATTATTTTTTAAGCTACAATTTAGTTATTAACCTTGCCTGTCCTTGCCTTTCTTGGATGTTTTTTTAGGTATAATATCGTTTGGGTACCCTTTGGTCAGCCCTACAATCTATATTCTTCTACAAAATTACTTTTTCTTTAATAAGCTGCACTACCATGTGATCTAAGCTACCTTATAAATTTTTAACTGAAAGACGTGCAAAAAAAAAACAGGGGAACCTGGGGTTCCATGTCAGCTGGTACCTTTTTTGTTCTTTGACCAACAAAACTTTATTAATGTAATATTCTCCATCCTATATTTATTTGGTTACCTATATTTCCACATAAATTGACATTCAAAGAATTTCAATTGCCTGGTTTAAAAGTTGATTTTATTGAAAACAAAAACAAAAAAAGGAAAAAACTTACCATGTATCCCCACCTGAGCAATATACAATTTTGCCCTAGTATAGAGGCACTTTGAAAAAATATAACAATCAAGTTTAAGTTAAGTTCACATTTGTACTGTACTGTTTTTATAAAATAATTTTCTATAAATCTAAATCTCGATATTTTCTTTAATAAAAGTGGGTGATTGCGATAAGTCAATTACTTTTTCGGACATAAGAAAGTTCTAGATATTATGAAAATAACTATAACTGCAGCAAATTACAAAAAAGTTATAATGAAACCTACTTACAAGAACACAAATGCATCGACTGTTTGCATATGTTTTGCGGTTAAAGCTGGGTCAAAAAAAAAATTAACAGCATTTTTTAAATTATTTAATACATATGTATTTTTAACTTTAATATTAAGATTTAAGTTTTTTACTAACACTGTGTGATATACGTTATGCCTACATATATACAAGAAGAAAATTTTGCTACAGAATTATTGTGCCACTTCTATTTGAAAATTAAAAAAAAAATAATATCCTAAATTATTCTCATCGTCTAGTCCGCCGCTGATTTGAAACGAAAAATCTCATACAAAAATGACAAAAACAAAATCGTAAACGAAAAATTTCGTTTTGCTTTTCATTTTGCAGTACGCTGTTCGAAAAACGAAATATATAATTGTATCAAATTTTTTAGAGAACTATTCTTCGCTCCTTTTTCGCACTGAACTATAAATTGTATAGAGTATTTATTGTGTACGGAAAAATGACATTTGAGTTTTTTTCATTTTTTTTTGTTTATTATTTTCCTACATTAAGTATTTCTTTAATTTATTGCGTTTATGTTTTTGAAATTGGTGAAACTCTCCATGGATATTTTCCGTTGTCTTTTTGCAAACGTTTCGCTGTCTGGTTAAAATTTTCGTTTCACATCAACAGCATACTATATGGTTTAAGGCAAAAAAAAATAAATTATGTAAGTGGGAAGCGTAGTTTTATAAATCAAAAGTACCTGGGAGACCGAGCTATGCTCGGTATCTTTAAAATTTATTTTGAGAATTTTTTTTATTATTTTTTGTAGAAAAATTTAATTAAATTTCAATAACACACATAAAGATATTAAGATACAAGCTTGCTCGTTTAATAGTATTATATAAAAATATATGATATATTGACAACATTTTTAGTAATCCTGACTTTGTGCGTGTTTTTTTTTTTCTTTTTGCTATACAAATTATAAAACGGTTCAATGAATCAAAATTATAATCAGCCCTATCACGAATTTCATCGTAATCGAAAACTTGTTACGAGTTCCGAAAAAAACTATCACAGATTCCATCGTAGTGAAAAATCTCATACAAATAGTCATTACGAACGGATTCGGTGATATTTTTTTTCGGGTTTCGGAAAAGTTTCCGATTACGATGGAATTCATGATAGGGCTGAGTAACATATCATAGCAACAAGACTATACAGCTTATCAAAATAGTCCCGATAGAATTCCAGGCTAACGATAGACTGCATAGTTGAGTTGCTATATGATACGTTATTATTTATTTTGCTTCAAATTAAATAGAAAACACATTCTTTATTCAAGCTCATTGTTTTTAATATTATTGAACTGTTTTGCAATACTATATAGATTAGAGAAAAAAACACGCCTTTTATTTCACAAGAAAAATTTATTTAAGTAGTGAAATAACAGGCAATATTAATTCTTTAAAAGTTTTACAACAGATGTTGTTTATACGTATGATCCAGTGCCCTAAAAATGTACAAAATTCTAGTTAAAACATGATCTAAGTAATTTACCTTTCACTTACGTACCCATTCTTATCATGGAAACATTAAGGCCATTCGATAATTATCCGAGATGTACTTATAGTTTGGTTCCAAACGTTTGAAAACTTGCTCCTCAAAGCCAAATTTATTGCGACTGCAGTGGTGTCAGTGGAGTGTTTGAGCATTATGTTTTTTTTTTTTTAAAAGGAATAACGATGTGAAATAAAATCCAATAAAAAAATATAGCCCTTACGAGAAATAAGAAAAGTAGGCGTGAAAGTGGGCGATTTTTGATATATATAATTTAAAATTTTTTTTCACATTCATAAAAAAAAATTTTGAAAATTTCTTGAAATTTTCGGAAACGAAGTAAAGGTACATAATAATAAAAATGGGCATGGCAGTGGGAGAATTTTAGTAAATTAATTTTTCAAATTTTTTCATAAGAATAAACTAAAACATTTATTCAAATCGTTTGAATTAATCCCGTCAAACTAAGAAAAAATAATAAAAGTGGGCGCGGCAGTAGACGGATTAAATCCAATTTGTCTGTTTTGTTTATAAGAATAAACTCTAAAAATTTCATCCAAGAGCCGTTTTCGAGAAACCAAAAACTAATAAAAATGGGCGTGGTAATGGGCGGATTTAAATTTTATTTTTTTTAAATTTTATTCTTATTCCTTTAAATAAATTCTGAAAATTTGATTCATATAGTTTCAGTAGTTTCCAAAAAATAAAGGCATTTACGATCGTTTTCGATAAACTATGAAACAATAAAAGTTGGCGTGGCAGTGGACAGATGTTCCTAAAACCGTTTTCTGAATTTTTTGTTTTCTTAAACTCCCTGCAAATTTCATCCAAATCCTTATAGCCATTTCCGAAAATTAGCTATATTAGAAAAATGGGCGTGCCAGTCTACGGATTTAACTAAAATTACTTTCAAATTTTTTGACTCGGTGACCTGAACGAACTGTGTAAATATCATCCAAATCGTAGGAGCCTTTTCCGAAAACCAAAAACAAAAAAAAATGGGCGTGGCAGTGGGTGGATTTTCTCAAAATTATTTTCAAATTGTTTTTTGTCATTCATCAGTATACTACCTGCTAATTTCATCCGAATCGTTACATCCATTTCTGAGATCCCATTATATTAAAAAAAGTGGGCGTGGTAGAGGGCAGAATTATTTCAAACTAATTCAAATTCTTTTTTGTCATTCATCAGTATACTCCCAGCTAATTTCATCCGAATCGTTACAGCCATTTCTGAGATCCCATTATATTAAAAAAAGTGGGCGTGGTAGAGGGCGGAGTTATTTCAAACTAATTTAATAAATTTTTTCTCGTTGATCTTAACAATCTCTGCAAATTTCATCAAAATCGTTAGAGCCGTTTCTGAAAAACGAAGAAACATTAAAAGTGGGCGTGGCAGTAGGTGGATTTTACAGAATTATTTTTCTTAATTTTAACCTCATTCATCAAAACAAACTCTGAAAATTTCATTCAAATCATTTGGGTCGTTTCCGAGAAAAAGAGATGTTTCCGACAAATTCCGAGAAACTAAGAAATAGGAAAAGAGGGCGTGGCAGCAGGCGGATTCTACTTATTTCTTTTTAAATTTTGTTTCTACCTTTAAAAGAGAACGTTCTCATAAAATTTCATCTGAGTTGTAAGACCCGTTTCCGATAAACTAAAAACGAAATAAGTGGGCGGTGCAGTGGGTGTTGCTGTGGGCGGATTTCACTAAACTTTCCTTTACATTTTTCTTCTTATTAAGGAGAAAAAACTCTGAAAAATTCATTAAAATGGCTAGTTCCGTTTCCGAGAAACCAAGGAATAATAAAAGTGGGCGTGGCAGTGGGTGGATTTTAGTAAAATAATTTTTCAATTTTTTGTTATAAGAATAAACTCTTATAACCTCATAACCTCATTTAAATCGTTTGAATTGTTTTCGAGACACTAAGAAATAATAAAAGTGGGCGTGGCAGTAGGTGGATTCTACTTATTTCTTTTTAAATTTTGTTCCTACCTATAAAAGAGAACGCTCTCATAAAATTGTATCTAAGTTGTCGGACCCTTTTCCGATAAACTAAAAACGAAATAAGTGGGCGTTGCTGTGGGCGGATTTCACTAAATTTTTCTTTAAATTTTTCTTCTTATTGAGGAGAAAAAAACTCGAAAAAATGTATTAAAATGGCTAGATTCGTTTCCGAGAAAGCAAGCAATAATAAAAGTGGGCGTGGCAGTGGGTGGATTTTAGTAAAAGAATTTTCCAATTTTTTGTTATAAGAATAAACTCTTATATCCTCATTGAAATCGTTTGAATTGTTTAAGAGAAACTAAGAAATGATAAAAGTGGGCGTGGCAGTCATAGAATTTTACTAAATATATTTTTTTATTTTTTTTCTCGATCATAACAATAAACACTGAAAATTTAATCCGAATCGTTGGAGCCGTTTTCGAATAGCCAATAACTAATAACAGTGGGCGTGGTAGTAGGCGGATTTTACTGATTTTATTTTTTTAATTTTTTTCTTACCCATGAAAGTAAACTCTGAAAATTTTATTCAAATCGCTTGAGCCGTTTCCGAATAATAAAGATATTTCAGACCGATTCCGTCATACTTATAAGTAAGAAAAGTGGGCGCGGGGTGGGCGGATTTTACTAAATTTAATTTTTTATTTTTTTTCTCGTTCATCGTAATAAACTCTGAAAATTTTATCAAAATCGTTGGAGCCATTTCCGAGAAACCAAATATATATAAATATATAAATATATAAATATATAAATATATAAATATATAAATATATAAATATATAAATATATAAATATATAAATATATAAATATATAAATATATAAATATATAAATATATAAATATATAAATATATAAATATATAAATATATAAATATATAAATATATAAATATATAAATATATAAATATACAAGAATAACTCGTTTAAAGTAATAAGATATTATAAGAGATCTGTATAATAATAAGAATTTAAAAAAAGCTTTTTATCCGCTTTAAATTAAATTTATTATATATCAACAAACATTTTTGTATTTTTTCATGGATGTACATATATAAATTTACATCCTTAGTTTAACTTTTATTATCCTCTTGCGCTTCATCCAAGTGGATCGAAGAAGACTTCTTAGAAAATTACGTATTTATAAAACTTTAGCAAAATCAGTTTGCGTAGATAATAATAAAAACCATAAAAAAAAGTAACAATGTAATATTACTTGTTCTTACCCTTCAAGTTTATTTTATTTCACTGTTGAAGACATCAACTTTTCCTTTTCGGATTTATTTATTTTTTATTGGTTATTATTTCTAAAGCTTAGCTATATTCACAAAATTAACTTTAAAAAGATTTTCGTTATGGATTTGTATATTTAAAATCAATATTGTTGTCCTTATAGACAATCACAGCCTGTAAGTTCCCACCCAATAAAAAACGAATAAATAAAATATCTAAAGATAAGAATAAAATTAAATTTAAACAAATATCTTTCTCTCTCTTTCGATCGATGGTACATAAAATGGAAAAAGGAAATCACAAATAAATATCATGCGGAAACTAAATCTCACGATCCAGTGCACGCAGTTCTTTTATCTATTAGGTACGTTTTATCTATAACTTCACAAGGAAACTGCAAACAACCATCAGCCAGCAGCATCATTCCGCGCCATGCCACCACCACCACCACCGCTCGTTTAGCACACTTCCGGATCCGGTAACACTTTTCTCATTCCCTCTTCTTTAGATATACTATATTCATTTTACTCTTATATCAATAAGAATCGCGCATCACTGTGTATGTAGGTATGTATAGGATATAACAACGGTACACATATTCAAAAAAGTAAAAGACATCGTGTTCAGTTCCTTTTTCAATCAATCAAATGGCGAAATTTGTCAAGGGAAACGCCATCACGGAATGCTGCGCGAGGATATTCTATAAATTTATAATATAAATTTTTGTTTGAAACTTCTTCGCATGTGTACAGTACATATTACCCAGCTGATGTGGAATTTGTTTTCAGATTGATGAGGATGTGTACTGTAGTTTGCAACATACCCACCTTATTATATACCTATATATATCAAAACGTGTGCATTTATATCTAAGTCATTGCCTGATAGTTGGCAATGTTATATATTCATACTTGTATTTGTATATCTAAACGAGCTCCATTATATTACCCACTCGAAATTGTAAACGTGAATTTGAATTGAAAAGGGAAAACGACGAGCCTGACGAAGATGAAGACGAAGGATGTTCTCCTCGCGCGTATCCTTATAGAAGCAATGTTAAATTTATAGATGAACGACGTTATAGATATCACTATGTATAAATTTTGGATACAAGATTATCTTCCTTAGAAGAGACTGAGCTGAACTTTTCTTTTCTTTTTTGTTTTTTTTGTTTTTTTATTTTTTTTCATAAGACATTTTATGTGAATTATAGTCGTCACTTATCTTAAAGAGGCAAATTTTAATCTTAATTGGATACAATTTTGTGACTTGGAGCAATTTAATTAAAAATCAAAAGTTTTCGTCTTCAAAGTTTACCAACCTCGAATGTGCCTTGTTATAATTCTATTAAATGATATATAGAAGAAGAGGAAAGAATGAATAAATTTGTTGATGGATGTGCGGGAAAATTAAAATTTTAAATTAAACGCACAATATTCAATTTGGCATATAGAACATCATTAAAGATACAAATTGTATATAATCGTCTTTTAATCATATATAGAAATTTGGTTTATTCTATAAAGAAAACGTGATAAGCTTATAGACTGTTGTCTAAATTTTGATGAGATATTTTAACTGATCCAGTGGAATATTTTAAAATGAAATGCTTTCGCTAAAATTTTGGACAGATATTCTTTTGAGTACGCTTATCGTTTGAGGGAGAAAAAAATTGTCAAAATAAGTGTCATACTTTTTTTAATTGCTTTACTTTTTTTAAAAGTGGGCAAGTTTTGAATTCTTAAAAATATTACCAAAAAACAAATGGATATCGAAATTGCGTCTTCTAATTTGAAACTTAAGATTTTTAGAATTCTAGAGTGGATAGCAACAAAATTTATTTTTTTGGTTAGCTTCAAAAATTACCGTATAGGTATGCTACCCCCAATACAAACGTTATATGAAAATGGTTAATTATCTCGGAAATATAACTCTAACGATTTTTATAAATATTTGCGTGTAGTGTATTTCCAAAAACTGCTAATACGTAGAACATAATTTATCGTTAAATTAAAATTAGAATGCACCACTGGGTCGCACGAACTTGCTCTTATGTGCGATCACACTGTTGTTTAAAAGTCTGAATGATTATGATCTATTATAGTCTGATTTTAAAAGAAATACATTAGTTATGGTAGCCTAAATTGTATGTCACCTGACTAAAAACGTGTTTTAGTATAAGGAATTATTATGGAAGAATACAAAAATTAACAATATAGCAGCGCACATAATGAATGCATGAAACTTACAGTTTAATCTGAAAAATTGGTAAAAAATTAATGATACATAATTAGAAATAAATTAATTAAATAAAACCTGAAAATATATGAGAAAAAAAAAATTCAAAAATCGTTGGAGCTGTTTAAAAAAAAAAAAAAAAAACATTTTTTTGTACCTATATAAAATTTTGAAAACATTTTTAAGAAAAAAAGAGGCACGCAATTTTGTAGTGTTTATTAATGCGGATTTAAAAATAAAATTTTGAAAAAAAATCATCCATCAATCATCATGGTCATTTTTCAAAATTCATAACAATTCTAAAGGATAATTATGTTTTTCAAAATTGTCATCTTTCAAAATTCGAAAGAAAAATTTTAAAAGAAAAAATGAAAAAAAAAAATCAAATTTTTTCTTCAAAAATAAAAAAAAAAAATATTTCTAGGGGTGATCTAAAAAACTTAAAGGGTGGTCAATAATGTTCAAAAATAGGCGTATCGAATGTATTAATCAAATTTTAAAAAACTGATTTTTTGGGGGCGGCGCATTCTTTTGGCCCCCCGATTTAACAAATTCGATTTATTCAATAACTGTGGCTGATAAAAAAAAAGTTAATGGGTGGTCAAAAATGGTCATTTAATTGGTCATATTTTACAAAGAAATAAAAAAATCCGACAATTTTTGTGGCCAAGTTAACACAGCTCGTATTAATACTTATTAGCTCCCACAGATATTTTTATCAAAATTGTAGTAGTCGTTTTTGAGAAAAATGGGATTTACCCTACCGGTTTTTAAACACTTATATGATAGCTACCCTTATTTTTGGTCATAGGAATAATTTGTATCTAAAATCTGCTCGATAATGTCAAAAAAAGCTGGGTGCCAAGTTTAACAAAAATCGAACAAGTTCTCTAAAAAAAATTCGAAACTTTTTCTAAAAATCAAAAAAAAGCTTCAAAATGTTGGTATACAAATATTCTTTTAAAACTTTTTGAAACATTCTCCCAGAAAAATTGATCAAAATCAATTCAACTATTTTTGAGAAAATCGAAAATAAATAAAACGCTTCGATGAAAAGTACCATATTTATATACATTTCTACATATTTTTTTTTAATAAAATTGCCGTTTTGTAAAAAATCGCTAATTTTTGGTTTTAAAAAGTTGTGAGCACGTTATTGAGAAAAATAAGATTTTCATTTTTTGCTCAACAAAATTTGTAGGTACGGCAGCTACTATTATTTTGCATCCTAAAAAAATGAAAAAAACCTCGTGCACAAAGTTGGTGTATTCAAATGAATACACTGGTCGAAATAATTCAAACACAATTTAAAAAGTTTTCATGGAAAAAATATATTTTATGTGCAATGAAATTCGTTTCTGTTTTTATCACACGCTACCAGAAATTTTTTTTTTATAGTGAGACGATACACCATTTTGCATATACAAGTTTTAAATAAAAGATATTATTTTAAATAACTTAAAAACACTTACTTTATTTATTTATTTATTAACTTACTGACGATGGAAGCATAGCTTCCGAAATGCATTTAAGTAAATAAATAAATAAAATAAGTGTTTTTAAGTTATTAAAAATAATAATTTTGAGTACCTACCCATTTAAAGCCAGTTTCATTTGAGTACCTCTTTTTTTTCCTAAAGTTACAAAAATATTTTTAATTTTTTTTTTAATAATTATGTTTAAGTAATAATAGTCTTCATATCATTAATTTTAAATTTATTTTATTTTTATAGTGCTTGGTCGCTAATGGGTTAACTATAGTATTATTCGTTTTTTTTTTTTTTTTATTTGCCCCGCCATTCTTTTATGGTTAAATTAGTAAATTAGATGAAGTAAATTAACTGCATATGCAAAACCATGTTAAAAAATAAAAAACCATATTTGCCTGGTATCTGACACTTAGTGACATTATACTGAAAATTATCTTGTCAGTAAATATTTTAACCATCATGAGGCACCTCTCAGTCATTTCTTCAACCACATTACCTCTCCCACTATCGATGTAGTGCATACAAAAAAAATGTATCATTGAATTGGGTATCAGGATTATAGGGCATAATATTGTTCGTATAAACCAATCTGAAAATAAAAATAGAATTAAATAACAAGTAACAACTTCAGAAATTTTACACTTCTGTTTTTTATCAAGAATTTTCATTGACCAAAGTTTTTGCTTTTTAATTTTAAAAATTAAAAAAAAAATCATTTAATAAAAAGTATATTCTAAAGTTTTCTAAATTTTACATCAAATTTGATTCCACTTTTGAACTAGAATTTTTTTTTTTTTCTGGAACATTATTTCATCTGAGCTCTCCTTTAATTATGGTTAAAAACAATTTGTAATGCACAAACAAGTTGAAAAAACAACCGAGATAATAATGCAAATCCTCCCACAAAACTCAAAGTGCAACCAATCCCCATGTAATACCTATATACACTATCACCACCACTACAACTTCCACCACCACCACCACCACCACCATCATCATCTTCATCAGCCTTTGAACTAGTTTTCAAATAAACATCTAAAAATAATGCTGAATATAATCTCGTACAACTTCGAGTACAACTGGTCGTATATGTGCAACTGGGTCACATCCACAAGACTTGTTCAGCGGAACACAAAACTAAAACTTAAAAAAAAAAAAAAAAACAGCTAAAAAAAAAAAAACTAGAACACAGACAGAATAGTAGTAGCCCATTTCATTGTCTAAAGTCCACTTAAAAGTATTGTTATTACGAGAGTGGATTTGCAAAAGCGTAAAAGGCTCCTCCGATCTAGTCCATTAACTGACGGAAGGCTTAAGTGTATATATAAAAAAGTGTGTTCTAAAAAAAAAATGAAAAAAAAAAAAAAATGGAAAAGATGGCAAGTTCTTTTCTTATGCAACATCTATTAGCGTTAAAACTCTCTGCTCCGTGAAAATTGTAACTTTGTTCGGCAGTACTTTATGGGGCTCGTTTTATCTCATTAAGCGTTATAGGAGTGTTCGCGCTAAGTCCTTTGCTCCACCAAGTACTTCTTAATATTTTAACTGCGAACGTACATTAAATGGCAGTTAGAGATAAGTGTATATCCCCAGTCCTATACTATATAGAGTCCACCAAAAGTAAATCTATTCAAAGTTCTCCCACCACATCGTTATTATACATAGATATCTTTTTAGGTTTATTATATACATATACATACATATACCTATCTATGATAACTTTAATAGCAACGCAAGGCTAAGGAATGGTGCTCCTTCTATATATCTTCGCTCTAGATATATATACTTATTCGACTTCCTTTTCCATGATGATGGTTTTGCTTGCGGAAGGACACTCAATTTTGAGACAGTAAAAATATAAAGCTTAGGTGAAGTGGCGAAGAAAAATGTTTGAACATTTTCTACAAGCCCAAGAGTTGCCCAACTCATTGCTTCGGTTTATAGGTATATGTATAGCTTGCTTGAATGTCCTGTCCGTCCCATTCGGTGTGTTCTACTTTGCGGTCTAAACCAAAGGTTAGATATACACATTCGTATTAAGGAAAACGTGATTGCAATTTATTATGAAACAACCGTTGCTGACTCGGTTATAAAGTTTATATTCTCGTGCTATGTCTAACAATAGCTTGGAGTGCTATGACAAAATATCTATAAGTACTTTACTTTCAAGCAGGGTGTATCATTTTTGTGGGTGATAAGCAAAGTGTTTAAATGAAAATATTAAATTTATTATTACAAGTAGGTTAGATATACATTTATTTGCCTAGGATATCTTCAGGTATTTAAATTCTAAATGTTTCCGAATGTTCCAAATTTGACCTTTAAAAGAAGTTGCGGATATAACGTGGCCCCATCAATGTGGGTAATTATAGAGAGTAGTACTCTTCCAATATAGAAATAGAAAAATCAAAGCAGAAATGTCCTATTGGTGGTTTATGTTACAAAAATAAAGTTCTAAAGAAGAAGAACTGGGAAATTTTTGCCTAATGTGGATGGAATCATTCGCTAAACGATTGCCGGTTGAGGATTGGATACAGTATCATATTACTTGCAGAAAGTGGGGCGCATACAAACTTCTTTATATGCTGCAATTATAACAGCGATTTTAATTCCAAACTTATTTTAAACCTTAAAAAATTTTCAGATTTCATTTAGAAGCCAGAAGTCCATTATTTTATTCTATACCAGTTCCATAGTTGTACTATGAGTACTCTGATAATTATGAGATGTCAAGTAAAAAGTGGTAACCCGCCCCATCAGGTGAAAAATTGTAGGTACCCTTTATCCCTTTGGATAACACGCAGATGGGAACGGTTGAGAGTATATGCAACAAAATAATTACTAACCGAGAGCGTTTTTATACTGTGTTAAATGTTACGTAGTCCAGGGTTAAAATTACATAGTTCACTATTTTTGTTATATTATAACGTAGTAGACTCGATTAAAATAAAAATCTAAAAAGTTGTATTTATTACGAATTTTGGTTAGGATTCGCAATTTTGAAGATCGTTTATGTTAAACGAGTAACTTGTTTAAATCAAATAATTGTATTTAGTTAATTTCACACATCTCTGAGTAGATTGGTTACAATGAGCAATTTAACATGTTTCATTAACTAACTTAATTGGTTATTCAAACCGAACAAACTAGCCCAGAAGTAGTTTAATGAAATTTCGTCTAATTAGTAACCGAATCAATGTGTAGATTTAAATTATTTTGTTAAATCGAGTTTACTCGTATAATTCTTGACTGAAAAGGTAAAGTATCTTAAGTCAATTTTTAACATTTTTCAGGAGAGCAAAAAAACTGTCGAAAGAAGCTTCCCAAAAAACCTTTTAAACATAGACTTCTAAGAACTAAATTTTTAGAGGTCAAATTTTATGACCTTTTTTTTTAATTTATTGTAAAAAGATATTGTTAATATTAATCTCGACTGAAAAGGTAAAGTATCTTAAGTCGACAAGATGATTTGCTTTTTTTAATGAACCCTATTACCAATAAAGCGGCGCACAGTTCTGTGTTATCCGAATCCGTCTATATCACACCATTTCCTTTGTATAAAGGAAACAAAATCATCTTATGCATATATACAGTCAAACTTCGATAACTCGAACTTCGATAACTCGATTTTTTTATAACTCGAACAAAATTATGTGGCAGCAGCGTTTAGAGTTCAACTCTCATACATTTTTTCCCTCATAACTCGAACTTTTATAACTCGATTTTCTTTATAACTCGAACAAAAAATATGGCATATGCATCAACTAAGTCGAACATTTTAGGGGAATTCCCATTTAATGAGAAAAAATGCATTTTTGAAATTCGAATTTTTGAAGGGAATTTTCATTTGAAAACGAGATACCTTCATACACACATAATATTAGTAGGTTTAAGAAATTTAAGTACCTACAGAAAATTTTTATTTAATGCGGTGAGCATTTCAATATTTTTGCATTATTTTTTAATTTATCTACATAATTATTGCTTGCTTGTTTTTTGTAAAAGATTTTATGTACAATTTCCAACTTCAATTGGTATAGAAAGTGAAGACGAGACTTCGGTAAAGGAATTCATTCAACAGCATTCGATGCATGTTGTAGCACATTTGACAATTTGAATTTATATTTGCAAACGTGTGACGATACAACAGATGAAATTTATGCAGCTTTAAAAAAGTTAGAATTCTTTTTGTTGAAAAAAAATACAATAAAAAAAAAACTACTCTCAGACCCAAATAACTTTAAATACATGCAATAATTTTGTGTATGGTGTAACAACTTATGTACATTAATATAAAACGTATAAGACTTAATAAAGCACAAAAAGTGTTGTGCCTTATACATATCAATTTCAAATATTGAATTTTTTAATTGTTTTAATTTTGATAATCAATTTGGATAATTTGATGTCTTGATAAGTCGAACTTTTACTGTGGATAATAGTAGTTCGAGTTATCGAAGTTTGACTGTATATCATATTCAGCAAGGTAAAATATCTTAAGTCCACATAAGATGTAGTGTTGAAGCGAATTAAAAAATTTTAAGTATACTTAAGATTATTTCACCATAAGAGTTTGTAATAATTGTGAAATGGTAAAACATCTTAAGTGGACTTAAGATACCTTACCGCGTGCAAACCCAAAAAAAATGTCCCTTAAGTCGATTTAAGATTTTTGAAATCAATAGTTTTAAACAAATTTAAAAAAGGCAAAGTATCTTATGTAATATTTTGCCCTATAACTCAATAAATATTAACAATATCTTTTTACAATAAACTAAAAAAAAAAGTTCATAAAATTTTACCTCTAAAAATTTCATTCTAAGAAGTCTATGTTTAAAAGGTTTTTTCGGAAGCTTCTTTCAACAGTTTTTTTGCTCTCCTGAAAAATGTTAAGAATTGACTTAAGAAACTTTACCTTTTCATTCGATATTATTGAGTTACGACTTAAGATAGTTTGCCTTTTTTTAATTTGTTTTAAATCATTGATTTCAAAAATCTTAAGTCGACTTAAGGGTAATTTTTTGTTGGGTTTGCAAGCGGTACGGTTTCTTAAGTCCACTTAAGATGTTTTACCTTTTCACAATTATTACAAACTCTTAAGATGAAATAATCTTTATTATACTTACAAATTTTTAATACGCTTCAACACAACATCTAATGTGGACTTAAGATATTTTACCTTGTGTCAATATGCTATTTTCCAACATAAGATGATTTTGTTTCCTTTATAAAAAGGAAACGGAATGAGATAGAAGAATTCGAATAACACAGAACTGTGCGCCTCTGTGTTGGTAACAGGGTTCATTAAAAAAAAGCAAATCATCTTAAGTCGACCTAAGTTACTTTACCTTTTCATTCGAGAATTAACCTCGTGAGTTTTCACCTTGTATATCAACAATGTTTGTTATTTAACTTAACCAAGTTTTACGTCGTTTTTAACCGATTATTTTTCTGCGTGATATTAAGGGCCAGTTTCACAGTGAAGTAAGTGTTACTTAAGTGCCAAATATGGAAAACTAATTCCCAATTTCACAGTGTAAACTTATCGGAATAAGTGACACTTAAGTCTCCCATGTTGGCCACTTAAGTTCCACTTACTCAGGTAGTAAAACTGCGGGTTAAGTGCCAAAATGGGAAAATAAAGTGCCACTTATTTTGTTAAGTGTGCACTGTGAAACTGGCCCTAAGTCACATAGATCTTGGTTATTCACGGGTAGTTGTAGTAAAACTATATCTACTTCTATTGGAAACTAAAAACTATTGCCTTAACCTTTGTGGCATTCAACTAAGTGAAAGTAATAAAAAATTATTTTTAGTTCTATAAATGCAACATTTGATCCAATTCTACTATACATCGATTAACTTTAAAAAGTTTTCTAGTCAAACTTCAATATTATGTTAAGTTACATTATTATATAGCTACTCCACATGCGGATTTTAAACTTATCTCCATTCTCAATAAATTAGATAGGTGCACATAGTTTTGAGGTTTTCTTTCAAAAAATACATTTCTCTATCAGAGAAGAGAATTTTTTTGATGGGTATACAGAGTACAGTGCAGTACCTATACGTATACCTATAATACAGTGAGCTGTCTGTATTGAAATGTTCAAGAAATGTATATCCTATGACGTGTCTGTGTCTATATGTTTTTTTTTATATATAATATAATTTAAGCAAAAAGTACCAAAAGAGCTCTGACTCTGGCATAGAGTTTTCTTTTCTTTCTTTGTATATAGCTATAGCTGCTAGTTGAATATGTGTGATGTGTTTATTTTTTTTTTTATTTTCTTAAATGCCAACCAACAAAAAAAAAAAAAATAAGAAGAAAGATTTTGTGAGCTGTCATTCTGTCATTTAGAATAAAAAAAAAAATAAAATAAAACTTTGAAAATTCGTGTTGTCGTGTGATGTTAGATAAATAAGTTTGTGAAGAGAGATTTTCTTTGGAACTTATAGAAGCCAAAATACCAAATTTTCATTGAAAAAACCTACATACATATATAGCTATATGCATTCAATTTGTTAAGCGTATGGAAGTAATGACTTGGCACAGGCACATATTATAGAGCTTGCATGTTGTCGGTTTGATTCACTAATGGTGATGGTGACAGTGAATGATTTCCATTGCTGGTTTATTTTATAATATTATGTGCCAGTACCTAAATATCAATGATTGACTGAAGTTATGACATGTATATACATTATATAAGATTCGTATCAAAAGTAATTACTTGTAAATTAATTCTTTTTAATTTTTTTTTTTAAATCTTTTTAAATTGAATAGAAATAATTTTTTATAAATAGATACTGTTGGATCCCTAAATGAGACATGGACAAAGGACATATCGTGAAAAAAGCTTAAAAGCTGATATGCTTCACAATAATTTTTAAAAATGTATGCCAATTAATATGTACATACTTTACTACAGTAAAACCCGCTTAAGAGAAACTGCAAAATGTCACAGTTTTTTTTTTACTTAAGCGGGTTTTTCACTTAAACGGAGTCCGGCTAAGTGAAAAAAAATTGCACTTAAGAGGATTTAAAAATTCCAAAAAGGGTTTTGACATATCAGAAATTCAAATGTAATTTTCGTGACGAAAATTTGGTGGAGGTGAAAAATAAAAAAGAAGTAAAAGCGTTCAGCAAATTTTTTGTTCTGTTCTATTAAATTTTTTTTTCACTTAAGAGAGTTTTTTTCAACGAAAAATATTAAATTTAACTGAAAATATTTTTCAGGTATCCGGGTTTTTCACTTAAGCGAGTTTCGCTTAAGCGGAGTGTTATAAAGGTAATTGGCAGAGATGTAAAAGACTGCAGTACTTTGGCAATGCAGTTAGTAAAGTCGCAGTTAATTAACTTAACAATTGAATACAAGTTAATACTGTACATGGGTACTTTAACTGCAAAATAAACAGTCAGCAGTCAGTACTAATATTAGTACTGTGCAGTTAATGAAAGCAGTTAATTGACCAAAAGTTAATTAACTGCAGTACTTTTTAACTGGTTTTAATTTTTAGTCACTCGAAAGTCTTCAGTACTGGCCTTGTTTTGGTTTTAATCAGTAAGTCTTTTAACTGCAGTTAATCAACTGTAAGTCTTTTAACTTATTTTTAGTGTTTTTTGACTAAAATACTTCAGATTTGTAATAAAAGAATTACAAAAAGTAAATAAAATGCTCATAAAGCATTTTGGTTGATATTAGTAGCATTAAGGATCTCCCACACCAACATATTTTGTTGATTGACAACCACGTGTTGTTATTATTGTTTTCGTCGTCTCCACAAAAGATTCGCGTTGGTGTGGGGGATCCTTAATGCTACTAATATGACTAATACAACGGCATTGCCTCTAATGAACTCTTTGACTGTAGAGCGTACAATATTTTTCGTCGTGATCGCTGTATCTCATCAAAGGAACGTGGTGGTGGAATAATTGTAGCTGTCCGGAATCATCTATTAGTCAATGAAATAATCCTTCCTGTTGGTGAAATTGAACAAATATGTTTATCTGTAAGAGCTAATATTTTTGCTAAATCAAATATTTTTTTTATTGTTAGTTATGTGCCTCCAAATAGTTGCCTTGCTTTATATGAAAAACACATTATTAATATTGATCATGTCAATAATCTTTGCTCCTTTTCCGATAACTTATGTGTCTTAGGGGACTTTAATTTGTCCGATATAAAATGGAATTGGTCTGAAACTGATTAAATGTTAATTCCTTTTAATATGATAAAAGAGGTAGAGCTCACATTTATAGATTATATTTATTCCTTAAATTTGATCCAAGTTAATGATATTTGCAATACTTTGATGAAGATTTTAGATCTAATTTTTATTTGCTGTGATGATTTCCAAATTCATGTTACTAATGCTCCTTTTTCTCTTTTAAATGAATCACTACATCATAAAGAACTTTTTTTCGAGATAAAGTATTATACTTATTCAAAAAATGATGTTGTTAGTTTAAATAGTAAATCTTATAATTTTCTGAATGCTAATTATTTAGAACTAAATAATTTCTTCTCTAATATAAATTGGTCTAATGAATTAATGTTTTTAGATTTGCAAAACATGTATAATCGCTTCATTGAAATTTTAATAATGGGTTTTGATAAGTTTATTCCTTTAACTTATAGAAAAAAGTCTTCTGAAACTCCGTGGAGTAATAAACAACTCCGTAATCTAAAAAGATTAAAACGCAATGCCTATGCTAAATACATGAAATCAAAAAATCAAGCTGATTACCTAAATTTTAGTAAACTTCGTAAGGATTTTGTTATTCTCAGTAAATTTTTATACAGAGCTTACATCGTTAATATCGAAAGTAATATCAAAACCAATTGTAAATCGTTTTGGTCGTTTATTAATTCGAAAAGAAAATCTGTTGGGACTCCTAATTTCATGTTCTTTAGGGGGATCGAATCCTCGGACTTAAATTCCATAGTTGAATTATTTGCGGATTTTTTCCAATCAATCTATTCCTCTTCTGCATTTAACAGCAATTCCTTGAATAACTTAGTAAATAAGATTGATCTCGGATCTATCCAATTGAGTGGTGAAGAAATTATATCCGCGATGAATTCACTTAAGTCAAATGCTAATCCTGGTCCAGATGGAATACCTGCCTTAATCCTTAAGAATTGTTGTAAGTCGATTTATTGTCCTTTACTTACTATCTTTAATAAATCGCTTTCAGAAGGTAACTTCTTAAATGAGTGGAAACTCTCGTATCTAGTGCCAATTTATAAATCGGGTGCTAAAAATAACATAGAAAATTATAGAGGTATTTGTAAACTCTCTGCAATTCCCAAGTTATTTGAAAGCTTAGTGAAAAAGAGACTAGATTTCCTCACGAGTGAGTTTTTAGCAGCAGAACAGCATGGCTTTGTCTCTGGTGGGTCTACGGTAACAAATTTAGCTTTTTTCACAACATACGTTATTAACTCCATGGAAGTAAAATCACAAGTCGATGCAGTATATACAGATTCTAGTAAGGCATTTGACTCAGTGAATCACCAAACACTTATAAAGAAGCTTGAATTATTTGGATTCCATTCAGAAATGCTTCGTTGGTTATCTTCATACCTCACTGGTAGAAGTCAACAAGTGCAGATAAATAATATATGCTCTAAAGACATCTTATGCACGTCAGGTGTTCCCCAAGGAAGCCATCTTGGTCCACTTCTTTTCATTATTTTTATTGATGGTATCCTTACAGTGATTAATTACTGCAATTGTCTGATTTATGCAGATGATCTCAAACTGTTTTTAAAAGTAAAATGTCTAGAAGATTGTCAGATGATTCAATCCGATCTAAATGGCTTGTCTTATTGGTGTCATGTTAATGGTCTTAAACTTAATATTAAAAAGTGTAATGCGATCTCTTTCTCAAGAAAAACTAGTTGTTTGTTGTTTGACTACAAAATTGAATCTAATACTGTTAATCGAGTCTCAAGGATTAACGATCTAGGTGTCATACTTGATTCTGCCCTTTCTTTTAATTACCATTTTGACTATTTGATACCTAAAGCGAATTCGCTGATTGGATTCATCAAGCGAAATGGTAAAGATTTTAGAGACCCTTACGTTCTATTAACATTATACATATCTATTGTTAGATCAATTCTTGAATATGCAGATGTTATTTGGAGCCCCGCATATAAAATTCATTCTGACCGAATTGAAAAGGTTCAAAGACGGTTCACTAAATATATTTTCCGACAAATGCGTTGGAGTTTTAGTCCACATTATAAAGCTAGATGCCAACTGCTTGGTATAAAATCTCTTGAATCTCGTCGAAAAGTTCATTGTGTAATGCTCATTAGAGATTTACTCTGCTATAACATAAAGTGTCCATCACTTCTTGCACTGGTCCCAATTTACGTTCCAGCTAGAACACTGAGAGCTAGGATTTTTTTATTTCAAAGAGCACATAATACTAAATATGGCTGTAATGAGCCTTTATCCAGATCCATCGTTTATTTCAATGAAGTGTCATTAAGTGTTGATTTTTTATGTCTTTCTCGAGAAAAATTTAAATCAGAAATTTTGTACATATGTAATTAAATTTAAAAATTAAATTTTTATTGGAGTGCCTTATATCTGTTAGCTGTAAAACTGCTTGTAGATTAATAAATAAATAAATAAATAAATAAATAAATAATATCAACCAAAATGCATTGTGAGCATTTTATTTACTTTTTGTAATTCTTTTATTACAAATATGAAGTATTTTAGTCAAAAAACACTAGATAGATAGATAGATAATTGTTTATTTAAAAAAATTTTGTTGTTTGTTTACAATATTATGTTATCTAAATCATATAAGCATGGCTTGAATAGCCGTCTGCCAGAGTTTGCGTTTGTTATGCATATTTTTAGAAATAGAAATAAAAATAAAAATAAAAATAAAAAATTAATCTATGTACATACATTTAAAAAAACACTAAAAACAATAAAAAAAAAATAACTGCAGTTAAAAGACTTACTGACTAAAACCAAAACAAGTCCAGTACTGAAGACTTTCGAGTGACTAAAAACTAAAACCAGTTAAAAAGTACTGCAGTTAATTAACTTTTGGTCAATTAACTGCTTTCATTAACTGCCCAGTACTAATATTAGTACTGACTGCGACTGCCCGAATTACAGTTACAGTCTTTTTGTAAGTTAAAAGACTTAAGGAAATTAGTCTTTTTAGTCAATTAACTGCAGTACCGAAAAGACTGTCATTTTTTACAACTCTGGTAATTGGTCGACAAATACTCGGGGATGAAAAAAATGTTTCAGATAAGCGGGTTTTTCTCCTAAGCGGGCTTTACTGTACCAACGATGTATCACTATTTCAATTTTAAAAATGCTCTAATGAAATTTTCTGCCCTAATTTTGTTTAAGGAAAAGAAAAATTTCGGGTGCACATATGATAAATCAAATGAATCCATGCATAAAGTATTTCAAGTTCTAGGAAGTAGTAGTAGTAGTAATTTTTATTGAGATTTTTTGTTTTACATTGGTATCCAATTAATAATACATTAATGGCAATTTAGGAACTAATTTTCCGACTTTGAATTGGTCAGGCTATACAAAATAAACTTTAATATTTTTCTATTTAGAAAAAGAACAATTTTAGTTTACAAAAGAACAAGAACTTCAGTGTAATAAATAAATATGTGTCGCTCGTATTGGTAAGAACCAATTAGTATTCAAATCAAATCAAAAGACTAATGCTTCTATATACATAAGGTTTATAGTTATATAGTGCCTTTTTTTGTTGATCGAGCAAATTTTTATTTAATAATAAACGCGCACTTGAAGGGTCACTTGAACTTTTAAATTCAATTCAAGTGAGCCCAACTCCAAAATGCGTTTCGTAATATGCTGTCGCACCCTTCTAAGATGCAAATTATTGTAAATGCGTACCTACTCTTATAAAAATTAAAGCATGAACAGACTGTGAATTTTATAAGAGTCGACTATAATTTGGAAAAATAAAGCATTTAGCTTACCTTTAAACACTTTATTGAGCCAATACACAGTTTACATGTTTATTGAAATTTAAGAATTTGTTTATTGCGCCAGTAAACACATTTATCAAATTAAAAAAAGAATTGTTTGGCGCAATGTATGAGTTTATTGTTTCAAAAAAAAAGTTTATTGATACAAGTAACTGGTTATAAATTTTTAATTTTAAATTTTCAATAAACGGAGTTTAACTGAGCCATTAACAAATCGTTTATTGAAAATAAATTTTTAAAACAAAAAAAGTTGGCAATATCATCAAAAAGTTTATTGACACTATGAAAAAATAGTCAATAAACGGTGTTTATTTATATTACAAAAGATTTTTTTTTTCAGTGTACCTAATCCAGAAGTAGTAAAATTTAGTATACACTTTAATTGAATCAGTGTGTACTACGTGTAGATTCAAATAATTTTGTTTAATCAAGTTGACTCGTATAATTTAACCTCGTCAGTAATCAGTTTGTATGTTGTATATTATTTGTTACAAATGTTTGTTATTTCACTTAACCGAGTTTCATGTTGTTTTTAACCGATAATTTTTCTGCATGTTTGTAGCTTTGAAAAAATCAAGTTTTCGTTGCCCTGAGACTCAATGCCTTTGTTTATTTTATTGTTAGTAATGTGTCGAATAATTGGGGGTTCAAAAAAGTTTTGTTACCAATCTATAAGGTCAATAGAGCTATTGGCATACACTTTGATTAGGGAAACTTCAAACATACGATGCTATACTTTCCCGTATAAGGTGAATTTTATGCTTTAAGCATAATCCTCGCAGCAAGGTCCCTCAACGTTTTGTTTTCATCTGCCAACATTGACAGAATTAAATTTTTTTGCTGAGCAAAATAGGAATTCTGACTGTCCACGAAAATTATATCTCGGAGATCTCAGCAATCTCAGTTACCTGAACAGTATTCCTCAGCAAAATTTCTCAGCTTTGCTGTCAAAAGACTGAGGAAAAAAAATCTTGGATTCGCAATTGCTCACTTTTTGAGTTAGAAATATTTCTGAGATCTCATTTTTCTAAACGCGATAAATATGTAGGCGAGTAAAGGAATCTATTACAGTAAAACCCGCTTAAAAAAAACTGCAAAATGTCACAGTCTTTCTTTCACTTAAAAGGGTTTTTCACTTAAACGAACCCCGCTTAAGTGAAAAAAAATTCACTTAACCGGAGTTAAGTGGATTTAAAAATTCCAAAAAGGGTTCTGACATATCAGAAATTCAAATGTCATTTTCGTGATGAAGAATAAAAAAGAAGTAAAAGTGTTCAGCAAATTCTTTCTTCTGTTCTATTAAATTTTTTTTCACTTAAGAGAGTTTTTTTCAACGAAAAATATTAAATTTAACTGAAAATATGTTTCAGGTAGGTATCCGGGTTTTTCAGTCAAGCTAGTTTTGCTTAAGCGGAGTGTTATAAAGGGAATTGGTCGACAAATACTCGGGGATGAAAAAAGTGTTTCGGATAAGCGGGTTTCTCTTAAGCGAGTTTTACTGTATTAGTTTAAAGTTTAAACTCTGCTGACAGATATTGAGAACATTCAATCAATTTCCACAAATTCTAAAACCCATCTTTGCAAGTCAGATTTGTTTTTTTTTATTTGAAACTATATACCTAACTACCTACTTGTTTTTATTTTTCAATGCTTTTTTCCAATTCTTAGTTGAATTCAAAATTTCTTATTTTTGAAAATATTGAAAACTTAACTTCTATTTCTTTGAAACATTCTTTTGGATACATTCATTTTTTATCAAACAAGTTGTAATAAAACTGCATTTTAGATTAAGTTCTTCTAAGAAATCTTACATATTAAATACACAATGGGAAATAAAACAAACCCCCCCCAAAACAGAATTTTCTCTATTTTACAGTTTTTTGTAATTTTTAATTTTCTTAAAAAAAACAATCAATTTTATCTTACCGCGCGTCATCTCTGTTTATTTCCGTAGATTTCGTGTTTAATTTTCGATTTTCAGTACAGGTACTTTTTAAAAGTACCTATTAATGCATTTCAAAATTTAACGAACAAATTTTGTTAACAAAAAAAAACTTCATTTGTTTATAACATTCTTCAAAGTTATACGTTAATAATGAACATAATGTTTTATATCTATTAATAAACTTATACTTTATAAATTAAATCTTTAATTCTTCACTAAGTACTGAAGGTATATAGCGTTGGATCACAAGACCCAGTTCTTGCGATTCAGAACTGTATATTTTATTTTATTGAGTGATATCTATGTCTGAACACACCACATATGTACGACTACATACACCGCATAGCTTGAATCCTGATGGTAGGTACACCAGAAAAAACATTTTAATCTGAAATAAGCTCGATTTAAACCTAGACACCTGACATGATAATCCAAAGGACTAACCATTATTCCACGTAGGTACTTCAAGAAGAATCAAAATGTTTATTTAAATATTTTTTAATTATTTATACCTAAAATTATTTAAATAAACTTGGTGGTAGCTCACCCAAGTGTTGTTGTTTCATTCAAACTTTCTATATTAATAATATGATGGTGCTAAAGCTTCGCAGCCTAACTGCTAGTGTGTTATCACACAAAAACCCCTCCTAAATTGAAATAAACATTTTGAGAATAGTTTAGCACCCTTTGGCATAAATATTCCTTCCAAAATAAATAATTTTGTACAGTGTTATTAAATTGTGGTTTAATGTTTATTTTTTTTCGATTTAAATGTACCTAAAAGCTTCAAAATATTAACAATAAAATTGTCAACACTTTAAACAAAACTTCTGTCCACTGAAATCCTTCAAAAATGTACCAACAAAGATTAATCACAGTTGTTATTTGATATTTACCAATCAATTTAGCACATCTGCACAAAACAATACTCACAGTCACAGAACTGACTGACACACACATCCAACACAATGGACAATGCACATATTATTATCTCTACATACATTCGTCAGTATGTTGCAGCATGAAAATTGACTCAACACTAAATGAATTTTACTGTTTGCTTGTCAACAAACCAATTGGAAAGTGTATGAGCTGCAAAAATTCAACAGCAAATAACACGTTTTCAAACTGTTCCTTGTATGTTCAATTCAAACAAGGACATCGATTGCAGTTTATATGTACCTACGAATTTATACATATACGAATGTGCCAGAAGCTATGACACTTGCAAATATGTCACAGTTCACAGTCAACACTTAATGGGAATATAGGGTTAAACATATATTTCGATTGCTCTAACAAAACATGGTAGATTATTATGAATGACACTAACGGTGAAAGCTTATTTTATGAGAGTTCTTGTTTGGTTGTTGTTCAAAGCAATGGTGGTGGTGGTGGATGACTAGTGGTTAGTATTCACATAATATTATTGTTTGCTAGAAATGTACAATACTTAATAATATTTTGGACAGTGGCGTAGGACAAGTCAAATTTGTTAAAATTTTGTCATATTCAGGGTGGGTTTAATTTAAATCAAAAAAAGGCTGGAGCGTGTTGGTTTGGTTAGAGTAAGTTCGTTAAATATCACCCATGTGGATAATACGTCCCTCCGTTATATTTACCAACTGGAAAAGCATAGGTAAACAATTGCACATTCATTTCGAAAAGGTATATTCTTATAATAGTTTTGATATATCTCAAAGCTCCAAATTCCCTTAGAAATATGAAGTTCACAGTACATTCATGCTGTGAGTTTTATAAGAGTCGGTAATCATCGACCATAATTTGCGTCTTAGAAGGGTATGTCAGCATCTAACTGATGAGCCCAACAGCTGTCGTACCTGGGTGAAACGCAATCTTTGGAGTTGAGATTACTTGAACTTATTGATTGAATTAAAGCTCAATTGCAAAGAAAATTTCCGTAGTGTAGGAATTGGTACAACTGGGTATCAAATTGGGTCACCTTAGTCAAGATAAACAAAAACTGTATTGAAGATGAGATTAACAGCTAGAAATTTTCTAAAAAATAAAATAGGCTTCTTACAAAATTAAAAAAAAACCTCTTATTATCTTCGTTCAATTAAAAAACTCTATTTGTCCTGTTTTTACTGGCTCGTAAGAAAAACTCCAGATTATGATCAATCTTGACATAACGATGATAGCGGAGTCGAAAAAATTGGGTCTCGCAATTCTGTCCATCAGGTATGTCTGCAATTTCTGCAGCCTAGATGGGTTGGTCGATTTTCTTTAAACTTGGTACCTAGCTTTATTTGGCCATTCTTCCGACACGTTTTTCTAAATTTTTTTTGGGACCAAAAATAACGGTACTATAGGTGTACAGATTTTTTTTGAATATCTTTTTTTCTAAAAAAAGTGCCCACAACTTAAAAAAAAAATCAGTAATTTTTGTTTTCAAAAAGGCTACCATTTTACAAAGAGAAATTTCTGGAAAATTGTTTTAAATGGTACCTACCATCCATAGAACCATTTTTTTATTTTCTATTTCCTCAAAACGGTTCAACTGAATTTGTTCAATTTCTTTACTAAGAAAAATTAAAAAAAAAAATTATAATTCGAAAGCGACTTGGTCGATTTTCATTAAACACTAGCTGGCCCGCCCAGCTTCACACGGGATGACAAATCTAAGTTTGATAAACAAAATTAGCAAAAGAAAATATAGTATATTTACATATTTGTGGCAATAAGACAGAGTATAGATATTAAAAAAGGGTTTTCGAGAAAATTGCAGTTTTGTGTAAAATATTTAATCGTAATTAATGTTAATTTTTTTAGGAATTATATAAGCTTTTCAACAGGTAATGATTTCAAAATGGGGATGAGACATAAAAGTAGCTCTCAAACAGTGAACTATAACTAACAATCGAATAACCAAAAAATCACGTATGTCGACTTAAGCTACTTTTTCTTGTTGCCACAGATATAATAAATATAACAGTATTAACATAATGAGTTAGGCACTTGTTATAGGTATAATTAAAAACCAGCATTGGAATTTTTGAATCATTTTTTTAAATGAAGTAATAATTCAACCACCAGTTTTTTTTCGCATCAACACAATAATTAGTGATGAAGATTTCTAAATATCTTAATTAAAAATTAAAATGGTTTCCAATGATAGCTATATGTAACTGGCGCATTAAGCAAGAAATTTCAATAACTCCAAAGTCGAAATTTTATTATATTTTGAACAGTTTTTACCAACTAACTTTGTCGAGTCCCAAAGCCCGCAACCGCTTGTGTTATAAAAAATATACTATATAACCTAATCCATCCAGCCGATTGAACTTCATTTAAGGAGAAAAGTCCAAATAAACTAATCCATATCCAATCACGATTATATAATTAAGTAGAATTAGAAGGCTAAATGTCTATTTACACAGCAAGAAACTGACAGCTTCGAACAGTTGTTCTTGTCTACAAAAATAGCCGAAAATTTAAGTTATGTGTGATAGAAAATGTTTTTATTTTTTTTTCAACATATTTTTTTTTATTAATTTATCTACCTAATATTTCAAAATATTTTTAACAAATTTTAAATGGAATGCTTTCTTTTTGTTTTCCCTTTTTCACCCTATAAATAGCTAAGTTTTAAAAATATCATCAAAGTCAATCTTATAAATAGGTAACAACCTTATTTTTTTTTTAAAATCAACTTTTTTAAAAAACTACTTTTCGTCTTTTGCCCCATTTTACCCTATAAATGTATAAATTTTGAGCAACTGATTCAAACATTTAGTTTCCTAGTTGTTTTTACAACGGAACTAAGGAATCGTGCCTTGAGATGGCTGAAATCACAGTATAGCGGGTATTATTTTTATATCCAACAGATGGCGCTTTAAAAAAAGGATATACATAGATAATATAAACACACGTGCACTTGAATGCAATGCTGCATCAAAATTTCAAAGCAATGGGTGAAGAACTTTCGGAGATTAGCGACGAGGAACAAACAAAAATTTATGTTTATTATATAGTAGATGACATACCCCATTTTTTTTTACATTATCTAGAAAATTTTAAATAAAAAAATAAAATAACTGTACCTCCGATATACAAGTGTCTACAAAGAACCATTTACACAAGAATATCTAATAAGTTTTAAAAATATTGCATATCACAAAATTTACAAAAAAAAAACAAATTTTGGATTTGAAAAAAAAAAAAAAAATTCAAAATAATTTTTTGAATTTTCAATATTTCGAAAATGGTAAATAATTTATTTTCAAAATTAATTTTTTTACTATACACAATTATAAATTCTAAAAAATTGCTTAGGTACCATATTTTTTCTTGAAAATGTTTATTAAATTTTATACATATACAGTGAAAGCTCTAATAAGCGGACACTCATGGTCCCCCAATTTTTGTCCGGTTAAGAGAAAGAAATGGAAAACCATTTGTTTTAACTTCAGTTGAGTGTCAAATTTTTATTATACAAAAATGACATCAGTTAAAATATTTTCATCTGAGAGTTTTCTGGCATCTTTCATGCACATATTGTGGTCAATTTTGTAACCCTCAGTTCTGAGAAAATCTTTTTTTTTTGATTTATATTGGATCCACCTTGCTTATTGGAGCTGGCCGCAAGTATAAATTTCACTTTATAAAACAAATTTTTATCATAAAACCACTCCAACGATTTTTATTCAAAGCTTTTAATAATTAGCTGCCAAATTCAATAAATATAGTGTTCAGCGAAAAGTATATCAGTCAGTGTTGTCACTTTCATATTTAAAATTGTGGTAAATTGAACTAAAACATATTGGTAGATACAGATTTTTCGTGATAATACATACCTAACATTTAAAAAAACAAATTAAATATTTCTGTGGCACTTCGCCAAAAATCCGACATCTTAATTAGTATACATTTTTTTTAGAATACGATTATCGATGTTTCTGATTAAGCTTAAAATCATACAATTTCTCATCCACAATATTTGTACTTTATAGAAAAATTCATTAGAAAATTCGGAATCCTGCTAATGGAATAATTTTGTAAGATTTTTTCTTGATTTAATAATAATTAGGTACAGTAGAATCTCAGAAAGATGAACGGTTCTAAAAGATGAACAGTTCGGAAAGATGAACGGAAAATGTTCGCTTTTCAGTGTTCAAAATGATGAACGAGTTAAAATTTTGTACTCGAAAAGATGAATACTTTATTCCCAACATAATTTTTACTTCTTCTTTGCCTTTAGTTCATCCTGAACAATACTTTTGAGCTTGTTTTAATTTGTTATGTAAATAATTTTGCATGTTTACTATATCTTCTTCCTCAAACATACGTTGATGCTCGAAAAGATGAACAATTTGAAAAGATGAACGGGCTCTGTTTTATATCTGTTCATCTTTTCAAAATTCTACTGTACTTGGGAATAACTAACACAAATGTTTTGTTCTTAACATTTTATTTAAACATTTGTTTTTATTTTTAATTTACAAACTTAAATTAAAACTATAAATAGACATAAATTAATTATAATTTTGTTCTCAGTATTATTCGGACTATCGATAGTTCAATAATACCACCATTAAAAAATTTTGGTAATTATAAGATTTATTTTTTATAAAAAATCCAGCTACCGACATTTTTGAGACTTTATTGTTGATTATTTTAACGTCAGTTAAGAAATGTTTCTTTAATATTTATAATAAAAATATTCAATCAAGCATTATTCAACTATAACATTTTTTTTTTTAACACACTATCAAATCTTTGCCGAAGAGAGCTTATAGTTCAAGAGACATCTTGTAACCAAGGTTGACTATGTGTATATAGCTAATGAATTTACCTAAAGCTTAAATAGTACTTGATTAAAAAAATTAGTCCGTGCTAGAATATTACTGTATTAAAAACTCTAGCCAAATTATTTTGTATATGCTTTAAAAAATTTACCTAGGTAGAAGTGGTAGGTATAGATTTGAAAAATCTTAAAAAAAGTGGTAGATCTACCACAATTGTGGTAGAGTGACAACATTGATCAGTTTTCACTCAATGATGTTTATCAATTAGCAAAATTTTCGCTTTTGGAGCAAATATAGTTGACATCCGAGATTATTGAAACACCAATCCAATCCCAAAAAAAAAAAAATATTTCAAGTTATTCTGTGGGATGAAAAGTCATCGGAGCATATTTTTTTTGATTTTGCATTAATATCCGTTTTTAAAAAGATTTCAATCTTAACGCTTGATTGAACATTGATTTTGTTTTTTTATTTTTTTTTTTCTTCCTATCCCTTTAATCTAATAAAGTGATTTTATAAAAAAAAAAACTGTCCGTCTACCAACTAAACACTTTCATTTTTTTCTCAAATCCAATTCCATTCAGAAAAAAATAATAATATAATAATCCCAAAAACTTTAAAATTCTCATTTATTCACACCAACCCTCACTTTATATATTTCAACTCGATTGAGGTTCTTGCGGCATACACAACAATTTACAGCATCATAAAATTTTATATTTTGCAGTTTGCATCTATTTTTTTTAAGTCCCCCCTCATAATAATAACAATAACAATAATAATATATTCCTTCAAGCCTGCAAATAACGATTGGGTCAGAAGGGTATCAATCCCATTTATCATAATATCTATCCTCATTTCATTTACTTGTACACTGTCCTTCTTCTTTACAAAAAAAAAAAAAAAAAACAAAAATAATAAAACTTCCTTGAATCATGATTAGCTAGGGAATTTCCTACACAATATTTTATTGCATCCTGCCAAGGACCAACAACACTTTAGTCTATCTACTCTCCCTCTCTCTCGCTCTCTCTCTCAGCCCCCTCCTTTATCGACCCCACGCTTTAAATCGTAGTTAAGAACACTCAACTGAAATTTAAACGAAAGTTGTTTTTTTGTTTTTTTTTGCTGAATTTTCCAATGTGAATGTTTTATGTATATCTATATATTTTTTTTTATATATTCAAGGACACTCATGTCATGCGAAAAAGGATAGAAATTATTTTCACATAGAAATCTTATCGCATTTTCATGTGAACCCATCAATGGCCATTCGAGACTTTATGTAAAGCATCGGCTATAAACCAGGATGTTTTCTTGATGGAGCACACAACACACAGCAGTATCGCTAAAAAGGGTATAATCGTCGAAAGCACTAAATAATTGCGACCATTTTCAGTTCTACCCCCTCCTGTGATAGCATTACGTGTTGTTTCCTTTTTTCCATGTTTGGCTCGTCCCTATTGCATTGTGAAGTTAAGGAGTGGCCCCCCAATATAACCGATACCTATATACCTACCATATAAAGTCGGGTAGATAATATTGGGTTTGTGGCACAGGATACACAAATACTTGTATAAGAAAAAAAAAAACAACCAAATATATATAAAAAAAAAACTTAAATCACTTTAGATTTGGTTCGATTGGGTTTTTGGCGTTTTTTTTTTTTTTTTTTTTTTTTTTATTTATCTTTTTGTCTAGGGACTTTAAATGCTCTTAACCAACAGCGACTCGTCAAACCTGGGGTTCTTTGTAGCCTTTATCTACTTTGTTTTCCCTCGAAACTCAAAATACACTCAAGTCGGTAGGTATGTTGGGAACCTTTTTTTTTAGATACATATACATAAGTAAGATTCGATATTTAGGTTATTTTTTTTTTAAAGAAATTTATATATTTAGGTCGTCTAAGGACCGTTGTCGTTAGGACATATTTGCTAATGGGCTTTGAAAGGGAATTTTTATTGAGGTTTTTGGTTTCTATTTGAAAAACATGTCACAATATTATTATCTATATCTATATGCAGGTAAAGTAAATATATACATTTAATATCAAAACAAATTTGCTATATTAATGGGTAAAGTAATTGCTATGGGTGCCCTCGATTATCTTGTGTCATGTCTGTCCTTATAGATGTTTTTTACCTATACCTTTCGATATTAAAAGAAAAAAAAAAACAATTTTTTTGTAAAAGAGGTGGGTCAAACAAGCATTAGGGTATTATTAAATTTTGTAATCAAATTTAATTTGATTTAATTGCACTATGTAAGTTATTATGAAATTAAAAATGGTTCCAATATGCGACAACTTAATATGTAGATGCAAGTTACTTCCGGGGATAGCCTTTAATAATTTTCTAATAAACCAAATAATTACTCCTTAGGGTAATATTTGGTAATATTTTAAATAACATTCTATTTGTTTTCAATTTATAGCTACATATTTTTACATACTTACTTATTTTGTCATTAAAAATAATTATTGTATTTTATTTAAGAAAATTGTGTCCCGAAGACGAGGCTAGATCTTAACTCTTTGACTTACATTGACTGAGAGTCTAATTTGTGTGCTCGGGTGTCTTAACAGAAATGATTTATAGAAAAGTCGAACGGCATATATAATTTAAATTATAAAATTCAATTATTCAATGTTAATTTATTTAACAGCTTCTAAATTCAAGCTTTTGTTCGATATTTTTCTTTAACAAATAAAATTGCATCATCTCGACATCAGTTAATTTAATTAATTTTATGTGAAAAAATATACTTAGTTTAAAAAATAAATCCGTTATAAAGGCAAATGCAATTCGTTAATACTCATCAGGAAAGGACATTTGGGACTCATATATACATATTATATATTTTTGTAAAGGACCTTGGGCAACTTTGTATGGAGTTTAGGTCCACTTTCAACATTGCTCAACAGCGATGAAACTTATTTCGTATGAAAGCGTATGGAGAGCACTTTATTGCATTATTTGGCAGCTAAATTGAAATCCAGCGCAAAAATTGTGTTTTGGCACATTTCATAAAAAAAGTATTTAAAATGCAAAAAAAAATTATTTAAAAAAAAATGGCAACACTAGCTAAAAAGTGTTTCACATTTTCTGAAAGCCTGAAGTCTGTTCTTTCATTTTTAAATCAACTTATTTGTATACACACTGTACACAACTTTTACCCTCGATTACAATTTAGCTGCCATATAATGAAATAAAGTGCTCTCCATACGCTAATTCATATGAAATAAGTTTAATCACTGTTGAGCAATGTTGAAAGTGGGCCCAAAATGCCCATGGTCCTTTTTTATTATTAAATTAAATTTCGACTTAAGTGTTTAGAATTCCCTTCACTCTTTTTTTTTGTTCAATGTTATGTAATTACATCTTTTTTTCTAACAATTTTTTTTTATAAAATGGAAGCCTTTTTTGTATACAAAATTACTGAATTAAAAAAAAAATAAGTGGTCGGCACGTTATTGAGAAAAAGCTTTCCCATTTATGCTAAAAGAATTGTTGGCAGGTCCTAAGAAAAAATTAAATAAATTAATTATCGGGGGGGATGCCCATAAAACGCTATGTTTAGGCTACAGCCGAAAGAACAGTACAGACAGACAGACATACTTATTTTGACTTCGCTATCATCGTAATGATAAGTTTGATCAAAATCTCGTGATCGTTTATTTTTAAGAATTCATAACTTGCTTATACCTATACATGTATGTATATAACAAGTAAAAATACAGAAATATTATTTACAAAATAGTGCATCTTGCGAGGAAAAAATTGACAAATTCTCAAGGAGTATATATCTTGTCATGAAAAAGTGTTTCTCAACATAGCTTCGGATTCAGTAATAAATGTACAAATTATTTAATGCTAGTATAGACCCATCAAAATAGCTAGGTATATAACAACTAAAATGGTATTTGTGAGATTTTTGTATTGAGTTGATGTTTGTCCAGCAATTCAAACACATATCACAATAAATAATTAAATTAACTTAAAATGTTATTGTTTTATTACAAAAGAATATAACTTTTACAGATTCGGCAAAACATTGTAGGTTCCCTCCATTCCTACCCAATAACACCGCACTAGCAATGTTGGAGCTATCACGCCACCCAATTTATTTTTTTATTTTATTTAGGGTCTGTTTCACAATGTCTGATTAAGGGTTTGTTTCACAAAGTCTGATTAAAGTTCCAATTAAGCTACATGGAACTTAGTCAACAAATAACAACCACATTTACGTTTCACAATGTCTGAATACGCCTAATTGGCAATTAAAGTTCTAAGTATTTTACTGGCCAGATGAAGTGCCGATTAGCAAATTAAACTGCCAATTAAACATTCAAATCTGTCACTGATCACACACACTTCGATTCAATACACTTAGATTCAACGCACTTATTTGTTACTATCCAGAGCTCTTGGAATCAATCCTATCGACACTTTTAAGACGTACAATAAGACGACCGACACTGCAAAATTAACTTTTTGATTTAATAAATAATTTTTCTTTCATATTTGACATCAGTCGAATTTAATTTGTCTGGAAAACTGGAATAACGAAGGAATAGCTAACTGATCATTGTGAAACGCAAAGTTTTTTAATGGGAGGATTTAATTTTAGGATAAAATAAATGTCAGATAACTATAATTAGAAATTTACTCAGACATTGTGAAACAGACCCTTAAGGTTGTTAATATATGACAATAGTTATAGTAGTAATTCTAAAGGAATATATTGACAAAACTCCATAGAAAGACATTTCGATCAAAAGTCCTCATCATTTTTTGAGATGCAGTTTAAACTTCAACAATTACTGCATTTCCTAAATGTATGGATATCCAAACTAATATTTTTTTCATTATGAGAAATTTTTGTGTGATAAAACACTTGCAGTTAGGCTGCCGAGCTTTCGCACCATCAGATTAATATTGAAGGTTTGAATGAATAACAACACTTGAGTGAGCTATACCAACCACGATATGGGAGGCGAAGTGTGTAAAATTTAAAAATCATTTATTCAAAAACTAAGCACTAAAATAACTGAATTGAAAATTATAACTAAAAAATCAATTTCTGTCCTATATATATAACAGAATATTGTAAGTATTACCGTTGCGTTTTTATATTAATTTTTTTTTTTCAATATTTTTGTTTTTAATTTGCCCCTCCCACCTAAAGCGGTGGACAGATAGAGTGGGACAATATCTTAAAATCATGTTCATAAAATGTACCAACAAAGAAAAAAAAAACTAATGCTTCTATCACAAAATGTTCAATTTTTGAACTAAGCTGCCCCAGTATATATACAAAAGTAAAACCCTTAACTCTTCCGATTAGTTTATTTCAAAAACGGTTATTTTTATGAAAAAAAGTATATTAATATTTTTTGTTGTCAAAAAGAATTGTTTCTATCCAGGGCCGGCCTCAGCCAAACTTGCGCCCTGTGCAAGGTTTGTTGAAAGCGCCCTTTTTATATTTGCACACATACATACATACATATAGGTACATGGCAAATTGCAGTACATATTAGTTTGTGCAGGATCAGGTTACATGTTCTTGCTCCTGGTAATGCGCCCTCTGAATTTTTCGCCCTGTGCATTTGCACGTATTGCACATATAGTTAGTTCGGCCATGATGCTATCCAGTTTGATATTCCCGCAGGGTTTAGGAACTTTTAATTAAAATTAAGGAAGATATTAAAGTATCGGCTAATTTACCAAAATAATATTTATCATCGTGCAGTAAAAATGTCTTAATTAACCATATTTATCTATGGTAGATACAGGTACATTTTTATCTTGTTTCAATTTTGTTTTATTTTCAAAACATATTAGGTATACTTAAGGAGAGGACTAGCGTATACAAAAAAAAAATAAAAAATAAAATACACACAATAATAAAACAGACTGTTATGTATTTGGCTCCCCAGTAAATTTGATAAAACCTTAATTTGCTACAACGATGTCACCTTTCACCAGCACAATCCCAGTTAACCTCATGGAGCACAAAAACAGGGATGCTGGAACAAAAAAACAACCTAAAACCACTTTGACTCAACAGGGAGGCAAGTATCTATATATATACCTACTGGAGGAAAAAAAAATCTATAACACCCTGTGATTGTAATTTACGATGTGTATTAGCTGTCCATTATCACTCATGCAGGTTAGGTTCACCCAGCCCCAATATACTGTAGTATAACTCCCATTCCAAGTGAACCCTCGTCAGTCAGTACCTTTTGGTGCTTGGAGGCAAATAATTTGCTCGCATAAGACCAGGAACACGTTATAAACGAGATAGCAAAAAAGTCTCACGACAACAACAACAGAAACAAAAACAGCATTAAGTTAGGTGCCAGAGGGAAAAGACACGGCTTCAAAAATAAAAAAAAAAAATAAAAAAAAAAGAGAAAATAAACAAGCATCAAGGATAATACGGCTACAGATACAAAGTAAGAACGAAACAAAAGTCAGGAGTCAATGGCTGAGCGGATGTGAAGAAAATTAAGTTAATTCGAGAAGAAAGATAATATCGCATCCTGTCTTATCCTCTCTGGTATAGGTAAGGTATGGTAGGTTAGGTATGTATAGGTATACAGAATGTGAGTGTTATGTTCTCGAAGTTGTTGTTTCCATTTGAAGGGATTTCACCAATGGAGTATGAATACTGCGGGTGACAGTTACAGATTAAGCCCCACCAGGATTCTAAGCGATAGATATTAAAAACGTCTCCTTTTGCGGAATGTGCAAGTCACTAAAATAAATTGAGATGTTTTGCAGACTACTAGATACATATATACAGCTATGAAAGTTTATATCTATAGAAAATTCTCTTGTTACCGCCTTCGCTTCGTTTTGATTGATATCGGAAGTGTAGATGGAAATTTATCATCTCTTTAGCTACTCAACAAAATGAAAAAAAAAAAAAATGAAACAAAAAATAAAATAATAATAATAAAGTGAAAGGCCATTAAATTATTTTGTAAACAAATGGTGGTTTACCTTTATTAATTCATAAAACAAGATTGTTGCACACCAAGCTGCGTGGCTCTAGGCAGTGTTATTTATTATAGACACCTGGTTTATACAACCTCAATCAAACTGACATGTACTTCATCACCATTTTTCTAATGGAACTTATTAAAAGTTATTCAGTGTTTTTTTTTTGTTTTTTTGGATGTTGGATGTGTTATGGCTTTTTGGTGACGAGAAAATCTTTTAAAATATTTCATTTCTTTCTGCGGGCTTACAGAGCTTACACTTTACAGGCAGATAAGTAAAGTAAGTACGAGTAGGTACCTATTACTTTACGATGATGTAAGAGCAATAAAATATTAAAATATTTTCCTTGTTCTTGCAGATGAAATGTTCTGAAGTTTAATCAAATGAATCATGTTTAGATATACAAATTTTTATATTTAGATATGTTAAATTTATATGTACATTTTCAAGGCAGGATTCTTTTTAAATATAACTACATATAGGTGCCTAAATTTATAGTATATGCTTTTGGAATATACATATTTAAAATCTAGATTTCAGATGATTTTGATTAGGTATCTTAAGAGTTAATTAAAATAGAAACTTACATTATTGAAAGGAAGTTAGTCATGATTTGGGGCTAATAAGCATCATCTCAAATAATTTTTAATCACATTTATAATTCTCATTTACAGAAAGTAAAAGATTTAATATTGTCACACATATATATAGCTTTAAAATTAATAAAAAAAAAAACGTTTGTTGTGGGAAAGAGTCTAAAAATACCTATAATATCTGAAAAATATTTTTGAGCGAAATCCGAGCAGAAGGGCTAGATAAGAATTAATTTTTAATTTTTTTTATTTAACAACCGGTGTTAGGTCTTTTTGCCCAAAACGCATAAAGCCCAAATCAAAAATGTTATAAAACCCAAAAAGTTTAAAAAAAATGTCAAAAAACCCAAAACGAATGTTTATTTTTAAAATCAAAGAACGCACATAATCGTTTATTGTCATTTTGCCCAAAAGATTTTTTAATTTTGAATGTGGGCGTTTTGACATAGGCCTTGATTTTTGTGTTGGTTCTTATGACGATTTTAATTTCTATCGTTCTTAATTCATATCAGACAATGTCATTAAAACCAAATCAGAAAAAGTCATAACGCCCAAAAATAGACACACCTTCGAGAATGTCGGGATGAAAACAGCCGTCGCAAAGCCCAAATAGAATGTCATATCACACAAATCTATAACTTTCAATGTCATAACGCCCAAATTTAAAAATGTCATAGTGCCCAGAGGATTCCTGATTCTTAAATAATTAAATGATAAAGAAAGCAATTGAAATGTGAAACTTGTATGCAATTAAAATGAATCCATTTTTACTTACCTACATACTGCACCCTTAGAATGAAAGTGACCTAACTCAAAATTTCTGTAACTTCTGATTTTTCAAAAAAATGACATTTAAAAGCGAAATTAACTCTAAAACTATGTTGTAAAAATGATCCGAATTTTTTAGTTAGGTCACTTTCATTCTAAGGGTGCGACACACTATAAATTATGGCAAGATATGGACCCCTAAAAAAAATCGAACTCGATATTTTGACCATACTTGTCAGCACGATGATAGCGAAGTCGAAAAAAAGTGGGTCTCGCAGTTCTGTCTGTCTGTCTTGTCCCTTCGGCTGCAGCCTAAACGGATGGGTTGATTTTCTTGAATCTTGGTGCCTATATCGATTTTTGAGCATTTCACGTTTTTTTTTAGAAACAAAAATAACGGTACCTACCTACCTGCCGGACACTTTTTAGCAAATAATTAAAATTTTATATTTCTCAAAAACGTGAACACAACATTTAAAAAAAAATTCATTAATTTTTTTACAAAAAGGCTACCATTTTATTTTAAAATTTTTTTCCAAAAAAAGATTACAAATGATACCTCCCAAAGAACCATATTTTTGGATATTCGATTTTCTAAAAAACGGTTTAATTAATATTGTTCAATTTGTTTATAGGGATTATTTTGAAAAGTTTTAAAAGTTTTGCATGACTACCAAAATTAATTAATTTTCTTTTATTTTTAAAAAATGTTCCCAATTTTTTTTTAGGAATTTATGAGTCGAAAACGACTAGGTCGACTTTAATTAAATTTGACACCCAACAGTTTTTTAACAATATCTATATATAGCAGATTTTAAATGAAAATTATTTTTATAACCAAAAATAACTGAACCTCCCACCCACACAAGTGTTTAAAAACCGGTAAGAAAATCACCATTTTTCTCAAAACGACTCGTACGATTTTGAATAAAATTTTTAATTGTAGATCTACCATATTATTTGAAAAAAAAAAAAATTATTTCTATCCATTAAAAAATGGTATTTCTGATTTTCATTTTGGTGGTTTTCGACTACCTATATCTTATAAATTGTTGAACTGATTTTAATGAGTTTTTGTGCACAAGAATTTCCAATAAATTTAAAAATATTGCGTATCAAAATAAAAAAAAAAAATTTTTGGATTTTTAAAAATATTTTTGAAAATTCGATATTCCGAAAATGGGTGGATGATTTTTTTTCTAAATTAATTTTTTTATTTTAATATTAACAAATTCTAAAAAATTGCGTATAATAATTTTTTTTTTTCTTAAAAATGTTTACAAAATTTTATATAAAATTAATTTTATATAAAATTGCTTTTAAGCCCAACAGATGGTGCTTTAAAAAAAGAAACACACTCGAATGTAATGTTGTGTCAAAATTTCAAAACATATTATTGGTGAAGAACTTTCGGAGATTTGCGATTAGGAACAAACGAACATTTACATTTTTATTTATATAGATAGATTAAAGCAAGTTCGTGCCTTCCAATCGTGCATTTTATTTTATAAAATCACACTTAATTGAACATGCTATAAAGAAGATTTGAACAATTTTAATATTGACATATCGACGGTTAAAGGAAAAATTCCCAAAAAATAATAAGTAAATAATAAATTGGGTGGCGTGACAGCTCGTATAGAACCAGAGCCTAGTGACTTACAAGCTCTCAACCTCTCAACCGTGTTTTTGGCAGAAATGGAGGGGACCGAAAATTTTCTCCCGAATCCAAAGGGCTAAGGTGAGAAGCACTTTTTCATGTCAAGAGATAGTATTGGAGGATTTATAAATTTCTCGTTAAAAACACTTCTGTTTTTAGGTGGCATAGGCTGGGAATCGAACCCAAGACCTTTGGCCAGGGCCGGACCAACCATATGTGCAAGATGTACAAATGCACAGGGCGCGAAATTCTGGGGGCGCATTACCAGAAGCAAGAAAATTTAATTGGCGTTAGGCAATATAACGCCCAAATTGATTTCGAAATATCGCCCAAACAAATTCTGAACAATTGTTGTTGTTTTTTTTTTTTTGCTCGATTTGGGCGTTATGTCCAATTATTTAATTTTTTTTACAGGAAGAGCGCCCAAAATACAAATTTTAGAAGTCAAATGGGAAATAACGCCCAGAATTGAAAATATCGCCTAAAAAAAATCCAGAAAAACCTTATTGTTTATGCGCCGCGATTTTTTTTTTAGGTTATTTTATCATTGAAATTTTACTTTGGAAATATCGCCCAAAATTTAGGAAAGAACGCCCAAATTAAAAAAAATGTTTGATCGCCCAAAATTGGAGAAATTACAAAAACAATTAACATTGAAAATATTTGGCGATATTTCCAACTTAAGATTTCGAAAAATATAAATTTAGGCGATATTTCCATTTTTTTTGGGAGACGCGACATTTCCAAATCGATTTGTGAGTTATTTCCTTTGGCGTTTTATGCCTAACACCAATGTAATCTGATCTTTCGCAAACAAATTTGTACAACCATTTGCCATGTGTATGTATGTGTGCACATATAAAAAGTGGCGCTTACTACAAATCTTGCACAGGGCGCAAGTTTGGCTAAGGCCGGCCCTGTCTTTGGCGTAACAGTCCTATGTACTAACCATTACGCCACGAGCTACTTCTATAATATATTATTGTACTGGAAAAAATCAGCAGAATCAGAGCCACTTTTTGGCAATATCAGCATAATAATGTTGTTTTGAACATTTTATACAGAAAAAGGCAGAATTTAAAATTTCTTACTATAGGTCGCCGTAGGTATAGGTATGTATAGAAAATTTGACAGTTTTTTATTTTTTTCTGAAAAACATGCACTTTAATCGCCGATACGTGATGATTAAACTCCATGGTTTTTGGTCAAAATTCTGTATGTTCCAAAATTCAGTTTCAAAAATTCGGTAATCAAAAATTTTACTATCCAAATTTTGAAAATCCAAAAATCTGTATATCTACCAAAAATTTCTGTACGCATGTATTCGAAAGTTATGTAATCTTTTTTTAAAATTCGATATAGCTATAATTAATGTTAAAATAAAAATGAATAAGAAAAAGTGCGCACTTTTATAGTTCTTTATGCTCGTGTGTCATTCTCATTAGTCTAATAATGTCACTGTGAAAACATTTAAATTTTTTTTATATCCTTTTTATTTGGAATTTATCTACCCCAATAGTAAGTAGCTTGCAAAATAGATGCTAATTAGGTATACACATACATATACCTACATATATTTATAGGATTCTATTATCAAATACACGTCCTCGGAACTATTTCAAACGTCTTAGAAATGTATTTGAAAGAGGAACATTCCTTATACAATGCGAGTTTCACATTTCAACTCTTGCACGTTCCTATATATATTCAAAATACCTACCTGCAATTCCAAGTTACACATCATGAACCTCTAAAGGTAAAATGTGTTGTGATTCACACAATAATCCCTTTACTTCAATTTATACGTTTGTAGGGATGTTTGTAGCCTAACGTAATTAAATAGAAAATATTCTTGTCCTTTCAAAGGGTGTCAGACGGAATCAGATATATTGGTATGAATTTTTGTACCTACATACTATGTGACATGGTGTGGTCTTTTTCACTTATTATGTGTCTTGATTTGTTGAGATACTTATATACTATAATATGTATACCTATTGTATGTATTTGTTTATTTTTCTTTGTCTATAATATAGGAGTCTGTAGGTACGGTACCTTATCATGGTTTGGTTATGTAATTTTATACAAAACCTCTTTCTTAGGCATGTCTTTGTTCTGCTCTTGTGTGTAAGGTAATCGTTTCAAAGAAAATTTGAATCAAAAAGCCTTTATGATGCAAATGAAAAGCTATATCCATACCTAGGTGGACCTTTTGGTAACAGGATTTTAATTAAAATCTCATATTAAATTGAGTTTTCTTTTCTTTTCATGTTGTATTGGTTTTTTTTTGTTGTTGAAAGGGTGCCCCTTGGTATTGTTTGAAAGTTAAATGGCGCCATGAAAGTGCAAGTCAGTTTTAAAGTTTATTATGTGTTGATGTTGTTGCTTTCTATAGGAAAACTACTGTGCTGTGTACTCTTCCTCTGTTTTTTTAATTACAAAGGCATATCAATTTCAAAACCCAGATATAGATTGTGTGAAAAGAAACACCACAACATGTTCTCTAATTGAATCATTGAAGATTGTTAAAGAACACAAGGCTTCGAAATGATACATAGGTACATACACATATTTGGAAAAAAAATTATTTTGGAACTAACAGTCATATTTAAAAGTCTACTTAGACACTGTCTAACTATTTTCAAATTGGTTGAAATATGCTTTATTTAATAAAATTAAATATCGCAGTATTCACGCTTAAGACAATCTACTCTTGTGTCTAAGTAAGACAGACTACAATAATGAGGGTTTTTGAACACATTTTCCAAAGTTGGAAAGTTGTCTAAAGTTAGACAACGTTTATAAATAAGACCATAGCTTTATAGGTTTTTGAATTCGTAAATATTAGGCGAATTTCGTTGTTAAAATACTGAGGAAAAAATTTTAAATCGCTTAGCTATACTCAAACCGTAACTATATACACATTCCTATGTACATATTTATATAGTAAAATGGTGAAAAACAAAAATTGCATTAGAATTAAAAAACTCTGGATTTTGTATTTGAGAAGTTTTACTTCTTGGTCTCCTATACTTTTAATTCTTAATTGAAAAAAAACATTAATCATGAATTTGACATTGCTTACAATTTTTCTATAGACTATCTACATTCTACACACTTATAAAGGGTATTTTTTTTTTTAGACGTGTGGTTTTCAATCTGGCAATACTTTTTTCGGAGTTGGTCTTTTTGACAGCGGTCACTTGATTTATGCTCAGTTTGGCTTTCCATTTCATAATAAATAGACTTACTCCTGGACAACGTTTGCAAATCGAGCAAATTTATTACCAAAATAATGGTTCGGTTCGGTTCGCGCGACGCATCGCGCGCTGCGTCCAATATTCGGTCGACATAATCGCCCAGCAGAGTAATTCGAGCAACCATATGGATCGGTTTCGCACCACGTTTACTCTAGTGGATAATGCGCATCCTCAGAGACGCCGTACAGTGGGCACCGAAGACGCTATTGCTGCTATGTGGAGCAGAGTATCGAAGAAAACCAGAATGAGTCCATCCGCCATCGCTGGAGCTGGAGCCTCTTGGGCCTCTCGACTGGAATTTATTCGAGCCAGCCGTGGCGGCCACTTGCCCGAAATCATTTTTAAAACATAATAGCAAACCCTTATCTTTATAATAAAGCTAAATTCTTGGCCATAACATTAAATTATATTCGTTTTATTTCTTCTTAAAAACCACACGTCTAAAAAAGACACCCTTTATATTTTGAGTTTTATTTAAAATAAAATTCAGTTCATCCAACAAAACTTCGAGCTCATCCATACATACATAAGGTCCAGGCTACGGCCGTGTTATAAATATAGATTGCGTATGTGAAGGACCTCTCAAAAAATATGGAAAGTTACGAGTCGTACGGGCGGTACCGGTTTTTTTTAGAGTGATGCAATACAGGCATTTTGTATAATGGGAGGGGTCTGTCTGTTTAGGTGAGAGGAGCAATTTAATTAAAAAGTTTTTCAAATGGAAAAAAAACAATATTGAAAAACAACGGCAACACCTACAGTAAAGTACTATTATACTATACCAGTTTTGGAAGCAAGAAGTTTGTTCTTTTATAATATTTTCAAATCAAGTTGTATTTATCAATATAGTTTTTGAAAAAATACTGTCAAACTCAAAACTAAAAACAAACAAAAATGTAAAAATTATTATTAAATGTATACTGTTTTTATTTAAATTTGTAAAATAAAGTACTAAATTGGCATTAATTAGTATTTACTACCAATATCAATTTTTAATCGGATTCCAAATACCGGATTCCAAATACCGAAATAAACCAATTGGAAGAGTTAAGTTTTTTACTTTTCTATATAGTTGGGTGGCTTAAATAAAAAATTGTGCATTTTGTTATACCTAAATTCATCAATTTTTTTTGTCATCGGTACATTATATGAACATGATTTTAAGATATCGGCCCACTGTATTTGTCCACGCCTTTAGGTGGGAGGGACAAATTAAAAATGTTTCCCAAATTTTGAATATGAAAGTATTTTTTTCGAAAACTATTTACTTGATTTAAAAATAAAATAAAATTAAAGTGTAGATTTCTAGCTTTCAAAAAAGTTATAATTATTTGTTCTATGTGTTGTCGTTGTTTTTGAAAATATTTTTGTTAATTTTCCTTTTTTATATTTTTGGATTAAAAAAATGCAAATTTTGTTCAAACATTCTTTGCATTAAAAAAATACAAATTTTTTTCGAGTTTTTTTTTGCATTAAAAAAATGCGAGTTGTTTTCCAAAATTTTTTGTATACAAAAATTTAATTCTGGATGGTACGAATTTGCTGTTACGTGCGATTACATCGTCGTTTTTCTTTTCTGAATATTGCAAACCTATTCATTTGATTTTAAACGAACTAAATTACTTAGTTATGGAAACATATATTTTATGCCACCTGGTAAAAACGTAGTTTAGTTTAAGGAAGTATTATGTGACATTAGGGTGGTCGTAGGTTAGGCATTAAAAAAAATTCATCTTGAATGGTTCTAAATCAGCTCCAAATGAAGAAAAACTAATTCCCTTAAGTTTTCTAAAAAAATTACTTAAAATGTATAACATTTTATTTTAATTCAAGAAAAAAAACTTATGTACAACAATAAGTTGTGGCCTTTTAAAAGTCAAAAATCCATTTTAATATTTGCTTCTTAAATTAAGTTATTTTGATGAATAGTTTTTGCAAAAAATATTTGCTAATGTTTGAATGAAATTTGCATTTTTTTTAATGCAAGAAATGTTCGAAATAAAATTTGCATTTTTTTTAATGCAAGAAATGTTCGAACAAAATTTGCATATTTACTAATGCAAAAAATTTTCCAATAAAATTTTTAGTTTTTTTTTTAATGCAAATTATTTTGGAACTAAATTTGCATTTTTTTAAGGCAAAATATTTTCAGTTTGCATTAAAATTTTATTTTCACTTTGCATTACATTTTTTTTTATTATTTTCAACTTGCATTAAACTTTTTTTAATGGAAAATATTTTCTACTTGCATCAAATTTTTTTTTAATGCAAAAGTTTCAACTTGCAATAAAAAAATTGTTTAATGCAAAATATTTTCAACTCCCTTTTATTTTTTTTTTTTTAATCCAAATTATTTTTTTGCATTAAAATTTTATTTTTAATAAGAAATGAAACCAAAAATACATTAAAAAATTCATTATTACAACCCTGTCGTAATATCCCCAAAAATAACATGTATAATTGGAGGATTTAGATTAGATCTGCTAAAAAATGGACACTTGTTGTATTTCAATTACATGAGTTATACAATATGTTATTATTTGTTGTTATTATTTGAATTTTGTTTTTAATTTTTGGTATTAAACATTTAACATGCAAGTTTATTAATTTTACTGTTAACCCTAACAGTAGAATTTTGTTTTAAATTGCAACTTCAAAATTTATAAGGTTAAGCCTTTTATGAAACTGGACACAAATTACAAAACTGCAAATTAGGAATGTACAGTGATTCCGTGCTTGGTGCGATTGCTGAGAAAATACTGTCAAGCTTATTCACAAAAAGTCCGTGGCACAAAATGATTTTTTTTAATAAAAACTTCCAAATACGAGTTTTTTTTTTCGTAAACTGCTTAAGAAATTAATTTTCTGCAAGTTCACAGATTGGGCAGTTGCTGCGAAAAGGGATGTCATGCAAACTTCCATAGTGAATAAGGAATATAGCAGTAGGGTAAAATATTTTCATGATTACAAAATTTAGGCCGAAGTTGTTTTGTTCGACTCCAAATAAATTGTTAGGTTGCAAGGTTTAAAAAAAAAACTGCATACGTAACATTAACTTCACTGCGAAGTTAGCAGTAAGTATGTGATAACTGATAAGTGCGAGTAAAAATTAAATTTGTATACAAACATGGTATAAACTGGTATAAACTAATTTATGTTCCTATCTAAACCAATTAAAAAAACATTTGGTGTTCAGAGATGACTGTTAATTGTACTGCAGTTTATACAATCCATCTTGAATTTTAATTTTTATATTTTTTCCTTTTTATTTTGAATCAAAAACACGAATTCACACTTACATATACCTATACCTATACCTATACGTGGAATATCAAATTTATGTGGGAATTGGGGAAATATCTCTTCTATATCAAAAGCACTTATTGAAACATCGATCAAAAATCGACTGACAAGCACATTAGGCCCACACTCTAAATACCCCTGTGGCACTCAAAACGGTTTTCGAAGTATCCATTATCATAGAAGAAAGTTGTTGTAAATAATGTCCTTAATACTGCATGAGTGACCTCCATGTCCAATCCACACCCGCTATACACTCTTGTGTGGAAGAAAAAAGAAAGTCTTCAAGCAATTATCGGGATTCGTTAATTAAGCCACCGGCAACGGTTTGTTTGTTTGTTTTTATATTGTTTACTCTTTTCATATATGTGAAGCATATAAATACATAAACATATAAAAAATATTTTTTACTTCTTGATATGTACATGAAAAATATGTGTCGATTTTGGTTAAGCCATCGTGCGTTGTCGGTTTGAAGATACATTGCCCACCACAAAAAAAACTACGTGCTATTCCCATTGGGATTTTAGTTGTCTTGAAGCATTTTGTTTTCCTTTTTGTACAATATGAGGAGGAATATACTCTTCAAATTGATTTTTGTTCAAGTAACGCCCACCAATCCCAATAAAGGCGAGCTCTACTCGAGCAAACATAGATTATTATGATTAATTCCATCTACAGCGCGCCCTCAAAAAAAAAAAAAAAAAAACTCTTCGAAAATGAATTAGTTTCCATTTACGTTGTTGTTGTTGTTTTTTTTATCATATTATTGAATATTTTTTCGATGCTGAAGATATTAGGCCACCCTTCAATCAAAAAAAAAAAAAAAGAAAACTTAAGTTTGAAATGTTTACTCATTAGCGATATTTTTGGCTTTCATCAGATGTCATTTTTCTATTCGCTTAAGCTTTCTTGTTATAAACTCTTATCCCCGTTATCCCTTATTATTTTATAAATATAAATATATGATATGATGATGATGATGATGATGGATTTCTTAACTTCTGCGCTGCTGACTGGTGTCCTTGTCGTCCTGGAGGCACCTGAGCTAAAGAATAAATTATTGATTTATTGAACAGTTTTTTGAATTCTTTATTCAGAAAAGGGAAATACATAATAATTTCATTAATTAAATACATAAATGGGTTTGTAATACATAGATTTTTTTTTTAACTAAAACTTTTTGTTATACATATATACTATATAGTCTTTATAAGGTATGATAATATTATATCTACTATAATTGTATTACAATTAAAGTAATTATGTATGTCAATTCGATGAAACAGTGTTGGTTTTGCTCAAGTTGTTTATTTAAATGAGAATTTGTTTTTTTTTTTTTAATTGTAGGTATACTTTACATTTCCCAGAAATATGAATTTTTTAGATATTTTGTTCGAAAATATTTTGTCAGTTATAGTTGTTTAGGTAAGTTTTTCTAAGTGGGTGGTTCTAAAGGTAAGAAATTAAAAATCATTGACGTTTTTTTTTTATTATATGTAGTTTGTAATTCTTATCTAGGTATTTATATGTAGGTATTTTTAATAAATTTGAAGAACAGATCTTGGTACGCCGCCTTAAGGTATTTAATAATATGCAGTTCAAAATTCATTTTAAAAATAATAATGAACAGGTTTATTGAAATATCAAGTTTAAAAAAAAAATAATGTTGAAATTTGAGAAATGAGAACAATATAAAAATAATAATTGTTGAAGCCGTTTTCAAGAAAAATATGATTTTTATTTTGGTTTTTGTTTATAAGATCTTTTTTTTTTAACTGTTTTAAAAACCAGAAATCTTTTTCCAAAATTTCAAAAAAAAAAATTACTTTTTGAAAAATCTAGTTCTTGGATTTAATTAAAATTTTGTTCTAAGTAAAATGGTAGACAGAAACATTTTTTTTGATCAGAATCAGTTGAACAGTTTTTAAGAAAAGTGTACCTACTTTAAAAAAATCGTTCAATGTCAAGTGCTATTCATAACCAATTTGTGATTTTTGAGAATAATACATTTTTTTTAACAAATTTTTGGAGCGATTTAAATAAAAAATTAATTTTAAATATACTACCTATAAATTAAATTTTTGTAATCATTTTAAAGAAGAATTAGTTTTTATTAATACAAAAGTAAAAAATATCTTTGAAAAATCATTCACTCATTTTTGAATTAATATCGATTTTTTTTTAAACCAAAGAAATTCAATAAAATCGTAGGATTCGTTTACGATAAAATAAGATTTTCATTGACTGTTTCAAGTTGTATATGAAAGGTAACATTATTTTTGTTGAAAATCTGCTAGAAAATGTTTAAGAAAAATTGGTCGGGTCGTTTTCGAAAAATTAATTTAAAAATTATTTTTAATTTTTTATAAAATTCGGCAAGTATTTTTTTTTAATTTTTAGCACACGAAAATAAAACGATACGAATCCTAGTAACAACGCAGTGTTGTATGCTCACCTCTTACTTTCTTATTCTTTCTTGTTTGTTTATTATTTATGTATTGATACTGTCTTTTTTCTGTACACTACAGTTTGCAACCATTTGCAATACTGAAAAGTAAAAAAAGCCATCTACCCGATAGAGTAGGAACATTTTTTCGGTTCTTTAAAATAGATCCTGCAGATACAGGGCACTATCGCAAGTTGTTGTTGTATTACGTTTTAAAAAATGATTCTGATACAGATCCGTAGATAATAAAACACAATTAATAAGTACTATCTAAATTTTTAAAAGCTTCATTTAAAACTTAAAAAAATAGGGAAATTCAATTATAATATTGTTCTATGGAAAGAAGTTAGGTAGGTACGTTTGAAAAAAGATGTTCTAAATTTTTTTCACCAACAGGTAGCCATACTAATGAAGCTATTTTGAGAAAAATATTTATATGACAAAAAAAAATATGTAGGTTAAAGCCGGGTGATATGGCACCCATTTTTTTTTCTTTATTACTTGAAAAATATAATAACTTAGGTATATTTTAAATAAATAAAAGACATTATTTTAAATAACTTAAAAACACTTATTTTATTTATTTATTTACTTAAATGCATTTCGGAAGCTATGCTTCCATCGTCAGTAAGTTTTATATAAATAATAATAAAAAAAAAATTTTGTTTGATATATTAAATACAAATAACTCATTACAAACAAAAACAAACTACACAGACAAATTTATAGTGAATTTAAGATCTATTATAAAATTTTTTGAAAATTGGATCTTTTATTGGTCCATCGTCACTATTCATTAAATTATTTCTATTTTTGAAAATGTAAAGAGATTCAAAAGCATCTAATTCATAATGATTATTTACATTGCGAATTAATTTCAAATTTTGTAAGCTAAAATTATGGTTATTCTCCAGCATGTGTTGTGCTACACTCGACTTTTCAGGTTCATTGTATTTTACATGTGCAAAATGTTCTTTGAACCTTTTCATGATTAGTCTTCTTGTCTGTCCTAGATATTCCTTCCTACAATCGCTGCATCCAATAGTATAAATTCCTGATTGTTGATTTTTCTCAATTTTATCTTTTGAGCCACTAATCACATTTTTGAGTTTTATCTCACTACACTGACTCATTTTGATGTTTTTCCTACTAAAAATTGGTCTTAATATTGATGTAATTTCTGGATAAAAATTGAATTTTGACCATTTCTTTTGTTCATAATAACTCAATTTTAAAATTATTTCATATACAAAAGCACTCTATTAACTATTTTTTTTTTTTTTTTTTTTGAAAAGAAAACGGGCCGTCAAATATACTTTCGTATGTTACACGCGCGTATACTTCATTAATGCAGAAAAAAAACTTTGCTTCACATAAAATCACATTTTTTTCTATACTGTTGTAAATATTAAATTTCATGAGGTTGAAAGCTTGGAAGACAATTTTTTTGGATGAAAGACGTTGGGTCAGCGGTGCCACTTCTCTGCTAGTTATTAAAAAAAATGCAGTTATAGATTTGAGCTTTCTGAAGTCGATTTTTGTATTTAAACAATTTTTAAGAATATGCGTACTTTTGAAAAACTAGGTTAAACAAACTAAAACCAAAAATTTTAAATATTTAAATTTTTTCTTTGAATAGTTTTATTTTAGCTGTGTGAGAGTACGATTTATGAAAAAAAGAAAAAAACTGCAGTATATTTTGTTTTTTTTAAGACAGGAAAATTGAGTAGAACTACTGGAATTTCAGCGAAGTGGCAACTCTGGTTGGGATTCGATTAAATACGTACGATACTGGCTGAACATTTCTGAATCTTTTTTTTTTTTGCTGACGATAATAGTTATACCTACCGTGAGTCAAAATTATTAAAAATTAAAAATACTACAACGAAAATATATATCTTCGTTGGTACCTACTGCAAAAATTCGTAGATCTATGTATGTTGGTATATATCAACAATTTTTCCCCTTTGATATTTGCATTTATGTGGCTGATGGATTTTTTGGCCAATCTCTTATCATATCTAATAATTTATTGGTAACTAATGAAATATTTGAAAAGTTCCCAAAGTAAGAACAAGAAGTATCTCACGAAGTATTCCTCAAACTTAAAAAATAGATTTAAATTAAAAAGACAATAATTGATCAAAGATAATCATGAAAAGCTTATTAAATTCCAATTTTCAAAGAAGATAATGATTAAGAAAAAGAGTAGATACCGACCTGATAATTTAATGCTTAAGAAACTAAATTAAACGAAGCACGATGTTCAGCTCTTGAATTAATTTGTCTCTTCAAAACTGTTGTGACACGTCTAAACTCTTGTTTTTCCTTCCAATTTGTGCAAATGTGTTTCTCCTTACAGTGGTTTTTGTTGTTGAGAATTATGTATATTTAATTTGGTTAAGGGGAAACTAATATCAGCTTGTCAAATGACTAAAAATAAACAGTTCTCCATTCTCGGTACGTGCATCACTTTGCCTGATCACCATTTTTTTGAATGACCTCATATTTGACGTCTTCCGACGCTATAAGAACGCTATAGGAAACAAATCTCAGTTTAAGTTTCCTTTGAAGGTTCAAAACCTTTTACCTATCATATACCTATATCGAGATTTTATGTATAATTAAGAGGTTGTAAAAATATCTCAGAAAATATAATATTTGTTCGATAAATCTATATCTAATATCTATATTTCCATAAAATATATACATCATAATAGAGTATTATTTAGAAGATGCCAGGGATGAGTTAATTTCTAGTTATTTGGCAAGGAAGTCCATCTATTAATAAATAAATAAATTTTTGTTATTTCAAAAAAAGCTAAGAGATCCCTTTTTCATTTCATAAATAATAAAATTATTAAGAAAACCTCACTCACCTTTTTGACCTTAAATGTTTTAAAAGTAAAAAACACACTTCCTGTTGTATGGTATTTCCGAAAAAAAAAAACGAAATTCTTTCTAGACGTCATTAAGTATCTATCCTTGTCACGAGCCTTATTTTATTATTCCTTTATCTTATCTCAAAAAATATCACCTAAGAGACACAATTTTTCCATCACTTGCTCGTTAATAAAGATAAAATGTAAACTTCAACCTCGTTAAAGTAAAAACAAAGTAGGTACCTTACCCACCTACATACACTATACATATACATACCTACTTACATACTTCCAAGTTGAAGTCAACTCCACGGAAACAGGAGCACGGAAATAGGAGGAAAACTGAAGGAACAAAAGTATATATATAAAAATATAAGTTAAAATATGTACTTCAAAACTTCTTTCTTAATTTTCACAAAAAGTCCTTATATCTGTACCTATATAGATATAGCTTAAAGTTATATAAATACAACGACAACACGGATGGATACAAAAATTCTTGTCCTTATTCACGCTTTTCTACTCCTTTTACTTTTTATGTTATTACTGTTTTACTGGTGGGGCTCCTGGTGATGTGCTGTGCTTCTTGATGGTATAAACATTCTCAACAAAACATCATTTTTGAAGAAAACCTAATAAAGTGTTGGACTGTGAACAATTTACTGGATGCCTTTTCGTAAAGGATCATCATCCAGCCACAACTCTCACAAATAATCACCATAACCTTATTAAAAAGTTTTATATCTTTTTTGCAAAATTAGTTGGAAAATTAATTTCCGCCATTGACCGAGAAAGAACTGGGTTGTTTGTGGTGTCGTCAAAAGTGCAAAAGCGAAAGGCATAAGAAATAATAGGGTAGCTATAGGTATACCAACGTATAAAGTATACAAGTGGAAACAGTAACTTCCTTAATTTAAGAATGTGTCGGATAAAGGTGAGTGACTGTATACTTTTAATCCAATGCGGCATTATACCGACAGCCGGCAGCGATGCCAGATGAATTTTATTTTTTAAAAAGTTATTCCATGTCAAAGATGTCCATTTATATTATGATCATTATCTTTGAATGAATAATTAAAAAAAGGGATTTGTTGTTTTATATATGTATTTTTGTCTTTGATTAAATTTTTTGTTTAAGAAAATACTTTTGATTTGCTTTTAAAATTCTTAAAGAGTTAAGTTTATCTTTAATATTTTGAGTTTAAGTATTTTTGAATATAATTAAGAACATACAGGTAAATTTTCTAGAAACAAAACTTATATTTTACTTATTTACAGTTATTGTCTAATAGCTGTTGAAAAGTAGAGACATAAATTGGTTTTTTGAACAGTTACTAAAAAGACATTGGCTAGTTTATAAAGAATACAACGGACTCTAGTTAACGCAGTTTAGTTTCGAGCCCTTGACTAACTTTTTTCTAAATTTTAAACACTTAACAACTCTTCTAACTAATTATAAGGGCGCAAAAATTTAAACAGTTCTCGTTTAAGCAATAAACCCGACTCTAATTAAAGCAGTGATTTATTTAAAAATTTGTCTTACTTTTAAACACTTTAAACAACTCTTCTTACTAAAGAACCTGTTTAACAAAACTCTAGCAAGCTTTTGTGAAACACGCCTAATTTTGACAGATTAATAAATCAAACAGAACGAAAAATAAAAATAAAAAAACAAAAAAAACCCAATCCGTCATTTTGCCCAGCTATAGGAAAGTGTTTCGAGATTTTAAAACGTTAAAATAGTGAAAATCCTAAACAAAAAAGTGAAATAAAAGTTAACATAGTGAATACTTGCAAAACTTTATTAAAAAAAAACATAAAACAACATGCGGTGCTCCGTTAAATCGTGTAAAAACTGAAAACTCCATATTATATGAGTTTTCAATTTTTTCTTTTCACGGGCTGATTTTGTCTCATATTATTCCACATAAAGTAATGTGAAGTGATGTTTTTTATGTTAATACATTATAGAATACTTTTCAGTTGATATTTTGTAGCATTTTGCTATAAAAAAGCAAATTGTTTGAACATAAAAACACACTTCAATCACGTGAGTAAGCTGAACCCGATCTGTGAAAATTGAAATTCTCGTCCAGGGTTGTATTTCTTTTTGTTGGTGATGCGCCATGGCGCTCAAATCCATTGAGCACCCGTAGTGCAGACTAATTTTACTTATTTTACTTACAGTGTGAAATGAACAAAAATTACACTGCTTTTTATGGGTGTTTTTACAGCATTTAAAGCAGCACCGCGTGTAGTTTTCTATTTTTTTTTTTCAATGAGGTATATTGCATGTGATCACTTTATTTACTTTTATTTACTAAACTTTTTTACTATTTTAACGATTCAAAATCTCCAAAACACTACTAAAAAAAAAAAAACAAATCAAAATTAATTTGGGCGCCCCAGCATTTAGCTGTATAACTGCACGCCTTCCCTGTGTGGATGCATTTGTGTTTGTGCAGTAACTTACACTATTTTGAAAAAAAACCTCACTTTTTCCTCGATATTCCCGTTCTTCTATTTCTTCTTCTATGAAAACAAATAACAAAGTGATAATTTCCCACAGATAAAGCATACTTTAAAAAGATAGAGAAGCGTTTTGCTGGTTTTAAAGTTAAAAGACCTTTTTAACGTTAAAGTATACTTCATGTCGTTTTAAATTTACAAAGAGCCGACTCCCATTTTAAAGTATGATTTAGAGCCGCGTTAAAATGTTAAAATTTTGCGCCAGTTTATTTTACGTGACAGAACAGAAAAATCCCTCCCCACTCCTTTAAAAAAAGGCTCAATTTGTTGAAAAAAATTGTGACTTAAATTTTTAAAAATATTTACTTAACAAAAACAACAACACTTACAATGTCATGCTATGGCTTTTTTTAAAGGCAGAAATTAATTGTTTTCATTTTTTTTTTAAATAATTTCTTAATTAATAGTTTTTTTTTTGAAAAATATGTTTTCAAACTCAAAATTTTGAAGAAAAACAAAATCAAAAAAAAAATATTCGAATTGATTTTTTTTTTCAAAATGTTACTTTATAATTCATTAAAAACCAGATGCTTAAATGTCTTATATAGTTTTTGAAAGAATTGAAAGTGGCAAAATTCGGGTTAAACTTAAATTAAAAATCATTTATTTTTGGCTGAAAACATAAGTATTGATAATATTATATGTATTAACTTTTGGTTAGTTAAAAGGATTATAGAAATTGGGGTTTTTGAGAACTGTTTTGATAAAAAATGATGCTTAAAACTTTGTGAAGCAACGCAAGCACCAGTCTGCTAGTCAATTATTACGAAAAAGTGTCCTGCAATGCTTTATGACAAACAGTGTTATTAGCTACAGGCAACTGCCTTTTGTTTCTGATTTTCAAAATACTTTTTTTTTAATTTATCTACAGTGATGCCAAAGCAGATTTTTTAAAACTCCACCGGATTCGAAAAAAAATGAAACAATTTTTTACTTGAAGAAAAAAAAAAATAAAGAATTGTGTAACTTTTAGGTACCTAAATAAAAAAAAAAATTGAGATTTACATAATATGTATGTATGAATACCTAGGCTAAGAAAGCACTTGCGCGACTATTCATCACAAAAAATGTTCTGACTTCCAATGTAAATGACCGCATATACCAAAAAATCGCGAATAAATTGGATAAAAGACTGAAATTATTTAAAATTTTTCTGGCGACATGACTGTCAACTTTTTTGCACACACTTGCAATTTAAATCTCGACGACTACAAATTATACATTCACATACACGCACTTGTGTTTTTCTGTCGCCCGATTTTTTAGTCGAAAGTAATGAGACACATGGTTTAAAATCAGAATAAGACTAAAAAATCACAATGAATAAAAAATTTAACTGTAGGATTTTTTAATCACAAATTTAAATAGATCAAATGGAAACAAATGAGACTGCATGTACTTGCGATTGAATAGTCGCGCGAATAAAATATCAAGTGCAAAAAACTGTTGCTCTCTCCTTGTTGACAGGTTTTCTTTGCCATCATGGTGGTGAGGCTAATTAACTTTTGTTTGAGTTATAAATGTCTGATAACAAAAAAACTGAAGGAAAAAAGGTAGGCGGGCAAGTAAAGTAAGTTACAGTTGTGGTAAATATTATAGGTGTGTTTTATTTATTGCTACTTAGCCAGCGCAGCACAAGTCTGAATAAAACGATTACTCAATCTATACGTTTATTTCAATAACACTGTCACCTTTTTTTACTGACTTCTTTTTCACCAGCAATCGAATTGTTTTTGTTTGCCAAGGGAAATTTTGCTGCGCTAGCTATGCAGCAATGAATAAAAGACACCTTATATATTTCAAATGCGTTTGAAATATTTTCCCTCCCATCATAAAGCCCATCCTGAATTTACCAAACATTTTTGTTCCCACCATTTTGGTTGGAACAAAGCACCAATCTGAGAACAATGCCTACACATTTTTGATTTTGTAGCTTTTTCGAAAGTTAGGTCTTTATTTTCCAACTAACCTACATATTTTCGAAAATTTTTAAATGTATAGTTTTAGAAATCAGATGAAATTTTGTCACAGTAATTTTAAAAATTAATTTAAATTTTTTTTCGAATTTAATTAAGAAAGTTATATTTAAAAAATTCCGACATATATTACCGTCTATATACTAAGGGCCAGTTTCACAGTGAAGTAAGTGTCACTTAAGTGTCGAATATGGAAAACTAATTCCCAATTTCACAGTATAAACTTATCGGAATAAGTGACACTTAAGTCTCCGATGTTGGCCACTTAAGTTCCACTTACTCAGGTAGTAAAACTGCGGCTTAAGTGCCAAAATGGGAAAATTAAGTGCCACTTATTTTGTAAAGTGTGCACTGTGAAACTGGCCCTAAAGGTATAATTTTTATGTGATCCCGCAGGTCCTAGAGCTCTCTGCCAATGGGCAATAAACATGCATTCAGCAAGGCAAGTTTTTGTTTCAAGTTGCCATTTCTGTTATCTCGTCTTTAAATAGAATAATATTAATCAATCTTTTATTATTAAAAGTCACTAAAGCTATTAAAGCAAGTGCGTATCACACACATATTCAAAAATAAATGGATCACATGGAAACAAATTGTTATATGAATATAACCCATGTTATAATTTATTAAATATCGAACAAATAGCCTAGAAAATGTAGTAGTAAAACTAAAATTTTGAAAAACATGTTAAAACAAATAGCAAAATTAAAACTGTTTAATTTTTGTTAGAAAATTAAATTACATATCTTTATATGTTGGCATAATCGTTGATGATTTTTCTCTGAATTTAAAGTAAAAAATAAGTTATAGAGAAAGAGAGAGAGAGAGCTAGGAAGTCGTAATCTCTTTTGAATGACATTATATATTCCTTGACCACATTTAAAATTATGAAAGAAAATAAATTAAATTTCGTATCAAAAATGATGCTTACATTTTTTTTTAACGATAATGCTTGAAATTGGTTTAAAAAATAGCGACTGAAACACAGCACGATAACTTAACTACCAATTATCGTAAAATTTCATAGACGTATCTATTTTCACATTATAAATGGAAAATCTTTTTTGTCTCTGTCAACTGGACTTAATACCCCTCTCAACAAAGCCACAGCACGCATATAAATTTAGTATACAAAGAACAAAAATACATTTCCGCGCTATAAAGTTAAACATTAATTTAAAACAAAAATACAAGTAAATTCCTATAAAATTAACAAGAAATCCCTTAAAAAATTAGGGATCAATGACCAAACAGCTCTCTCTCTCTCTAGATTTGTTTACAGATAAAGAAAAAGAATCCTTATTTTGGTATTGAAAATAGCACGTGCGGGATTCTGTGATTCGTTATTGTGTTTTCGGTAAATTTTCGTTGGCCCTGTATTAGGTATGTCTTGCTTTAGATATTTTTTTTTTTTAATTTCATTTTAATTTATTTTTTATTTGACTTCAGTGAAACTAGACTTTGACATGATAGGACTTTGAATTTGATTGTTCTTCAAAGTCCATAATATGAATAAAATTTGGGTATACATTTCCAATCCCATCCCGCGCATCTCTCACCATTTTTCAGCTTTTATTTTCTAAATTGATTGAATTTATTTATATTTGTTGAAGAGGCAAATTTGTGCAGGAAACAAATACTTAGCTTGAAATTCTGGACATTTCTTGTCAAAGTGTCTTTGTTTAGTAAAAGCTAAATATAGAATTTATTAGATTTTCTTAGATGGTTGACTATAGTTATAGACACCTGTTAATAGTTGGAAATATTTGGAAATATATTTAAATAAATTAAATAAACTGTCACTTTGGTCAAGGTTTAGACAGACAATTCCGTTGTCTAAGGTAGATAGATACAACTCTTAAATAACAATTAAAAAAGATTTTTTTTTATGAAATTCGGACGGCTCACAGTGGCCCATTTCGAGTTTTTGGATGCTAAAATCATATCTCTTAAACGAATAAGGATATCGTAACAATTTTTTTTTTTCCGGAAAGGGAATTTTTAAGGCTTAAAAAATATCTATACAGGGTGTTTCAGAATTTTCTCTTGAAAAAATAATTTTTACTTAAAGCGATAGACATAGTTTGTATTTCACTTTATAAAAGTTCTATAGTTTATATTCAGTGTAACAGCAGAGTGTTTTGAAGCTTATTTGACTGAAACATAGGGGAAAAAACAAAATAAACCAATATGAGCTAGAAAGTGGGGAAAAAAGAAAATAAAAAAATATTATTTTTATTTTTTATTTAATAAGTATATATTTTGACATATGTGAAAGACTAAAAAATATTTTATTGGTAGATTACAAGTCAAATAGTGAAAATAAAAAGTGATATAGATTACAAGTCAAATAGTGGACAAAAATTAAACAAACAAAAAATATACAGGGTGTTTTTGATAAGATGCAAAAAAAGGCTAGAGCATTTACGTTAGGTTGAGAAAAGAAAAAAATTGTACTGGATGGGGGGTCTATTTCCCCCCTTTTAGGCTGAAGATGCAATTTTATATGAAATTGACTCGAATTAAAAAAAAATAATAAAAATCAACCTTTTTTTAACCCAAAAATCCATCCATTGATTCTGTTATTAAATATTTTGTATGAATAGTTTTGGAAAAATACATTTTCAGCTCCAAAATTTTTAATAAAAAATGGACTTACTTCTTCAAATGAATTCTCTATAGTACAGCTCTATGCTACTTTATGCAGACGAATTTTTGGGATTATGAGAACAAATATAATTTTTTTTCACTGTTAATTTATAGGCCGGATTTTGCAGTGTTTTTTTTTTTTTGCAACTCAATTTAAAGTTGAAAAAGTGGGCCCAAAAGAGCGTTTACTCAAAACTATATAAATAAAAATATAAAAAAAATTTTTTTGCCACCATACAAATTTTTCTACTTTGACTGACCCTTCAAGCTAAATTATTCATCCAAACGATTTTTTTACTTGCGAAATATCTATAGGTAGGTAGGTACTATATGGCAAGTTATGGATTCGAAAAAAAAAATCGCACTCGGGATTTTTATCAAAGTTGACATTACGATGACAGCATGGTCGAAAAAAGTGGGTCTCGCAATTCTGTCCGTCTTTCCTTTTGGCTGCAGCCTTAACTGGTCAGTCAATTTTCTTCAAAGTTACCTGCCGTACCTACAAATGTTTTTAGCAAAAAATGAAAATATTATTTTTTTTCAAAAACGTGCCCAAAACTTTTTTTTTTTAATTCAGTTTTAAAAAAAATAAATGGTTAAAATGGTTCCTTCCATACAACCATTTTTTTGATTTTCGATTTTCTCAAAAACAGTTCACTTGATATTGATCAATTTTTTTATGAAGAATGTACTATGAAGAAGTTTTAAAAGTTTTGTATACCAAATTTTTCAATTTTTTTTTTGGATTTTTAAAAAAAGTTTCAAAATTTTTTTTTGAGAACTTAATATTTAAGTAATTAAGCTTGGCATCCTGCAGTTTTTTAACATTATCTAGCAGATTTTTTATGAAAATTATTCTTATGCCCAAAAATAACGGTACCTCCCATACAAATATTTAAAAACCGGTAGGTATTGAAAATCTCAGTTTTCTCAAAAACGGATTCTACGATTTTAATAAAAAATTTTGTGTGAACTAATATCTGTACGATCTACCATATTATTGGAAAAAAATATCTCTCCTTTAAAAATGGTATCTCTCATAAAACCATTTTTTTGATTTTCGACAATACCATTATCAGTTGAACTGATTTAAATGAATTTTTTGCACAAAAGCTTCAAATAAGTTATAATAATAATGCATACCAAAATTTTCAAAATAATAAATTATTGATTTAAAAAAAAAAATTTCAAAATTATTTTTGAAAATTCCATATTTCGAAAATTACATATTTTTTTTTAATTAATTTTTTAACTCCGCATTAATAAAAGCTAAAAAATTAGGTACCATTTTTTTAATTTTTCAAAATATAAGATATAAAAACAATTTTTTTAAAAAACCGCTCAAACTATTTTCAATTTTTTTTTCTCATAAATTGATATTTTCAGAAGAAAAATTATTATTGCCCCTAATTTGCATAAACGGGTCACTGTGTGGCTGTTCAATGTTAGACAACATTAATAAATACGACTGTTACAGCCAAATTAATAAACGTGGGTTAGGCTTTGTTCGTGGACTATGTAAGTGCAAAATATTAATAAAACAAAATTTCTATACTAAGTAACGTTTAACTTATGTCGCTAAACCACCGAAGAAGGTGGTTTAGTTACCAAAGTTACTTATTGTACAAAATTTTCTTAAGTGATTTTTTTTCTTTAATATTCCACGAATATTTTGTTTTTATTAATGAAAAATTTTAACCCATAGGTTAACTCTTTTTCCATGATTAAGTAAACTCTTGGAATAAAGGTGGAATAAGCGTCTCTAATTACCTAATACCCAAATAAACATAAAGCAGGCAAATTCTAAAGACCAATTTTTTCATGTTTTGGCTTCAACAAATAATCTTTCTTTGGGAATTTAAGACAAAGTATCGGACGACAAGAGTTGTTTAAAAAAGTATATCTAAATAAATATTTTTAATCAACACATTCTTTCTCGTCGACACAAATAAAAATTGAAATTTGAAATAAATCGATTTTAAAAATAAAAGAGGGGATGAAAAATTTTTTTTTCTCCAAGATTAAGACTTTTAGGAACTATTAAATTCTATGTAAAACCATAGTCTGTTACAAATTTTTCTTATATAGGTATAATATAACCCCCCTTCCCCCTATCTATTGTGTAGTTTGACTATACTATCAGCCAATTCTTGAATTTATATTATGTATTTATTTTTGAGAAATTATAGAGATCTCACAAACCTGGATTAAATTGCATAATACTTTTACTGTGAAAAGCAAGAAACTAAATGCAAATCTTGGAATTGTTTAGAATTATTTATTATAAAGAATATTTTGTGGTTTTTATATTTCAAGTTTTCTGTTATTAGGTATTTTATTTACAACTATTTATTCCATTCTTTGTATAATTTGGAAAATGGCAATACTTTGGGGAAATGTTCAACAGAAAAACAACTCCAAAAGGACCCTCCAGTCAGGGTACAATGTATGTACATCAATGTATAATCCACACTCACCAACATAGAAAAACATGAAAAGATAGTTCCAATAAATTCATTTTTAATGTCAAAACTACTGAACAATATTTTTTTTTTAGCTATAAGGACATTTTCGAGATTATATAGTTTAAAGTATGAGATAGAGACTCCTTCACCCATCAGCTCTTCCTGCTGTTTTGTGGAAGTTGCACTGATAGTGGTGATTGGAAATGTTTTTTTTTTTTTTTTTAATTTTATTTCTTGACTATTTTTTTTTTCTCTTCCCTTTTCTGAAGCCCTCCGTGTGTATGTATCCGATAAAATGAGGTCAAACAATTTCTTCTCTTTAACTCAAAGCCATTTCAAGTCTTGAAATTTAAAGGCAAGTTATAAGAAAGTTTTGCAAAAGAAATGCATATTCCTGGGCCGACAAAGATGTGGTTGCGGAAATTTCCATCTTTAACTACAAATAAGTATATTTGGCTGCTGATTTCATGGAAGCAAAAAAAGGGAAACTATATGCCTTCAGCAACGTAAATATAACGCAGTTAAAGAAAATCGCCTAGTTCTATATATATGTATGTATATGTATGTGTACTCTTGGACCGCAAACTTTTTCTTCTGCTTAATAAAATATTCTCAAAGAATCCAGTATAAGATGCGCCACGAAGCCAAATATTGTGGTTTTATCCCTTTATTTTTGTTCTTTGTCTTGAAACTTAATTTCATTCTTCCTGCAGGAAGGAATCTATCTCTTTTTTTATTCCTACTATGTTGTGGTGTGCACATTCAATTCATAGTTGTGGCTGAGTTCAAGGAGTAAAGGAAATATATATGTATATGTATATACCAGAACATCAAATTGAGAAAGAAACCATATATATACCCGGTAGGTATACCTTTCGTAGGATGTATATGTATATGGATGTGGAGGATCCTTGTTGTGAATTTTTAGTAGTTCTATAAGTTTATATTTATACAATTTAAATTTGTATAGCGCAATAGCAAATAGAATCAACTATTTGAAGAACAAACTTTTCTGCCAAAAATATATAAAAAAAATAAGTAAATAATGATATAGGTCGATAACATTTTAACAATAAAGACGTAGGTAGGTAATATCAAATTCTAGTAAATGAAACTAGATAGGTAACGCAACATTTTTGAGGTATCTACATAAAATTAAAAGTTCAAATTTCTTTTAATAAGTTGTGTAAAGTTGTAACTAATTTATTATCAATAAAATTTGCAGTAAAGACTTTGGAAAGATGAAATTTGGCCCCAATGAAAAAGGTGAACAATTATCTCAAAGAATTTTTTTTTTTTTTGTGACACAATTTTTTTGTAGGAACAAATAATATGGAGCCTTCATTTTAATATAAAGCCTTCATTTTAAGGTGGGTAGTTATTGCAAATGTGTGTTATAATAGTTCAATATTATTATGATAGGTCATCGAATTTGAAGATCACATAGTTTTTTTGTTAAAAAGGATTTTTTTGGAAATATCATTTTTTTAGATTTTTTCCGCCAACTTCAGTCTTATTTAGGGAACCATATAAATGCGTTTTTGAAACATAAAATGAAAAATTATCCATAAAAGCTACAAAATTAATTCTTACTCAACAAATTATGAGTTCTAAGGCTACAAAAAAATTCTAAAATTCAAATTTTGACCAGAATAACGTCTTATTTTAGGTTTTAAAACAAAAAAAAAGCTATGCAAGCTACAGAATCGGGGTTTGGGTATAATGTATAATTAAGTTTAGGGAGACTTCAAATTGGTGCAAAAAAAATTGATTTCTCAATTCGATTTCTCTCTCTAAAAAATTGAGAAATCAAATTGATTTCTCAATTTTTTAGATTGTGGCAAATCCGTTTTGAGCTTTTAAATTATTAAAATGGCGGAGGGGGCGTGGTTGTGGAAATTTGATTTTTCTTAGTGTAAAACTTCTTCATTGATTGGAGCATAATTTTATACTTTAGATAAGAATATCAAAATCCATTGTTTTGTTCAAAAATGACGGTTTGAATGTTTCTGAGAAAAAATTTATGTATGTAATTTTCAATTTTCTTAAAAAATGAAATACGTAGGTACAGCCATCTGGTTTAAAGCATTCGATTAAAAAATAATAAGAGTATCCAAAATTAAAACCGAAATTAGTACTTAACAACGTACAATTTTGAAAAAAAAAAAAAATTATTATCAATTTTTTCCAATAGTTTTATTTTTAAAATTTTGATATTGAAATTATGTAATTAATTCAAAAACTAAGCAATAAAATAACTTGATTTACAATCATAATTAAAGATGGGTTCTTGAGTTCTTTTAAGTGTTGCCGAATTGTTTTTTTATTATTAATTTTCATTTTTAGAATTTTTTTTTAATTTGCCCCTCCCACCTTAAGGGGCGGATATATAAAGTGGCCCAATATCTTAAAATCATGTTCATATAATGTAACAAAAATGAATTAAATTATATGCTTTTATCCAATTAAGCCATTCCACCATATAGAAAATTAAAACCCTTAACTCTACCGATAAGTTTATTTCGAAAACGATCATTTTTATGTAGCCCCATTTTCTTTAAACTTGGTACCTATGGCATTTTTTGATCACCGCGCCCAAGAAGTATTTTTGAAGTAAAACTTCTTTTGCGGCATGGGGGTAAAAAATTTTTCTATGGAGCTGTCAGTGACATGTCAAACCGACATACAAATTCCCGTCACGAATTACAAAATTCAGCGTCACGATATTATATTTTCGTTAAATGCAATTGTTCGTGCATTTAATATATTCGTTAAGATGGTTAGTGAATTCGAGTAAGGGTTTTTTGTGGGAAGAATTTTATTTCTGAGGATTTTTTTCGGTTGTGTTGGATGTTCGGCCATTGGTCGATTTAATGCGAGGAAGCATAAATTATGTATAGTTGTAGGTTTATTGGTTTTGCATGGAAATATTCTGCAATCTATTGTGCCTCTCGCTCATTGGGTGTTGTTGAAGTAAAACTTCTTTTGCGGCATGGGGGTAAAAAATTTTTTTATGGAGCTGTCAGTGACATGTCAAACCGACATACAAATTCCCGTCACGAATTACAAAATTCAGCGTCACGTGACGATTTTGCAACGGTTCTGAGTTTCAAATCGGGTGCTCTGAGTGGTAGGACTTGAAAAATACTTGCCCTGTTGTCGTGAAAGAAGTTTTACTTCTAGCGCGTGTACATAAGTACGCACACTCTTTTTTTTTGTAAGATCCAAACTAACGGCCTTCCTCCCGTACAATTTTTTTTAGAAAATAATGAATGAAAATTATTTTATTACTTATTTTTTATTTAAATTCAGTAATTTTGTGTATGAAATTAAAAAAAAAAGAAAAGATAATTAGAAAATTGGTTAAGGACCATTTTTTTACCCGTTGGTATATGGCTGAAAATTGTTGTTTAAAAAATATAGTCATAATTTTCGAAAAAAAAAAATTATTTTGGAAAAAGTTCCAAATAATTTTTTTTTTTAAATTCGGTATTTCGAAAATGGGTCGATAATTTTAAAAAAAAATTAATATCTCAACTCTGCCGCATTAATAAATATTAAAAAATGGCGCACCAATTGTTATCTTAAAAGCATTTATAAAATTTTGCGTATTGCCGGGGTGGCCCCGGCGCAGTGGAAGTAGTGCTTGACTGTTAACCTGGATGTGTGGGTTCGATCCCCAGTCTAGGCAGCATTCTTTTCTATACTCCCTCAACTGAACGCTACCCCTGGGATTTAGTGAGATAATCAAAACCTAATTTCTCAAACCACTGTGCCAACAAAAATCTATCCTTTCCTTCTATTCCTTCTAACATTTGCCTAATTTATAAGGCCCTAGGTCTTACTGGCATATATATGTTTGTGTTGTTTAAATTAATTTTTAAAAAACCTCTTCAACGATTTTTGAATTTTTTGTCTCATTTACTATGATTTGTGTACGTAGTGTATGTAGGAGGCGTTAGAGCCCTTTTTCACATTTTAGACGCCCTCTGTCTACGGTCTTGGGCTAAACCCACTGTTTTGTTAAAATCAATTTGGAAAGCAAAATTTTATCTAAATACAAAATTCCATCCAAATTGTTAAATTTATTGACTAAGCGCCCCCACGGGCCTGGATGATACCTATTTTAATTGGCTTTGAAAGTATAGAATTTATCCAAATGCAAAACTTGAACATAAATCATTCAATTCACTGTGGAAATAAGCGCCTCTTTAGGAGCCCCTGGGACTCAACGGTCCTGGATGACACCTGTCTAAATAATATTTTTAAAGTAAAATTATGTCATAATGTAAAATTTCATCAAAATCGTTAGAGTCGTTTCAGAGGAACCAAAAAATGAGAAAAAGGGGCGTGCTAATAGGCGGATTTTACCAAACTTAATTTTTATTTATTTTTTCTTCATAAGAATAGGCCCTGAAAATGCATCTAAATCATTTGAGTCGCTTCTGATAAATAGAGCGGTTTCCGCTAAAAAATTAAAAAAAGCAGTGGGCTGATTTCCGAGAAAACAAGTACATATAAATTTATAAATATATATACAAGAACAGCTCGTTTCAAGTAGCTCTCATAAATTATTTGTTTCCTTTAAAAACGGATGAATAAGTTTAATATATTCAGAGTTTAAAATCCCAGTTTCATTGGACATGAAAACAACATTCGTACATTTTTTTTTTATTAGCCTACTTTTTAAAGCCGGAACAAATATAACATATTTTCATTAATTAAAATATTATTTTTGATTAAATTTCACAAAAAGCCCAACTTCTATATTTGTATGTATACATTATATACACTCATAAAAATCTGCCTCATTTAAATATTAATCCTCTTGGCGTAGTATTAATTTAAACTTTGTTAATTTTGTTTGTCATTTCGTTACATTTCCGAATTTAATTTGACAGTTGACTGCATATTTTTTTTTCTTTTTCTTTTTTTTCATATTTCCAACAAATTGGATTAAATTTATGTAGGTAAATATTTTATTTTGAAATTTTAGTTTTTTTTTTTGTGGAAAATGAGATGCTTTCAATTTCAATATACAAAGTGGGGAAAAATTAATGTCATAACTTGAATGTGTCATAATTTTAAAAATATGAAATGGCGTCAAATGTCTAAAACAAACAGTAATGTTAAACGAATTTAATTTGTCGTAAGTTGCTAAAGCTGGAATTTTGGTCTCGAGTATTGTCAGTTTCAGCAGAACAGACCCAAACGCTCACTCAACTAGGCCGATGATGGAAACTTTGAAACGCCAATTTTGTACGCTGTATACATAAATAAGTATTTAAAATTCAATGGCGCAAAATTTTCAAAACAGGATTTCGAAAATATTCGACAAGTTAGCATCGTGCTGGCTTTTTAGCATTTTATTAATGTTTAAATCAACAAATGCCTATTTTATCTTTTAATAGCATCATACTCATACATCATAGCATCACGCACTCCAAATGTGACTTTTACAATTAAAAATGTGAAAATTGTGTGCTTGCTTTTTTTTCTTGTCACTTTTTTAGGCGTATTCACCAGAAGTGTATGTAATCAGACTTCAATAAGAAATTTTTCATTCAAAAACAATTAGGTAATCTTTTATTTTTTATGACAAAATTTAATTTTTTTTAACATCTGTAAATAAAACCTCTACACCGAGAAAAAACACTTTAAATTCTTGAACAAAGCACTTTTTAATTAAAATTTAACATATTATATGTAAGACAAACATATTGAAAAGTTTTCGATTTGAAAGTTACAATTTTTTTAACTTTAACGCGAACTTAAAAGTGATAGGTATCATTTAAATTTAAAGTTTCACAATTTTTAGCTGCAAGGAAAAGTTTTCCTTTTAAATTCATAGCAAACACTTTAAATTTAATGACTCACGCTTTAAAAAAAAAATCAAAAATATTTGTATTAAGACTAAAATGAAACACTTTTAATTTGAAACTAACATTTTTAAAAGTCATTTAAAAGCAGTAAATGATGTTAAATTTGAAGTGTTTTTAATTTAAAGCATATATTTCAAAATTTCTGATTTTTCATTTCTCAAAAATTTGCTGAGACATTATACTTACTTTGAATCTTAATCATTGCTACATGTCTATATCTTTATAAGCTTTCACTTAATGACCAAAAAAATTGGCGTTTCAATACGCAAATAATAGATGTTTTTTTTCCAATCCCGGAACTGATTGAAAAAAACGATATCGGAGATTTGCGACGCCATTACAGAAAACAAATGGAGTTTCCATACAAACTATCGATAACAAGTATGTAATTACCGCTGGTAAAACAGTTCTTGTCTGTGCTTAAGTTAAGCCCCAAAAATTAGCTGGGTTTAGCTAAGCCCATTGCGGATTAGTTGTTGTTGCATTTTACATGTAAATTATTTAGCCCCGAATAGTTTTTTTCATCCAATTTCCTTCGGGCTTGGATAAAAACACGTCTTATGTTTAGTTCAGTTCATCATATTATATAGATTTCATGAAAAATGTATCTAGTGTGAACATATTCAAACAATGTTCAGAGATTCAAAATGTTTTTCTTCTAAATCAAAGCGTTAGTTTTCAAATCACTATAAACTCATAAATAAAATTAAACGCAAACACTTTAAAATTGAATGCCGGAATTTTAAATTCAATGGGTTTTTATATTAGAATGCCAAATCTCAAATTAAGTGTAATTTTTTTAAGTCAAATGATATCATTTTAATTTTAAATCTTCAAAATATATAATTAAATGTGTTCATATTATATTCGAAATTGTTGTGTTTGTTAAATAAAAGGTCATTCATTTTTTGGTTTTAAAAGTAAAGCTTTATAAAACACACACAGCGATACATTTTTTTATGAAAATTTTATTTCATTATAAAGTTTGCACTTTGCCATTAAGTGTGAAAAACAATATCATTCAAATGGCCGCGCGCCTCGGGAAAATTCACAGCATGCGATTATTTTGAGGTAATTTTTAACCACTTTTTCGCACATTTCGGGTGGTATCTCGGCCATAACTTGAGTAATGTTGGTTTTTAATGCGTCTAGAGTTCGGGGATTATTTGCGTAAACACGGTCTTTTGCGTATAGTCCCACAGAAAAAAATTTAACGGTGTCAAATCGCATGATGTTGGTGGCCAATTGACGTCGCCAAATTGTGAAATTACGCGACCAGGAAACTTCTCACGAAATAATGCCAAAATTGATCATGTTGTGTGGCTTGTTGCTCCGCCTTGTTGGAACCACATATCGTCCAAGTCATGATCTTCAATCGCCCCCAGCTAAAAAAAATCTGTTGTCATTCTACCATCTCGCTCCAAATTGACTGTAACCGTCTGGAAACTGGCATCTTCGAAGAAATACGGACCAATGACACATTTCGACCACAGAGCACACCAAATAGTCACTTTGTCTAGATGCAACAGCACCTCTTCGATCACTTGTGGGTTTTCTGAGCCTCATATGTGGCAATTTTCGTTGTTTACATACCCACCGAGTGAGAAATGTGCCTCATCGCTGAAGAAAATGTTGTTAGAAATATGCGCGAAAAGTGGCTACGATTGACTCACCACTTTTGTAGTAAGTTTTAATAATTTAAACGCGTTGTTCGATTGTTAATAGATCCATTATCGTAAATGGCAATTATCCAACTAAATATTATGATACTTCAAATGACAGCTGAGTTCGACAGGTGTCAAATGCCAGCGCTACCAACTTGAAACCACGAAATGAATGAACCTGTACAGTTTACACATTAAAAGCAATTTCTCTTAATTTCAAAGTTAAACGTTTTAAAACGAAAACATTTCCTTTTAACTTTGGCAATTTTGTTTTTTTTTGTTCTCATGAAACACTTTAGATTTCAGCAATTTAAATTTAAAAATGGGGACTATTGATTTTAAAGTGCACTTTATCCCTCAGTGTATAGAGTAATCTTGAATTTCTTTTTTAAATATTTTCTTGTATTATTTATTTGAATATACCTACCTATGTTTTTGAATAAAATAAAGTTGACAAAAATTAGCATTGGTAGCTCCTCAATTTCATTGTTTTCGAAAAAAAAAAGTATTTAGCATTTTTAACAAATCTTAAAAAAAAATCTCAAAGAATGTCATGGCCACAATTGCAAATAGGCAGAATCGCCCTCACTAGGTATCATTGGTATAGCACATAATGTTTGTTTAATATCTCGAAGTGGATTATATTTTTACGAATCTATAACTTGCCTACCCATTACTGCTACATTTATGTATATATATATAAATGTAGTTCCTATATTGCAAGTGAAATGTACTCGTATATCTATAATATTTTTCTTCTTTTTTTTTTTTGTTTGACTGAAAATTTATGAGATGGGATCGGTTTGTTTGCCTTTCCGTTTGCAAATACCCAATGGCACATCTTGGCTCTCATAGCTATGTATAGGTAGGTATATATGCAACAGGAACAAACAATGTGCAAATTGTTAAAAAAGCAATCATCCTGGAATGACATAAAACACAAGAAAAGGAAGAAACTCGTTGCGGGATGAAAGATATACATACCTATCTATACATACCTATAAGTATTATGAAAGAGGGAATGTAACCTTTTCCTTGAGTTTTCTGCCAAAAGGAATGACTTCCATTGTCCATAAATAAAATATGTATGTGTATATATTTATATCTTAAGTTTTCATTTTGTTTTTCTTCTCCTTTTCAATTTTTTTTTGTTCTTTTTTTTTTCTATTAACTTGAAGAAAATGTTGTTAGAAAGCAAAAATGAAAATAATATATAATATAGGACAATGTGCTTTGGAAAATGAATTATTTCGAAAACAAACAACAGAGCACAGCACAGCTCAGCATATAGCACAGAGACATGACTTCCGGTGGCTGGCTAATTTAAAAATTGAAAGCCAAAAAATAAAAGGTTAAATTGAATTTATTTGTTTTTAAGCAGGTTGTTTAGCAAAAAACATTGGCGCAAAATTTTAAACATTTTAACGTAGCTCTAAATCTACTTTAAAATGGGAGTCGGCTCTAAATAATAACTTTAGAATGAAAGTCGGCTCTTTGTAAATTTTAAACGACATAAAGTATACTTTAGCGTTAAAGAGGTCTTCTAACTTTAAAACCAGCAAAACGCTTCTCTATCTTTTTAAAGCATGCTTTATTTGTGGGAAATTATCACTGTGAGTGTGAGTGTGTTTTAGGAATGTTTTGAAATAAGTCGTTAAAATAGTAAAAAAGCTTAGTAAATTAAAGAAACAAGTGATATAAAAGTAATTAAAGTGATTACATGCAATACAAAAATGTACAAAAATTGGAAACTACACTGTGATTGAAGTGTATTTTTATTTTCAAACAATTTGCTTTCTTATAGAAAAATGCTACGAAATATCAATTGAAAAGTATTCTCAAATAATGTATTAACCTAAAAAATATTACTTCACATTACTTTATGTGGAATATAAGACACAATCAGCCCGTGAAAAGAAAAATTTGAGAACTCCATATTATAGGTGTTTTTACACGATTTAATGTTGTTTTATGTTTTTTTTATAATATATTGCAAGTATTCACTATGTTAACTATTATTTCACTTTTTTATTTAGTATTTTCACTATTTTAACGTTTTAAAATCTTGAAATACTTTCCTACAGCTCGGCAAAATTACGGATTGGGTTCTTTTTGTTTAATTTTTCGTTCTGTTTGATTTATTCAGCTGTCAAAATTAGGCGTGTTTCACAAAAGTTTGCTGACGTTTTGTTAAACAGGTTCTTTAGTTATAAAAGTTGTTTAAAGTGTTTAAAATTAAAAAAAATTTAAACAAGAATTTTTAAATAAAGGACTGTTTTAACTAGAGTCGGGTTTATTGCTTAAACGAGAACTGTTTAAAATTTTGCGCCATTGAGTTTTGTAATTTAAAAAAGACTGAAAATCACATCTTGTTTACTACAATATTGGATAATTTACCGTAATATTTGAATAATAAATACAGGGTCAATCATTTCGAGGTTTGAAGTTGGTAGCGCCGGCATTTGACACCTGTCAAACTCAGCTGTCATTTAAAGTGTCATAATATTAGTTGAATGTTTGCCAATTACGATAATGGATCGCTTAACAATCGAAACAGAAAATTGTAGGTCCATTCTATTATTAAAAACTAACAACACGGACACAGGAATGGTTGAGAGTTGTAGACCACTATAGCCCCTGGTTCTCCACGAGCTGTCGTGCCAATTTTTATATTGTAACGAACCGTTATTACATTTGCAGGTATCCTTATCTTATATCCATACGATCTCTACTTAGTATAATGTAATAAATAGATTACATGATCCTTATCATTTGAAATAGAGTAAGACCCGCTTAAGAAAAACCTGATTATCTTTTTCATCGCCGATTATGAACCTTGAAACATATTTTCAGTTAAATTTAATATTTTTCGTTGAAAAAAACTCTATTAAGTGAGAGAAAAATTGAACCAAACAGAACAAAAAATTTTTTTTTTACGTGGACTTTCGGAACCTTTTTTGCGAATTTGGATTATGAAAGAAGTTTTTCATATTTAAGGAAATTCAACTTGAGTAAGCAATAGGCTGAAGATTTTTGAAAGAGGTAATAGGAGAGGGTGGAAGAGCAGTTTTTTAGAAGTATGGCGAGGAAACTATCAGGCCAAGGATTAAAATCATCATTGAGTTGATTTCATTTGTTTTGGATGAGAGAAGGTTAAGGGATAGTTTAAGGAATAAATGGTCAAAGATAGAAATTTAGGAAATAATCGAAATAAGCAGAATAAGGTTACAAATGATAACATCGGCAAAAACCGCAAAAGATAATTTAAAGAATGTTGCGAAAAAAATGGGCGATAGAGTGAAGATCGTTTGAAGTTTCACTTTCGAAAGACTGCGGGAGGTTGGGAATCCATCGGATTTTCGTTTGAAGTTGACAAACCGAAAAAATGATTGGAATCTTTGATAAGGTTAGTTTGCGTTTCCATTAGAAAGCTTTGATAGAGAGAGTTGTAATGTTCGGTAAAATGAAGATGGCTGCCGAGATAATTAGAATAATCTGTGGAAGATCGAGTAAAATAAAATAAAATAAAATAAAATAAAATAAAATAAAATAAAATAAAATAAAATAAAATAAAATAAAATAAAATAAAATAAAATAAAATAAAATAAAATAAAATAAAATAAAATAAAATAAAATAAAATAAAATAAAATAAAATAAAAATGAAATGAAATGATTTAAAATAAAATAAGTTTCTTTCCACGTTTCTTATAGAAAACGTAGCGCGCTAACCTTATAGCTAAGAAAAAAAAACCTCGCATAATACTTGTATATTAATGGTCTTATTTATAAACGTTGTCTAACTTTAAATAACTCTCTAACTTTGGAAAATGTGTTCAAAAACATTGTTTATTTTTGTCATATAGCTGCCTAACATAGACACAAGAGTAGATTGTCTTAACCGTGAATAATGTGATATTTATTTTTATTAAATAAAGCATATTTCCACCAATTTGAAAATAGTTAGACAGTGTCTAAGTAGACAAAAATCTAATAATTACGACTGTAAGTGTTTGTTTTTTTGCAATCCCGAGTACAATTGGCTGAAAAAAATGACAACGTGACGCCATCACAGAAAAAAATGGATTTCCATACAAACTATCGACAACAAGATATGTTATGCACGCCGCACTGTGGTCCAAAAAGCCAAAAGTCGCGGCAAAAATACAAAATTCGATGTATTTTTTAATTTGTTTGTTTTTTATTTCTAATAGAAATATAGACAGAGCTTCAAAAACAGCAAACGAAATATTTTTTTTTTTAATTTTTAGTTTATGAAGCTTTTCAAATGTGGGCAATTTTGTTCTAGAGTAAAAAAAGTAAACAAAACACTAATTTATTTATTTTCTTTATTGCAATTATGGCACATTCAATGAAAATCTTACTTTTATTCAATGTAACGAGGTTGTTTTGCTTGTAAGTAAATCAAAACTTCAAATAAAAAAAATAATATTTTTAACAATTAAACCAAAAAAAATCTCTTTTTTTATGAATTTTTGAGATTTGAATAGAGCTACAAAAAAAGACTCGCTTGGTCCCGCTGAAAAATTACCAGGATTTTTCAGCCTGACTATTTTTTAAACCATCATGCAAAATTGCAGCTGCAAATTTTTGCAATGTTTTGAGAAAATGTTATTTGTTTAAAAAAATCATGTTCTTGGTGCTACATTTTGGTCTTAAAACCAAATTTACTTTTGGAATGTTTAAGTTATTTTCTTTCTCAAAAGAGCTAAGAACGTGAAGTTTTCTCTATATTTCAATAAGAAAACATTTTGTTGTTATCTTGATCGTAAAAAAATCCGCCCACTTTCACGCCCCTTTTTATTTAAATTGCAATTGTACAATCAATAAATAAATAGCAATAAATGTACAATCTTTTGAACAAACTATTAATAGTTATGAACATTCAATTTTTGTAATCTGCCCACTTTTACGCCCCTTTTTGAATAAATTCCTCTTATCTAAAAGAGTTTTTAAAACTAAGTTAGGTAAATAGGAATTAACGTTGACAATAAAGGAACTTATAATCCTAAACCCATTTTGTTTTTGAAACCTGCTAAAAGCATGAGACTGATTTCTTCATTACCTTAATAAAGATTACAAGCGATATCGATACCAAAATACCTTCAATGTTTCACGGATACGTTAAAATTAAGATTTATACAATATGCTTGGTAAATCACCAGACCCAATTATTCTATCTGAGATCTCAAAAAGAGCTGGAAATAAGTTATTGCCCAGATTGCCCAGATTGCCCAGAAGTGGTATATGTTGAAAATGATGATGATGCCAATGATGTTTCTATAATTATTAAAAAAAAAATAGCGCTATGTATTCTATTTTATTTTATTAAAAAAAAAAATTATTTATTAAAATGTTGGTCCGTTCACTTTTTTCCTACACTGTCTCACATAAAATTAGTCACTTAAACAGTTTATAGGGGGTTTACCACGATATCTAGAAACCAATAATCTAGAAAGCAAAAATCTCGAGAGTAAAGATCTCGAAAACAAAAATCTAGAATTGAAAAAATCTCGAAAGCAAAATCTAGAAATACAAAAATCTAGAAGAAAAAATCTCGAATGCAAAAATCTAGAGTTAATAATAATTAATAACCATATTTTTTGTTAACAATGGGACATAAGTCCCAAATTTTTTAGAGGCATATAGAAGATAATAATTTGTTGTTGGTTTAGTACAGGGCTAGAACCCAGCATTGAGGTATGTAAGCAACCCCCCTGCTTGGGCACACTATAGGATTTGGGGTAGGTGCGAGGTTGGGTTTATGAAAAATTTCTTTTTATCATTTGGTGTGGGCTAACATATAATAACCGTGTTTAGTCATCGTCAAATAACACAACTATATAATCACAAGTGGGCCCAGAAAAATAAATTGTTTAATAATCTGAATATATAATAATCTTATTACTTTAAACGAGTTATTCTTGTATATTTATATATTTATATATTTATATATATTTGGTTTCTCGGAAATGGCTCCAACGATTTTGATAAAATTTTCAGAGTTTATTACGATGAACGAGATAAAAAATAAAAAATTAAATTTAGTAAAATCCGCCCACCCCGCGCCCACTTTTCTTACTTTTAAGTATGACGGAATCGGTCTGAAATATCTTTATTACTCGGAAACGGCCCAAGCGATTTGAATTAAATTTTCAGAGTTTACTTTCATGGGTAAGAAATTAATTAAAAAAATAAAATAAGTAAAATCCGCCTACTACCACGCCCACTGTTATTAGTTATTGGCTATTCGAAAACGGCTCCAACGATTCGGATGAAATTTTCAGTGTTTATTGTTTTGATCGAGAAAAAAAATAAAAAAATATATTTAGTAAAATTCTATGACTGCCACGCCCACTTTTATTATTGCTTGGTTTCTCGGAAACGGAACTAGCCATTTTAATGAATTTTCCAGAGTTTTTTCTCCTCAATAAGAAGAAAAATCTAAAGGAAAGTTTAGTGAAATCCGCCCACAGCAACACCCACTGCACCGCCCACTTATTTCGTTTTTAGTTTATCGGAAACGGGTCTTACAACTTAGATGAAATTTTATGAGAACGTTCTCTTTTATAGGTAGAAACAAAATTTAAAAAGAAATAAGTAGAATCCGCCTGCTGCCACGCCCACTTTTATTATTTCTTAGTGCCTCGAAAACAATTCAAACGATTTAAATGAGGTTATGAGGTTATAAGAGTTTATTCTTATAACAAAAAATTGAAAAATTCTTTTACTAAAATCCACACACTGCCACGCCCACTTTTATTATTGCTTGGTTTCTCGGAAACGGAACTAGCCATTTTAATGAATTTTTCAGAGTTTTTTCTCCTCAATAAGAAGAAAAAAGTTAAGAAAAGTTTAGTGAAATCCGCCCACTGCTCCGTCCACTTTTGTCGTTTTTAGTTTATCAGAAACGGCTCCGACAATTTGCATAAAATTTTCAGTGAGCGTTCTCTTTTATAAGTAGGAACAAAATTTTAAAAGAAATATGTAGAATTCGCCTACTGCCACACCCACTTTTATTAGTTTTTGGTTTCTCGAACACAATTCGAAATTTTCAGTTTATTTTTAGATATGAACAAGAAAAAAATTGAAAATTGATTTTAATAAAATCCGCCAATGTCACGACCACTTTTATTATTTCTATTTCTCGGAAGCTACTCAAACTATTTGTGTAAAAGTTTTAGAGTTCATTCTTATGAGTGAGAAAAATTGAAAAACAAAAAATATACAAAACGGATCCAACGATTTGCATGAAATTTTTTACTTCTTAGGTTTTTCGGGAACGGTCAGATTTGAATGAAATTTGCAGTTTGCATAGCTTAACGAGAATTTTTTTTGGAATTTAGCGTTATTTAAATCCGCCACTGCCACGCATACTTTTGTTATATATTGGAATCTTGTAAATGGCTTCAGCGATTTGGATGAAATTATCAGGAAGTGTACTGATAAGCAAGAACAAAATAAAAAAAATTTGGAAAAACCGCCCACGCCCACTTTTGTTGTATCACCCAGGCCCTTAACTAAAGGGGCGCTAAAGCAACAGTTCTAACTATCTGGAGGAAATTTTGTATTTAAATAATGATTTAACTTTCAAAGCTAATAAAAATAAGTATCATCCAGACCTTATAAGGAGGTGCCAAAGGATGCTGAATTATGTTTTAAGTCTAACGATGCAATTTTATTTTTAAAAGAGGAGCTAAGCTTTAGTTTTTTCAATTTTGATGATTTTGTTTTCGACTTAAAATGACCTCAGAAACTCTTGGTTTTCTTCTGAGGTGGCGATTTCGGGACAACATGTATATGGGAAAGGAAGAATTATTGTATAATTTTCGAGGAAAATGTATTTTATTATGGGTCACTTAGACGTATGTGGAACATTTTTTTGTTCGACAAAATTATAAAATTTGTATGGGTAAGTGAAAAGTGCTTGGAATCGATTTTAGTTTGAAAAAATAATTAATTTTCTTTGGGTTACTATCAATTAGCTATGTGACATATTTTTATTTTCAGAGGAAACACTATAATTTGTGTGTAGGTGTAATTGTGATGCATTTGGAATTGCTTCTTATTGATTGTTATCTTAAATTATTGTTGCAAATATATTTTACTGCGAAGTACCTATGTCCTATATTTCTACAGAAAAACGACCCGTTCTTCGTTTTTAGCTTCAAACATTAACCATGTATCAATGTATCTCCACATGTGTGCAGGTATTTCCACATGTATCTCCACATTATGTCAAACTGTCTACATATTTATCTCCACGTACATAATATGGAAGCATCTCAACAAATTTAATGGATGACATATGTTGTTTTCTATTAACTGCCATGTCTTTATTTCTCATACATATTTCACTTTTTTCAATTAGAAAAAGCCGAGCGAAGCTCGGTCTCCCAGGTACTGAGTTTTATTTGAGTTTGAATTCCTTAAATATAGGTACAAAAAAATCTATAATGATTTATTTTTTTCGAGATTTTTTTACTAGGTAGGTATAGTCTTTTGATATTTTTGCTCATTCTAGATTTTTGTGCATTGGAGATTTTTTCATTCTAGATGAAAAAGTTGTTTTTTCGAGAATTTTCGCATTCAAAATTTGTGTCATTCGAGATTATGTCATGATCCCGTTTATAAGATATGTCGATAAGCTACAAAATGAAAAAAAAATACTGTTAAATACTTGCTGAAAACAAAAAAAAATTGGTTCGTTAATTTTATGCATCCACTGTTCTAAAAAAATTATTTTGGAACACCCTGTGAACAATTATATAGCCGGAAACTTTTTTTTTTACAAAATTCGTAAAAATTTAACTGCGTTTTAAAGTTTTTCTTTAATTCCTTTCTCATGTTAATTCCTTTTTCAAAGTAAATCATTTTAGTTTAGTTTAGTTTTATTGAACATAATATATATACAATTTGGCTTATAACTAATATGATACTATGATAAATTTACATTTGTTGGCACATAAGGGGCCTAACATTATACAATGTCAACAAGTTTAACAAATTATAGATACATATGTATATAAATTACATGTCAAAAAATTTAATTTTAAAGTCGGCGTCCAATTCCCCCCGCCTATTATTTCGAAGAAAAAAAACATTTTCCTATTCTTGTAAATGAAATTACCACAGCTCTTCTAAAAATCCTTATACTATTGAGTATATGGCTATTGAAATTAAATCCATTTGGACGCAGGCTTAATTGGAGCCTGGAGATATAGTCAAATAGCTAAATCTAACTTTTTTTTTAATATATTTAGGTTTAGGTACCTTGCCTACCAATATACTACATATAATTTATAAAATGAAATTTCAAAATAAAAATTTGATATCCTCTCAGTTGCCTACGCCAATAAGTCCTTACCATCAATTTAGCTCATAAAATCATTTAGCTCAAACATATAAAATAATCTTATATGCACATATATAGGTGATTTAAATGCTTAACCTTAACCTTTGCTTAAAATTAATGTCCCAAATTATTTTGATAATACTTCTCAAAATTACCAAACCATGTTGTGGTCTGTATATAGAGAGTTTCCCCTTTGCGTTAAGGTATATTCATTGAACAAAATCTCAAATTACCTCTGTTTCTCACAAATAGCTATAACATCTATTCTACTCAGAGGTATGGACAGGACATTAGCTGACTGTCCATGGTCTTCAAGTCACATAAATATAGTAGCACATATTGAAACTATAAATACTAAACCCTCGCTGGACTTAAAGGTATAAAATGTATATCTATATGTATATTTGCCGTATATACACAATGCATTCAATTAATGGGACACATTTATCTCTTTCTTAGACGGCCTATACGAGGATGCCCCGCACCCTGGGTATACAACCCAAGAAGTCACAAACACAATTCACATGTCGACCCTTGGTGTCATGCTACAAGTATATCCTGTCCGTTCTAATACTTATATAGGTTGCCTACACTCTAGGGAACATTGAAGGACACTCTCGCACTTACCATGAATTTATTATCAGCTATCCCTTTTATTGTAATTAAGAGTTCGAGAAAGGTGGATTAGCAATTAGCTTCACTTCCTCTTTCTTCTATATCATTCCTACAACCCCCTCCCCCCCACATAACACAAAATATAATATGTATGTACACATATACGACTTTATGCCGAAAAAGCCTATACGTGCCATTTATTTAATAGGGCAAATACACATTTATTTTATCGGTCATACATATATACCGTATACGGTCGACCTATAAAGTCGATATGCCTTAGCGCATATATATAGGAGGAGGCAAAGCTTTCTTGTCTTTCATATACAGAAGAACGCACTCGGCACACAAGAAGATGAATCCTTGCTCCTTATCCTTATCGTCAGATACAAATAGCTCAGCATGTCCAATACCCATTATATGCTTCTCGGTACAATTAAGGCAAGAAGTACAGACCCATGACCCACTATAAGGACTAAAGGTCCTTTTAATTATTCTTCTGTGCATTCGTGTGTGATTGTATATATGTATGTATGGATTTTTGTGTTGTGTTGTGTGTGGCTATGAAAGAAACACCGAATATCTACGAAGCTTTTGGATAATTGGCTTGGGAATAGCTTCAGCCACATACATATACACATAAAGTTGTTCTCTCATTGTTGTTGTTGTTGGCATCATAAACATAACACAAAGATACCTACATCAGAAGAGGGTGGATCTGGATTTGGATTTCCGGTTGAGGGGGTAATAATTGGTGCATCAAAAAAAAAAAAAGAATAGATATGGTTAACCCCTGTATAAGAACAAAAATATTGCGGTCGTCCACAAAAGGACCAAATAATAATGTAGATGTCTTCGAAGTTGAGATCACATACCTATATACCAGCTGTTATAGATTTGCCCATATCATTCAAGTCGGTCGGCAGCACAGTCCGGGGCAACAGAGGTCACGAAAGTGAAATAAATGGAAAGTTTTCAATCATTTAGAGATTCATTATGAGTTGAAGAGTACCTATTCTTGCTCTTTTATGTTTTGTTGTTGTTGTTATTCAGTAGTTTAGTAATACTTTTGTGGTTTTTGTTCTTTTTTTTTCCTGATAAAGTACTAACTTATATATTATATTTTTATTATTCGTGAAAAAGTTTTTTCTTTTGTTTTGTAGTTTTCTTCTTTTTTTTTGTGTTTGTTTTCATTTCGTTATAAAAGAGTTGGTTGGTATATATGTAGCTTTTACTAGCATTTAATTAAGATAATACTTCTCTTGTTTTTCTGTATTTTTTTTGTTGTTTCTTAACAGTAAACTTTTGAAGCAGAAATTATTTGATTAAGTCGTTAGTTTTTACTAAACAAGAAGCCAACAAAACAAGGAAGGAATGATAAAGTTTTAATAAACTGTCAACAAGTAATGAGCAAATTCAATTTAAGTTTAGATTGGTAAACATTTTGATACATTTTAATGAATTTCAATTGATTTTCAATACATATTGACTTAATCTTTAGATGAGCGACACTCAATCAAAAATTAACATACTAGCATAAAAACAAATTTTAACCGAGATAAAATTTCAGTGGGTAAAAAACATGTGTAAAAATTATCTATAGTCAAGGGTAAAAATTATATAGTAGGTATTTTATGTGTATTCTAACGTAGTCGACTCGACTAAAATAAATTGTTTGAAAAAAAAAAACCTAAAAGGGTAACCTATATTAATGGAGAAACTTGGTTAGGATTCGCAATAAAATAAATGTTATATACGAAAAGCTTGATTAAGTCGATCATCCTGTATTTAGTTAATTTCACACATCTCTTATTTAATACAACAATCCTTTTAATTTAAATTAAAATAAAAGTAATTTTAATTAAATTGATCGAGTATTTAGTTAAAACCAATAAATTACACTTATTTAATCTTACTAAGTATAAATACGTTAAAATTTCAAAAAATAAATAATTTTCTCGTTTGTTTTAACGGAATGAAGATGATCATATGTATAATTACACAACTAACTGTTTGTTTTAACTCAGTGATGTTTGTTAAAACAAAACATCTATTTGGTTAAAACAATCAATTACAATTATTTAATTTATCGATAAATGGGTAAGAATTTCGAATATTAAACAATCTCCTTGTTTGATTTTACCGATCTACATATTTGGTTAGTAAAATCAATCACATTTATTTAATTTTATCATATAAATTGGTTAGAATTATATGAACTTTAAATACATAATTTCTTCGAAGTGGAAAAAAGGCATTTTAAAGTTGCTTTTTCATATTGTCCGACAAACATCGAAGGCGTTGGGTTTTTTTGTCAACATTGTGTCAATTTTTTTCAATTTTGCAGAAAGGCCTATTTGTTTTTTACTAAGCACTGAAAACCGTAATCGAGGCTTGGTTGTGGAAATATCGCAATCCAAACACTTTTTATTTTTAAATTTAATAAATTATAAATAAAATAATTACATTTTGGATAGAAATATTTTAAGAACAAGACCACCTAGAAGCTTTTGGTTTTCAGTTTTAGAAAGATCTTGAAAATATAAAAAGCAATATTTGGAACCGCAACCACTAACGATTTTCAATTGTGGAAATATTGCTATCAAAACAAATTTTTTAGGATTCGATCCAGTAAAATCACTTTATAATATTATATAAAAAAATTAGTTTTAAATTAATTATCATCGTGCGATACCTCGATGGAAAGGTTGTAACTCTCAAATCACGGATATGCTATTTTGAGGTTGCTAAAGGTCTAAGTTTAGTCGCAAATCGAGTTAACAGATTTTGCATAGATAATAATTAATAAAATTTTGTTCTCAATTTTTTTAATCAAATGAATTTTAAACTTAAAGGTATTTAATCTAGTTTTTAAGTTAAAATCAACAAATTAAATTATTTTAATGTTATATTGGTTAAATTATTAAGATCGAGGGGCTTTATAATTTTTGTATATTGTGAATTGTTACAAAACTGGTTTTGGATAGTGAACGATCTGGCAATATTTTTTGCCAAATATATTTAGCAATTTATCAAATTTGTTATACGAAAAAATCGAAATAGGTAAGTAGATTTGAATGCAAGTTTTTAGTTTCAATATTTATTGTAAAATAGGTATAAGGTTTAAAAAAATGAACTTGTTCAGGAAAAAAGAAAATTCATACAATTTAAATTTCCAAAAAGAAAGCTATAGGTTTTTAAACATTATTATAATTCAAGTATATATATAAAGAAGAAAGGAAGAAAGTTTACATGTATATGTGCATTATGTGCAATAGAAATTCATTTTAAGTGTTGTTAGACTTTAAGTTCATTCGTGGTAAGTATCTTAAATTGATGCTGACTGCTGCTCCGAACAGATAGAAACATTTTCATTATGGTTATTCAAAAAACATCTTTCTCAAAATTCAACCATATATAGGACCGGGCAAAATTATGAAGCTTAGATTGAAACCAAATTTCATTAAATCCAAAAAATTAAATATCGAACATCATTTCGAGGTCGCTACCAGCGTTTTTCAATTATTTTGCTTGAAAATATGAATTACAGTGGACTCTCGCTAACTTGAACATACGATAACTTAAACACTCCAATAACTTGAACATGTTGTTTTCCCTTTTATGTATTCTGTAGCTTGAACAAGCAATTTTTAAGACTCTTTACCTTAAACTTTTTTATTTATGACTCTATAAGTTGAATAATTAAGACATTTGAAACTCTTTAACTTGAACAAAAAAGTTTTATATCAACTGAAGTTTGAATTTACTCATTCTAGGTTATTACGTTTGTAAACTGTTGTTATTAAGGGGAAGTCCCGGAATTTGTTATTGTGTATGTGCCTAAGGCCGAGTATACAGTTCTTTTGAACAAAAAAAAAACATAAGTGGTAAGAATTTTTTTTTTTTTCGGAAGAAAAAAAATCTGATTTGAAATAAAAAATTTGTATTCGTTGTTATTTTTTTTTTCCAAAAAACAATGTCAAGCACAAAGTTTCCGTGGTGAATATAAATTTTTAACATGAGGCATACCTACTAACAATGTGAAAAAATCAACAGAATTTCAAAAAAGTGTAACGCCGAGTAGAGAAAGAGGGCGAAACGTCAGGGGAATAGACAAAATTATTGCGTTCATGCTATGTTCTTACTGGTCTGAGGAAACAGAATACGAAGAAGATGATAAAACGGACATCAAAAAAGGAGAAGTATTCGTAGGCAGGGATGGCCACTACATTTTTCACATTTGCTACGTAGTTTATGTAGTTAAATGTAGTTAATGAAACAAATTGTTGGAACTTAGTTTAAAATATCAAATGATCTGTCAGTTGTAACTTTTTATTGAAATTTTACTATTATTTCTCTAAATTCACTTTGTATGTATGTATATGAAAACGTAACAATTTGTAGAAAATAAGACGTGTAGTTTGTTAAATTGACTACGCGTAGTTAATGATGTAGAAAATGTAGTGTAGTTAATTCGGCCAACCCTGTTTGTAGGCTTTCCAGATTTGTATGTGAAGAAGAGCAAATTTAAAAATAATTTATTCAAAGTTTTAAAATCATAAATGATTTTTTCATTTCTAATGTACCTCAACTAATACTGGAATGGCAAATCGGGTAAATTTTTTCAACAGGTTTGGTTCACAGTTCGATTATAAAATTTTAAATGTCAAAAACTTTTTTTTGCGATAAAAATCACTCCCATAAGAGGAACATGTATTTTTTTTTCAAGGAGGAACTGTATACTAGGCTTTAAATACAATTGTGTTTTGTGTCATTTACATAAATTTATAATAATAAATTGAATACATACAAAAACGAAGCCTTTTTTTATTTTTTTTTCACTAACTTGAACAATCTAATAACTTAAACAGGCCTCGTTTCGTATGTGTATGTGTTAGCGAGATTCCACTGTATTTAAATTCTGTATATAAAAGCATGAGATTTTCAAAGATTAATCTTAATTTTTAAATATTTAGTTAGAAAATTAATTTTTGATATATAATTTTTATATTTTGTTTATAACAAAAAAGTAAACGTCTACGCAGGAAAAAACCGAAAGGGATCTGGGACTTGGTGTTAAGACTTCAAATTACGTCTAGTTACACTGAATTTATATTTCAGTGACCAAGAACCTGCCCCAAAGTTAATTTCAATCTTTAACCTGTTTAAACAATATTTTCAAAAAAAAACTCTATACCGAGATGTAGAAATAACGCATATAATACTATATATAATATGGTGCATCAAAATGCATTTTTTTAAATTATTTTCTTAAAAATTTCATAACCTATAATATTTTAATACTAAATTCTAATGGTGCTTGAGTTATCACATTTTTTTAATTTAGGAAAACCTCTACTTTGGTTTAGATTTTAGGTCACCCTGCCCAAAATTTTTATGTTTTTCCATTTTTATTACTAAACATTGCTTAATAGTTAGACTAACATTTTATAATGAAAATTTTTCATTATACCTTCTGCTTGTATAGCTACAAATAAATCGATTATCCTAAATGGTTGTCAAAATTAATTTGTAACTAAAACACCTCCCTGTAAAAATTTTCTGCTACACCATACAGCTATCCCATGATTATGCAGTTTAAAAGATATAATACTTATCACAACTCACCTTAGAATGGCTATTTAAATACAAAATAAAATAAAGAGAAGACCCTTTTATTTAATAAATCAATTCAAAAAGTTTAAATAATAAGCAAAAATTTTCTCTAATCTTAATAATAATAATGTTTTATTTGAATTTATTTGAGAATTATTTTTTAAGCGATTGAGAGAGGGATTGAAAAGTATATTTTTGTTGATTTACTGAAATCAGTTTTTATTTTTATTTATATTTTTATTTTTTTTTTTTTTTTGACTCAATATTGAAAGTCAATCAAAATAACTTAGGATTTACAATATGTCGCATATGGAACACTTTTTTAACATACATACAATACATATTATGTACATACATACATATTATATATATTTATACGTAACTTACATATCAACATCCAGATTTTCAATTTATTTCGACCAATAATGATTTGCAATGAAAAACATCCAGAAGTGCATGCACTAGACAGTGGGCAGGCAGGGTCACTGCGTACCTAAGGCAATTGAAAATACTTTGATAATAAAAATACGAAAAAATTTATTTTATGTTTAGAAGTTAATATTTCAATTTAATGTTTCTCTAAAATGTATTTTTTCTTTCAAACCAATTTATTTTCAGAAAATATTCAAGTAATTTTGAGTTTTTGTGAAGTTTATTTTTCGTTCAAGATTGATTTTATTGAAAAGTAAAATGCACACGAAGTTGCCCTTTTGTATGAGTACTACACAAAAAATGAATAATTTAAAAAAATTTTGGACATAATATAAAAACAAAAATTAGTAGATCGAAACCAATCACAATTGTTTTAATCAAAAAAGTAAGAGTATTTTTTTGAGGAAAAAGAAATTTTCTTCATTGGTTTTTAAACAAAATATGTAAGGAAGATACAATTTATTTCGGCCAAATAAAATCTGTTTATGCTAAAAAAAACGGCGCAAGGACATAAGGCCCAAATTTTTTTTTTTGGGGCTTATATTACACTTGAGTGGGACATAAAGCCCAAATTAAATTTGGGCCTTAGCTCCCACACAAGTTTTTGTTAACCCAAATATTTTATGTTAACAATGGGACATGAGTCCCAAATTTTGTAGAGCCATACAAGATAATAATATAATTTGTTAATGTTTTATTTGAAAGAAAATTAGCACAGTGCTAGCACCCCCAGCATTACGGAGTATAAGCAGTCAGGTATGTAAGGGGGGCATGCTGCCCCTCTGCAACCCCCCTGCTTTAGCAAACTATAGGATGAGTGTATGCAAGCTTCATTTCGGCCTTAAGTCTTAATCAAGTGGTACTCAAGCCCCAAATAAAAATGTTGGGGATAATGTCCCTGAGCCACATGTCCCTGTGCCAAAAAAACCGCTGAGTGCCAAATTTAATCAAAATTAATCAAGTCGTTTTCGACACATTCAGTTTTCAAAAAAAATAAAAGTTTTTTAATATTTTTTCATTATTTATTTTTTTTTAGGAAAAAATTAATTTTTTTTAATATTCATTTTCCATTTTAGATATTTTTGTTTTAATTTACTCCTCCCACTTTAAGAGGTGGACATATAAAGTGGCCCAATATCTTAAAATTGTGTTCATATAACGTAACAACAATGAACAAAATTAAATGCTTTTATCACAAAATGCACAATTTTTTAACTAAGACGCTCCATCATATAGAAAAGTATAACCCTGAACTCTACCGATTGGTTTATTTGAAAAACGGTAATTTTTATGAAAAAAAAGTATTAACATGCTTTTCTAGGAAGTACTGGTTAGGGGCCAGTTATAGATTTCATTGAAACGCATCATTGAAAATATAAATTTTAAGTTTTGAGGCACTTAAAAAGCGAAATCATTGATTATTTTGATGCCAATATAAAGCTATAGACTTAATTATTAATCTTTGCCAAACAAAAAATTCATTTTGGCTAAAGTTAACAAGTGAAATGAATTTATTTATTTCAATGATTGAACTATACTTTACCATTGATGTGAAAGGTTGGACCAAAATGAAATATTTTTTTTACCAGAAATTATAATTGAGTCATCAGCTTTTTATTGGCATCAAAATATTCACTGATTTTGCTTTCAAAGTGTCTAAAAATAAGAAATTAAATTTTTCAATGAGGAGTTTCAATGAAAGCTATGACTAGGCCTTTAGACAGTGTCTTGACAATTCGATATAATTGAAAATAGATATGCTTTAGTTGGTTTAATAAAATGTTAGATAAGCCAAGGTGTGAACAACCGATACCGTTGTCAAAGTTTATAGTAAAGTGTTTTCCAAACCAATGGCAGTTCATTTTCCTATTACAAAAATAATTGTTTTAATGTTTTGAGTGCGGGGCATGGTATTATGACGTTATGCATGGAAATTAAACAAAATATTACAAAATATTACTATTGTGCTCTATCATTATGTTTTTGATGATTATCTAAAAACACGTATGTTTAAAAAACTAAGTAATCTTAAGACCCACATTATCTTGAAACAGCATCATGGTAGTAGTTTTTTCTGGCTTTAATTTTTCAATTTTAAAACAAATATTAAATAGACAAAAAAAAAATAATAACTTTTCCAAAAGTACATAATACTTATACCAACTCCACAGGATATACAATATATACTCGTATGTACACGTAACTGTCGCCTCGTTTCGACGTCAAATCGTATTTAACATAAAAGCAAGGGTGTTACACATGAAATTATATTGTGTCTTGGTTGCGAACATTTTTATGATCTGATACGACGACGCGAAGACGTCCGGAAAGAAATTTGTGTCGTGTGGAGTCAAATGTAACAGGATTTATCATTTAGTATATTTTATAACACATTTTGACAGCTATTTATCATAATGAATTCGAGAATCGCACTAAAGGCATGTTTATATAAAGTGATAAAATGAAGAATTGCTATACATGAAAGAAGAAAATGATATTTTTGTTATCACTTCACAGATTCGGGAAACTGGGTAAACATAAAAATACAAACGTATTTGAATTTTCTTATATACATACATATATATTAAGAATATATTATAACTTTGGAGTGGTTTTTACTTTCTCGCCGCAAAAATAAGCACCATCTTTTTTAGGCTTTACCATTAAAGTTTCGGTTACAGATTAAAATGACAAAACCTCGAAGATATTTCCCTCACAGAAAAAGTGTACCAACTTACAAATAAAAGATGCCCGGCCTACAACTTAGTATTGGAGATAAAGATCAATTCAAAAAACAAAAACTTGGGACTAAAGGTTTTCTAATAGCCTGGCCCCTTTGGGTATGTAATAAAATACACGCACGAACTTGTCTTATATGCGATCCATTGTGGTTTTAATGTCTAAATAGTTTCATCTTTATCTGATTTTAAAAGAAAAAATTAGAAATTTGTAATTGGTCAAGGGTAAAAGCCAAAAATGCTCATCGAATTGTTCGATTGATAACAGCAAAGATTCTGAAATTAATTACTAATTAATTACTTCCATATTCAAATGTTTCAATTCACAGATATTCCATCATAGTTCAGCGATACACATGAGTGAAAATTTTAAGTATACACACGACATGGCTTTTCACTAGTAAACAGTCACAGTCTAAACAGAGTCTTAGTAAATAATCGTTGAACGGACCCAATATTGAACACATGGCGCAAAATTTTTAACAGTTCTCGTTTAAGCAATAAACCCGACTCTATAGTTAAAACAGTCCTTTATTTAAAAATTCTTGTTTAAATTTTTCTTAATTTTAAACACTTTAAACAACTCTTCTAACTAAAGAACCTGTTTAACAAAACGTCGGCAAACTTTTGTGCAACACGCCTAAATTTGACAGCTGAATAAATCAAACAGAACGAAAAATTAAAAAAAAAAAAAAAAAACAAAAAGAACCCAATCTGTAATTTTACCGAGCTATAAAAAGATGTTTCGAGATTTTAAAACGTTCAAATAGTAAAATACTAAATTAAAACGTGAAATAAAAGTTTATAGTGAATACTTGCAATATTTTATAAAAAAAAAAACATAAAACAACATGAGGTGCTCCGTTAACACCTATAATATGGAGTTCTAAAATTTTTCTTTTCACGGGCTTATTGTGTCTCATATTCCACATAAATTAACGTGAAGTGATGTGTTTTAGGTTAATACATTATCTGACAATACTTTTCAATTGATATTTCGTAGCATTTTGCTATAAAAAGCAATTTGTTTGAAAATAAAAATACACTCCAATCACGGGAATTAGCTGAACCCCATCTGTGAAAATTTAAATTCTCGTCCAGAGTAGCATTTGCTTTTGTTGGTGATGTCAAGGCGCTCAAATCCATTGAGCGCCCGTAGTGCAGAGTAATTTTACTTACTTTATGTGGAGTATGAGACACAGCTTACCTGTAAAATGAACAAAAATAAAACTGCTTGTTATAGGTGTTTTTACAGCATTTAACGCAGCACCGCGTGTAGTTTCCTATTTTTGTACATTTTTGTATTGCATGTAATCATTTTAATTACTTTTATATCACTTGTTTCTTAAATTTACTAAGCTTTTTTTTTACTATTTTAACGATTTAAAATTTCAAAACAATCCAAAAACAAAACAGATCAAAATTCCTTTGGGTGCCCTAGCATTTAGCTGTCTAACTGCCCGCCTTTCCTTGTGTGGATGCATTTGTTTTTGTGTAACTCACACTCACAGTTATAATTTCCCACAGATAAAGCATACTTTAAAAATATAGAGAAGCGTTTTGCTGGTTTTAAAGTTAGAAGATCTCTTTAACGCTAAACTATACTTTATGTCGTTTAAAATTTACAAAGAGCCGACTCTCATTCTAAAGTTATTATTTAGAGACGAATCCCATTTTAAAGAAGATTTAGAGCCGCGTTAAAATGTTTAAAATTTTGCGCCATAGATTTTAACACGTCAATAAATTAGCTATGGAAGCCTATATTTGAATTTGAAGCTAGTATTGTGTGGGTAAACATTTACACATCGAAGTTACAGTTTAGACTAAAAATTGTTAAATCATCAATTTAATTATAGAAATAAATTGATGAAACAATCTCTGAAATAGTTTTGACACCAACGCTAAATGAACGCGATCTGATTTCTTAAATAAATCTCAATTTTTGAGAAAAAAAAATTGAAAATCGTTGGAGCAGTTTTTTAAAAACTTAATTTTTAATATATAAAATTTTGTTAACATTTTTAAGAAAAAAATGTGTTCGCAATTTTTTGGAATTTTGTAAAAATTCAATTTTTAAAAATCGAAATTTTTGTTATGTTTGTTGACACAAAATTTTTAATCAAACCGTTTTTGAGGAAATCGAAAAAAATGATTCAATGAGAGGTAGGTGCCAAGTGTAACCAGTTTTGTGATTTTTTTTTATAAAATGGTAGCCTTTTTGTAAAAAAAATTACTGAATTAAAAAAATTTTGGGCAAGTTTTTGAGAAAAATAAGATTTTCATTATTTGATCAAAAAAATTGTACGGAACTGTCTAACGTTCGATTCTCTGTTGTTATTGTCTAAAAGATATAGAGCGCTATTGTTTCCAACAAAAATCAGTTTCTTCGTGTTTTGACCTAGTATTTTTTGGAACTTTAAAGCTCTCTATATTTTTGGGCAACAACTACATGAAAGCCAGACCTTTGATAACGAATGTTCAATGTTGCAAGGCGCAAGCTGAATATATTTTTTCCTCAACACCTTTTCTGTATTTAACCAATATTAATTTAAGTAAAGCGATTTAATAAAAAAAAAAATAAGAAACATTGTGAAAATAAGTGGTGGGAAAGTGTATAAGCCAAATTTCTAAGATTTTGAGGAACAATAAAATGCAAAGTCCAACGTATTGGAAATTATATACTTTAATGTAGGTACCTACTCCCTAGTCTTTATCTAGAGTCTAGACTGACTATACTCAATCCACATATTTAAAAAATACATTATCCTCTCATACTCTTTATAGATATAGATTCCGTCTAAGAAAAAATTTTACATATCGTCACCTGAATGCAAGAACCAGCTAACTCGATTTTTAAAATTTTTGAGATGTTTGGGTTTTTGCTACTTTGAATCGATTCGCATCGAAAATTGTAATCTTTACTACAACCAGTAGCGCAGACAAAATATGGTGTTATTATTTTATCAGTATACTATCATGCAAAAAATGGAGTCTAAAAAAGAGGCCAAAAAGTTTTTTGCGACTTTCTCAAAAATTCGAAAATTGAGTTAGCTGGTTACACATGGTTATCTTTAAAATTCATTTTGATATTAAATTTAAAACACGGAAGCCCTTTGCTCTTGTTTACATTAAATTATTCATAATAATTATATGAAAAACAAAGCATATCACGAAAAACATCCACTTTTTCTCCCTCTCTCCCTTTGACAATAATTTCGTCTGTAGTGACCCGATTTCACTCGCAATACAAAATAGGAGTATTTTATTATGATGCATTTAATTCTACGAATATGGTCGAAATTTTTAAAGAAGTTTTTTGTTCATTTATTAAGAAACGATACACTTCCAGGAGCACTTTATAAAGACCAAACGAAATGAAAGGTTTATTTGACTGAATTTTCTTGTGTGTATCTGTAGGTAAATCCTTTTTATGGCTCCTAGATCTTCCTTTACTTCAAAAGCTTATAGAATGTGCATTCAAGTCAATTCATGTGGATAGTGCCACCTCTCTGTCAGTAAATGTACTTGCCATGTGCTACAAAAAAAAAAAAGAATTTAAAATTTTTTTTTCTTTATGTTTATCGTCTAACACTGTGTCGCTAGGTTTCACTCTTCTATTTGATTACTATTGATGACTGAAGTGAAAAACTTATATACAACACTGTACAGAAAGATACATTAGACATACATATATATATGTATTCAACGTATCTAAATATGGACTTTGAGCAGGAACCCAGACATAAATACATACATACATAGGAAACCAGTGATGGGGAAAGCGAATGAAAGGTGGTGTTATAAGATTGCAGCATGCAGTAAGTCCTGTGTTTGCGTCGTCGGTCGTCGTCGTCGACGTAAAGGTTGCTTAAAATAACTTAACTTTTATTTTTCGCTTTTGACTTTTACCGCTTTATTCCTTTTAACTTTGCTTACAGTCGAACGAGTTTTGCTCCCATATCGTAGGTATATACGTCTTTATCGTATGGGTATGTTCGTATTATATAATAGGGACCAACATATTATTTGGAAAATGCATTTAATGTTGTATACCTATAAAGAAGTTATTTTTAAATTTATTCGACGATGTCATACGATGGCATGTTAATGTAACATTATGGATAACTTTTCCTTCGATGGATTATATTTTATTTTCTATTTTCAAATTTTTATATATATTTTTTTATTTTTGATAAAGATAATATGCTAGAAGTTCGACTTGCAACTAACGCATTATCGGTATAGGTACTGTCTGTGCAAACACTTAGTGAAGTTTCTAACCAAATAACGATTTTTTTGGAGAAGTTAAAGAAGTTTAAAGTGCATTTTAAAGGAAAAATTGGTACCTACCTTGCCTACTTACTGAGATGCCGTAAAGAATTTAGTGGAGAAAAATTATTTCTATATTAATCTCAAATATATAGCAGGAACTTTTTTTCACTTTAAACCTAACCAAAATAGATTGTGAAATCGGATTCGAACTTAGTACCTACATCATCTCGTCAACTCAAAAAACTCAAAATTTTTTGTTGAGAAGTTCAGTTCATTTTAAACTTTATATAGGTGCCTATACAATATAATATTAAATTTTAAATAATTAAAGCTTTTACTGACTGGACGCAGACAGAATTTTTATAAATTAAACAATTTGTTTTTATTCGGGTTTATCAATAAAATACAAAAATCAAAAAAATCGATATCATAATTTAACCAGGTTCTAGGTAAAAATTTATTCTAAAAACGATCGGTTAATTTTTTGGATGCAAACTCTCGACAACTTAACCAGGTTCTAGGTAAAAATTTATTCTAAAATCTATTCTAAAATCGGTTGATTTTTTGTATGCAAACTCTCGACAACTTACTCGCAAAATACGAACAGTGTTGGAATTCTGTATGAGCTAATCTCCTGAAGTGTTTAAAATATGTATCGACTTGGGAGTAAAAATAAAAATAATCGAATGTCGAGGGTAAAAAAGGAAAACTCTGTAAGCTATACTCTCAAGATTTTGTCCACTCTCGAGAGTGGTCTATAAAAACTCTTGGAGAACCAAAGTTTATATATTTACAACTTTCACAACTCTTGGAGAATCAAAGTTTATATAATTTACAACTCTCATCTATTACTGTATCCAGTGATGCCAGACTTTGCGACCAGGTTTTCCCATAGTGATACGCGAAAATTCCCTTCCCTTTTTTCACACGCCTTTGTTAAAAATATCCCACATTTTACCCACAAATAAATAAATAAAAAAAATTATATTTCATTGTAATTCAGTTTCGTATTATGTATTTTATTAGGAAAAATATAATCTAATACATTTTGATTACGCAGTAAAGTTAAAAAACAAATATTAACCATTTAATTTGACGCGTTTTAAATCAAATTCACAAAAGGTTTAAGAAGTTAATTGCCAAAATGAAAACGAATGAACGCATCCAGATATTTGGAATAAGTTTTTTCTATAGGCATGACAATGTTTTTTTTTGACCCTATTTAGATTGTGACTTTTCACTACTCCATGAAGATGATTTTGTGGGTGAGGAGCTCTGTTCCCTTCACCGATCTCATCATCGTCATGGCGTAGTGAAAATTCACAATTTAAATAGGGTCTTTGTTCATAGTTCAATAAATTTTTTTTTTTTTTTATAAAATGAACAATTTAGGATAAAATTTAAATATAACGCAAAACTCCTTAATTTTGTACTAAGAGGTGTGAAAAATCCCTTTTTCCCTTTTAGCTTATTTGAAATGTGAAATTCCCACAAAAAGGGATAAATCCCAAGATCTGGCATCGTTACTGCATGCGTGTTTTTAGTCTGTAGGAACGGAAGGGACCTACCGAATACGATCGTCTTCTAGGAGAAGTAGATAACAGTGAGAAGAATTAAAAAATCTCTAAAACGAGTGGTTTTTTAAAAATATACATATATTTTTTTTTAATATTTATTAAATCTTTTAAACATTTATACACCAATTTTAAGGGTTTATTAGTGTGCAGTTTTCAAAATTTAATTTGAAAAAAAATCATCTAGGTACGCGTTTAAGAAATATTGAGTTTTCAAAAAATAATGTTTAAATTGTTTTTAGTACCACAAAATTCAAATCGGTTAATCAGATAAATTGAAAAACTCAAAAATAAAAAAGGGTCTAAATATATGATGGTTAAATGGGGTTAGGGTCAAAATTCTTTATTTGCCAAAATTCAGTTTCCAAAATTCTATATGTCAAAATTTTGTAATTTTAAAACTCTTTATTCCAAAATTGTGAAAACCCGAAATTCTGTTGTTTTTTTTTTTTTTAATCCTGTAAATCCACAATTCTGTATTTCAAAAATCTGTATTCCGAACATCGGTAAATTATAAAAGAAAAATTGTCTTGATAATAAATAAAAGTGCGCACTTTATATCTCTATATCATCATTAGACTAAACAACAATCAGCTTGACCCCAAATACACTATTTTTTTTTTTTTACACTATCAGATCTTCGTCGAAGAGAGCTTAAGGCAAGCTACAACTAGCGACCAAAGATTTGCCATCAAAACGGTTTATAATAATGTTAAATTATATTTTCTTTTGGTGATCTGAATGTATTTATATTTTGTTTTTGTTATTTAAATAAATTGGGCTTACAGATCTTTATCTTGTGATGCAAATAAAACACTTATTTTTTTCCTTTTCCCGACGTTTCGTTGGTTTTTTTCCAACTTCTTCAGGGTATTTGATTTATTAGGTTTTAAGATTTTACATTAATATAATTATTTTATCAATTGCAGTTGACAATAATTTTTTAAACAAATATAAATAAATAAATAAAAACAACATTAAAACTTTTTACACTATTGACGACGGACGAGAACCTTAATGTTTTAATTTTGTTTTTATTTATTTATTTATTATATAACTTTAATTTATTTTATAGTGAAATCTGTGAATAATATTGAAGCTTATTTTTATTTAATAATGTTTTTTTAATAATACAAATTCTATATACCTATAGGTATTACTGAAATACATCAGCTATAAGAAGAAGACTATAGTCTTATAAGCACTATTTTATTTGGACTTGTTTAATTATTGATTCAAAAGGCTTTAGGTCTTGTTGTCCAAAACCATAAAGCCCAAATTGAAAAATGTCATAAAGGCCAAAAATGATCATAAAGTCCAAAAAGTTTAACAAAAATTGACAAAAACCCACAACGGATGTCATAACACACAATTTATTTTTGAAATCAGAGAACGGCCAAATCTTTGATTGTCAGTTCGCCCAAAAATTTCTAAAAATAATTTGGGCATTATGACATATTCCTTTGGCTTTCTGACTTTTTTTTTTTTGTTCTTATGACGATTCTAATTACATATCACCCAGCATCTAAATACCAAAATCAAAAAATGTCGCATAAAAAAGCAGAATGTCGGGAAGAAAGCGTCCAAAGTCCAAATTGAATGTCATATATTATAACCCAAATCTACTTTCAGTGTCATAACGTCCAAATTTAAAAATGTCATAATACCCAAGCAATTAAAAAAGAATGTTCGAGTCCTTCAGTGCTGTTGAGTGATACCAATTTAACAAGTGGCGTAAGAAAAATATTTGAAAATGCTTTTCTCAGGTAATATCAAACCACGCAACAAATCTCCGCGGGGGCGGGAGGTGGTCGAAAGCGGCATGTTTTTAAAATTTGTTGTTTATATGTAAAATAATTCGTCTGTGAAGTTGGCATAATGATTTTCACCTAGACTAACAGGACCACAACAGGAATTTGCAGTTTTTTTTTGCATTTCTATTCCCGATTTTTCAGTTTATCAAATGGTGATTTAACCCCCTTCAAAGAGAAGTTAGCAGCACATGCTGTTTTTCAACAGCCAAGCTAGCTATCAGTTTGAAATAGGGCTCCAAATTTGCAGTTCTTTTTGTAGTTTTAGAAAAAAATTTAAAGTCATCAATTTAAAAAAAAAAATCATACTATACCGCTAAATTCGCTGCTACTGTTCATAACTCCCGACATGAATTTCATACAATTAATTTTGGCTTTAAGCAAGTTTTGGGATTATCGCTATAAATCGTTCGCATGTTAATATTAAAAAAAAAATACAAGAATCAAAAGAAAAATAAATTTATTAGACATTCATTATTTTCTCTATCATTTATAATTTTTTTTTTTTTTCTCTTTTCAGGTAAGTTCCCAGATTCATCTGTTTGGAAATTTTTAATGTAAGTTGTTTTTATCAAAAAGTTATGGAGATGAAAAAAAATTGTTAAAATCTGATTTAGATATTTAAATTCTTTTCCCCAGACATCGTATACCCAATACCAACGAATAAAGGTAATCGTATTTGACTTCTTATAGGCAACCGACTATATACCTATACCTTCTCATATAAAAAAAATGTTCTCGATATATTAATGACCATCATCCCAGGTTAGGAGCCGAAAATCGATTTCCTCAACTTCCTGCTATAGCCAACTAATGAGCGCATCCAATTAAATGCCAATTCCTTTGTGAGCCATATTTCGAAATGAATCTAGGTTAATCATTATTCTTTGTTCCGAGCTTAATCTAATTGTCATTAAATGAACGTCGGACTTTTGCTCTTCCGTACAAAAAAAAAATTAAATAAAAAAAAAAACGTCTACAAAAGAAATTAGGAAAATAATCCCATAACGATACTCGTGCATATATACCGTAACGATGGTGTTGAAAGTTTAGCAATTTCCTTTGGTTTTGTTTTTTATAGACGTTCCTCAAATAAAATATATATGTATGTATATAAACCTTCTAGACATTTTGCAACGTACCTACTTTTGATAATCATTTTATAGCAAAAAAAAAAAACACCAACACACTCGTTTAAACATTTATTCCGCATTATCCATCTTTTGCAATCATTCATCATCATGGCCAAGCGCCACAATTTAGAAAACACATCTTTCCCCACTGTAGCTGTGGCTATGGCAATGGCGGTGCGGCGGCGGCGGTTGCTCGGATAGGATTTCTCATGCTAAACTAGGTCAAGGCTCACTTCAAACACAAGTGGAACCAGAGCATTGTTTTAGCTAAATACGCAAAATCCTTTGCAAAATTTGTGAATCGGCAGTGTGTATAAGTGATCTCAATTTGGAAACTTTTTCATACTATAATGAACGACAACACATACGTAACTATGATTTTATAACAATTTGTATATTCAAAATTAAAAAACTTAAGGATTGGTTCTTTTATGCAGTTGTTTAAATAATTTATCCAAAAATTGATAAATATTCAAAAGAAACTGCTCATACAGAGTAAGATTTGCAGTCAAATTCAAATAATAAATAAACACGACACAAATAACTTAAATTTTTAGGACACTGCGATTTAAGGTCGAGTTTTTCATCAATGCCGGACTTAAGCACAAAATGTACACGAAAGCAGCGGCTGTTTAATATTTAAATTAAGTATCCATTGAACCTGCTTATATAGATAAATTAATACTCAAGGAATTTTTTGAATTTATAAAAAATCCAATGTGCATGCAAAAATTCAGTATGTTACTATTTTGTCCCTTTCTTGAGCATCTATAGAGGTCTTTCCAGCTTTAAAAATAAACTGGCATACCTACCTACTAACTAGCCTTTATCTCGCAAAGAATATTTAACATTTCGTTTAAAAATCATATTTATTAAAAAAAAAAAATTAAAAAGAATTTTTGTTAAAATTCAGAAATACACACAATATATTTTGTTACCAGAGAAAAAATACAACAACTTACATTGTTTCTCTATTTTTACAAAATATGAAAACAACCCTGCACCCATTACTAACACATCATGCACGACTAACTAAAAAATAATATTAAATAAAAAGTATGGGGGAGGAGATGGGAGCTTTGCTCCTGTGCAGCTTGTATATATTTTATATCGACTTAGGACTTCTTAAAGCCGCTAAAAAAATATAAATTTAAACACATTTGTCGTAGACCATTAATTAACGTGTTTCTCTATACTATATGCCTTGCCTCTACAAATGCGTGCCACTGCAAGAATGCAAGAATTAACTGTGCAGGACATCACAACAACAAGGATTTAATTTTTCAATTTACCCGAATGTGTATTAGAGCACAGACTGGCATCATGAGGGAGCTATATATACATATGCCTTGATGCTTGCAGTCGTTCGCGTCGGTCGTCCCCAACTTAAGTATATTTGCCGGGAGTAGCAATTAAATTCTTAGAATTTCAGTTATATATAAAACTTAATCCGCTATAATATATAGTAGTCAAGTTGGTGCTGGAAGTTAGAATTCTATCCTATATATATATTATGTAAGGTAATGTAGGTATAGTACTACACACTTACCATCGACACAGAAAAATATAGTTTTAAATTTCACATTATTCGACATCGACATGGATGTACCTATGTACATATACAAATATGTATATATGCTCGTATTTCGTATAAAATATAAGGTACAGTCACTGTCAAAAATTTTTGTGCGTTTTTTTAAACCATCAAAAAAATAAAAATAAAAATAAAAATAAAATAAATAAAATATTTATTTTAAGTTATGCTTAATTAATTTTTTAACTATATCTATTTGTTTTTATTTATTTAATTATTTATTTGTTTAATTTTTTTTTTTTTTTCATTTATGTACATATTTACTTATTTATTTATTTGTTAATTAATTTATTTTTTTTTATTCATTTAATGGTATACGAAAATGTAGTCTGTCATTTTATCTTCTCTGAAAGTGAGAATATTACATTCAATGTTGTTATTAAGAAAAATTCTAAAAAATCAAAAAAAAAAAAAAAGGAAACAAAAAAAATCAATTTTTATTAAATAAAAAAAAAATTTCTCTTCAAAAATATTTTCTTTCAAATTTTTTAAATCCTTTTCCTTTTTTTCAACTATATTGGGAAGCGTCTAACTCTATTTACCACCCCAAATTATGGATTTTTAAAAAGAAAAAATTCTTTATATTTTTTTTAACTTAGTTTTTAATTTAATTAATTTCAAACTTTGGAAGAAGAATTGTTGAAATAACATGAACACCTTTAAAAATTATTCTTACTCATCAAAAAAAAATATTTAAATTGAATTATGAGAAAGTCGTTAGTGCGGATTTAAAAAAAATAATTTTCTATATAGTATGTATATATAAATTTATGTAAACATTTTTAAGAAAATTTGTAATAATTCTTTTTAGAATTTACTAATGCGGAGTCAAAAAATTAATTCTGAAAATATATAACATACCAACTTTCGAAAACTCGAATTTTCAAAAAATAATTTTGAAATTTTTTTTTAAATCCAACATTTCTTTTTTTTTGCAAAATTTTTATATGCAATATTATTCAGACTTATTAGAAGATCTTGTGTAAAATATTTCATTAAAATCGGTTCAACGGAAAATGATATAGTCGAAAACCAAAATAATGGTTTTATAAGAGATAACGTTTTTAATCGATATACATTCTTTTTTCAAATATTATGGTAGATCGTACTAATATTAGCTCCCATAAAAAATTTAATCAACGCATCGCAGGAGTCGTCGAGTTGAGAAAAATGAGATTTTCCTTAACGGTTTTTAAACATTTGTATGGGAAGTACCGTTACTTTTGATTAAAAGAATAATTTTTATTTACAATATGCCAGATAATATTAAAAATCTGCTGTGTGCAAAGTTTAATAAAAACTAATCCAGCTGTTTTCGAATTAATAAGTTCTCAAAAAAATGTTTGAAAAAAATGTTTAAAATTCCATATAAAAAAAATAAAGATTTCAGTTTACAAAACTTTTAAAATATTTTAAAAATAATCTTTATAAGCAAATTGAACAAAATCAGTTGAACCATTTTTGAGAAAATCGAAAATCAAAATAAAAAAAGTGATTACAAATGGGAGGTAGCATTTATAACCATTTTTTCGGAAATTTTCTAGGATAACAAAGAAAATCGACCTCTCCGTTTAGGCTGCAGACGAAAGGACAGATATAGATATTACATATATATACAGATATAGAATTGCGAAACCAACTTTGTTCGACTTCGCTTTCATCGCAATTCCAAGATTGATCAAAATCTCAAGTTCGATTTTTTTTACGAATCCATAACTCGTCACTTAAAAAAAAATTACAAAAATAATCTTTTTTTTTCAAAAATCATCGATTTAAATAAAATCAATTTTTTTCAATAATAAAAAAAAATATATTTTTGGGGCTGATCAAATAAAGGGTTAAAGGGTGGTAAATAATTGTCAAAAAAAGGCCCAATTATTTATGAATTTTTAAAAAATTCTGTAACTTTTACTTTAACTTTAATAACTTTAACCAGAAATATTTTTCGAAAATATGAAAGAATTATTGGAATATGTGCCAGAAAGACCTCAAAAAAATGCCATAAATTATGCAAAATAGAAACTACGCAATTTCAAAATTTATTTAAGGAAAAAAGACAGAACTATGTTTACAGTTTTGTCCACACTGAAAAATTCAAAAATTCTTTAGCCAAACCGCATGAACGTAAATGACACTGTAATTTTGACTCTAAATGTCTGAAGTTTTGTAACCAATGAAATTTATATGATATATTTTTTTTGTAAAATAATTTAGTCCATATATTGTGAAAGTGTTTAAATGCAAGACAACAAATGTTTTCAATAACTTATTTCTAATTATCACCAAAAAGAATGTCAAAAATACAATATAATTGATACAAAATGCAGCTTAATGGTTCTTTTTCCAATAACGCCAAACATTTTTTTCTGACAAAGAACTTCTTGTGAAATTTTTTTTATCTTTATTTTCAAAAAAAAATTCTGACATAATTTCCGGGAACCAAATTTAATAGGTATGTCATTTAATTGATCATATTTAAGCCTATAGTACGCAGCTGAAGCGAAACGAAAGTTTTCCTGTGTTCTCCAAATCGATAGCAAAAACGTAAACGAAAAGACTACGGAAAAATATAAATTGAGAGTTTTAGGGGCCAGTTATAGCTTTCATTGAAACTCGTCATTGAAAATTTTAATTGTTAATTTTGAGGCACTTAAAAAGTGAAATCAGTGATTATTTTAAGGCAAATAAAAAGCTGATAACTCAATTTTAATTTCTAGTGAAAAAAATATTTCATTTTGGACCAGCCTATCGCAGGAAATGAATTTCTTTATTTCAATGATTGAACTACCTTATCATTGGTCATTGAAATCTTAGAAATCGTTATATGTGAAATGTAAGGCCAAAATGAAATATTTTTTTGAATAGAAATAATAATTGAGTCATCAGCTTTTTATTGGCATCAAAATAATCACTGATATCGCTTTTTAATTTCCTCAAAACTTTAAATTTAAATTTTCAATGATGAGTTTCAATAAAAGCTATAACTGGCCCCTTATCAGAAAATGCGAAACGAAATTTTTTTGTCGTCTCTAACACGGTAGTAATATGTTATAGGAAACTACAGCGAAAAATACTAATTGAAAGTGTCACCAAACTGGGAAAAATTTATTAATTTCGTTCGTTGAACAGCGTATTGCGAAACTAAATTGAGAACGAAATTTTTCATTAATAATTTCGTTGTGTCAATTTTTGTATGGAAATTTTCATTTCGCTTCAGCTGCGTACTAAGCTTTAACAAAACATAATAATAAAAAAAAATTGACCGTTTTTTGGGTCCAAACACAGCTTCTTTTATATACGAAGCTTAAACAAGAAATCCGAATACCAACACCTTTACGGCTTCCACCATATATTTATTCAAAAAGTGATCTATGTCTTCGCTAATTTCTAAAGAAAAAAATTGTTTTTGGCATCAATTTTTTTTAATATGAGAAGAATCATAATTAATTATAGTAAAAAAAAATCAAATAATCGAGATATATGTGCACTAACGTTTAAAGAACGTTAAAAAAAGGGTTTAGGTGTGAAATTTATTTTTTGGAAAGGTCTTAAAAAAAATGTTTTACCCATAATTGAAGAATTTTTTGATTATTTTGTTTCTGAATTTTGATGTGAGCTTTTGAAAAAATCATATTTCTCGAGACACATTTTTGAGGTTGCATAAAGTTGGGCCGCGTTGAGTTAAGCAAAACTGGTTATGATTAGGATTAATCGACAGTAAACAAAAACTCTATATAATGCTTTTTTATAGATTTAAGGGCGGCATTTAATACTTTCAACAAGAATTCACTTTTACATAAACTTTCAACTCAGGGTATATCTATAAGAAACTTCTAAGACTATATTTAAATCTCTCCTCTCCTATACTTGCTCTGCTGTATCGAATGGTAGTTCCAAATGGGTGAAAGCACCCATCGAAGTAGAAACCCTCTAGAGGTATGGTCAGGTCATGTGCGTGAAGTAAGCACCTCCATTTTGGATTTTTGTAAAAAACACTGGTTGTGCTGCAATGTGCCCAACTTGTGCTGCGATGTGCCGTATTTAAAAAAAATATCGTACTAAGCGTAAATGGTTTTCAGAGGCTAGCCATTTTTTTTTTGCGTGAAGTTAGCACCGCCATTTTCGATTAAAAAAAAAAAGTTGTGCTGTATTGTGCTCAACTTATGCCGGCATGTGCCATAAATATTTTTTTTTTAATTCGCAAATTTGCAACTTTTACGGCTGAAATTTTTTGCAAAATTGCTATTTTGAAAAAAATCGAAACTCTTTTTTGATTACACTAAAGAAAGGGAGAACAAAATAAAAAATCGTTTTGTTTTTATTTTCAATCTCTTTCGTTAAAATTTATTAAGAAGAACTAAATAATCAATGTCGATGAAAAATTAAATTAAATTATAGTAAATTTATTTTTTATAGCGACTGTAAATGTTTTAAGGCATATGTATATACACTTATATACACATATAATATACATACTTTAATTTACATTACTAAATTAAGTTGGATAAAATGTTGGTGTAATTTGATAAATTTCCTTTTCGTGAGTGCAAAATAACTCGTTAGAAATAAAATCCACAAAATGGGGACTCATCGTGACCTTCTTTCTTTTTGCATTTAGAATTTCGCACACAAAATATACAGGGTCTGCTGCAGGCAGGAAACACATCCAGTTCAAGTAAGGACATATTATGATGTATAAAAAGGTGTTCTTGCTACCTTGTATATATGTATATACTCGTATATATATATAATCCAGGTGGAGTTTTTTGTCAGTTAATTTAGGGTAACAAGAAGAGTTTGAAATTCAAATAAATATAAGCTGGTGTGCATAATCTTGTGGACATAGGTTAAGTTAGGTTAGAATATATAATATACTCGCATATATCATTGCATTGCAATGTAACCAGATTGAAGTTTGAGTAGTAAAATAGAAAATTTTATTACGGTAAAACTTCTGTAATTATGATATGGTATATAACTTACTTATAAATTTTATTTTTATAGACAAACTTTGTTGGATTTAGCTATAGGATGAGAGAGAAAGGGCTTTTCAGTTTTGTTTTAATTAAATTTGCCCAGGATTAAGCTAGGGAATTGCTCTATTTCTCATTTGAAACTAGGTAAACCTATATATGTAACCAACAAACTGCGTTACATTTGCTTGCTTAAAATGGCTCTATCTATTTTTATAAAATTTCGTACGTCTTGTTATACTCAGTGAGTATAATGAAACTGCAAATAAGTTTGCACAAAAAGGCATTGTAGTATGGTCAGTGAATTTATAATGGAGAATCAAAGACAACACGTTGTTGGTATATGTTTTGCGTATTGAAGAATAATTTCCAAAATAAGATTAAAAGATACAAAATTTACTAAAATGCTTTCTCCTGGCAGAAAAACTCATTTCAAGATGATAAGTTATAGTCCAGACAATATAAATCCATAAAAACATCCGAATTAGTAATTAATAATTTTCGAAAAGTTGTGGTGGAATCGTGTAAGGTGATTTGCGATAAGTGAAAGTCACAATCTGTGAAAGATGTTATTACATTTGATAGCTAAAGAGCTATCACATAAAAAATGTGATTGTAATTTTCCAACAAATTTGACGTCTGCCGCAAAACGACCAGAGTTACCATCAGCCTACAAAAATTGTAATACTTTTTCTGAGTTCTTTTTTTTAACCATTCATACAAACAAAAATAAAAATTCATGTGAACAAAAAAGTTAACCTCATTCTGGAAGATGAAGAAAATGTAGGATTTATATTGCAAAGACGTCATTTTCGTTCTATATTTTTGAAACATCTTTACAAACATTTGAAACATTCACTATATCAACCATGTTGTTGGAAAGCATTCAAATGAATTGAATTGAGTTAAATCAACTTACCCAGATGGTAAACTCAATGACAATCACATGTGACTTTGGTTGATGTGACAATCAAATTTCATCTTAGCCGATTCTACCCCTGGATTTTGGTATATATATGGCGTTTTTCTTTTTTACCTCAGAGCAGATAACCGAGCTGTCAAAAATAAAATCTATGTTTCTTTTTTACCTCAGACAAATCAGAGTACATAAGTCGTGTTTCTTTTTTCCATCTGAGCTAGCTCGGAGCATGATCTGTATGCTCAGAATAAAATGACCGAGCAAATCGAGCAAAACGCTGAGCGAAGCCAACTTCATACAGTTTTTATATAATTTGACAGATTACTATGCATATGACATATTGCAGTGCTCAAGTGTGTTTCATAATTAAATCTGAGGGCTCTGATCATAATCTGCTCCGAGCTTTGCTCTGATCGGTCAACCTCTGCTCAGAGCGTTGATCAGAGCCAAAAAAGAAAATCGCCAATAGCCTCCTCATGGTGTTTTTAAGAAGGTACAGTGCAATTAGACCAGCGCACAGTGGGCCCAAATTGCATTTTGCGTCTCAAAAATGCTTTTTTCGAAATTATTGTGGGAGCTTAAATTTGTATGCAAATGAATCAGGGAAAGGTCAAATTTTATATTCCAATCAAAATTTAATGAATTAAGTTGCATTATTTGATGATATGGCTACCAAAGGGGTCGCCATACACAATCCTAAATGAATGGCAAAATGAAGAACGTTTTTAATATAGTTTTTTTCAAGTGTTTTATAATGTGATTAGGCAAGTGTTATATATCGTTGGAAAGCTTTTAATTTTAGCTTTTCAAATCAAGGAAAACAGAAAAAAATAAAACAATTTCTTTAGTAAAATTAATGATTTTTATTAACATATGTTTTTTTTCTTTGCTTTTATCTTTGATTAAGGTTTTAAATTGTTGCGCTGTCTAGCGCTGTTTTCTTTCATAGTGCATTTTATTCCTAAGTACATAAGTAATAAGGCGTAGCAAAAAAAAATTTGCTCCAATTGTGCCCTTTTTGAGCAATGGCAATATATGTTCCATAAAGTACGAGGAAAAAAACTCCCATATAAGCTTTATTTTGTTTTTCTTTTTCTTTCTAAACTCTGTTTTTACAATCGCAATCGATAGATTCCGTTAAATATGCTTCTTTCTCAAATAAATGTATTGTCTTAAAGTAACCAGTGACGAAGCAAAGGGGGGATTTGGTGCCCTTTTTTACTGATCACATATTTTCAATATTCAATATTTTTGTTTTCTATGGTTACTACTCGAAATTCGGTTATTGCTTTTTTTTGGATGAAACCTATGCTATGCTATGCTAATCCTATGGCTCGGGATCATATATTTACTCTTCTATATATGTTTTCTCGTTTTTAATCGAAATCTGCAAATTATTCGACTTTTCTGTTATTGTTTTTCTATAATATCCGAGTTCATGGTTTGATATCTTGAATATGGATTATCTCCCAGTACAGGGTGGCGCACCAATTGTGCTACAATAAGAAATTCAAATAACTTTTTTTTTAATCGATGTATTTCATTTATTTTTTTTTTATTGGTTAGAAAATTAAATTTTATTTTAAATACTTAGTTGTTTTTAAAGATTATAGACCGCAAATGACCTCCACGCTGTCCCACGCATATGCGGCACCTGGTCAAAAAATTATTCATTGCGGCCTGAAGAGTTGAAGTTGGGATCGCCTCAATTATTGTCGTTATGGACTGCTTTAATTCAGTTAAATTCCTGGGCTTCGTTTTATACACCTCTTGCTTGACATAACCCCATAAAAAGAAGTCTGGTGCAGTCAGGTCAGGTGACCTTGGGGGCCAGCGAAGAGTGGAGTTCCTAGAAATTAATTTGTTTGCGAATTTTTTGTTCAGCTCCGCCATAACTGGTCTGGCTATATGTGCAGTTGCTCCATCTTGCTGAAACCAAACGCTGTTGAATGGTATACGTCTTCGGCGCAGTTCTGGGTAAAAAAACTCCTTCAACATCTTTAAATAACGGTCCCCATTGACAGTAACGGTTACACCGTTTTCTTCAAAGAAGTACGGCCCGACAATACACCTTGATGAAACTGCGCACCACACAGTGACTCGTTCTGGGTGCAGTTCCGTCTCATGGAGCATTTCTGGATTAGACTCATTCCATATACGGCAATTTTGCTTGTTTACATTGCCGTTAAGATCAAAATGGGCCTCATCAGACATGAACAAACAATTGATCAATGTGTTGTCTTCTTCGGCCATTGATATCATTTTTTGGCAAAATTCCAGTACGGCCTTCGTGCGATGCTTCCAGATTCGGCAAACATGTTTACAAACCTCATAATGGTCCATCTACTCGGGGTATTACCGCCAAACTCCCGCCTAAATTCCCTTTGGACGGAAATGACGGACTGCAAAGCATGGTACCGTTGCACTATCCAAATTCTTTTCTCCGTATCCCAAGCATCCATTTTTATAAATATAAATAGTAACCTACAAAATAAAAAAAATAAGCCGATTACTCACACAGAAAAAAAGTTATTACGTTTTATTTTTGTAGCACGATTCGTGCGCCACCCTGTATAATTGAAATACTGGAAAATATCACATTTTATGTATATTATATTACTGGAAAACATCAAAGAACTGCCAAAATTGACAGTAGGTATAGATACATACACTTCAGTTAGAAATTTGTGTCCATTGAAAAAGGTCTTAAAAAAAACCGTATTTAGCTATTCCTCTTTATTTCAACAATTCCATTTGGCCTTACCTAAATTTCAACATCTCGTAAAAATATAATTATATTATTCAGCAGCTATGTTTTTGGTGTCCATACCTATAAAATAGCAATTTAATTTTATCTTCATTATTCGGGTCTTAAAGTGTTTTTCCTATAAAATATTTATTACCCAAAACCTTGCTAATACCTAACCTATAACAACATAGTTCAATAAACCCTTTGAAAATTAAACATAACAAAATCTGAAGACCTAAATACACTTAATTTTGAAGTTCAAGCACTCTGACACCTACATAATGTATATACTTTATGTAGTAACAAGAAGAAATTGATGGTAAACAAAGCTGAAAATGAAAATGGAGGAGGGTTATCCGAATATAGGTACAGAGAAAAAATAGATTTCCAAGTAAAAAGAAAATGGTTCCTTTCAATGTTGCCACGATACGAGAAAAACGACGACGACGACCGATGCTATGAGCGTTGAACGAAAATAAATACGTAACACAAGGTCCTTAACGAACATAATATCGAGTAGAAAATATAACACGAGTATAAAACATAACACAGAGATGCGATGCCGATGTTTTTGCTTCAATATAAGAAAACTTACTTATGTAGATATTGTTAATATAAATATACACAAAATATTATGTAGGTACAATGTATACATATACATTAGACTGTAGAATAACTTTTAATCCAATTATAATTTAGGAAAGGTGGGTGAATTTCTATAGACACAACGCAACGAAAGAAAATAGATGAGAAATTCTCAGGACCACGTACTACACGAATAACACTTTTTGGTTTACCCGTAACTATCTCAGTTTCTCGATTTAATTTCGTTTTTCTCATTTCCGCAAGCATTTTCCAAAGACGTGATTTCCGACCGAAAATTCTCAATTAAGTTTTGCTCCAGAGCGCTAACCTTCATATAATAGGTATATGTATGTTGGGAAGTTTTAACACTCAATGACACCTGAAATTCAAACATATATAGCCTAGCCACTGCCGCCGTTGCGTTGCCGACGAGACGCCATCATTCATAGCCATTCATATACATAGTGAAGTATAGATTTTCAAAATAGAGCATTCATTTGGAAATTCATAGCACCAGGGCCGAACTTATTAGTTTGAAAAGCCTTCAACACTTTTTTATTTATTTTTTATAACTTGTTTGACAGTGTCTTGTGGTTCAATAAAAAAGTTTTGGGCCAGACTCATATAAGTTCACAGGACAAATTTTACAATTATGTGGTATTTTGATTAGATTAAGGTATCTGAGAAGATTTTAAATCCATAAATTTGGTAAAATAAGTCAAAAAGGAACCGTTTTGAGAATAAAATAAATGAAGGCTTCTTTTTTAATATCTGAAAGAAATCTGTAAGAAAACCTTATATTAGTTTTTATTAGTTTATTTATTACAATGAATTGGCTTACAAATTAAGAAATTATTTCTTATAAATTATTGTTAAGCTTATTATTAAGAAAATAAAAATGGAATTAATGAGAAAATTATACAATGAAAAATTAAAATGTAAAAATATGAAATGAAAAACAAAAAAACTGCTGCTACATGATTGGTTATATGTACATCTAGAGCAAAAAAAGAAAGAATACAATACAAATACAAATATCTCTTCATTTATAGGCATTAATTTAGGTAAATCAAAAATCAGAAAAAAGATAAATATGCAGTTCTGTACGAAACTGTGCTTCACCTCCCACTCTCCTTAGATGTCTTGGCAATGAATTCCACAGTCGCATGGCGCTGACGAAAAACTGTCTCTCTGAAGTCAGACAGGAAAAACGCGGATGAATAAGTTGTAAGGATCTGTTAGAGGAACCGAACTCTATCCTATTGTATAGGCAACAAGGCTGCTTAGTCTGGATTACATTGAAAAGCAATAACAGAGTTCTAAAGCGCATGAGGTGATCAAGTGAGATGCCATAAATTTGCTTAGAGAAGCTAGAAATATGGTCAAATCTACGTAGACCAAAAATATATTATTGAACGCTACATTGAGCCTTCTGGCACTAGTTGCATCGATATGAAAAAAAATTTCACATTCATATGTAAGTATAGGTACTACCAGTGTTTTAGCTAAGAGCAAACGAATTTTCAGAGGAGTGTAATGCTGAGAAAACCAAAGCATGCGGAGAACACCATAAACTTTACCGACGGTAGCATTAATGTGCGTATCCCAAGTCAGTGTGCGATTGAATATCATTCCAAGATTTTTTGCAGTTGAAACATAAAATATAGGTAAATTATTTAGGAATAAATGCGGAAAGTATTCAAGATTTAAAGTTTTTCTGCTAATAACTAGGCATTTCGATTTGATTGGGTTAAGGATCAACCCATTACTTGCCGACCATCGCGAGATTTCTTCTAAGTCTTCGTTAATTGAGTATGCACAGTTTTCAATAAGACCAAGAGGGCAGTTTTTGTAGAGTTTCACATCGTCTACATACATTTGGATTGAGGATCTTTTGATCTTATGTAAGTATAGGTACTACCAGTGTTTTAGCTAAGAGCAAACGAATTTTCAGAGGAGTGTAATGCTGAGAAAACCAAAGCATGCGGAGAACACCATAAACTTTACCGACGGTAGCATTAATGTGCGTATCCCAAGTCAGTGTGCGATTGAATATCATTCCAAGATTTTTTGCAGTTGAAACATAAAATATAGGTAAATTATTTAGGAATAAATGCGGAAAGTATTCAAGATTTAAAGTTTTTCTGCTAATAACTAGGCATTTCGATTTGATTGGGTTAAGGATCAACCCATTACTTGCCGACCATCGCGAGATTTCTTCTAAGTCTTCGTTAATTGAGTATGCACAGTTTTCAATAAGACCAAGAGGGCAGTTTTTGTAGAGTTTCACATCGTCTACATACATTTGGATTGAGGATCTTTTGATCTTATAAGGGAGTTCATTAATATATAGCGAGAAGAGAAGAGGTCCTAAAATTGAGCCTTGAGGGACCCCTCGAGTAGTTGGAAGGAAACTTGAAATTGTATTTCCAGCTGTTACTGCCTGTTTTCTATCCCGAAGATATGATGATACCAATTGGACTGCCGATGATGAAAAACCATAGTATACAGAGAGTTTGTGGCAAAGGTTAGCATTTTCAACTGTATCGAAAGCTTTAGAGAAGTCCAGAAGAACAAGGAATGTGACGTGGTCATCATCCAGCTCAAGCCTGATATCTTTAACTATGTTTAAAATGGCGGTTGTGCAGCTATGTTTTTTCCGAAAACCTGATTGCTTAGGAGAAAGGATGTTCTGCGCCGTAAGGTAGACGTTCAACTGGTTTTGCATAACTCTCTCAAAAACCTTAGACAAAAATCCCATTTTTCGGGATTGGTATAATTTTTACACTTTTCCACTGAGATGGGAATATACCAGTCATTAAAATGGTATTGAAAGTATGTGTGATAAAATGTAGGATAAGTGGTAAAATTGATTTTATGAAAACAGGATGTATAGAGTCCATTCCAACAGCATTCGACTTAACGGATAAAAAACTTTTAACAAGGTCAGTGCTTTCAACACTTGAGAACTCAAACAGCACTACCGATGAGGACACAAAAGAATGTTCTAAAATCTCTGTCGATATGGTAGAAAGGGTTGGAAAGGGCATAGTAACAAAGTCATGGTTTAATAAATTAACGTTAATATTAGCATCACTATTTTGGTAGTGTTTCCCTACTCCCAACTCATTCAAGTTCTTCCACAACTGACGCTTATTCATGGAAGGATTTAGCTTGCTGTTGTACACTTCGATTTTTCGGGTTCTTATTTTGCAGACAAGTGACAACTTGGTTTCGCAACCTACGATACATCTGATGATCAATTTCCAGTCTGAAACGTTTCTATTTTTTTAGGCCCGATCCCTTTGTAAAATAAGTCCACGAATTTCATTCGAAAACCATTGACGTTCACCCTGCTTTATTATCCTAGAGCGTATTGGAACATGAGTATTAAACAGACCTAGTATATTATTATTAAGGAATTCTATTTGATCAACTGGGGAGGGTAAAATATATATATGTTCCCATTCAATACAACGAATATCGTGCTCCAAACTCGCATAATCGATATGCTTGAAATCTCTATATTCGTGAAACCTTATATCCAGGTTTCATCTATATGGAAACAGTGATGTTTTTCATAAGATGCGAGAAAAGGCTAGAGCAGTGCAAGATGCTTTGACACAATACAAAAATCGACCCCCCGTTTCTAAAAAAAAAGTGTTAAGATGTGTAAACATACGTAAAGTAACGTAACAATCACGATCACGATCACAAAATATGTTACGTTTTTTTTTCACGCCACCGCCAGTATAGATGTGTACACATCAAAAATTAATTAAAATAGAAAATCAATATTAGAGGATAGTTGGCTTTTAAAACTAGAAATTTTTTTTTATTTTTTGTTTAAATCGAATTGTGAGCCATTTGCTAATACGAAATTTAAATCCAATTTAAACGCTAATGTTCTACTTTTTAATCGGCGTTTACTCTTAGCTCTTCAGAAACTGTTAAATTTCGTTCGATGTAAAAAACATAGCCAGCATTATTTCATTTCGAGTCAAGAATTTAATCCCGAGCTGAAATCAAGTCTTGTCCAATTTTATTTAAGTTGGGTATATAAAATTTTAATATATTATCAAAAATCATTACGTGCTTCGTCTATTTCAGAGCTTTTATCAGTTTCTCAAAAATTTGAGTCAAGTTTAAATGTGAAAACTGGAATTATTTTGTATGTAAATCGTGTCTTTATACGAAAAAGTATTCGCCGAAGAATGCAAATTCCCGCATTCTATTGCACTAGAATAGCCTATCTAAGATACTCGAGTATCCATTTTTGTTTCTGTCACTTCTCATAGGATAGATAGATGAGTATACGAGGATTTTTGGGATAGGTTAGGTTAGGTTAGGTTATAAGGGGTGTGCACAGCATGAAGCTGTTGCGTACACGGGGGCCTACTGGTCCATTGTGATCCCCTGTAAAAGTTAGCATCGATGCTCCTCAATTTTGCCGATTAGCGTAGACTGGCTCGTTAACGAACCAGCCTGTGCTATCTATAAATTTCCTCATGTTTGCCATTGAGACCTGTGCTAGATCATCCAGCTCTCCAACAAACCTGTTTCCGAAATGACGGAGTCGGCCGGTTTGGAGGTTCGGACAGTCACAGAGCAGGTGTTTAATGGTTTCTATTTCCTCCTCCTCTTGACAGCTCCTACAAAAATCGGGTGCAAATGCCCCTATCCTGTTAGCCATTGTGCCAATGGCGCAATGACCTGTTAGTACACCTATCAAGGTTTTAATGTTCTTTTTACTCAGCGATAGAATATACCGAGTTTCCTTTTCATTTGTGTTAGGCCATAAACTTCTAGAGATTGCGCAATCGTCCCTGGATTTCCAGGAGTTATTGATTTCCTCTTTTAGTTTAAGGTCTATCTTCCTCTTGAGTACCCCAATCGGGACGAGTGGTCCCCTAACTGAATGGTCGCTACTACTTGTGTCTGCTTCTGACCCTTTCCTGGCTAGTTCATCTGCTATATCATTCCCTTCTATATTGCTATGTCCAGGAACCCAGCAGAGCTTTACCTGGTTAGTGTGGCAGATTTTATTTAGTTCCTTCCTACAGTTTAAAACTGCTTTTGATCTTATGGTCTCACTGGCTAAGGCTTTGATAGCGGCCTGGCTGTCCACGAAAAAAGTAATCTCCGAAGAGCTTAGCTTTTCGTGATGTGCCAATTCAGCTGCTTTTCCAATGGCAAAGATCTCGGCCTGAAAGACACTACAGTCAGCTGGGAGTTTATATGACACTCTGATGTTGAGTGATTGGCAAAACACTCCCGCACCTGTTCCTGTTTCCATTTTTGAACCGTCAGTGTAGAAAGGGATACCCTGTTTACTTATAAGTGAATTAGGATCCCAATCCTGTCTTTCTGGTATGAAAATAGAAAATTTCCTATCGAAATCTAGTAAAGGGGGGATGTAGTCGGTGGTCTCCATCAGTCCTGGAATCGTGTCATATCTTTGTAAGATTGACCCGTGTCCATAAGTGCTGTGCCTCCAAAAACTCAGTTCTCTTAAACGAATTGCAGTTTTGGCTGCCGTGCATCTTATGAACTCATCCAGAGCCGGGAGGTCCAAGATCACCTCCAACCCAGCTTGTGGTGTGGATCTTTGAGCCCCTGTTATTCCTATACAGGCTAGTCTCTGTACCTTATTCAGATTCTTGAGATAGCTTGATTTTTCTACCGCCTTCCACCATACAATAGAGCCATAGGTAAGAATGGGTCTGACAATCGCTGTGTACATCCATTGGATGACTTGCGGTCGCATACCCCAACGTACACCGAAGGTCTTTTTGCATGTGTAGAATGCACATAGTGCTTTTTTCATTCTCTCCTCAGTATTACGCTTCCATGTAAGCTTGGAGTCAAGGATTACTCCTAGAAATTTAGCTTCCTTTGAAAGTTTTAGAGGAATACCATTTAGTTTGGGAGGGTTGAAGCCCTCCAGTTTCCGTTTCTTCGTGAACAAAACTAGCTCTGTCTTGGTGGGGTTGACCCCGAGACCGTTCTTAGTTGCCCAAGAAGATAAATCCTTTAATGCATTTTCCATAATGTTTTCGATGATGGTAAGAAACTTGCCTGATACCAAAACCACTATGTCATCTGCATATGCTACGATTTTAATGCCCTGATCTTTGAACTTTGTGAGAATTTTGTTGACTACGAGGATCCAGAGCAGGGGTGAGATGACTCCTCCCTGTGGTGTGCCTCTAGTAACTGTTTTCTCGATAACTTGGGATTAATTTTTGCCAACAGCTGCTTTGAAATCATGAAAATCTTTGGGGAATAATTAAAATGAAAATGATAACATAAGTGATCTCCATGTTTCGTGGCTTCAAATTGTTGCCGAAATAAATTATTTTGTTGCAAATTGTAAAATTTGTCACCAGACTGCAATTAATGTGCAAATAGAGGAAGTTAAGTCCAAATGGCCGCTATAAACGTGTTCATTTGGATTATATGTTTTTTCGGGGAAAAAATATTCTGGTGTTAGGGGACAAATATTCATAATATTGTGACATTTGAATTAGTTGAATAATTAATAAAAACATTCATTGATTTTGGGTTTCCTACTGAAATCGACTCTGACAATGGGCCTCCATTCAACGATGAATACTTCAAACAACTTTGTATAAAGTATTCAAAAAGCCCTGCATATCACCGACAGTTAAATATGGTTCTGTTGAACGGATGGTACAAACGATTAAAAAAGTTTTTTCCAAATTTATATTAGAGCATCCAGACATGTCCTTGTCCGAAAAAGTTGAACAAATTTTGAGGACTTAATAATTCGAAAACGATTAATTGATCGATTTTTTACTAAATTTAGCACTAGCAGATTTAAAAAAAAAATTATTCTTATAACCAAAAATAACGGTTCCCCGCAAACAAGTGCTTAAAAATCGTTAAGGAAAATCTCATTTTTCTCAAAAATGACTCCTACGATTTTGATAAAAAATTTATGGAAGCTAATATTAATACGATCTCTACCATATTATTGGAAAAAAATTGTATCTACCATTTAGTAACGGTACTTCCCATATAAACATTTTTTTTTTAAGTTTTCGAGTATTTCATAACCTGTAGAATAGATTTTAATGAAATTTTTTACACAACAGCTTCTAATAACATTTCTTAAAAATGTTTTCAAAATTTTATATTTAAAAAATATTTTTTTTAAAAAACCCCTTGAACGCTTTTTGAAATTAAGATTTATTTAAGAAGATGGCGTACATACCGTTGGCGTTAAAAGAATTTCATATTTTATTTAATTAATTTAAAGAAAATCGTTGGAGCGGTTTAAAAAAAAAAAGTTTTTATATCTAGATAAAAAAAATTTTGAAAAAATAAAAAAAAAATGGTACGCAATTTTTTAGGTTTTATTAATGCGGAGTTAAAAAATTAATTAAAAAAATATCATCTACCGATTTTCGAAATATGGAATTTTCAAAAAATAATTCAAAATTTTTTAAAAATTTTATAATTTATTCTTTTGAAATTTTTGGTATGCAATATTATTGGAATTTATTTTAAGCTTTTTCGCAAGAAAATTCATGAAAATATCGGTTCAAGATAATGAGATAATCGAAACGCAAAAAAATGGTTCTATGAGAGATACCATTTTTAAACGATAGATAATTTCTTTTGAATAACATGGTAGATCGTACAGATATTAGTTCACCCAAAAATTGTAATCAAAATCATAGGAGTCGATTTTTTCAATACCGTTTTTTAAACATTTGTATGGGAGGTACCATTATTTTTGGTTAAAAGAATAATTTTCATTTAAAATCTGCTAGATAATGTTAAAAAATGCTGGGTGCTAAGTATAATAAAAATTGACCAAGTCGTTTTTGAATTATTACTGTGGCCAAAAGGAATAACAGCATAAGTCGACTTATGTCGAAATTGAGTTTAAATGCGCTATATGCGAATCAATGCTGTCATATTTTGTTCGTACTTTTATCTCTTACGGTTTATAAACTGCAACACTTCGTCCATAAGAATTGTTTACCCTATTTGTAATCGCAAAAGAAACATTTAAATTGTTCTCCTGAAAACTTGCAAAAAGTGACTTATGCTGTTTTTCCTTTTTGCCACAGATTAAGTTCCAAAAAAAAATTTTGAAAGTTTTCTTGAAAATCCAAAAAAAAATTTTTTTCAAAATTTTGGTATACAAAACTTTTAAAACTTTTTCAAACATTCTCCATAAAAAAATTAATCATTATCAGTTCAACAGTTTTTGAGAAGATCGAAAATAAAAAAAAAATTGTTCTATAGGAGCGTTACATTTTTCGGACATTTTTGTAAAAAAAATTACTGAATTTTTTTTTTCTAAAGTTTATTTATTTATTTATTAACTCAGCTAATTGCTAGCTTTAGAGGTTATAATTATATGTACATGTTACAAAATTGAAAAAAAGTTGATTTAAATTTAATTGAAGTATTAACAGAGTTTGGTTGAACAAATTAGTATATTTACTGTTGAAAAAATTAAATAATTTAAACATTTTATTGAGAGGAGAAAATCGTTCGTAATAAGTCCGATAATTTTAAATAAGTTGTGGGCACGTTTTTGAGAAAAAAACAAGATTTTCATTTTTTTCTAAAAAAAAATTTGTACGGCAGGTACCGTTATTTTTGGTCTTAAAAAAAAATGAAAAAAAGTGTGGGGGGAATGTCCAAAAAAAACTAGGTATCAACTTTGAAGAAAATGTGAAGTGAAAGCGTTCAGCAAATTTTTTGTTCTGTTTGATTCAATTTTTTTTTTCATTTAAGAGAGTTTTTTCAATACAACTAACTTAAAATATAATTCAGGTATCCGGGTTTTTTACTTAAGCAAGTAACGCTTAAGCGGAGTGTTTAAAACGTAATTGGTCGACAAATACTCGGGGTTAAAAAAAGTGTTTCAGATAAGCAGGTTTCTCTTAGTGTGCTTAGGTTTGTAATGAAGTGCATAATGAAATTTACGATTAACCTGATTAAATTGTAAGATATATTATACGAAATTTTGAAATGAAAAAAACTACAAACAAAAATTAGTAAATAACCTCTTATTTTTGAACAGGAAATAATTTGAAAATTATGTCATTTTAGCGTTTTTTTTTTTGTTGTTTTTTTCTTGCCATAAAAAATAACTGAAATTTAGATTTTTATACAATTAATGGTAAATCATGAAATTCTGAAACAATTTTATATATTTTTAAAAATGATGATGTGATATCGAATTGGAAAGTAAAAGGTCTGGAACGTGTCAAAAAACGGACGTTTTTGAAAAGCTAACGTTACACTTACGTAATTTTAGATTACTATTTTGTGCAAATCCTTATGCCAAAAGTCGTGGACTTTTGAAAATATATTCAAAAAGATTTTAACTCAGTTATAACACCGAATTTAAAGAATTATAAAGGGTTTTGTTTTTAGACGTGTGGTTTTCAATCTGGCAATACTTTTTTCGGAGTTGGTCTTTTTGACAGCTGTCACTTGATTTATGCTCAGTTTGGTTTGCCATTTTATAACGAATAGACTTACTCCTGAACAACGTTTTCAAATCATGCAAATTTATTACCAAAATAATGATTCAGTTCGCGCGACGCATCGCACGCTGCGATAAATTCTTGGCCAAAACATTAAATTATATGCGTTTTATTTCTTCTTGAAAACCACACGTCTAAAAAACTCACCCTTTATAATAAACTTTGGAAGCTGTGGTATCGCATCATCTACTGAATTATTTCAAAATATTGGAAATTTGTTTTGCTAGTTTTGTTGATAAGAAGAAGTTTTTACGTGAGCTTCTAATAAAACTAAAATAATGTTAAAAAACAAAAAATGTTATTTAATATTGTCCAACACAATGCAGGCCTTGACAAATATGCTGCTCATATACTGACAGTGTCGTGTTTGCAATATGATGGCCTTTTTCAGAATCATTAAGCCCCAAAAACCTGCACATAATCTGTTTTTACAGTTAATAATCCTCTTTAAGATATGAAAATATATGGCCTTTCTATAATTCGTTTGTCAAAAAAGTCTTCAGCTATCTAACTTCAGCCAAAATCCGCAAACCTATAAAATTCTTTTGGTTAAAAATACCACACCTACTTACTGCACTTTAACATCTCTACTTTTACTCGTACAGGTATAATAGGGTCAATATTCATACGGGTACCATTAAGTTATAATAGTTCAGGTAGCATGACAGCTTATAAAAGTTGAAGAATTCCAGTATTTTTCAACTTATTTACCACAATTCAAATTAATCCTTGTTATCTCGTTTCATGAGTTAATTTTCTTCTGATCCAGTTCTAATACTTATTTATCCCGTTTATAATGTTAATAATCAAACTCCTCCACCACAACATAAACAGTAGATGATGATTGATTATAGCTACACGTCAACATATGTTTACTATACAAAGGTTTTCTGTATCAACAAATACGGTCCTGTATTTAAGGCCCGTACAGATCCATTTTCTTTGAATAGATGCTAATTTCCTCGCCATATACGTCATCTCCGGATCTATCTGAACGACAAGTAAGAAGTGGCACAAAAGTATGTGTCTTGCTTGCGGGAAATCACGTTGATAAAATTCGACAGGCAAAGCAGCGAATATATAAGTAGAGAGAGCATCAAGGCGAACCGGATTAGGGCAAGAAGGTCTGTCCTAAAAGTTCATACGTTCGTGATCTGATTAATCACTGTGTGGTGGTGCGGCGGCGGTGGTTGAATGTAGGTGTCAGACTTAATTCACTCAATTCTTCGTGCTTTGCGTTTATATTATATAAATCTTGGAAGGGGGAGGTTTTTGACTTGATGTATATTTTGTGTATCGCACACAACTCCACACAAGAACATTCTATGCAAATTGTTTCCTTTCTCTCTCTCTCACTCTCTCCATCCAAATGCAATCATAGTCCTATGTAGAAACTTTTATTCGTTATTGCAGGAAGACCGGTGGTCAATAATAGTAAGCTCTAAAAGGCTTATGGACTTGTAATAAACAACACTTGGTCGAGGTGCGAAGCAAATGGCACATGAACTTCTTGCTGTTGCAATAAAACTTCCTCATAAACATTTGTCATAAGGTTGAGAGGTTATGTGTGTTCCTTTTTAAGAAGCTACACTAATATATATATATGAAACTCAAGTCCCTTCTTCTTGTGGCATAAGGTTATATGATGGGACATAAAACAACAACAACAAATACAACAACAACTCAAGGTGTGGTCTATACTGTGGTACCTTTTTGGTACGTGCCGATTGTATACGAGTTCTTTAAGTTGGGCGTTCTAGTTGTATTGTTTAGAGGGCAAATCCTTGTATTTTGTGGTTTGGATGTCGTAAAAGTTTTGTCGGTACCAACCAAAGTATACATATACAATATACCTTACCTACATACCTACAAAACCTACATGGGAAAATTTATTAAAACTTTTAGCAGTGCAGTATACAGTGGTGTTTGTTTTATTGGTTTAAGGTTAGGTAATGTCGGTTTGCTGACCTAGAATGATATAAGTGTTCACCTTTTAACTGAAGATAGGTTTGCACACGAGGGATCTTTATATATAGAAAAAGAATATAACTTGGTTTCACTTTAAATTCATTAGTATATACACGAGTATATAGTGTGGTAATGATTCAATGAGGAGCTGTGGGCATGAAAAGATTTTAATGTGATGACTTAAAACTTGACAGAAAATTGAAAATTAGGGTTGATGTATGTTATTGCCTTATAACATATTAAAAATTATGATGTTGATATTATTGAAAGTGTTATTTGTTTTTTACGAAACAATAGAGTAGGTTGTTGGTTTAATAAAATAAATGATTTACCGATACTTAAGTCAGAGAAATGAAGTTTATAAAATGTTCTTTAAAATTTTCTTGCAAGACTTATTCTAGCATGAACATTATTTTAAAGGCATTAACAAGTTTGAGAAATGTAAAAAAGGAACCAAATTTATTTTGTAAGTATTTTATACAGGTTGCATCGATTAAATTGAGGCAACTATCTCGATGTTCAAACTTTAGATCCTGAACCTTTTGAAACTGAATCAGTTGTGCTACGTGACATACAAAAATAAAATGCAAGACTGGGTCGTACGAACTTGCTCTTATGTGCAATCACACTGTGATTCTTAAGTCTGAATATTTTAAAAACTATTTATTTCTGTTAACGAAATTAATTATGTATGTAATTTTGGGAGCCTATACATATTTTGTTCCAAATGCCAAAAATTTAGTTAAGTTGAAGGTAGTATTATGTGAGTACATTAATAAGAGCAGTATAGCACTGTGTTGCACAGATATGCATGTAACTTACAGTTTATACTGAAAAATTGTTAAAAAATCAATATACATAGATATTATGTAATTAGAAATAAAGCAATTAAAAAAACTCTGAAATTGGTTTGAGGCCAACGCGATGTATATACAAAATTTATTTTGTATATATTTAAAATTTTGAAAACATTTTTAAGAAAAAAAAAAATCTGTAAGCAATTTTTAGCGTTAATTGCGGAAATAAAAAAAATAATTTTGAAACAAATCATCCATCTACACATTTTCAAAATACTTATGTATCTAATTTTCAAAAAATAATTTAGAAATTTTTCTGAAAAATCAAAAATATTTTTTTTAACATTAATAAGCATTAGATATTATTCAAATTTATCAGAAGATCCTGCGTAAAAAAATTTCATTAAAATCGGCTTAGCAGATAATGAGATAGTCGAAAACCAAAGAAATGGTTCTATGAAAGGTACCATTTTTAATCGATGGATAAAATTTTTTTTCAATAATTCTTTCTAATATAAGTTCACTTCCAAATTTTAATCAAAATCGTAAGAGCCGTTTTTGAGAAAAATGAGATTTTCCTTAGCTGTTTTTAAACACTTGTATATGGAAGGTACCGTTGTTTTTAGATATAAGAATAATATTCATTCAAAATCTGCTAGATAGGTAATAATAAAAAATTGCTGGCTGCCAAATTTAATAAAAGGCGATCAAGTCGTTTTTAAATTACATAATATTTTTTGAGAAAAAAAAATTTTTAAACTTTTTTTAAAAATTGATCAAAATCAGTTGAACCGTTTTTGAAAAAATCTAAAATAAAAAAAATTGGTTCTTTGGGAGATACCATTTATAACCATTTTTCTGAAAATTTTTATAATAGCTAACCTATTTGTAAAAAAAAATAGCTGAATTTATTTTTTTAAAGTTGTAGGCACGTTTTTGAAATAAATAAGATTTTTATTTTTTGCTACAAAAATTTGTAACGGCAGCTACTGTTATTTTTAGTAAAAAAAAAATGTATTTTAAGAAAATCTACCTACCCGTTTAGGCTGCAGTTGAAGGGACTGCAGGCAGACAGAATGGAGAGACTCACTTTTTTCGACTTGGCTATATCATCGTAATATCATGTTTGATCAAAATCTTGAGTTCGATTTTATTTTTACGAATGCATAACTTAACATATAGCACCTATAGCTATATTTGTATAGAGTTCTTCACCTTTGCGCAAATATTGAAGAGGACAGGACCAAGTATGTAATTGCTATCAGCAAACCTAACTGTTGATAGGAGACATTTTGTGGTGGTTAAGAGGTTGACCCACCTTGGAGTAAACATTATCTCGATAATTAATGGCGCAGTTTAATTAAAAATAGGGTGAAGAATAGCCTTAAGAAACAGCTGTAATAGTTCGGTTTTTCCGCAAAAAATTGGTTCGAAAACTCCTTACGCTTAAGAAAAAGTATACTCGCTCTACAAAACTCTCAAACTGTCAGTTCTCATTTACGGAAGGGAGGCCGAATGTTTGATGAAAAGAAGAAATAAATATTCGGCCCTGTGAGCGAGATGGACGAATGCTGCGAATATGTAGTCCAAAATGTCAAAACATATCCAAACACAGCTAAATGCATTGGCTTTATCTTATCAATTGTATGGACTACAATTTTCCAGTCAAGGGATTTCGCAAATCCCAGCTCCTTGAAATGGAAATAAGGAAAATCGAACCATCGGTTTAGAGACCAAGAAATCGCGTATGTCAGAGGGCTTGGTTTGGATTTTTGAAAGTAGAGCTCTCGATTTTAACCGTGTATCTAATTACACGTGTATTCGTGTCACGTGTACACGTGTAGTACTCCTGTATATATTCTTAAAACACGTGTGAATAAAAATAAACGTGTAGTTATAAAAGCTTAACTGTTTTTATAAATTATCGTGGTGGTGATTTTAAAATATTTTTACAGTGTAAAGAACGGTTTTTAGGTAGTACAACTTGATATTATGTCACACCAAAAGAAATATTTTCCAAAAAATTAGTTACGGCGTTGTATTTATATTTCAACGTCTTTTGAACCATAAAACATCTTAAGTACGATTTAGAAGTATAATTACAAGTGTATTGCTTAAATACACGTGTAACATTAAATACACGTCTTCATACACGAATAATTTAAATAAAATATGTGTAACACAGGAACACGTGTAGATGTGCATTAGGATTTAGGGGGCTCTAGTTGGAAGTAAAATAGCTAAATATTTAGACGTACATAGGACGTTAGCTGTCACCGGGAAATTGCATTGAAACGACTTTACTTAACCACCGCTTCAGTAATGTGATGAAGAAAGGCCCCCATTTTCCATAATGAAATAATGCCCCATGATATACGTTTCCAACGAAATGAAAAAGTCCCACAAAAAAAATGAAATAAGATCCCAATTTGTTTTGATAGATAAATAAGATTCGATTTGAATTATGTCGCATTCAGCACAGTGTTCCCAGATTGGTGGTTTTTCCACGTAGATTTGATGGGAATTATAGTGCCATAAAATTCGTGGTGGGAAATATATCAAATGCTCTTTTATATTTATACTTATTACTTGGCAAATGAACGCACTAGTGTTTTTTTGAGTCACAAGATCGCAAACAAATATAAAAATTATCTTTAAATGAGAATGCATGCAATTGCTATGAATAAAATAGCAACGTTTTTTATTCCGTCAAGTACAAAAATGTTGGGATTTTTTTTGAATACGATGGGATTTTTTAAAATCTCATCTGGCATCACTGATTCAGCACAAACACAATGTTTTTTAATACTTACAAGGCATAAGAAAAGCTGAAATAAATCACGTGATCTTAACATTGAAACATGATTGCCTGAGTCCACATAAAGACAGTATTTTGCAAGCTCTAAGTACTTGGTTAGTGGATTTTCATATTTTTTGAGAAAGACAATGATATTTTAGGAAAATGAAATAAGGCCCCAAAGTGTTGATGAAATTATATTAAAGACCAAAATTAACGCTGGGGTCATATTTCATTGGAAATTTATTTCATTAATAAAATAAATAAATTGGGTGGCGCAACAGCTCATGTAGAGCCAGGGCATAAATAGTAACTTACAAACTCTATTTATTTCATTAAGCCTCACAAATATGAAAGAAGGCCCCAAAAATGAAATAAAGCTCCAAAATTTGAGATATTTTTTTTTATTATTTTGTATGTATATTTTAGCGGCTTTATTTCATTTATTAACTGGGACCTGATTTTTCACGTGAATTACATAACTACAATAGGTGAGTTTTATTCATTGCTGCATAGCCAGCGCAGCACAAGTCTGAATAAAACGAAAGCTCACTCTATACGTTCATTTCAATAATTAAAAGCTCTATCGCCAGCACAGCCATCTTTATTTTTACTGACTTCTTTTTCGCCAGCAATCAAATTGTTTTTGTTTGCCAAGGGAAATTTTGCTGCGCTGGCTATGCAGCAATGAATAAAACACACCTATTGTTATTTTTGCACTTATGAGGATTTGACAGACAGTCCATGATATGAGAACAAGATTTTTGTGCTCATAGCAAAGTAAACTCCACTTTCAGGATCGGAATAATTGTTGAAGGTGTCCGAAAATCACTCCCAAAATTACATGTTTTTTTTTTAAATTGTCTTAAAATATAAGACAAAAAAGTTTTATAAATGAAAAAACGTGTTTTAAATTGGTTACCTCAGTTTACTTCGTGAACCATGTAATTTTAAAAGTTTCCAATTTAAGCTACAGACATTTTGAAAAGGTATTCTTATTTAACGAGCACGGACTTAATTTGCATCCCAGGTTTTTTTTTGTTTCCTCCTTAAATAGAAGAATTATTTAACTAATATAGTGGGATGCTGAAGCTCATTAAAAACAAAACAAATTTATTTTTTTATACGTATATAAAAGGTATTTCATTCAAAATTAAGGTATTTCATTTCAAAACGAAACCTTCATACACATACCAACAAACCTGAAGTCTACATGTCCTCCAGATATCTAATTTATTTATTTTCAAGGTAAGAGCCCAATGGTCTTTCAAAAATCCAACTTCAGTCATCAGACATAACGTCATATTCCATATTATTTAAGAAAATAAAAAAAACCCACACACCCACTCAGTGACAACAGATGGAGAAAATAAAACTTTTCAATAACTTTTATAAGAGTCAAGCTTTGTTCAAGGAAATTATTTTATGATTTATAAGTTTTGTGATAATAATAAAAGTTTTGCATACAGAACCAGAACCAGAACCAACCTATAACGATTGTTTTTTGGGTCAAATTTGTAACTCAAATATGTAAACCAAGTCGAAATTATCTTGCAAATTTGAACAAAAAAAAAAAACTAAAAAAAAAAAGTAAAGGATATCCTCTTCCTTCTGTTTTATGTTGATGTTTGTGTTTGTGGCTTCCTTCTGGTTGGTTAGGTTTAGGTTAGAAGGAGAGTACTTTATTTAAGGAGAAAATTGTCATCGCGTGCCATCGTTCTTTATAAATGAAATACGTGTGCAGCTGACATGCTCTGAGTATTGTGGAGTTGTGTGTGGTCTTTAACATGGATGATGGAAATCCGGTCAAGAAGTGAATCAGGAATGAAATATTGTTTTCTCTTTTATGCAATTTTCTTCTCTGGATATATTGCATATGGTGTCGACGATATATGGTTTTGAAGCATAAAGAAAAAATATGAAAAAAAGAACTCATGTCAATATTATGGTTTAAAATCAAGGAGTGGTTTTAACCCAAAAAAAAAAGAAAAAAAGTAACAGATATATGAACAACAAGAAATTGGTTGAATTACAATTTGCAACCCACTCAGAGGTTTAAATTAGAAGCTAGTCAAAGAATTGCTGAAACATACCAAAGTTGCAACCAATAAAGGGAAATGTTTGAATTTAAAATAGGGACTTGTTATTCTTGGCAAGGCCCTATCACAATTTATTGAACGATGTGAAAATGTCTCTATTTATTTTTTAGTATTCTTGATTTTGCTTACTATACGATTATCTTAAGACTTTCGATAGCTAAAAAACTCAATATTTCAGTTTCACAAATTGGTTGTGATATGCTTGCTTGAGATTTTGATCAAGTTTGACACCATGATGGTATAGAAGTGGTTCTTGCAACCTAAAAGGTTTTTATGTCTGTCCTTAAAATTATAGCAGCTATTGTTTTTCGATATTTAATAAAAGCTTCTTTTTTTTAAATATATAAATAACAAACAATACAATAGGTATATGCGATACAAATTTGTTAACCTTTAATAAAAATTTATTTTTTCGTAAACGGTTCCAACAAACTATGGCTTTTGATAGATTTTAAGTGGTTTTTTTTTGGTTTTTTCAATAATATCTTAAAACCGTTTGTCCCAAAAATCCGATATTTTAAAACATTTTAGATACCAATTCAATAATTTTTTTAAAAAGGTTGAATTTTGTATGGTATTCAATATAATAGTATTGGGTATAAAAGGGGAAATGTGCTTATTCTTCTCTTTTCTCAATTTTCTTAATAATCTGAGAGTTTTGAAATTTTTGGTTGATAGCTTATAGAATTCTAAGAATTCTTAATTTTCCTTTTTTATTTATCGGGTTGGGTACGGGAGCCCGTTTTTGAGAATACTGTTTTTAAAATCCCTTTTTTTATACCGTTTTTATAATCCCGCTTTTTTAAAATCCCGCTTTAAAACCCCGTTTTTTTAATTCCCGCTTTTATAATCCCGCTTTTCGAATCAACACAAAGTGTTTTATTTTAAAAATCGCGCGATTTTTAAAATAAAACACCTTGTGTTGATTCGAAAAACAGAATTGAATATTTTCTGCGCCCAATGCTCGGGATGGTGGGGTGATATAAAGTCTAAAGAAGAAGAGAAACACAAATAATAAGAAAATTATTATTTTTATTTTTGTTTTAGAAGACTGTATTAAATGAAATTCAAAATAAAGTTTAAACGACTAAAGTCTAAAGGACATATTGTTCATGGGCGTCAAGTCGTAAGAAAATAGAAAAAAGCAAACAAATATTACATAGCAAAAAAGTGGTTCCAAAAATGAACATATTTTTTCCAATTATGAAGAGACTATACAAAGAAACCAGTTTTTGGAGAAAATGCAACTAGAAAAACAGTTATTATCTGTCGAAGATCTATCCCAGCTTCTCTGTATTATGAATAAATTGATAAAAATAATGTTTAGACAAACCACACAGAATTTTATTGTTCAGCCCAACTTTTCACATTAGGGAACTGCTAGGTAATCAATAAAATCAAAGGAGTGCAATACCCATTGAGTTATGTGTATTTATCTAATTACGAAACGGGCTAAGCGGGGATTAAACGGGATTTTAAAAAGCTGGCTTTCGTAAAGCTCCCTTATTTAACTTCTCTTTTGGTATGGAGACACTATTTTATTTTAAGCTTATTATTGAAAAAAAAAACTTTTGAACAAAAAAATTGTTTTAGGTCATTCGAGTGTACCAAGAATACTGGAATAGTACCAAGAAAAAAAAGATTTAAATTAGGTATCTTCTCTATCAACAAAAGTTATAAATAAAATATTTTGAATCTGTGCATTTTGGATTATGAGACGAGGAAGTTTTTTTTTTTTAAATTTATTATTTCTGAAAAATCATTTTCGACTACATTTTTATTTCAAAAAAAATCATCTGAATAGCGTATATTAATGCAAACTAGATATCTAATACAGTGCATTAGTCATTTTCTATCAGATTTTTTGACTTAAAATATTATTTTCTTTATAATGTAAAATGGAAAGTAATTTGAAAAGCGTCTTTCGTTGTGAATTTTGATTCTTATATATTTAGCATCATATATTGTGTAATACGTATTTTTACACCAGACCTACCCTTTAAAAAATCAATTTCTAAAAATTTAAAAAGTCAAAAAAATAAAAAAAAAAAAAAAAAGAATATAATCTATTTGGTTGAATTGAGTCGTTAACAGTGAGTTATAGATTGTAAGGTTAAAATATATCATATTTACAAAAATAATCGTATCTTATCTATTTTGTATTATAACTACCTATTCAAAAATCGTTAAGATATAATCTTATTTTTCTCGAAAACGACTCAAAAGTAATTTTTTTCTGTGAACAAAAATAAATACGATCTTTCGTATAACAGCTTTCTGATGTTTAGCAGTGCCACTCATATAACTTTTTTTTCGACTTTATCATAAAAGATTCAATCGAAATTTAAATAATTATAATATGCGACTATTTAAAATAAAAATAAAATAGAAGTTCTTTCATGTGTATAAATTAATTTGCTGTTAGTTAGACGTAAATACTAAATATGCCATACAAACCAAGAATTGTTTTTTTTTTCTAAAGCATGTTTTAATATATCTATAATATTGGCAACACTACATTTTTTGTTAAATATAACTTTTACCAGCTCTTATAAGAAAAAGAAATAATTAATATATCTGATAAAAATAATAAAATATAGTAAGAAAGGTAAATAATTCAGTGTCAGTGGTACACCATGGCGTATACGTACTTTTTTCGTATTTTATGTAATTAAATTTTTTAAGATTTTTATTTCATTTACGATAATAATAATAATATTTTTTTTTGTTAATAACCTATCTGATTATTATTTGATTAATCAATTGTTGTCACAATTACATATGTTTGCACGACATTTAAAGACATATTTTCTGCAATAAGCCATTTGCATCAAAAAATAAATTCATCTGATGGTATAGTATAAGAAGAACGAAAGTAGTTTTAATTTGTTGTTTTAAATATATTATTACAATACAAGAAAATATTATTTAACTATACAGGGTGTCCCGAAATCACCGCCTCAGAAGAAAACCATGAGTTTCTGAGATCATTTCAAGTCGAAAAACCTAAGAGGTAATTTTCTCGTTTTCGCTTCGTTTTCGACTTATAACGGTTTTTATGATTTTTATTCTTCTTTCTTTTGACTGGCTTTAACTTTGCCAAACTACAACCGATTTTTGAAATTTTTGTTTGTATTTAAACAAGAACAGTTAGATATTTGTATCTACTATACAACTTTTTTCTGTGTGGATAACGGTTTTACCGCAAATAATTTTGAAGCACATTTTTAAAGCGTTTTTAGGTTGTTTTTTGACTTCGATATGATATTTTTCACAAAAACACGTTATTAAGTATAGTTTTTTTTTCGTTATTAAGAAAGCCCAATATGTGTTTTTAAAAATACTTAACAATTTAATCTAAAAATAGATATAAAATAATTAAAAAAGTAAAAAACGAAAAATAAAGGAAAATCAAAAAAATATGAATTTTTGAATAAAAACGAATACAAAACTTCTAACGGTCTTACTCTTACTTTACTCTTTCTAACATTCAACACTAAACGCTCAGCGTAGTTTTTATTCGTTTTAATTCGTTTTTATAAGATATCACACTTCTGTTTTTCCTTTATTTTTTGTTTTTAATTTTTTTTAATAATTTTAAATGTATTTTTATTTACAAAAATGTTAAGTATTTTTAAGAACACATATTGGGCTTTCATAATAATGAAAAAAAACTATACTTAATAACGTGTTTTTGTGAATAAAATCATATCGAAGTCAAAAAAACAACCTAAAAATGCTTTAAAAATGTGCTTCAAAATTATTTGCGGGAAAACCGTTATCCACACAGAAAAAGGTTGTATGGTAGATACCAATATCTAACTGTTCATGTTTAAATACAAAAAAAATTTCAAAAATCGAATGTAGTTTGGCAAAGTTAGAGCCAATCAAAAGAAAGAAGAATAAAAATCATAAAAACCGTTATAAGTCGAAAACGAAGCGAAAACAAGAAAATTACCTCTTCAGTTTTTCGACTTGAAATTATCTCAGGAACTCATGGTTTTCTTTTGAGGCGGTGATTTCGGGACACCCTGTATTAAAATCTTTTAAAAACCTATATTGAAAAAAAAATGTGGTTATATTAAAATATTTTTTTTAATGTTTCTCGCTCAAAATCATATTAAAATACTATTTTATTATTATTGCTTATTATTACCTTTTTAACTTATATATTTATTATTTTCTTTATTATTTAATTATTTATTATTCCTTCATGAATTGATATAATTATAATTTTTTTTTAAATTGAGAACATATTCAATGTCTAGTGGTAAAGAAATCTCGAGATGTCAACTGTCACGGTAAGCAAAGAAGTCAAACGAGAAGATACAGAAATACTGATAAATTACCTTTATACATAGATTTTAAAATTATTCAGATATTATAGTTACATATTTACTATTTCTAAAATTAAATCTATTTTTTTTTAATTATCTGTTACATAAAATACTTTGATTAAATAAAATAAAATACGTTAACAATTTTTCCCATCCCCTATATATATATTTATTCAATAAAATTCATATATGTTTTTAATAATATTTTGGTATTTTCAAAAATTTGATTTTTTAAGAACACATAATAACTTTGTAAGTACATTAAATTTTGTTTTTTTGAGTTGAGTATATTCATGGGCGGCAGCAATAAATATTATTTTCTTAATCCATAACCATTTACTCTGTATTACATTTAAGATGTAATGCATTATGAAAAAATTGTAAAACAGTCATAAATCCACTCAGAGTATGATTTTTTTTGTTTATATAAATAACATGAAATATTTGGTATAAGCAACTTAAAGTACCTAATTTCAAAAAATCACGACAACATCAAAACAAACTTATAATAATAAATTATTTATTATTGGATAATTTCATCTTAACATTTAATTAATTAAAAAATCAAAAATCTTCTTATTTAAAAATGGGTGTATAATAAAATTTTTTTTTGTTTTTTTTTTTCATTCATAAATTTTTAATTTAATGCATATTATTTCAAATTTATAACATTGATTTATCTTAGTTCTACAAAAAGCCCCCTATAAAACCCATGCATATAAAAAAATAATGGAATATTTAATTTTAAAATAATAATAAAAATTAACAACTAAACAATTTAAATTTTTATTTTTATTTTATTTAAAAAAAAATTAATTTCACAAATTTTTTATTTTAACATTTTTAATAAAATATGGTTTTCGGAGTGCTACTGTACTCCATCCCCGGACAATGGTTTTAAAATAAATTAAAATTTAACTTAATTTATTTCTCAAAGTTAGAATTTCTTAAAATAATAAACATATAATAATTATGCATAATTAAATAAAGATTATTTATCATAATTCTTTCGTAAAATCCCAAAGGACAAGTCAAAGAAAATACTATTTTATTAGCAAAAAATTTAAGCCGTTTTAATGCAATACAAAAAGGATTAAAACATAATAATATTATTTTTAATGCCTCACACGATTATGATTAACTTGAATTTTTGAAGAATTTGTCAATAAAGAGCAATTATACCTAATTAGAGTTAAGTATACCAAATTTGTTATTTGTTTATATATACGTATATATAAATTTCTAATTAAAAAAGTTTTAAATTTCTTGTTAAAAATAAATTTTCGTGTAACCATTATATATTCACTAAATCATTTTAAATAGGAGTTTTGTTATTTTGAAAGACGAAACCCCTTAAGCTTTGTTGAGAACAAAATAACTGTTCATTTCTTGTTGAATATGCTGAGACGTTCCTGGTGCTTTTATCGTACACTCTACAGGGTGAACTGGAAAAAAAATAATAATAAAAGAATTTGACAATATTTCTTATATGTGTTGATCAACTATCTTCGATTATTGCACCTAACAGTTATGTCATTTAAAATTACTCAATTTAAATATCAGTCCTATATTATTGAAAATCTTCAGAGCTACAATAAAATTCATATTAAGTCTTCATGGACAAAGTTATTTTTTTTTTATTTTTTAAGATTTGTCTGAAAAAAAAGATAATCAGATCTCTTTTCAAGGCACAAAGAAAATATGGTGAAGAGGCGACTACTTAAGTTGATGATGACTTAAGGCGCTATTTGCATAACTGAGAGTAGCTATCTTTCGATTGGATGATGATGAACTGTTGCCATGAGCATCATTCTTGGGATGATAAATTTAAGATTTCCGGGTATTTTGTGTTTTTTGTGTTTTGTTTTTTTATTTATTTTTGAATACAATTTTGAAAATAAAAACATGTTTGTTTTTTTAATTAAAATTCATATCATCAGTTTATCAGTGTGTATCTTAGCTTACTTAACGATTAATTTCAAAAGAAAATATTATTTGTGCTTCGCAATATTAAGGAATATTCTTGCAATACTGATACTGTTAGGATCATATTTTTAGAATTCAGTAATTTTCATTCATCACCCTGTATTTTTGAGCTTAAAAGAGCTCTACGCAAACGATGAGTAAATTGAGGTGGAACAAGAAAATGGGTATAGCATGTATTTAATCCTTTCTTCAATTAAACATAATATTATACATGTTTTCTTCTATATGTATTGTTTACATATAATATTATGTTTCCATTTTTTTAACAGTCGCGGCATTTTTATTGTTCTAATAAAAGAAATCATCCACCACCAATTCATTGTTTCACTGTCGCGCCTTTTGTATGAATATTTTTGTTGTATTTTGTTTGTTTGGCCTTGTCACTTGTGTTAGTTTTTGTTTTCATCTTTTGTATTCATCACACTAGGACTCATCATTTTCCACAAGACTTAAAAGAATTTGAATGTCGCTCTAAAGTTTTCTTTTCTTAAAGGAAAGTTATAAATACAATAATCACCCTTGATTTTTGTCATAATAATTTTTGTTGAACAAAAATTTTGAGACTGAGAATGTTATTTAAAATAAACGAAAAATAAAATTTAATGATATCATCTGAACAAAAATCTATTTTTAACTTATAATTTAATTAATTTGCATGGAATTAAAATCGAAGAAATAGACTCAAAGTATAGAACCATAAGTCAACAACAACACCAACTTTTATTTAAGGTTATGTTTCAATGCTTCAAAATCATTAATTTCAAAATAAATACCATAGGAATTAAATAATTAGCGATATGACCATTTCGATTGGACATCCAGAAATTTTCAAAACCATTTGTTGTTTTTTTTATTTGAGTATACCTACATATGAACATAACATATAAGCATATTTAAAATTTGTAAATATTGAAAATGTGAAAGGCCACATTTGGTTACTGTAAAAGAATGCAATCTTTTTTGAATGCAATCGTTAATGACTACAATAATCGTATTATTTATTTCACTTTTAAAACTTCACACTTCAAATTATGCAATCACCATCTCACTTGAATTAAAAAGAATTCAACCATTTCGTTCCCATTCATTTTACAGCAATCAATTGATTGCAATCTTTTGGGAACTCATCCATTCTTTTGAATTCTTTGCATTCTTTTGCATAATTTGCATTCTTTTGCATTGATTGCATTATTTTGTATCCTAAAGAAACTTAAAGAATGCAAAAGAATTGAAAGAATGCAAAAAATGCAAATAATGCAAAAGAATGCAAATAATGCATAAGCATGCAAAGAACGCAAAAGAAGAAAAGAATGCAAAGAATGAATTCCTAAAAGATTGCATTCAATTGATTGTTGTAAAATGAATTGGAAAAAAAAAATTAATGTAATTTTTTTGATTGAAATGAATGGTGATTGCACTATTTGAAGTCTGAAAGTGAAGTCAATGAATGCAATCTTTCAATTGAATTCAATAAATGATTTTTAAAGATTGCATTCACAAAAGACTGCATTCTTTTACACGCCTGTAAATAATAAGCTTCTAAAAAATAATTTATATAAAAATACAAGTTTTAATAGGTAAAATATCTTTACTTAAAAGCCATATTTGGCTTGCTATAGCAAAAAATTCTAATAGAAAACTCATTTCCCTTGATTTGATCTCAACACTATGTGAGCAGAAACAAATTACTCTTGTTGTTGTTGTGGTGGTGTTGGCTATCTTGCTAAATATGTATCCATTTGAAAGTTTACCCCGACGACGCACGACCCTAAATCTATATAATTTCAAAAGTATAAATCGCATTTTAGATCCTTGAATTATTTCGTTTTATTTTGTATTCAAGTGATTCTAAGAAATCAACACTGTAGGGACTATCGACCTTTCATAGCATAAAATACCATAAAGATGGAAGATATTCAAACTCTTCGTTTTATATGCTGTAGGACCTAAAGTTGAAAACAAATTGCTTCAATTTATTCTTTGGTGTGGTGTTTAGTTGGAAAGTTTCTTCTTTCTAATCTTCAACCAGAAAGTATTCTCATAAAAAAAAAAAAAAAAAAAAAAAACACCCATAGAAAGCTGAATTTTCGAGGATTAATTTCCTTCCGAATAATTTGCCTTCGTTTAGTTGCTAAAAGTTTTGTTTTTTTTTTTTTTGTATTCCTTTTTGCTTTGCTTTTTAAGGGATACTCATCAAGTATCAATCTGAAAATCGATTAATGTCTTAAGTTTTATTTTTCATTTTAGAAAATGATTTCCAATTAATTATGCATGGGAAATTTGTTGAAAACTCCATGATGGCAAAACAAAAGTGGCTAACTCCCCCTTTTTTTTATTATTTCGGATTCACTTTTTATTTAGCCAGATGTTTGCAAAATATCGGAAAAACCTATCTTCCAGACATAAATTATAATTTATGAAGGCACACAGGATATTTTCACAGGATGCTAACGTGCTCTAGGGCAGTTTCAATTTTTTTTTCATACCCGTCTTCCTTTTGTTATGCGATAGCAGAAGAAAAAAAAAAACAATTCGAATGTGAAAAAGGAAAGTTGGAGGCAACAAAAAAAGGAAGAGATTATTTAAGTCTTTAATCCAGTTATTTTTTGTTTGCTTCTTTTTTTTATATATTTTGAGTTTTAAGCTTATGATGGTTTTTTTCACAAATCCTTGAAGAGTGGCATTTTATGGGATTATGTGAATTGAAATCGGAAGTTTCTTAATATTCAAAGAATTCGAGTTGAATTTCACAGTATCTTACCTTACCTAAGAGAATCAAAATGAAAGGATATAATATCATAGCTATTGGCAATGGCTCTGATAAATATTTAAACTTGAAGTTAAAAAGACTGTAAGGGTTTGTTTTCTTAGGACTTGCTGTTTTGTAAAGTGAACAAAATTAAAACGAAAAATGATATAGGTATATAGTTATAAGGTTGGCGATGTAAAAATAAACTTATAATGAACTGAAAGAAAAACATTAAGTTTTAGAGCCAAGATTAAATTGTTATGAAATTCTAAGTAGAACACACTACTTACAGCAAGTTTTTTTGTTATTAAGAGTTAAGTCAATTTTTCACGTTAAAAAGTTAATATATTCAACATAACTTGAAAATCTTAATGAGCAAAAAAGTAAATAATATTTAAAAATAAAAGATTTTTTCTTCTTTTAAAAAGTAATTGTTGTTTTTTTATTACAAAGTTTGATAATAATGAATCACCATTAAATGATTATATTTTTACTTACGATCTGTACAGCATATATGTATGAATTAGGGTAGGTAGTCGTTAAAAAAATTCATCTTTGTGGGATTTAAATCAGCTCCAAATAAAGCCTATAGTATACTCAGTTCGAGTGAAAAATGTGAATGTGAAGACGAAGTGAGTATCAAAATATGAAAGTCGAAATGAATCGGTTCTTCAATCAATTTCACTCAAATTTTTCATTTCCCAACGTACAACCGCTAGGAAAAATTTTATGGTGGTGTAGAAAATTGTTACATTTGTCCATTAAATTAAACAGAATAAAATATTAATTCTTAAATTAAAAAAAATATTTCGGAGAAGAAAAACCCGAAATTTAACACTCTTTAAGGAAACTTTTCAAGATTCTGAAGACATGTCATTCAAGTAAATTATTTTTTTTTTTTTCATCCAAAGTGAGTATTAGAAATTCCAAACTGAATATTTATGTATAAACAATTAATTATGAGTTTATATTGAATTTCCACGTGTATTTTGAAACGTTTTTATTTTTCATTTCACGGGAAGTTTGAGTATGTACTACCCGGGTAGAAAATTATCTAGGAAAAACTATTATTAAGCGTGGCCCTAGCTAGATTGGCCATTATATAGTAAATCCTATGCTGGGCCTAGACAGGCGCAGGTCTGGGTGATCTTGACTAATTTATCTTATTCTGGCTTTATCTTGGCCCTGGCTAGACTTGCCTATTTATTGGCTTTGTCAGATGTAACTTAGACTGGGCCTAGATAGTTTTAACTTGACATAGCCTAGATATGAAAACTTTTGTTGGTGTCATTTTGGCCCTAGCTAGTGTCGCCACCTTATTGGCGCTGTCTCATAAAAACAGGAAGGGACCCAAATAGTTTTCGCTTGGTGTAGCCTGGATAAGGAATTGTATCTGGGCGTTATCTTGGCGTTAGACAGTATCACCTCTTTATTGGCGTTATCAGGTGTAACTAGGACTGGGCCTAGATAGTTTAGAGTTGATCTAGCCTAGACATGGAACTTTTTCTTGGCGTTATATTGGTCGTAGATAGTGTCGCCTCTTTATTGGCATTCCCAACGACCAATTTAACTTGTGTAGATCCATATAGCAAATACTTGAAGTATCAACTCATAAACATTTTTACATCCCTATTCTGTATCGCAAATCAGCCTGGTGGGTAGCGTGCTGGATCTTTGATTGGAGGAACGCGAGTTCAGTAAAAATCTACCTAGGCTCTAGCTAGTGACTAAAAATCTCTAAATTTTTAGTTATCCAAAGCCTGACTTGGAAGATCTATTTATTACTTTAAATAGAGCGAATTTTGAAGAAATTTTAGAGTGCGTGAAGTTAGCCCCCCTTTTTTGGAATTTGCTATTTTTGAAAGTTGTTCCAGGTTGTTCCCGATTTGTTCCGCATTGTTCCAAGTTTTTTTTGAAAAATATTCAAAAATGGGGGTTTTAGAGCCAAAAAACCGTTTTTGACCTAGCCCCCCTTTTTTCGAAAATCAAATTTTTGAAAGTTGTTCCAGATTGTTTTAGTTGTTCTGAACATTGTTCCAAGTTTTTGGACCCCTATATTCAAAATTTCAAAAGTTATGGGCAAAATTCGAAAAAATTCTTAATTTTGAAATTTTTTTCGGGTTTAAAAAAGTGTTCTAAACATTGTTCCAAAAACTCAAAATTGTAGGACGTGTATTTTTAAAGATAAAACCTTCCGAAAATTTTTTCAAAAATCCAAAAAAACGGCTCTCTAATATTTTATTTTTTTTTTATGCATTGACTTTTGAAACCTTATGACAAATGCATTTATAGAAAAAAAAAGTTCTGACCTTACATTCTTACTATCAGCTTAAAAACTAACTTTAAAAAAACATCTCCGATTTTTTTAATTTTTCAAAAACACCCCTGACCCCCCTTTTCCAAAAATCCAAAATCTACAACTTGTTCCAAGTGCAGAATCCCTCAAATCCAATTGTTCCAAAGAATCATCAAAAAATATTGAAAACTGAAGATTTTAAGCCCAAAAAACACTTTAAATGAAATTATCTTATTATCCTTGCTCTGGCCCATCTTTTTAGAAATCCAAAATTCAAAAATTTGTTCCAGGTTGTTCTAAGGCTCTACTAAATTGTTCCAGACTTTCGTTTCTTAAAATTCATTTTTAGTGCATTTTAATGAAATTTTTCATTCTAAAAATGAATTTTAATAGCAAATTCCAAAAAAGGGGAAAATTGCTCCAAACGACGAGTAAAAACTGAGAGAAACTCTTATTTTTGACAATACACGAAAAGAGCAAATTATTTCTTCCAATTTTTTGTTATATTTCACATCACAATAAATTGAATTACATTTTTTTTTAATGTAAGAATTTGCGTTTTTTTTATGACACGGAAATGTCACTGTTTCCAAAAAATGTGGCAAGTAAATTTTTTTTTGAATGGCAACGCTGCTTTCGGCTGCAGCTTAAACGGCTTGGTCGATTTTCTTCAAACTTGCAGTATACAGATTTTTTTGAACATTCCTCCGACACGTTTTTTTTTCATTTTTAGCAAATAATGAAAATGTGCCTACAACTTCAAAAAAAAAAAAACAAAAAATCTGAATTTTAATTTTACAAAAAGGCTGCCATTTTATAAAAACTACTTTCCGAAAAATGGGTATGGTACCTCCCTTCCATAGAACCAATTTTTTTTTATTTTCGATGTTCTCAAAAAGTCTCTAAATGATTTTGATCAATTTTTTTATGGAGAATGTTTAAAAAAGACTATGTCTATACTATATCTTGTAGACCGATTTTAATGAAGTTTTTTTACACAGGATTTCCTAAAAAATTTGATTAATGTTGCGTATCAATATTTTCAAAAAAAAAAAACAAATTTTAGATTTAAAAAAAAAAATTTACTGTCAGATGGTCGTCTGAAAATGGCCTCACAAGACATAATGTGATATTTCTGACAATATTGTCAGGCAAAATTGTAAGGTCATCGTCGGTTGTATAAGACTTTTGGAACCTTTTTTTTACTGACAGAACTGACAATGTTTTTAGATATGAAAACTTGGGGGTTGTTGAGAGTCGAACCGACACTAAGTTAGGAAAACAAAAAACAAAACAAGCGCCACAAAAAGGAGTCTGATGATCGGCGTGGCTCAATCATATAGGAGCCGTGAAATACCTATAACTCCAGCCTTTTAAAAATTTGTTGGTATAGCTTACTCAAGTGTCGTTTCATTCAAACCTTCAATTTTTAAATAATTTTTTTTGAAAATTCGGTATTTCAAAAATTCTGCATATTATCTATAGGATAATTTCATTGAGTTAAGAATAAGCATAAATACTTAATTTTTTTATATTTATAAATTTAAACCACAAAGTCACGATTTGTTTTGGTTTTGTTATTAATTCAATCATTTACGACCAACTTGAATTGTCCATCATTAATTTTTGATAATTTCGGTTTTCAGGATTTTGAGTTTTCTTAATTGTGTATTTTGGGATTCTGCCCGACTTCCATATCCTGACTTCAATTTTAACAAAATCAATAATAAATATAATTGTCTAAGTCTAATGAAAAGTGCACTTTCAGACCAAATGAAATTTTAAACCTCAAGGTATTAAACTATGTAGGTAGTTGAAAAGCCATGTCAACTCTATATTGTATTATAATATTAATCTTGTAGTATAGTGACTTATATAGCTAAATTACGAATAGATCACAAGTCCTTAGGGTGAAATACCTCTTTATTGATAACAAGTAAATCTCTTATTGTATTTATTTATGAATAAATAATAAGTTTGAATTCAATTTTCTTATCCACTGATGCAATTTATTTTATTTACAATATCATTTTCATTTCAATGAAGATTTTCTTTAAATTAACTCCACAAAATAACGTTTATTGAACCTAGAAAAAGCCCATAGAATATATAAAACCCTTATGTATATATCTACTCCCCTAAGGACTGACATTATTATTGTTCCGGTATAGGTATGCTTCCATAAGTCTGTCAACAAATTTTCTATAGAACTTAATTTAAACTTTATTCTGATGTGGTCCAGAGAATGCATCTTATGTCAAAAAAACGAACACAACACAAAATCCCACAAACCACAAAACCGACCAACATAAATATCAATCCCTCTATATATTCTTCTATCCCTATGCAGATATAATTTCACAAGCTACTACGTACGCCATCCGTATCCAAGTCCCAGGCTAACTTAAATACTTCCAGCTATGTATATATGTGTATATATATATCAACAATATCAAAACCCAGCATGAATCTGTTGCTATGAAATGTGGGTCATACAGCTGAGTTGCAATAAATCAATCAGGTAAGTAAAACATTTTCATTCTGCCAACTCAAGACTTCCATGCAAAAGGGCTATAAGTTTTGTGGCACATTCGCTGTGCCTTTGCCTCTTTATATATATTCCTCTTGCTTACCCATCTATACCTACATATACATTCTTTACCTACCTTACCTTTTGCTATGATGGGTGGGGGAAAGTAACGTGTGAATGCATAATTTTAAGGAAGGTAGACACCTATATGCATCTAGGTATACTGTATATATACAGGAGGGCAAAAATAGCAAAATTGGAAATCTGTCACTATAGAACGATACTGATCCTGATTTATCACCTCGTTGTGATGCTTAAAGTCTTGAGTGTCACATCAGTGTGTGCTTGCTTGTGCTAGGTATGTTTTTTTATTTTTAGATTATACCTTATACCTACCTTGTATTGTATTGTATAGGTTTATGCTTATAAAATTTCTTCAACAAAGATCGAAGAAGGCACTGTTAAAGTTCCCACGCAACTAGGGTTGCCATTAGATGAAAATAAATATTTGGAAAAAATACATAAACCTATAGTTAGATTTATTTAGTCGCAAATGTACCTTCTTAAGGCCAGAAGACCATGTTTTTTGTCAGGACTTACCGTTTATTAGAATCTCGTTTGAAAAAAGTTTTCTTGGTTTTAATCAAAACTAACGATGATGATTCCCAAAAAGTGGTTCACATCACGCTGGCCACCGTCTTTCTATCTGTTCCACTGTACGTCCATCTGTTTATCAAGCTGGAGAGCGGATGTAAAAATTGCTTAAAATTTGATTCAGAGCTATTTATGCGTGATTCTTTAAAAGAGAAATTCGAATTTTTGTTTACTCCTACATTTACTGCGGAATAATGCCCTTTTCTATGTTGAATTTTAATATAAATGATGATTTTTTCATCAAACGCTTCAAGGTATTACCCAAGAAACATTTTTTTGCCTGAACTCCAAACTATCTGCGGATAACATTATAAAAAACGCAGGTTATATTTTAGTACTTTTCCAACGCATTCCTAACCACTAGATCCTTAATTATTGGTTGCAACTTTAATTTACACAATTCAAATCTTAAATTGAAGTATTAAATAACCGGTCTTTTTAGCATAAATTTTTATTCATTGGATAAAAATTAACCAATTTAATTTAAATTTTTTAACACAAATGGTTATTTTTTGCTTAAAAATTAACCAAATTTGATTCAAAGTACTTTAATAATTCCGGTTTTACAATAGATAATTATTTATAAGTTACAAATTAGCCAAATCTAATCTAAAGTTTGAAGTGAGTTTTTAAATAACTGAATTTTTACACTGATAGTTATTTATTTATTTTACTTTAAACTTAAAAATAACTCCTGTTTTTTTACATAAATTGTTATTTTTTTAGTTACAAATAAATCAAATTTGATTCCAAGTTTGAAGTACCCAAGTAATTTAATAACTTCTTTTTTAACACAGATAATAATTTGTAGGTTACAAATTAACCAAATCTAAGTGAGTTTTTTTTTAATAATTAACTTTTTACGCTGATAGTTGTTTATGTGTTAAAAACTAACAAATATAATCCAAAGTTTGTAGTAAGTCTAAAAATAACCTCTGTTTTCTTACCAAATTTGATTTCAAGTTTAAATTTGTTAAAAAAAATAGTTTAGGACTATAAGTTAAAAAAAAAAAAAAAAAACAATTTTATACATACAATTTCACTGTATCTCATCTTCATATATTTCCATACAAATGGCAACTTTGTTTTAACCTTTATACCAAATGTATAATCCTTGTCAACACTTCAGTATATCTGTATACTTACTTTGAATCAGTATATATATATGTATAAACTTTAACCTTATAGGGACAAGACACGTAGAAAATATTTATGTTATAGGTAATAGGTAGATATATTTTGTCAATTAAAAAGGATGTTCGTTTCATATAGTTTTGGGACCAAAATGCTGACAGACAATGATATCTCTTTCTATTTGAAATAGGTTTTCGTATACATATATGTATTAATGTAAGTCCATAACAACAATATCTACATACATAAAAAAAGGTGTGAGAACAATAAGAGCTTTCTTTACACATAGTTTAGTTTGTTAACACTCTGTTGTTTTATATATACATATTTACCCTTAATGGGATTCGATTTTAGCTTGTTATTTTTTTTTATCATATTATGATGTTTGTATAATACGAGTATAGGTATATAAAAGGTTTAACTGTGTGACGCAAATATATTATTATAATTGTTATTTTAATCAAACAAGAGCAGCTACATTGGGGGGTTATTTTCGTTATATGAAACCCCATTTTTTCCATTTAAGTCCTTACAATACTTTTCTATCTCTGACATCAATGAATTTTAGATGATTTAGTTCAAAATTAAACGTCTTTAGTATGATACTAGATTAGAAACAAGGATACTCAAAATTTCGAACAAGTTAGCATCGAACTTCTACCTAACCTACCCTAGCATCGAACAATTTTTTAAATATTTTATTAAATTAAAAATCACCAAAATGTCACTTTGACAGTTACATATTTGAAAATGGTATGTTTGATTACTTTTTCGCTTGAACTATCACTGTTTTAGGAGCGTTAAATTGAAGTTTATTAAGAAAATAGGTTAAGTTTGATATTAGTTTAAAAAAATTTAAAATTAAAAACATTTAAGTTGAGAGCTTTAAAGGTAGAAAATTGTTTAGTACTATCATGCTTATACCTTAAAATCAGACTGTTTAAAATTTTGAGCAATAGTCTACTCGGTTTTATTTTACGTAATAAACTAAAACTTGAATTTTTCGAATTTCTTGTAAATTTTTTAATAAAATCAATCAAAACAAAATTTCAAGAGTCTCAAAACAGAGATTCTTTCTTTAATCGCACCACACGAATGTGGAATGCTTTACCTTATAGTCTTTTTTGTTCCCTCGCATTGTGATATTCAGAAATTCAAAACCAATTTGCATATCGCTATCTCCTTTCAAAACCTATCCTTTTTTCTAACGCTCGCACTGTGTTTTCACATGTTAAGGACATTTATAACCCATTGAGGACGTGTATATACTATCAACAAAAAAAGAATATTTGCGGTATTTGGAGCGGATGGCCCGTGGGTTCACATATTCGGTACCTAATTGAAAAATTCAAAAGTGAGTATGACTTCCAAATTATCTTTAACCTCAAAAACTCAATATAGAGAGGTATCTACCTATAGATCCGCTCCTGATGTTTTGTGTTCTTTTGTCAAGCTATTGATTCGTTTTAATAGGGTTTGAGTATATGTTATAGTTTTTTGCTATTTTGTGATGTGTGCTACTGATACACAAAAGTGAAGCACTTTTATTAGGTATTTTGATGTGATGTATATACGTTGAAACCGGGAACCCTTTTTGTCTATAAATGTATCGCAACAATGTTAAAACAATATAAGGCATAAAGGGATACATACATAGTTAGAAGGGTAACTATATTAACATTTCTCCTATATGTATAGGTATACATATAATGGCTTTAATGAAAATAATTACTTTTTTGTTTATAAATGATTATAAATTAGAAGAGAATTAGTTATTTGACGGGTGACAATTAAATGAAATAAATTTTTCCTATTTCGTAAAATATGTAAATATTTTTAGTCATTTTCATTTTTTTCTTTATAAAGAAATACTTTTACGAAACAGCTTTTTAAAATAAATTCATATTATGAATATATTGTAAGGACCTATAGCCTAGGCAGAAAATAAAATTTTTTAGACCAAAACATATATGTATAACACCAAATAAGCAATAATTATATGTTAATTTATATTTCTTCAATAAATCGGGAAAATCTCTGGTTCTGGGCGGAATGACCATATTCGAGACAATTAATCAGACAATAGAGCTAGGAACCTACAAATTTCTGGAAATAATTATATCAATCTATCTTGATATTTCTAAGCCCAGAAATTATCACGCCAACCAATATGTCCACATTTTTGTACTACAAAAAAATTGAAAAACTAATGTAGGTACCTATTTTAATATTTAAATGAAACAACAACCTGCAACAAGTTTTATAGCCTGGAGTATCTATTATTTTTTATAATACATAATATATTAAAAATATATATCTGTCAAATTAATTTAAAAACAAAATCAACGCAGGTAATAAAAACCAACAAATCAGTTGCTTTAATTGGCAAACTTTTATTGCATCATAAAGTTTGGACTTTTCCATTAAGTGTGAAAAACTATATCATTCAAATGGCCGCCTCGGGAAGATTGCGATTTTTTTCGAGTTAATTTTTAACCACTTTTTCGCACATTTCTGGCGGTATCTCGGACATAACTTGAGTAATATTGGTTTTAAATTAGTCTCGAGTTTGGGGGTTAATCTCATAAGCACGATCTATTGCGTAGCCCCACAAAAAAAATCTTACGATGTCAAATCGCAAGAACTTGGTGGCCAATTGACGTCGCCAAAACGTGAAATTTAGCGTCCATGAAACTTTTCACACAATATAGCCGGAATTTGTGGTGTGTGTCTTGTTGGAACCACATATCGTCCAAGTGACGATCTTCAATCGCCGGCTAAAAAAAATAGATTATATTTCAGCCATATCGCTCCGAATTGACTGTAACCGTCTGCCCATTGGCATCTTCGAAGAAATACGAACCAATGACACCTTTCGACCATAGAGCACACAACAGTCACAGTCACTTTGTCTGGATGTAATGGTGGTGGGTTTTCTGAGCCCCATATGCGGCACAAAATTGTTTACATACCCACCGAGTGAGAAATGTACCTTATCGCTGAAGAAAATGTTGTTCGAAAAATGGCTACGTTTGAATCACCACTTTTGTAGTAAGTTTTAACAATTTTAACATGAAGTTGAAGATCGCTGCATCCGAAGTTTTTTTTTTCTTTAGACTTGCAGCTCTCAATAATTATAAATGGTATTTAAAAAATTTAAACACCAAAATGTTGAGGGCAAGTTTTTCCAGGGGCGATGTCCGTTACTTTTTTTGAATTGTACATCTTTATATTTTTTTTAACTGAGTTTCTAAACTTTTTAAGTTATTTTTTTTTTTAGACTAGGCCATGTTTTATAAAATGTTTAAAAAAAAAAAAAAAATTGCACTATGTAGAACATACGTTTCTCTAGGGACGATGTTCCCTTTTTTTTTTAATTTTTTTCATTGAACTTTTTTGAGCATGAAACTTAAAAGGAAATACAGGCAAGTTTAGACCCTTATAACTTCGGATCAATGAATGGTAGATACAAAAAAATTACATGCACAAATTAGATTTTCCAAACTTTAGAGGCAATGTTTTTTATTTTTTTTTATTTCATGTTCTTAAGTCTTTTATTCTTGCCTAACAACAAATTATAACAAAATGGTAATAATAAAAAAATAGATACACAAAAATATATAGGTGTTTAAATTTTTTCAATACCATTTATACTTATCGTGAGCTGCAAGTCTAAAGAAAAAAAAAAAACTTCGGATGCAGCGATCTTCAACTTCATATTTTAACAAGTTGTTTGATTGTTAAAGGCTCCATAATAACTAATATTAGGACACTTCAAATGAGAGATGAGTTTGATAGGTGTCAAATGCCAGCGCTTCCAACTTGAGACCATAAAATGAATGACCCTTTATGATTCAAAGAAAACATCTGGAAAAAAGAAGTGAAGAACCTTCATTCGCTTACTTGAGCGATTTAAAATCGCTGTCACCGAAACCATAGCCTTAAGCACATTACATATTCTCAAAATCTATAGGAAAAAAGTATTAACCATATAGAAGCTAATATTTTTGACATTAAAAAAAAAAAAGCTGATAGCTTTTGACATTTGACTTTTTAACGTTGATGTACATTAAAGTACAAAAAATGCAGTATTATAAAATTTGCGCAACATTTTTTCAAAATCAATTGCTCCTACGATAAAAACTAATACAATCATTTTTTTCTGTAGGACTAGTGCATATAAGCTCCAATTCCTTGACCCTTAAAAAAAATTAATAGTTAGTTTTCGAGATTCGAAATTGTATCCCGTGGTCCAAATATAGAGAACATATAGGAACAATAAGACAAAAAGTAGTGCTTGTCACTCAAATTCATAGCTTTGTCGGAATACTGCAAAATGTTGGCATTTTTTATTATTTTCCTGGGCCATATTCATACTATTCATTGATATGCGTATTAAATCGAGCTTCCTTCATGAGCCTTTTTTTTCTAAAATGTATTTTTTATATTTTATACAATTGTGACACTGAGATATTTCCATGATTTAATTTTTTCTTACAGAAACTTTTTTTCAAAATCATTGGTGTGAAAAATTACTTGAGATTATCATTCGTTAAATTATAAAAATGGAAAGTTTTGCATCCTATAACAGAGAGTGTGTTATCACACAAAATACAGTTAAAAAAAATTGCCTGGTTAAGATGATAAAAACATTAATTACAACAGACTGACACGTAATGTGTGATACTGAACGTATTATACGTAAGGCCCTATCTACGTTTATCCTACCGCCGACATAGATGTTTATACATTATAAAAAAATTATAAACGTAAAAAATATAAATACTCGAATAAATTGCCATTTTGAATAAAAACCTTTGATACAATATTTTTGAAACGTAAAATTTTGCTCTTCAGAATACCAAATAAATTGCATACGAAAATTACTCTCGATCGTAAGATTCAAGTTATAAACATTATTTCGGTATCGAAATAGCTAATCATTAAAATTAAGCATTTAAACGTCTCAAAGTAAAACAAAATAAAATTTTTCAATGATATCACTTTATATAGACCAAGTGCCCACAGCAAATTTTGGGTGTGAATGATAGCAAAAATTCACTGGTATTTTTAGATAGGTCTTCAGCAAATATGAAAGTCTTGCATTTCGTGACATATTTGAATATGAAAAGAAAAGACCTATCTAAAATTACCAGTTAATTTTTGCTATCACTCACACCCAAAAATAGGTGGGGGCTCTTAGTCTAATACTATAACTGGCGCCCAACTATTTGCAAACATATACCTACAGAAGACAAAAAAAAATATTTTTTTAGATACATAAAAACTTCTCTGATCCGAATTTAAATCAAACTCAACAATTCATTTAAAGAAACTCTATATACCTACCTACATTTGGTTGATGTACAGATATAGACACCCATGACTTTTTCACAAAAACGTTGAATTTTTTACTCGAAAAGAATACTATTTTGCCATATTGCTTTCCGATAGGTATATAGATACAAATTTACAGAGATAAAAAAATATACCTTTCTTTTACCTATTTTAATATGACATCCACATATTAATTGTAACTGAAGTTTTCTAAAAAAAAACAAACAAAAAATCATTGTTTAGCAGGAACTCGTCATCACTTTTCAATTGAATTTTCATTACGAACAAAAACAAAATAACGAAAATCGAAATGAACTCGACGTGCCACAATGAGAGACTCGTAATAAACCTGTCGGCTGATAGATATTGTAGGTATACATATCCATCAATACTCAATAGGTATTTCAGTCTTTATAGGAATAAAATTGGATTTTGACCTAAATTTTGATGAATCGACATTCACATCATAGCCAAATACAAACATTCATATATTATGTGTCTCTGCTCTGTAGATATGTATATATATGTATATGTTCTGTTCAAGCTGGAACAGAGCTCAATCAAAAAGCAAAGTTGCTAACTGTACCACATCCTGTACCTGACATATCAATAGAAATGGAATGACAAAAGTTTTCCCAGTTGAACTTAAATCCATATAGCTGTATATATATCCGATATCCTATAGTTGAGTTCATTTAAGTCGAGCAGTTGAAGCGGCAAAAGAGGAGATTATTATGATTATGCAAAAAAAGCCATCATCATCATCCAGTGAGAGAGAGAGGGACGAAGAAAAAAAATTTGAATATGTACACATTCGATAACTATATCTATCTACAGAAAGTGACACCATGGAAATAATGTATCGAACTCAAGCGAAACATTTCAATTTATAAGGAGCGAAAACTTCATGAATATTAATATGCGGCAATAAATGCAGCATGTCTAATTAAAGAAACATTTTAATTATATCCTTTTATTGAATTTGGTATGCAGCTTAGATGAGCTAAGTGCCGGATCAGCTCCAATTAAAGATTGAAATGTGAGAGCTTTGTGGTTGTGTGGTGCAAAAGGATTCTATTTATTCATGATACATACGAGTAGCTAGTTAAAATAAATCAAAGAGCTGCAGTTAAAGCGAAGCCGACACAAAATTCTAGACAGAAGAAAATATTCAAGAAATAAGCTTTGATCTATGTGTAGGTATGGATATTGAATCGATTGAAATTGAAGTTAAACCAATCAGACGACGAATAGAACAAAATTTACTGTGTGTTTGGATATATATAATATATATGTAATTTGTATGTTCTTTATTTGATTAAGGGCCAATCTATTCAGTGCAGGTTAAATTTGCAATACAACATAAAGCTTAATCTATTATATCGTCGACGGTTAAGATAAAATTCACTTTAAATACCAAAAATGTGTTTAAAGATAATGAGATTGAAATATGTATATTTTTTTTTTATCTAAGAAATCGAGTTTTGAAAAATATTGATGAAGAAATACCCTGCCACTATGTCTCAATATCTAAGAAAATGCTGTGATTTTTTATTAGATTTGTACTGAACCGAGGTAAAACCAGATACGAAAATTGGAAATTTTGACAGCAAAATTAGAAAAATCGTGAAAACACGAAATTGCATACTATCAGGGTAAGATGGTGGCTATATCTGGAAATTTCATTTTGTATGGGAAAGAAAAAATATTAATAGTATGAGGGAATATGATAAACACTACGGAATTGAAAATCGGCTTATTTTTTATCACGAAAATGCGATCGCCAACAGATGGCATTAGACTCTCAGATAAATATAAATTATTGGAGCATTCCAAAAAATTAATTGTAAAGGGTTGTCTGAAGGGTATTTTTCTTAAATTCTATAGGTAATGAGCAGAGCTCGGATTTGTATGTATGTATACTAAAAAACAGAAAATATATGCGCATAAAATGTGCACTTAAAATTAAAAAATATTCGCCTATAAATGAAAATATCTCTATAGAAGTGAATAAGAAGTAAAGAAAAAACATTGAAAATTTAAAAATAAATAAAAGTACAAATTATTTAAATACATAAGAAAGCATATACTATGTACTCTTCTCTGAACTAAAAAAAAAATAAAAAGTTCACAATCGATAAAATTAATTACTGATTTGATAAAAAAAAATTGTACTCAAAATCTGATTTGAATTAGGAACAGCTATTAGGTTTGTTCCTTTACTTTAAAACTCTGTGCATTTGTGTGAATTTCTACGTCATTTTAATATTTTTATATGAATCTTGACAGACTTTGGTGTAGAAATTCACAGAAATGCACAGAGTTTAAAAGTAAAGGAATTAGACTATTATTTTCCAAATTACTGGAATAAGTCTTGTTTTTTTTTTTAATTTTCAAAAGCAAAACTTTATCTGTTAGTTCTAAAAAAAATTCTTATGCCCACATAGAAAATGACCATTCAACTTCGATGGATGTAAATGTAGCGTTTTTGAAGGAGAGAATTTCACTAATTGAATAGTTCTTCACAGTGGCGGATCCAGGATTTGGTCATGGGGGGGGTCCAATTACAAATAGAAAACTTAAAGAAAAATAAAACTTGCGTGGGCTTTGTGCTACATTATTTATGTGCGTGTAGTTAGCACTGCCATTTTTGATTTTCAAAAAAAAAATACAAATAAGCAAAAACAGCTGCAGCTTAAAACAGCACAAGTATAATTTTTTTTTAAATCGTGATTTTGAAAAAAAAAATTGCAAATTTCCGAGTTTAAAATTTTCCCTAAAATTTGGAAATTTGCGAATTTAAAAAATACATTACAGCACTTCGCATGCACAAATTGAGCACAATACAGCACAATTTTTTTTTTTAAATCAAGATGACGGTGCTAATTTCACGCTAAGTTCCATCGCATTATTTGCGTTCGGTCGTAAAAGTCGGAAATATGCGATTTTTGTATCTCTTCGGTTGTATCATTTTTTGAGCACAACTTTAAGTTTTTAGAAAATTTTATTTTGGAAAAATTTCATCCTAAAAATTTTCAAAAATATTTACGGCACATCGCAGCACAAGTTGAGCACAATGCAGCACAGTTTCTTTTCCAAAATCGAAAATGGTGGTGCTATAACTTCTTTTTGCCCTTATAATATTGAATAGTATTTTAATATGTTGCTTTGGAGATGTGATATGAAAAATTGCCTAAGTCTTCAAAATTTAAAATACCGTAAGCCCTTGAACTAAGTTTCTGTCGTATAGGCTTTATAGCCTTTACACACCGAATCAAAATCTAGATTTCGATCAAAAATCACCAAATCTCATCAAAATCAACAAGATTTCCCATACATTTTGAGACTTCGTAATCTAGTAGATTACTGCGAAATCTTCTTGAAACAGTCTGAATGTGAAACAAACACACTTAATTACTCAATTTTCTCTCCAGTATAACAGTTCAAACATAATGACGAAAAAGATTGTTTTTTAAATTTATTGAGTGTAGTGTAGTGTAGTGGGATTTCATTCCGATTTGCCCATTTTTTCAACAGAAAGCGAGAGAAAAAAAGGAAATGTGTGTATGTATTTGTTTTGGGGTTTTTTTTTAGTTTCTATCAACACTGAAATTTGATTGAAATTTCAAACAATATCTAGATTATGTGTGGTGTGAACGATTCAACAAGATTTGGAAATCTTTTGCCGAAATCCGAGATTTTGGTTCGGTGTGAAAACCGTATAAAACTGTTACGTAATCTAATGTAAGTAGTTATACTCTACTAAGATGCATTTGAAGTTTTTGAGGAAGGTATACCTATTCATTACACTTGAAGAAATTTTAAGTTGAAATTTTGTAAAAAGATGGGCTTTCTTTAGGTCGAAGAGAAGTAAAATTTAATAAATAAATAAACTAATACAAAAATGTTTGGTTTCAATGCTCATGGGGGGGTCCGGACCCGAAACCCCCCCCCCCCCCCCCCCGTGGATCTGCCACTGGTTCTTCATGGCAGTTATCCGTCAATATGTTTGAGATTTTTTTCATTTGAATAGGAACCCCTCATTTTTTTAGGATAAATAAAATTGTATCTATTAAACGCTTAACGTTTCTCATTCCGATTTGGAATTTGTTCTGATCAAATAAATCAAAGAAAACGGGAATGACATTGAAAAAACTAACTAAAAAAATTAAAAATTTTAAGGTGCGCATAAATTGAGAAAGTTCAAAAGAATTTTTTGCGCTATGCTCTTCGTGGCTTTTTTGGATGCAATCAAAATGAACGTCATTCATATGTCTCGAAATGTTTATTGCTAGGTTTGCAATCTCTAGAATTTAGACGTAAAATATACAGTGTCTTGTTTGTTCGTGACGTTTCTTGTTCCACCATTGACTGTGGGAATTTATTGTTTCTGTTCAATATTTATGCACCTCAGAGGTCACTAAGATCTAGACCTTTTTTATGGGAACCTTCACACTGTACCTCCTATGGTTCACGTGATCCAGTTTCTAGTTGCACTAAAATATTTAACTTAGTTTATGATGAAAATTTTGACTTTATTATGTCTAGAGAAGTTTTTAAATCTAAATTAAAAGAAGCTTTAAGTTTATTATAATTTGTATGTACATAATTAGTTTTAAGTCTAGTATAATTATCTGTTGATGTATATAATCGTAGATAAATAAATAAATAAATAAAGTATACACTTTTGGAAAAGTATACAAAAATAACTCTTATATAACTCGAATATGCCATATGCATTTAGGTATAGTAAAATATGCAAAAATATGCTGTAACGATAAAATGGAATTTTAAATGAAATTCCCTGATTCGAAAAACTATTTTATTCGTTTTCTTCTTAGTTTATCGGTTCTACAGTTTTGTTCTGAGTGGCAACAGTCGTCGAGATTAATTGGCAATGCCAAACCAGATATGGGTTATTCTTTGCCAACTGTGATTCTTTGTGTCCAGGGCTTTATTTGTAGCTTATTGTAAAAATTTCTTATGAATTTCTGGTTTGAATTGTGGAAACAAGTTGGTACTACAATTTACATTACAGATTGTTTAAAATGTGCTACCCTTTCCCCTTGACTTGAAAAAGTATACGCAAAATATCAGTACCGTGGCATGTCCCATCCTTATTTTTCCAATTAAATCTACAATTTTCTATTAAAATACATCATTGAATAAAAATGTTGTTCTCAGAAAAGTTTGAGTACAATGCTTGATTATATTTTGAGAATATCAAGTCAATATATTTGCTCTCTAATTAAATAATAATAATTGAATGTTGTCCACGGATTTCATTTTATTTTTGAATTCAAAAGATTTACCGCTGAACCGCCATTTTGTTTTTAGTTTTATGGCATTTGTGTGGTACCGTTTGAAAGAGGCACTATTTATTTATTGTTAACAAAAGTCAATTTATTTTACTAACGCAATTTTGCTGTAAGAGTGAAGTGTTTTTATTCTAAAATCGTGTGTCAAAAAATTACCTGTTAGTACCGTGGTAGTGTTATCCAAGCGTGTTATGAAATTTGTTGCCGTGATTTTTTGAATATTGTATTTCTTTTAAAGTCATATATAAGTTAAAATTATAACGGATTTTATTTTTCTCAGAAGCTTTGAGATATGAGGTTATATTAAAGCCTAAATGTCAGTACCGTGGGTGTCAGTATTTATAATGAATTTAAATTAAATGATTTCAAGTAATTTTGCTAAAAATCTTGTTATTTTTTTATTAAGAATGGTACCAGTACTTCGGACAAAACATATTAAAACAAATTCGTGCAATAAATGTTGAGTTATAACCTAGCATAAAAATAAAGACTCCAACCTCAAAGAACAGATTTGAAAAACTTAAAAACATACAATTTTGAATAAAACATTGGCTTTTAAAGTTGAAAACGTCAAAACGTAAGAGTGAATTTAGAAACTCAACAAAAATATTGTTAAAAAGAGTTAGAACGTATAAAAATTCAAGAACAAAAAATCAGTCTCAGCACCATGTCTTCGAGATTTAGTACTTTTTACGATATCTTTTGTTCCTTAAAAGTTGCAGTAAAATGCTCTTACAGATTTAATACTATGAATGTCTATTTAAAGACAAATAAAATACAAAAAATTTGTTTACAATGATTTAATTTAATTAATTAATTTTAGCAAAATTTTTATTAAAAAAAAAAGTTGGCAGAGAATCACCCATATGTGAACAATCAAAATTCCATAAAATCTTTGATTAATAAATAATGATAGGTATCAAATACCAATGGCGTGGCGTGAACAATTTAAAATGGTAAGTCGATGTAAAAATTGATTACCTGCAAACGTAAATTCTTAAACATATTATTAATATGTATGTATGTAACCAAATCTAGTTACTGTATTGCAGATCTGTTTTCCACAACAAACAATCGAAACAATTCAACCCAGTATTTTATAGGTACCTACTTCATATCATTGGCGCAAAATTTTAAACATATTTCTTTAAAGGAATAAACCCGACTCTAGTTAAAGCAGTCCTTTATTTAAAAATTCTTGTTTAAATTTTTTTAATTTTAAATACTTTAAACAACTCTTCTAACTAAATAACCTGTTAAACAAAACGTCAACAAACTTTTGTGAAACACGCCTAATTTTGACAGATGAATAAATCAAACAGAACGAAAAATTAAAAAAAAAAAAGAACAAAGAACTCAATCTGCCATTTTTCCCAGCTAAAGGAAAGTGTTTCGAGATTTTAAAACGTTAAAATAGTGAAAATACTAAATAAAAAAGTGAAATGAAAAGTTAAGACAGTACCTGCAATAATTTATAAAAAAATTATAAAATTAAAAAAAAAAATATTAAAATATAAAACAACATATACAATGTGTTAAATCGTGCAAAAACTAATATGGAGTTTTCAATTTTTTTCTTTTCACGGGCTGATTGTGTCTCATATTTTACATAAAGTATTGCGAAGTGATGTTTTTAGGTAAAAACATTATCGGAGAATACTTTTCAATTGATTTTTCGTAGCATTTTTCTTTAAAAAAGCAAATTGTTTGAAAATAAAAATATACTTTAATCACGGGAATTATAGCTGAACCCGATCTGAGAAAACTGAAATTTTCATCCAGGCTCGCATCAGTTTTTTTTTTCCAATGAAGTTATAGGTATGTATAATCACTATTATTAACGGTTGTGATAGTATATTTGGGCTCAAGTTATTTGATTATTGGTCTCCTGATCATGTAAGTACAATACTACACAAACAAAATAAACTAACATGAGCAAGATTTTTTGGATTAATTTATTTGTTGAAACTGGGTGATGCTAAAAAGAACATACTGCCCCTAAAATTATGGCCATTGTACGTATTTGGGTTAGTTATAATTTAACTTTGCAGCTCGATATTGGCAGCTCCAAAAGGTGTTTTGAGTCTTTTCTTACAACCAACTGTTAAATAACTACCAAAGTAAGGTTTATTTTCACAATTATCTACGGCTCCAATAATTTTCACACCAAAAAGTTGGTGTTCTTTTGTAGCTGATTTAAAAGACAACCATTACATATTTTTACATTATTATTTTTTTGACACAAACGCGACACAATTAAACCAAATAAAGCAACAAATTAAAGTTTTCACTTTAAATGCTGTAATTTCTTCTCATTATAACTAACCCCCCCCATGAGATAAAAGTGCCGACAGGAAGCGCATAACATATACATATATTAGCATTATATCAACCACACACACTCTTGTCACTAGGTATATTCCAAAGTAAATCTACATAACTAAGTAGTAAATATACAGAAGAACAAAAACAAAACACCACGTGGCTGTGTGTGTGGTTTGTTATCTTCTACTCAGCAAGCTTGCACCTCTCTTTAACCACAAAAAAAAAATTTGCCGCCCAAGGCTTTATGCGGATGCGGATGCGGATGCAACAGTGAAAAACACAGCCACAAAGAATGTAAATTTTTTGACAAAAAAAAAAAAAACTTTGTTAAATGATAACGTCACGCTTATACCATGCGACGATGATGGTGTGTTTAAGAAGTGAGACAAAAAGGACTCGGGAAAATAAGTAAAACAACAAAAGAATAAATTTTGATGCATAAAAAAGAGGAAAACATTTCTTCGCACACTCTTCAGGGTGTTGTTGAAGTTATATTAACAAGGAATCTGCCTGTCCACAATGGATTGTTGGGTTGTTGTTTTTGTTGTCGTCACTTGGTCGTGTGTTGGAGTTTGGCGAAAATAAGAAAGAAACCGGAATCTATTGTTTATAGTTTTTTTTTCTTTCTTTCTTCCTTTGTTTTTATAGGTAGGTTGGTACATTCTAGGATGCACAAAATTAGCTTTAAGTAAAAACACGAATATGAACAAGAGTGTAGCTAAGGGGGTGATCAAAAGGGGTTTGATGTCATGACAAACATATTTTCCGTTTTTATTTTATACTTTAAGCCCAGCCGAAATAAACATTCAAAAAAGAAATACAAATTATTTTACACTTTTCATCCACTTTTTTTTTATCGGATGACCCCTTAGGAGAATATATTTGTTATGTTTTTCGAAAAATAGTGCTTGATCAAAAGACGCCATCTTGGATTTAACGAACAATTATTTTTTAGTGGATAACTCGATAGAATTGGAAGTAAATTTGATTCTGTTCAACTTTAGCATAGGTGGCCAAAAGTTGGGCCAAAAGGGGTAGGTAGGTACTTGCCATCCCTACTAAAAGATTATATATAGGGTGTTGTGTATAACATGGAACAGAAAACTAGAGCTAATTTTCAACCCAATTTACACGGGTTAAAAAAATCGATTGGGGTGGGCTATATTTCCCTCTTTTTATTTAAAAATAATGATAAAACTTAAAATTTCACGCTTTAGTTTTCTTTTTGAATTATAGATGTTTTAGTTTATACAGTTTTTGACAAATCCAACCTCAAAATTCTGAAGTAAAAAAATATTAAAAAAATGTTTTTTTCTTCTAAATTTTTTTGGAAATAAAGCTTTCGGATTATAAAAAATGTGAAAAAAAGATATTTACCCCTATTACGGTTGTCATTTATCAATACGATATTTGACATTTTATCAACAAGACTAATAAACCGGTATTAAAGTTGTCACAAATCAAAATTTTTCATGAACTGTGAACGCTCTTAAGATTTTAGATCGATCTAGCTATTAAAATCGTTGTCAAAATTTTGTTATTAAATCTTTAGCCAATTATAAATTTGACGTTGGTAAATTATTTTTTTTTCGGATTGTGTAAGCCCAAAATTGAAGAATTCAACGTTATGTCTTCGATTAACCTTTTTTTCTGGTATTTTTTGTAGCAAGCGAACCACTTGAAGAAAATTACGCGATGTCTTAAAACAAGTTTTATTAGTTTTGGGAATAAATAGAATCCACCATGGAACTATAAAATTTGTCTTGTGTAGGAGTTTGATATTCTACTCCTGTAGGTACATCTTTTCTTTTGAACTTTTGTTTGTACCAAGGATTCTTCTGACATCTATCTTTCATCTTCAGCAATCGAATTTGGTAATTCGAAGCCGAATTTAGTTCCTGGTGGATCGATACACGATCGATATCACCACCAGTCGCAAGAATTTCCATTTTCTATTTGGGTTCTCTTCGTTTTTGTTTTGCATGTCGGCTCATACCTACGTTTTATACGCTTTGAAGGTTATGTAAATAAAGCAGATAAATATTACCTACTACAAAAAATTACTCAGCCTTTTCTGCTTCGTAAATCATGTTTTGGTGGTCAAAAACATGTTTAATTCAACAGTAATTTCTGTCCACTTTTTATTAAATATTGAAGGAAATTGAAATTTTAAACGAAATAGAAACTAAATTCACAATAATTTCTTATCTGTTGTTCACAGTGGTTCGGGTACCGAATATTCAGTTGATTCACAAAAACTGTCAATCGTCAAATAATTGATCTTTAACAATCGTAATAGGGTGATTACATAGGTTTCAAAGAAACTATATTTTGTCTTTTTGTAACTCGAAACGTTGTACGACGTATCATAATTTGCTGTCAAATCTAGGATTACCACCTCCGGAAAAGACCAAAACCGGAGGTTTTTCCAGAACCATGTATGTACTTCGTCTTAACCTCGAATGGCCGCGTTTTTGTGAGATTGAAAGGAAAAAAATTGAGTTAAAAGCTCAATTTGGAACATCCAAATCAGGGTTGTAAAGGCTTAAGCTCTTTTTTAGCTTAAGCCCTCGTTCAATTCACAAGTCAATAATGGACTCGTGAATTGAAAAAAATTCAATTCATAAGCTAGTTGGGATTTGTGAATTGAAAAAAACTCAATTCATAAGCTAGTTGGGATTTGTGAATTGAAAAAAATTTAATTCATAAGCTATTTTGAAAAAAATACATAATTCACCAGACTATGATGCATGTGCGACTTTGTCATGAGACATATTGCCTGCGACATGCTGCCCTTTGTATGCTATGCGTTGATGGTTGCTAAATGCTAGTGTAGGTTGATCGCTTTAAAAATAATTTTATATTTTACTAAATAAAAACAAAGATTTTTCAAAAGTTGGAATTTACTAAACGAATATTTTATGGATTCCATAAATAAATAAATGCAAAAAGTCGTAGTTCATAATTCAATTCAATGCAATTATATGTCTCATGACAAAGTCGCACGTGCATCATCGTCTGGTGAATTATGTATTTTTTCAAAATAGCTTATGAATTAAATTTTGTTCAATTCACAAATACCAACTAGCTTATGAATTGAATTTTTTAAATTCACAAATCCCAACTAGCTTATGAATTAAATATTTTTCAATTCAAAAATCAAAAACAGCTTATGGCTTAGTGTTTTTTTAATTCATAAACTCACAACCCTGATCCAAATTGTTTCGAAAGATTGGCAACCATTTATTTCATTGTTGAAGACGCTTTGGCGACTTGCCCTTTTGCTGCTCTGACGCATTGCCGTGTTGCTGTTTTTTTTTCACTTTGACGCTTTGTCAAGCAACATGCCTGTTCTGCAATTTTTTTTGTAAGTATCGCGCATCGATTAAATTGATCGAGAAACGTTGTAAAATGGATTAAACCTCATACGATTTATTTTAATTTTCATCGTTTATCAACTTTTTTATCGATCGAGAATTACGAAACGTATATAGGCACTTAATTTTTTCCTATGGGTTTTGACAGAAAATTGTGAAATTTCACGTAACCAAACAGACCTAACACTTTTTGTAAGAAACCGCAACTAAAGTTTAATAAACTTCAATTCAAACGAAAATGACAGTTCATATTAAGTGACACTCTATACATATTTGATATTTGGTCTGTTTCGTTACTTGAAATTTCTTAAAAATTTTCAAAATTTACTGTCAAAACTCGTTTCATTGGCCGATTCATCCAAAGCGATCTGAATTATAGCTTTGTATTGTTGGAATCCGTTGTGTAAAAAAAAACAGCTCATATCAGGTGTTGGAAAAACAATTCAAGATATCTATAAATTTTTTCAATTGCTGCTGTCTAGCCAATGGATACAATAATATCTGAACGCAAGAAATGCTGGGAAATTGCAATTTTTATTGAAAGATTTTTGTTTGTTTTTTGGATGAAATTAAATAAATGAAACATTAGGCCCGGCGAAATTTTGGTTAAACCCGGTTCCCTGAGTTTTGATAGAATTGAAAACACTCATGTTGGTAACCCTAATCAAATCCAATAGAAAAAAATGACAAGTAGCAACTTGTAACAAGAGGTTGCAGTTATCAAACAGACATAGTCTCATTCGTATTCTATTTCTTGTAAAATTTAATAAATTTGACTGGTAATAGATGAGTATATTTTGCTGGTTTATACCGAGCACGAATCAAGTTTACTCCCAAACTTTTTGCAATTATTTGAAGTTAAAAGGAAAAAATGGATTGTTTATCGTTAATTTTAATAACAGCTGTTCTTTATTGATATAGCATTGATCCCTTAAATTCCCAAGGAATGCCCCACCCATCAGTTAACCTTGACCGATTTTGTATACGTATAGGTATTATACGGAGTGTTAAAATGCGTTAAAAATCTAGGAAGTGTAAGTTGGATTAAGGGAAAAAAAATCCTATGGGAAGCGGGTTTATTTCCCACTGTTCAGGCAATAACAACACCTACAATGTCATGTTATCCCTTTTTTTAAACCCACAAATCCATTTTGTATAATTCTGTTTTAAATAAAATTGTTTAAGTGAATAGTTTTCGAAAAATTAATTTTCAATTTCAAAATTTTGAAAATGTTTGTAATACTTATCTTGACCCAACCTACACGCTCTAGCTTTCTGTTGCATCTTATGCAAAAGACCTTGACGTATATGTGTATCTATATAACCTACTAAAAAGCAGTTATTCTTTTATTTTCCAATTTATAGGTATACGAATGTGGAATGCTTTGAATATTTTTCCCTGTTAATTATCATCTGCACCCTTCTAAATACTTTGATCAGGATACGGTCTTGTTCAATGTTGCTTTTTAGTCTATTTTGCAATCTTCCTGTAACAGTCGAGCATGAAAAGAACACTGTAACTGTAAAAAAAAAAATGGTGGCGTTTGATGCAGAGATGCATCTCTCTGTGGTCAAACCGTATATCTTCAGGCTGCAGTCCACCCTCAAAGGGCTAAAGGGAATTTCGTAATAGCACTCAAATGAAGGAATGTTTAATTTCGCTCAGAGATCCTGGTTGTTGCCTTTGTAACTACTTACTATTTATGTGTATTTTCCCTTTCCTTATACCGAGTGAATTGACACCAAAAGAAAAACACAAAGATGTGTGCCAGGATTGAAGAAATATTAAAAAAAAACTTTATAAATCATTTGGCATTTTATTTTGTATTCAGTTCCGTTTTATTTCATAGGTAAAGCTAAAAATATCTACAAAATTCAAACATCCGACACCAACATTATAAGCATTTGACTGTAAGATCTGATTTGAAAAATTTTACATTCCACTGTCTTTTTATGATTCTTGATTCTCAGGTCCTAGTAACGTGTTCCTCTGTTACAAGTTCAATTCTATATTTGATTGCAATCTCGAGGGTTTTTTTTTTGTTTGTTTTTCCTGCAACTAGTAGTTTTCTTTGTTGTTTTTACCCGATATCTGATTCCTCATACTGTTTTTCGAATCCTTTTGTTTTTTGTATTTTTGTGTGTTTATTTATCTATGAGGATTTTCAAACACGGAATATTATTGTAACGTAAGGTAACCGTATATCCTTGTATTTGAAATAAAGTTTATATCCAACAATTTGGTTAAAAAAAGACGATGTGCGATATTTATATTTCGGTAAGGTTAGATATACCTAACCTACCTCGTATACAATAAAGCAAAGCTTTTTGTTTTAGATTTCATTTATTTAGCTGTCATCTATGTGTGTTATTTGTGGTTGGATGGTCTAACCTTATAGTTATTTATTTTAGAAAATTGTTTATGCCATTCGGATGTGTGATAAGAACACAAATAAATTGTTAGCTTTTGTTTTGGGATTAATATCAACCTTGGTCTATAGAAAGCTATGTGTACTTATATAAATTCAGATACGTAGGTATATAGATATATACCTATCTTCCCTTTCTCTGAAAATGAAATTCTCTTGAACTATAGATATATGTGCATATGTATAGATACCTACCTTTATAGATAGTTATATGATATCTATACCTATATCTATGCGCCAAATATATTGCGTGGTTTATATATAAATTTTCGTTGGTATCGATTGGTGATTGTGGTATTAAATCTGTTTAATTTGATTTCTGTTTGCGATTGCTTTTAGCTGTTAGGTAGGTAGTTATCCTCATCCTCTCCCTTTCTCTGAGTACCTACAAAGGTATACCTACCAATTTCATCCGAAATCTCTGTGAATTAAGTGTTTTTTTTTAGCAATGAAAATAAGTTGCTTTAGTTAAATTAAAAATATTGCTTTCCTTAAAGTTTGACATTTCTATCTTTTTCTAACCTATATAGGTACAGATACAAAAGTTTTTGTTTTTTAAATTCTTAAAAGAATTTATAAATAATGTAGGTTATAAGTAGGTACCTGCAGAGTGTAGCTATACACATTTTGTTTAAGTTTTAATTTTAACTTGAATTCCAGATATAAATTTTGTTTTATCATGACGTGGATTTTTGTTTGGATTTAATTAAATACCTAAACCACATTGAATGAATCGGGTTTAATATAAATTTTTCGGTAAAGACATTTCTGATAAATAAATTTTAAATTGTTTTAACATTTTTGAAAATAAATAAAGTTATAGGTACATATACACTCGATGTTTTGTTTGGCAGATTATTCATCAATTCATTGAAAATAGAAACTTTTTTTTGTTTTCCATCGTAAGCATATAGTCATATGTAGTATAGGTAGGTATAGGATATGTATGTAGTTTTTCTAATATTCACAAAAGAACGACGGTAGTAAATTCAAGTAAATTCAACTTTTTAGGAATTTTTTTCAATAAGTTTAGCCTTTTTTTCTAATTTTTCTTGGCTATGTTACAAATTGAAATTGAAATAGGTACATATTAGAGGTCCCTATTACACGAATATTTAAAAACACGGATACACGTGTTCTTATAATATCCGGATTTCAATCCGTTTATTTCGTGTATCCGTGCATCCGTGCGTCCTTGTGTCCGTGTATTTTAAATAATCCAATCACCACTGGAGAGGGCCAAATTTATGGGATTTTTTTGATAAAAATACGACAACGACTTGGTAGTCGAATCTGTCAGTGGATTTCAATTTAGAATTATTTAATTTTTTTCTTTAAAAATCGATTTTTTTTTTTTGGGAAATCACTAAAAATAAAAATCTTTAATATCCATTATCCCATTTTATTTTGATCTTATAAGCCCACCCCTTGAAAAGATAAAAATCAAAAACCATTCCGTGTATTAAGAATCCGTGTATGCTTAATTTCCAGATACACGGATATAAAGCCAATAAATACACGTGTTTTAAGAGAACGGATTTTTATTTGCGTGTAATAATTACACGGATTTATAATGTACCCGTGTTTTTCAAACACACAGACTGAATCGTAGGCTCTAGTACATATGTATTAAATTAAATTTAAAAAAAAGCCATTTCAATAATTATGAACTTTAGCTTATTGTTGTACTAAAGAGCCTGTCCTGTTTGCCCCATGATAACTTCGCCTCTGGACATATTTTTGGCCATGCTAGATATTTTCAACTTAAGTCTACACTTTGAAAAATTTTTAAAATGTCTTATAGTTTAAAAAAAAAAAAAATTCAAAATTTCGAAAACGAATAATTCGATTTTTATTAAACTTTTGGTTAAAAGTAGTATTATGTAAGTACCAACATACAAATGAAGAGTTTAGCAAAGTTTTGCACTCCTTACATGCACAGAACTTAATACTATTTAAACTTAAATATTTTGTTAAAAATATAGTACATATTAGAAATAAACAAATCCCCTCGCGGTGTACACCGCATGATCGTAATTTATGAGAAACATTTTTTTTTTTAAATAATCATCTATATTCTTTAGCCATTTATATAGAATTTTTTAAAAAAATTATTTTTAATTTTTTTTTAAATCCAATTTTTTTAAATACATACATATGTAAATATGTATTTATATTAGAAATATACAATATTTTAATTTTTAAGAAACTCATGTATATAAAAATTTTAATTGAAATCGGTTAAACATAATGACTAATTGCAAATCAAAAAAAAAGGTCCTTTGAGAGGTAACGTAAATTGGCGAAATGTAAAATTTTGTTAAAGTGATGTTGTAGATCGTATAAATATTAGCACAGATGAAAAAATTTTATGAAAACAGTAGTAGTCGTCTTCTTATCAGTTTTTAAATAGTTGAACTCTGGAGGATATCGTTAATTTCGGTTATAATTTTACTTAAAAATCTGCTAGATAATATAATGTTAAAAAAAATTGGTTGGAACTAAATAAGTTTAAAAAAATAGACCGAGCCGTATACCAAATATTAAGTTAAAAAAAATTGAAACTCTTTTAAAAAATCCGAATTTTTTTTATTTAGCTATTTATAGGTACCTCCATAATAATTTTCTAAGTTTTCAAAAATTCGAGGAAACCGAAAATTAAAAAAATGGTTCTATGGGAGTTACCGACCATTAATAACCATTGTTGGGATTTTTTTTACAAAAGGGTATAGATAGTTAATTTATTAAAAATTACTGAATGTTATTTAAAACCTGTGCAGCCATTTTAAAAAAAATACATAATATTTTCCAAAAATGCTAATAAATATTATATGGCAAGTACCGTTATTTGTGTTCAAAAATAAAAAAAAACGTAACGGTAAAAAAAATTATGGTTGGAATATCCAAAAAAAGCTTAGAGCCAACTTTAAAGAAAATCGACCTATCGCATAGGCTATAGACGAACAGAGAGATAAACTTATTAGAAGCTCTTGTGTAAAAATAATTCATTAAAATCGGTTCAACAGATAATGAGATTCCTAGTCAAAAACTAAAAAATTGGTTGTATTAGTGATACCGGTAATAGATAGATACATTTTTTTCTAATTATATGGTAGAACGTACTGATAGTAACTCAAAAAAATTTTAATCATAATCGTAGGAGTCGTTTTTGAGAAAAATGAAATTTCCTTATCGGTTTTTAAACACTTTTAAGGGAGGTTCCTTTATTTTTGGTTACAAAAATTATGTTTATTTAAAATCTGCTAGACATTCGGCGTGTTTTTTGGGATTCTATGCGTAGTACAGTATTAAATTTCCAAAAAAACGCATCGGCAGCAACCTAATTTTTTTAATTCACATTTGGTACTACCGAGCCCCTGTCAAAATAATTTGAAATTTAAAAAAATCTATCCACAGTAGGATTCTAATTTAGCTTGGGTTGGGTACGAAATCCCGAATCACAAAATCCCGATTCACAAAATCCCGATTCACAGAATCCCGAATCACGAAATCCCGAATCACGAAATCCCGAATCACAAAATCCCGAAATTTCAATACTAAATTGACAGCACTGTATGGATTTTCATTTCCATAGTAACTGGTGACACCTATCAATGAGAATCAACGAGAACGAAGTTTCCTACTATTTTGTTTTGCAGAAGACCGGTTTAGACTCCTCCTGCTTTTTAAAAAAGTATATAAGCAGGATTCATTTGGAAATACACTTCAGTTCTTAATTCTTATTAGGGTATGATAGACGTCCTCTGGAGAGATTTAATTCCATTTCTGGTTGGAGGTTGGTCTTTGGTAATCTGGTGCTGGTCGATGAAGGGTTTTTTTTTGCAGAAAAACAAAAATGTTCTTTTTAGAACTACAAAATTTTCAAAAAGAGATAAAATAATTTTTCAACTAAAAAATTTTCAAAAAAAAAAAAAATTATTTTTAAACTTAAAAATCTTCAATTACTAAAATTATGCTGCCCCACTGCAACCCCCCTGCTTGGGTCACTATAGGATTTTGGGTAGGTGTGAGGTTGGGTGTATGCAAAGTTTCTTTCAATCAACTGAAAAAAAAAAACTAAACAAACTGCCAAATTTGTTGATATTTCAATTTTCACGTCATAGGAGACAAAAATCAGAAAGAAATGTCGTAATCTTGTATGCATTAAATTCAAAGCAATCAACTAAAAAAACTACAAACTGCCAAATTTGTTGATATTTCATTTTTTTTTTCACGTCATTGGAGACAAAAACAAGAAAGAAGTGTCGTTATCTTGTATGCTTTCGTCGTAATTTTATGAAAAATCGACTTTTATCTTTAAACGCGATTTGCGGCTAAACTAGACGTCCTAGAGGCATCAAAGTTTACAACTTTAAACTTGATTTGCGGCTAAACTAAGCGACTTACCCCCAATTTCACAGTGTGAAGTTTAAACTCAAGTTCAGCTGAACCTGAACTTGAGTTTAAATTTGAAGATCAACTCGTCCGGTTTCACAGCGTAATCTGAACTTAAGTTCAATAGAACGTAGTTTAAATAAATTGTATGAATAGGAGTTGGCAGCATTTTACGTCGTTCTTCTGTCATGTGACGTAATGTAAACAGTACGTTGTTTTTTTTGCATCTTTTTCAAAATCTTTCCTAGTTTTCTCTTTCTGTCTTTGAAACAAAAAACACGCGAAACAGATTATATTTTGCGTTGAAGACAATCGGGAAGTTTGTTTTGTTTACAAGTAGGTACACCCTTGTGAACTGTGTGATGAAAATTTATTAAAATGGAGATAGTAATATCAAGAAAACGATATGTGTAAAGAAAAAAGAAGTAATAACTTTTCAAAAGCAGACATAGATTTGCTTACGGAATTGGTGATGAAAAATAAGCACAATATTGAAAACAAAACAAAACTGGTAAAGTTCATCGGATGTGTTGAAGGCCAAATACGAAAATTTAACCGTGCTTTCAGGTGGTTATAAACGTCGGGCTGAAGGTTAAACGGCAGAATACTGTCGTTCAATTTAAACTACAAAATGAACTCAGTTCAAGGTTTTAACAAAACTGTGAAACCGAATTAATTGTTGAACTGAAGTTTAAACCAAAAGTGTAGTTTAAACTTCCACTGTGAAACTGGGGGTTAGCGACTTAAAAAATGTATATTTGTGATACAGGAAGCGGCAGTTCTGAAAAATTAAAAAAAAAGTTGGTAAAAAAAAGTTTTTTTCCAAAACTTAAAAAAAAAATAAATAAATAAATTCTTGCTATGTCAACAGTTTTCTTCTACAAAAGTCTTTCATTGGATCAAAGTGAGATATGTATGGGGGCCCCTGCAACCCCCCTGCTTGGCATACTATAGGATTTTGGGTAGGTGCGAGGTTGGGTGTATACAAAGTTCATTTCAATTTAAATTTCTGCTTCGTATTATATGAAAAATCGACTTTTATCTTTAAACGCGATTTGCGGCTTAACTAGACGTCCTAGAGGCATCAAAGTTTGCACTTTTAAACTTGATTTGCGGCTAAACTAAGCGACCTAGCGACTTTAGAAATGCATATTCGTTATCTTGGAAGTGGCAGTTCTGAAAAATTAAAAAAAAAAAGTTGGTAAAAAAAGTTTTTTCAAAACTTTCAAAAAAATAAATAAATAAATTCTTGCTATGTCAACAGTTTTCTTGTAAAAAAGTCTTTCTTAAGCAAAAGTACCTCGGGTGGCCCGCTACGCGGGATCCAAGCATTTTAACTCCCTCTTCGGGGGGCTCTGTGCCGCTCACGCAACTCCGTTGCTCCGCTTAGGGTATGTAAAGTCGCCAGGCAGGCGCCTATGTCAACATTTTTCTCGTACAAAGGTCTTTTTAAAGCAAAAATACCTCGGGTGGCCCGCTACGCGGGATCCAAGGATTTTAACTCCCTCTTCGGGGGGCTCTGTGCCGCTCACGCAACTCCGTTGCTCCGCTTAGAGTATGTCAAGTCGCCAGGCAGGCGCCTATTACAACAGTTTTCTTGTAAGAAAGTCTTTCTTAAGCAAAAGTACCCGCGTGGTACTCATGAGGTATGTATGGGGGGCATGCTGCCCCACTGCAACCTCACTATAGGATTTTGGGTAGGTGCGAGGTTGGGTGTATGCAAAGTTTCTTTCAATCAACTGAAAAAAAAAACTAAACAAACTGCCAAATTTGTTGATATTTCAATTTTTCACGTCATATGAGACAAAAATCAGAAAGAAGTGTCGTAATCTTATATGCATTAAATTCAAAGCAATCAAATAAAAAAACTAAACAAACTGACAAATTTGTTGACATTTCATTTTTTCACGTCATTGGATAGAAAAACAAGAAAGAAGTGTCGTTATCTTGTATGCTTTCGTCGTAATTTTATGAAAAATCGACTTTTATCTTTAAACGCGATTTGCGGCTAAACTAGACACCCTAGAGGCATCAAAGTTCACACCTTTAAACTTGAATTGCGGCTAAACTAAGCGACCTACCGAATTCAAAAATGCATATCCATTTAAAAAAATCAAAAAAAAAGTTGGTAAAAAGTTTTTTTCCAAAACTTAAAAAAAATAAACAAATAATAAATAAATAAATCCAAGTGTCAAATCTACAATTGCCTGGCCCGCTGCGTGGGTTCCAAAGATTTTCACCCCCCTTTTTGGGTCCTCTGAACCACTCACGCAAATCCGTTCCTCCGCTTAGGGTATGTTCATTCACCGCAGGCGCCTATATAACAGTTTTTTTTTTACAATCATTTTTAGTCCTTAAAAGAACTTTTTTTAAGCTATAAATTATTTCAGCAGCATGCTTAACTTATTGTTAGAGAATTGTCGGCACCAAAATGAACTTCGGCACCTCGCTTTTTCATAATAAAATACTTTTCGTTTAGGTCACACTAAATGATGAAAATCAACAAGAACGAATGTAAAATTCGCCGACCAATTTTTTATTCAAAGCTTTTTAAGCAAATAATTGAACAAATTGCTTAAAATACTTTTTAAGCGTTTTTGCATAATTTAGTCAAAACTCCAAAAATAGTTGAAAATTCGCAACAAACGCTTTAAATGCATTTTAAGTGTATTTTTTTTATTTTTAAGGAGGCTTGAGCATTTTCCAGAATTATTTCTTGCTTAAAATGCCTTTTTAGTGTTTCGTCATTTGTTCCGTGGTCAAAATATTTTAAAAAAATCAATATTTTTCCTCTAAAAATTCATTGCATTCGAATCTTTTTATACATTCAGGGATTTTGCAGAATTAAGAAAAAATTATAGCTTAAAATGTTTGCCCTCTTCTTCTGATTGGCTAAGAATAATTAAAAAATATTTCAATAAAATTAAATACTTTTTCAAAAAATATTAATTTAGAAATATTTTTTTAAAAGTACAAAATAATACTTTAAAAAGAGTAGTGAAAATCCCGTCAAATATTTATAAAAAAATATTTCGGCGGGATTTTTATTTATTTTTTTGTCGGGATTTCGTGATTCGGGATTTCGTTACTCTCCCTTTAGCTTTTATCGGCCGTAATCCTATACTGGCGATGTTGTATTTGCGCATGTAAAATCGTACTATACAACGGATAGCTTTTCCAATAAAACACACCTAATATTAAAAAACTGCTGGATGCTAAGTTTAATAAAAATCGACCAAGATGTTTTCGAATTATTAAGTTCGAAAAAAAATTAAAATATAATTTTGTTTGGCTAAGATTTAATAATGGGATGTCAAATCATTTATTTTGGACTACAAATAAACACTGATTTTGCTTTCTATATAAACGACTCAAATAAAGGTTCCCACAAACCAACGCGATGGCGGTGGCGATCACGATAAAAATGTGGATACCGCACATATGTATAAATCAAAGAAGAGCACACATCTACGTGATTGAAGTGTGCCTCTCCTTTGATTTTTGTATGAGGCATCCAAATTTTTATCGTGAACGCCACCGCCATCGCCATGGTTTGCGAGTAGCTTAACTGCAAAATTAATCGAGAAACGTTGAAAATTGAAATGAATCATTAGAATTTTTTCCATTTTTCAAACAACAATTAAAGTGTTAGAAAAAATGTCTGGTTCTTCCGGTTTTTCCGATGTTGATAACCCTGGAGTGACATCAGTATTTGACTGCAATCTCACATCTTAAAAATTAGTTGTTGTCTCTTTAAATTGGTAAAAACTAAAAAAAAATTGCTTTCTAACAACCCGCAGTATTAATTAATAAAATGTCTAAAACAACAATTACAAAGTGAATAGGTCACAAAATCAGTTTTATTATTTTGTGTTTTGCTTAATTTTATTTCCAAATAAATATGTACATGCATTGTAGGAATATAGTTTAGTTTGCTTTTATTATAAAGAGAATCTATATCTTGAAGGACACCTCTTCAATTTCCACCCATCGTTACACATTGTAAGGCCCAATGAAAGTTAAACTACAGAAATTCAGGTACATATAGATATACCTACATTAATCGATTGACACGCACCTTAGTCTGGCACGTATAACAATCACAAAGCAATTATCGTAACGTTATTAATATTACTTTATTTTTTTTTTATTATTTATTCCTGTTATGTCACATGCCATCCATATTATATGTATATATCCTTTTATTAAACAACAATAACAAAATGATTTCGTTTTATTTCAATTTGGTTTCGGATTGCATGTCTCGAGGCATAATCAAGAAACGTTTCAAAAATTTTAATTGAAAATATTTTCTTTTTTTTTTTTAATATGTTTGACATTCTTGACAAAAATAATTGGTTTCTCCAAAGTGAAATGTATAACTAGTATCGTGTTTGATACTTTTCTATATGTACATATGTATATCTACTGTGAATCAATGTACGTATGACACATATTTAAATTGGTTTATTCATCGTACATAATAATCACTGTGCATTTTTGTGTATTCACGCATGGATATTCTTATGTATTTAAATGCATTCACTATGTATTTAAATGTAGTCACTGTGTAAACAAGTTTATTCAAGTGTACCTACCTCATGAGTATGCAAGTGTATAATCATGAGTGCATTCAATTGATTTCTAGAGTATGTCATTGTGAGAATTATCATAGAAATATATATTTAAATGTAATAAAATCAATGTATCACAATATCAATAGGTGTGTTTTGTTGACCATCTTAATGTTCACATTAGGAAATGCTCAACAAAACTCTTTAGCTTTCCAGTTTCATTAAGACATTTTGCATCGGAATGTTGGCACTATTTGCTCGGGTCATCTGTCATATTGTTTCGAGATTTTAAAACGATAAAATAGTGAACAAAGCTTATTAAACTAAATAAAGAACTGAAATAAAAGTAAAAATAGTGAATACTTGTAATACTTTATTTTGAAAAATATTAAACAACATGGAGTGCTGTGAATAAATAATACACGATTTAAATACATACATATTATAATAAGGAGTTAACAATTTTTTTTCATTTTGAGAGCTCATTGTGTCTCATATTCTACATAAAGTAATGTGAAGTGATGTTTTTTAGTTAATAACACTCCCGTAGAATAATTTTAAATTGATATTTCATAGTATTTCGCTGTAAAAAAGCAAATTATCTAAATATAAAAACATACTTCAATCACGTGAATTATAGTTGGGTTATATTTGTCAAAATTAGAAATTCTAGTCCATAGTCGCATTACGTTTTGTTGGTGATGGCAAGGCGCTCACATTTGTTGAGCGCACGTAGTGCAGTTATTTTTCAACGTTTTAAATTTTCTTCCCATTACTTTATATCTATGTATTAAAAATGATACACAATCAGCCAGTGAAATGAAAAAATTGTAAACTTCTTACTATATCTACGTTTTTACAAGATTTAACACAGCTCCGCATGTTAATAAAGTATTGCATGTATGCACTATATTTATTTTTATTTCACTTTTGTACATAATTTAATAAGTTTTTTTAAAATATTTTAATGATTTAAAATCTCAAAACACATTCCTTTAAAAAACCAGCTAAAAATTTCCTTGGGCGCCCCAGCATTTAGCTCAAACTGCATGCCGATGCTGTGTCAATGCATTAGTATTTGTATAACTCACACTTTCTTGAAAAAAGCCGCACAGCGGATGCGTTCATTGAAAATGGTTACTTACCAAAACCAATATTACTCTGTTCGAATCTTGTCATATATGATTTAACAATTGTGGATGATAATCTTTATTAAAATAATTTTATTTGCATCATCGAAAATGTATTTCGTTATGTTTTAATAAAATAATTCGCTGTATAATTCTAAACCTTTATACAAAAGTTATTTTTTCAAAATATTTTCAAAACTACCATACTCACCCAACATATTTTCCTGGAAAACATGCAAAGATACCAACATAACAAGCAAATTCATTGGAAAGTTAATGTTCACATTAGAGTTACTGAAGTTTGAATGTGCTGTTAACTTGTTGTTTTTGCATTTGCATGTTAAAAATTGGCTTAATGTGAAAAATTTCTTAATGTTCACATTAGAAAGTCAACAAAACACGCCTAATATCAAATGTCACAATTTTCTTTAATTGTCTTTAAGTACTTTAATGTTCTTCGTTTTAAACATTTTTGACTAGTTTTCTACTAAACCTTTTTTCTTAACAAACTGCAGCTAAACACGCACTAAACAGTGACAGTTTATGCAAAGAAGTAAACAAACATACAATTTCACATTTGTAATTCTAAAATTGTTATTTGGATACTATTAACTCCGAATGTCGTTTTGACAATTACAAATGTGAAAATGGTGTGGTAGGTACTAAAAATATAAAATATGTATTTTGTGATTTTAACTTCAATAAAATGTTACAAAGATGGTAAAATTTGGAATATCATATTTTTTACCAAGCATCATACTAAAACTGTTTTAATATTGTAGTAAATTGTCTAAAATTTTGCGCTTATATTTTTAATCGAGTTAATTAAGCAGAACATCGTTAAAACATCTTAATCCTCAGAAACAATTTCTATTATATTATCATATTTTTTTTTACTTAATCTTCCCTATATAAGTACGATGACAAACTTTTCTGTAGTTCCTTAGCAATCCCAATAACCCGTCGTTGTTTAAAAAAAGAAAAATACGTGACGTATCTATTTACTTATGTATGTCTTGTATTACATTTTTAGTCTCGTAGCTGTCTCGTATTTGCATATACATTAATTTAAATATTTGAATAACTTGGATTATATTTGATGAAATTTTAAGTTTGTTAATTCTTCGTAAAGTGCCTCCTTAGTCCTAGGCAAAATATAATTCAGATGCAAGCTAAGTGAAAGAAAAGCGGATGGGCACAAAATTTGATAACGAACAATATTGTTTGATGCGTTTATTAATTGCTTTAAATCTGTTTTAATTAAATCATTATAGGTTTAGAGAGTGGTTAGACAACAAAAAAGAAAAATAAGATGAGCAAATGATTAAAAATTTGTATAAATATAGGTAATCAGAAAAAAACATTTCTTGCGGCAATATTTATGCAAACTGTGGAGTACAAATTTTCCTGATAAGTTTTTTTTAATTTTTTTTAAAAAGAGGTACAATAATTATGTTTTTAGCAACAAAAATTTAATGTTTCTCTCAGATCTAAGAAAAATCTATATACTTAATAAATATGATGAAAAATTTTTGTTAAGGGAACTAACCATACATACGCATTTTTATTAATCTCGCTTTTATCGCAATAGCCCAATAAAATAGTCAGTAAGCCGTAAAAACAGCCCAATTAGGAAATAATCACCGGAAATCTGGCCTCATTGTGTTCACCTCATGGTATTCTTAGGAAACTGTCAAAAGTCCCCATCGATATGGGCACCGCTAACAATTTTACTGGGGATCGAAGGCCCAACAAAATGATTCCTTATAAGAATAACTCTCAAATGATAAGCAGTACACCTGCACCTTATAAAATTCACAACTCAAAGGCAATGAAAGTTGTTAAACCAATTAATTATAATTATAACCTTTAAACTCATTAAATATTCGCGTAGTCCATTTGCGTTTTATTTTTTAATTTTTGAGGTCATTTTCAAAATTCGTTAACCAGAATTTCGTAAACAAACGAGAATATTTCACGAAAATCACCGACTGCATCATACTTTGACAACCATCGAGTCAGATTTAATCTCTTGAAAATTTTTACATATTAAATTGAAGTTTCATCAGGGGCCTATTTCACATACATTGTATGATTTTGACAGTTCTGTTGTATAATTTCTGTTTCTCAGATTTGTTGTATGATCCACTGTCATACAACAATGTATGACGCGGAGATTACACTGGAAATATTGGAATGTTGTATGATTCTGTTTTTTATAAATTTATCATACACAAAATACATAATATTAACCTCAAATTTTTCATACATTTCATACAGCGGACAAGTTTTTTTTTTATTTTTTGTATACATAGGTTCAATAATATGCAACATTTTTTTGCACAACGACGTTAAATCGATTTTATATCACGATAAAATAAAAATAAAAAATAACACCTTATTGATTTTACAATTAATTATTCGGTTTTACCAACGTAAAATGAATTAAAAGTAAACATAAAACAAATAAAATGAGTGTTGAAATGCATTCAGGTCAGGGTTGCGAATTTTTGAAATAAAAAATCTTTAAGTCATAAGCTAGTTGATGACTTGTGAATCAAAAAAAATTTAATTTATAAGTTAGTTTGTGACTTATGAATTAAAATAATTAAATTCAGAAGTTAGTAAGTAACTTATGAATTAAAAAATTTTAATTCAAAAACATGTAAGTGACTTATGAATTAAAAAAATTTAATTCCAAAACAAGTAGGTAAGTGACTTAATATGTAATTCACCACCAAGTAAGTGACATGCTAACACATTTGCTCTGCAAAAATTTTCTATAAATATTGATTTTTATTCAATTGGGTTATGAGAATGCATAAACGGCAAATCACACAAAAAGCTTGATAGCCACTATCGTTAATAATTATGCAGTTAAAACAAGCTTATGAATTCCAATTCTCTAATTAACTTATGAATTATTTTTTTTTTTAATTCATAAGTCACTTATTTGCTGGTGAATGACATAAGTCATTTACCTACTTGTTTGTGAATTAATGTTTTTTAAATCATAAGTCACTTACTTGCTTGTGAATTACATTTTTTTAATTCATAAGTCACTTACATGTTTTTGAATTAAAAATTTTTAATTTATAAGTCACTTACTAACTTATGAATTTAATTATTTTAATTCATAAGTCTTTTACTAGCTTATGAATTAACTTTTTTTTAATTCACAAGTCACTTCCTAGCTGATGAATTAAATTATTTTAATTCATAAGTCACTAACTAGCTTGTGAATTAAAAACAAACTTAAGCTAACAAGTGACTTAAGCTTTTGCAACCCTGATTCAGGTTAGTTATTAAGTACGCAATTTTTAGCCTTTATTAATACAGAATGAATAAAAAAATATCATCTACTCATTTTCGAAAAAATAAGTTTGAAATTTTTTTTTTAAAACCAATAAATTTATTTTTTTTGGAAATTTTGGTACGCAATATTATGAGAACTTATTTGAAGCTTTTGTGCAAAAAAATCATTAAAATTAGTTCAACTGATAATGAGATAGTCGAAAATGGTTCTATGAGAGATACCAACGATAGATAATTTTTTTTTCCAATAATAAAGTAGATCGTACAGATACATATTAGTTCACACAAAAATTTTAATCAAAATCGTAGGAGCCGTTTTTCAGAAAAATGAGATTTTCAAAAACGGTTTTTGAACATTTGTATGGGAGATACCGTTATTTTTGGTTATAAGAATAATTTTCATTTAAAATATACTAGATAATGTTAAAAAAACTGCAGCGTGCCTTGTTTTATAAAAATTGACAAAGTCGTTTTTGAATTATTAAGTTCTTAAAAAATTTTTTTTGAATATTTTTTTAAAAATCCAAAAAAAAATTTTTTTTTAAACTTTTTCAAACATTCTCCATAAAAAAATTGATCAATATCAGTTGAACTGCTTATGAGAAAATCGAAAATCAAAAGATGGGCTTATGGCCTGAGACAATTCAATCAAAATTGTCATAACGATGCCAAGTGCAGAGATGCATGGGCAGCATTGGGGGAAGCTTATGCCGGAAAATAACTAATCGAAACAATTTTTAAAAATTATGTTAAATATGTATTTCTATTTTTATTGAATGTAAATTAAATTGGTTAATAAAGCTTACAATAATAATAACCTATCTTGAAGGTTTGAATGAACAACAACACTTGAGTGAGCTACCACCAAGTTTTTATAGGCTGGAGTTATAGCTATTTCACGACTGCCACGCCGATCATCAGACTCCTTTAAATTGTGCTTGGTCTTTGTTCAATTTTAATTGAAAAAACTTTCTATGCCCAGGTAAAACTCGAACTCGGACCAAGCTCCCTCCGAGCCACATGCATATACGCATTGCGCCACCGAGGTCACTTGATCAAGTCGATCCAATTTTAAGTTTTCTTGTTTTGACAATTGCATTTGAAACCAGCATTTTTACTAGCCACACACAAGTTGTTGTTGTACATTCGGTTTCTTTCTTTTTCTCCGACTTGATCAAATGACCTCGGTGGCGCAATGCGTATGCATATGGCTCGGAGGGAGCTTGGTCCTAGTTCGAGTTTTACCTGGGCATAGAAAGTTTTTTCAATTAAAATTGAACAAAGACCAAGCACAATTTAAAGGAGTCTGATGATCGGCGTGGCAGTCGTGAAATAGCTATAACTCCAGCCTATAAAAACTTGGTGGTAGCTCACTCAAGTGTTGTTGTTACGGCATAATGCCAAACCAATTAGACTTTAAGCTAATTTATTTATTGAATGTATCATGTATGAATATTAATTTGGTCAATAAAAACTAAACTAAGTGTTGTTGTTCATTCAAACCTTCAATATTAATATGATGGTGCGAAAGCTTGGCAGCCTAACTGCAAGTGTGTTATCACACAAAACCACCTTATAATAAACCTATCTTATTATTTGTTTTACCGATTTAAAATTTATTTTTTATACAAATAATATTGCAAATCAAATTTTTCAAAAAAAAAAACAATTTGTAGATATTTAAAAATTTAATTTGGTGACATTTGTAAGTGATAGTTTTCAAACTTGATTTTTTAACTCTGCATTAATAACTACTAAAAAATGCAGTCCCAAATTATTTAAAAAAGAAACCACTCCAAAGATTTTTAAAGATTTTCATAAAACTTTCAACAATTTTTCATAGCATATCCCTGTAGGTACAACACTGTGCTATATTGTACAGTTTTGTGTTCTCACGAAATATTTCCTTAAATTAAACTACAATTTTGGCAGGTGGCACAATATAAATATATATATATAGGCTGCAATAAATATTGAGTTTCTTTAAATTCTGTTAACAACATTCAAACTTTTAAAACATTTACGTTATCAAGACGATTTTTCTTTTACAATGTTATACTAACAGCCTTTAAAAACAAAATTTTATGTAGGGGTAGAATTTTAAACCTACCTACAGAATTTTAGTCATGTAGAAATTTTTATTATACATACCAAAATTTTGCAGAATTTTTAAAATAAAATTTCGATCTGCAACCCTAAAAAACCGTTATCATTTTACTATTTATGCTTTAATAAAATAACCTGGTTATGTGAAATGTGTATACAGTATACGTCATGTACATATATTATGTAAATGTATTACTTATCATGTTTATACCCACATTTATATTAATTTTTAAAATTCCTAAATTCCCAAAATAACTTCTAATATATACCTACATTATACATATTAAAATACTTGCGAGTGTTGCGACCTTGTATATACAATTTATTTCATTTGTTTTATTTATTGTTATTAATAACCGAAACTAAATGAAATTCGAAAACAAATGTTAAGATACCTAAACCTAGACCTACCCTTAATTTGAAATAAGTGACAAAATTGCGAAACAAAATGGAAATTAAATAAGAACCTTCTTTTTAAATAATCCCTAAGGACATCAGTAACCCCATTAGGTAATAACCTTTAATTAGGCTCATTTACGGCAACAGTGGCGGTTGTTGAAGAATGATATCGGTTTTTTTGTACATACATACATACATATATAAGGGATGGTATATAGCAACCCTTTTTTTAATATCTTTTTTTTGTAATATCTAAAATTGTATAGGTCAAAAAGAAAGACGAAAAGGTATTTATAGGAAGAATATTATGAAGGGGTAAAGCCGACCACTTTCCTCAAAGTACATCAATAAATTACAATTATGCGTTGGTACTTAATTCACAAACAGCTCTGGCTGGATCATTCATTTTTGGGTTGTGCCATATTTTGACATTAAATTTTTGAATTATTATTTTCTCCAAACAAAGCGATATTATACTAATTTCTTTTGGAACAACTTACATAAATATTGTTGAATTCTATATAAATAAATTTTGTTGGCTTTTGAATTTTTGTCTAATTTGATGTTTGTTTTTTTTTTTGTTTTTTTCAGAAGTCATCTAATGCTTGAAATATATCGTAATTGATGAAGAAGTTATTGCCATTGTAGACGTTTTGAAAGAAGAAATTTAAAAATGTCAAGTCATTCCGGAACCATAGGCCGGAAACGTGGCAGCGAATATTATTTTGGTGGAGAACAGATGCGCCGCCAGAGATCAGCGGAATGGCATAGTCGTCGTGGATATAGCAGCAGTGAAGATGAATATCAAAATAATACACAGACATCAGCATTTGATACCCAGTTATTGGCGTCGTTATTGATTCAAAGTCAACAATTAGCAAGTGAGTAAAAAAAATCAAAATGAAAAAAAAATTGATGAATAGGAACATTTCTTTCTTTGCGCACAATTTCTGAATAAACACAATTTATCGACTTTGCCTATCTATTGTCAAAGATTGAGAATTTAGTCAAGCAGTGGAAAACAAAAAAACTAGAATTAAAACTCTTCTTTTTTTGTCTTTGTTTTTTTTTAATGATCAAACATTCTTCACCATCAAGATTGGAAGAAATTAAGGGCTGCACGAATTCGATGTTCAAGCTTTTTTCATACGTTGTCAGAATTTCCAAGATTTCATTTTGGGCTTTGGCTAACAAATCTCGTAAGCTGTTAATCAGACGCGAAACTAAATCTTCACATTAAAATGACAGATTCCGCTAAATTGAATTCATAAACTGCAACTTTAAAGCCTACACTGAAAAATATCTATAAACACCGTTTACTGAGTGTTTTTTTCACTGTTGACATATGTCGAGGTCACTTGAATTGAATTTAAAAATTCAAGTGACCTCAATTCCAAAATGGGCTTAGTAAAATGCTGTCGCACCCTTCTAAGACTCAAATTATGTTCGATGCTTATAGACCAAGAGCCGGAAGCAAATTTTGGTAGTTTTGGTATAACCAAAATTTAAGCACATGTATGTGTTTTAAATTTTCCGGATACGTTTTTTTTAATTTTTTTTTAAAAACGTACAGTAATTATGTTTTTAGCAACAAAAATTTAATGTTTCTCTCAGATCTAAGAAAAATCTATATACTTAATAAATATGATGAAAAATTTTTGTTAAGGGAACTCACCATACATACGCATTTTTATTAATCTCGCTTTTATCGCAATAGCCCAATAAAATAGTCAGTAAGCCGTAAAAACAGCCCAATTAGGAAATAATCGCCGGAAATCTGGCCTCATTGTGTTCACCTCATAGTGTTCTTAAGAAACTGTCAAAAGTCCCCACTCCCCATCGATATGGGCACCGCTAACAATTTTACGGGGGATCGAAGGCCCAACAAAATGATTCCTTATAAAAATAACTCTCAAATGATAAGCAGTACAACTTCACCTTTTAAAATTCACAACTCAAAGGCAATGAAAGTTGTTAAACCAATTTGTTATTATAACCTTTAAACTCATTTAATATTCGGAGTCCATTTGCGTTTTTTTTTTTATTTTTGAGGTCATTTTTCAAAATTCGTTAACCAGAATTTCATAAACAAACGAGAATATTTCACGAAAATCACCGACTGCATCATACTTTGAAAACCATCGAGTAGTAAAATGCTGTCGCACCCTTCTAAGACTCAAATTATGTTCGATGCTTATAGACCAAGAGCCAGAAGCAAATTTTGGTAGTTTTGGTATAACCAAAATTTAAGCACATGTATGTGTATAAGGTAGACGCACCATTATACGAAATCCAACCGTCTGGCAGGCTTTTTTCCAGCCGGGGGTGGGGGTGGGCGTTCGAAAACGGTAATTTTTCCGATTTTGGTGTAGAGGGTATAACCACTTGAATTCATATATAAACAATAGAGGGTTGGGCACTGACTTCAAATACTTGTGTCCCAGACGTTTCACTTTCAGCCTTCCTCTTGCCAGACGTCACCCAAAGTGGGCGAAAATCAACTTTTGGTGTAGAGGGTATAACCACATGAATTATATACCAAAATATCAGAAAAATTCTTCTGATTACAATAATATAGGTCCCAGACGTTTTGGTTTCAGCCTTCACCCCGCCAGACGACTTTGAAGTATGCAAAAAAAAAAGTTAAAATATTTTGAAATATGCCAAAATTTGCTTCCGGCTCTTAGACTATTACCGACTTTTATAAAAACTACAACATGAACATACTGTAAATTCTATAACAGTCAACTATAATTTGAAAAAAAAAGCATTTATCCTTAATAAACACTTTATTGGGGCAACCAATAGAGTATTGGGTCATGAATACAAAGTTTATTATACGATGATAAAAAATGTAAAAGCAACAAAAAGTACGGCGCAGGGTCATAAGTACACCGGCCGAAAGTCCACAATGGACTTTTGACCCACTTGGCTAGGTAACAAGTCCACAAATCAATTGTGGACTTATGGACCACAAATCAATTGTGGACTTATAACCCACCTTCATGAGCCACAAGTCCACAAAAGTGGGTCAATATTTTATAATTTTAGAAAGGAGGTGCGTCATAAGTCCACAAGTATTTTTTGTAATTTTTACTTGCGATATATATATATGTATGTATGTAGGTACTATGTATATGGCAAGTTATGGATTCGTAAAAAAAATCGAACTCGAGATTTTGATCAAAGTTGACATTACGATGATAGCGAAGTCGAAAAAAGTGGGTCTCGCAATTCTCTCTGTCTGTCTGTATGTCATGTCCTTTCGGCTGCAGCCTAAACGGATTGGTCGATTTTCTTCAAAGTAATTGGTACCTACCGGTTTTTTGGGCACTCCCCCACCCGTTTTTTTTTTATTTTTTTAAGATCAAAAATAACGGTACCTGCCGTACAAATTCTTTTAGCAAAAAATGAAAATCTTATATTTCTCAAAAACGTGCCTACAACATTTTTTTTTTTTAATTCAGTAATTTTTTTTTACAATAAGGAAACCATTTTATAAAAATATGGTTAAAAATGGTACCTCCCATGGAACCATTTTTTTGGTTTTCGATTTTTTCAAAAATTGTTCAACTGATATTGATTGATTTTTTTTATACAGAATGTTTGGAAGAATTTTGTATACCAACATGTTCAAAAAAATTTGTTTTTGGATTTTTAAAAGAAGTTTGCAAAATTTTATTAAGCTTGGCACCAAGCAGTTTTTTAACATTATGTAGCAGATTTTAAATGAAAATTATTCTTATAACCAAAAAAAACGGTACCTCCCATAGAAATGTTGAAAAACAGGTATTGAAAATCTCATTTTTCTCAAAAACGGCTCCTAAGATTTTGATTAAAATTTTTTCGTCAACTAATCTGTACGATCTACCATTTTAACAAAAAAAAAATTCTATCGTTTAAAAATAGAACCATTTTTTTGATTTTTGACTATGTACATATATCATTATCAGTTGAACTGATTTTAATGAATTTTTTTTGCACAAAAGCTTCAAATAAGTTCTAATAATACAGGGTGGCGCACCAATTGTGCTACAATAAGAAATTCAAATAACTTTTTTTTTAATCGATGTATTTCATTTATTTTTTTTTTATTGGTGAGAAAATTAAATTTTTTTTTAAATAGTTAGTTGTTTTTAAAGTTTATAGACCGCAAATGACCTCCACGCTGTCCCACGCATATGCGGCACCTGGTCAAAAAATTATTCATTGCGGCCTGAAGAGTTGAAGTTGGGATCGCCTCAATTATTGTCGTTATGGACTGCTTTAATTCAGTTAAATTCCTGGGCTTCGTTTTATACACCTCTTGCTTGACATAACCCCATAAAAAGAAGTCTGGTGCAGTCAGGTCAGGTGACCTTGGGGGCCAGCGAAGAGTGGAGTTCCTAGAAATTAATTTGTTTGCAAATTTTTTGTTTAGCCTGGTCTGGCTATATGTGCAGTTGCTCCATCTTGCTGAAACCAAACGCTGTTGAATGGTATACGTCTTCGGCGCAGTTCTGGGTAAAAAAAACTCCTTCAACATCTTTAAATAACGGTCCCCATTGACAGTAACGGTTACACCGTTTTCTTCAAAGAAGTACGGCCCGACAATACACCTTGATGAAACTGCGCACCACACAGTGACTTGTTCTGGGTGCAGTTCCGTCTCATGGAGCATTTCTGGATTAGACTCATTCCATATACGGCAATTTTGCTTGTTTACATTGCCGTTAAGATCAAAATGAGCCTCATCAGACATGAACAAACAATTGATCAATGTGTTGTCTTCTTCGGCCATTGATATCATTTTTTGGCAAAATTCCAGGCGAACAGGCAAATCCTGAGGGTTTAACTTGCTAGTAATTTGGACTTTCCTGAACCCGAACATTGGCATCTCGATGGTACGGCCTTCGTGCGATGCTTCCAGATTCGGCAAACATGTTTACAAAACTCATAATGGTCCATCTACTCGGGGGATTACCGCCAAACTCCCGCCTAAATTCCCTTTGCACGGAAATGACGGACTGCAAAGCATGGTACCGTTGCACTATCCAAATTCTTTTCTCCGTATCCCAAGCATCCATTTTTATAAATCTAAATAGTAACCTACAAAATAAAAAAAAAAATAAGCCGATTACTCACACAGAAAAAAAGTTATTACGTTTTATTTTTGTAGCACGATTCGTGCGCCACCCTGTATGTATTGCATACCAAAATTTTCAAAAAAATAAATTTTTGATTTAAAAAAAAAATTTTTTTAATTTTGTATATTTATATTTATGGAGCAACGGCGGAATAAAGCCCCCAAAAGGGAGTTAAAATTTTTGGAACCCGCTACTAGGTACATACTTTCTCAGGAATTTAAGAAGAATCAGTAGGGAAAGTGAATTTGTGACATTTGTCGCTGGTACAGACTTGAATGCGTTGTGAACGTTTGACGTTTGCAACCACATTGCCTTAAATGTCTTATACAAAATAAATATTTGTTGTTCATCAATTTATTAAAATGAAAGACGAAACCATTATATTATCGCTGCAACTTCTGTTTTACTTCTCAGCACAATTTGCTTGAATCTTTTGCAGCTTTTATGGTCGTATTGTCAAAGCTACACCAAAAATCAAAGAGTTCCTGTACTTTTTAGCGCGGGAATTGGTTCACCGCTCGTGAACGCAAACTCTCCACTTTTTGTCTTCACATGGCTTCACGAGCACATTCATGGATGGACATTTGTATGGATTCACGACATGATTCACAGCCTTGGTTGAAGAATATCTTGCAATTACATATTTTGACACAAACGAGGTTTTCGCAAACGGCCTTTGTTTCAATAATATAACCAACTATTAATTCAATAAAACTAAGGAAAACTTAAAAAAAAACTGGAGAAACCACTGAATACAAATTAGGATTAGAACTCATCTCACTTAATGTGAAAAGTATAGCTGTAGAAGAACTAATTATTCTTATGCTTTATTTAGACTTGCAGCTGATTCTTTTGAATTATGTTTAAGCTTAGACCAATTTCATTCACATTCAATTGATATACCTAAAGTTGAGTGGAAATAAAAATTTTTGTTTTATTTTTAATAAAATTCTTCTGAAATATCGAAAAAAAATTTAATTAATTTTTTATTGAAACCTTTATCTATGTAAAAGTTGAAGAGTCTATTGAGTGCCAAAAAAAATTAAGACAATGAAGGCTTTTAATATAAAATCCTTGAGACCATCTTTTCATGCACATACATTATGTACATCCATTTTTTACTTCGAATAAAGCGAATTTTAGAGAAATTTCAGAAAAATTGGTCCAAAAGTTAGAGTAGAAATAATTTTTTTGTCAAATAAAATATTTTTTTTTTGTTTAATACAAAAATTTGCTATTTTTTCTTATGGTACGAAATTAGCACGGTTTTTTTTAGAAAATGTGATTTTTTTTTTTCGGCTGTATCCAATAATAAAAATATTTGGAGTTCTTTGAAAAATCAGATTAAGAATATTTTTTCATTTTAGTGTAAATGGAGTTGCAGCTTCATATCACACCATATCTGGATATTAAATTTTCCATTTTATCGTCATTAATTCAAATGATACAACGTTTACAATATTTTTAAAAAATTTCAAAAGCCTTATACAGCTTCCTAGATGTAAACATCTAAATCACTCTTCAAATGAGGTCTCCCATATTCATACTTATGTTCATACATTCAAAGGTTTAATTTATTTTCAGAAAAAAAAGGCAAGGTATGTTGGAAGTTCGTTCCAATTATTTTTATATTGCACAGTTAAAACGTAATCTCTTTGACGAAGACTGTTTTTAACTAAAAGTTAAAGTTTTATATCGCTCATATTGCGATTTCCGTTCTCCGAGAAAAAAAAATATACGTATCTCTATACCTACCTACAAAGTCCTACATACGTTAAGTTTACCAATCAACTTCTTCTGTGTTTATGAATTATGACTAAGCACCTTGAACAAACAAAATAAAAAGATTCATTAAAATTCTTGAAAAACTAGAAGATGATTCGTTTAAAGTTTTGTGTTTACTTGTGTGTCTTGAATCTATAATACAACGTTTTCATTTGAGCCGTAATGAGGTAATTTCATAAATTGGTGGATCCAGTGCTTTTTTTTAAATTGAAATAAATTGTTATTGAAGTTTTGAGATTTTTTTATAAGTTTATTTGTTTATTTTCGGCTTCGATTTTGGGCTACAAACTTTTTTAAATTAAACTATCGAACTACATTTGGCAACCCTAAGCAGGACCTGTATCTACAATTTATTTATTTATTTATTTATTTATTTATTTATTTATTAACTCAGCTAATTGCTAGCTTTAAAGGTTATAATTATATGTACATGTTACAAAATTGAAAAAAAGTTGATTTAAATTTAATTGAAGTATTAACAGTTTGGTTGAACAAATTAGTATATTTACTGTTGAAAAAATTAAATAATTTAAACATTTTATTGAGAGGAGAAAATCGTTCATAATTAGTCCGATAATTTGAAATAAATATGCATCCGGACAAATTTCTCAAACTCCTTTGGGGAATATTAAAGTTTATGCGAGACAGAAGGTGCAAAGAGTCTATGTTTCCGTTTATAAGTTTCACAATGAAGACATCCTACATATACCTATGATTGAAACCAGTGGCGGATCCATGGGAGGGGCGGTTTTCTTGTTCGGACTCCCCCATGAGCATTTAAACAAAATATTTGTATGTATATATAAATGTATTTATTTATTAAATATTTATTTCTCTTCGACCTAAACTGGGTCTACGTTTGAACTAATTAATTACAGAAAGCCCATTTTTGTATAAAATTGCGACTAAAAATATCTTTAAGTGTAATGAATATATACCTCAAAAATTTCAAATGCATCTTAGTGGAAAAGGAGTATCCTACTTACATTTTTATGAGGGAAACTTATTCCAAGGGCTTAAAGTGTGCTAAAATTTGGGGACTTGGCAATTTATCATACCTCACCAAAGCAACATATTACAGTACTATTCAATATTATAAGGGCAAAAAGAAGTTAGCACCCCCATTTTCGATTTTGAAAAAAAAAAAAAAAACTGTGCACAATGCAGCTCAACTTGTACTACGATATGTGCTGTAAATATTTTTGAAAATTTCGCAAATTTGCAAATTTTGAGGATGAAATTTTTTCCAAAATTAAGTTTTTCTATAAAATCTTAAAGTTGTGCTGTTTTTTGCTCAAAAAATGATACAGCCAAAGAGATAAAAAAATCGCATACATATTTGCAACTTTAACTACCGAACGCAAATGATGCGAGGGAACTTAGAGTGAAATTAGCACCATCATTTTCGATTTTCATTGTGCTAAACTTGTGATGCGATGTGCCGTAAATGTTTTTTTTAAATTCGCTTATTTGCAAATTTTAGGGATGAATATTAAATTAGCAAATTTCCAATTTTTATTTTCAAAATAACGATTTTTTTAAAAAGTTATAATTGTGCTGTTTCAAGCTCAGTTTGTGCTTTTTTGTATTTTTTTGAAAATTGAAAATGGTGGTGATAACTTCAAGCACATAAGTAATACAGCACAAAGCCCACGCAAGTTTTGTATTGCTTTGAGTTTTCTATTTTTAGTTTGGAAAACCACCGCCAACTACCCCCCCCCCCCCCTCCCCCCCATGACCAAATCCTAGATCCGCCACTGATTGAAACGAATAAGTTGACAACCTTAACCTTCGTGGGATTAGTTTTTTGTAAAAATGACTTTTGATATATTCAAACACGATTCATGTTCATATTATTTAATTTTAAAAATATTAAATATCTAGTTATTTTTTCAATGAAAATGGTTCCAAATGTTTTCAAGAAAATAAAAGTTTACATTGAAAAATTCCCTCCGAAGAGCCATTTTTGACTGGCCTTGTGTCAACTGGAGCTCACATCAATTGCAAGTTTTTTTTCTCAACTGCTCGTACCCCAGAATCTTTTAGCCCATTGACTTAAAAACAAATAGGTGAAGTGATTAGAGGGCTCTCAAATATTTAAATCAATTTATTATATACCTAATGAATACAACTATGTAAATCTTTTTATAACATTAAACATTAAATTTTAAAACCATTTTTTCTATTAACCCTATTTTTCAGCGCATGGTGCGCTCTATATACTTCGATGGAAATAAAGAGCTTATCTCCTATATAGTTATCAATGCATGTGTCCACTTGCGAGTAACTATCAAAAGTTCTAATGTCGAGAGAAAAAATAACCTCTCCGCGAGCTACTCTCAAGATTGTGTCCACTTGCCTGAGAGCTACTCTCAATTTTTTTACTCTCGAATGGACACGCACCTCAAGACAATTTGCATGTGTCTCTGCGTAATTAAATAGAAATTCCGTGTCCACGAAGAAGAGATTTTTGTCAAAAATTAAGTTAGAAAATATTTTGTTCGTGAAGCAAAAAAAAAGGAAAACGAAAGGAAAAAAAGTTTGATATCGATATATCCCTATAAAAAAGCCTATAAATTGAGTTATTTCTCAGATCTTCAAAATAAATGTTTTTTAAACGAAAGCCGAAATGCTATATTTTTGTGTAAAAATACTAGATTTATAGAAAAACTGTCTACAAAAGTTTCTTTCAAATAAAAATAAAAAATAAAAATTGAAATTAAAAAAAAAAAATTTTTATTTAAATGTCTTCCAGATTTGGATCGCTATGCATCTGACTGTGATAATGGAGAGGTTACCGAATCCCTCCTAACCGAATATCCCACAGCAACATCACTGCAACATCAACAACAACAAGCCCATCACCAATTATATCATCATCAAAGTACTGATTTAAATTCGCCATTACATTCAGCGATAGGAATGTCAGCTGCAGCTGCCAATAATAAAAACAGCAATTCCCTAGCTACCGTTAACAGTCGAAATCCGTTCAGTATGAAATACGATCTAAATACGCCGCCACCGCCGTCGCACTCGTCGTCGTCAACAAATCCGTTTCCCGAAACAAATAATGATCGCCTATCGTATTCCGGTAGTTCAGCTATGCTAGATCGTTTGCAAGCTGCTGTCGAATTAAATGCGACTAGTTCGGCAGTCGCAGCGTACTTACAAGCTAGTGCGGCCTTAAATGAACGTTCAATTATCGGGTTAAATTCATTGCGATCGAGTCGTTCGAAGAGCAATCGTTTGAATCGAGTTAGCGGTATGACGTCGTCGAGCAGTGCAACTTCATCAAATAGCGCGGCCACTTCGGGGGCTAGTCGTAGTGAGCGTGAAAAACAAAAATTACAACAAATTCAACAAGATTTACGCGAGTATGCGCAATGCGAGGCGGAAGCGGAAGTGTTTGATTTAGAACCACCTCCGGAACCGGCGCCACCGGAAATACCGCCGCGAACGCAATCGTTGATGATGTCGTTGCGAAAAAGATCGGATTATCAGTTAAAATATGAAAGCAATAGTGAACAGAAACAGGAGGATTATATTTCTACTTCCCAGCAAAAGGGTAAGTCATATTATTATTATTTTTGATAGAAGGGAATTCTTTTAATATTGTCTTCTCTTCTCCTGAAGAATTTGGATTTTTATTTATAAAAAGTCTTAGACATTTCTCGTGTAGAACCAGGGACTAGTATAACTTACAACTCTCAACCATTCCTGTGTGCGGCAGGAATGGAGGGACTTACAATTTTTTGCCGAATCAGAACGGCTAAAGTGAGAAGCACTTTTTCATACCAGGAGATATTTTGGAGGATTTGTCAATTCCTCGAAAGAGGCATAAACCCGAGAAAAACATTTTTTTTTAAGTGGCATAGGCTGGGGATCGAACCCAATTCGTCACTACAATGCAGAACTAGTCTAAGTCACATTTTCAAATTTTTTCAAGAAGAACTTTAGTGCGTAAAATACTGGCTTTCAACATTATGATTTTATACTATTATTTAAATTCTGAAGGAATAACTGCACGTAGGAATATTCAGAATTTGTAAAAAATGCGCGGAACACAACAAGTCTCTGAAATAAAAAAAAACTCATTTTTTAATTTTGGACTTAGACTAATTCTGCATTGTAGCGACGAATTGACTTTCGACGTAAGAGCCCTACGCATTTACCATTACGCCACGGGCTAATATAATGAGAATGTAGAGAGAATATTATTTGTGCCTTATCGCATAGTAAAAGTATAAGTAGGAATTTCAACTATAAGATATTTTCGTATGAAAATCAACCAAAGCAACATGCACGGGTCTATTAGTTAAACGTTCTTTCAATGTTTCTAAAGCATTTTTTTAAGATATGAACACACATATATTGCTTTGCTTTAGAAATATAAATTTTTAATCTTTTATTTGCAGTGAAAGTCCATAAAATAGGCATTTTGACTTTATAACCACTCCCAATATTAGGTAATTCTTCTATTATCTTTGAGGACAAAAATGTTATCCATCGTTAAATAAATTGCCCTAAATATAATGATTATACTCGTTTGATTTTAATTAAACCACAAAACTAACTCGTTTATGGTTCAGAATGTACTTAAAAAAAAATGTGTCAACACTTTGTTCTACAAATAATTTATTATGTACATATTCATTGACAAATGAGCAACACTCTACATATCAGAAAATATTTAAAGCACTGGTGTTGTTCAAAATTACAGAGTAAGTTTGAAAAAGTTCGGTCAACCATATTATGTTTGGTAATTTTTTGTCCGTATATAGAGATAAAATAAAAAAAAAACTAAACCAAACACATAAACGTATAAACATATAACTATATGCTTGAAATAAGTATATATATAGTATTAAATTCAATAATAAATTTATTCAGAAAAGAAAAAAACTTTTATAAAAACAAATAAAATTATCCAATCATATATACATTCCTACATATAATAATACTTTTTCTAATGAATTTATCGTGTGAGGTAAAAAAAATTAAAAAAAAGTTACTTTGGTGTATTGTTATTATAAATTATAATAGTTAACTAGGTATATGAATATTATTAATGCTGTTAATAATTTTTCATATACCTTAATGTTGAAGGATTTTCGATTATTGAATTTGAATAAAATAAACATTAATTATAATTTAAATATGAAATATAATTATGTTCTGAAAAATAAAAAATAAAAAAAAATTAACACTGAAAACTACTTTAATTTTAGTTTTAGCAAAAGTTTTTACTAAAGAAAAATCGAGCAACAAAAAAATTCCAAGTTATATAAATCATACAAAAAAAAACACATTAGCGTAACGGATACAATTGATGGCACCCTTAAGAAATTTTCGAATTAAAATGCGCGTAAATTTCGATTTTATAAAGTTGAGTTAAAAATAGTAGTTATGTATGTTAAATATACCAAATTAAAATTTTGAAAGTTTTTTATTTAGAAATATTTTTTTATTTGTATTTATTAATAAAAAAGGGGTTAGTACGGGAAATAAAAAAAAGATAACCAAAAACTACAGTTATTAGCACTCGACCACAATTGTCGGCATCCCCCAAAGGTATAATTATATTGGCATCTTGAATTTAAATAAAACAGTATTTTTCTTGATAATTCTTTCTTGTGTTCGGCATATTTTAAAACCTCAAAAAGAAACGATTCAATGATACAATTATTGACAGTCTTTAGAGTATATTCATTGGCAGTACCATAGTTGATATTCCATGGAACCAATTTATTGGCACCCTGGTGCTAATAATTGAACCCCTATTTTTATAACAACCAACTATTGGCACCCTTTTTATTAAAGATTTAGGTACCAATTAATTTTACAAAAAATTGTTAAAAAAAATTACAGTTTTATAATATTAAGGCTCTCCAAATCTTAGGTCCTTAGAAGGAACATTCACAATTTTGTTAGTTTTTAATTTTTTTTAAAACGTTGTAACAAATTCACTTCCACACACCGACTCAAGAGGTAGTTCCTAAAAATAAAGACACAAAATTGTGAGGAATAAGGGGCTGTTTCACAATGCCTGAGTAAAGTTCTGATTAGTTACTTGACACATAAATACTGGCATAGGGTTATAAGTCTTAAAACCAAAAAAAAATATTTTTTCATTTATAACCTATTCAAGTCGTCAAAAAACAATTGTAAAGTTTTGAGGGGTGCCAATAGTTGGTTCAAAAAAAGGGGTCGCCCCTGCCAATAGTTGTATCCATTATACGCTATGTTAAAAATAAAATTCACGACTGGGTCACATGAACTTGTTCTTATGTGCAAACGCACCAATGTGGATTTAAAGTCTGAATTATTACGATCTATTACTCTAATTTTAAAAGAAATAAATTAGTTATGTGAGCCTATATTTTATGCCACCTGCCAAAAACGTAGTTAAGTTAAGGTAATATTTTGTAAGTACATTCTTATATGAACAAATATTGCACCGTGTTGCACATACACATGGAACTTGCATTATAGACTGAAAAATCGTTAAAAAATCAATATACATTAGATAGAAATAAGTTAATAAAAAACCCCTGAAATTGATTTTACTACAACGTGATGTAAACCACACGATTTCTTAAACAAAATATCTCAATTAATGAGAACAAATTTTGAAAATCGTTGTAGCGGTTTTTTTAAAAAATTATTTTCTTATGCATATATAAAATTTTGTAAACATTTAAAGAAAAAAAAAACATTGATAAGCATTTTTTTTTACATTTATTAATGCGAAGTTAAAAATTAATGTTGAGAAAAAAATCATCTACCCATTTATGAAATATCAAATTTTCAAAAAAATTATTTGAAATTTTTTTTTTTTAAACATAGGTATCCAAAATTTATTTTTTTTTGAAAATTTTGATATTGCAATATTATTTAAACTTTTGTAAAAAAAAAATCATTAAAATCGGTTCAACAGATATTGAAACATGTAGTACGAAATCTGTTTTTTTTTTTTTACATAAGCTACTCTGTCTTACTGCCACAGATTTATTAAAACAAAAACTTTCGGACTTCTTCTAAAAATTCTGAAAAATTGAAAGTTTTACCGTTAAATTCTAGAAATTCAACATTTTCAGTGTCATAGCTTTAACTACATTGGCCACAAAAAGGGAAAATTTTCAAACTTACGTGATCCTTTTTGCGACTGGAAAACTTACAAAAATTATGCAGAAAGCTTAAATTTTGGTTAAAAAAATTACAATTTGTAGGTATAGCTACTCTCTTTTTCACAAAACAAACTAAGCTAGCGCGAACAAAATTATTTTAACTTTTGTTATTTGCAAAAAGCGGCCAATGTAGGCTTAACAGTAGCCGTGTTTTATTATCTACGGATCTGGATCAGGATCATCCCATGAAAATAAAACGATACGGATCCATAATGACAACAGTGTTGTATGCTCATCTCTTTTTTTCATATGTTTGTTTATTTTTCATGTAGATACTGTCTTCTTTCTTTACACTACAGTTTGTACTCCGTATCGACTGAAGAGCCGTCTACTCGCCAGAGTTAAAACTTATTTTTGGATCTTTAAAATAGATCCAGATACAGAGCAGGATCTAAAATTGTTGTTGTATTACGTGTTAAAAGATAATCCCGATCTAGATCCGTAGATAATAAAACACGGCTAGTGACACTATATTTATGTAAAGTAAATTTTTACAGTGCATTTAATCTAACAGAGCCAGAGAGAGAATTTCTGACCCAATTTATTTCCTCTTCTCTACCATTTTAATGTATTCAATATGAATTATTTTGAAATGTCTTTTACAGTAAGTAAAAATGTTAAGGTATAGCAGTGAATATTTTTAAAATTTCCCTATAAAGATAGTGTACAAAATATTGGTTCTTGTCCTTGCTTAAAAAAAGTCCATAAGTATGTAATATAACGTGTGCTATAAAAAGGTTGGGAATACCTTTATTTGTACATTTTCGGAGTAACATTTGAGCTTAAAATATATTACATAATTCAATTTTCAATGCATAAAAGAAAGTATGGTGAAATGAACGAGCTTTCTTCTGAATCTAAATCACCATACAAAAATGTTGCTGAAACATTCTACGAATAATAATTCTATTAAAAAAGGTATATTCCTTAATTTAATCTTAATTTTGAAAAATAGGTATTACAAATTAAAAAATATTTAATGTATTTTGTTTTATTAAGAGATAATAAACCCACTATTCTATACAATTTTATTTATGCAATGTACCTATGTTTTTACCTAGTTTCATTAGGTGAGCAATGAGCATGTTATCTATAGCTAGACACTTTTTAAATAAAAATTTCCCATTATTTTAAAACTGATTCAACAACTGTAAAAATATTATATTGAGCTTTTGTATAAGCTTTGAATGAATTATTTTTAAAGTCTTTTGGTAAAGACTATTACGAATTCGAATAAATATTTAAGTAATTTTTTAAGTAAAATCTCATGTGCATTTAAAAACTTTGAATAGTGGGAGGTCTGGAAGCAAAAGATTAACAATTATGTTAGACGTTTTGATCAAAACAACTTGGTGATTCACATAAGAGTCAAAGAAAAAAAAATCGTATTGAGTCTTTGTATCATAATGGGACGCGGGAGGGGCTAATTTTTTCTTAAACAACGGACAGTTTAAAAAAAAATTAAATTAAATTAAAAAAACAACTTCAAATAAAATAAAATTATTCAAAATGATTTTTTTTCAATTTTAACTTATTAAATACATATAATGTAGTATTTTATTTATAATATTTAATGTTCTTATCAATTTTTGGTCAAACTATAAAGTCGAAGATTCCGCCATAGGACAACCAACTCTCATAGAGTTACCATATGAGATGTTGATATGGGCATGATTCTCTGCCAACTGTGATTTTTTAAAGTAACATTTTGCAATGTTTTATTCAAAATTGTATGTTTTTTTAGTTTTTAAAATTTGTTTTTTGAGGTTGGAGTCTTTATTTGTATTCTAGGTTATAACTCAACATTTATTGCATGGATTTGTTTTATATGTTTTGTCCGAAGTATTGCAGGTGGCATTCTTAATAAAAAAAATAACAAGATTTTTAGAAAAATTGCTTGAAATCATTTAATTTACGTTCATTATAAATAAATATACCACGGTACTGACATTTAGGCTTTAATATAACCTTAGGTATATCTCAAATAATAATGAAGGTGAAGAAATTTAGAAAACTACTTCTGTTTTAGTGGAGTGATTGAATATAATTCAATTAATAAGTTCAAGTGGCCTCAACTCCCTTCATACGTCTTAGAAGGGTATGACAGCATCTAACTGATGAGCCCAACTGTCGTACCTGGGCGAAACGCAATATTTGGAGTTGAGGTCACTTTTAACTTAATAATTGACTTATATCTCAAAGCTTCTGAGAAAATTAAAATCCGTTATAAATTTAGTTTATATGACTTAAAGAAATACAATATTCTAAAAATCACTCCAAAAAATTTCATAACAGGCTTGGAAAACATTACCACGGTACTGACAGGTAATTTTGTGACTCACGATTTTAGAATAAAAACACTTCACTCTTACAGCAAAATTACGTTAGTAAAATAAATTGACTTTTGTTAACAATAAATAAATAGGGCCTCTCTCAAACGGTACCACACAATTGCCATCAAACTAAAAACAAAATGGCGGTTCAGCTGGAAATCTTTTGAATAAAAATAAAATGAAATCCAAGAACACCATTCAATTATTATATTATTTAATTCGAGAGCAAATATTTTGACCTGATATTGTAAAATTTTAATAAATCAATTATTTTACTCAAACTTCTCTGAGGACAACATTTTTATTCAATGATGTATTTTAAATAATAGAAAATAGTACATATATTTAATTGGAAAAACAAAGATGGGACATGCCACGGTACTGACATTTTGCGTATACTTTTACAAGTCAAGGGGAAAGGAAAGCAAATTTTTAAACACTATGTAATGTAAATTGTAGTACATACTCATTTCCACAATTCAAACCAGAAATTCATAAGAAAATTTTATATTAAGTTACAAATAAAGCCCTGGACACAAAGAATCACAGTTGGCAGAGAATCGCCCATATGCAATTTTTTAAGTAGTGTTCCACATTTTACAAATTTCCACATGGGTTGCCTGGTGGCTAAGACATAGGGTTGCCACTGGCTAAGACATAGGGTTGCCACACTTATAAGGTCAATTTTAGGGTTTATAAATTATCTGACCCAGCTGATACGGTTTAAGTGATATAAAAAAATATCTTTATATTCAAAAATTTATTAAAGCGGGAATTTTTTACCCTATGTATTATTACATTAAATTAGGATTAACTAAGATAAAGACCGAAAATCTATTTTCTAAGTTAAAAATGATATAGAGAGGAAATGTTTGTTGTAATCTCTATCTTCTTCTTTAATCTTTATCTTTAATCTTTAACATTATATAAAGACGAAACGATTATTTAGTTTGTCACGCGAAATCTCAGAAACTATTTACCTGATTAACTTGATTTTTTTTTTCAATATTCTTAATGTTTAGAAGGTTGTAAATAGTTTTTGTTTATCTAATTCGTTTGTTTATTACGAAAATTAAATTTTTTAAATTTTTGGTCAACTTTTTTCTTGATATTGACCCACATATTCACTTATAAATACCAAACTAATTGATACTTAAAAAAAAAAAAATTATTTCCAAAAATCAATTTTTGTATGCAAATTTTAAGCCCTAAATCTTTTCTTAATTATGCATACAACCTGAGAAATAAATATAAACAAATGTCTAAGTCATTGACTTTTTCTATTTTTTTAAATCCAGAAATTTAATTCAATCGCATTCACGAGGTCGCTGCTTTGTTTCATTTCATATCATTTCCACCCTTTTGCATTTTCTCTAGATCCCTTATGTTTTTTTATTTATGTTGTGCAGGACCCATGTTCTGTAACTCGGCGATAACTTTTCGTGGCGAGAAACGGCGAAAAATGGAACAAAAATGGAACAAAACTCATATGGCGTTTTTCTTTTTTACCTCAGAGCAGATCACCGAGCTGTCAAAAATTAATTCTATGTTTCTTTTTTACCTCAGACAAATCAGAGCACATAAGTCGTGTTTCTTTTTTCCATCTGAGCTACCTCGGAGCATGATCTGTATGCTCAGAATAAAATGACCGAGCAAATCGAGCAAAACGCTGAGCGAATCCAACTTCATAATATTTTTATGTAATTTGACAGATTACTATGCATATGACATGTTCAGTGCTCAAGTGTGTTTCATAATTAAATCTGAGGGATCTGATCATAATCTCCTCAGAGCTTTGCTCTGATCGCTCAACCTCTGCTCAGAGCTTTGCTCAGAGCCAAAAAAGAAAAACGCCAATAGCAATCCTATGGATTTTGTTCCATTTTTCGCCGTTTATCGCCTCAAAAAGTTATCGCCGAGTTACAGAACATGGGTCCAGGTTTCTCTTTGTTTACTCTTTTTCCACAATGGGACATTTTGATTATAACGCTGCAGGCAGGGATGGCCGAATTAACGCTTTTTGGAATAAACTACATTTTTTACATTTGCTACGTAGTTTAGATATGTAGTAAACTTTGAAGATTGAATTTGAGTTGAACTGTTTCTATTGAAATTTTATTATTTACCTAGCCGTAAGTGTATAATGTATAAACTTTTTGTTAATAAGATGAAATAGAAATTAGGTACGGGTAACGGTAGCCCTATTTAGTACTATCGGTATATATGTATGTTAATATTAATTCTTAAATTTTTGCGAAGCAAGGCGAGCACGGGTCTACTAGTCTTATATAAATACAAAAAAATACATAAAACAAAATTCTTGAAAACCTAAACTCGATATAAAATTGTTTGAAAGTCAAATAAATCACATAAAATCAGAGCGATGTTTTCTATAGATATAAATTCTATATTTTTGACAAGAAGATAAATGACCCGCGTTTGCAAAATTTTCTATTAAACTTTTATATTTTGGCTATATTTTTTTCGTCAATTTTTGTTAGTTTTTATTTGAAGCAATCAATCAATCTGAGCGTTTAAATTCTGATTTATTTTATACGATGTTAAAATTATTCCCCTCCCCCCTCATTATTTCATCAAATTTTTCTGACTTGTGTGTCGTTGGTTTATTATATGCAAAATATACGAAGACCATCACTTAACAAAATAAAATGCAAGAATTTGGGTAGACGAACATGTGATTAAAAAATCGTTAAAGCGGTTTTCTTAAAAAAACTATTTTTTATGTACATAACTTTATGATATTGCATATCATAGTATCATAGTAAGTATTTAGAAAATTATCTTACATTGGTATTCCTTAAAGGTTGTTTTGTTGTTGCCTTTGCCAAAGCAACCTTTGCGATTCTTTTCATGACTTGCAATTCTTCCAATTTTATAGGCTGTGAAGGGGATATTTTAACCCGACTGTCCTTTTTTTCCAAAAGTTACTAATTGAATAAAGTTATTTCTTCAACTAACGTTATTTATTCTCTAAACTCACTTTTGTATGATTCCAAATGTCTTATACAGGTAAATGTAGGTTTAATGGAATTTTCGGTAAAGGAACGATAAAATAGCTCAGAAAAATTAGACTCTTAGCCCTTTGGTATTTCCAAAAAATTTCTGCAAAGCTGTGTAAAGAATTCCCTGAAAATCTCCCTTTTTGAAAAATACTCCGAGTTTTTCTTGTCATGAAAAAGTAAACCTACCTAAACCGCCCCGATTCAGCAGAAAATTGTAGGTCCCCCCATTTCTGCCGGTAAAACAGGTTGAGAGTTTAAAGTCCTATATGTTTATATACACAAGCCTTCGCACCACCAAATTTATTTTTATTTTATAAAAAAAATTCAAAGGCTTCTATAAATTATTGTGATTACCTTTCTTAAGTTATGCAAAATTTGGAATAAATAACTTTGTGCACCTTTAGCTAATTTATAATAAATTAATTTTTTCAACATCAATTAAAATAAAATGTGCACTAAGTGCATTTACTTTTTATTCAATTAAATGTATTAAAATCTCCTTATAATTTTTTAATCTTGTCGATCCAACTTTGAAATGTGTGTACTTTCGTTTCGTATCGTTTCCATATTTTTCTGACAATCACAAACCAAAAAAAAAAAAACACAATCCTCCTGTCAATAGTCCAACGCAGTTTATTTAACGTTGCATTTAATTAAAATCCAATCATCAAATTATCGACAACGAGCGAAAACCGGCTCGTTCATTATAAATATACATATACATATATGGCAAAGAGAAGTCGTTCTCAAGAGCAAAATTGAATTAAAAACGTTATAAAATAAAAAAAAAAATTTAAATAGGATAAATACGAAAAACGAAGAATTTTGTCTGACTTAATGTTGCATTCGAATTTCGTTTCGTTTTATCATCATTCATCAGTAGGTATACACATAATATACCAAAAGAATATCTGATTACATTGCCCTTAAGTTACCTATATGAAGCCAGTTTATATACAGACGTTTCATTAATAAAAATACAATTTTATTTTTTTTTTATTTTTTCCAGATTACCTTGTTGCGGATAACTCACGTTCAAGTGAAAACCAATCAAAGTCAATTGCTTCGAGTGACTCACAGAGTCAACAAGGGTAAGTTCAGTTGCATACACATATATACTAGCCTATATATCAATATAGAATCACGTGAAAATATATATCCATGCATAATTAAAATTATAGATCCTATATAAATATACATATGAATGTATATATAATCCATTTCAGTAAATCTCAAAAATTAATTTCTTTTGCTAGAAATGAAAAATTGAATTCATCCGATTTGGGGGCATCTCGCGGATCGCAAGGTTCCAACGAATTAATCGGCTTTTAAAATTGCATTTATCTACCCTGCATCATGTCGCCGCATTCATCGAATCTCATATATAGATGATATAGATGCTGGGTGCACTTCTATATACCCCTTCTCTTGTGTATCATCATCTCTTTACCCATATATGATACTTTCATAAGCATATTTATTTAAATTGTATATATTATAGTTATTCAATAAGGACACAATCAAAAACCTCCTGATTTCACATCGACAATACTATCTCTCCACTTCAATTAAAGTGGAAATTATTTTTAAAATTGGAAATAAATCAAAAAGTAAATAAGCTGTACCCAAACTAAATTGAAAATATTATAAAATATCCTTTTTTTTATTGTTTTAATTTAATTCACAGGATCGATGGCTTTGTGCAATAACTCTTAATGCGATATTATTAAAAAAAAATAAGCAGTGTATATTATTGTTGGTCTTCGCTTTGGTTCTTTACAAAAAGTTAATAAGATAAGTTTGGGAAAATTGTTGAGTATCTAGTCACTTGGTAATAATTGGAAAATTGAAATTGGAAGATTAATGACACAATGGTTATAGACACTAAAAAAAAGAAAAGATGAAAAAAAATCCATTGTGGCTGATTTCTTTTTTTAATCCATGATCGTTCAATAAATGTATTTATTTCATCGTTGTTAGAAATAACCTTGATTCCTCTTGCTCTTTTCAAAAATGTTTTATGAAAAAAAAAAAAATATCTTAAAATTTGATTAGCAGACCTTTTATACGACTTAACAATCAATAACATTTAAAAATAGTTTGTAGAGCTTTTATAATTATTTCTTTTTCGCTCAATAATTAATAAGTATACAAGTTCATATTCAGCACCCATGTTATCTACGTGTTACCACTCTTAAAATATTTGGATTTCGAAAATAAAAAATAATAAATAAATTGTATAAGCTTTTTTGTCAATATAGGCCACTGATGGGGGAACTCAAGTTGAAATTTAAGCTAGTGCAGTAAAATTTAAATAACAACAAAACCAACAGAGGGGATATAGATATTGGTTTTATTATTAATTATTATATTTTACTGCGCTAGCTGTAATATATTTCCGTATAAAACACATAATGATAAATCATACAAAAATGCCAGCGCAGAATTAGGAGTAAAGGGTATGATTTAAACTGCATACCGATTTTAAAATTCGGAATAGACGGAAAATAAAAAAAAACTTAGTTTGGTTTATATAAATATGAAAATTATAGATTCGTGATGAACATACGCATGCCTGAAATTTACAATTTAAACTGAAAATTCATTAAAAATCAAAACATATAGCTATAAGTATTTAAAAATAAAACGATTTAACAACTTCTGAAATTGTTTTGACATCGACGTAATCTGTTTCTGAATTAAATCTTAATTTGAGAGAACAAAAATTAAAACCTTGAAGCTAAAAATTTTGTAATAATAAAAAAAAAAATGGTACACCACTTTTTAGGATTTATAATTGCAGATTGCAGATATTAAAAAATCATCAACCATTTATGGAAATTTCGAAAAAAATTGTTTTGAAAATTTATAATATAGTAGAACGTACCAATATAAACTCACAAAAAAAGTATAATATAGTAGATCGTACCAATATAAACTCACAAAAAAAGATTATCAAAATCTTAAGTCTTTTTCCTAAAAAAGTAAGATTTTCATTAAAGTTTTTTTTTAATTTTTAGTTTTAAGAATAATTTTTATTAAAAATCTGCTAGAAATATTAACTTTTTGTTAAAAATCTAAACAAAAAGTATTGAAAATTTTGCTATACTTACAATACTTTTAAAAGTTTTTATAAAATTCTCCATACAAAAATTGATCAAAATCACCTAAACTGTTTTTGATAAAATCGAAAATAAAGAAAAATTACTTTTAAGGAAGGTGCCATTTATAACCGTTTTTCAGCAATTTTTTGTATAAAAATTACTGAATTTAAAATACAAAAGTTGAAATTACAAATTTTTGACTTTCATTTATTGCTAAAAAAAAATTATAGGGCAGTTACCGTTATTTTTGTTCTGAAAAAAAAACATGTCGGGGAATATCAGCTGCAAACCTTTTCTTGCGAGCGAGTAACATGGGTTTATGAAAAAAAATCAACCGTAATTAATGTTCCTGAATTTACATCTTTTACAAATAAAACTATTGAGAAAGATCACCAAGTTGACCATATATCTATACTGTACTGACTATACTGTATCTACTCCACAAGTTGTCTCATAGTCTTATTTTATTCAAACTTTCATCTCTTGGTTTCCCTTCGGCTTTCGTTCAATGGGTCAGATCGTAGTTGAAGAAGAGCACATAATAAGTCATTTTTAAAAGAATCATTTCCGATTTAATTAACACTGACTCTGGTATAAATCAAGGCAGTCACCTAGGTCCATTATACTCTTTATAGTTATTCAAAATCATCAGAAACCACTCTTGTTCTGAATCTCTTCAAAATTACCTTAATATATTTTCTTATTGTTGTATACAGTGTACACAGAACAATTTTTTTCTGAATGTGTCAAAAATCAAAATGCCAATCGATGTCCTCTTTCAGAAGAAAAAATTAATTACAACATAAATCAATGTGCACAACATAATATGATCTAGCCCTAGGTGTATAGGTATTTTTCATTGAGAAAATTGCTAATGCTCGGTTTTACTAAACGTTGGAGTAAAGAATTTTTGTGTAGCCTCGTATCATCTTCTTTATGTTCTTTCGACATTTTTCAAAAAATTTTACTTTTTTTAAGAATTTGACTTTTTTCAAAAATTTCGACTTTTTTAAAAGAAAATTCTAATTTTTTCAAAAATTTTGACTTTTTTCAAAAATATTGACTTTTTTTCAAAATTTGGACTTTTTTCAAATAATATATTGACTTTTTTCAAAAATTTCGATTTTTCTAAAACTAATTCTACTTTATTCAAAAATATTGACTTTTTTCAAAAATTTCGACTTTTTTAAGACAAATTCAAATTATTTCAAAAAATTTGACTTTTTTCAAAATTTTTGAATTTTTTCAAAAACATCGACTTTTTTTCAAAATTTTGATTTCTTCGGAAAATATTGATTTTTTCAAAATTTTGAATTTTTTGCAAAAAATTCTAATTTTTTTTTCAAAAATTTCGACACAACTCTCAACAAGTGTGAACAAACTCACTACACATTGAACCGTCCAGCGTAAATATGCACAAAGCCATTTGAATTAGAATAAACCAAATCAACTGGTTCTTCTTTTCAACATGACTATCTACTCTGGAAAAACGTCGGAAAGTTACCGATGTTTTGTTTTTACATCAACTACTAGTTGATTCCATCGATTCACATCTAATGATTCTTATGAGGGTGTAGAAAACTGTCAAAGCCATATCTACTAACAAAATGGATACCTAACAGCATGCGCGTAGTTGTTTACTTTTTCAATTCTTTACAGTTTACACTTAGGATTATTTTTCCGAAATCGAAATCCCGAAAAATTATATAAAATGAAAAATTTGCGCAAATTTTTCATTTTATATAATTTTGCGCAAATTTTTCATTTTATATAATATTTCGGGATTTTGGGTAAATCGTATTGCCCACCCTAGAAAATCGACAGTACTAATTTGTCATTCATTATAAAGACAACAAAATTTATATTTTTCCTACATTAAGGTTTTTTACCAGCTGGTCGTCGTATTTTTCTCAAGGTAGTGTAAAAAAACGCAAAAATAATAACAAGGTATCACTATGTTCGTACGTATGTGTAATACGTGAAAACTATAAATTGCAAACACAATACCTACAAACAAACGGGTAATTCGTTTATATGCAGGATCGAAAATCCGACCCTAATCCAACTCGATCTTTCATTCTTGCATATAAACCAGATATTATTAGTTAGAGATAGGAAATATATAAGGTGTCATCTAGGTTTTGCAGGAGTATGCGTTAAGAAATGTATACTAGTCCAAAAATGTCATATCCACCACGCTCATCTATTTTTCAGCTCTTACTGCAGCATACTACTGCTTAGGTAATGGATAACATAATTATCAACTTTAAACGCCGTTTTGAAAACCTACCATTAGCAAATGCTGTAGACGCTTTCCTGAAATTAAACATGGTTACCTACTGCAGAGGATTTTATTAATAACTATAAAGATGTTTTTAAAGTTGATTGTGTAAGCACTGAGTGCTGACGCTTTGATATTAAAAAATATGTTTCAACTGAAAAATTGCGAAACAAGCATCGAAAATTTAAAACAAAATGTTTCAAAAGAGATGTTTCCAAACTTTTACAAACTTCTTGAGGCAGCTTTAGCTCTTCCAGTGAGTTCCGCCAGCTGTGAAAGGAGTTTCTCAGTAATGCGGCGAGAACAACAATGCTCCAAAATCGTTTCTCTAATGTATCATACTTAATATTGAAAATGAAATAGTTAAAAATAAAATCACTTCCGAAAAAGTCCTGAACCAGTTCAGCCAAGAACATGTAAAATTAAAACTTAATTAAAAAACAAAAACTCAGAAACAAAGTCTTTTTTTTTGTAAAATTTGGTTATTTTGTAAATCTTAATTTAGTGTATGCAATAAATTTTGATAAAATATACCAATTCTTTTTTAAATATCGACTTTTTTAGAAAACAATATTTTTGATTTAGCAGAGTATAGTGTGGTGTCACTTCGTATGAGAGAGAACTAACTCATTTATTACAACACTTATGGTTTTGACAAAAGCTCTTTCTATAAAACCTAATGCTTTTCTATTTAAAGTAAATATTTTTGAAAGTATTTTTATAAATATTATTAAAAATAAAATTTAAAACTTGCGGTGGTATCAACTGGCTGACTGCCCCCCCTAGACAAAATTCCTAACTGCGCCAATGCCTAACAGATTGCGAATTTGTAAAATAAATATGGTAATATTTTAAAAATAAGGTAGTTTTCTCAAAAAACGTTAAAACCGTAATCTTTTTAATGAAAATTTGAAATTTACAGACTTTCGATTCACGTGAATTTTTCATTAAATTTTCTTCAAATTATTTTGTAAAATCTTCTGTCTTTCGAGTGAAAATCTTGACCGATATTATTTTTGGCATTCTCTGATTTATAGGCCAGTCAACGAAGACAAAGAAAAAAGGGCTTAGGCCGCAAAAAATTGCGCTGTACTGATTTTTGACTACCACGCAGTTAGCACAGCTCTTTCGAAGCTACAAACTTGGTTGTACAATTTTGGTATTTATCCTAACATCTTCCAAAAAAATCAGAACAGTGCAATTTTTTGCGACCTGCGTTGTCGTTTTTGACTGCCCTAACTGTTTAAATTTTATTTTTATCGAAATTTATACCAAATTTTGAACAATAGTTTCCTTCCGAAAGGATATATAGCAGAATACAAACTTTCATCACCGAACGTTTAGTTATAGTTGTTAGTCTTATTGCAATCAATTCAAACGAGGAACGAAAATTTGACTAATCGTTAGAAAAGTTTTCGATAGAACCTTAATCATTTTATGGTCGAACTAAAATAGAAATTGGCATTTTTTCTCTGTGCATAAATTGTAAGCAAATCGGTCCATTTTTAAATTGTATAGGTTTGTCATTCAAATATTTTTGTTGTCTAATAATACATAAAACTTTTATTTTGTTCAATACAGCTTGAAATTTGGTTGTAAATATGACCTACTTTTATATTTTACTGATCTAATAGTTCTTAAACTGCAGTTTAGATAGATTGTTGTCAACTAAAATATTATTTTTATAAGGGCTTCTATAAGTGCATTTTTTATTTAAATATGAAATTTGGAGGAAAAACGAAAAAATCTCCATTAGAGAAAAAAAAAATAAAATAAACTGCAGTTTAGTAAAACATGCAAGCAAATCACCATGAATACTACATTATTATAAATACATACATACAAAGAAACATCCTACATTATATATCACGACATAAAGATTTCGAAGTTAAAAGAAAAAAATTTAAAAAAAACTTATTATTAACAAAGTGAAAGAGTTTCCGACTCATATATTATGATTCAATTTTTCATTCCACATTGATTGTTGCATTTATCTTATCCAGTTTAAGTTTTAACCAGTTCAGTTCATTTAAACTATATACATATTACTCTTTCTTTTTATCATGTTACAATTGCAATCATTATTTTAAATTTTAATCGATTTAAAACAAATACCTATGGACCTATGTACTTCATATATTTTTTCGTTAATTTCTCCAATTTATTTCTAAACACTTACTCGAACAATTAAGATTAAAAAGAAAAACAAAAGAATTTTAATTAAAAGTTCACTTCTTTTGCGAGAAAGTCAAGTTTTTATTTTCTACTATTTCTAGAAAACAACAAAAAACACCTGTTCCAATTCTAAGTACATAATATGTACATATATGTACCGTTAAAACGAAGGTTTTTGAAAGTGGAAAGAAGAACAACGTGACATCTAGTAATTTAAAAAATTGCTGACGGCAGAAAATTTTGAGTTTGTCCACTTCCATTGGTAGATAGAAATACCATACATAATACCTCTGCTACAGCAATTCATAAGTATAACTGCATAGAGTTTTTAAAAATAAAAACTAAGGAAAACTTAATCGCAAAAGAATTTGCTTTTATATATTGAACCAATGAATATCTCTGATATACCTTATATATGTTCAAACTACATACGTATAAAGAAATAGATATCTAATACTTGGAAAATCCAAAGAAAAATAATTTCTAACAATTACTCGAAAAATAAAAGCAATCATAAAAACATTTTTCTGACCACCCAATTTCAAACCCAAAAACACCATGATGAAATTTTTGATATTGCCTTGCAACCACCCATCCAAACGGAACCAACGAACAAAGTTTAATACCAAGAAAATAACAACTTCAATCGAATGCACCTATGTATGTATATCCTTTATATATATGTACTCAATTCCAATCTTCTGTATATGCATCATCTTTCATTCGGATTATTCGGGTTACCGAATAGGAGGCAGTTCAGTCCAGCGTTGTTATATACAGGGTTTCCCGAAATCACCGAAGAAAACCATTAGTTCCTGAGGTTATTTCAAGTCAAAAAACTTAAGAGCTAATTTTCTCGTTTTCGCTTCGTTTTCGACTTATAAAAGTTTTTATGTCTTTTATTCTTTTTTCCATTGACTGGCTCTAACTTTGCCAAACTACAACCGATTTTAAAAATTTACAGATTTCACTCATAGAGTGAGTGTGGGGACATTGAAAATGACTTGTGTTAGCTCGATAAAATAAAAACATGAATAATCTTGGTGATTTCTAATTTGTATCCTATAGTTGCACCAAAAATTCTGAATCTGTGTAAGAAACCATTCTTCAGTCTGAAATTACAATATGTTGATATTTTTATATCGAAATCGAATCCCAGTTGGCGGTTAAATTAATGTTGTTCGGTTCAGTTTATTTAATCACGGCGTTGATGTTGAAGAAAATCAAATATTTGCTCAAATTTGCTCAAATTGATTTACAAGTCTTTCATCTTATTGAACTATTTATATATAGGCAAGTTATTTGATTTACTGTCAAAGTGAACGTTTTTAACGCGAGACCAAATTTATAAATAATTTGATGTGTAGCTCAAACTCAATGCAAACCTGATTTACCTAATTGTTTTTAGGTATTCCATAATATTTTGCATTTAGAACTCATCTTTTAATAAATTTAATAAACTCGAGTCGTGTAATTTCTTAAGATAATATTAATGGTTTTGACAGCTAAGCAGTATTCTTTTATCTGAGTATATGAACAGTAAAGCACCAATTAAGTTGACAGCTGAGTTGACAACCAAATTGGATCGTTTATTTTTTTTTTCATTTGAGGACCTTAAGGTAGAACTGCAGTAATAGTCGGAAGATGTTGGAAGAAAATTCTCTCAGTTCACTTACGCATGGAGCGGTCGGTGAGCGCTCTTCATTTCCGAAAGCAAAAGTAAAAAATTGGTCGAAACAAGCAAAACTCAATTATGGGCACGTCATATGAATTCTTTGTATTCGTTTCGTTTCGTACGACCACTTAGGTCGGCATCCGACTATTATAGTTCTACCTTTAACCTTGAACATCTGAACATTAGAACTAAATCTATATAAGTTTATTAAAGAAGTTCAATTATATTGCAGTACCTATGAATATTCTAATCGCATTGGCTTAGACGTAGGTAAAGTTTTGTAACATAAATTTATAGCCTGAGATTTTACTTGAATTCTAAGACCTTAACCTCAAAGATCCGATAATTAGAACAGAAGATAAAAGCTTACCAAATAAACCCTTTTCGATATTTATATTTAAGTTGCTTAGGTAAGTTGATCCTACCTCTAGACTGATTAACGTTAACTTAAATACCTTAACCTTCAACAACTTAGAACTAATGTTGTAAGTTTATTAAAGAAAAACGCAAGTAGGTACCTTTGCATATTTCAGGCTTAAAAATAACATTGGTTTGGACGTTGGTCAAGTTCAAAAATCGCATTGGTGTAGACGTAGGTCAAGTTCAAAATCTCATTGGCTTAGACGTAGGTCAAGTTCCAAAATCGCAAATTGACTTAGACTTTGGTCAAGCTCAAAAATCGAATTGGTTTAGACGTATAGTTCAAGTTAAAAAATCACATTGGCAATTAGACGTAGGTCAAGTTCAAAAGTCGCATTTGTTAAGACGTTGGTCAAGTTCAAAAAACGCATTGGTAATTAGGTGTTGTTTTGTCACATAAATTTGTAGCCTGAGATTTAACCTTAATTGTAAGACATTAACCTCAAAGATCAGATAATTAGAACAGAAGATACCAAATCAACCCTTTTCGATTAGGTATTATATTTAAGTTGCTTCGCTGGGTTAATCCTACCTCTAGCCTAGTTAACCTTAATTTAAATACCTTAACCTTCAACATCTGGCCCTTATAGAACTAAAGTTATAAGTTATAATCATAGAGGTTCAAGTATAGGTCTCTGTGCATATTCTAGGTTCAACAATCGAATTGATTAAGAATTAAGTCAAGTTTTGTCACACAAAATTTTGAAGCCTATTATTTAACTTATTTCAAAACCTTAATCTTTAAGATCCGATTATTAGTACAGAAGTAAAAAGGCAACCGCAGAACAACTAAATCAATCCTTTTATATAAATGTACATACATAGTGTCATACTAAGGGGTCAAACTTCTTACGTCTCTGAGCCATTCTGAGACGTTCCAAACCATTTACATCCACAGGTCCAACGAGTTATGGTAACAAAACGGCGCGCTCTAGCGCAAATTGGGTCAACGAGCTAGGTTGCTCGTGATCGCCATTTCTACTTACCTACCTACCTACATACATAATGTATGTACCTATATAGATACGTAGGTATATGAATTTTGTTGGCGAAGCCAATTTTGTTATTCAATTTTTCAATTTTTGCAATTATTTATTTTGATGAATTAAACCTAAACGGTTTTCACCTACACTTTTATGTTATTTCAATTATTTTTAACTGAATAAATTAGTTTGATATTTTACCTTTATTTTAAATATCCGATTGTAAAGGCTAAACTACATAAGCCAAAAAGTACTGAAGTACAAAAGTAAAAATATTTTTTTTACCGCTAGCGCCGTTGTTTTGTGAAAAAGAATACACAAATTTGTTTTTAAACCAAAATTTAAGCTTTCTGCATCATTTTTATAAGTTTTCTAGTCAGAAAAACTATCACAAAATCAATTTAAAAGTTTTTTTGGCTTATGTAGTTGAGGCTTTAGAACAGAAGTTATAAGCCAACCAAACCGACCTAATCGTACCATTACGAATATTATTTGCAAAATACCTACAACAATTTAATCAACATAACATTTTACAGACATACCTAACCTACTTAATAATGTAGCTATGTATGTATATCATTTTTGTTCCCCATGCGAAGCCAATTGTGTTTGCCACCAGCCACAGTGCAATGGTGGTTTTTTATTGCACACATTCCACTCCAACCAACGTCTTGCCCACACCCTTACAGTAATGTATATTCTTTGTGGGTACGTTTTTTTCTTTTTCTTTTTGTTTTCTTGTTCCTCACGTGCGTCATTTGCCGTGATGAAATTAGTTCTCAAAAGCCAATCTTTCACTTTTTTAGTATGAAATTTTGTAAGCTTTTGCAAACATTTGGATGCAGATTTGTAGCCTGTCATTTTATCTTTAATTATCTATCTTAATATTAAGCATCCGATAATTATAACCTGAGTAAAAGGCTTCTAAGTGCGCTCAAATCGAGTGATTTTAAGATTTCATACAAATTCAACTATCCTCCACTGAAGCTCGTCGGTTGGCGACGATCAACGTGTAGGTACGATTCATCGATTGTGTCTTTAGGTTCATTTTGACATTTTCTTTGGTAACACCAACCAAAAATTCGATCCTGAGCCCCCTATACGCTAGAGTTCATTTCGTTCATTTGTTATTATATTCATTTGTTCATTTAATCATTTTGGTAACACCATATTTTTCTCAAAACGACCCTATAAACATTTTCAATGTTAAAATAATAACAAACAAAAAATAAAGGAAATCAAGAAAGTATGAATATTTGATGAAAATGAACAAAAAACTACTGTGAGTGTTGAATGTTAGAATGGATAAAGTAAGAGTAAGACTGTTAAAAGTTTTTTATACGTTTTTATTCAAATATTCATATTTTCTTGATTTTCCTTTATTTTTTATTTTTTAGTTTTTTAGTAATTTAAAATGAATATTTAGGTAAAAAATGTTAAGTATTTTTAAGAACACATATTGCACTTTTTAGAAAAAAAGCATATCGAAGCCAAAAAAAACAACCTCAAAATGCTTAAAAAAAGTGTGTAATAATAAATTGCGGGAAAACCATTATCCACACAGAAAAAAGTTGTATGAGAGATAAAAATCTATAACTGTTTTTGTTTAAAATTATTTTTTAAAACGGGTTGTAGTTTGGCAAAGTTAGAGCCAGTCAAAGGAAAAAAGAATAAAAGACATAAAAACCGTTATAAGTCGAAAACAAAGCGAACTCAGAAACTCATGGTTTTCTTCTGAGGCGGTGATTTCGGGACACCCTGTATAAATGCATTTAATTAAAAATGGAAATTTTCAAAATCTTATATTGGCGTTTGTTTGAATTTGTTAGTTTGTGGAATGCAAGATTAAAATAAAACCTGATGTAACTCACCAAAGTTGGTTAATTACCTCTGGAAAAAACAACATGTACATTGTACATAGATACTTTAACTTCACAGTGAAGTTAGCGGTACTGTATGAATTTTTTTTTTAAATTGATGACTTCAAATTCGATTCAATTTCTTTTCTGGAATTGTAAAAATTGCTGCAAATTTAAAGCCTTACTGCAAAATCTTAGCTTACGTTGTTGCTGAGAAAAAGACATACATATATGAATTTTCCGATTCTTTTTTAAATGAGTTTTTCAAAAAACTGCAAATTTGGAACCCATTATTTCAAAGTGATAGCTTAGTTTTGGTTGTTGAAAAATCAGCATGTACTGTTAAGTTCACTGTGAAGTCAGCAGTAGGTACGGAGATTAACACCCACCATTTGATGAACTGCAAAATCCAGACTAGAAATGCAAATTCATGTTGTACCTGTGGTCCCCTTAGTTTAGGTTTTTATGCCAACTTAACATAGACGTGTTTTATGAGCTCGAAATGTTATTCAAGAAAACTAAGTTCTATATTATTTCATGGAAGGTTTCGGACTACATTTACTTCTGTTTAATAATTTTTCAAGCAGTATAAAAGTAATTTCAATAAATTAACATTGTTTTGATGTTCTGTTTGCATTTAATATTTTATTATTTTTATTATTTAAATTAAGCAAAATATCCCCAGTAATATTTAAATATCCTGTTTGCAACTTAGTGGCTCAAAGTTTCAGTTTTTCTTTGCGAGATTAAAGTTAAACCTGACAAAAGTTTACCAAATTAAGTAAGTTAACTCTGGATTAACTAAATAAATTCGATTGCTGTCTTATCCTCCGAGTTTTATATAGGTCCTTCCGCATGCATCCTCCGCACGGTAAAACTGCCTTTTGCTTTTTGTTAATTCATTTAGGTATGTCCAGATTAGCTTATCTATAACTATAACTAATTCTGATATAGAAATATGTTAAGAGAGAAAACAATAAGGATCAGTTTGTTCACATATAGTGCGTTAAATCTGCACCATCATTTTAAAATGCTCTAATTAAATGGTGCTTATCAATAAAAATCGGCTGATCAGTGATTTCCATGAATAAGAACTCAAATATTGGATTACTTATTACAAAAATTGGTAAACATGCAAATTCGATGATTTACCAGTTGCAGTAATCCTTGATTAAAGATAATCAACTTTGAACAAACTGGCCCCAAATCTATGAGTGTATAACAACACTGTTCAATGATGACATCGACTTAGTCCAGTTCATATATGGTCGACAATGAAAATGCAACCAGAAACCGACAATTTTATCTGCTTTGTGTGTTCTCGGTCCATAATTCAGGACACGCTTTCATGTGATATAGGTATACCTACATTTGTTTGTTATTTTCTTAAATCGTGATCGAAGAAGCAAAAGAAATGAAAAAAAAAGTCGATTTAACCAAAGAAAATGAAGATTTCACTTGAAAGCACAGTACCTATATCCAGAAGAAAAAAAGAGTGGGTTATGTAGGTAAAGAGTGTATAAGAAAGGATAAACTCTTTCGTAGAAAAGCACATGTCTGTAGGTAGGTATATAAGAACAAAATAAATCTATAAATACAGAATTCACTCAACTCTACTTGTTAAATTTATAGAGGTAACAATTATAAACGAAAACGTTATATGTATCCATTCAGCAATGATTGCAACATTCAACATACATATATACTATACCTATAAGCACACTAAACCTAACGGTAAAGGATTTACGTTTGTTCCCAAGAGAAAAAGAGAAAAGTGCATTTCCAATCCGTCTTTGAGAAGTTCTATTCTTTGGTTTATTTATTTATTGTTTTTTTTTCTTTTTTTTCTTCTATTCTATTCTTTTCGTTTTATTATTATTATTATTATTTTCTTTAAGGATAAAAATGAAGTTCTAGTCCAAGTCCTTGTGGTTTATAAAGAAGAAGATAAGTTACATGTCTGGCTCATCACTTAATTGAACATAATAATTGATAGTAAAGAGGATCACAGTTGTGAAGTTTCATTTTCAATAAAATCATTTTTTTTTCTTCTATAGGTTTATCTACAACTTGGTTATATTATGTCTTCTTGTCAAATTGTCATTTCTCTTTCTATTTATGGCATTCATATTTGATTAAGGTTGTTGATACAGTATAGGTAGCTAGTATAGCTTAAGATTCAAAATGGTGGGTCATGGAGCTTTTCTTATAAAGATCTATAGATGAAGAGTTTGCCTAAGAATTCATATGAAATAGTTTTTAAAGAATTTTTTTTCAACAGCTGCTGCTTGTAGGTTAGGTAAGCTTTAAAAATGATAGTTGAACCATTAATGCAAACTTTTGCGTCTCTCCAATACCGTCGCGTCGTAATGTTACTTGTCTTCTCCTTATTTTTTTCATTTTTTATCATTTGGTAGCTTTTATTTAGAGGGGCGTAATCCCCAACATTTTTATTTGGGGCTTGGGTCTCATTTGGGTGGGACTTAAGGCCCAAATTCAATTTGGGCTTTATGTCTCACTCAAGTGGGACGCGTTAGCCCCAAAAATAAAAATTGGACTTTATGTCCCTGGGCCGTATGTCCTGCGCCTATTACATCGTTCCTTCTAAAAACAGTGTTCCAAAGGAATAGCTACTTGCATTTAACCGTAATACTCGCGTTTTCAGGAATACCTATCAGTTTACCGTTGAGAAAAATTTCGGAGGCGGCTACTGTTGAGTTTAGAGATTCTTTCTTCAACCGCACTACACGAATATGGAATGCTTAGCCTTATTTCCAATAAAATAAAATAAAATAAAATAAAATAAAATAAAATAAAATAAAATAAAATAAAATAAAATAAAATAAAATAAATAAAATAAAATAAAATAAAATAAAATAAAATAAAATAAAATAAAATAAAATAAAATAATATAAAATAAAATAAAATAAAATAAAATAAAATAAAATAAAATAAAATAAAATAAAATAAAATAAAATAATATAAAATAAAATAAAATAAAATAAAATAAAATAAAATAAAATAAAATAAAACAGAATAAAATATTTAAAATGCAAACATGCTTTTTGGCATAAAATAAAATAAAATAAAACAGAATAAAATATTTAAAATGCAAACATGCTTTTTGGCTCAATACGATGGTTGAGGCTATTACGTAGCTAAGAAATGAAGATACTATTCTCAAAAAACGTCAACACCCAATTTCCGCAATGTTTTATTTTATTTCTTAGTCTGGTTCAATTCCTGGCGGAGGCAAAAAGTTTAATCAGATTAAATTGAACATAAAAAAGACTAAAGCTGCGAGTATACGATCAACGTAAATGGTCAACGTGTTGCCTCGCTGACGTCAAAATGACGTCAAATATATGTTCCAAAGTTCTCAAGGCGTATGATCGTCAACGTAGATCACTGTCATTGCGTTGACGGCTGCGTTGACATGAATTTCTGGGTCAACGCATTAGCTATTTTGTGTGACCGTGTAATCGCCCTGTCAAAGCAATTAGGACTCATTGACAGAAAGCTCGTCAACGCGTTGACCGTATTCCAACGTTGACACAGCAGAATTTTTTACCGGGTCATCGTAGCCTGTGTTGACTTCCATCTCAATTTCAAAAATTTCTGATTTTGTAGAGGTTTTTTAATCTATCGACATCGTACGTATATTAAATATTTCGATCAAAATATCATCAAAAAGCCCTAAAAAAGTCTTTTTCAGGAGCAAAATAATTAATCTAAAAATTTAATATTTTTCGAAGTTTTTTAATATATATCAACATCATCATCAACATACATCGTAGGTGTCCTTCAACTAAATTTGACAGTTTATTGCTTGACTGATTTAACAATTTAACGTCGTATGTGATCTTCAACGCGATAAATGATTCATTTTTGCTCTATTGTCTACTCGGTATCAACGCTAAGAGTTTTCGAATGTGGTCAAGTCGTTTGATTGTCGTAGTTTAACATGTCAACGCGTTGACACCAAAATATAAAAATGCGTTGACACATATAATAAGTCAACGCATTTTGGGACAAAAATGACGGACTGCTGTCACTCGTGTGAACGTCAACTTTGTATGCATTGACACGGTCTCCGATGACAGTATAAAATGATGATATTTTTTTCGACGTCAAGGAGTCCATTGACCATTTATCTACATATATAGGTATAGGTACATATTATGGCCTCACAGACCCACAGATGGTATATGACAAAAACGGACCCATTTGCTGAAAAGAAAATAAAACATTTGCGTTTATCTTAAACGCTTACGTTCTACTTCTTTATCGTGCGTATAAACTGTCACATAAGCACTTATGATGAATTTAATTATTTTAGTTTCGTTTCAGGTACATCCTATACCTCAAAAGGTTTTAAAAAGAATTAAAAATGTTGACCGTATGACTGAATTAAAAAAAAAACATAAAGTTCTTTCGATATTCCATTTCAATCAATTTATACATTTCAAAAAAAAATCTACTTTTCTTACTCAAGAAAACACACACACAATATTTTGTTTTCTTAATTAGCGTATGAGCTCAACATTGATGGGCTCATTTAAAATTCTTTTAAATATAAACCCCAAAAGAGCTGTCAAAACAATATTTTGTTGATCCGATTTAATTCTTTCAACAAAACTGACATTTGAAAAAAGAAAACACGTCCTCCCGAAACCCGCGAGGGCATGAAGTCCATCATCATCGAACACCAAACCAACACCAAACACATGTCAGTGACATAGCAATTAAAACTTTAAGAATCGTCATCTTTTTTGTATTTAGAACTTTGATTCTCATATATACCTATACCTATCCCGCAATCCCACAAAGACCCACCAAGACACCCTCTGACATAGGTCGCCCCCATTTCCAGGGATTAGATCGGCTGAGCGTAATTCATTACAATGATCCAACAATGAGTAATAAAAACTCCCCATAACCACCGCAATGACGACGGCGGCGGCAGTGGCGGTGGCGGCAGCTGCGGTGCTGCTTGCCATCAACGATGACGGTCTATCGGACGAGCATTTCGGTTTTGGTACATATACAAAAAAAAAATAAAGACTCTATAAGACTAAGCTGGAACAGGAATAAGTATGGTATATACATATATATATGTTACGGAGTTGGTCGTTGTTGCTATGACAGGGAACCGTTCAGGATTAATCTTGGAATTGTTTTGAAATGTTTAATATCCGGTGTTCATTTCATTCGTTGGATCGCTGCTCGTTTCGTGAAGGTTTTTTCTTTTCTCGCAGTAAAGTCAGTAAGCATTTGAGCAAGGCAATTCCTCATGTCGAACAAGAAGAAGAATGAAGCTTGATGAGGGGGATTTTGAGGAGGAGGAGGAGGAAGCATATGAGATATAGAGATGTATGTTCCCATTTTTACGACCGACTGCTCCTCTGAATTGAAGAGAGCTAAATGCGATTAGAAATCCATCGACATCATCATCGTCATCATCGATGATGCCGATAACGATGATGATTAAACGAATGTGAAATGTTCCTCACTGATGTTTCTCGAGTACTATACCAGCACCATCATCAAAAGTTGTATAACAAGAGCTGTAATAACTATACGACCAGTTGAAGTGGTCCATCGGCTCGACGATATGTACCTACATATGATTTATTTAAGAAGAGAGTCCAGCTCATGGGGACTTGCACTACCTATACCTACACCATTTACTATATATGCGGATGATATGGGGTGGAAGATGTTTATTTTTAATGAGGATTTAATGGACGGCTTATTAGAATTACCATTGAATTGTTTTAACGATTGCCCTTGCTGGCATGGAAATAATATGAAATCGTTCATACGGCATGGCATTCGTATAGAATTATAAATTTTACAAAACAATCATACGCTCCTTAACAATAATCGCATGTGTACGGGTAGCTATGTACATAGGTATGTAGATATGTTTGTTTGAAATCATGCAAATGAATCTTATCATGATTCTGTCCAGAACTGCTCTGTTCTTCTACAATATTTATGACTAAATCAATACACTTCAAATAATCGCATCGGTATTTATTCCACACAGCAACTATAAGCTGGATAAGTCATATGGGCTATAAAGGATTGATTGACAGGAAATTTGTGAAAACTTAAAAAAAAAAACATATGGGATGCTCTTAGTTCTATATAAAAATCTCAGGGCTTAAATATTTCTTTAGTGCGTACCTATGTAGTATGTATATTGTATATGTGGATATACCTATAAATAACCGCAAAAAGGATTACGAATTACTATTTAATCAAATTTTAGGGTTAATTTAAACTTAATTCATATATAGCCTTATTTATTAGATTTCACTAATACTCGTTTCAACCTCGGAATAGTTAAACCGAGTCGAAGCACTTACTCCGTCTTAACGCCACGTCAAACGGTTTTAGCTACACCCTCCTTATGTAAAATATATTATCAAAAAAAACCAATCTCTCTGGTTATTATAATATGGCATTAAACGAGTTTTGTACTGCAACTAAAGCGTTTAAAGAATTTAAATCATTTATAAATGCAAAATAACTATCCATTTTGCCTTACAATTAGTAACAAACGGATAAAAAAAATTTCTTCTACACTCCTTCTTAGTTACTAAATGTCATGTCATTTAGATACTAAAACGGCTTAACTACGGCTTTAATCCTACTATGTACCAGTTTTAGCTTACTCCGCCTCTAATCATCGTTTATTTTTGTATAAATAAGTTTTTCAGGATTAGAGGCGAAGTAAAGTCGGAGTAAATTTACTTCGTCGCTAAAACGACTTAATAAATAAGAATTTGTTTAACGTGGCGTAAAGAAGGAGCAAGTGCTTCAACTCTGTTTAACTATTCCGAGGTTGAAACGAGGATTAGTGAAATCTAATAAATAAGGCTGATAAAATGTAAACAACAAGATTTAATGTTTTTTATTTTTATTTAACTTTTATTACTGGCATTAGAAGCCAAAAAAAACAATCCACTTTCAACTTAACAATTAATTGAAAGTTCGATGTGTAAATATTTTTGCTACATTTAATATATAGTTTTTTCTCGGCTTTAAACCAGCTATTTATACTAAAAAATAGACTTTTATTTCTGACAAGAAAGACCATGTACCCTCGGGATATATATACTATTATAGTATCCCTCAAAAGCTTTCGAGAAGAGACCGCATTTGACAGACTGAAATTAACTGATAGCATGTGCGCAACAAAATATTTAAAATAAAAAAATATGAAAAATATATTTTTATAGTTTTCAATGGAAACATTAAGCAGTTTTAAGATATCATCAACAACAAGAAAAAAAAAAAAAAAAAAAAACACACACAAAAAGACTGACATGATACAATTACCTATGACAACACCGATACGAGGCCGAGACGAGACTAAGCTATACGAGACCGATACGATTACAAATTTGTGGTAATTTGTCAATCAAGTTTTCGTTAGAGAAAAATTTGTTAAAAATGTCAAATTTAAAAATGTTTAAATTTGATATTATTTAGACAAACCAAATAGCGAAATTGTAAAAAAAATTTGTCCATTCAATAATAAGATATATATAGCTTTATTATGGCTATAACTCAAAAATATTGCAATTTCATCAAAAAACCTAGAAACCCTTGGTATTATTTATAAAAGTTGTCTAACTTTGGACAACTGTCCAACTTTGGAAAATGTGTTTAAAAACCTTGTTTATTGTTGTTATATAGCTGCAATTCCACCAATTTGAAAATAGTTAGACAGTGTCTAAGTCGACAAAAGTTCTATAAATACGACTGCCTCTTTCCTCTTTCTTTTACGTTCCATTTCTTAGGCGGACTGCACTTTAAGGTGGAATCAACAAATTTTGATATCTGAAATGATCCATAAAAGCTAAACATTTTTTTTTGGAATATGTTAGAATTTAAAAAGTTACAACTTTTCACACCAAGAGATTTACTGTTTTGGTATTTTCAAGTCTGCTAACATCAGACTTATTTTAGCGAAAACTTTAATAACAAAGAAACTATGCGAGCTACAAGCATTTGGTTTGCGCAACAAATTAGCATTTAATTAGCCAAAAATTCAGATATCAAAATTTACAAAGTTTAGGTATACGCCAAAGTGGGACGTGATATTTTTGGTAAAAAACTTGAAAAACATTTTTATCTAAATATATTAATATAATTATTGTTATTTATTAAAAACGTAAACCCTTAACTCTTCCGATTGTTTTATTTCGAAAACGGTTATTTTTATGAAAAAAAAGTATTTTAATGATTTTTGTAGGAAATTTTACAAGCTACTAATTAGTCCATTTGGAGGCTATCCCAACTAACAAACTCTCCAGAGCTAAGCTCTTGAAATGTCAAAAAACCTTCCACAAGATCTTTTATATCCCATTGCTATACTTGTAAATATTATTGTTTTGTTATGAAATTTAAATAGGTCTGGACACTTTTCTCTCTTTTTCTTTCTTCAAAATACTTTAATCTTATAGCTTAATGAATTTTTCTTCTTGGAATAGGATTATATAAACTTAAAGTGTTATAAGAATCCTTTTGTGAAAATTCACCTATAAACAGATGTTCGTAGTCTTTATAATCCCATAACAACACTTATATAGTTATATAAGAGTTTTAGTCTCTTTATACTTCTATGAAAACCCTTACAGGATCTGAGTTTAATACCTCTTATATCAGGAGTATCTGGAGTCCAAATGACAAAAGTATTGCAATAGGAGGCTTATGATATCATTGATAAATATGTTATTAAATAATTAAAATATGCATTATTTTGAAGGCGAGTTGTTGTTTTTCGAGGTAAAAGTTCAAATTAGTAGATACATTTTCAACCGCATTTGTTTTTTGGTTCACATATGTGAAAAACAATAAATATAAAGTATCGCCATTATAACGCACAATTGATTGACTTACAAAATAAATATTCTCACACAAACCTTTCAGTTTTTTGACATAAGACACACACACACACAAATAAAACAATGCTGAATGAGAAAGATATATATATATTATATAATATTTTAAGGTTTACAAAATATTTACTCTGTTCTCTTTTGAGCGAATCTTATTTGAAGAGACGCATTCTCATAAGTCATAGCAAGACTTAATTGACGTGAGAGCCTCCTTAGGCTATTTAACGCTTTTAACAGTGTTAAAACAATCAAGTAGTATTCTCCAGGATAACTTTTAGCTCCCATACTATAGTCTAGTTAAGCTCTTGAAGCATCTTATGAGAGGCAAAATGTTTATGTTCACACTATTGTCACATAACTGACAGATCGTCGCCTGACAATGGCTGACAATGACATTTCTGGAAATATTTTCACACAAAATTGTAAGTTCTCACGATTGTAAGACATTTGGGACAAATATTCTACTGACAGATTTGACAATATTGTATGATCTGACAATCATCTGTACTTAGCTTTAGTAATTTCCATTTGGATTAAAAATAGAAGTGTAAAGTTGTTGATGATTTAGTACGACGTTAAATAATTTTTAGTATAATTATATTAGGTTAAAAATAGGATTATCCAAATTTAAACGAGTTATCATCGTACTATGTTTTCAAAATGTTATCACGTTTAAAATCGCCTTATTTTATACTTTTGGCATAATACAATAAAAAATGTCATTTTGACAATTACAAATGTAAAAATTATCATGTAAACAAATGAATTATTACTGTTTTAGGCGGTTTTCAATTGGAGTTTATTATGAAAACATATTAAGAATGATATAATATAATGAACATTATACCTACAGTATAAGAGCTTTAAAGTTAGAAAATTATTAAAAATAGTATCATGCTAACACCTTATCATTAGGTACCAATGTTTCAGAATTTATTCTTAGAAAATCCGTACTTATTTGCGCTATAAACTATTAAACTATTAAAGTTTTAAAACTCCACTTTAATTAACGAAAATAAAATAACATATGACTAGCTGGAAATTAGGACGGAAATGTTTTTGTCACGATTCGAAAATTTTTACCGAATCAATTGTAGAAGATCCCGCCATAGAACGACCTACCCTCATATCGAATTACCAGATAAGGAGTATACAGTTTTTTTGGTATTGTCTAAACTAACATTTTGCATATGGGTTGCCTGGCGAAATATGGTCAAGGCATAGGGTTGCCACGCTTCAAAGGTGTATTTTTGGTTTTTTTTTCAATTATCTGACCCAGCTCCTGTATATGTTAGGGTTTAGTGATATAAAAAAAAAATTATGTAAATAAAGAAACTTTATTTAAAAATTTTAAAATACACGATTAAATCGGAATATTAAAAAAAAAATGTTTACCCTAAGTAAACAAAGAAAAAGGTATAGATTCTATTTTCTATAAACTAAAAATGATAGGGAGTTGAAAAAAAAAATTCAGGGTTATGTTTTATAGAAATAAATTTTATATTTTTGAGAAGCAGATAAAAAACTAAAAGACCCGTATTTGCAAAATTTTCGATTTATGGTAGGTGAATTTTTAACAATATATATTTTTTTCATCAATTTTTGTGGGATTTTGATTTTTTCCTTTTTACTCTCATTTTTCTTTTTTACCCTAATTTACCCTAATTTACCCTACTAAAATTCCGATTTAAAAAATATGACGTATTTTAAAAAAGTTTTCTTTCACATAATATTTTTTTATATTACGAAGCCCTATCATATGAGCTGGGACAGATAATCGAAAAAACCCAAAAATGCACCTTTAAAGGGTGGCAAGTGGAAATCCTATGCCTTGACTATATTTCGCCAGGCAACCCATGTGCAAGATGTTAGTTTAGACAGTACCTAAAAACTCTATACTCCTTATCTGTTAACTCAATGAGGGTAGGTCTTCGTATGGCGGGATCTTAGACTATGTACCTACAACGCTTAATTGGAAACATTTTTTTAATTTCTGAAATAATGTATTAAATTTCACATGATGATTACCTGAAGTTTTTCGTAGAATGCTCAAAAAGCATTCCTCTTTGTTATTCACATAAAGTAAATTAAAACATAAATTATCATCATTTCTTTTAGTTAAATTCAGATTTAAATCACCCGCATAAATCTCCCAAAATGTACGTATACGCATATAATACATATTATATTAAATTGATGCTGCGAAATGAATTAAAGAGTCTTTGTAATTCAAACAAAAACAAAATTCACTATAAAAGCCGTACCTACAGTCTCTTTTTGATATTTTATACACAAAATATAAAAGATTCAAATCATTCGAACGATCTTCGACTTTGATCATAACCAGCACCCCGCAGGCAGCCGGCCAGAGCGCGGGTCGAGTGAAACATTTTATTTGACACCCGGTGTGTAGTGTCCAATCCAAATATCGAATTTCAAGATTTCATCGCATGTCAACGACTGGATATACGATTATTTTTATGTGTCATCGTCACGAACCACACTGATTTCTCACACAAATTCACCATAATTATTGAATTACGTGAATATTTTGTGTTATAATATGTATGTACTGTAAATTATTTTATGGACGTTGCAATACCTTCCTTTATCCAAAAGGCTTTCATTAAGATATCGGGCAGAAGTAAGGGTCTCAGGGTCCTATACATGTATCCCTTGGTTTTTTTTTTTTTTTTGTTATTATGCGGTTGCCAGTGTTGTTCATATAAAATATGTGTTGACAGGTTTGACAGTTATATGGGAATTGTGTCTGACACTTAGTGAAATTTTTTGCTTCACGTAAATGAATTTATATATTGTGTCATCAAAATGAAAGAAAATTGACTCATTTCGTTGCATTTACGTCTTGCTTTTTTTAAGCAAAAAATGATTATATTTGCAAAGATAGTGAGTTTTAAGAAATTTATAATAATTTGAAAAGGCTTATACCAACGATTTTTTTAAAATTAATTGTTGGTCTTCTTTTTTTTAATTTTGTTCCCCTGCTTAACACATTTTTTTTTTTTTAGATTTCAGAGACGTAGAATTTCGTTGTTCGATTTAACCCAAAAAATGTCAATTTTTTGAGTTTGATGATTCCACCCTTAAATTTTTAAGAGTTCAGAACATGATTTTAGAAATCTGACATAAATCTGCTACTATGTATATATTTTTGAGATCAGAGAAACAAGATAAATTCGAAGTGAAGAAGAAAAAAGAATAAACAAAGGGAAACCAATTTAAATACCTACTATACAGCTAAAGAGTTTTTCAATAAGGGCGGGTCGTGTTGAAATGGAATAAAACATGCTCTGTCGTATTTATAAGTTATGTATTTATTTAGGATGTTATCGAATTTTGGACAGCCGTCCAAATTATAGTTAAACATTTTTATTTTGTAAGAGCTATCTTACTCGGACTCGGTTTTCTAAACCTTGGCTAATGCAACATTTTATTTAATCAAATAAAGCATATTTTCAACTAATTCGAACTATTTTGAACTATCTAGACTCTGTCTAATTAGGAAAATCTAATAAATACGTCTGGCTGTGTAATGTTTCGTTCCAATTGCCACTTATTGCCACAGCAAAAAACCTAGGTCTTATACCTATATACTTCAGGGCGACCCTAGGTCTAAAAACACAGAAATTTATTGTCCGGATGAGTACTGCAGGTTTTTGAAAAAATGCTTTAAACCAACCACATTGTGACTTCAGGGCTCAACAAACAAACCTATTTTAACGAATTTATTTTTGTTGATGGTGAATTATAATATGATATTATGAACATGATTTTAAGATATTGACTCAATCTATTTATCCACCCCTTTAGGTGGGAGGGGCGAATTAAAAAAAAATTATGAAAATAAATAATGAATATAAAAACACAATGGCAACACATACAATATCATTTTGTAGCTTTTTTAAAAGCCAGTTATTCATTTTTAATAACTGATATAGCTAAGTTTTTGAATAAATGATTTTTAAACTCAAAATTTTAATAAATAAAATTCGAAAAATTAAGAGTTTAAAAATCATTAATTCAAAAACTAAGCATTATAACGTAGGTAACTTAATTTAAAAACATTATTAAATAATGAATGAATAATAAGAAAGCTACATAGGTATAACATTATATTGTAAGTGTTGCCATTATGTTTTTATATTCATTTTAAATTTTCAATATATTTTTTTTTCATTTTACCCCTCCCACCTAAAAGGGTGGTCAAATAGAGTTGGCCGATATCTTAAAATGATGTTCATATAGGTATTTTACCGACAACAAAAAAAATTGATTCTTTTATCACAAAATGCACAATTTTTGAACTAAGCCGCAAAACTATAGGTATAGGTAAAACCCTTAACTCTTCCGATTGGTTTATTTCGAAAACGGTTATTTTTATGAGAAAATGTGTGTTAATGTTTTTTGTAGGAAAGTTTCCAAGCTACAAATTAGTATTTGACATTTTTTTGTACAACTTACCATTTTGGACTTATTTCAGAAAAACCATTTTGGGGGGCCTTCAACCCCCCGTAAAATTGTTAGCGGCCGACATATCGATGGGGACTTTTGACAGCTTCCTAAGAACACCATGAGGAGGCTATAGGTATACCAAAATCCAGCTTTCCGGTGATTATATCCTAATTGGGCTGTTTTTATGGCTGGACTGATAGTATACCAGCCTACTTACCTATACCTATCTACCTACCTAACTATGTTCGACTTTTATTTTGAATTAAGTGGAAAACGCCAGATAAGAACGCACGTTTAAATTCAATTTTTTTTTTAATTGAAAAAGTTCCGAAATCAACTGAAGGAAATTTTTTTAATGAAAAAATTCTTGAATAGGTAGTACCTATCCGTTCCTAGAGGGAAAAGAGCAAACAAGAAAAAGCATTTGTGCGATCATCTTCAAAATTTGTTTAAACTTATAATTTTTTGTTCCCTAGAATATTTCAAGCGAATCTCTAGGTTCTAATCTATCTTTTTTCATCCCTTCAAAGAAAAAAAGAGATAAATTAAAAAAAAAATGTTGTTCATCATTCATCAGTATAAGAAGAAAGCTGCTTGCTTAAACCTTGCTTTTGGTATAAGCAGAACAATTTGTAATGCAGAAATACCTCCCAACATACATACCTAACATAATTTTGAAGATCTGTTTGTTCATTGCGAATACATACCTGTCCTACCTAAAAACAACAGGTTGTGTTGCAAATTCGAGACAAACAAAATAAAGACAGGTAAGGATTTTCTCTTTATCTGTCTTTTAGCATTCATTCATATTATTATTCATTCATATTAATATAGTTGTTTGTTTGCTGTTTGGTTGGTTCTCTTTCATAAATAATATGTTCCATAATTCACTTAACCTTGCCGTTACTTTTTGGACTCTACTTCTGTTATGCATTTTCAATTGTGAACTCAGCGCTCCAATGATTTCGAATTTGGAGAATAACAAAATGAATTTTGTATTTATTTTAGTTCAAATAAGATTGTCTTCAAATTCGAAAAAGTGCTTGATAAATGTTTTCACTAATGTGGAAGTCTATTTAATAAATTCTACATTCCACAATGGTTCAAGTCTCTGCTTTTCTTAAAATAAATTAATAGAACGAATGAACTTTAGTAAATATTCAAGAGAAAATAATATCTCTTGTAAGTGTAACAATTTATTTCGACCAATTCAACAAAATAGTCAATGGATTATGGAATTTTAGCTAAGTTGTATGACTGAAATCCTTTAAAATGAATTGTGTATCTAAATAAAAGTCCAGTAAGACCATTTTCAAGTAATTAGAATGAACAAAATACAAAATTGAATTAGAAAATAAGGATTTAATGCCTCTTTACCAGGTTTAAATTAAAATTGGGATGTAAGCACAAAATGTTAAAGGAAAATTGTTTCTTTTATGAATTCGCAATTTGGTAATTTTAAATATTACACAATCATGAAAGTGAATGCATATATTCTTCGTTTAAGGAAAAATCCAACTTATTTGATACAAAAATCATTTTCTTATGTGATGAATTCTTAAGTTTTCATTGGCTATTCATTACAAATGAATTTGTTTCTCTTAAAATTCTCAGTTTTTTCATTCAAATATGTAATGTCTATTCCAAAACAATAATTTCATAATATACTAACTCTTTGAACTCTTTATTTGCATGGATTTATTGCAATAAAAGTTTATTATTATTTATTATTACTAACATCAATTAATGTTAGTTTAAGGAGGTAGGTGTGTCAAATGCCTAGGTACCTGTAGGTTGTAGGATTTAAACCTTTTTAAAAGAATGTAGTTACCTATTTCTTTAAAATCTTAAAAAATCAAAATAAAAGTTAATTTAAAATAACTTACAGTTACCTTCTCTCTTTGTTGTAAATAAAATAAATAATGGCGGCGCAATTATTTCAAATTGGTATAAAATTCTCTCTGCGCAAATGCGCAACAAAAATTCTCTTTAATCAGAAATTTCAGAGAAAGGATGAGAAGATGAAAAACTATAAATAAATTTCCATTTCATTATGATTTTTGATGTTTTCATTTTTTAAGAATTTGTTGAGTTCCTTCTTAAGATTTCCTCAAACATGCGTACTCGAACTTAACAAAACTGTTATAGGCAACAGCAGCAACCTGCAACACTATTTTATAAAGATACATATAACTTCATACATCAACAGCATCAAAGGTATACCTATCGTTGGTAGCATTAGATAAGTTGGATGTATGAAAGATACATTTTTGTTGTTCTATTGCTTTTCTGCTGTCAGATGGGATTGTGCAAAGAGAATTTAACAAAATCTTGTAAACAAAAAACAAACATTTCCTAACTCTGCCTTTGACTCTGACACAAATTATTCAAATTCATTTGTCCATCATTATTTTAGACCAGTTCTCCATCTCTATAATATGAAGCAGAAATAAACAGAGAAGATATAACTGAGACAGAGACTGACAGTGACAAAAATTCATCGGTGTGCTGTTCTGTGCTGTGCCGTGCCGCGCCGACGTTTAGCCAGAGAAATACAACAGAACACACAGAAAAACACACCACGAAAAGATAGAAAGATACTTTTTCGGTTTGATTCACAGCAGCAGCAGCGCCATCCAATCGCGTGTTTAAGGTTTTTAGTCTTAAATACTTCGTCGGTTTGTTGGGACGTTCGAGTCCTGGCATTATATTCGTAGTAATCTAACTATGTAATCGCGTTTGCCACTCTGACTAATCCAAATATCCTATTTTAAAAAAATCAAAATAAAAACAAGAAACTATCAATACCTATCATTGAAATAGTAAAGAAAAAATTATTGGAAATAACTGTGCCACCTGTTATAAGAATGTGAACGAGTTTTTTTTTTAAAGGACTATAATATAACCTATCTTTAAAATTCATGGTTTCATGTATTCGAGAATACCAACATATCTATAATCGTTAGAAAGTAAATCCTGAGAAAAAAAATTTATAAATTTAGGTACCTACTTACCTATACCTAATCAAAGGATATTCAGAGTGTTTTTTGTTCGTTGTTCCTAAAACCACCCGCATATACCTACAACAAAAAAAAAGTATCTTTAACCTCAAGCCACAACATCTATCTATCTGTTGTTCATTTTGGGCTTTGATTATATTTTGCATTGTTTTTTTTTTTTTTTTTGAAGTGTACCTACATTATGCGAGTGTGTGTGCGTGTCGATGTGCAAAATGATTAATTAACAGAGAAATCGATTTTGGAAATAAAAGATACGTTCATCCTAAAACCCTACACCTATATAAATAAATAGGTATCTATAAAAATTGTGCAAATAATAATTTCCTTTTTGTTCGCCTCCCGTGAGGATACATTTTTTTTTTTTGTATATTTTCGTCAAAATTCTATACACACCATCAATCCATCCATCAATGGAACGAAAATACCTACATTGAATTAAAATACCAATTTAACACAGCGAAAAAATAAAATAAAATAAAACGGATATTCCTTTTTAAGCGATATACAAAAAAAAATTGCGAATAAATAAATAATTTCAATTTAGTGAATAAAGTTTTTTTTTTTGAGTGAAAAAAGAATTTAAGAGTGTGAAAGTGTCCCCCGAAAGTGCATAAATTTTTTTTGTGTGTTACCTATATCGAAACAAAGTATCGACACCTAAAAGCGAAGGTTTTTTTTCTGTGTATTTTTTTTTTTTGTTATTATTTGTGTGCAAATCGAAATAAATGCGAAGGATTATTGCGAAGGATATCAGTGGATTGCAAATGTGTTTTGTCGTTCGGGCACTAAAGTGGGCTGGATTGAAGTTTTTATTTATTGATGCGAGATGCGATGGTCTTGTTAGACAAACAACAACAGCTGCATTCAGGTTTTAGGATCAAGGGAATAGAATGTAGGTAACAAAATATATAAAAAAATATATCTATCTGTATATCTATAATGATATCGTTCTATCTATTTTATATTTTTAAAAGCAACCCTTATTATACGGTGCAATTTGAATGGTGGTGTACATAGTCACGCAAAATATAGGTACTTGGATTTTGTTTTGATTTTTTTTTATCGTCGGATATAATCGTAGTTATAAGGTTTGCCTATCTAGGTACCTTGACATCATTTTTTTTTTGTTTGAGGATTAAAATCATGTCCTTTGATGTTTTATGCAATTTCTTTTTTTAAATTGTGATAAGTTTTAAGGGAAAAAATATTTAATTTGGATTGGTGCTGGGAAATTGATTTGTTAATTATTTTTTAGTGAGTCAATGATTTTTTGTTGTTTTAAAGAAGTTAAAGTAATCAAAAGTTTGGTTTTCCTTGCCTTGATAGAGGAAGGAAGGGCTACTATGTAGGTATCTATCTTATAAGGACAAGTTGTTTCAGAAAACAAAACCTATACGTAGATAGATGCCTTTCTGAAAAACAAAAAATTAACAGGCTGTTGACGCTGCTGTAATTGTAACTTTAGCTCCTTACTGTCAAAATTGAAAGGTATACGACAATATACCTATAGTAGGCAGGTACCTGTTCAGTAATACAAAGTTGAAGTCTGCTCAACATTGTACCTATTACAGCTACATTGTGTTCAGCTATTAAACCAGATGTTACTTTTTGTTAGATTTTTTTTTTGTAAAATGTAAACACTAAACATGCCTTAATAAAATAACCTAGGTAGCTAGGTATAGGTAGGTAGGTACCTATGTACTTGTAGAATCAAAAAAATATAACCATTACCATTACCAAGTTTCGCCAATAATATGTACCTACTTGGAAATCGATTTCTTTGAAGCCTGACAATCAATGATTTATAGATTTTGTATTTAGAGTTTACTTTTGTTCACTCGAGTCATTGACTCAAAATTTTAAACGATATAGTAGGTACGATGTTAAAGAATTTTTAGTATGATAAAAATGCGTTATCATCGTACCTACTAAGTCGTTTAAAATTTTGCGCCATTGTATTCAATAATAAAAACCGGCTTATTAATCTGGAAAAACTTTTCTGTCCATTCTAAAAGGTTGTCCTCTCCGTTTAAAGATGACAAAAAGAACATGGTAAAGAATGTGATTTTTTTTATATTAAGTTTGAATGTTTTATGTAGGTAGATTTTAATAATCAATTTTGAAGTCCACAAAAAAACCATTAGATTTTTTAAGAATGACGAATTTGGTGATGAATTTGATTAATTATTTTTAATGAAAAATATTTAGGAACCTATGTACATAAATATTTGTATGTATTTCAAAAATTTTCAGTAAATAGCTTGACCAATTTCGATAAAATTCTAAGATACCTACTAAAAATGTCAAATAAAAACAGTATTTAATACCTATGGTAGGTAGGCAGGTAGGTTAATTTTGAAGAGTTTTCGGTACGGAAATCGAAGTTTACAAAAAAAATTAAATTTTATTAAAAAATCAAATTTTATTAAAAAATTTTAAAATACCTACAAGGTACAAGGTACCTACATAAAAAAGACATTTAAATCAGTGCCTTGAAATTTTAATACATATTTCCTTTTTTTGCACATATGTATATAGGTAGGTACATGTATCTAGGTATTTAATTTTTAAATATTTAAAATGTTTGAAATATTTTACGCCTTGATATGTATAGGTACCTCAATCCTATAACTAAATAAAAATATAGAATTAAATTTCTAAGTTCAAATGACCTCAACTAGAAAAATTGCGTTCCGCCCAGGTACCTACGACAGTTGGGCTCATCAATTACCTATATTATACTGTAGTACCCTTCAAAAATACAGAAGTAGTTTTTTACTTTTCTTCATCTTCGTTTTAAATAAAAATAATTTTTTAAAAATTGTTCAAACGATTTTAAATATTTTATTCCATGAATTCATATTAAAAAAAAAATCAAACAGGGATCTAGAATGCTTTATGTGTGTTTATATAGGTATTATCCGACGGATTTGAGTTTTTTGTACGAAATAACAATTTAAAAAAAAAACTGTGAAGTTATTGTTCATCTGATTGAAATGTTTTATTATTTTTGGACATTTAAAAGCTAAAAATTTGACATAGGTAATTTACCATACCTTTTACTTCAAAACGGATAAAATAAATTCCCTTTGTAAAACTGTTCTACAGGCAATTCAAATTCTTAAATAAATTCTTATACCAGGTAATTAATAAGATATAGGCAATATTTACATATACATATGAAATAAGTACCTAAATAATATTGGTTTACGAAAATTTACACAATAGGTGTATTTTATTCATTGCTGCATAGCCAGCGCAGCACAAGTCTGAATAAAACGATCATTACTCACTCTATACCTACTTTAATTTCAATAATTGAAAGTTCTATCGCCAGCACAGCCATCTTTTTTTTACTGACTTCTTTTTCACCAGCAATCAAATTGTTTTTGTTTGCCAAGGGAATTTCCCTGGCTACGCAGCAATGAATAAAACACACCTAATGTCACTGTCTAGTTTTGTTCTAATAAAATCAAAAGCATGTAGCTAAACAATTTTACTTACAGATTATTATTCAGGTCTTTAGATAATACCTATACCTACGTACGTACCTACTTAAAAACCTTAAAACATTATTTGAAATTTCCTATAGGGTTTTTGTGGGTTTGCAATTTTGTTAAAATTCAATTATTACAGAATTCGGATGCCTTTTCTTAAACTTATACAAATTACAAAATAAAGAAGTTAAATTTATTCAAATCGTGAGAAAAAATATAAATTATTGCTGGAACTCGATGATTTTATGTATAGATATTTTATTTTGAATCATTATAGAAAATAATGAAAAACGCCAGCAAAAATTCGTGAAACACTTCAGACAAAAAAAAGAACTTAAAAATAAGGACTGGCATAAAAAGATACATACACAAATTCGTGTTAATTTCATAGGTCTGATAAAAAATTAAAAATATCTAATTGGCAGGTAGGTATGTATACGAATATGTAGATTCAGAATGAAATTAAAACATTTTTTTTTGTGGTAGGTAGGTTTTCTTAATATTTGTTTGAATTATTCTCGATTTATTATAAGGACCACAAAAATTAATAATTTCCAAAAAAAAAAGATTTTGACAATTGCATATAAATAAGCCATAGTATTGACTTGTATAAATAAGAATTCTATTTGCATACAAAAAATAACTAGAAGATAGTGTTTGCATACGGAGACCTGTATCCGAAAAAATTTCTAAAGTCGAATTTAGACGAAATTCATATTTTATGTTCCGAAATCTACCTACCTATTTCTTTATATTCTTTTTATTTTTTTATCTTTTTATCTTATAAAATGGAGCTACTGCAGTTTTTCTTTAATTCCACACTAGTTTCAAGGCGATCAGATATTTTCCAATAGAATTCTAGAGCATTTCGTAATTTTAAATTTAAAAAAAAAACTTCAAACGTCTCATGAAAAAATGTTGAAAATCAATTTTAGCAGTTTTTTCCTGTGACAATTATATCTTCAACCAAAATCTATAAATCTTTTAAAAAGTAAACATTAGAATTTTTTTTAAATTTAGACTTACCTAAATTAAAATATGAAATTGATAAAATAAAGAACTAAAATATAAAATTTAAATATTTATTTTGCTTTAAGCCTAGTAGGTAGGTATAGTGTAAAAGTGTAAAGTATACTTACCTAACTCAGCAAGTATTTTTAAAGGTAGACAAAAACAAAATAAAAGTGATTATAAATACTTTGTTATTGTTTTAACACAAAACAAAAGAATATTTGTTATTTTTTGCGTCTTAAATTGTTTGCTAAGTTAAATTTAATCTTATACCTACTTACTTTAGCTTTGTGGGGCAGTAGAAAACATTGTTGCAAAAGCGTGAAAATTAATTAATTTAAATTCATAATTCAAAAAAATGTGAATAATAACTTACTCTGACAAATGTACATATTTTCAAGAAAATTTCGTTTTCATTTGAAATCTGTAGTAGGTAGGTACGTACCTACCTAGCTGCTCCTAAATGGCGGAATCGTATATAGGTTTATTAATGAAAATAAGTCCTGTGAAGTTGTCATAAAAAAAGGTGAAATATCACACTACTAAATTAGATTTTAAAATTGTTGAGAGGTTTCAAAACAAAAAAATCCAAACTAAAGAAGTTTTTGTAGCCACAAACAATTTGATTTTCACTTTTTAAAAGTTGACTCAGAATCAGGTATAGGAAAATGATTTTCTATATTATGCATTTATTAATATAAATAAATGTTAAAAAATATTAAAAACTGTATATAAACTCACAATATTGTTAAAATTATATATTGCACTTCAGTGATAAAAACATTTATTTTCGTTTAAATTAACAGCAATAGCAAAATTTCAGAGCTTTTTTTTTTAATAATTTAGGTACAGGAAATTTACCAATTCAATACTTTTTTTTAAATTAATCCATAATATATTTTAAGGAGAATCGGTTGATTTTGTTTTACAAAAAATATTGATTTTATTTTGAAAAAAAAAAGATTGGACATATTATGTATTTTCATTATAGTCCTGTGAAGTAAGCAAAAGAATTGTTTAAAATTGAATAAAAAATGAGAGGTCCCGGTAGCAAACAAAGAGGTCTAGAGTTCCTCATACTTTTTTCAATAGTTTTAGGGTTCTTTTGGTAACTTCAGCAAGGACTTTTTTGAGAAAAAGAGTTCTGAGTATGTTTTTCAACTTAAAATCAAGAGTTATAGAGTTCCTGATGGGTTTTTGGAAAGAGATCTGGAAAATTGAAAAAATTAGGGAAAATTAAGCTGCCCATTGACTTAGAACCAAAAGTTTTCAAAATCAAAAAAAAAATAAAAAAGGAATTCTGATTAGAGTTCCTGATAGCAAACAAAGAGTTCTAAACATTTTCCTAATAACTTTTTTTTCTAAAACAAATTTTTCAAAAGTTCCCTGCATTCCCCACTGCGTGAATTTTTCAAAAGTTATTCGCAAGTGGACTTAAATTTTTGGTCAATGGGCACCTAAATTTGCGAATAACTGTTGAAAAATTAGTTTAAAAAAAAAAAAGTTATTAGGAAAATTTTCAAAACTCTTTTGTTTGCTACCGGTACCTAACTCTCTTTTTTTTATTCAATTTTAAACAATTCTTTTGCTTACTTCACAGGACTATAATGAAAATACATAATATGTCCAATCTTTTTTTTTTTTCAAAATAAAATCAATATTTTTTGTAAAACAAAATCAACCGATTCTCCTTAAAATATATTATGGATTAATTTAAAAAAAAGTATTGAATTGGTAAATTTCCTGTACCTAAATTATTAAAAAAAAAAGCTCTGAAATTTTGCTATTGCTGTTAATTTAAACGAAAATAAATGTTTTTATCTCTGAAGTGTGCAATATATAATTGAAACAATTGTGAGTTTATATACAGTTATTAATATTTTTTAACATTTATTTATATTAATAAATGCATAATATAGAAAATCATTGTCCTATACCTGATTTTGAGTCAACTTTTAAAAAGTGAAAATCAAATTATTTGTGGCTACAAAAACTTCTTTAGTATAGATTTTTTGTTTTGAAACCTCTCAACAATTTTAAAATCTAATTTAGTAGTCTGATATTTCACCTTTTTTTATGACAACTTTGAAAATTATTAAAGTTAATTTTAAACTGAAGTTTTTATATCGATTTTGAAAGGCGACCGTACAGATATTTTTTGACTATTCTGCATAAATAACCGGTTCTATCCTAAGACCTAAGCCTATTATTATGTACCTAGTAAAAATTATTATCTCAATTAAATTCAATTAATTTTTACGATATTATTTTGAATTTTTTCATAACTTCCCCTATGTTATATTATGGTGTGAATTTATTTCTGTTAATTATAGAACTTGCATCATGGTCGGTTTTTCTGGTAGCTATATTAACTCTGCTTCCCTGAACCCGTTAAGAAGCTTTAACTATAAAATGTATTTTATATAATGGCTAATGGCTTAATTTTTAATTCTTTTCATATCTTTTCTATTTACTATTTAAATATTTTCAGTACAACATATTTTAAATAAATCCAATTAACTAATAACAAATTTATCCTTTAAAAAAACGTATCCTTTAGAAAAAAAATTCCAATTTCTTTTAATTCAGATGGTATCACAATGGGCCATCAATTGGCCTAAGTGTGTCGGTCTCTTCGCCGCCAGCCACTTCTACCTAACCTAACCTTTAATTCAGGTAGATGTATTTAATACAGTTTTCAACAATATAGCAACTTCAATTAGAAAATTAATTTGATTCCCTCCATATCACTATACTATCAATTAATCAATAAATAATTAAGTATAACATGTGTAAAAAAAAAATGTTAAATGTATAAAATGTGTAAAAAATATAATAATTTCTATTTAAATGAAATTATACAAATAAATGTGGTTTTTATACAGATTCATTCAATGTGGCAAATACAGCTAAAAACAATAAAATAATAAACATTCAGTATAATATAATAAATTGTGAGAGGGAAATTATATATTTAACGTTATTATAATGAATAGGTAGGTAATAAATTTGTTTTCCTCTTGCAATTAAAGTTAAATAAAAAAAATAAAAAATATGTATTAATATAGAAAATGCATATGAATAAGTTTTTGTTTTGTTTTTTTTTTTATGTGTATAGATGTTAATGAAGTGGTTGTTCAGTTTTTGTTTATTGAAAGTAGGTAGTTTATATTTATTTAGAACATTATTTTTCTTTACAAAATACATATATAATTTTTTTTTTCAAGGCACTAGCAAAGGACTGCCACATAGTAGGAGTCTGCATTAAATTATTTTTTTTTTTCAAAAATGATGTGTAATGAGAGATATATATTTTTAAAATAAAAGAAAAAAAATTAACAAAAGTGGGTTTAACAGTGGTTTACATCACTCACAGAGTGCAGTACCTATAATTATATCTACTTAAAATTAATTATAAAACGAACACATTTTTCAGAAAATATTAAAAAAAATATTATAAAGTAAGAAATATTTACAAATTAATTTTTGTTTAACAATTGAGTAGGTAGCCCATTTCCGGACAGTGTTTCGAAAACGCAACGTCTTAATTTGACACTCGAAACTTGAGTGATGATAATTTTTAATGAACCAAATATTGATTCTTAGAGTTATTTTAATAATCTTATCGACTGGTTTTTAAATTTTTTTTTCGGAAATTTATTTTCATATTTTTTGGTTAGTCTCTTTAAAATAGCCGAGTTTTTTTTTTGGGATTTTATATTTTGTAAAGTATAGTAAGAAATTTACAAAAAAAAACCCGTCTGCAGTAGCATAGTTTTTATGTTTCACATTTAGTGCTATACCGATTAACAAATAAAAGAAAGTTTGCTATACTAATGATAAGCAAAACAAAAAGTAATTTGTACCAAAAATTATTTTAAGTTGCATATAAAATGGCTAATTCCATTCGACACTCGAATAAGCGTCACAAAACCATTCGCAGTATAGGATTATACTTCGGCTTTTATTGGCAGTAATTAATTGTTAAATCATGTAAAATCCTACTGTGTATATTGTGAATAGCTTTCCCAAAAAAACATGGCTTATGTCAATTTTTTTTTTAATTTCGAATTTTCAAAAAGGTAAGGTAGCATTTTTGAGCATTTACTAAATGTCATTAAAATTTTGATTTTTCAAAATATGTGAAGGTTTATAAATATAGGTTATAAATATGTGAAGGTTAAAAAATAAAGAAAGGTTTATTTTACATAGATATATTCAAAAATTGATTTCATGACATTTCTATATATTAGCTATTTACTTGCTTCAAAGGTGTGATTAAAAGTAAAGTCTTTTGCCAACGTTTGCTTGAAGATGTATTATTATTAAAACAACACTGATTGGATACGTTTTTAAATCAGTTTCATCTCTCAGAGGTTTTTCTTTTGTCACGAAATGCTGTGCGTTTGTTTGTCTATGCATATTTCTATGTTTTTTTTTTTAAATAAAAATCACTGCTGGACAAAACAAACATTTTTCACTTTTTCTGAATCTCTGTTAAAAATAGTCTAATCGAAAAAAAAAAACGTAAAAAGCTTTACATAGTTTAAAATTATTAGTTTTTGAGAGTTTTTAGCAATATTTTGTTTTGTATAAGAGTATATAGTTAATAAAATTTTTAAAACTGTGAAATTTATATTTTAATTTCTTTTTTTTGAAGACGACATGGATTCGGAAAAATATTTTCCGTTGACCAATTCATTACCCAGTTGTTTATTCAAATTTTATTTCGAATTTTCTTGCATATGTATCTGCTTGAAGATTTTGATCAAATGTCTGTCTTTGGGTGAATTATGAAAACAAAACTTTTTGAAAATTACATTTACCAATGTTTCTGAATAATTTTAATAATAACTTTTGAAAAATTAGTTTTCGAAAAAAAAGTTATTAGGAAAATGTTTAGAACTCTTTGTTTGCTATCGGGAACTCTAATCAGAACTCTTTTTTTTTTTATTTTTGGATTTTGAAAATTTTTGGTTCTAAGTCAATGGGCACTTTAATTTGCCCTAACTTTTCCAATTTTACAACTCTTTCTAAAACCCATCAGGAACTCTAGAACTCTTGATTTTAAGTTGAAAAACATGCTCAGAACTCTTTTTCTCGAAAAAGTCCTTGCTGCGTGAAGTTAGCAAAAAAAAATGTTAAGTATACAGAACGTTTTTCAAAAACAAATAATGTTTCTATCTCACCGCCATGACTATAGCTCTTAAATTGACAGTTTGAGGGCGTGAGAGTCGTTTTGCATTTAAGGTAACATCTTTGGTCTTTTTTCCAGCAAAACGAAAGTTTTTCACTTGCCTACTACTCTCATTTCAGGCTTTTTCGAACATTTTCCAAAATATTTTTTTCCTGCAGAACGACAGAATTTTGGCAGTTTCATTTCAAAACAAAACGACATACTTTCATAAATTAAAAAAAAAAAAAATTTTCTTGGCTATTTGGATGCAAAATGACTTAAATCAAAGACTTTTATTTTAAAACGGCTTCTTTTGAATAATTTCAATATGCTATCTTGAAAGAAGCAAAAAAGAACTCCGACTTTTTTGATTTTCAATTTAAATTATAAATGAAAATTAATTTTTTAAGTGACGAAAAACTTCAAATCGATTTTCGTGAAAAATCGTTTTCGACTTATGACACTTTGCTTTTCCAACGACGAATATAGAACAAATAAGCTAATTTTCATAGTTAAGGGAAACTGAATATTTAGTGTGGCATTAACATTATTACCGGGGGTGGCCCCGGCGCAGTGGAAGTAGTGCTTGACTGCTAACCTGGATGTGTGGGTTCGCTCCCCAGTCTAGGCAGCATTCTTTTCTATATTCCCTCTGCACGCCACCCCTGGGATTTAATGAGATAATCAAAACCTAATTTCTCAATCCACTGTGCCAACAAAAATCTATTCTATCCTTCTATTCCTTCTAACATTTGCCTAATTTATAAGACCCTAGGTCTTACTGGCATATATATGTTTGTGTTATTTTTTTTTTTTTTTTTACGAAACGTTTTTCAATTTCAAAATGAAAGTTTTTGTTTTTAAATTTTTGTAAATACATACATAAATAAATAAATATTTTTTTAGAAATTAAATTCTTTCATAAATTTTGGAACAAAAATAAAATACATATAGCTAGGTAGGTACATATGTACATATATGAGTTTTCGTTTTCAATTTCGAAGCTATAAAAACCTTATAATTGGGAAACACAGTAAATGAATCGACACATCTACCAGCGCCGTTGGGCAAATCATAAGTGCATTTTAGTTTTAAGTGCACAAATCTAGATTCGGGTAAAAAGATTCAAGTGCTCTAAAATAAAATTTTATATAAGTACCTATAAGGCTTAACCACCGGCCGCCGCGCCGCCGGACAGCTGCTTTAAACAGTTTTAGAAACCTTGTTCATTATTCTAAAAAAAGTTTAATTATTGCAATAAAAATATAAAAATATACTCCCGAATATTTGGAACTTATTTGAAAAATTATCATTTGGAGAATTTATTTAACGCTTTTTTGAGGATTAATTTCATTTTATATTTAGAAAATATTATTTTATTTATCATGTGGAAGAGATATATTAAATTAGAGGTGTTACTTCCTGAGACTAGACATAATACCTCCAAATTCACGATTTTCTTCGCATTTAAGACTTGTATACACGACAAATTATAGAACTATAAGAGTTAGCTACTGAAGAGTCTAAAAATGAGAAAAATGTTTCGATTTTCAAGAATTCTGTAAATTTTTCATTGAAATAATTTTCCAATAAAATTAATTGAAATTTGTATAACGAAAGAAAATTTAACTTCTTACTTTGGGAAAAAGCAAAGCGAATTTTCTGGGAATCTTGATGCTTTATTATTTTTTTTTTTCTTCAGATTTCCTGTAAACAGATATTAAAAATAGACAATATACTAATATAAAATTTTATGCTTTTTGCTTAGGTAACTATAGAACTGGTATAATACGATACCCGGCGGAAATGAGTTAAATTTCAAAGAATTTTTAACATATTATCCACTTTATTTTTACTTCAATGCATTTTATTTAGGTACCTACTCTTATTGCGCAGTTATTTATATATTATGTCATCGTAGCTACAGAATAAATAAGTCTTAATTTCCTTATAATTCCAAGAATATTTCATTTAAAATTCGTAAATATTATACAGGAAAGTACATATTATACAAGCTCGTGGGACATTTATTTTTTTGTATATTTGAAGTTAAACTATTTAATATGAAAATACGAAATATTTTAACAGAAATATGATTTTGTTAAAATTGTGTTTGAATTTATTTGTAATCTGTAAACAATTGCAAAAATATAAAATATTCTTTCAACATATTTGATTTTTTCTAGATCAGATATTATTTTTTTAATTGCTTCAGGTAGGTAGGTATTTCATCAAGTTTTTGTCAATATTTTATTTTGTCAATCATTTTTTTATGTATAGGAAGGTAAATAATGAATAATATTTGTCGTGTTATAGTTATTCGCTTTTCCCCTAAAAATTGAATATTCAACAATTCAAATAGTGAGTTTATACTTATAACGGGTGATTTTTTAAGAGGTTTAGAACTTTTTTAAAAAAAAAAACACAAAAAATTCGAAAAAATGAATGAAATATTTATTTGAATCGATAGTTTGAACCTTGCAATTTAATGTTTAAAGATAATTTCATGCAAATGTTGATCCGCTGAGTCCAATTTTGGCATACTCTTTCACACATATCGGCCGGTATCTCACGAATGAATGCATGGATGTTGGCTTCCAGTGCGTCAATCGAAGCGGGCTTGTCCCTATAGACATTAGCCTTGACATACCCCCACAAAAAATAGTCTAATGGTGTCAAATCGCACGATCTAGGCGGCCAATTGACCGGCCCGAAACGTGAAATTAACTGTTCACCAAACTCGCCTCGCAATTGCGCCATTGTTTCGCGTGCTGTGTGGCATGTGGCACCGTCTTGTTGAAACCACATATCATGCAAGTCAAGAACTTCCATTTCGGGCAAAAAAAAGTTTGTTATCATCGCTCGGTAGCGTTCACCATTGACAGTAACGCTGCGATTCGCATCATCTTTGAAGAAATATGGCCCAATAATGCCGCCGGCCCATAAACCGCACCAAACAGTGGCTTTTTCGGGATGCATTGGTAGCTGTTGCAATGCTCCTGGCTGATCTTCACTCCAAATGCGGCAATTGTGCTTATTTACGTACCCATTCAACCAAAAATGAGCCTCATCGCTGAACACAATTTTTCGATAAAAAAGCGGATCCTCGGCCAGCTTTCCAAGAGCCCATTCACCAAAAATTCGGCGTTGTGGTAGGTCGGCTGGCTTTAGTTCTTGCACCAGCTGTATCTTAAAAGGCTTTACGCCCAAATCCTTCGGCAAAATTTTCCACGTAGTGCTGTAACAAAGGCCTAACTGCTGGGAACGGCGCCGAATCCACATTTCGCGGTCTTCTGTCACACTAGCTGGTACGGCCGCAATATTTTCTTCACTACGCACAGTACGTAAACGTGTTGGTGGTTTAATGTTCAACAAAGTAAATTTGGTGCGAAATTTGGTCACAATCTTCCGAATAGACTGCTCAGAAGGTCGAGAATGCCGACCATAAAATGGAAGCAGCGCGCGATGAACATTTCGAACCGAGCACGAATTTTGATAGTAAAATTCAATAATTTGCAAGCGTTGTTCATTTGTAAGACGATCCATGGTTAAATTGCAAACCAAACTGAAGCTGTTTGACAGTGACACAAGGTACTAAACACACGTCAGCTGTCAAAACCAGTGTTGCCAAAACCAAACCAGCTAAAAAATCACCCGTTACTAGAACTTGGCTACCGTGTCCTTTGATCTCTCTACATATTAATAAGGGTATTCATGCAATGTCGTTTACAAATAATTTAACATGATAAGTTTACACAAAAATATGCATGAACGCCTTAATATTTATTTGGTTAAATATACTGTGTACCTAATTGAATTAGCTGTTCGTTAAACGTCAAATATTAAACGACAAAAATTGGTTTTGTGCACAAAAATTATTTAGTTTTCTATAAACGTAAAGTAATGGTTTGTGATTTTTTTTTCAAGAAGGACGAATTTAGTCCAGTTATAAAATTTGGTTAATTTTCCGCAGCAAATTCTTTTATAAATTTTAATCAAATTAATCATTACGAATACAAAATTTGACAGTTCATTAACCAAATCGTACACTTAACCAAATGGGTCCAGTCAATACAGCATTTGACAGGATTTTTGTATATATAGCCTCCTCATGGTGTTCTTGTTGAAAGACTGTAATTAATTTACCTGTTCTATAATTAATTTAAGTATTCTTATCAATAAGTTTTCTTATCAAATTATTATTAAAATTTATTAAACTTATTTAATTTATTCAAACTGTTCACATTAAAATTTGTTTGGACTTTTATTTGAACTTGAATATATCTACCTAGCTCTATTACAGTTCTCAAAAAAATTATCAAAAGACCCCATCGACATGAGCACTACTAACAAATTTTACAGGGGGGGGTGGTGGTAGTTGAGGGTTAAAGTCTCTATTACTTCACGTAGGTAGGTGCTGTTATGTATAGGATTTCATCTTAGCTATACCTATATTCAATATTTCTTGGCAAGCTGTGGTGGGAAGAAAATAATTCATCAAATACCTAATTCTATGGTAAAAACATATCAATCATAAAATATGATTTACTAAATTGATATAACAGCTCGGCAATATAGCTATTCCAATCTCCTGTGGTGTAGTTGTACAAGTAGTTCTCAAAGAAATGTTTTTTTTTTTTTTATTCCAGGTCAATTGTCATAAAATCTTTTAAACTAAAACCACTCTCGCAAACAACTATAGATACATATTCTAATACTTGAAAAACACTTTTCATTCTCAGAGATTTTTATTGTCTTCATTTAGTCACAATGAGGCACTTCAGAAGGACTCGTGTGGTGTAGTAATTGTTGTATGGACAAGTAGATCAAGCAGCTGCTCATTAAAATCTTTATGAAACTCTTGAGCTACTTAGGTACCTCTACCCTATACAAATTGAATAAAAATGATAAAAATGTCAATATGTACATAATGAGCATATAAAATTTTCCCTTCCCTGTAAAAAAAAAAAATCAAACACTACTTACAGGAAATTTTCGTTTAGTTTATTATAAATGTGGTTCAATATAATTAATCTGAAACAAACTTGTTGTGTCACGTGCTTGATAAAATTAAACCGAAAAAATTCTTTTTTTTTATTATTTCCAAAGACAAGAGGTACCTACCTACCTATACCTACCTTCATACCTTTGTTTTTGTTTTGTTTTGCACCTCTGTGTTTTGTGAATCGATTCCATCCATCTTTTCTTTTACCTGCAAAATTATTTTTTTTTCTCTCATTTTTCACCTGAATTATCCCACTTCACTATATACCCTACCTTACCGTTACTATATATACCTACCTACATATTATATAGAAGGAGTTATATTCTCTAGAACTATACAAACCAACACAAAAAGCAAAACACCTACATACACATACATACAAAAAAAATCATTCAAAGTAATATGTCTGTATGTGTATATGAAGACAAAAAAAAATCCCAAATTAGTACAGCACTCTGAAAAAGGACACCAACTTGACAGATTTACACCTTAACATACCTCGTTTATTTTCTGTGAGGGTGATTTATGACCTGCTATGGAAAAAGACACAGGGAAAGAAGGATATATAATGCCATAAGTATGTCCTGGAACAATTTCATTGTGCAAATTGAAAGTAAAAAAAAAAAACAACAACAACAAGAACAACCAACCATCTAAGGAAAAACAAAAATGGAATATCTTAGTAGGTATATGCTCAAGCTCAAGTAGGTATACGAGTAGGTATAAGATATGCGAAGGTGATGAAATCTTCTCCTGTTGCCTTTTGGTTTTCATTAGGATTCATTCATGACACTTAAAATTTATACATTTCAAATAACCGTCATTTTATTATTTTATTTTAATTTTTTTTTTTTTTGATTTTTTTTTGTTGTTGCTTAGATTAAAGTATCTTCTTATAAAATATTTGTTTGTATCTTTGAAAATATGCTGTCGTTAAAATGTTTAATTAGATACACCTTATTATACAAAAGTTCAAATCTGATTTATTTGATAAGATGATGTCTAAGGAATTCAGACTCTAGAAAAAAAAAATGGTTTGAGATAAATATTATGTGGAGAAATAATAAACAGGTATCTATATAAGATAGAAATTCAATCAATTCGAGATTTGTTGAATCATTAAATCTGTAGAATTGATTTGTATCCAAAGATTGATTACCAACAAATACGAGTTTGATAATAACATCGTTAGATCAGTTTTCAAAATAAAAATAACGTTTACGGATGTTCAATGGAACTTTTGTTCTAAGAACTAAAAGAAAAAAAAATAATTATACCTACTCAAACTGTGTATCTCTATAAGCGTAAGGAAAATTAAATTAATATACGTAAACACAAACAAATTTATAGGGGACTAGCTGATCCGCCCGGCTTCTCATGGAAAATTTTTATTAATTTTTTTTTTTAGTGACAATAAAATTTATATGAACTTCAAACAACTCTTTACAATGAATTTTTCTTGTCACCAACCCTTTTTCTATATCACCACAATCCACCCCTAGAAGTATGCAATTTTGGGTTTTCACGATTTTCTGAGTTTTCCGATCGAAATTTTAAATTTTCGGCTCCTAAGTGTGTTTACCTGGTTCAAGATAATTCCAACAAAAAAATCTCCATACTAATCGAATGATGTTCAAGCGAGTTATGTGCGTACGAACAAAAGGCAATTTATTTTGATATGTATATATTTATAGGTATATATAAGAAAGAAAACTTGGAAAAAAGCTCGGTAAATAACAAAAGATTATTCCTAATAAATAAAAGATTATTCTTAATTAAACAAAATAAAATAAAATAAAATAAAATGAAATAAAGCCTACATAATAATAAAAAATAATATTCAATGAAAATTACTAACTTATGTAATTGAAAACAAAATAACATTTAATTTAATCAAATTATTCCTAATGAAAAAACAAATAAACTAAAATCCCTAAAAAAAATAAAAAAAAAAATTAAATTTAATTAAAATAAAATATTAATTTTAAATACTAAAATCCAGCGATGCCGATGTGGTACGATCGTGCACTTTTGGCACTTTTTCATTTAAATGGACTGTTGCACTAAAAGCTTTCATATGCCACTTTCATTTTGATATAGTAAAATAAAATATTTGAAGAACAAAAAAATAATTCTTAGAACGTTTATAAGGCACAAAAAAGCACGCACATTACTAAACGTGATCTTTTCAAATATTAGGTGTGTTCCTTTACTTTGAAACTCCGTTCATATTTGTGTGAATTTCTACCCATTTCATTTTTGTATATTAAACTTTGACAGATTTTGCACAAAGATTCAAAGTAACGGTACTAGGCTATTTTCTGTTAGATTTGGTTATATTGTTTAATGTTTGGGAAATTGTCATTCGTGATTTATTTTTCTTTGAAAACTTGTGTTTGTGCTTAAAGATATATTAAGACCAAATTTTTCTAAAACTTTGTCATGGAGAACTCGCCATATGCATTAAAAAAAAAAAAAAAACAATTTAGGAATTGGAAATTTCGAAACCAAATTTTTTTTCATCCATAATTAAATTTGCTCGTAAAAAGTTTTAATTCTTTCTTTTAAAATGAATCGTCAGTAGTTTAAGTCAAGACTATCTGCAAATGAAAAAATCTATAAGCCATTACAAGAGTTTTAATTTTCATTGAGTGCGAAGAACTTCGTAATTTGGAAAATACAATAATGACTTAGTTTTGTAATGAAGTGCTGCAATTAATAAATTTTTTGAAATGGTATGACATTTTTTATTTTCATTGGTGGCATGCAGTGGTTTAAAATGGCACCTTTTGCTGGCAGCGGTGGCACTAACAAAAAATTATTTCCGGCAACGCTGCTAGAACTACTGATAAGACTCTGATTATCGGCTTGGCAGTCGTGAAATGGCTATAACTTGGGCCTATATATCTGGGAAAATAAGACAGCGAAGGTTATGTCGACATAAGCGATTTTTCGGTTTTTAGTAGTTCACAGTTTGAGATCTACTACTCTGTCTCACCCCCATTTTGAAATCGCATTGACGATTCAAAAGCTAAAATTAACATTAATTATTTTAAGATTTTAGACAAAAATGCGATTTTATCGAAAGCTCTTTAACTAACATATAAGCTACTGTCTTACTGCCACAGATATGTACCTGGTGGTAGCTCACTCAAGTGATGTTGTTACATCCAAATCTTCAATATTAATACAGGGTGTCCCGAAATCACCCCCTCAGAAGAAAACCATGAGTTCCTGAGGTCATTTCAAGTCGAAAAACTTAAGAGGTAATTTTTCTTGCTTTCGCTTCGTTTTCGACTAATAACGGTTTTTATGATTTTTATCTTTTTTTCCTTTGACTGGTTCTAACTTTGCCAAACTGCAACCGATTTTTTAAACTTTTTTTATTTAAACAAGAACACTTAGATATTTGTATCTACCATACAACTTTTTTCTGTGTGGATAACGCAATTTATCATCAAACACATTTTTTAAACATTTTTAGGTTGTTTTTTTGACTTCGATATGATTTTTTTCACAAAAACACGTCATTAAGTACCTAAAATATTTTTTTTATTATTATGAAAGTCCAAAACTTAACATTTTTTACTTAAAAATACATTAAAAATTATTAGAAAAATAAAGAGAAAAAGCAAATCATAAAAACCGTTATAAGTCGAAAACGAGAAAATTACCTAATAAGTTTTTCGACTGGAAATGACCTCAGGAACTCATGGTTTTCTTCTGAGGCGGTAATATCGGGACACCCTATATAATGGTGGGAAAGCTTGACAGCGTAAATGCGACTGTGTTGTCACACAAAAATCCTTTTCAACTGAATATTTGGTATCTTATAATAATTGTGTTTGTATAGTACATTATTTGTTTTGTTCATCATATAGAAACATTCGTTTCTATTTTAAAAATTGTCAAAACTCAAACTGCATCAATTTTTTAAGGATATTTTAACAACTTTAAGTTCTGGTTATTCTAAAACTGCCAAAACACTGTAAAACACACAAAAAAGAAATGAGGTGAGGTAGCAGCAGCTCCACAAAACATCAATCTAAGGAGATATTCCAATTTAAAGTAATCACTCTTCCTGTCACTAATTTTAAAATTTACATCAACCCTTCTTCAAAATTCCAAAGAATTTCTGTTTCCCAATTTTGTTCTAGTTTTTAAGAAAAATTCCTAATTCGTGCTTTCAATGAATTTGCATCAATGAAAGATGTATATCGTGACTTTATTTAATTTAATTTAAAAGACCTATTTTAAAGAAGAAAAAAAAATAGATTAGTTTTCGTTTATAAGATTGAGTGGGAATATATAGGTACATATCTATGTATATATTTATATATATAGTTTTTCTTGAAAGAATTTTTCTTTTCCATCACCTAACACCACACAATAAAATTCGGGTGTGGGGAGAGTCAGACCAGACTAGACCAGACCATATAGTCACTTCTTATAATATGTCTGTTCGATGAGATTTATCACAAAGTCAATGTGGCATGTCGTCCCCTCTAATTAGTAATTTGGTATTGGATAATGAATGACTTTCTTTGCTTTTGAGAAATGATAATAATTTACTTTTGTTGACAAATACCGAAAAATTGTCATTAGTTTTTATTATACCTAATGATTTTAAATATTATTATTACAATCATTTCCATATACAACAAAGAAATCATAAATAAATATTTTTTTTCTATTATTATTATTATTTAAAGAGGAAGCGCCTTTATATAGATTTAATGTTATTTTCAATTTATTGCTTTTTTTGCAGTTGTGTTTTTTTTTTCTTTTCTAGATATGAATCAATTTTTGAACTTTGAGTTTATTTATCGCGCAGTGAAAATAATTTAAATTTTTATTGGATTTTTATGTTCCCTAATTTTTGATGGCAATACGGGAATAACTAGCAGGTTAAATAGACATATACCTATGGTAGATTAGATATTATAGACAGGCAGACAAAATACAAAATACAGAATACAGAAACAAATTGTTGTCAATTTTGTATTCACAATAATCGTGTTTTATTAAAACCTCGAGTTTGATTTTTTTTGAAAAATTTGCAAAAATTATAAAGAAAATTAATTTGATTTAATTTCTAAATCTGTTTGTTAATAGTTTTTCGCAACCAAAGTTTAAAATTATTGTTTAAATATCATTACAATTTTTTATTACGCAGTCCCTATTTTTAATCAAAACTATAACTTGTGTTAGTTAAAGTGTAAAATACATAAACATTCTATTTTGATGATTTAGTCAAAATGTGTCACGTTTCAAAATGTATACAAATTCATTAGGAAAAATAAATTGAGTTATGTAATTGAAATTTCTCTATATAAACCTCCCAAACCTAACAATTGTGTTTTTTTTTCTTATTTATAAATAAACCATTCCATTGGGTCTTTTAATTTTTGACCCAAGAAAGCACATCTATCATTAATATCTCTTATAGAAGAACCGTATACATAAATAGGTATATGAAAACCACTTGGGTCCATTTAAAATTTAGCATTTCGAAATTTGTGTCGCCAGAAAATACATAATTCGTAATCCTAAATTCAAGTCACTTTTCAAAAGCTATTTAAAACTCTTGAATCAAAAAAACAAAAAATAATTGAGTGTACTTAAAAAAAAAAAAGAATATTATTTTATCTCCATCTATACTTTATGTAACTCGCAAAACAATTAGGTTTAAAGAGAAAACAAAGAAAACTGGGTCTTATCCCAAGGGAAGAAATATATTTTCATAAGACCATAAAGAAAACTGCAGAATTTTAAGTAAAGACGAATAAAAAAAAAAAACAAAAATTCCACGCAAGTTGGTTTAAAAAATTGAACAAAAAAAAAATGAATTCACACTTACTGATGCATAATAAAATTATAATTGTACTCTAGGGAAGTTGAGTCCTTTTAATTTGTTGACGATTTCATTTTCTTTTTTTGTCTTCCTTGAAAATTAAACATCTCGCCCACAATAATCTTGATGCGCTCGACCTGCCCGCTTTGAACGTTTTGCTCGCCACTTTACTTTCTCCCCCATGAAAAAAAGCCATAAAGAACAACAACCAAAAAAAAGAAAACACTTTAAACGAATGATTAAGTGGATGTTACAAAACAAAAGAAAAAAAAAAAGAAAAAAAAAATTGGGGAAAACACAAAATATAGAATAACCTCATATAAAATACATAAATATTGTATTTTTTTTTTATTTAAAAAATACAACTTTATTATACTCTCTACCCAAACCCCCACAATATTCAAGTTTCCTATCAAAAAGAAAGGAAATTACTTCCGGACGTGTACTATAATGTATAAATAAGTTTGAAGGCGAGGCGGCAAGGTGGCGGTGGCGATGCGCGATTGTTTGGGGTCAATTTTATATTCAGATATCTATTATTTATGTTCCTGTTTTAGTCCTGCTGTTTTGCATTAGAAATTTATATTAAGCACTTATCATGGTTGGTTTTTTTGTTGTTATTTGGATTGAGGACTCGGACTTATATACTCGTATACTAAATAAACCAATATAGCTTTTCTTTCAAATTTACCATAAATAAATCGGACTTGTTATTCATTTTTTTTTTACTTCTTAGATTTTACTAAGTTACATTAAGTTAAGTGATAATATGATTTTTTGAATTTGATAAATATTTATTTTGATCTAACCAAAAAATGGAACACGAATATACGGGTGGGTCAATAAAGTCTCTAGAAATTAAATTAAATGGAGTTGCTTTGATACTTTAAATCCAACAATTTGCCTTTTATAATAAGTTTCTTTCAAAACATCAAATTTGTCTGACATGATCTGTCAAAAAGTTTTGCTGTCACATCCATTTCTCTTATAGACGCCTACCAGCATTTTTGTAAAAATAGAAAAATGTGAATATCGTTATTGCTTTAAATAATTTGATTTTCTTGAGAATTTCAAAAATAAACATCAGTTAAGAGTTTCACTTAAAAGACAGAAGATTTTAAACAATAATTTGAGGTAACTTGACGTGAATCGAAAGCTTCAATCGAATCGTATAGCAAAATAGGGCTAAGTGTCCAACGATCCACCCGGTTTTACATGGAATTTCCCATCAGCATTTGAAAATAAAATTTGTAGAATCTTTAAACAACACTTTACAATGAATTTTTTGGCACGCTCAAATAGTTTTTATACACAAATGTAGCAGTTTGCGAGCGTAACGCCATCTGTTGGAGATTTTATTTTTGTACAGTACAAAATTGTAGCAGATTGTCAATTCCATTGTATTTGTCAATCAACATTAATTTCTCATTCCCATAAAAAATGGAAAATTTTCTGATATCGCCACCATATATATGTAGGTAGTAGGTATACGGATTTTTACAATTTTCTGACTTTTCCGTTCGAAATTTCCAATTGTATTTACCTGATTCAATATAAGAATCCAATAATAAATTCCCCAGTAAATCAGATGTTTTTCAGCCGAGTTAGAAACAAAAAACCAATTATTTTTGTGTAAATGATTATTTTTCGTGCTAGAAAAACAACCATCGCCCAAACAAAACAGAAGCTTCAAAAGTATTATATAAAACCCGCATCCACCCACTGATTTACTTAATTTTGGTGCATGAGACGACAGAACAGGTGACGCCATACATTCTGGTCGCCCAATTGAGGTCACACGCCAGATATAGTCGCTAAATTCCGACGGTATGATATTGGACAAACTGTGATGTCTGTCAAGTTAGCATTACCATTTCAAAATTTTAAGATTCTAACAATTGGATTAATTGTCGTGAATTAGTCGTAAATTTGTCGTGAAAGAAAAAAATTTGTCGCGCGAATTAAGTTTGTAACAAACGTGATTAGAAAAAAAATATTTTTTCTATTCCTTTTGGAATATTAATTTTTGACTTTATGCGTTCACATCAACTTTAGAACTAAACTCTAGATACAATGTTTTATTAAAATGCACTTAAGGTGCCAAACAATATTTCTTGGAAATGCACAGAAGGTGCAAGACAAGGGTTTAATGTTTCAGTGGAATATGCATAGAAGATGCACAACAAAACTATGTAACATGTGCACAGAATTGGTGCACATTCAAAGGTTCATATTGCCCATTATCGTGGGAACGTATGCAAGTTGCAAGTGAGAGCTTGCATATTGGGATATTCTTTGTATTCTTTGAAATTCTATAACTCGCGCTTTTTTTAAAAAATAACCCCTGGTAATGCTAACTTGACGGTCAAGTTAGCATTACCACCGCTTAAAAAAATTCCAAAAAAAAATTAAGTACGTCATTTAATGTCGTGAATTTGTCGTGAAAGAAAAAAATTTGTCGCATTACCACAAATTTGATTTGCTGTATTTTTTTATCTATTTGATTTTTGGATGTGGAATTTGTCTAAACAATTGTCGCTCAACGTCCTTAAAAAAGTTGTGTCAAAAAATAATTTGTCGCGCCTCGTTTTATCAAAAAATCACCTAATTATGACGAAATACCCAAAAAAATTATTTTCAATTAATTCAGCATTACCATAACTTTGATTTGCTGTATTTTTTTGTCTATTTGAAATCAAATCAAATTTGTGGTACCTCATGCTGGATTAATTGAAAAATGCAGTTTTGGGGTATTTCGTCATAATTAGGTGATTTTTTTTTAACAAAAAGAGGCGCGACAAATTATTTTTTGACACAACTTTTTTAAGGACGTTGAGCGACTTATTGTTTAAACAAATTCCACATTAAAAACTCTTTTGGATAAAAAAGTACAGCAGCTCAAAGTCGTGGTAATGCTGTATTCCTCGATGGAATGCAATAGTAAAGATTTTTCGAAATTGAAAAAAAAATTTCCGAATCATGAAAAAAAACATGATAACTATTTTTTTTTTAATCAGCAACACTGGATACAACGGTCATGGTGGAATGTATGACTTTTTGCAAGGAATCACAACAACAATTCGTGTGCAAGTCATTGGCGTGCTATTTTTTTTTAAGTGGCATTTTTCCCAATTCAGTGTCGTGAACGTGCATCAGGTGCCATTGCTTTAGAAAAAGCTCATCCATATAAGCCCTGTATACTGAAAATTTTGTCCGTATTCGCAAAGACAAAATTTCATATATATAAAAAAAAAATTGTGGTTCGTAGAAGAACCAGGGTGGTAGAACCTAGTGACTTACAACTCTTAACCAATTCTGTAAATGTGTAAGTTCAACTTTTATGTAATCCAAATGATTCTACAAACATAAAGACAGAGAATGAAAATTCCTTAAATCATATTTTTATTACACAAAAAAAATACAAAACAAAAGAAAAAACAAAATTTCAACCAAAAACAATAAATTAATCATTGATTTGGCTAATATTCAACTTTCCATTTTCATGACAACAAAAACAGTAGAATTTTTTAGCACGACTTTTATTTTTTTCTTTTTTTTTTCTATATGAATGCATTTTTTTTTAATTTTTCGGCCAGTCGCCAATAAAATGGCAATGGCATTATTCCAAAATCGAGGACAATGGGTGGGCATTTTTGGATAAACCGAATCGACTATGTTATATTCCTATAAAAAATGGGCAAAACACAAAAAAAATCCTAGACTTTGCTTTGGAAGAGCTTAAAACCAGGTCAATGGTTGCTTATATTGTTACTACTGCATACCTACTTATACTATATACATATACCTACATAAAACTGTATTTATATATAAATAAAATACATATAAAAGTATGTATATTCCATAGACATACCTATATACACAGTCGAAAATGATAATGTTGATGATGAAAATGACAACGACAAGGACGAAGAGAAAAAGGATGTTCTGATGTAGTTCGTATATATATATAAATTTCTATGTATATATGTATGTATAGGTACTCTTATATGACAGGAAACTATGGATGCAATGTACATTATAGTCTTCACCCACATAATGTGTCCTTTCTTGTTCGTCCGTCCATTTTATAAGCAATAATGGATGAAATAAACTCAAAAATTTTCAGAATATAACGACCACTGCCAAAAATGAACTCCTTCTCATTCTATCTTTCTTATATAACAATGTACGATATCAGTTATGCAATATCTTCTCTTATAACAATTTTAACGTTGTCTATATGTATATATGAGTAGAAGTAGGTATGTTGTTTTTTTTTTTCTTTTTTTGCTTATAGTTTATTTATCTTTATCTATTTGTCCTACTGAACATAGTTTGAAGTGTATAGTTTTGTGCCCATTTTCATTGCAATATAATGGTCTTCTTTTGTGACATAATAATGATCACAATAACAAGTGGATAAATTTTAAGAAAATAAAAAAAATGGAAATAATCGGTTGGTAACTCTTGCATAAAACATAAATAAATATTTAATGATTTTTATAAGTTCTTTTTTTTTTTATTTATAATTTTTGTAATATAAGTAAAACCTTTTTTTATCAATAACATTAAAATAGGTAAACCACTAAACGAATATAGGTCACCAAACCTTAAGTAAAAGCAAAACTATAAGAAATCAAGTTTGTAGAAGTAGATATGTATGTTGAACAAGCGATTTTTCATTATGATATTATTTTTCACTTAACAATTATAACTTAAAACTAACTAGCCGGGTATCGCATAGAATTTTTCATCAATTTTAACATTTTAAAAAGATAAAATAAAATAATGTGGGGCTTCAAACAACTCTTGTTTTTTTTGCTAGTTCTAATAATTTGTATACAAAAGTCAAAAATGTAGCAGTCTTAGAGCGTAACGCCATCTATATTGGCGATCCCATTTTCGAGAAGGCCAAAATTAGAAGATTGTCAATTCTGTGTGTAAGTGTTTGTAATTACTTAGAATCAATATTTTATCCTTCCTGTACAAAATTTAATTTTTAGATAGGTAGGTATCTCCACAATCAACTCCTGAAAGTATGCAATTTTGGGTTTTCACTGCAATTTTTTGCAACTTTTCCGGTCGATTTTTGGCTGCGTGTGTTTACGTGGTTCAATTCTTCAATAACTTTAGACTCAACTAACCTATTGATCCTTTCCATTCGAAGGCTTATGCTCAATTTTTAACTGTGACAGAAGACGCAGATATTTCAGCCGCGATCATTAGAAAGCTTACCTAGTGCCTAGCTGCCAGCCACAGTTTTACGGTTAATGGGTGCACGATAGCACCGGTAATCTATCCTTTCTATACAAACCATATAAAGGATGTTTCAATAGGGACTTCCGAACTTTGACCAAATTAAATAATAAAATTGTTTTATCAAAATGGGTGTTCTGTTCAGGCAACATTCCGCACGCTTTGTTCATTTTACGGTCACCATGATCGTCCTTCTGATAGGTGGTGGATAAATATGAGTCCATTGGTTCAGTAAACGATCAACCAACACCCGTACGTAAGCGAAACCCAAGATCTGCAGAAAAAACGCCGCTGTCTGCTGTGATAGTGTGCACGAGAATTCGAGGCAGTCGATTTCGTGTCGCTCACAAGAACTCGCCCTTTCGCAGACCACAACTTGGCGAATTTTGCATCGTGACCTGGGACTGCACCCGTACAAAATTCAACTGACCCAGGAGCTGAAGGTAAATGACCATAGACAACGACGTGTTTTCGCTGAATGGGCTTTTTAGCAGTGGGGCCTGTTTGTGGATGAATGGATACCTGCGTTAACAATGAAGCGCTCGAGACTATTAATGTCATGATTTGATAGATAACAAGGATCATTCTAGTAGAATTCTCCCAAGTAGAGCCTACGTCTTTGAGATAGAGCAGGACATGTTAGGAGAAGGTGAGGAATCGATTCTTCCTCTTTTTCGTCCATACAACTTCTGCAGAAGTCGTTAGAAAATACTCCAAGCCTTGTTGCGTGCTTGCCTATTAGACAGTGTCCAGTAATTACACCTACGACGGAGATAATATGCAGTCTGCTTAGAGATATTAAGTTCCTAGAGCGCTTTAGATCCAGCATAGGACAGATCTGTTTTGTGGCCTAACATGTGGCAATATTATTTTACCTATAAGATTAGTTTTCTCTATTGCATCTTTCTTTAGCATGAGTTTTACAAGCAGCGATGGATATACCAGTATTTGTCCGATTTGACAGTATAGGTAGTATAGTTCCACTTTTGGCGAATTCGTCTGCTTTACAACTGCCTGGAATATTCCTATGACCCGGCACCCAGCAAAGGTGAAAGTTGAACTGCTGTGCCATCTCCATGAGAGATTATCGGCATTTTAGGGCAGTTTTTGAATTTGTAGACACAGAATCCAGAGATTTAATGGCTGCTTGGCTATCCGAAAAAATACGGATATCTGTGGTTGATATCACGTTTTCTTTGAGCCAAGACATAACTTCTTTTATCGCCCAAAATTTCGCCTAGAACACGCTTGATTGTGATTGGGAACACGGAAGGAGAGACTTAGTTTCAGCCTGTCTGAGTATACACCTCCACCAACCCCGTCATCAGTTTTAGAACCATCAGTATAGAAATGGATTGATTCATTTTCAAGGAAAGTTAGATCCTTCCAGAGAAGGAATGGAAGGAATGGTAACCTGAAAATTTTTATGGAACTGTAGCTGTGGGATGGTGTAATCAGTTATACTTGGGAGTGTTCTGAATAAGTTCAGAATGATCAAGTGGCCAATATCATTGTTGGATCATTGTGAGGAGGCTTTAAGACGTATGGCTGTGCTTGCCGCCGTTTGTTTACAGAATATATCGAGAGGTGTGAGATGGAACAGAATATCCAATGCAGCGGCAGGAGTTGTACAGAGTACTCCACCCATGCATCGGCAAGCTGAAAATTGGACCTTGCATAGTTTGCCAACATTTGGTGTTTTATCTAGGGCGGTCCACCATACTGACACACCGGATGTTAGAATCGGTCTGACAGATTACAAACTTCTTTTGGTCTGAATTGGATGATATGGACACCAATGACTTGTTGTTTCAACAGGACGGCCGACGGCGCTACATGCCATACAGGTTAATTCACAGTAGAAATTTTGTACGAGCGATTCGATGGCATAATGGTCATCTCACGTGGATGTGATTTGAACTGGCCACCGAGATCGTTCGATTTGACCCTTTTAGACTTTTTCTTCTAGGATTTTCTGAAGTCGCTGGTCTTTTCAAATAAGCCACACACCACAGCGGCCCTAAAAGCCAACATATCCCATGCCATCATTCAAATTCAGTCTGATTTACGCGCCAAAGTCGTGGACATTTCGGTAATAAAAATTTATTTTCTGCTAACTTGATTTAAAATTATAAAATTAACAGAGCATACATATGTAAACCAGTGTTTAAAATGTTAAAATATGCATAAATTCTAATTGCGAACAATGTTCTTGGTTCGTGAAAACAACAAAAGTTTTAAAAAAAAAAAAAAAAAAAAAAAAAACATTCACAGGATTTATTGCAATTATGTTTTCTCAGAATCGATTTCTCTATTGAACAAAATAAAATGAGAAAAGGAGTGTAGAGACTGGAGACTGTATGGAGTGAAGTTGGAGTTGAAGACCCTTTGCACCTCTTATCCGATTCTATTTTCGAACAGCAAACTTTATTTCCATTAAATGAACTCCAATCAAAAGACCATATGCCGCCACCGCCGCCGCCGCCGCTGTTGCGCCATATATCCACAATCCCACATCCATATAAACAGAGTCAGAACCAGACCCATAGAACCACTGCAGCGAGCGACTCCCTATGGACGATTGAGTAATAATAAGAGTGCAGCACACTAAAGTCAAAAGTATTTCCTTTCCACTTCATCAATTCTAATTGAGAGGAATTGCATTTTATTATTATTTTTGTTCTCCTTTTGTATATACGTACGTCGTACACTTCTTCCGTTTGAAGATGCCTCTTCTCTTCAAGTTTTTTTTTTTTTTATTTTACTTTTACTTTTTTTTTATGTTTTTGCATTTCACCGTGCTCCTTAAGAAACAATCTCAAAGATTATTCTTGTTTTTTTTTTTTTTATTATTTGTATCTTTATTTTGTTGTTGTTGTCGATGCTACTGCTATGTTATTTTGTACCATCAACCAATTTTCGCAGAATCAAAAAGTATAGATATGGAATATGTAGATATATAGTGAAGCTGCACAAGCAATAAGGAGAGCTAGTATAGTAAGCCAGAGCTGACTGAATTGAACACAGAAGTGAAGAAAGGGGTTTCAGAAAATACACTTTTCAAGCATAAAAGGGGTTTTATATAAAATAAAGAACGATACATTGGTTGGTCGAAGAAGTTATAAAGGAGACCACATCATAAAGTATAAAACCAGAGATGCCATATTATACCTTTATATAAATAGTTTATGTAGGTAGGTATATGAAATAAAGTTTTTTTTTTGTTCAAGAAGCTTGTTGTGGTTTTGGGATGTTGAATATACATTACATACACATATATTTATTAAAAAAAAAGTTTCTGTAGTACGTGTATAAACCTACCTTAGCTTGTCATTTCAAAATTTTTGTCTAAGGGGTTTTAATTCTAACAGTCTTTTTCTTTAACTTTGTTTTCAAGTTTTTTGGTAGGTATATCTTTGGCAATCATGTAACAACTTTATTTTAAGTTAGAAAGGTCTGCCGAAGCAATCAGGCCTACAAATGGATGAAGATATATACAGGGTGTCCCGAAATCACTGCCTCAGAAGAAAAGCATGAGTTCCTGAGGTCATTTCAAGTCGAAAAACTTAAGAGGGAATTTTATCGTTTTCGCTTAGTTTTCGACTTATAACGGTTTTTATGATTTGTATTCTTTTTTCCTTTGACTGGCTCTAACTTTGGCAAACTACAACCGATTTTTGAATTTTTGTTTGTTTTATTTAAACAAAATAGTTTATTCGTTTTAATTGGTTTTCATAAAATATTCATACTTTCTTGATTTTCATTTATTTTTTGTTTCTATTTTTTTTAATAATTTTAAATGTATTTTTAGGTAAAAAAATGTCAAGAATTTTAAAGAAAACATATTGGGCTTTCATAATAAAAAGAAAAAAAATATACTTAATAACGTGTTTAAAAAAAAATAGTATGGAAGTCAAAAAACAACCTTATAATGCTTAAAAAAAGTTTTTGATAATAAATTGTGGGAAAACCGTTATCCACACAGAAAAAAGTTGTAGGTATAGTATAGGTAAAAATTTGTAACTGTTTTTGTTAAAATTAAAAAATTGGTTGTAGTTTGGCAAATGTAAGAGCCAGTCAAAGGAAAAAAGCACACAAATCATAAAAACCGTTATAAGTCGAAAACGAAGAGAAAACGAGAAAATTTCCTCTTAAGTTTTTCGACTTGAAATGACCTCAGGAACTCATGGTTTTCTTCTGAGGCGGAGATTTCGGGACACCCTGTATATATATGTATGGGTAGGAACTAGGAAGGTATTACCTACATAAAACAAAAACTTTTCGATGTGATTTAATCATGTTGGAATTCTTTGAAAATATGTTTCTTATTTTTTTACTTTTAATTAAGTTAATTCTTTAAAAAGAAATAATAAATATGTAAACGAACGATATTTTTAACAAACAAAAAATAAAACTTATGTCTTTATGAAAAACGAAAAGTTAGAAACTTTTGAATTCCCCTAAAAACAAAAAAGGACTTTATACTTAAGTTTAACTGATCAGGAATAAAATATCTCAAAAATTAGGCTTTAATTTAAAAAGGATTTAAATGTTTTGATAATTTCTGAAAATATCATGGGCTTTTTGTTAAAACCTCGTGACTTTCAAGGCTCTCCCAAACCAACCCGAAATCGTAGCGAATCATTCACAATAACACAAAATATGACAAATACACAACTTTAAAAAACAACAAAAATCTGTCGTCGGCGAATGTTTCGCGTTGGTTTGGGAGAGCCTTTAAATGTATTTCATAATCACTATATTCAAAAACAAATGCCTCGTTATACTGTATTATGTTTTCTTTTTCCTTTATCAACCAATTTTAAAACCTTCTCAGACGTATTTATAGTTATTTATATTTTTTTTAATTTAAATTATACAAATAAAATAATCTAATCTAATTATAAAAAAAATCTTATTCAAAATGGTTCGAAATATGTAAGCATGTAGTTGGAAATATGCTTTAAACATCAAATAAAAATGTTTATCTATATACAGTAGAATCTTTAAAAGATGAACGTTTCTATAAGATAAACAGCTTACAGCTCGGAAAGTTGAAAGAAATAATTCCACATTTCAGTGTTTAAAAAGATGAACGAGTTGATATTTTGTAATTGAAAAGATGAACTCTTTATTCCTAACATATTTCTTTGCTCTTTAGTCCCTTCTGAACAGTACTTTAGGGTTTGTTTTAACTTGTTATGTGAAAAATATTTAATGTTTGTATTTATAACTATATCTTCTCCCTCAACCAAATTGTTGATGCTCGAAAAGATGAACAATTTGAAAAGATGAACGGGCTATGTTTTATATCTGTTCATCTTTTCGAGATTCTACTGTAACTTGAGCGGCTGTCCAAAGTTAGACAACGCTATATAAATACGTCTGCAACTACCTATATGTTTTTAAAATTTCATTTTATAATTTTTTTGTGTCTCGAAGAATTTTTAATTTTCGACTAACGAAGTTTTAACAAAAAGGCGAAGATATGAGATTTCCCGGACTTATCGTAACCACTCATATCATACCCAATAAGCTAAAAAACTTTGTGGAAAAATATGTATGTATAGGTATCCCGACAGAAATGTTATTATTTAAAAAAAATCTCGATGCTATGGCAACACTATTTAAAAAAAAAAAATAGTGCATCGATTAAATAAAAAAACAAAAAGCTATTCTGAGAAACATCAAAAGAAGTCAAAGTATGCAGTATATATAAAAGAAAATAAAGCCGAATTTATTGTTGTTTTATTTTATATTTTTCTTGCAAAAACCTATATAGAATATTATTGCGCGGGTGCGTGCACATCAGGGAAGGGTAGGTATAACGTATACTGGGTAGTAGCTATAGGAATGCATGCGCCAAAATAATAAACGCAAAGAAAATGTGTGTCTTCTTTCAAGTTGATAGCAAGCGATTAGCTTAATTGATTTTAATTGAAGACTTTAATCGGTATATATATTGTAGATGTATATACGGATGCAATTGATTGAATGTATATTTTACGCTAAAAATATATAGATTGTATATACATCTATACGATATCTATCTGGATCTGCACAAAGAGAATTATACTATATGTAGAAGTTTAGGTATCGTTAAAACAAAGACTATTGTAATTGATAATTGTTTTACAGGTTAAGTGTAGTTTTCCACATGAATTACCTAGTTTATATTATTGGTTTTGTTTCAATTGAATAAACAATAAGGTTTCTTCGAAGAGATTATTTCTTTATAGATATGGAGTATGGTTATGATTAATTTATTTAAAGTTCACTCAAAATATCTTAGTCAAGATTTGTATATGTAAATAAATTATTAGATCAGATTTCGTGGGAATTCTTAAATAAAATTTTAAATAACATTATTCATTTTGAGTAAAAAAAATTCGCTAGAAGTCGGCTGAAAAAAATATTGGATACAAATCTGTGGCATAAGTCGACTTATGTCAAAATTGAGTTTAATACTGTAGGCTTTAATTGTGTATTCACAAATCCAAACAAACAAACATCATCAATTTACCTTATTATTTTAAAAATATTATATAATCTATTTACTTTATTCTAAGAATTATATGTATAATATTTATATTATTTAGTATGTATACCTATTTAAATAAATCGTATGATCATGCACATGCAACACTGTAAATTATATACATAAGCTGTACTCTACCATGCAAATTGTAAAAAATAAAGTTAGTTCTTGTCCACATTTAAAACTAATCAGTTGTCTTTTATTTGTATATCTGCCGTTTTCTCACGCCGTCCACATATCAGAAGTGGGATCAGTTTACCGCAAAAGAAAAAAAAATTCTTTTTGTACAGTCTCACAATTTACGTTTTTATGTTTTATGTTCGAGATTAGATTCTGTGTTTTACGTATAAAATAAAAGAAATAAACTTTATGGCTAAAGCACGGGCTGAGAGATTTGTGCAAGAGGCAACAGTGGTTTCTTTAAAAGAAAAGTTAAGTAATTTTGGACTTAGTACTGACGGCAATAAAGCCGTTTTGAAGATAAGATTGCAGGAGCACGTGGATGAGCTAGACGAACCTGAACTAAGCATTCACTTTCCTGATGCTCAAGATGAATCGGCATCCAGTGCCGAGGAAGAAGATAACCTCCAGATTGAAATCAACGCGCTTCAGGAAAAAATAAAAAAACAGCAGGAAATATTAATGCTCAAGGAAAAACTTGCAGCGCTTTGCAGAACAAGTGAAAGTGCCTCGTGTTCAATGTCATACAAAGACATCGAAGACACTGTGCCTTGTTTCTCCGGGGATGATAATTTTTCCATTAAGCAATGGGTGCGAAGTTTTGAGGAGGCCAGAACATTGCATAGGTGGGATGAGCAGCAATCATTTATTTATGCGAGACGGAATCTCAAAGGAACTGCCAAACTGTTCCTCCGTTCTTCCCGTTGCTCAAATTGGCTCGAGCTCAAGTCTAGCCTTCTTCAAGAGTTTCACCGAGCAGTGACGTCAGCTGATGTCCACGATACCCTGAGGAATCGAAAAAAGAGAAAGGACGAGAGTATTCACCAATATACACTAGCCATGCAGGAGATTGCATACCATGCTGACATTGAAGATGAAGACCTTATTCATTACATCATAAAAGGGATTCCTGATGCTTTTTGTAACAAACAGCTCCTTTTAACCGCAAAAAGTATCGATGACCTTAAACAAATTCTGAAGAAATATCAGAAAATGAAGTCTTTGACAACGGAGTATACACCTGCGTATTCAACACCGACGACATCTTCATTATTTAACACGAAGCGACCTGTTAACAGGTGCTTTAATTGCAACGAGCCCGGACATCTGGCCACGAGCTGCCCAAGGCCACGCCGAGAGAGAGGTAGCTGTTTTAAGTGTGGAAAGCAAGGGCATCTAGCACCCACTTGTAAGAACGTTAGGGTAACTGTTAACCCAAATGCAAATCCATCAACGGTACTACTGGTACAGCAACCAGAAAGTGAACCAGAACCTGAGGAAGACGAAGTAATAAATCCAGTTTTTAACGACGACTTTACACTTTATGTTAAGTACAGATTTTTAAGTAATTTTACTAATGATATCTTTGAATTTCAAGCAAATACTATGGTAGACACAGGAAGCCCTATAAGCTTCATTCAGGAACAATTTATACCATCTTTTGTAATCCTGCCAATAAGAGACGATGGCGTTCAATATTTTGGAATCAATGAAGCGAAACTAACCATACTTGGAAGAGTTAAATGTATTATATATGTAAGTGATAGTTCTTTAAGTTGCATGTTGCATGTAGTTCAAAATAAAACAATGACTAACTCTGTTGTTCTTGGCAGAGATTTTTTACAAGCAAGCAAAATTAAATTGAGTTATTCTAGTATTAATTTGATAAATCATGCAAAAAATTATGATAAAAAAGTTTTAAATACCTATACTACTTATTCAACAAATTATGATAAAAATTTTAACGAGATAAATTCAAACATTATAAAGACAAATTGTGATAGTAATTTTAACAGCAAATATGACAAAATGAAACCAAATGACGATAATTTCGCGATAGATATTTTAAATATAGATACTTGTTTCGACAAAAATGAATTTAATCTAACAATAAATAGAAACCTTACTTACGAAGAAACACAAAGAATTTACGATATTATGAAGCAAACAAATTTAGATAAAAATACTTCTCATTCAAATATTCCTTATGAAATGAAGATTAATCTTTCTAACGAAAATATAAATTTTAATTGTGCACCACGACGGTTGCCCTACATGCATACCGTTGAATTAAGACAAATTTTGGATGATCTTTTGAAACGAAAAATAATAAGGGAAAGTAATTCACCTTTTGCATCACCTATTGTCCTAACTAAGAAAAAGAATGGAACATTCAGGCTATGCATTGATTATAGGCAGTTGAACAGGGTGACGCAAAAGGATAATTACCCTCTTCCGTTAATAGAGGACCATTTAGACAGGTTAAAAAATAAAAAATATTTTTCATTATTAGATCTGAAAAATGGGTTTCACCATGTGAAAATGGCAGATGATTCCGTGAAATTTACATCATTCGTTACGCCCTTGGGGCAATTCGAGTACCTTTATATGCCATTTGGGCTTAAAAACGCGCCGGCTACGTTTCAGCGTTACGTTAACTCAATCTTTAAAAATTTAATAGCCGATGGTAAAATACTCGTTTATATTGACGATCTGCTAGTAGCCACCGAAACAAAAGAGGAGCATTTTTCTATTCTTGAAACAGTTGCAAAAATAATCTCGGAATTTAATTTAGAACTTAGATATGACAAATGTCTCTTTATGACCGAACAAATAACATACCTTGGTTACGAAGTGAGTGCGAATGGTATAAAACCTAATTCAAGTGGCTTAGCTGCCGTACAAAATTTCCCCACCCCAAAAAACATCAAGGAGCTGCACTCATTTTTAGGACTATGTTCCTATTTTAGGAAATTCATTCAAAATTTCTCAGTTATATCAAAACCACTTTACGATTTACTTAAGCAAAATGTTCAATTCAAGTTCGCTGAAAAAGAGATAACAACTTTTGAAATTTTAAAACAGAAACTCCTTCTAGCGCCAGTTTTGAGTATTTACTCGCCACATGCTGAAACTGAACTTCACTGCGATGCCAGTTCCCAGGGGTTCGGTGCAGTTTTGTTGCAGAGGCAACAAGATAAAAAGTTCCATCCCATCTTCTTCTTTTCCAAAAGATGTACACCTCCAGAGTCAAGGTATCATTCATTTGAACTTGAAACCCTTGCGATTATATACGCTTTAAGAAGATTTCGAACTTATTTAATGGGTATAAGTTTTAAAATTATAACAGACTGCAAGTCTTTAACGCTCACGTTAAGTAAGAAAATGATCAACCCTCGAATATCCAGGTGGGCGTTGGAGCTGCAAGAGTATGATTATATAGTTGAGCATCGAGATTCTGGTAGAATGAACCACGTCGATGCGTTAAGTAGGTGTCATAACATCCTATTGATTCAACCTGATTCTTTCGAATACGCACTTGCCTGTGCACAAAACAAAGACGCATCTATTCAAAAAATAGTTGAAACTTTGGAACATAGGCAACACCCACTTTATGAAATGATAAATGGTCTTATATACAGAAAAAGCAAAGACTCTGTTGCATTTTATGTTCCAAAACAGATGGAAAAAGTTGTCATCCAAACTCACCACGATGGTCTTTGTCATGTAGGAGCGGATAAAGTATTTGAATATATAAGAAAGGCATACTGGTTCCCCTTAATGAAACAGAAAATCAAGGATTACATCAAATTTTGTTTAAAATGCATCTATTTTTCGGTTCCCTCTGGAAAAAAGGAAGGCGAATTACATAGCATTCCAAAAGGTGATAAACCCTTTGATACAATTCATGTGGACCATTACGGACCTCTTCCAGCAGGTGTTAGAAATTTAAAAAAACATATTTTTCTCGTAGTGGATGGATTTACAAAGTTTACGAAACTATATTCGGTTAAAACTACAAACGCAAAGGAAGTCATACAATGTTTGCAAAACTATTATTCAACTTACAGCCGACCAAAAAGAATAATTTCAGATAGGGGGTCGTGTTTTACCTCCGAAGAGTTTTCTTTATTCTGTCGCGATGCTGACGTAACACATATAAAAGTTGCAACTCATTCTCCCCAGTCCAATGGTCAGGTGGAGAGAATGAATAGACTCTTGACTGCTATGCTGTCCAAAGAAACCGAAATCGAGCCGGGAGAATGGTCAAAACATTTGACTAAAATAGAATTTTCAATAAATAACACCATCAATAGAAGCACAGGAACGAGTCCAAGTGTTTTACTGTTCGGAGTTTCACAAAAAGGAGAAGCTTACGATAAAGTTCGCGAGTACCTTGAATCTCACGTATTTCAAAATGAACCTGCAAATATTGCTGAAGAAAGGGAAAATGCAAGTTTAAAAATCATGAAAAACCAGGCGATTAATAAAATTCAATATGACAAAAGTCATAAAAAACCACATCGTTATAAGGTAGGCGACTATGTTGTAGTTAAAAATATCATCACTACAGCAGGCGTTAACAAAAAACTCTTGCCGAAATATAAAGGCCCCTATGAAGTGTACGAAGTTTTGCCAAATGATAGGTACCGCATAAAAGATCTCGAAAATGTCCAAGTTTCTCGAATACGATATGAAGGGGTAGGTAGTCCGGAAAACATGAAACCGTATGTAGTAAACGATTAAAAAAAAAAAAAATTAAAAGAAAAATCAAATCAAAAATATACATAAATATAAAAAATAATAAGGAAAATCCATTCTATCGAATTTTCTTGTGACCTACAGTATAAATAATTTCGTTATTTAACTGGCGTTTTGCATAAGAAAAACTTTTAATCACGGCATGAATTTCGAAGTTAAAAAGTCATTTTGCTTTAAAAATGCTAAAAAGAAAAATTTATTTTTATATTCAAATGTATGTAAGAAAAAAAAATCGAGTCGATTTTATGTCAGGAATGGCCGAAATGTAGGCTTTAATTGTGTATTCACAAATCCAAACAAACAAACATCATCAATTTACCTTATTATTTTAAAAATATTATATAATCTATTTACTTTATTCTAAGAATTATATGTATAATATTTATATTATTTAGTATGTATACCTATTTAAATAAATCGTATGATCATGCACATGCAACACTGTAAATTATATACATAAGCTGTACTCTACCATGCAAATTGTAAAAAATAAAGTTAGTTCTTGTCCACATTTAAAACTAATCAGTTGTCTTTTATTTGTATATCTGCCGTTTTCTCACGCCGTCCACAATACAGTATCTGATGCGCAATATGCGAATCGGTACTGTCATACTTTGTTCGTACTTTTATCTCTTACGGTTTATAAACTGTAACACTTCGTCCAAAAGTTGTGAACCCTATTTGTAATCGCAAAAGAAACATTTAAATTGTTCTCCTAAAAACTTGCAAAAAGTGACTTATGCTGTTTTTCCTTTTTGCCACAGAAACTATCTAAATACAAATTTTTATTTTTGTACTAAATCTAGCTGGTCATGCTTTGCACGGAATTTTTCATAATTTATAGGGGCTTTAAATAACCCTTTACATTGAATTTTATTGGCACGATCCAATAATTTTTATATAGGTACATACACAAAAATGTAACATTCTGTGAACTTAACGCCATCTGTTGGCAATCCAGTTTTCGTGAAGGACAAAATAAGCCTATTGTCAATTCCATAGTGTTTGTCATTCCTTCGAATAAATATTTTATTTTTCCCATACAAAATGGAATTCTCAGGTATCGCCACGTATCCATCCCTGAAAGTACCTATGCAATTTTGGGATTTCATGATTTTCCTAATTTTTCGGTCAAATTTTCCAATATTCGGCTACGCATAGTGTTCTTATCTGGTTGAATTTGGTAATTGTTTTGTAAAAAGTATTCGATACAGAGTCAAAATTCAAAAAGTCGAAAAAAACATGTAGGTATTGTCCGCCATTATAAAAAATTCGATTTTCTCCACTCCCATTTTGTCTAAGAGTATTTTCTCTTAAGTTTTGTACGAAAGAATATTCTCAAAATTTTTATCATAAAAAAAATTTTTGACAAATCTTTGGATAAATGTTGAAAAACTATCTGACTTTGTGAATCAAAAATGTTTTTTTAACGTTTATCTCGTTCCAATTTATGTTTTTCAGAGCCAGACAATATTCAAAATATTTTTGTGAGGTGCTCAATTCCCAATATTTCAGTAGCAAAATTAAGGGCCAGTTTTGAGTGCCTTTTTTTAACTCTGCGTTAAATCAGAGTTAGTTAATTCTGCAAATAATTTGAACCTGAGTTTAATTACAAGCAAATTTAAATTTTGAGTCGACAAAAATTTGACTTCTTGTCAAAAATTTCTATGTGATTTGACAGCAAACAGTTCTACGTGCGTATCACGAAGTTTTTAGTTACCTACCAAACAGACTATTGATATTTATTATTGAAATACGCTTTTACTGTCAAACAAAAACGGTGATACTGCGTGGAAATCGCCCTTTGCCACCCTCCTTATTTCTATAGTGTTTCCACAGACATACTGTCAGAAAAAATCAATTCAGTTAATTTATTAAATTTTAATGAGTTATCTTGGAATTACCTCGTGATCTAAATTTATTACAAAATATTTTTCAGCCAGTTAACGCGGGTTAAAATACGTAACAGCAATGAGGTCTCATTGAAAAAATGAATTTTAGATTATTCCTGTTTTTTAACAAATTTTCCAAAAACTAAGTTTTTTTTCTATGGGTTTTGACAGCAAATTGTGAAATTTTGTGAAAATTTGTGCAAATTCGCAAGAAAATTCACGTTACCCAACAGACCAATTTTGTGTGCGACCAAAAATTGATAAAACACAGCGTGCGATAAAATGTCAATATTTTCCGCATTACTTTTTACTAGCTAGTTTTAAGGCACCCCTCCAGCCTCTCTCGTGTTTTATTTTCCCTCAAAAAAACTCATCACAATTTTGTAAAGAAAAATTACCTAGTGGAATAATTTTGTAGAATATTCGGCCCTATATCATGAAATCCATCGTAATCGGAAAATTTTCCGAATCCCGAAAAAGACTATCACCGAATACGTTCGTAATAACTATAATTTGTGTGACATTTTCCACTACGATGGAATCTATGATAGTTTTTTTCGGTATTCGTAACAATTTTCCGATTACGATGGAATTCGTGATAGGACTGATTATATTTTTCAAATTCGTGAAATTTAAAAAAACAGCCTGATATTTTGACTTCATATAAAGACCTTGAAGATCCAACTTTCAAAACCGAAATTTTAACTTTGAAAACCAACCATATTCGTCGATTTTGAAATATTTTATTTATGGTTTCTTTTTTTATGTGCTACAAGTAAAAATAACAAAATAATGCATAAATAATTTAAAATCGACTAACATAGTTCGTTTCGAAGATATAGCTGCTGTTTAAATAGTTTCACCGCCAAGGTTGTTTTAATGTTTGACTAAATTTACTAAACCAGAACGTCAAGTTGGACGTTTTCTCAAAATATGTATATTGATTGTACGCAAAAATGTCATGAATATTTTTTGTTTAGAATTGCATATAAGCTAAAATATTTCAAGAAATTTGAAGAAAAAAAACTTTATCCTCTTTCTAAATTTATTGATTCATGGTATTTTTTAATAAATTTTTAATAAAAGTCAAAAAAAACATAAAGCTCTCCACCAAAATTCAACTTCTTTGAATTTTTTGTTTTGAAACCTCAAATAAGATTATCAATTAATTATCAATTGATCAAAATCAGGCCAATTAAGATAAGATACCAAGTTTTAGTGAAAAAAATTTAAATTAAGCAAACTATAAAAGTTCATCAAATTTTACCTTTAATAAGTTTACTGTAAAAAGTCTAGGTTTTTTTGAAAAATTCTATTTAGAGTTTTTTTGCTCTCCATGAAAAATGTTAAAAATGGACTTAAGATAATTAATTGACAATCGTTATATGAGTGAAAACATCATATTCCTGGGTTAAAATTAAGTACCTATACATTTGATTTGAAAGAGAAATCTAAGAAAAAAGACACCATTTTTCTAATCACATTTTTCCAATTTTATAGAGTTTCTTATACGTATGTAAGTAAATATATCCGTAATAATAGCTGGTTTACTTGCGTGAAAAAAAATACGAGCCTTCGACAAAATAAATTATTTTATTTTCCTGTCGATGTTCTCAGCCCACATGATCTGATTGAAGACAATTTTCTATACATACCTATATTACCTATACCTATAGAGTGCCAAACTAAACCAAGATCTACTGAAACAGGTAGGAAGTTGTTGTCTTAACTGCTTGGTAGTTTAATAAAATATAATAACTTAACGTGTAAGTATATAGTATATTAGCTTTGAGGCAAGTTGTTGTTTTTTTTTTCATATTTTACTATATCAAGCCAATACTGGACCTGCGGAATATGAGAAAGAAAACAACGTGAATATACAAAAAAAGTAAAAACTTTTTTTTTTTGGAATATCCCATCATGCAATTTATTTTGTTTTGTTTTATTTCGGGCTAAAACTCAAACACGAAAGAATTCCTTTATAGCTCAGCCCATAGTCTATATAGTCGTACAAATCTTGTTATTATTATTTTCTCCTTTACCTTGGCATTCCTCTTTGAATATAATTTTTGTTTTCTTTATTTTTATATGTATCATGTAAGGTATGTGTATGTAGGTATGTATATATATGTTGGTATAAGGTTTTTCGAAGCAATTAAAGGTTTGTGGTCAGATCCAATTCGTAAACCAATATTTATATGATGCTTTTACCTTGAGGCTGCCATACAGTAAGCAAGGATACCTATATATAGTTGAATTTGAATGGTCAATGGATGGATAGATAAATGGTTAGATATAGAATTGAAGTTGAAGGTACCTATATAGGTTTGTATTCACTCATATTGTCTTTTTCTTATGAATACAAATATTGCATGTTCATAACAAACGTCGTAGATATACCTATATATGTAGGTGTTTATAAAATTTACCTTATACTCTTAGATAGGTATGTATATGAAGAAAAAAAAATACTAGAATGAGAATGGTTTCAAGTTTCTTACTGTAACTATACATCAAATAGCTAATTAAAGTTTGTAGCATAGCTTTCCAATTATAACCATGCCATTTTGTAAAGTTCAACAGAATTTAGTACCTACTTATGTCAAATTTAAAGAGGAATCAGGTCCAAAAACGCAAAAATACCTATATTCCTCATGAAAATACAAGTACATAATATATAAAACGCTATTTCAGATTCTTAAGTAATGTATGTATATGAAGATAAAGATTTTGCTTTAAGGTTAAAATTAAGGATCAAAATGAAAGGGTTTATTTTTGAACTTTTACCTACCAGCAGGGCCGGACCAACCATATGTGCAAGATGTGCAAATGCACAGGGCGCAAAATTCTGGGGGTGCATAACCAGGAGCAAGAAAATGTAATCCGATCTTGCGCAAACAAATATGTAGGGTAGAGCGGGGCTAGTTGGGCCACGGGGCAAGTTGGCCCACGCGAATTATTCACAAACTGAAAGTACTACAAGAAAATGATCATTTACGAACAAAGCGTGCTCTCTTACCAGCACGTGCCATACCGGTTTCAGTTGCATAGTGCCCTCCGAAGATAAACTACACACAGATTTGTCTTTTTCAAGTGTAAAAGTAAAAAATGCGGATAGGATAGTTTTTTTATTTTCCTAGTGAAAAATCCAGGATTAAGGACTGTGGTTAAGTTTTTACATTGTAAAATTAAGTGAATACATTGTATTTTCATATTTTGTGAGTTAAATTGAACAGTTTTGAGTATTTTTATATTTATGACTAAATATGCTTCTCAAACCAGGTGTGGGGTTAGTTGGCCCAGGTGGTTTTTGTTACAAAAATAAAGTTCTGAAGAAGAAGAGGAACTGGGATATTTTTGCCTAATGTGGATCGAATCATTCGCTGAAAGATTGTAGGGTTAGGAGTGGATATACAGTACCATACTTGCAGAAAGTGGGCTCATGCAAACTAAACAGTAGCCGGAGTTGGGTCCTTCTTCGATGCGTCAATTGCAACAGCGCGCGATTACGATTCCAAAACTTATTTTAAACCTTAATATATTTCTATTATATTTATTTTTAAAGTTTTGTTTAAAATTTATTTTTTAGTTTGTTTGACCGTTTTAAATAAAATTCCTTGTAAAATTTTGGATTTGTTTCCCTCTACGAGACTTGCTTTGACACTTTTCAGGGCTTGGTCCAACTAACCCCACACACTGGGCCAACTTGCCCCGCTATAGATGCAAGTTGGCCCACTTGCACTTGATCCATTTAAGGTAGCTTTATTCTTCTGCGGTAACATATTTTCAAATTTTTAAGATTTTATTTAGAAGCCAGAAAGTTATCCTTTCTTTTGAAACCAGCTCCATAGTTGTACTATGAGTAGTTTGATAATTATGAGACTTCAAGTAAAAACTAACATCACTTTCACTGTTGCATTCAAGGAGAATTTAACTTAAAATATCATGAAATTAAAAATCCCAATGAATATTCGATGTGTGCAAATATAAAAAAAAGGCACTTTCTACAAATCTTGCACAGGGCGCAAGTTCGGCTGAAGCCGGCCCTGCCTACCAGTATAGTATACCCCACTGAAAATAATATTCATCGTTATGAAATAGATAGAATAGGTAGCAAGATAAAGGTTCATTCATTTTTCGGTTTCGAAAGTAAAGCTGAATAAAACACACATATAGCGATAAATTTTTGATGAACATTTTATAAAGCATTATAAAGTTTGGACTTTGCCATTAAGTGTGGAAAACAAATGACCGCCTCGGGAAGATTCACAGCATGCGATTATTTTGAGGTAATTTTTAAACACTTTTTCGCAAATTTTGGACGGTATCTCGGCCATAACTTGGTTTTTAACGCGTCTAGAGTTCGGGGATTATTTGCGTAAACACGGTCTTTTGCGTAGCCCGACAGAAAAAAATCTAACGGTGTCAAATCGCATGATATTGGTGGCCAATTGACGTCGCCAAAACGTGAAATTACACGAACTCCTACACTTTTGTAGTAAGTTTTAATAATTTTAACGCATTTTTCTTTTGTTAAGCGATCCATTATCGTAAATGGCAAACATTCAACTACCTAATATTAGTTTCGTTCGTTGAAATTTACCCAGGGTTGACCCAGGTTTTCTTGACAACCCCGAGAATTGTCAAAAAAAACTTGGGTTTTTCGGTTTTCAAAAAAATTCCAGAGGGTTTTAAATTGTGTTGTTGACATTAAAATCAAAAAACAGGAAGCTATATGTGCTCAATAATTAAAACATAAAATGTGTTTTAAATTAGTTTTAAAAATAAATTGAACCAACATCAAGTGTTTTCTTTTCATATTTCTACTTGTTATCAGTTCAATTTTTCTTTTAATATCTATTTCAAAAATAAGCTATTACCTGCAACAAGCAAATCCACAATTACTGTAATAATAAACAAATAATTGCCTCACAACTCGTGTCACTTTGGCTGTTCATTCGTTACCTCAACTCGCCACAGCAGAAAACCTAGTTCTACTTCAGGGCGAGTTCAGGGCGACCCCGGGGGCCTATTTTACGTCACATACATTTCTTTGATGTATGTGATGTATGTTCTGTGAAATAGGTCCCAAATGTCAAGAAACACAGAATTTTATTATCAGGGTGAGTTCAGGTTCTTCAAAAAAAAAACGCTTCAGGGCGACCCCAGGGTGACTTCAGGGCTCAACGAACAAACCTATTATGAAACTTCGAATGACAGCTGAGTTTGACAGTTGGTGTCAAATGCCAGCGCTACCAACTTGAAACCATGAAATGAATGACACGTTATTAGAGGAAGATTGTACCTACATACGTTTCATTTATGTATTTAAAAATATGTCGTCGCTGTAGGTCGAATACCTTTTAACATTGACCTGGGGTGGAATCGTGTAAGGTGATTTGCGATAAGTGAGAGTCACAATCAAGCAATTCAGTCTGTGATAAGGTGATATCACATTTGATAGCTAAAGAGCTAACACATCAAAAATTTGATTGTCATTTTCCAATAAATTTAACGTATCCACCGCAGTACGACTAGAGTTACCAGCAGCCTACAAACATTTTATGAATTTTTCAGAGTTCTTTTTTTTACCGTTTATACAGACAAAAATGAACATTCTTGTGACCAAAGAAGTTTACTTCATTCCGGAATATGAAGAAAACATAAGAATTATATCGCAAAGACGTCATTTTCGTTCTATATTTTCGATAGCTCATTACAAACATTTGAAACATTCACTATGGCAACCATGTTTTTGACAAATGCCATTGGAAAGTATTCAATTGTATTGTATTGAGTTGAATCACCTTACCCAGACCGAAAACTAAATGACAATCACATTTGACCACGGTTGATGTGATCATCATTTATCACCTTAGCCGATTCCACCCCTGGTTTTTATGCGTTTGGCTTTGAAACGATCGTTCTTCGACTAACAAGGTATTTTTCATTATAGATCCGGTATAAAAGTGCATCATTACCTAAAAAGTGAACTTTTCTGGGGTATGAGGTATTCGATCTACAGCGACGATGTACCTTCCTACTTGAAGACGAAGATAATTACCTACCTGTACGTGAATTTAAAAACAATTTCTTTGTAAGTTTTGTTTTGGGTAGGTATATATATGTAATTATTTTCATATAATATGATACCAAACCAATTATATCGATCAATAATAAATATGAAGAAAAACCAGAAAAAAATAAAAGGTACCGGAAGAAAACATCGAGTCTTTTAATGAAGATGAGACTAAAAATTGAGGAAATTGCAATATTTGTATGTAGGTAGGTACCTAATTGTATGTGCCTTAATGACTCAATATCATTTTTTTCATTCAATATACCTATCTTACCCTGTATAACATATTCACTTTGAGGACTTTAGCATTATACATATAGAAGTATTGCATAATGAACTTTTAAATAAAAACATCAACAAAAAACTATGACAATACCAAAGTACCTATACCATTAAGATTCTTAATGAATTTATGACAATTCACAAGTGAGGTGAATGAATAATAAAATAATACCCAAAAAGGTCCCACAAAAATAGAAACAATATAATTTTGAACTTATTTAATAAACTTTAAAAAAAAGTTAAAATTGTATTTAAACTTGACTTGATTTTCTAAGGTTAAGCAAGCTATAACATAAAATATCATTATATAGGTGCCTACATACAGGTACCTATAGATATTTAATTCATATACGGACTTAAAAATTCAAGACGAAACCAAAATTATCTCTGTATGTATATATTATTCCAAATGAAGGAGGGTTATATTTTTATATACCTATATAGGAAGGTAGGTACGAACACCTTAAACTTTAAAAGTAACTATAAACTGAAGGGTCATTTAGAGATCAAAATTTTTATTGTGTCTGAACCTGCGAAGTTATTTTATACCAGGTATATATACTGTACTACCAAGCTGGTTTTACTTGAATGGTATAGTGCGGTTAGGTAAAATGAGAATTTGCAAGAAAATGTGGGTTTTTTCGTTAACCTTGCAAAAAAAAAAAAAAAAAAAAACTGATACCTATTGCATTAGTGCAGTAAAGAGAAATAACAATGGGGTATCAATTTCAATGTGGTTTTAATATTTTAAATAAAGAAATACAAACAAATACTTTCATATTATTTATCAAGGAAAATGGTATGGCTTTGAGACTTTATGTCAATTGAATATTGCAAAAGTGATAAACCAAAACCTGTAATGCTACAATATTTACAAAACAAATTGCACAAAAGTTACAGATCAGTAGGTTTACAATAATTAACGAAATCGCTCTTATATAAACAAGCTGAATTTCTAAACTAAAATATTACATCATATAAAAATATAATGAGAGATTAACTTCTAATTGAGCGAAATGTATACAATCCTTCTAAAACTATTTGTAGTGTATCTACTTAAAAAAAAAATTGATATTAAGAGATTAAGCATAATAAAGTAGGTATATCTGTAATCCCTTTATAGTGCTTTCTATATAGAAGGCCGTAGCCAGCTATACGCTATGGTGAGCTCAGCTCTCCCAAAAAAAAATTTGAGCTCACCCAAAAAAAAAAATTAATGCATTTTAAAATTTTCCACATTTTTAACTTGAGAGACAAAGTATTTTTTCCTATCAAATAATGTGCCCCAGTGGTTTAATTTTGTCCATTTTAATCCGCACATTTATTTCTTTCAACAACAAATCCAAGGTATTTCCCTTCAATATTTTCATTATGTGCTTTCGTTGTCGACTTCCTTATTGTTTTTTTTTTTCAGTGAAAAGTCAAATGCGCTAATACTTTGGAGCAGATTGGAAGAATGGAATACCTACACAGTTTTCACATTTCACTTTAACCATTCCTATTCTCATTAGTTTTTCCCATTTCGTTCAAAATCTTGTTCAAATTTATTATTTTATTATTTAATAGGCTTTCACAGTGCTATGCCAATTATTCGGTCATTTAACGAAGTATGTATAGTAAAAGATTTGCGAAGTGATGAATTATTTAAAATTTTTGGAATAAAGCAGATTGTTTATTTTGAAACTATCGACTCAGTTATTTCAGAGAAAAATGAAAAGTTTGAGCATTATAATAACGGGTGATTTTTTAGCTGGTTTGGTTTTTGCAACACTGGTTTTGACAGCTGACGTGTGTTTAGTACCTTGTGTCACTGTCAAACAGCTTCAGTTTGGTTTGCAATTTAACCATGGATCGTCTTACAAATGAACAACGCTTGCAAATTATTGAATTTTACTATCAAAATTCGTGCTCGGTTCGAACGCGCGCTGCTTCCATTTTATGGTCGGCATTCTCGACCTTCTGAGCAGTCTATTCGGAAGATTGTGACCAAATTTCGCACCAAATTTACTTTGTTGGACATTAAACCACCAACACGTTTACGTACTGTGCGTAGTGAAGAAAATATTGCGGCCGTATCAGCTAGTGTGACAGAAGACCGCGAAATGTCGATTCGGCGCCGTTCCCAGCAGTTAGGCCTTTGTTACAGCACTACGTGGAAAATTTTGCGGAAGGATTTGGGCGTAAAGCCTTTTAAGATACAGCTGGTGCAAGAACTAAAGCCAGCCGACAACGCCGAATTTTTGGTGAATGGGCTCTTGGAAAGCTGGCCGAGGATCCGCTTTTTTATCGAAAAATTGTGTTCAGCGATGAGGCTCATTTTTGGTTGAATGGGTACGTAAATAAGCACAATTGCCGCATTTGGAGTGAATATCAGCCAGAAGCATTGCAACAGCTACCAATGCATCCCGAAAAAGCCACTGTTTGGTGCGGTTTATGGGCCGGCGGCATTATTGGGCCATATTTCTTCAAAGATGATGCGAATCGCAGCGTTACTGTCAATGGTGAACGCTACCGAGCGATGATAACAAACTTTTTTTTGCCCGAAATGGAAGTTCTTGACTTGCATGATATGTGGTTTCAACAAGACGGTGCCACATGCCACACAGCACGCGAAACAATGGCGCAATTGCGAGGCGAGTTTGGTGAACAGTTAATTTCACGTTTCGGGCCGGTCAATTGGCCGCCTAGATCGTGCGATTTGACACCATTAGACTATTTTTTGTGGGGGTATGTCAAGGCTAATGTCTATAGGGACAAGCCCGCTTCGATTGACGCACTGAAAGCCAACATTCATGCATTCATTCGTGAGATACCGGCCGATATGTGTGAAAGAGTATGCCAAAATTGGACTCAGCGGATGGGCTACCTGAGACGCAGCCGCGGTCAACATTTGCATGAAATTATCTTTAAACATTAAATTGCAAGATTGAATTTCATTCAATACAGTCCACTAAAACAAAAACAAAAATAATAATTTTCTTATTATTTGTGTTTCTCTTCTTATTAAATTGCAAGGTTCAAACTATCGATTCAAATAAATATTTCATTCATTTTTTTGAATTTTTTGTGTTTTTTTTTTTTTTTAAAGTTCTAAACCTCTTAAAAAATCACCCTTTATTAATAACATACTGAATGCTTTCAAATCTGGTTTGAGTGAAAATTTAAACTACAACGACATAAAACCATTGATGGAATTAATGTCGTTTTCCATTGGACGTTTGGAAGCGTCCAGAATCAAAAAGAACTCTTCTGAAACCATTCCATTGGCAAAAAAAAAACGGTCAACCGACGCACGCTTCTCAGAAGAAAATTTCGCTTCTCGATTTGAAATCAGAATCCACTCAGGAAGCACTAATACATTTAAGCTATAACTTCAAAACAAACTCACTCAAATGTTAAAAGTAAACATCGGACTCTGTTTGATTGTATGCCTGTTCGATCTATGAAATGTTCACGATGATTCACCAATACAATGAAAAAATTTTCTAAGTTGGACGCTTCCAAACGTCCAATGGAAAACGGCATGATATAAAAATTTTTTACTCAACGAAATAGCTCGGTTGCAAAATAAAAATATACTTCAGACGTTGTTTCCTGCTAAAAGCGCTTTTCCTACAACTCATCGCCTCTTTGAAGATGTCGAAACATTTTGATGAACGAGTCATCATTTTCGGCACTTTCGAGAATAGACAAATCAAATACTCCGAAATCTTTTCTTTTGTAACATTTGAAAAAAAAAGTTTAAATTCGTTGGAAATAAATGGTATTTTGTGTAAATTTGCTGGAAAAAAAACGAAGAATACAGCTTTTTTAATTCTAAATAGATATTTTGTACTTACTTATGTAGGTATGTATAAGTAACATGCATACCTACTTCTTAATCTCCTGTATTTTCAATTCTTAGTTTTAAAGGTTCCCCCACACCAACGCGAATTTTCGGTGGCGACTACGAAAACAACAACAACAACACGTAGTTGTCAATGAAAACAACACGTTGTTATTATTGTTTTCGTCGTCGCCAACGAAAATTCGCGTTGGTCTGGGGGAACCTTAAAAAAACATGAGTGTGATATTGCTTATACCTACGGTTTTAATAAAAATTCAATTTTTCTAGACTATTATATTTTGACTTTCATTAAACAAAAATTATAGCTCACCCAAAAAAACTTGGAGCTCACCCATATACATTAGGTCCTGGCTACGGCCGTGATATAGCACCATAATATGCTGGAATTTTGTATACCTTGTTATTCGGTTTAAACCAGTCATAGAGTGTCAAAAAAATATACCCTGTATACCTATATAAGTTAAATACAGTATACTCTCTGCAAACGGATACCTCCCATAAGCGGACAACTCTCATATAACCAGATAGATTTCAAAGGACAGAATTAAATTCATGATTTTTAATGTATAGATAATTTAACTAATAAGGCTCCCATAAGCGGACTCTCTTATAACCGGACGCGGACACCAAATTGGGTTTGGCTCCCTCATAAGCGAACAAACTGCATGTGGAGTACTTTTTTTCAATTTTTATAAGGTCCATTTCGGTATTTTTGGATAGTTAATTACATAACTTGTAGAAATATGAAGATTGGGTATATATAGGGATGAAATCCTCGCAAGAAAAAAATCTCAAACATTTTTCTTGGACAGAAATTCATTCATAGGTGAATATATATATCTCGCAAGCTACATTCTGTTTTTAAAGGACATTCCAATTTTTACAATAGAAAAATTTTAGAATATGAATATGCTAATGTCTTTTTTAAAAGGTTTTCAATTTAATTTATTTTTGTTTTCTCATAAGCGGACACCTCTAATCGGACACAATTCTGTGTACCATCAGTGTCCGGTTTTGAGCGAGTTCACTGTATTTCATACTCCATTCAGCTTATAAACAATTATGTTCAGCTAATGTCGTCCTATAAAAAAAAACCTTTAATCGTTTTCCCAAAATGATACATAGTCGACACCAAAATGGTCAATCAGCAACCAATGTTCTGTTATATTCATTATTTATTAATACAGCGCAACAAAAGTCCATAATTATATATACCTATCTACGTTTCTGTATATTTTACAAATTCAATTTAAAATCCTAAAATCAAAATAAACAATTTGCCAGAGCTTTCATATTGCGGAAGATTTAATTGAATTTCTGTGTTGCATTGATTAGGATTCAAAAATAATAACAGCCTATATATCAATCTCCATAAGCGATTTGGCCTCATATCCATATCTACATTATATAGCCTAACTCCTATATATAACCCCTTGAAATCGTATACGAATTCATACAAAAACAGATAAAACCAAAAAAAAAAAAAAAAAAAAAAACAACAACAGAAAATGAAATCTCAGAGACTTCGTATCGGAATTTGTAAGCATATCATCCAGATAGAAAAGCAATTTGGGGCTGCACGCAGCAGGGCCCATTACATCAAATCTCCAAATCTATTTCAGCATCATCATGATGGGTTGGTTTGCTTGTGTACTCTACTTACATTGAAGTTGCATGATCGCTTTGGTATAGTGTACCATATATCTGTACATATACCTATTACAGATATTATAGATAGATAAGCTATATTATACACATGGGAATCTGTAATCGGAAAATCTAAGAAGTGCATCTCTGTGGAAATGCTTTAAATCGATTCCGATATTATGATTCCCCAACGATAACATTTGATTTTTTATTCGAAAATTATCATCTCCTAGTGCGGGCTGGATTGGATTTAATTCGAATTTGGAGTGTGTGTTTGTGTGCGGTGCAGGGATTTAAGGCAATACTCAAATTTGTTTTCTCTTTCTTTGAATGAACAACAACAACAAAAAAAATCCAATAGATATGCATACCTTATACTTATACTATACATAAGTTTCCACTTTGTAAGCTATCGCAGAAATCGAGTTGAAATCGAATTAACATGATTTTAATTAATTCTTCAAAGATACAAAGATATATCTATACAACAACATGAAGATACAGACGTTCCAGAAAAAAAAAAAAAAAAAAAATAACAACAAATAAGATAAAAATGCATTATTTTGAAAATGACGATGGAATTTATATGCTCGATCTGTTCACACCTTTTTCCATTCATTCCCGTGTCCTCTCCAACAAAAGAAGTATAGGTATCTACCTAAAATATATAAAAATAAAGAAAAAAAAAATAGGTGTGTATAAAAAAGATAAATAAGTATCTTTGGACCGTTCTGTCCGTCGTCATCGTTGTCGTTGTCGTGACTCTGCAGCGCTCTGGATCGGAATAATTTATTTCCACAAAAATAAAACTTATATACATATTCGTTCGGTTCAAGTTCGTTGGATTTTATATTTCTTCGAGGTCTTCTCGTGACACTCATATGAACATAGGCCAACCAAACATCATCATTATAATGTTTTGTGGAACATTCCCGCAGGGACTAAGATTTAAGAGCCCATGCGATATATACACCAATATCTACATACATACTCATATAGATACTTAATATATATAGAAAGGCAAATGTTGATTTAGATGTTTTCACCGATTGATGTTAATTGCTCTCACTTGATGGGTTCTATGGCTTATTTTGATTTTAATTTTATTTGTCTCAAGAACGACAATCTGACATCTGACTGGTTTTGCTCTCTCTTTTTTGTCACTACTCACTATATGGATCTATTTTATATTCTTTAAGAGAATTAAATTTGTTTTTGTATATTTTTTGGAATATGTATCTTTATGCAGGGACTATTAATTTTTGTTACTTTTATGAGCTAATAAAGATAAATAAAATTTTTTCTATAAACTTTATTGTGTTTGAAAAAAATAAAGATCTAAAAATTATGTCTTTGGTGAATGTGGTATATAGGATCATTTGTTGATGGAAACAAAATCACATATCACTATATTCCTGATTGAAAAAAATCAACAGTTCTTAAAGACAAAATAATCTTTTAATTTTTATAGGCATAGTTGATAATTTTATATGTTTAACTGTTTATTGTGAGTTCGTTAAGAATACGATTACAAAATTGATCCGCATTTTGTTTCCATCCGAAGGAGGAGACATCTGGTTGAAATTTCTCAGTTAAGCATTTTTATTTAAAATTTAAATGACTTAAGGGAAGCGCCATCTAGATTTACCATGTTGTTAAAAAAAAAAAACACCATTTTAAGGTTTGGTTCCACTGTAAATGTCTGGAAAGTTTCAAAATATATAAGTCGAAAACAACATGTTGCGCAAACTTGTTACACTGTGGTTCTAAAGGCTGAATTTTATAAACTTATTCATTTGATTTTAAAAGAAAACAAATTAATATTGGAATCCTTTATTTTATGCCATCTTTTAAAAATAATGAGAACTAAAATTTAAAATTAGTTTAATGGTTTAACAAAAAAAAATATTTTTTGTTGGTACCTACATATATACCTATACATAAAATCTAATATACCTAATTCTTTTTAAGAAAAAAAAAATTAGAGTTAAATTATTTATTTTGAAAAAAATCATCATTCCATTTTTCAAAAATTTATTTAAATTTTTGTTTTTAAAATTTTTTTTTTTTGATATGCAATATTTTTGAAGCTTTTTAGAATCTCTTGTACAAAAAAATTTAATTAAAATCGGTTGAATAGATAATGAAATAGATGAAAACCAATAAAATGGTTCTATAGGAGAAATGCCATATTAATAATGGTAGATTGTATTGATATTAGCTCACATAAAAATTTTAATCAAAATCGTAGGAGCCGTTTTTGAGAAAAAATGAGATTTTCAATACCGGTTTTTAAACATTTGTATAGGAGGTGCCGTTATTTTTGGTTATAAGAATAATTTTCATTTAAAATCTGCTAGATAATGTTAAAAAACTGCTGGGTGTCAAGTTTTATAAAAATTGACCGAGTCGTTTTCGAATTATTAAGTTCTCAAAAAAAATTTGGAAACTTTTTTTAAAAATCAAAAAAAAATTTTGTTTTAAAAATTTTGGATAGGTAGAGCAGGGTAGGGCGGTGCTAGTTGGGCCACGGGGCAAGTTGGCCCACGCGAATTACTCACAAACTGAAAGTATGTACTACAAGAAAATGATCATTTACGAACAAAGCGTGCTCTCTTACCAGCACTTGCCATAACGGTTCCACTTGCATTGTGCCCTCAGATTATAAACCACACACAAATTTGTATTTTTCAAGGGTAAAAGTAAAAAATGCGGATAAGATAGTTTTTATATTTTCTTTGTGAAAAATCCATGATTAAGGAGTGTGGTAAAGTTTTTTTTATAAGTGAATATTTTATATTTTCATATTTTTTGAGTTAAATTGAACAGTTTTGAGTATTTTTACATTCATGGATAAAAAAATGCTTCTCAAACTAGGTATGGGGTTAGTTGGCCCAGGTGTTTTTTGTTCGAAAATAAAGTTCTAAAAAAGAAGAGGAACTGGGATATTTTTGCCTAATGTAGATAGAAAAATTCGCTGAAAGATTGTCGGGTGAGAAGTGGATATGCAGTACCATAATTGCAGAAAGTGGGCTCATACAAACTGTGGCAAGTTGGCCCACTTGCACTTGATCCATTTAAGGTAGCTTTTATACTTCTGCGGTTACATATTTTCAAATTTTTCAGATTTCATTTAGAAGCTAGAAATCCATTCTTTCTTTTGATACCAGTTCCATGAGTTCTATGAGTAGTTTGATAATTATAAAAAAGTGGGCCAACTAGCCCCGCCCTACCCTACCTACAAAACTTTGAAAACTTTTTCAAATATTCTCCACAGAAAAATTCATAAAAAATCAATATCAATTTGAACTATTTTTGAGAAAATCGAAAATCAAAAAAATGGGTTTATAGGAGTTAGGTACCATTTTTAACCATTTTTCGAAAAAAAAATTTTTAAAGGCAACAACTTTTTGTTGTGGGCACGTTTTTGAGAAAAATAAGATTTTAATATTTTGCTAAAAAAAATTTAAATTGCAGGTAGGTACCGTTATTTTTGGTCTTAAAAAAAAAAAGAAAAAAACGTGTGGGGGGAATGTCCAAAAACACGCTAGGTAATAACTTGGAAAAAAATCGACAGACTCGTTAAGGCTGCAGCCGAAAGGTCAGACAGTATGACATGATTTTATAAATTCAGACACAATTGTTAATGAATGAAATGTCACTATAAGTCCTTTTCTATAAGAAAAACATGAAAATGATTGAATTTAGGAATTTTTTAATTAAGAATTAGATCAATAGTAGGTTGATATGTACATATAGCGTATCAACAAAAAGAAGGTACCTCTGTTGCTTGGAAAAAAAATTGGCTTAAGGAGTTTCTGAATGACTACGATATAGATATTATGTTTTATGAAAAACCTTCAATATTTTCAATACTTGAAAACTACGAAAAATGTTCAATACTTGAATTTGTATTATATGTATATATAATATGTATGTATGTATTATTTTTATAAATGCCATCCCTTTTAGGGTACCTATAATGAAACCATTCAAATGTTAAAAAGAGCATTTTTCATAAATAATCCAATATACAAAAGGTGCTCAACAATATTGGATTGAATGTTAAGTTAAAATAAAAATAAAAAAAAAATAAAAATCGAGCACACAAAGTGATTGACAATAGCTATCTTATTGTGTTTTTTTTTTTTATTGAAAACAATCCTCAAGGACTAAAAAGTTGATTGTCGTCGGCTATGTACACCAAATTCAATGCACCGATGCATATGATGCAAACGAATAAAAATCAATTTGATTCAAAATACATATTTTTATTTTTTATTTATATTTCTCTTTTAGAATTGAACACAAAATCAACCACCAAGCGAAAATAAAGCAAAGTTAAAAAAAAAATAAATATTGTGCTACGAGTTTAAAAATTAATACCAACAAATAAAAAATGATCCCAGTCGAATAATAATAATAATAAGAAAAACAAAAAAAAAAAAAAAAAAACAATTGGTTAAACCACAAAAGTGTTTAACGATTCAGCAACCAACCCCTTCTTCTTTTGTGTGTGCACATCACGCCGCGTCGCGTCGTCGGTCGTGCCACCAAGAGGGGTGGTGTATGTAGGTATAACACCACATCGTTTGCCATACACGCAACTTATGCTCATATTTATTATAACAAAACATTTTTTAACAATTAAGTACCTACCTACCTACCAACAACTGCTGAATTGTGGAAACAACAATGCAGGATCCGGTGAAAATCCATTCCTGCAGCCATGATAATGTTAAACAAATTGAAAATCTTGCCGCAAGAAATATTAACACGTCATTACCGAAATACGCGCGTTAAAAGTGAACATAAACTACTGTAAACGTGAATTTATCTTTAACGAAAAAGAAAAAATAAAAATTACATAATACAAGCAAAGTTTTAAATTATATTTCATTTCGTTTTACAATCTGAATATTTATATATAATTTTTAAATTTCGAAAATAACCTACCTTTCATATCATTTTCGGTTGTTTTAATTTTGTTTTTTTTCTTTAATCCAACGATTCTGTTCAGTGTCCATGTCCAGTCACGTGTGTCATTAGCTATATATGAATGTTGACCTTTGTATGTGGAAAATGTTTTATCAACATTCTTTTGCGTTGCGTTGTCGTCGTGCGTCGTCTCTCTCTCTCGTTTGGTTTTAATAAATAATAATAATCGAGAATAAAAAAAAAATAAAACAAAATAACAAATAAATTTTCATGTTCCTGCGAATTAAAAATTTTACACGCTTGATTCGAACAAACACGAAAAAACCGTAAGCTAACATACAAGATACGAATTAACATATAAAGTATCTTTGTATACATAGATATATACTATAAACGAAAATCCGCGGCATATATATGTATTTTATGTATTTTTTTGGAAAATTAAAAAAATATTGAAAAATATATTATATATACATATATTTAAATAAAACAAGCACAAACAAAATATAAACATGACTATGAAATCAATGAAATACACAGATTGTGATACAATTATGGATGGATATAATCCGGTACCACCACCCCTACCCAGGAGGGTGCCACCCGTTCGGAATATTTATGCAGAACCCTTTGCACATGAACCCAGTCATTCAAGCAGGTAATATTATTATTTTATTTTATTTTTAAATACTTTTTATATTATTATTTGTTCTTTGCGAATATTATATATTACAGTGTGTCTAAAAAGTTTTCATACGAAAATGTATGTTGGTGAAAATATATATTTGCTTTTTTATTTCAAAGTTTCTATGTAAATATTTAAACACTTTTATTAGAAATTCTGCAAACAGTTGAAAGTATTTTTTTTATTTACTTTGTGAGCTCAATTGGTATAAATAAAATAAAACTAAACTACAAAGGTTTTAGACTACTTTATACCAATAAGAAGAAAAATGATAACATAATATAAGCTGCAATCATAGCGTCTATTGTTCTCTGAATTACATCCGTTGATAGGAGAATATAATCCAATTCAACATTTATGACGTATAAAATAAGACTATTCGTTTATACCAGTCGGAATAAACTTCGATTATTGTTGAATTACATAACACAAAGATTGTTAAATTATACAACAATTGGTTTAATCTGGTCCAACCTATGAAATGGATAGTCCAAACATGGAAATATTGTTAACCTATAAGCGTTAAATCACTTTATACCAATCACAGTATAAATAATACTATAATGTGAGTAAATTTATAATTTAATCATATACCAAGTGGTATAAGCTGGCCCAACGTAAAATATGGATATTTCAAACATTGGAACATTATTAAACTATAAGCGTTAAATAGCTTTATACCAATCACAGTAAATATCTATATATACAAATAATTTGAGTAAATTTATCGTCTAATATTCTCAAAAAAACATCACTTGACTCCTTAAAATAATCAAATTAAATAGGTAACTGTGACGCTGAAAATCAGTTTTTTCATTTATACCAGTCTGAAAAAAACAGTTAATAGTGTTGAAAATATATAGAAACAACATTCTTTATTTATACGTTATTCATTTATTATTATAAAGTGAACCATCATTAAAAGCTGATATTTAAAAATATCTCCCAAGGAATCTTGTTTTTATTCTGAACATTAGACCAATCCAGATCAGATTATAAATAGCATGAGTAATTTCATTACACAATTATCTTTAAGCGGTGCGGGTGCGACGTTAAAACATATTTGTGGTTGCAATTCAATTTTTTATCATTTATACCAGTCGATAAAAAGGCAAATCGTGTTGACAGTACAGTTTTAATTTATACTCTTATTGGTATAAAATGGTATAATATCAAATTTGGAATATTTGCCAAATATCAATGAATGCTGTTTTATTATTAGAACAAGGCCGTTTTATACCATTTAGAATATAAATAATAAAATAGTGTGAGTAAACATATCGGATACTATTCGTTGTGGCGCAAAACGTGAAACTAATAAAGTAAAATATTTGTGGCATAAGTGCAGGCAGGTATATAGACGCGTCAAAAGCAGATATTCCAATTATCTCCCAATAAATATTGGTTTTATTGTGAGCATTAGACCGATTTATACCAATCTTAAGATAAAAAGTAAAATAATATATCTGATTTTATCGTATTTTTTTTTTAAATAACATCACTCAATAAGTGAAAATAGTGAAATTAAATATTTAAAATTTTTCGTTTATACCATTCGGTATAAACAGCATACAGTATTAAAATTCTATAGCAACAACGTTCTTTAGTTTTTTAAACTTGTCCAACTTAAAAATAAAAGAATACTCAGAATATCTCCCAAGGAATGTTGTTTTCTTAAGAGCATTTTACTAGTTTATACCAATTAGAGTATAAATAGTAAAATATGAAATATGAGTAATTTTATTTTCTACTTTTCTATTTTTATACGTGAGTCGTCACACGAAAAGTGAAACAAGAAAATTATTTGTGTTGTAGAAAGTCAGATTTTTCATTTATACCAGTCGTGAAAACAAGCACTATTTGCTGTTGAAAATATATACATTTTTTTTTTTACAATACACTTATTTAAAAAAAAAACTAGTACGTATAACCCAAAAAAGTAAATATGCTATTTTTAGCATACTAACAGCCCTACATTAGTTTGTACCAATTAGCGAATAAATAAATATCTAATTAAGAATAACAATTATAATAATCTGATAAAATATTTTTTTTTAATTCCTTTTTTAACATTTAAATTCGTTCTTGTACACAAACATTTTCTATCCACTGTATACATTACCTGTATCTATGGATAAAGGCAAGCGAAACCGATTTAATTTTTTTTTTTCAACTTGTTTTGTGTTCGGTATGGTAGGTAATTAATGTTTTTATTGATACAATATAAAACAAATTGTGGCCTTTCCCATCAGGGTTAAGTATGGTATAATGCGGAAAATTATTTGTCTGGGTGATGTTAAATAGCTTTAGAAATGGGAATTGAGTGAAAAAAAATAAATGATATTGGGATTTAGCGAGCATGATATGCAAATATTGAAATTGAAATTTTTTTGTTGAAAATAAGTGAATGCATATTTTGAATATTTTTTAAAATAAAATCAGAATTTAAAAGCTTTTGACTAATGGCGAGATACAAACACACCATATCAGAAGTATCTTGAGCAAATGTTCATATAGTATATATGTAGGTAGACACTAAACAGATTAAATATGTATAAAAAAGGAAGTGTAGATCGATACATTTGTATACCACTTAATTTTCAAATTTAAAGTTTGCCATATGTGATTTTGTTAATATAGGGATGATGGATTGGTTTACTCATGTAAATTTTAACCTGGGGATCTTTGCAAAACTTGCTTGCTGGTTAACTCCAAAAAATTTAGACTTCCATTTTGAAAAGATTTCAACAAACATTGATTTATTTGCAGAACCCCCTAATTGGTTTGTCTTAAGAATTTCCTTAAAATTACCCTAAATTTAAACCAAGGATTATGATTTTGGAGGATGAGAAGGATGAGAATTTCGTAGTTTTTTAGAAGATATGTCAAGGAAAATATTTATCAAAAATTATTACAGCATCTTTTTTCGTTGTAGAGTGATTGATTTTGAGAAAAGTGTTAACGAATCCGCTCAGTACCTTATATACACAGGGTTATATGATATTTTTTCCATAAATTTATTAATTAAATTTAATATATATTTATTAATTATTTAAGTTAACTTTGTCTGAAAATATTCCAAATTAAATTTAGAATAAATTTAACATTAATATTTATTCAGTTTTTTAATAAATTTGACAAAGCTACATAAACAATTTTCTTGTCTTAAATGATTACTTCTGTATAAAGTACATACCAAAGAAAGAAATTAATCTTAATAGGAATTAATAACAAATACTACCTAATTCATTAAGACCCAATTTTCGTTCAACCTTTACACATTTAATTCATAAATATAGGCAGATTAAATATTACATCATATCAAAGACTAATTTTGAAATTTTGTGTATGTAAAAACATTGCTAAATATACATATACAGGGTGTTTTAAAATTTTTTTCTAACACTTAAAATATAGTAAATGATGATGGCCTACATTTAAATTTTTTATGATTTATATTTTGGCTACAAAATATCTTAATATATCTTCTTAATTAGTATACCAGAAGAAGTATACAAATTAAAATTGTTTACCTACTTCTTATTTAACAATAATTATAATCTACTCGTTTAAAAGTAACAATGTTGTGTTTTTATTTCTAACTAAGTACCTACCTAATGATGTTTTTTTATAAGACGTGCAAAATATTTTTTTTTATTGATTCAAAATAGCTTTTAACGGCTTTTAGCAAAAATTGGCGTTTTGTTTATATACCGGTTACTGGTTAGTACTTAATATGTGTCAAGTTGGAATATTAACTATCAAATTTAGAAATTTCATCGAAATTTCAAGTAAATCACTGTTTTGAATGAAAAAATCCAAAAGGCACGAATTAATATTAAATTTAAACTTAAATAGAAAAAAAAAATAACTCCAGGACTAGACCCACAATATAGTTGTACACTAGCACATCTTCCTTGATTTGCATTTGAGTGCTAAAAATATTCTTAAAAAAATATTAAAAGTTAATTCCAAAGCACCCTGTATGACGTATGCACTATGTATGAACATAAATATATGAACGAGAACTTGATGTGTTTCATTTCTTGAATTGCCTTAATCTACCTCTGTATATTCATTGAATTTACTTTTCTCTTTTCAAACAAAATGTAAGTCCTTCTTGTTCGTATTTCATGTTTTTCATCATTGCATAATACATTTTGCCAAGTTCATGCAACCTATATAAATAAAACAGCAGTAGCTCTCGAGACAGTTTCATTTCAACAAAACTGAATTTAAAATGACAACTAGTTTACATACCCATATGTTTTATCTTATAGAGCCCGAATATACATATTATGTACATGCATACATACATTACATACATATAGAAGTTATATCGCTTTGTGAAAATGGAACTTGTATATAATTTTTGTTGAAATCAATAAAAACTGCCAGGAACATTAAAATGTTGCATGCTTTTAAGGAACACTAAAAAACCTCCCTATTATTTAACAATTTTATATGTTCTCCAAAAATTCTTCTTCTGTTATAAATCCTTTAATGTGCGGGGGGAGGAAATTTAAAACAAAAAGTTAAAAAAAAAAAAGTTTTAATAAGAATTTAAGGAGGGAGCTCTTTTGTCGGCGGTGGAGTTTATTTTTTTTTTTTGTGTTTCTGTTTATATTCCTTTAACTGGGTATACCTAAGTATAGGGACCTATATCGCGTGCGCTATATAAGGGTTAATTTGAATACATGCAGCCAGGTGTGAAACATCTGCGAAAAAAAAAACATCTCGTGCTTAAAAATAAAAGAATAGCTACGAATATAAACATTCATATAATAGCTATGTATTTATACCATTTTGTTAAACCTAATGTGATTGTGTTTAGATTGTTGTGCGGGATAAGATTCTATATACCTATATACAATCTACATACCTACGGGTTTTTCTGTGCTGTTTTTTTAGCCTGGATTTTCTATAAGCCTATATATAGAAAGATTCTCAAAAGATATGGAAGGTTAAGTCCAGAGGTCAACTAAGTGTCAAAAGGATTTTAAAGGGGTCAATGTTTTTCTCAAACTGAAAGAATAATTTTTTTTTAGGAAATGGTGCGTGAAGCTCCTTTCGTCAAATGGTAGACAGTAGACATGCAGGGTATTTTGAATACCTATAAGATGCAAGAAAAGGCTAAGGTACACACAAGTAAAATTTTCTCAAAAACTTGGCCAAAATAATTGTTTGTTCTTTTAGTCTATTGTTTGATTAAGGACCAGTTTGTTCGCAGTAGGGTAAATCTGAACAATGACTTTTACACTTTCTATAACTAAATGGCGCTAATCAACCAAAATCGGATGATTAGCGATTTTCATGATTAACAACTTAAATTATGGATTCCTTGAAACAAAAAATTTGATTTCCATGCAATTGCGATGATTTACCAGTTGGAATAATCCTTGATTAAATATGATTAGCTGCGTATAAACTGGCCCTAAGTCATTGGAAAAAGCAATTTTTAAGGAAACTCCCTATTTTTAGTAAATTTTTTTTTAATTTTTTTTTAAATTTTTGTTGAATTACTAAAAAAAACTATAATAACAAAAAATTTTTTTGGAAGTAATTTTAGTTATTTTAAATTTTCTCAAAAATTAGAAGACATAGATAAGTCGATCAAGTTTTTGGCCTTCGATAAAAAAAAAATAAAAGCATTAAATACTTACGCCAAAATAGTATGTTTATTACTCATAAGTCTTTTTGTTTTCACTTTTCACTTTTTTTAATAGCTTGCATTGCTATTATCTTGAAAAGTCACTAAAAGCCAAAATGGTTTTTTTTTAATTAGGATACTTTAAAGTAATTGTGTAATTTAAAGCCTTATTTTAATGCTCAACTATTCAAACTTTTCGTTTTAGAAACAAGAAAATGATGAATAAAAATCTGCAAAATAACTAAAATATCTCAAAAATAATTATTAAAATTATTTTACTACTACATCAGCAACAGATACAATAGTACATTTTTTTTTTTATTTTCGGTCTATCTCTTTACATGAAAGAGATATAATGCTGAGTGTTTGTTTTTTTCATGCATTCGTGTTTTGGCTAAAATTGTGTGTATGTGTTATGTGTCTATGAATTTCGGTTTTTTTTTTAAATTTTGTTCTCTGTGCTAAATTTCATGCTGGGGCTAGTTGTTACATTTTTCCGGGGCAAGTTATAACATGTTAAAACCTACCCCGTACATTTTTTTCAAACTGGTAATTCTGAACAAGAACGATCGAGAACGGTTTATATGTTTTGTCAACGATTGTTCGAATCCAGACGATCCAGGGCTACCAGTAGAAAATCCTGTCGACGAGACAATAGTCGAGATGTCATTTCTTTTGGACGAACCAACACCAATAGAACAAAACAAAATGATATCTGCTTCTGACCAGCCCACAACCAATGAACAAGGCCCTCAGGCAACTCATTTGACTCCCCCCCCCCCTCACTGCTCACCGGGACCATCGGGACTAAAAAAGAGTTTCCGGAAAGAATTAGGCCTTATCCAAAAGCTCAACCGGGAAAAAAAAAAACTTCGAGAAAGTCAAGAAATGCCATTTTAACTGATACTCCGGAGAAACAAGCACTTCTTGAAGAAAGAAACAAAACCTTGGCCAAAAAATAAGCAAAACCAAGCATAAAAAACAGAGAAGAAGATTGCGCATATTTGTGCCTTATTTGCTGTGAACCATTTTCTCAGGGTTTGCCTGGTGAAAAATGGGTTCAGCGCATATTATGCAAGAAGTGGACCCACACCAAGTATACAAAAGTATCCCTTCGCTTAAATGTTTGCCTAAACTGTGATTCAGATGGAGATTCCTCCTATAATTTCAATTCATTCAACTTTATTTTACTTTTTTCTTACCTTATTAATTGTGATGTTTTTGATTTTATTATCTTATTTATTTTGTATTGCAACAAAGGCTGTTTGTATTTTTAAAACAAACTAATATAAAATATTTTTTGCAATAAGTATTGTTCTTGTTACAACTTACTCCGGTATATGTTACACTTTGCCCCATAGTCGGCGTAAGTTGAAACAACACGATTTTTTTTTGAAAGCAATATCTTTGCACAATACGATTAGGTTTTCCGGAACTATTTTGATGGATCTTGTAGTTAAAACATGGCTCAATAATTTGAAAAAGGTTTGGTTGACTTATTTCTAAAGTTGTAGGAGGAGCATCGGTTTAAGTAAAAAGTGTTACATTTGGCCCCACTCTCCCCTACATACATATAAAAAGAAAACAAAGTAAATCCACTTGCTATCGCACATCAAAATTGGTTTGGTACTGAACGTGCTCACTAAAAGCTACGAAACGGTTACAATTTTAATAGCACCTTAAAAACACAACATGATTTTTGTTTTTATAGTTTTGGAAATGTTTTTGAGAAATTTTATCTTTGTAAGGCCTGTAGGTTGGGTCAAGACAAGAAAAAAAAATCAGATGGAAGGGGGCTATTGTTTCCCCTATCGGGAAGATCAATTTTCTATAAAATAATCAACTTGAAAGAGAAAAAAAAAATGAAACAAAAAAGTATTCTGCAAGCTTATATTTTAGCAAATAATTTTTTATGTATTGGGTATTCATATACGAAAAAGCATACAAGGCAAACATTTTCTTATTCTTTAAATGAATTTTTTCTGCAAAATTTGTTTAAAATCAAACAATTTTGTTTGTCAGATAATTTGTTTCCTCAGCTTTTGGTTATATTTTTTTTTGTTGATCCTTCTACGATTTTTTTTGTGTTTGATGACCATATCTCTTCAACTAATGGAGTGTGAAAATTAAAAGTTTAGTTTGAAAAACTTGAATGAAATTTCTACTAGTATCTACTTTTTTTTTTGTTCGCAACACCTTACCGCAAAAATGGCGATAAATTTCTAATCTTGATTGATTAAATTTTGGGACACCCTTATGGCCAGTTGTACAATTGTGGTTCAGCCTCGGTTCAAGATTTTAACTCACCAATTTCGGCAGATTAACTAACGTTCATTGCTGGTTCAAGTATGCAATTGGTTATTATCACACACTTGAATAGTAAACCACTGTTGAAACTCAATTTAATCCGCGGAAATCGATGGATAGAAATTGCTGAACCACGGTTCAAATATTTGTACAACTGGCCCTTAGTAATTCCTTATACTCATGGTCGAATAGTGCACAAAAAAGAGGCAGAACCCACATTGGTGAACTATAAAGACGCGGTGTTATTTTATTATGAGAAAATTTTCAATTCAAGATCTTCGTTTGCACCTTCAAGATATTCGAGAGGAATACAAAAAGGTTAAATAATTCAATTTTAGTAGATTTTTGAAGTAAAACTTCTTTTGCGGCATGGGGGTAAAAAATTTTTCTATGGAGCTGTCAGTGACATGTCAAACCGACATACAAATTCCCGTCACGAATTACAAAATTCAGCGTCACGATTTTGCAACGGTTCTGAGTTTCAAATCGGGTGCTCTGAGTGGTAGGACTTGAAAAATACTTGCCCTGTTGTCGTGAAAGAAGTTTTACTTCTAGCGCGTGTACATAAGTACGCACACTCTTTTTTTTACTTTAAATAACCTATAAACCTTTATTAATAATTATATTGACTACGACATTGTATGGAGAATAAAATTAGACCGGATTAAACCGGATTAGTGTTCATTCTCGAGATATTCGTTACGAAAAAGATATTTCAACTATTTTTACTTTTTTTTTGTTTTTGTTTTAAGAAACAATTGTAAACATATTAAACCATTTCAGTTTTTTGAACACGTCATCGTGTGTAAAATTAAATATGGAGCCTAAAAAACATTTTTCAACTTTTATTTTGCTATAAAAAATAATTTTCAATTTTATGTTTTCACAAACAATTGGCGCGTTCCGAGATCTCATTTTATTGCCTTATAAAGCCTAGTACGCAGATCGCGCTAAAATTTAGCTCCCACTTTTCTCTCCAAACATCAGCAAAAAAGCCTTGCTAAATTTTGACATAGAGCATGCGTTGTGGAGAATATGTAAAAGAAAGCAGCTGCTCTCCAAGAAGAAATTGTTTTCAACCATTTCAATGATCTTTTTTTATTATTGCAACTAAATTTTATTAAATAAAATGGATTCTTTTCTTTGGCTGAGACCAATCGTTTATTCCGAAATATTCCTCCATTTCAATTTTTATTTTCACAAAACACAATTCATACAAAATTTAAGATTTACAGAATCTGTTAAAATTTAGCTTGAGAATTAATGTGCCGAACAATTATTTCGTGCGCTAAATTTTGACAGATATGTGATGTACAGTAAGAAACAAACATTTGAATTTTTAGCTGGAACTTCGTACCTTTCGGCTAGAATGCTTTCCTTAATTTAAGCTGAGCTAAATTTTGGGGAGAATTTTGTATGGAAGCTAAAATTTAGCGCGATCTGCGTACTAGGCTTAACAGTTGTGGACTATATTATGTCATCATATGTATATATAGAATTAAATTGAGTCGAAATCGAAAACATTATTTATTCGTGATATATTCAAAACGAATGACATTGTATACAAATTTCAATGCAGTAAGAAAACTGCTAATTGAATATTTTTGAAAATATTTTCTGCACTTTAAATAAAATTCGATATTTTTATCCGTTCTCGAGATATGAAGTACGAAAAACTATCACGAACCGACGAACGTACCTACGTTCACTCATAAACACATTTTTGTTTTTCTAAAAACGATGGATTCGACGGATAAAGAGCAGAAAAAAATATTATTAATGCAAAAAATTAGCAGAATCAGAGCCACATTTTAGCAATTTTAGAAAAAGGCAGAATTCAAAACCATACAAATCACCATACAAAATTTTGTATTTTTTTTTTAATTTCCGAAAAACACAAAGAAACGATTTACGAAGTTCTGCCATTTAACCGTCGATATTTCAAAATTTTTTTCGATTTGACAAATTGGACCAATTACAATAACTTCCAATGGGATGTTAATAATTTATTGAATGTGACTTTTTTTTTTTCAAATTGTCTACAATGGCATTTGTAATGTTCTTCCACACACCAACTCAATTGAAATATTTCTTGTAAGTTAAAACATTTGTTTAAAATGTTTTTGTTTCCACAAATAAAATTTTAATACTTAAATCAATTGATTGAATGCACAATCAAAATCAAGCTCTCATGAGAAAATTGTTCAAACAAGCCTTTATATACATATTCACAAATAGCTTATTAAAGAAGAAACCCTAATTTATCAATCAAAAAAAAATTTCATTCTGAGATGCCTGCCTATATGATTCATGTAAAAGCCGATTTAGGTTTATTTATCTTTTCACATTTACTCGAAGAAGACAAAACAAAAAAAAGAAAATAAAGTTTACTCAATTTAACTTCAGTCTGTCCCTGCAGAATATATTTTTGTTTTGAGCTGACATCATTTTAGGAGAAAATGTATACAACTTGATTGAATATTATTATTGTTTGGCTATGGGTATACGATCGTATATGACTAATATGATGCGGGCCCTTAAAAAAGAATTTACTATGATCGAATGTTATTTTTTGTTCATAAAAATAAATTTAATTAATTACTATGGGTCACACGTTTTTGCTCTTATAACGGGTGATTTTTTAAGAGGTTTAGAACTTAAAAAAAAAAAAAACACAAAAAATTCGAAAAAATGAATGAAATATTTATTGGAATCGATAGTTTGAACCTTGCAATTTAATGTTTAAAGATAATTTCATGCAAATGTTGACCGCGGCTGCGTCTCAGGTAGCCCATCCGCTGAGTCCAATTTTGGCATACTCTTTCACACATATCGGCCGGTATCTCACGAATGAATGCATGGATGTTGGCTTCCAGTGCGTCAATCGAAGCGGGCTTGTCCCTAAAGACATTAGCCTTGACATACCCCCACAAAAAATAGTCTAATGGTGTCAAATCGCACGATCTAGGCGGCCAATTGACCGGCCCGAAACGTGAAATTAACTGTTCACCAAACTCGCCTCGCAATTGCGCCATTGTTTCGCGTGCTGTGTGGCATGTGGCACCGTCTTGTTGAAACCACATATCATGCAAGTCAAGAACTTCCATTTCGGGCAAAAAAAAGTTTGTTATCATCGCTCGGTAGCGTTCACCATTGACAGTAACGCTGCGATTCGCATCATCTTTGAAGAAATATGGCCCAATAATGCCGCCGGCCCATAAACCGCACCAAACAGTGGCTTTTTCGGGATGCATTGGTAGCTGTTGCAATGCTTCTGGCTGATCTTCACTCCAAATGCGGCAATTGTGCTTATATACGTACCCATTCAACCAAAAATGAGCCTCATCGCTGAACACAATTTTTCGATAAAAAACCGAGCACGAATTTTGATAGTAAAATTCAATAATTTTCAAGCGTTGTTCATTTGTAAGACGATCCATGGTTAAATTGCAAACCAAACTGAAGCTGTTTGACAGTGACACAAGGTACTAAACACACGTCAGCTGTCAAAACCAGTGTTGCCAAAACCAAACCAGCTAAAAAATCACCCGTTATATGGTTCAAGGCTATAAAATGGCTTTGAATTTATTATAAGCTATTGCTTTAAATAATGACGAGTTTAGATGTAAGACAGTGGTTACATGTGGATGCGTATTCTGACGAACTTCAGAACAGTATTTCTGACCTATCAATACACGTCAGAACTAACGAATATCTATAGGTTCCTATAAAAGTGCATAAGTTTAGTTCTACTATTTAAAACAGACATATATGTATGAAGACCTAAGGAAAAACGTCGGATTGTTTCATTGTTTCGACTCAATATTTTATGCTAAATCGCGACCGACAAAACGCAACATTATGCTAAAATAATTATTTTTTGATCAAACACAACTTTTAAATGATTTAACAAAATCAAGAACAAAAATATGTATTGCAAATGAAAAACATCTTCATTATGATGCACTTTGCATATATTCATTCACAAGTCAAGCCAAATGACAGACATAATCATGCTTTAAAAAAAAGCAACCGCATCAGAAAAAGAAGGTCTGCACTTTGTTTACACACTCGCAACGATTTTCATCATAAGAGAATAATTTTTTTTTTCTTAATTATAATTCAATATGAGATAAAAATAAATAAAAAACAACTAATTAGTTTTAATATAGCTTTTCAACTGTTGTCGCCACTGCCTCCCTTCAATCTCAATTTGACAGTGCGAGAAGATCCTCATATATAGGCGGGATTGGCTTTTTTTTATGATTGTCTGTCTCACTGTCATAACTCGTCTCGAAACGAAACCACAACGATAAAAAAATAACACACACATATTTTTTTTTTTTTTTAAATGATGTCTATTCCACATACAATATATTCATCCGACATCTGGGGGATGTGTTCGTTCGTTTATATCTTTCTGGATTTCATCGTTCATATTATATCGTATCCCCCTTTAAATACATTACATGGATTGTTCATAATTTCAATTGCCTGCGATGCTCGTACAGATTTAGAATAATTTCAAACGAACTTTTTTTTTTAACTGTCAGATTCCGAATACGTGCGCCAAAAAATACCCATATGACTCCGATGATATGGTTTATATGACGGTATATTGTGCGCCTCTCTTCAATTGTAATGAACGCTCGTTGTTTATTTATATTTACAACGATGAGTAGCTGTATGCATATGTATGTATATTTTATAATATCCAATATGGTCCAATTGGGCAAAGTAATAAAAAAAAAATTTAATTCGATTTAAATCAATTTAATAAAAATTCCTTACAATTTAGAGAATGAATGGATGGATGGATGGTGCGAGCTCTAATAGGACCCCTTTGTGTTATGATTATAATAATTCTTGTTTTTTTTATTTCTTCAAACATTAGTCAATATTAAAAATGTATGCAAACATACAAACGATATAGGTTCTATTGCATAGAAAACATCTATTCATATGCTTAATACTTCCTTAAGATCTTATAGCCATTTGCACCAGGGTTACCAGCGTGGGTTATATTTACCATCGATATGGGACACCTTCTTTATTTATTTTAATAATAGTAGCAATTTGGAAATCTTTGATATTAAAAATTTAATGACAAATTGCTCAGTAGCAAATTTAGTAATTTACATGCACATTTCAAAGAAAATGAAATCGTTTACTATTACTTTGATATTTAATTTTAAAATTACTGGTTTGTTATTTTAAATATTATTTATTAAAAGTTAAGATTTCGACTTTTTTGTATTTTGGCTTTTATAGAGTTTGGTACATTTTGAAATTCTGGGTCTTCCTGATTATGCGGTTTCCGTTATTTTGAGGTTTCTGGATTTTTTTTTTCTATATGATTTAGGGTTTTCTGGATTTTGGGATTTCGGGATTACGGGATTTTGTATATAATGGATTATGGGTTTCCGAGAATTTCTGGATTTTGAATTTGAGGATTCTGACTGATTCCCGCGTTTCTGATATTTTAAGGAAAAGGTATTAAAAAATTATAAATTTGAATTTCAATTCAATCAACACGTAACGTTAAGCTCAGAAAATCAATTTTAAAATATTTTTAGATATCAGCTTATATCGAAGTCTTGAGTAGGTACGTGCATGTAGGTATTAATTTCGGTTTTCAAAACAAAATAAGTATACGTAGTCTAACTGTCGTCATTTGAAAACCCAAATTAATTCATATGCACTCAAAACTTAAAATCCGATACCTTAATCATTATAATCTGGATTTTCTGCACCCAGCACTACGATGGGGATTCAAAAATTTCCACTTAAAATTTTAATTGATAATTTCCAGAAATGAGATTTTTAAACTAAAATCCAAAATCTGGGGAAGCTAAAAACCGAAAAACCTATAAATCCAGGAAACCCAAAATCCCATAATCAGGAAAACCTGGAATTCCGAAATCCTAAATCAGTATTTGAAACAGGAATTGGACAGAATCCCGAAATCAAAAATCTGAGAAAATCGGAAAACCCAAAATCCCAAAAACCCATATTCGAGAAGTGTTGTAATTATGAATTCCCGAAGTCTAAAAAACCTGAAATCCAAAATAATTTTTGAAGTAAAACTTCTTTTGCGGCATGGGGGTAAAAAATTTTTCTATGGAGCTGTCAGTGACATGTCAAACCGACATACAAATTCCCGTCACGAATTACAAAATTCAGCGTCACGATATTATATTTTCGTTAAATGCAATGGTTCGTGCATTTAATATATTCGTTAAGATGGTTAGTGAATTCGAGTAAGGGTTTTTTGTGGGAAGAATTTTATTTCTGAGGATTTTTTTCTGTTGTGTTGGATTTTCGGCCATTGGTCGGTTTAATGCGAGGAAGCATAAATTATGTATAGTTGTAGGTTTATTGGTTTTGCATGGAAATATTCTGCAATCTATTGTGTCTCTCGCTCATTGGGTGTTGTTGAAGTAAAACTTCTTTTGCGGCATGGGGGTAAAAAAATTTTCTATGGAGCTGTCAGTGACATGTCAAACCGACATATAAATTCCCACCACGAATTACAAAATTCAGCGTCACGAAACGGTTCTGAGTTTCAAATCGGGTGCTCTGAGTGGTAGGACTTGAAAAATACTTGCCCTGTTGTCGTGAAAGAAGTTTTACTTCTAGCGCGTGTACATAAGTACGCACACTCTTTTTTTAAATAAGAATCCGACATAACCGCGAAACCTAAAATCTCAAAAACAAATAAGCTTCGAATTCCCAATTCCTAAGGTCTAGAAAACCAAAAAATTTAAGATAACCCTAAACCCCAAAAACTAAAATCCTCGAATAGGTACTTAAAGTTGAAAAAATTTGCAGATTTGTGTTTTTGATATTTTTGGATTATTCGGTATAAAAGGCCCTGAATCATATTTCCCTATCAAAACCTACCAGAAACTCATCTTATTTATCAATTCCTACGCCAACAAAAAATGCATAAATCAATAACTGGTTAAACATGGGTAAAATATTTTTCTTTCATTCTTCTTAAAATTCACGACCACCGAAAATCATATTGATTTTTTTTTTAAATTATTTCTTAAACGTCTTCCTTCCCGTTTTTGACATTAAAACATCATATCTCGATTATTAGGTTTTTAGCGAATAATCTACGACTTTCTTATACATATAACAATAATAACTGTAGGTATCCTTAAAAAAATCTTCTTCTTCTTTACTTCTTTACTCTTAAAAAATAGAGAAAACCAAGTTCTCTCTTTAAATAATGATTAGATAAGAGAAACCCAGCAAGGTCCAAAACTCGGACATAAGCTTATGGTACCTACTCTAACGATAGCCGTTCTTCTCTTTCTATCTATAGTCGTTTGAAAAATATCTGAAGTATTTTTAACTTAATAAGTCGTTAATCTACCTATTTGAAAGAATTAGCTAAATAACATGAATTACCTACTTAATTAAAAAAAATAAGCAAATTCTAACATGTGAGTCAGTTAATTAACATGAATTAACTTTTTTTCTATTTCATTGATAAAATTTTGCACTTATGTAGGTACCTACTTCGCTGATTAAAAATAAAAATAATTCATGTTTGATTTGAATTTATTAATAGGATTGTTAAATATCTTTTAAACAATCAAACATTATGCCTGTTTGGTAGCTTTTTTTTTCAACAAATTTCCCAAAACTGAGTTTTTTTTCTATGGGTTTTGACAGCAAATTGTTAAAATTTGTGCAAATTCGCAATAAATTTCACGTTGCCAAACAGACCAATTATTTCCACATCACAAATAATAAAAAATGCAATTGGCAACACTTTATTTAAGTATACAGTCATATTTCTTTAATTGATTTGTTCCAAATAACTTTCAGATTATTTATTTACTTAACGATTGAACTCAGAATTAATAGAAATAAATTGCATTGAAAAATGTTTGCTTTGACAAATTGATGCTGAAATGCATCCACATTACAAGATGTGATGTGATCACATACAGCTAACCTATATTATTCGTACACCAATCGAATTAATGAAATATACCAAAGAAGAAAGTTTATATATTATTAATTATAATCAAACCACAGGGTGTGTGTAGTGTGTGGTAGTGCGGACCTAATTTGTTTACGACCGATCAATTAGAAACGATTTTAAATGCATATACAAAGATTAGATACAAATGCGGAATTCGGAGTTTTCATCAAGTGGGTGGGAAGTGAGTATTGTCTTGGGAAAAAATTTACCTAATCCGAGAAAAGAAAAATATGCACCTAACCTGTAGATACAAGATAAACATTTAAATTAACGTTTTGACCTCGTTTTTTTCATTAAAATCAAATAAAAAAAAGAAGAATTTTTGAGGTTAACCTACTGAAAATACATTTTAATATTTATGGTTTTATGTAGATATTATAAAAAATATAGATACTTTTTGTCAATCAAAATTCTATACAGACAAAAACTCATTAAATTCTAATTAAATTTAACAAAAAAAAAGTTAAAAGAACAAAATAATTTAAGAATCATATTGTACTTTTTTTTCCATATAAATTTAAACAATAAAATAAATTAAATGTAATTTAATAATAATTTATAATAAATTCGTATTTAAAGCCACATTGAGAGAAGCTTTGACCAGCGGGATAGAAATTCAATGAGAAAATAGAAATATGCGCCGTGAAGATACATTATAATAAATATACATAACTATTCATGATTAGCATAATTCATTTCGAGTCTATTATGTTCCGTGAAATCCTTTTTCTTGTTTGCTCATTATAGAAAGAAAAAAAAATTTTAACCGAACATATAGGTAGTTTATTGGTCATATATTTATAGTTTTCTCTTTTTTTTGTCTTTAATCTATAACTAATTAATTTGATTTGCTTAGTTAATGAAAAGTGTGGGTTGTTATATGAAAATGTTATTTAGGGTTAAAGATTTATATATAGGTATAGCTATAGATGCCGCCACCGCCGATTTGGTTGTCCCGTCGTGAATATTGATTGAATTTTTTTTTTTCATGAATGTATTATTAAACTTGTAAACAGTGTCTTAAGTGATTTTTAAATAACTGTTCACATATTGTATCTCAAAGTTATTTTTTTTTAAATAGGTGGAAAGATTTTGTTAATTTATATTTATTCGTTTGGACATTAGATACGACTAAAAATATATTTAAATTTGGAAAGTTTACTAAGATGGAATTTATTTAATTTTTCGAGTATTCAACAACACTAAAGTAAAAATTTAATGTGAATAAAGCTACAATATATCTTCCTAATTTCGTTCTTACGATGACATTTTATTAATCAAAGAGACCTTGAAATAGTCTAGATGATTTAAGTAATTTAAAAGTTTTCCTAAATGGATTCAACACCTAATAATCCACTACCTACTTTTATTTAGTCAAGATTCCTAAGAGAATTTTATATTCCATTATATGGGGAGACATTTTTGATGTGTAAACATCTATACCATGGCGGTTGGGTGAAAAAAAACGTAAAGTATCTTGTGATCGTGATTGTGATTCTGTGATTGTGATTCACGTTACGTATATGTAGATACACATCTTAACCGTGAGTCCTGGCAATTTCCTAGCAGGTTTAGAACTTCAGTAGTAAAATTTCGGAGTAGATTTAAAAACGAAAGAAAAACTTCATTTTTCAAAAACTGTACCTGTACATATTTAACAAAAAAAAAATATTTTAACAAAAATATGTATATCAAATAAATTCCATTTCCAATTTTTGAAAGATACGCAAATTTCGAGGTCAATTTGCAATGTGTAATTTTTTTTTATTTTTATCTTTTTAGGGAATTGGTTTACTTAAAAAGCAGAAATTTAAATTGATGGTGAAAATTATTTAACTGAATTTTTAGTGGAAAAATTGGATTTACCACGTTGGACGCGCAGAAAATTCATGTTTCAGTGTTTTCTGTTATCAATTTATAAGTCTTGATTATACAAAGTGTGTGTACAATGGAGGAGCGTGGTTGTTTGGAATAAAATAAAGTTGTTAAAATGAAAAACATACCCCTCGCAAAAGTTGCGCTTGGTCCTAAAATGAATTTTAAGATTTTTTTTTTATTTTTAAACACACCCTGTGGTTTTAAAATGACCGCTAAGGGTCGCGCATTAGTATTGAAAATTCGAAATCAAACAGATCCGTTGCAGAGCCTCTACAGATTGTTTTTTTTCTCGTTAAAGAATTTATTTGCTTAAAAAACCAGTCCTATAGTGTTTCCTTATTGCTATTCAAAGTAAAAAAACCAAGCGAAAAACACAAATAACGAGCCAGGTTATATTAAAAAAGTATAGAAAACCACTTTGAATTTTTTCATGTAGGTATAGTGTATTTTTTTTTATTTTCCGAATTCAATAATTTATTTTTAATAATTTTTTTTGTTTCATCATTTGATAGTTGTTTTCACGAAATTGACGTGTTTTTAATCATTTCATGAAATTAAAAACACAGCATAAATCAAGAAATTATAAGTTGCGCGACCCCTAGCGTTGGAAATAAAAATAAAAAAAAATCTTAAAATTATTTTCAAGACCATGTGCAACTTTTGCGGGAGAAATATAATTTTGATTTTCCAAAAATTCCAAAATCTCTCCACCCTAAACTGTATTTATGCATGGGTCATATATTATAAGAAAACTAATTATCGAATGTTCTGTTTTATTAAACACCACTATTTCTTAAGAAGTACCCGGGTAGAATTTGAGACTCGGTATTGCCTTGGCCCCAGCTAGTTTCGCCTTGTTTATGTCATGGGCCTATCGAGCAGTAACTAGCTTGGCCCTTGCTAATTTGTTAATGCTCTGTATTACGTGGGCCTTGCTAGTGGTTCCCATATGGGCCCTTAATAGATCTTCCAAGTCATTAATGGGCCTCTCGAGCAGAAACTAGCTTGGCCCTTGCTAATTTGTTAATGCTAGTGGTTCCCATATAGGCCCTAGATAGATCTTCCAAGTCAGGCTTTGGATAACTAAAAATTTAGAGATTTTTAGTCACTAGCTAGGGCCTAGGTAGATTTTTAGTGAAACCCATATAGCCCCCACCCCTCTCATATTATGGGTGTTTGAGACCGCTTTTCTCTTTAACCATGAAATGTATAGAATTTAATTTAATTTTAAAAAAACTTCACTTTTACTTACTTGGTTTCTCCGAGATTTGAACTCGCGTTCCTCCAATCAAAGATCCAGCACGCTACCCACCAGGCTGATTTGCGTTACAGAATAGGGATGTAAAAATGTTTATGAGTTGATACTTCACGTATTTGCTATATGGACCTTACACAAGTTAAATTGGTCGTTGGGAATGCCAATAAAGAGGCGACACTATCTACGACCAATATAACGCCAAGAAAAAGTTCCATGTCTAGGCTAGATCAAGTCTAAACTATCTAGGCCCAGTCTTAGTTACACCTGATAACGCCAATAAAGAGGTGATACTGTCTAACGCCAAGATAACGCCCAGATACAATTCCTTATCCAGGCTATACCAAGCCAAAACATATTTGGGTCCCTTCCTGTTTTTATGAGACAGCGCCAATAAGGTGGCGACACTAGCTAGGGCCAAAATGACACCAACAAAAGTGTTCATATCTGGGCTATGTCATGTTAAAACTATCTAGGCCCAGTCTAAGTTACATCTGACAAAGCCAATAAATAGGCAAATCTAGCCAGGGCCAAGATAAGGCCAGAATAAGATAAATTAGTCAAGATCACCCAGACCTGCGCCTGTCTAGGCCCAGCATAGGATTTAAATAATGTGGCCAATCTAGCTAGGGCCACGCTTAAAAATAGTTTTTCCTAGATAATTTTCTACCCGCGGGTAGGAATTTTGGGGTCATAACTCTATTTGTGCCAAAATTCGGTTTCCAAAATTCTGTATTCAAAATTTCTATTTAAAATTTAGGATAGCCGTCATAGTTATAGATACAAAATTTTTAGTTGATTTTTAAGATTTATACCTATCTAACTTAGACAATATGCGGACTCGGTTGTTTAAACCTTGAGGAATATATAACACTAGTAGACCCGTGCTCGCCTTGCTTCGCAAAAATAAGAATTAATATTAACATACCTTCATATATACCGATAGTACTAAATAGGGCTACCGCTACCCGTACCTAATTTCTATTTCATCTTATTAACAAAAAGTTTATACATTATACACTTATACGTTTTGATAAATGTGAGTTCTTAAAAAATGGTTTACCTATTTGTATGTTAAGTAGGTTCATGTTTGACACATAAACAGAATCTTTATCTCCCGTTGATTTTCTTATTGCATATACAAATATACATATAATACTTCGCACCCAAGTAAACATCTTCTTCTTGCCTGACTACCTGCAACCAGGGTTGGCCGAATTAACTACACTTCATTTTCTACATGATTAACTACGCATAGCTAATTAAATAAACTACACGCCTTATATACTACAAAATGTTACGTTTGCTACATACATAGTAAAGCTAGGTAAATAATAAAATTTCAATAAAAACAGTTCAACTCAAATACAATCTTCAAAGTTTACTATATATCTAAACTACGTAGCAAATGTAAAAAATGTAGTTTATTTCAAAAAGCGTTAGTTCCGCCATCCCTGCCTGCAGCGTTATACTCAAAGCGAAACAAAACAAAAGAATGTGAGAAAAAAAATTTAGTGGAAAAAGAGTAAACAAAGAGAAACCTGCACAACATAAATAAAAAAACGTAAGGGAGGAAAAACTGTAAGAGGGTGGAAATGATATGAAATGAAACAAAGCAGCGACCTCATGAATGCTATTGATTTAAATTCCTGGATTTAAAAAAATAGAAAAAGTAAGTGACTTAGAGATTTGTTTATATTTATTTCTCAGGTTGTATGCATAATTAAGAAAAGATTTAGGGCTTAAAATTTGCATACAAAAATGTACTTTATGAAATAATTTTTGTTTTTTTCAATTATCAATTAGTTTCGTATTTATAAGTGAATATGTAAGTCAAAATCAAGAAAAAAGTTGACTATCAATTTAAAAAAATTAATTTTAGTATTAAACAAACGAATTAGATAAACAAAAACTATCTTATTACAATCTTCTAAAGATAAAGAATATTGTAGAAAAAATTTCAAGTTAATCAGGTAAATAGTTTCTGAGATTTCGCGTGACAAACTAAATAATCGTTTCGTCTTTATATAATGTTATAGATTATAGATATAGCATATTTCCAACTATTTCGAACTATCACGACACTGTCTAAATGTTCAAAAATCTAATAAAGTTTTAATAGTAATAAGATTTTAAGTAATAAGATTTTAATTCTCTTAAAAAAATAAGTCATACAAATTTTTTTTAAGACAAATGTATTTTGGAAGAAATTTTTTTCGTAAATTTTTACAATTTTTTGTCGATGGTTAAAATGAAAAAAACAACCTTAATATAAAATAAGTCTTTATTAAACAAAAAAATATTCGAAAAAACTCTATTGGTATACTAATACGCATAATATATTATGTATCTAGCTTAAGTATGTTAAATGTAGAAAGCTATTTTAAATTTTCTGTAATAGGTCCTAAATAAAAACAAAGGGTCATCTAAAAGTATTGTAACATCAATAAAACCTAATGGTCCCATATCAGCTATTATAACATTCTCCATATCCATAAGATACAAACTCAAAATTTTTAGATCTATATATACCATACCTATACATATATAGATATATAATACTTGTAAGAACAAGAAGAAATGAAATAATATATAAGAAAACTAAATCGAAATTCATCTCCAGACAATTCACCCACTTAAAAAACCATTTTATATGCCTACCTACATCCTTTTCATCCTGTCACCGCCCCCTTATAATGCCATGCAATTGGATTTGTAAATTATTGGCACACATGTTGTGTCGTTCCCAAAGAACCCTTTTATGGAACCTTAAGTTTTTTTTTTTTTTTTTCCGCATATAGAAACATATATGGCAATATCTTTCCAGACTTAAACCCTTTTTATAAACGCACTCGCCTCGCCTGATGTACCAACCAACCAACCAACATTATATTTTGCTTCAATACTTTATTTTTTATTTTTTTTTTACTTTTATTCGGTTTATCAGAATTTGGCGAACAAACAACAACAAAAAAACAAAATCGAGACAACAACTGGCAGCATAAGAGATATAAGGACGACATTTTATATACACAAACCTTATAGAAAAAGATATAACCGAAACAATCGAAGAAGGCAAACGTATGTTTCAAAAAAAAATTGTAAAATATGTTTTTCGATAGCCGGTCCTGTCCACCATTACAAAACATTGCCTCTGGTTATGTATTGGGTCGTTCTGTTTTGTGTTTTCATGGTTTTCGATGATTTCTTTTTTTTTTTTTTGTATTTTATTTTCTTTCTTAAAAATAAAAATAAAAAAAAGAGGAAAATAAATGGTTGAACAATCAGGATATTCATTGCGGAGGACTGCGCTACTCTATAACCATCCACAATTCTTCGCTATATATATCTAACCCCCTATACTATATGTATACTATCAGAGACTATCATAGTATAACCCTTCGAATTTCGAAGTCATTGGCATTTTTGGCTGGGCGCAACACTGGCTATACCTACACAACACAGTTGAAAACATATTTCTTAAATTTTGCCGCTCTCCTTTATTATTGCTTGTGTCTTTTGTTTTATTCGTTTCTTTAGTTTTTCTCATTTTTTTTGTTGTGTCTTGTTTTAGTTAAAAAAAAAATATTACAAAAATAACAACTTTTCGTATAGACCAATTTTAGCAAAAAAAAAATTAAAATAAAAAACAGGTATAGGTAGGGTTGGTTTAAAAAGTTTGATAACAAGGAAAAGAAAAAAAGTTTTTGAAAGATTTATTGTATTGCAAACCCACCCTGTATTAAGTTTTCTTCTGATATTTTTCATATTATTATAAATATGAAATACTGCAGCTCCTGTTGACTGATAAATTAAGTAAAAGAGCTGAGTGTCTTTTAGGTCACAATCTCACAGTTCAAAATTTATTCCACGAATAAGATAAGAGTATAAGTATCTGCCCATCATGTAATGTCCTCATTAGCTTAAAAGTTTTTTAAGAAGAAATTGGCTTTTCTTTCCAAAAGGTAGGTGGATAGTTAAGTAGATTTTTTTCAATTTGAAGAAAATTGTTAGTATGGGGTAGAAATTTGAATTCTGTCTTTTATACCAATTTATTTTTTTAGTGTGGAAACTTTGAACTTTGAAAAAGCGTGTATTAAATTTTTTCTCATAAAAATGTTGAAATATTTTATATAGGTACATGACGAATAAACAAAAAAACAAAAACAATTTGAAAATGTTTGCTCATAAAATTTAATTATTTTTTTTAAAGCTTTATAAGTAATTTATATAAAAAAAATAATGATTTTTGTCTTACAAAACCAAGCCTATATCCACTACTTCTCTTACGCTGCCTATTGTATCTTACCTATCTAACTACATACACTTATAGAGATATACCTATATTACCTACATATTATGGCCGTATTCGGTTACTTTTGAACCAAACAAGCGAAGTGTAACCGACAAGGCAATTACCTTAGTCAAACACTCAACAATGTGAATGTCATACCACAAGACATCACCTCTGATTTCATTGTGTGGTTTCAATGTTCCATTCCATTATTATAGTGTGGGTTAAGGCATATCAAATGATTTTCACACGCTCATGAAACAACTTCAAGCTCATGGATAATATTTCACAAATTGACAGTTAGGTATCCATATATACCTACGCTAGAAAATAATACTCACTAACAAAAAAAATATTAGACATACCTGTCTAGTGTCTGGTGTATCCAACCAACCATACCAAAAACCTGATCCAGAAGAAGAATAAGAAAAATGAATTAATAAATCAACTTGAACCTGCTGCAACAACTTAATTGTTTGAACTGTGACAATAATTATTGTCCTTCTTCCGTAGATACTTTATACCTTCAAAACTTATATACCTTTACAGATTTATACTATATACTTGGGTCTTTGGTTTAAATTAATTTACATTTTTAATTTTTGTCATCTCTGGGACGATGTTGTGGGCTGAACGGCATGGCATTGAGTTGTAAACCTTTATACATTTTGTCTATATAAATCGTAAATGAATGAAAGGAAGAATATAAACCCTTTGGGTATAATATAGTTTATAATCTTAAAAAAGGTTATACACAAAAGATTAACCTGCGTGTGCCTGTTTTGTAAAATAATCTGTGGTAATATATGAGTTACGATAACATGATAAAGATGCATAGCAAGCACAAATTGAAAATGGATTAAAACTTTTTATCCGCACGTTCGTTCTTTTGTTGACTTAAATGATTCTTAGAGAAGATGACTATTATAAAAGACAAGATCTAGGGTATTTAGGTTTGTATTATATAAATGAAATTCATGGCTGGAGTAAGAATAAATGGCGCCCGGGTAAGGTTAAAAAGTAAAAATTTAATTATTTTTTTTTTTTAATTTAAGAAAATGAAATTAACTAACATTGATTTACAAAACGAACATATTTAGCTTTATTTTCAAATTCCTTGGTTAGACTGTTCTTCTTTCCGCACGCCTTTCTAACGGGTGATTTTTTAAGAGGTTTAGAACTTTTTTTTAAAAAAAAACAAAAAATTCGAAAAAATGAATGAAATATTTATTTGAATCGATAGTTTGAACCTTGCAATTTAATGTTTAAAGATAATTTCATGCATATGTTGACCGCGGCTGCGTCTCAGGTAGCCCATCCGCTGAGTCCAATTTTGGCATACTCTTTCACACATATCGGCCGGTATCTCACGAATGAATGCATGGATGTTGGCTTCCAGTGCGTCAATCGAAGCGGGCTTGTCCCTATAGACATTAGCCTTGACATACCCCCACAAAAAATAGTCTAATGGTATCAAATCGCACGATCTAGGCGGCCAATTGACCGGCCCGAAACGTGAAATTAACTGTTCACCAAACTCGCCTCGCAATTGCGCCATTGTTTCGCGTGCTGTGTGGCATGTGGCACCGTCTTGTTGAAACCACATATCATGCAAGTCAAGAACTTCCATTTCGGGCAAAAAAAAGTTTGTTATCATCGCTCGGTAGCGTTCACCATTGACAGTAACGCTGCGATTCGCACCATCTTTGAAGAAATATGGCCCAATAATGCCGCCGGCCCATAAACCGCACCAAACAGTGGCTTTTTCGGGATGCATTGGTAGCTGTTGCAATGCTTCTGGCTGATCTTCACTCCAAATGCGGCAATTGTGCTTATTTACGTACCCATTCAACCAAAAATGAGCCTCATCGCTGAACACAATTTTTCGATAAAAAAGCGGATCCTCGGCCAGCTTTCCAAGAGCCCATTCACTAAAAATTCGGCGTTGTGGTAGGTCGGCTGGCTTTAGTTCTTGCACCAGCTGTATCTTAAAAGGCTTTACGCCCAAATCCTTCCTCAAAATTTTCCACGTAGTGCTGTAACAAAGGCCTAACTGCTGGGAACGGCGCCGAATCGACATTTCGCGGTCTTCTGTCACACTAGCTGATACGGCCGCAATATTTTCTTCACTACGCACAGTACGTAAACGTGTTGGTGGTTTAATGTCTAACAAAGTAAATTTGGTGCGAAATTTGGTCACAATCTTCCGAATAGACTGCTCAGAAGGTCGAGAATGCCGACCATAAAATGGAAGCAGCGCGCGATGAACATTTCGAACCGAGCACGAATTTTGATAGTAAAATTCAATAATTTGCAAGCGTTGTTCATTTGTAAGACGATCCATGGTTAAATTGCAAACCAAACTGAAGCTGTTTGACAGTGACACAAGGTACTAAACACACGTCAGCTGTCAAAACCAGTGTTGCCAAAACCAAACCAGCTAAAAAATCACCCGTTATATATTTTTTTAAGTTCTTATTTGCCAAAACTGGATTTCGAAACTTTGCCTAACATTGAAGTATTAAGAGTGATTTGTTGAATGTGTATAAAACGACTGATGTGGCTGGGTAGTGCAAAGCGACCAAAATATTGCTTCTTTATAACAAAATGTTTGAGTCCATCATCAGGGGACAGCGAAGCAAAGTAAAAGGAGCCCTTAAATCAGATGGTGCACATTTTTCGTGCCAAACTGGCAGCATTTAAGTATTTACTTTTTTTTTCAAAAGATGGAAATCTTCACTTTGTAATATTCGGAATCAAGTAGTGTGGGACTTGTACCGCTGTAAAACCACCGAGAAATCAGGATTCAGGACCATTCTATGAAAGATCGACAAAAGATTTTTATTTCTTAATACAAAGAACATTTTCCCCCAATTAAAGTTCAAAGTGTTAATACTTTCCCAATGCATTTAGACCATCAGCTCATGAGGCTTGGTTCTTCTTAAGCGGTCCCTAGACGCTCAATATTTTTGTGCAAAATATTACCCAATATTATTGGCTAGGCGCCCCAGACGGTTCAATATTTTATTCAATAATTTACTTTACAGCTGATACTTGATACTTGTGTAGACAACATGTTAAGAGATACTTAAGTTTGTTGTTAAATAAACAAATATTGTGCAATTGTACCCACAGACGATATACAATATTTTTATATTGCGCAATAAATATCAAAAGGGTTTTGATTTTCTTCAATATATTGCACAAACTTGCAATATTATCCATAGACGAACAATAATATTGTGCAATATCAAATATTGCACAATAATATTGAGCGTCTAGGGGCCGCTTTAGTCACCGAACTTTGCCTCGTATATATAAAATAGTCCCCAACTCAGAGTTAGAATGATTATACAATCGCTCATATGTGATAAAGCGTGTAATTATTTCTATTTGAGGGTCACGATGTAAATCGCTGTTTCAAATCATTTTATTATTCCACGAAGGATTTTGTTTTGGAATGTTTGGATGGTTTCAGTACCTATTTGTTTTCTTTGTATACAGCCCCACAGTTAGATGGCATAAGTTCAAACGGGTTTCGGTACTTGGTTATGTATCATTATTTTGTTCAAGATAGATAGGTCAGAATTTTTACCCAGTAACTAGTACATTTTTCTATATTTCGTATTTAGTTCTTCTATTTGATTTTTGATGTGGTCTTTACACTTTAGCTTGGCATCCAAAGTCATTCCAAGGAGGTATTAAGCAGTATTGGCGAAAGGTACACCGTTACTATAAATTTTTGTTTGTAATTTTATATACACATACGTTGATTTTGTTTCATTTAGTTTGATACGCGTCCACTCTCTTACTTTATAAGTTGCATTTTAAAAATTTTCTGTAGCCTTGCATTTATCCATCACTATAAAAAGGCAGTATCATCTGCAAATGTGGCCATGATAGCATTATTGTTCACGGGAATATCCCTAGTAGGTTTATAAAAACTACAGTCCTGGTCCTAGGACACATTCTTGTGGTACACCGGCCTCAATTTTATTAAGTTCCGAAGCCTTTTGCTCGTACCGTACTCTACAGATTCGGTCGGTAACATAAAATTTCAGTATTTCATAGAACTGCAGACTGCTTTGGGAGATCTCTTTGCAGTTTGAATTCAAATCCGAAATGCCAAACCTTGTCAAAGGCTTGAGCAACATCTACAGAAATAGACCGAAAAATATCATCATAGCATATTCAAGTGCATATTTTCAACAACATCCGTAATTCGATGCACTTTGTCTATCGTGAAATGTTTATTTCTGAATCCAAAGTTATGTTTAAGATTTAGTTTTCCTTCTTCTATTACTTTTCTAATCTTTTTCCAGAGCAATTTTACGAAAAAAATTGCAATAGTATTGGAATTTAAGCGATTTAAGTACCGAAAAGTTATTTTTTTTTAGTTCAAGGTCTACTCCACCCTGACTTGGCTTTATTGAGAAATTAATTTCACCGGTTGTTTTTAAATAAGTTAATTCGGTTGCAGTTAACGGTTCAAATTGACTTTAATATATAACACTTTATACAAAATTAATTCACTATCCTTCAGATTTATGTTAGATTACTCATCAACGAAGTAAACTTCACAAAAAACTGCCTTATTTTAATTTCATTGTTTAAATTAACCAAGTACTTAATTATTTATAAACAAGTTTTTTAACTGATCAATTTTGAAAGTAAATTAAAAAGTAAATTTCATTTCTTTTAACACGTTTATAAATATTGATTTAGTCATCAAAGTCATCAAAGAAAAATGCAACCTTACATTATTATATGCTAACCAAAGCAAAGTAATAAAAATGAACCTTCATACTTGCTCCCTTTGCTAAAATAATATCCTCCTTCTCCCCTCCCCCTAAAAAAAAAAAATTGCTTTAAGGTAATTTGTATTTATTTTTCTCAGAACAAGAACCTAATCACATCCCATATACGGAATCTTATAATATTCATAAAACAATAACATCTAGATACTTATACCTATAGCAAAACCGGCTTTTGCGGCTTGTTTGTACAAAGTATACAAGTTCCTCTTCATCGTTATCCCACCGTATGTTATAAGACTAGTTCATTATACTGGGTTCTGCACATACATACATATTCTACTGAATAAAGGGGGAAGCCATTTTCATCATGAAATAGTGTAGCAGCCGCTATGTCATTTTACACCTTCCTCTTTTTCAACCGCACCATTTAGACGCATTCCTCCTAATAATGCTTTGCGCACTGTCACTTGCCGCGCTCCATTAACGAGCTGAATTACACGATGACGACGATGACGATGACGACGGCGACGACGACATTTCGCCATAATAATGGTACACCTTTGTAGGTACTTACATTATCTGTCAGTTAATATAAAGCATTTTCTCTTGTTGATGTTTTTTGTTGTTGTTAAAGTTCTTATTGTGGTTTTTTTTTTTATTTTAATGTGGCAAATGGCGTCTTACCATCATATTGCTTACTCTTGTAATGGAAGTCAAACAGGTTGAGAGCAAAACGGTCAAAAGAAATCGGTGAAATTGAAAGGTTGCGTCTTAAGGGATAACACTTTTTCATTTTTGAGGTCTCTTTTTTTTCTGTACGAAGAAGGTATATTCCTATTCATTGCTGAATGCTGATGGTCTGTCATGTCGTTTATCTGTTTGAGGTGGAAATTTAATTTAATTTTATTTTTATTTTTATTTTCATTTTTTAAATTTAAAAGGGATAAAAGTTTTCCGGGCCCCGGAATGGCAATAGTGAAAGAGTATAAGTAACGTCAAAATAATATTATATGGTGTTGAGGTCTTTATACCTTGATGGTGTGCGCTCTGTAAAGAACTTATAAGATGTATGATTTTTCTATTCACTCAGTTCATTATGGGATTATGTACTCGCCATTAGGTATGGCTGCAATTTCTTAGACAAAAATCTATACGATTATATACGTCCATAGTCCATATGACGACGATGAAGACGACGACGAAGATGGCAAAGAAGACGTTGCCGTTCGTTGGGTTGGTTGCAAACGTACATTGAGTGGACATAAGAACCTCCATTGTATATACTGGTGGTGGTCAAACAGGTGTAATTCCAATTGAAAAGAAGTACCTTTAGAAGCATTATATTCAAGGTAGATAGAAACTGATGATATTATGGGAATTTCTTTAACGTGAACTTGTTCAAGTGAAAAACGATCCAAAGTCATGGATGTAAAAGGGTTTATTATAATATAGGTAATGGCATTAACTTTGAACTTTCGATGGAGTGCATTGGACTCAAGAATATTATTGGATATGTTTCTCTTCATATAAGATTAATGGATAAATAAAAAAAAACATTGCAAAATGCATCATACGTGGTAGGTATAGGTATATACTTAAAGTGGAAGGGATGTTAATCTTAAACTCAAAAACTTAGGCAAATTGAGACTTAAATAGAATGAATACCTGTTTACAAATGCAAAATAAGAGTTTTCTTAACAATTGTTTTTTGATTGGATTAAGTTAGGCATATACAAAGTAAAGAAATCATATAAAAGTTCTTTGTTATTATGTAAAGAGAAAATTTTGTTATGGTTCTTATTGCGAGTGTCATTCAACGTTCGATGCGATACAAATCGTTGGCGATACAAATCGTTCGGTGCGTTAAAGTATATCCAAAGCTATTTGCGCATATTTAGCTTTATGTTCTAGATAGCTTTGTGTTATTGTAACGTCTTGTGAATGCGGCATCTGACGCAACAACACTTTAAGCCTCCTATCTTAAATTTTTGATTATCGACTTTTGAAAAAAGTCGTCTATCGATAAACAACGACACTAATTGGAATAAGATCCAATCTTAAGTGTTTCCTATATAAAATACGGTCACTCCTCATCTGTTTATTATAAGAATAGCTTAAGGGAAAAATTCTTTGCAAATCGATATTGAAATGTTTACCTTGTCAAATTTTAACAATTGACAATTTGACATAATTTCTTATAAAATACATATAGTGAAAGCTACTATTTCGGACAGCTCCCTTAATGGGACAATCCCCTTAAGCAAAAAAAATTCTCACGATCGTGGATCTTGAATTTAAATTCCATACCTACATTTTATTATCCCTTAAGCGGATACTCCCTTACCCGGACGCGGACAAGAATATCAGACGCAATTTGTCAAATTTAATTCTCTTAGGCGGACAAAAATTGTAAATTTATACTTATTATTATTTATTATTATTATTATTATTATTATTATTATTTTCATCAACACTTTTCCATATCTTCTCTTGCATTAAAAACGTTCCCACTCGTTAACAAGACAGACTAACTAACAAAACTAACGAAAATAACAAAAAAAAATAACAATGTAGCACAGCATACCACCAAATCACATGTCTGTGGTGAAATATATAACGGATTTTATTTCTGCAGCTCTGGTCTGTTTTTGTATCTTAAGTTTCTTGTATATTTATTTTTTTAAATTGGTTTCAATTTTTTCCCTTGGACGGACAACTCCGTTAGACGGAAAAAAGTTATGCGACCGTCGCGGTCGCGTCGCTGTCCACCCAAGGGAGCTTTCACTGTAATATGTATATTGTAGGTACATATACAATTTTGTAAACATTTAAATGGGAAAAAATGGTACTCCATTTTTAAGCATTTATTAATGAGGAGTTAAAAAATGAATTTCGAATTAAAATCATCCACCCATTTTCGAAATATCGAATTTTCAAAAAATGATTAAAAATTTTTTTTTTTAAATTTAAACTGTTTTTTAGGCCATTAAAATTAGACATTAAAATCGCAAAGGGTTATGTATAGTTCCAATTTTTTTGTATGTTGGTTGGACCAGTTGGGGTAGTGTACCTTAACCCAAGTTTGTAGCTTTCGAGCACCATTGCATGTTTTTTTTTTATAAATCAAATGATTATTTTACATTAAGAGCCCTTCACCTAAATGTGCGAACTATATGAAATGGTTTGTGTCTGAACTAAAATCTTGATAATTTTTTTGTAGGTAAAGGTTTTTAAAAAATATTGTTTTATATAATACACACTATGAATGATTAATTTTTTTTGATTGAATTTGAATTAAGAAATATGAATTTGCCAGGAAAGATCATTACACAAACAAAATTTTTTAAATACATTTAAGGAAAAACGAGTTGAAAAAATTTATTTATACCGTTTTAATGTTTTTGAAATCAATATATTTTCGAAATCTTACTGAATTGTGATTTTTCACAGCTAAATATTGGAAGATATTTTTAATACCTTTAAAAAAAGTCCAAATTTGTTTTAATCAACCAAGTTTATCTATGAAATTGTTAATGGATAAGCAATTTCAGCAAAAATCTGACAATACATCGTCACATTTCACAAATATCTTTTGCTGTGTGTCAACTATCCAAAAACCAGTTCTGCGTATTGGAAGACAATAAATGGTTCCCTCATGGTTCCTTATTGCCATACGCACACAAACGGCTTCGTGAAATTGTTTAGCGAATGAACGTTTTTTCTTCAAATGCAAGGAAAGGCCTCTTAAAAGTTAGCTATAATATTTTTGTTGAATTTTTTCACCTACGAAGTCCTTTACTTTAACCGTCGATGTGCACCAATATCACAAGTAAAAACAAATTATTTAATAATTTTTAAATTATTAAATTTTAACAAAATCAAACAGTTCACTAACGAGATACACCTTCCTACGATAATATCCCAAAAAAAAGCAATTTCATTAAAAAGACGTTAAAATCCTATTTTTGTTTTATTGAATTTATTTTGACAGAAACCTGAAATGCACTTATATTAATTTGAATATTTAAAATGCCAATTTTAATGAAAAGCATTAAAAATATTTTTAAAGAAAATTCGAAAAAAGATCAAAACAAGATCATTGTATGACTGCAACATGTTCTTGATGAGCTAAAAAAAAAAATGAAATTTTCTCTTTTAGAAAATGAAATCAAAATTATATGTTCGAAATGACACATTTTTGGAACCAGAGCGTTCACAGATGAGTACCAAAAGAAAACCGACGTTAAGCTCGAAGTATCTGCCAAATATTTCTAAAATCAATGTAAGGGGTTTAGAGATATTAGAGCAAGATCCGAAGAGCAATAAAAGATGATTCGTTCTCTCGTAAAAAATTCAAAAAGGAATTTTATTTTCAAATCAAATCTGTTATGGGATATGAAAAATACCTATGGTTCGTTTCCGAATTTATCATGTGGAAACTATTTAAGATCCTTTCTCGAACCGTTCAAACAAGAAAAAAAACTTGTCATTTTACATAAACATCATATATTACATTAAATAAACTGGTTTTATATTTTATATATTTTAATAAAACATTTATGTTTCAAGTAAATTTTCACTTTTTTTTTCATTTTTTCAAAATTTTCACATTTTCAAATTTTTTGACTTTTCAAAATTTTTGACTTTTTCATTTTTTTCAAAATTTTTCATTTTTTTCAAAATTTTTCATTTTTTTCAAAATTTTTCATTTTTTTTTTTAAATTTTTCACTTTTTCAAAATTTTTCATTTTTTTCAAAATTTTTCATTTTTTCAAAATTTTTCATTTTTTTAAAAATTTTCAAAAATTGTTCCCTTTTTCAAAATTTTCCACTTCACAACCGCACTGAATGCATATTTGAATAAGAATTATTTGTTTTAAGGATTTTTTCGGATCCTTATCGCGAACGAGATATAAATACAGAAAAAAAAATGGATTTAGTTTGTTCGTGAAAGAACTATAAATTTTTATAGATCGAACATTTATCTTTCGCAAACTATATTTTGTATGGTTCGTGAGAAAATCGGTAAAGAATGATAATGCTCCGTATGTTCTGATTCGCCATTAATATTTTACGAACCATGAATATTTGAGCTTTAAGTTGGCAATAAATAGCTAAAGAAATCAGTTCTTTTTGCAAAAAATAGCCCATATTTTTCCAAGTATAGCATGTTGAAAAATTATGTTGGTATCAAATGAAAGATAAGATTTTGTTTCTAAACAGAAATTGTTTTGAGATATCAAGTCAAAAACTCTTCTAGAATAATATATATAACGAAAAAATTAGTGATGACGTCTCTTTATTTTTGCATTACTTCAATCCTTATTTCATAATATAACCTTAATAATTTTATGTATATAAAAGTTCGCATATCTCAAAAAAAATACCATTTTTTAAATCAAAACTTGCTCCAAAAAGTAATTTTTATCAACAAAAAAATGTCATTAATTAATTTTTTTAATTGTGTACCTACTTTAAGCAAAATATAATTTATTTTTATTTTTATTTTTTTAATTTATTTTTTAATACAGTTAACTATGAGATGTAGGTACAAATAATTTACCAAAAAAAAACTTTAATCTTGATTAATGTTATCTATTACAATGTATATTATAGACGAACAGAAGCACAGCTTGCTCTTTTCTACCATCGGAATATCATATATTATCTATATAAGTTTGATTAAAACTTCAAATTATTTTTATAACGCGGAACCCATCAACTGCTCTTTAGAACAAGTAAAAAGAGAAATAAGAAAAAACTCAAATCAAATCAAATTCAAAGTTTAAAATAAAATAAATAAAAAAAATTATCCCTATAGCTATTAGTGTGTCTGTGAAAAAATTTTTTAGTTTTCCATAATCAGAAAATAAAAATAAAAAAAAATATAATTTCCGATTTTGAATAACAATTGAATAAGTCACAGATGAGCATTTTTAATATCACACAATTTGTACATGAGTTAGAGTTCTGGCTGGTTAGTTTTAATTCAATTAAAATATGATTCATACACGCAGAAAAATGATCGTTCAGTTAAATAATAAACATTGTTAATATACAAACTGCAAACTCACCAGGTTAAATTGTATGAGTCAACTCCATTAAACAAAATTATTTAAATCTATACACTGATTGGGTTAAAGTGTATTATCAATTTTTTTTAAACATACTTCTGGGGAAGTTTGTTTCGTTTCCATTAACAATTAAGTTAATTAATGAAACATATTAAATCGCTCATTGTATTACCAATCTACTCAAATTTGTAAAATTAACTAAATATAATAAGATAATTGATTTAAACAAGTTATACTCGTTTAACATAAACGATCTTCAAAATTGTAAATCCTAACCAAATTTCTCCATTAATATGACTTTTTAAGGAATTTATTTAAATTTTTTTATTTTAATCGAGTCGACATACCTTCGAATTAACTTAATGAACTATGTAATTTTTACCCTTGACTACGTAATATTTTTGTTTAATTCACGAAAAATGTTCTCTGTTAATAATTATATTTCTGTGTGTACTTCAATGCCAAGTTTGAAAAAAAAATATTAATAATATTTTATTTGTTTTTATTTTTTATAGAAGCAATTTAATTCTTAAATAGTATTGTTCCAATAGCATGACCATCCCTGTCTGTAGGAATATCTACACTAACATTGAAATCCTTGATTTTATTAGAAAAAAGTCTGTTGGATTTAATGAAAAGGGTTTTTATTTTACAGACATAATGTCCTTCGTCCTCCATTCAAATAAATTAACAAAAGGACTATAAGGACTATTTTCTTTTTTTTTTTTCATTTATATTTTACTACTTTTTGTATCAGATTTTTTAACTTGTTTTGTGAGAGACATTTGTCACCCAGTTATAGTGTTTATATATTTTTGAAAGAAAATGAAAAAAAATAGCAACAGCTTTGTTTTGCTTCGTCATCTTAATGGACGGTCGGTAAAAATGTAACCACTTACAAAATAAAAAAATTAACGATAAAAGTAATAAAAAATCCATCATTAGCATTATTAGCATTATAGTTTTCAGCAAAAGTCATTTCATTTTTATTAATATATGTATACTGACAGTTAGTTTTTACGATATCTTTTGTTGGAATATTCAGGCAGAGAAATTTGAATGGTACATCTAATGTCCTTTAACAAAAATGGTGTTTATAATGTTTTGCTTATACAACCCATATAAAAAAGAAATTATTTAGAATTTAAATAGAAGTGTCCAATTCATGTCAATTGATAATTAATTTGTATTATCGTGGTAACTTTGACTACGAACAATACATTTTTAAAGAAGAAAGTTCTTCGGTGCAAATGTCTTTACAAAATACCGCTCAGAGAAAAAGAAATGCCTATATAGGAGATTCGTTCATACTAAATTTCATTATAACAGTGTTCAAGGTCAGATGCTTGTTAAACATGACAAGATCGATTTTTAATGTCAAAATATAAAAATAAAAATAAAAAATATAAACGAATTTATTATTTAATTATTTTTATAATTTAATTTTTATTATTTAATAATTTCAAAACATAAAATTTTGTAAATATTTTTAAGCTACGCGTTTCGGATTTCAATCATGCATATTCGGGATTATTTCGTTGACTTCTAAAAATTTAAATTAAATAATAAATTCGTTTTCATTTTTTATTTTTATTTTTATATTTTGACATTAAAAATCGATCAAAAAGCACCCAACATGGAGACGGCACCTCTAATAAATGACAAGATCCTTCACATTCACAAGTGATAGCGAAAGTATTGCGAGGTATTATAATTGAATGAGCCATTTTCCTCGGCTATAAATTTAAAAGTCGACGCTTACAATGAACAAGTCTTAACCTCTTATCATAGTCGAAGAAGTTATTATTTCGAGGCAGTAAAATACTTCTAGGAAGAAGTTGGACTAGATGAATTTTCTTATACGTGTTCTAGATGAAGAAACCGTGTTCAGCACCATCCGTCATCACTACAGTCAATATACAATACAATTGGCATCGGTTAAATTAAGCTAAACGCAAGGTATAACTTAAATTTGAAATTTTTAATGAAATCCTAACAATATCACTATTTCAAGGATCAGTTACAATACTGCTGCACTATCAAAAGCAGAACGAACAAATTAAATATAAAAAAAATATAAATACATAATATATTCAACGAAAACGAAAGTATGAAATTAAACCCTAAAGTTTATAATTTCTTTAAGAACTTCTTGGTTATATGACCCTGTTTAAGACAGAGACCAAAAAAACTTGAAACTAAAACCACTCTAGCAAAGAAGAATAATTTTATATATATTTATTTTTTTTTTTTCTTTTACTAACAAATTAACTTTTCGGCTAAGAATATGACCCCTTAACCTAGGGATCGTATATACTTCCACACATCTGTGAGTGCATAATATATATGAAGGTACTATTATATCTAAATAGAAATATACAATAGAGTATATCTACTCTGTATATCCCTCCGATATGGTCTGTCCGCAATACTCCACCCAAGGGATTGACCGGCAAATTGCTGAAAATTACTTTACATGTTAGGCTAGGAGGCGAATATTGCTTTGCTATACCATTTCAGCATCTCTCATGTATATTTCCCTCCCATAACACCTACTACTATCTAGATGTTAAACAACTTTTCTTTCGCCTCTTTTTCTCTCACTTGAATCAGCAACAAAAATAGAACTATATATTTTCACCCATCCTTATTACTAGACATCCAATTCTAAAAGAAGAAAAAAAAAATGTGAATAGGAAAAAACTACTTCGTCAGCAGTATAAGTGTATCCTTATACATTTGTCCGGGCTTTACTTGGGAAAATGCAAATTTTCTTGTTTTGTATTGCTCATGGCTGCGTGTTATGCTCAAAGATATACAGAATGTAATAGAAGGTACTGTCTGTAGAGTAGTATAGGAAGCGAGAAAGACTATTCTATTTTGCTGTTATCAGGACACAATGTGAAATAAGGAGAATTTCTACAGCAATGAAGATTTTTTTTTTTTTTCAGTATACATTTTAGAATAATTATATTTCTATGATTGTACTTACTACCTTACATAAATGTAAGTAGGATTAGAAAAAACAAATCCTTATCACTAGGTCCTGAAACAGAAGATAGACCTAACAGCTGTTGTGTTAATTGTGAAATTCAGAAACTAAGGTTAAGATGTGATTATAGCATCTATCTACTACTGGGCGCGGTTAAACTGTTACTTAATAAAGTTTTATGTCTGTAAAGGGCCGAGTGGTTTACAAGGATCTGTGGATTATGTTTTACTAAACTGTATAAGAGTCAGTCAGAGTAAGTTTGAATTTAGTAATAAAAACAGGTGGCTGTTTACAAAAAATTCCAAGCCCTGATAATCTTAATATCTATATATAAAAATGAATTAGTTTTTTTTTATTATTATTTATTGTATTATTCATACTAGAATGTCAGTTAGTTTAGTTTTTTGTTCGTAACGCGCATAACTCGGCTGAACATCATCTGGTTTGCATGGCTATTTTTTTGTTGAATTCGTATTGAACCAAGTAAACACACTAAGGAGCCGAAAATTTAAATTTTTAACTGTAAGTGTCGAAAAATCGTGAAAATCCGAAACTGCATACTTTCAGGGGTTGAAGTGGTGGTAACTGAAAATTCCATTTTATATGGGAAGGAGAAAATATTTACATTACAATATCACAAACACTATCTACAGAATTGACAATTGGCTTATTTTGTCACTCCACGAAAATGGGATCGCTAACATATGGCGTTACGCTATCAAACTGCTACATTTGTGTATAAAAAATATTGGAGGTTAAAAAAAAAAACTTGTAAAGGGTTGTTTGAAGCCCCTATAAATTTTATTTTCATTTTTAAAAATGCTTAAATTAATGAAAAACTCCGTGCGAAGCCAGGTGGATCAGCTAGTAAGCTATAAATACAAGCTAATTGTCGTGTCAAATTGCTGACAGCTAGCTATAGGGACCGATCTGTCGTGAGAATCTTGTTTGTGCAGGTCAGCAAAATTTAGTTTACTGCCATGTTACTCAAGTATAAGAAGAAAATGTTCCAAGTACCTATACTACCTATATACAACTGGTTCAAAAAATCATTTAAAATAATAATAATATATTGTTGAAATATTCAATACAATTAAATTTGAAATTCATAGAATATGCAGCTAGTTGACTGAAATATAGAATCACTTAAAGTATATATAGGGCTTTTAAGCGGCTCTGGAGTAAAAACTTGGACCCACTTTAGTGTTTTCCTAAATGTCTATGACTAACTGATATCTGCAATCATAAATTAATTACATTTTTAATAGTTAAATATTTTGGAACTTTAGATTTTAATAACTATTTCCCAATCAGGTATACCTACTTAAAAACGTTAAACCATAAAAAAAATATTTAGGTACATATTTTAATTTTGTGTGAAATTTTTAATGGACTTTTTTCCAAGTTTAAAATTAAATTTTTGGATGGAAAGTGTGGTAACGAGTTCTGTAGAAAAAAATTTGTTAGTGTAACATAACCTCAAAATCTCGCATTTTTATACTTGGATATCTCAAAGTCCAACGAATCTGACGTTGAATTTGAATTTAAGACTATCAAAACCTTCTGAAAAAGTATGTATACAAATACATAAAATCTAGTTTCTACCGCAAAATTATTTTGATTAGAAATGAACAGATTTTGGGAAGAAACTATGTGAAGAGATTATATGGACTTTTATTTAAAAATATTCAAAAAATAATATCGAAAAATTATATTCTTCTTTGGGATGGCTTTTTAAGGATTTTACAGTGAAAACTCTTCGAAAAAATTTTTGACTATAGCAAACCAGCTAGGGCTTCACAGCGCCACCTATTGAACGTTTTATCAAACAAAACAAAATTTCGAGTTTCAAAGACAACTTTATATTATGAACCTACATATATAAGAAAAAAAACTATCAGAAATAAGATAAGAATAAGTGGGTGTGGCACAAGGCGGACTTTATAAAACACATGGCTGGTTTTAGATTCAAGAGATTAATTACAAAATTTCAACTTTCTACGGATAGTGAGCGAGGAGGAATATCGGATATAAGAAAAGTGGGCGTGGTTAGTAGGCGGATTTCCAAAACAAATACACACATGTCTTGCTTTTTGCCCAAGAGAGATTTATTATAAATTTTCAGCTCTAAGGACCGTATTAAATATATTTATAAGGATAAAATTCTAATACAAGAAAAGTGGGTGTGGTAATGGGCGGGACAAATTATAAATGTCATGCTTTAGGTTGAAGAGAGCCTATTTACAAAATGTTGAAGTTCTACAAACGTTTAATAAGGAGAACACTAAAATGTGACAAAAGTAGGAGTGAAAGTGGGCGTGTTTTACTCAAACATTTTTAACCAATCCGCTGTTAAAATAAAAAAAATTTCAGATTTTCAGCAAATTTACTTGGAAAAACATATTTCAAAAAACAAAATTAAAAAAGCAAACAAGTTGATGGACATCTTTTGAAAATGTCAAAGCACATGAAATTCATTAACCGTTAAAAAATGTCGGCTCCTGTCTTCTGTGATGTTTCAGCAAAAACTGATTTTTTTAATGATTTACTTAACTTAACTTAACTTTAGTTGTTTTTAATATTTGGGGCTTTTATAAAATTTTTTTCTTTAAATGGGTGTGTCAGTGGGCGAAAATAATTAAACTATTTCTTAGACTATCTTTTACTATGCCTGAAAATTAAATAAAAATATTTCCGGGTTGGTCGTTCAGATTTTATAAAAATGCGATAAATAAAAATTGTTCAAAAATCAAAAAGAGTGGGTGTGCATAAAAAATTAAATTTCTATCGGTGTATTAATAAAAATTAAAAAAACATTATCTATAAAAATATTTAATTTAAAAAATATAATAGTAAAATTTAAAATTAAAAATTTTATATTTTTTTTTTAATTTTAAGAAGAAGAAGAAAAAACCAACACAATAGAAATTATTGTTTTTATTTTTCTTATTTAGTTGACTATATTGAATGAAATTCATTAGGAAATTTTTTTGCGACCTAAGTGTCCAATATCGTTCCGCCCTGCAGGCACGACAGTTTGGCTCATCTGTTAGATGCTGCCGTACCTTTGTAAGGCGCATGATATTAGTCGATGTTTATCGACACACATTTTTTTTTTATTTATAAAAACTTAATTTCCCAACTTTTTTAATTTTCAATTTTTGTAGGCTATGCGACGCGTTTCGGAGTGTCTACGCCATTCTCGGGCGATACACTTTTAATAAAAAAATGCATTATAAAATTTTCTATAATTTTTTTTAAAGAACATCAACCCAAGTTTAAGTTGATTTTGGGAATTAATTTTTGTTTGTTTAATTGGGCGTGGCAGTGGGTGGAAATTCATTTCGATTATTTATTATAGTATTTGAAAGTTTAACTAAAATCAGTTGAGTGGTTCAAATTCAACCGGAACCACTGTAAGACGGACAAAATTTGGTATCATAAACATTTTGTTTGTTGATATTTTGGGTGAACCAAGTGCTGTATCGGTGAATTTCACCTTTATATACCCAAAAACAAAACGCCTGACTCCACAACAACGCCGACGACAACGACAACGACAACGACAACGACAACGACAACGACAACGACAACGCCGACAACGATGACGGTTGTTATAGTTTCCTGTATATCCTTCCATTTTGCCATTCAGGTTATATTTATTATTTATTTATATTTTTCTGTTTTTGTATCGACAAACTGTGGCTTTTGTAACTCCATCATGCCACACAATGCAAAAACAGCAAATTTGTCGAAAGATATGCGTCTGTGCTGCTTGCTTTGCTTGTATATTTCTGCAACGCAGATTGTTCATTTCCCCAACCTGCTGAACCCATTGCTTTTCATAATAAATTCAATAAATTGCCAGGTTCATTGTTTTATCCTTCATGGTACATATCAATAAATATTTGTATGTGTGTGTGTATATATCTGTATATAATATGTTTGATGTGGTTCAATGTGTGCAACAAACATGCAGCATAGTGTGTCCTGTCCTGCCCTGATAGCTTTCTCATGCTGCACATGGAACTCATTTGGGACTTTATCTTCTGTAGGTATACCAGCGTTCTTTTTATAAGAGGAGTTGGTATTGAACTTGTATAGAAAAGTTTTCCAAAAAGGATTTCAATGAATATTATGAGTTTCTGAGTGTATATATATATTGAACAGTTTTGCTTCTACCTAACTAAAGTTATAAGGGACATCCTTGAAAACTGCTGCGGCAGTAGAATTTTGAATTTTCGATGCAGATTGTAGACATTCTATAGTGTATATTATGTGCACGAGTTGAGCAAGATACATACATATAGTCTGTGAGGGGCCTTATAACAATTTTATGTCAGTAGAACGCCCTGTCATGTTTTGTCGCATAGTCTGACCATGACAATGTTGACATGTTTATATGACATTATAATTTATTATAATTGTGCTAAATTGATTTTAGTTTCTCATTTTCTCTTATAGCTATGTCAACCCATCATCATTATCATGAATATTTTTGACGATTCAAAAATTCGTTCATAATATTGAAACAGCAAATTCATATAAAATTTTAGTTTTATACTTCATTTTCTGAAGTACAAGGACATCACAATAAAATGTCATACTATAATGTGACATATTTATGAATTTAAAGTTCAGGAAATATAATTTATTGCAGTTTATTTTAGTGGCATTTTGTATATGTAAATAAAATAAACTATATATAGGTATGTAACTGATTTACTTACATTATTTGTCATCAATAAATAAATTATAAGTAATTACTAAAATTTATTGTTGCATTTGACATCATTCTTATAAGAGTTCAATAAAACTAATTAATTTGATAACAAGAGAGTAAATGGTAATAAATCGCGATGAAATTTATGGAGTAGTTAATTTTAAAATATACCCAAAGCAATAAATTGACTTTTTTAAATCTTGTCATATTTATCTCGAATATACTTTCATATGTGGAAATATTTCACTGATTAAATAATATTAAAATAGTCACAGTACACTAAACATTTCGCAATTTCAATTTTGATGTTAATTTTTTTGATTTGAAGGTCTTTAAATTTTCAAAAGGCTTACAACGCATTATCTGCAGTATTGATATCTTTAAATGATTTGACATAAAATCAACAAACTTTTACGGAATTTAAAATCTTATAAAATATTCAAAATTTGTCTATATTACACAACATTGGTTTACTATACTACTTTTAGTTCCATAAATGGTTCGTAAGGCAGCGGCAGCAGTAGTGGAAAGATGCAGTAAAAATATGGTTGCCTGATGGAAATGGTATCGTCTCTTTTTTTGACACATTTTTACGGGAATGGATTCGATATCCCGCTTTTCATAGTCCCATTTTTTTAAATCCCGCTATTTATAATACTGTTTTTTTTTTATAATCCCGCTTTTTTTTTTAATCCCGATTTTTATAATCCCATCTCTTCTCATCCCGTTTTTTTAAAATCCCACTTTTGCAATCAAATAACATTTTTTTTGTTTTAAAAAATCACGATTTTTTAAAATATAACAACTAGTTTTAAAGCCTTTAGCAAAATCTATATAATTTCCATGTAATAAGTACAGTAGAATCTCGAAAAGATGAACAGAAAAAAAAAAAAAAACAGGGCCCGTTCATCTTTTCAAATTGTTCATCTTTTCGAGCATTAACATTTGGTTAAGGAAGAAGATACAGTTTTATAAATAAAAACATTAAATATTATTTACATAACAAGTCAAAACAAGCCCCAAAGTACTGTTCAAGAGGAACTAAAAGGCAAAGAAAAAGTAAAAAATTATTTTGGGAATAAAGTGTTCATCTTTCCGAGTACTAAATTTCAATCTTTCATCTTTTTGAACACTGAAAAGTGGAAATATTTCGTTCATCTTTTCGAGCTGTTCATCTTATAGAACCGTTCATCTTTCTGAGATTCTACTGTACTTATAAAATGTTTGGAATGAGTAAATATATTATTAAGATTTTCTGAGCAAACACAAACGTGTACAGTGAAAGTCAAAAAATGTATTTTCCTTAAGTCGAGTAATTTTTGTTTTTTTTTAATGTACAAACAAAATTATGGTATTTAGGGCTTGTTCAACAATGTCTGAGTAAAGTTCTGATTAGATACTTGACACATAAATATTGTAACAGGGTCATAACTCCACAAACCGATTAATAATATTTTTGCATTTATATAACCTATTCAAGTCGTGAAAAGATAATTGTAAGTTTTCTCTCTTCTGGATTTATGGCCCTGTACCAATATTTATGTGTCGAGTATAAATAATCAGAACTTTACTCAGACATTGTGAAACAGACCCTTAGTTTAATATATCGTCGCTGAAGATCGAATACCTTGTAACCCAGAAAAGTTAATTTTTAAAGAGAAAAAAAAATTGATATAAAAGTATTGAGGACCAATAACATTGACCTGCTTTTTATGCGTTTAGCTTTGAAAATATCGTTCTTAGGCTAACTAGGTATTTTTCATTAAATCCGGAAAGTTGTTTCCAATAAAAGTGCATCATTACCTAAAAAGTGAACTTTTCTGGGTTACGAGGTATTCGATCTACAGCGACGATATGTACTATGTATGTATTGCAGAAAATGGGTTTTGCGGTATTTGACGGGATTTTAAAAAGCGGGATTATATAAAACATCGATATTTTAGGTGTGTTTTTTAACCAATTTCATGAACATGGTTGAAAAAAGTATATCGGGTATTAGCGACGCCATTACTGAAAATAATGGAGTCTCAATACAAACCATCGATAACAAGTATGTAATACAGTTTTTGTCCGTGCTTAATTTAAGCCCCGAACATTATCTGGGTTTAGCTAAGCCTATTGGGGATTAGTTGTTGTTTTGCATTTAACATGTAAATTATTTAGCCCGAATCGTTTTTTTTCATGCAATTTCCTTCGGGCTTGAACGCCTTTTGAATCAGCGGGATCTTAGAAGAAAGTAATTTAAAAATGTATTATTCTAATAGGCGGGGTTCTTAAGCTTTTTTTCGGGATTTATGAAAAACGGGATTTTAAAAACTTGGGGATTCCGTTGTTTTTTGTAAGAAATCTTTACATGTGAGAGTTGATTTCTCACAATTTTGTATTCTTTTAAATTTGTCTGAAGCTTTTTTGAGCATCAGAATAAAAAAATAAAAATGCAATTACTTTTATTTAATACAGGATTGTTACAAGTTTGTAGTAGTAAATTGTAAAGTGGTGAAATAGACCACAGGGGTTATTAAAAAAAAAAAATTAAAATAAGCGTGACAATTGTAATACGATATTATGTTCAAATAAAAAATACAAAGCACTAAATCAACTAAAAATCAGGTTAAGTTTATCATCCAATAATTGTAAAAATAACTGTATGAAAAGTTAAGTCAACGGGCTATGTATGTAGTAAAATTGAAATTTTATATGAGACCATGTTAAAATAGCATGAACACTACGATCATGTTAAAATCTTGCTAATTTTTTATTAATACAAATTTCATGTGTTAATAAAATGAAATCTTTTTAAATCAACTACCTACAAATGGTTAATTTAACCACAAATATAATGTTATTAGAAGTTACGAAAGTTTCGGAATTTTTGGCACCTTTATATACCTTTACCTATACCAACGATAAAAGTGCACCTTGTAAATTTAACAAGACATTCGTTAAATTTTTACCTGATTTTCTGTAAGTCTGTCTATATGAGTAAGAGTGTTAAATAAGATGTCAATAATTTTATAATTATCTACAGCTGTGATGTACATATATAGACCTTCATTTATAGGTTCCTACTCTAATACCTTCGAATTTTGTATACAAACAAAATGCGTCCTCGAACCCCTCTTGTATATTTAATTTTCCTATTATTATGTTAAAATAACTAAACTTTTGCAAATATTATTAAAGTTTCCACATGACAAATTCTTCACAATAAGCCACTGCTGCTTCTGCCGCGTCTATCCGTCTAAATCAGCTTTCATATATACTTACATATAATTATGACAACAAGCCCAATCATTCACTTTCTTTTGATACGAGAGGGCGCAAAAAAAAAAAGAAAAAAAACTTTGACTTAATTATACACAAACCAATGCGCACTAAGAAAAACCAAACCAAACAGACAAAAAAAAAATAATACTTAACTGCTCAACCGAATCATTGAAACATCTGTAAGGTTCCCATAAAATATAAAAAGTCTTTTTGGAAAAAAAAAATATCCAACCATCATCATACGTATACACAATGCCACCACAATATTACCACATTTTTCATTACTCACTCACCCACTCCGGAACATATTATATAGAAGAAAGATAGAACGACTATAATACGACCGACATCTCAGCTCAAAACTCACGGTACTCAATCTCGCCTATAGTAGACGCACATAAAGCATGAAACATAAAACAGTCATCATAATTTGTTTCAATCACAATCCACCATTAATGGATGGATGGCATTTCTCCATTTTAATTCGGGGCGCTCGGGATTTTCTGATGTGAACTGTGAAACTGTTTTTTTTTTTTTTTTTGAAGAATGTTTATTTTTAGTGAGGTAATTATGTGGAAGGAACGAAAGATTCAAGAATCAAGAGCTTTTTTTTTGTTTTGGTTTTTAGCTAGCCACACGTAGATAGGTATGGAAGAAGTGTGCACTGTGCACCTTCTTTGACGTGATGGTGTCGTGAGTTTCTATGATGGAATGGGCGGCGAAGAAACATGATACAGCCTTAATACTTGGTATCATATACTTGTATACGATACAAAACTAAGCTACGCTAATGATTGACCTTTTCGAACTCGTAAGTACAGAAATGTCGGCCTGTCGTTCGTATTATAGTGTGGTTATGAAGTTTGATGGTTATTAAAGATGACACGAGGAGATTTCATGCTAGCTATATAAATAGGTAGGTATAGGATTATAGTTGCCTTCAGTGCAATCATCTACACAATTCGACACTTCCGGCAGAAAGAGTATTGAAGCCACTAATGGAAGTGCATAGAATGACATTCACATGACTGTAGAGGTACATCTGTGGGGAACAAAATATATGTATCTATAGGTATGAGTAGAAAAAGAAAATATAGGGCCGTCACTCGATCCCTCGAAATAAAAAAAAAATTAAATTAAAATTAGAAAACAAAATGGTGTTAATAATGATTAGATAAACATACAAATGTGCACCTATAGAGTGGTCAGTTAAGTACTTTCAGAATCAAAAATGCTGCACGAGTTTTAGTTATGGAAAAATTTAGGTAAACAAAAGGAAGTGATAGCGGGGTTCGTAAAATATCGTTCGCGAATCATAAAATACGATTCGGAAAAATAAAATTCAGGTAGAATGTGGTTCTCTCGCGATAAGGATCACTTCGGTTGTGAAGCGAACAATTTTGAAAAAAATCTAAATTTTCCAAAAATAAAAAAATTCGAAAAAACAATTTTGGAAAAAGTCAAACATATTTTGAAAAAAGGAAAAGACTTTGAAAAAGTGAAAAATTTTTAAAAAAGTGAAAATTTTGAGAAAAGTCAAAATATTTTAAAAAAGTCAAACATTTTGGAAAAATGATGCATTTTTAAAAAAGTGAAAAATTCTGAAAAAAGTGAAAAGTTTTGAAAAAAGTAAAAAAAAATTGAAAAAAGTAAAATAATTTGGGAAAAGTGAAAAATTTTGAAAAAAGTGAAAAGTTCTGAATAAAGTAAACAAAATTGAAAAAAAGCAAAATAATTTGAGAAAAGTGAAAAATTTTGAAAAAAGTGAATAATTTTGATAAAAGTGATAAGTTTTGAAAAAAGTAAAACAAATTTGAAAAAAGTAAAATTATTTGAGAAAAGTGAAAAATTTTGAAAAAGTGAATAATTTTGAAAAAAGTGAAAAGTTTTGAAAAAAGTAAAAAAAATTGAAAAAAGCAAAATAATTTGAGAAGAGTGAAAAATTTTGAAAAAAGTGAAAAGTTTTGAAAAAAGTAAAAAAAATTGAAAAAAGTAAAATAATTTGAGGAAAGTGGAAAATTTTGAAAAAAAGTTAAAAAATTTTGAAAAAAAAAATGAAAAAAGTCAAAAGTAAACAAAATTGAAAAAGTGAACAATTTAAAAAAAAGTGACGTTGACAATTTTTTTTTAACTGTTTGTGAATGGATCTACAATAGTTCCCACGTAATACATTCGGGAACGAACCATATTTTACATATCCCAACAGATTTGATTCAATCGTGAAAACAAATTTTATTACATTCGTGAAAAAAAAAATAAATTTCGCGATCGAATCAAAAATGAAATTCCCTTTTGATTTTTTTACGAATCACGAGAGAACGAATCATATATTATCGCTCTCCGAACCTTGATAGGCAATTAACAATAATTCTAACATCGGAATTTAATTACATATTTGGAAAAAAAAGTTTAAAAATTAAAGTTACCGCTAATGGTGAAAGTCTTTAAGATGATTTTTCGAAAATCTTTAAACCCGAGTCTTTTCGTTTACGTTTTCGCTATCGATTTGGAGACCACAGAAAGTTTTGGTTTCGCTTCAGCTGCGTACTAGGCTTTAAACATAAATTTTTGTTCGATATATCATAAAATGATAAATATTATTAACTATCTCAAAAAAAAAACCACCCTATTTCTGCGATTCTTGTCAAAAACAAAGAAATTACATGTATGAAGTATAATCAAAATAGAATAAGCCGTTTTCAAGAAAATAAAAAAAAAGGGTATGACATAAGGTATCACATAAAAGTGCTCCATTCTAAATTTTCAAGCAGGTCCGGCTATGTGAATTTAAAGCTCTACCTTTTTTACTCAAAAGCGATTCATTGTAGAATATAATTAAATTTATTTATATACATATTTTCATAATTTGACAACAATTAGTGTTTTGACAATTTTTGTAGCTCATAAACCTCTCTAAGTTATTGATTCCTTTAAAGTTTAAGTTCTTAAATATCCAATTAATACCTTAACTAATTAATTATTCTTAAATGTTATCAAAACACCTTCATGATACAGGACACACATGCAATTTATATACAAATAAATTATTTTCTTTATCGAAAAATTAAAACAAAAACACAAATTAAAAGTCGTCCTACTTTAATATCTACCTACACATTGTTGTCCTTATAAATACAACCCCTTGGTTGCTGAAACATATTCATTAAAATATAAGAAACAAAATTACCCACATCACGACAAAAAATATATATGTATCTCACTCACAAGTCACAACTCACAAGTGGTAATTATTATTATTTCTTCAAAGGAGACCGAAGTTAAAAAGGAATTCATTAAAAGTCCTTGCTATATTACATAATATAGTTGCGACCTTACATTCACGCCATTCATTGAATGTATATATGTGTATGTGCATTATAATATGATCTTGTAACACGTGAGGCCACTTAAAAAATTACACCCAAGTTAAGTCAGCTCTTGAGAATATCTTGTATATAACTGATTCGTGTCGTCCTACATAAATTATAATATTAAACGTGACAATTTGTGTCATCTTTAGTGTCCATTTGACTTTTCTGTTTTTTTTTTTTTGTTCGCCTTTTTAATTCGCTGAAAGCTACCTGCTGCTACATTATTTTGATCTGAGGTGTGGTCTCACTGTCAAAGGACAAATGTTTGTATTCTTTCTTATCGCAGTTTTCATTATTTTTTTTTTAGTGTTTTGCTTTTGATGTGAAGGACGAACGAGTTCAATTTGTTATAATCTTAAGTGAGTGGTCAAGACGTGAAGAAAATTGATGAAACAGTTTAGATTGTTAAAGAAAAGAAAAATGTAACTTTGATAATGTTTTTGTGTTCAAATTAATAAATTTGTGTTTCTTAAAAGGACATCAATAAAGGGATATAATTATATTGTATCTATTTTTTGTCTTTTACTTAACAGCTATAGTTGCTTCATTTTATTTATTTCTTTTCTGAGCTTATATGAGATTGTATATCTAATACATGTACCTACGCCTACCTAATAATTTTAATTTGTATCTAATGTCATGAGTGGATACTTCTTGCATACATACACTGCTGGACAAAATTAAAGGAACACAAGTATTTTTCACTATTTAATGTTTTTTTTGAATATTGTTTCTAATGTTGAAATAAAATTTTATACGTAGTTATATCGCTTCATTTTCCTTGCTTGCCATATTATTGCCATGGATGGGTTACATGGGTTCCACAAATCAATTGTGTACTTATAACCCACCTTCATGAGCCAGAAGTCCACAAAGAAGTGGGTCAATATTCCATAATTTTAGAAAGGAAGTGGGTCTACAAATATTTTCTGGAATTTTTTAAAATTACCCAAGGAACTGTTTTATTATTTTTTTTTAATATAAAGTAGAAGTGAAAAATTCGATCGAAATTTTCACTTTTTTTGTTTGCTTACATAAATACAGCCCCAAACCCTATAGTGTGCCCAGGCAGGGGATTTGCACATACATAGCTCACTGTTTATACGGAGTTGAAGTAATTTCCCATGTGATGTTAGTTCCCACGAAGTTAGTACCCTGCATCGTATTTTTCCTATTGAAACCTTAAAATCGAATAAAGTGAATATTTTTAAAATCATCAAAGTGAGTCAAAAGTCCATAATAAATGAGCCAAAAGTCCACAAGAAATTCCTGTGGACTTCTAGCCCACCAAGTTGGGTCAAAAATCCACAGTAGATTTGTGAACTTGTAACCCACCCAAGTGGGTCAAAAGTTCATTGTGGACTTTTGCCTTGTGGACTTATGACACTGCGCCACTATAACCAAGTGAGCTTTTTTGACCAATTTTGTTGAACTTACTCTTTTTTTGAATATCTCATATATGGGATCCTTACATTTTTTAAGGAGGTTTGCTGATACTACTGCTTTCTACTTAAATCGTTATGTGTAGTGTCAGCAAACGGGCCTTAATGATTGATTTTGAATAAATCTTTAAAAATTCAATAAAAAGTGCTTATAGCTGACCAATTCATGACCTTTTATGGGAAAGTAGTTACCTTTAATTCGAATGTCCCACACATGGAATGCATAACAATTTTTCGACCTTGAAAATAATTTAAAAAATCTTAAAAATCACTTATGTCTGACCACTAAACATGTATATGTATGTACTGATTTTTTGAATATCCCAGAAAGGAGACGCTAACATCCTCTAATGGTGATTTTGCCTGAAACCAACTGAAATTTTTTGACCAATTTCTTTGATCTTATTTTTTTTTTTGAATATCCCATTTATGTGGTGCTAGGATTCATGAGCCATCAACCTGACTTACAAAAATTTTAGAACATGAATTTTTTGTTGAAAGGGGAAGCAAAAAGGTTGTACTATTTTTTATTTCAAAAACAAAAAACAATTGAAGTTTTAAAACAAACGTAAATCACTAAAATTTTGGAACAATGTTCTGATCTCATCTTTTTACTGAAGTAGGTACACATGCCTTCCTTCGCTTATGGTATATCATTGATTTCTTTTTATAAAATTAAAAACTAATTTTGTTACCTAGGTATATAAGTAAGTACTATATTATAATAAAAGAAGAGATCACTATATGAAACTAAATCTATCATTACAAAAATATTAAACAAACTAATTTTTAAACGTTATAAATATTTGATTTAAAAATGACTTAAAAAATAATTAAACATTTTTTTTTTTACTTTCAGGTAAGTGTCCGAAAAAAACTGGCTTCTATGTAATTGAATATTATGTATACTTTCAATCGGGTAATTATTTTTTAATGGAAAGTACAGATACATGCGGTGAGTTAAGTTTTCGGATATTTTTCTTTATTATAGCTGGAGTACAAAACAAACAAATATTTCCACCAAACCAACACTACTCCACAGAAAAGAATTGGTTTTTACGTTGTTAAATTGATCCAATTTTTGATCTCTCATTTCTATTATACTAAGTTATTTCGAAATACTGGTTGTAAGTCATCAAGTCTAAAGGTCAGTTGCACAGACGATGGTTCAAAAATTTTATTGAAGATTTTACTCACCATTTTCTGTGAATTAACTTAGGTTCAACGATGGTTCATGTGCATATGTATGTTTCTAATTGCCTTTATGGTGACAAACTTAAATCTTGAACCATTGTTGTAGTTAATTTAATCTGCGAAATTGGTTAATTAAAACTGCTGAACTTTTAGGGATCAATTCGAGATAAGCACATATTCCCCTTGAATTCGTTGAACCATAAACATTTTTTTTGAACATCTTGTAAGAATCAATAGAATTAAATAAAAAATCGGGTTATTATTTTTAATATTTATGCTTTGTTTTATTTAAATCAAGACAAAATAAGCTTTTTAATACATTTAATTAATTCTGTTAAACTAACAAGACAATCTAGATTTACTTGGTTTACTTTTAAACTGATACCTATGAACTTGTTTTCATTACCTATACCTATATATATACCTTATATTTAGAAGAATTTTATATATAACATTGGCATCTTATTAAATTAACTACGCATTCACCTTCGTCCTGAATGCGCTTAGTAAGTACAAAGAATTCATATTCTCAGTAAATAGAAAATAAAATTAAGATCTTTAAGGAAATGGTAGCCCGTCACATACTAGTAAGTGCGTAAGAATGTCCCGCCACGGCCCAAAGTCTGAAGATCGAATACCCTGCAGCCTGTGCTACCTTACAACACAAAAGTGATTTTTCACAGGTGCCTATCTCCCTCTTGCGACAAATTGATTAACCCTGCAATACTATCTCTTGTATATGAAAAAGTGCCTTTCATCTTAATCATTGATATTCGGCAAGAAATTGTAGGTCTCCTCCATTCCACCTGCGACTAACAAAATACGCCACACAAGAATTATTGAAAATATATATCTACTTAATAATCACCAGCTTCTGGCTCTCCACGAGCTATAGCACCACCAAATTTTTGTATCCTATTTTAAAACACATTGTCCACACTCAGTGCTGGGGGGATTTTCGGGTTCGGCCATCCCCCCCCCCCCCTCCAGGAGAATTTAAACCAAATATTTTTTTATTAATTTATTTAATTATTAAATATTTATTTCTCTTCGACCCAAATTTGGTCTACGTTTGACCTATTTAATTACAAAAAGCCCATCTTTTTATAAAATTGCGACTAAAAATTTCTTCAAGCGTACCTACTGAATTATAGGTATACCTCAAAAACTAAAAAGTGGAAAAGGAGTATATACCTACTTACATTTTTATGAGGGAAAATTAGTTCAAGGGCTGAAAGTATGTTAATTTATCATACCTCTCCAAAGCAACATCTTAAAATACTATTTAATATTATGAGGGCAAAAAGAAGTAAGCACCGCCATTTTGGATTTTGAAAAAAAAAAACTGTGCTGCATTGTGCTCAACTTGTGCTGGGATGTCCCGAAAATATTTTTGAAAATTTCCGAAATTTGCAAATTCTGAGGATAAAATTTTTTCCAAATTTAAGTTTTTCTAATAAAACTTAAGGTTGTGCTGTTTTTTTGCTCAAAAAATTATACAACTGAAGAGATAAAAAAAGTCGCATATTTGCAATTTTTACTACCGAACGCAAATGATGCGAAGGAACTTAGCGTGAAATTAGCACCATCATTTTCGATTTTCAAAACAAAAGTTGTAGGTACTGTACTGAGTTCAACTTGTGCTGCGATGTGCCGTAAATATTTTTTTTTTTATTCGAATATTTAAAAATTTTAAGGATGAATATTAAATTCGCAAATTTTTCGATTTTTTTTTAAATTACGATTTTTTGAAAAGTTATAGATATCTACATGTGCTGTTGTAAGCTCAGTTAGTGTGCTTGTTTGTATTTTTTTTTAAATCGAAAATGGCGGTGCTAACTGCACGCACATAAGTAATGTAGCACAAAGCTCTCGCAATTTTTATATTTCTTTGTGTTTTCTATTTGTAGTTGGACCCCCCCACCCCCATGACCAAATCCTGGATCCGCCACTGCCCACACTGTAAAAAGTGTTATCCTTCTCAGTTATGCAAAAAAAAAAATAAAAGACAAACTTAAACAAAATTCATTACAATACAAAAAAAAACTCTTCTCTTTTAATTAAAAAAAAAACCAACAAACAAAAATGTTGCTAACACCATGGCATTTAATTGAAATAAAAAGTCCTTTAAAATTCTATAACTATATAGTTAAGTTGGGCACCTAACAACTTTTAACTAAATTTATCTGTGTTCTAATCTCAGCCATAAACCACATTCAATACGCATTTGGTGCAAATATTTTGCATTAAAATGCAATACCTTGCCGGTTTTATCCTTTTTTTTTTTTGGTAACAGAACAGTTGGTATGGTAACATGAAAGTTGCAAGCTGCATAAAACCGCAGAAGCTCCACCACCATCATCATCATCATCATCATCATCAGTGTGCCAGACTGCTAGACCGAAAAACCCCCTCTCTTGAAAGTGGGTAATCCAATTTTCTGTTCATTCGAATTCATTGCTATTTCAGATACCTTTCTAAACCACTGGCCTGAATAAGTAAACTTGTGTCCTTCTTCTATATCACCAGGTAGGGACGTATAGGATACATATTTATTACATATATAAAGCGAGGAGCATTGCTTCGTTTAGAGACCACTGCAAAGACCATACCGCATTATATATGTTCTACATACATATACATACAATATATATATACACATGTATTCCTTATAGTATAGGTACCTAAATGGAGTCCTTTCGTGTAATGCACATTAAAGTTACCAATTCCTATTTATGTTTTGAGGGAGTATATATACACTATACACAGTATAGTTAACTATTTCATACCTAGTTATGGCAACTTTTAATCTCCTCGCCATAATCCCGAAGGTGTTGTCTCAACAAATGGTCTCGCGTACAGGTAGATACACAAAGCTTGGAATATATGACCATACCTTATACTTTCTATATAAGCAGTCTTGTGTATTTATAAGGTTACATCATGAAAAGTTCTTTGGTTTTTCGGTCGATGATATGCTGTTTTTTGATTTTGTTCATTTATTTAATCTCTAGGGAAATTTAATGAACTTCATGTCCATTCTATCCGGTATATACAGAAATATTGCAAACAAGGCACCGGAAGTACCTATATACGAGTACCATCACAGAATACAGATCACAAATTTAGAGCCCTTTTCCAATGTATACTCGTACAACACTCACCAAAATCGATTGTTTTGTGTATAACTCCGCTTCGATTGGGATGTAGTTAAGGTACACTTTTAAGACAAAAATCAACCACATCTGAACTTTTGCTGATTCGTGATTTTCTTAGAAAAAAGCCCACAGTCGAAAAAAAAAAATATACCTACCAAGGGATTCTTCATTGTCATTTTGTTTTCTTCAATGTTGCAATCTGATTTTTATTTGTTTTATATATTTTTTTTTGGTTTTGTATGTGTGTTAGATACCCTTTCCTATTTTAAGAGTGATGCAACTTCATATGATTTTAATATTTACAAAAGTTTAAAAGTGAAGCTATAAATTGAATTAAACTAGAGCTTTGATTTTAAGTGTGTATCTAATTTCACGTGACGTGTATTACTGTCACGTGAACACGTGTACTAAATAAATTTAAACACGTGTACAACAAGAAAAAAAAATATTTTCCACAAAAATAGTTACGGAATTTTATCTATTATCCAACGTATTTTGGAGCACAAAACATCAAAAGTGCGATTTAAAAGTAATTACACGTGTACTGGTTTAATACACCTGTATAACAATAAATACACATGTAAATATATGTAAATACATGTTTTCATACACGAATAATTTAATTACATGGTTACACGTGTACACGTGCAATACTGGGCTCTTAATTAAACTAATATTTAGCTTTTTTACTTCTTTCTTCTGCTTTATAAGCTTTCCACACCAGAACCAAATTATTTAGTGGAAAAGTACTGATTTTGATACTTTTTTTGAGTGAACGTATCTAAAGTTATGTTTCATACTTTTTAAGTCGTTCAAAGATAAAACTTTTAGCGTTCTGTGCTTGATAAAGAATCTATAAAATATAGTATTAAACTTATGGTTCATAAAAATCTACACATTATAAAGGATCATAACACTTTTTTTCAAAAGACCCTTAGATTTTGAGAAAATTGTGCGAAAACTTTACATTATTATCAGTTGTTTGTTTTCATGTACTATTTTCCACGTATTTTTTTTTCTTAAAATCTATTGTTTTTACCCCAAAATGTGTCAAAATATTTTTTGTGGAAAATTTTATAAGCTACATTTATTTATTATTTAGCTTTAACATTTTTTTTTTAAACTAATATCTTTCGAGATATTTTTAAGAAATAAAAACAAAGTTGTCGAGATTTCTTCAAAGCAAAAATCAAATATTCTTGTGCTAAATGACAAATCGTCGTCGTTCTATTAAAACTCCCTAAGTGCAATTTTCCGAAACGCTTCTTAAATTCGCCATAGTTAATCAAATATCAAGAGTTAAGTTTATGTAAGTCTCAACTTTAATGTTGTTTTAATTCTTAATTCAAAATTACTTAAACACAAAAATGTTCGAGTTGTTGTCAGTTATGGATCTAACTAATACAAATGTTTCCATAAAAAAAAAAAAATGGACTTAGGGAGTTTTCATAGAACGACGACGAAATTGTAATGATCGAGCTCAGATTAAAAAAAAAAAAAAAAAGAGAGCACTCCAATGGCTCTAAATTTAAAAATTAACCCTTATCTTTTGTGTATATAGGTAAAAGTCTATACCTATCTAAGCTATAAACAAATAAAATTTTCTCTTGAATAAGTATTTCAAGATTTTCTTTTCTAAAATAATGTTTCTGACCTGATTTTGTTGACGTTATTTACCAGAAATGTAATAAATAAAAGATATTATTTTAAATAACTTAAAAACACTTATTTTATTTATTTATTTACTTAAATGCAAAAAATAAGTGTTTTTAAGTTATTTAAAATAATATCTTTTATTTATTTCATGAAAAAACACGTTAAAAATCTCCAATATCAAATCAATTTAGAAATGTAATGTACATATTATATTATGTAGTTCTTCTTTTTTTACAAAAATTTTATGTATCTATGTTTATTTTTTTTTTTTTTTGAAACAAAATATTTTACCCGAAATTTGTTTTTTTTTTTTAATTTTCCAAAAAAAAAACCCTAAAGTGGTAACACTTGCAATGACAAAGCAAAGAAAATGACAGAAAAAAAAATAAAAAAAAAAAACTCCACAATGCACACCAATAAGTACACAATCACATAATCCCCGTGGATCAATTTCGATTAAGACCTGTTTCTGATTCGATATCACGTTCGGATTAGAGATTCTCTTCTGATGCACTATCTTTCTTTTTTTTTTTCTTATATATTCTATGAAACTTAAAACCCTTCATATAAAATGGGGACAATCATCATGCATCGATTATATGTGCTCTTTGAATGGTTATATTCGATGGGTTTGCACCAAAGTGGAAAGTGCCAAAGAAAATTGTGGTGAAGTGGTTATTCTTGAGCTTAAAAAAATCGTTTTTTTTTATCAATGGAAATTAAGTTGAAGAGATGCGGTTTCTCAATGTGAACCAATATATTCAATAAAGAGGCATTTGGTCCAGATAGAATACCTAAGTATTCAAAAAAAAAAAAAAAACAAAAAGGAATTAAGTAGAAAGTACGTCTGTATATTTTTTATTCTAGGAGAACGATTTTTGAATACATTTATTAAAAGGTAAACCTAAATCAAAAAAATCGTTTGTGTTTGCGATTAAATTGAAAAAGTTTTCTTAAGTGAGCATATTTTTTGAGTTTTTTTTTTGTGAAGTTCAAAGTGTTTGGTTTTCATGATATGAAAAGTCTCAAGTGTTTTATTTTTATTTTGCGGCATTCAATGCATAAGTACACCATTGTATGACCATTAAATTTTGTCTTTGATGTTGTTTTTTTTTCACTGAAATAAAATCAGAATAAATAATTTATACACGAAATTGTTTTTAAATATAAATCTATTTATACAGAGCCGATTTTTCAATAATCAATTTATATCAATTTATTATCGATTTGTGTCATCAGTCGGAAGGAATATTGTTAACTCGCTCACTTATCCAACATGCTACGTCATAGCTAAAATTTTTTACATTTTTTTTTTCTTCAAAAAAGTGATAATCTTTGAGCAATTTATACAACAAAATAAATGTTGTCCCCTTTTACACGACAAAATTCTCCATTAAGGGTACTATGTAGGCAATTCGAAGTGAAAAGCTTATTTTCTGGCCAAATAATAATATGGGTTCAATCGGCTCTTAATAGAAAACAAAATGAGCTAATAATCATGGGTACAAGGTATAGTTTCTTTTAAATTGTAAGGAAATGAAATAATTTGAAAATAAATTATTTCATTTCATTTATATGATAGCAATTAACTTACACAATAACATACAATATCTTGTAAGATAGTGCAAGTTGCAGTATTAGCATACTATTGAAAAAATGTATTTTATAAATTTAATTAATTTAATTAATAAAATTTAATAGTGTCCTAAATGTGAATGGAAAAAAGGTAACATTTTCAACATTCATTCATAATTGTTGTACATTTTCTCCGTAGAAAGATTTATGTACATTAAAGGTATATACAAAAATTTGTCTTTTGTACTGCAATGTTGTAGACGATTGATATTAGCTCATTTAAAAATTTTAATAAAAATCGTAGCAGTAAAAATGAGATAAAAAAGAGAATTACCTTACCGGTTTCTTAAACACTTGTATGGGAGGTATCATTATTTTTGGTTATAGAAATAATAAGTGTTTTAAATCAGCCAGATAATGTTAAAAAAAACAACTGAATGCAAAGTTTCCAATCAAGAAAATTTTCGAAAATTTTAGTAATAAAACTTTTTGAAACATTCTCAATAAAAATACTGCAAATACTTAATAATTGACTTAAATCTGTTGAACCGTTTTTGAGAAAAATGAAAATAAAAAAAAATGGTTTTATGAGAGGTTCCATTTATAACCATTTTTTCGGATTGTTTTTTATAAAATGGTAGGTAGCCTTTTTGTAAACAAAAACAATTTTTTTTAAGTGTTGGGCACTTTCCTGAGAAAAATAAAATTTTCATTTTTTGCTAAAAAATTTTATGGCGTGAGGTACCTGCCGTTATTTTTGGTATTAAAAAAAATGAAAAAAAAATGTGTCAGGGGAATGATCAAAAAATTATATGTACCAACTACCAACTTTAAAGAAAATCAACCTACCCATTTAGGCTGCAGCCGATAGGACAGGACAGACAGACAGATAGGCGGACAGAATTGCCAGACCCACATTTTTGTATTCGAATTCAACTAGCCGCCTAAATCGTGTGATATCACAGTTTTGGTTTTTTATTGTGGAGTAAAAATCTTTTTTATTGAATTTTATTGATTTTTAAAATACACAAATTTTAGAGGTTGCTTGTGAACAACAGAAAATCTACAAGTCATAGATAATATTTTCTCTCGACTGAAAAGGTAAATCATCTGAAGTCTATTCCTAGGGTTTTTCAGGATTCAAAAAAAAAAAGTTTAGAAAGAAGCTTTTGAAAAAAAAAAACCTTTTAAGCATTGTCTTAACGTTTTAGTTCATAGTTGCCACCCGACTGGAAAGTCAGGGAAAATCAGGAAAAGTCAGGGAACGCGAATTTGGTCAGGGAAAGTCAGAGATAGTCAGGGAATTTCGAAAGTGGTCAGGGAAAATTTTTTGAGCACTGAATTTTTTTGTACAATGAAAAAAATTGAATATTTCGTTGAACTCAGGGACCCTACTCTGTATTTTGTTCCGAAAGTCAGTTGTATTCGAAACTCGAAAGTTATTTTTCGTCCCGCTTTTGAATTGGAACTTTGTAAAACTGTCGAAGGGCAAACAATAGTATTTAATATTTCATTCACTTATGGATTATTTTTTTCAGATTGCTCGTATTGAAATAATTTTTTTTTGTAAATCTTGGAAAATGTTTTTGAAAATGGGATACTTAACTCGAGCTAGACGAGTTTTTAAATAATCAAGAAAATTTGGGCCGATAAAAGTTAAATTGTTTAAGAATCGAATTTAAGTTATAGTACGAGAGCTAACAACGTCGACAGAAAAAGGCATTTAAACAGTCATGATTCTTTTTTTCACTATCTCGAGTGAAATTTAGTTTTTCTGTACGCGTTACTTTTGCAACCGTAAAAATTTGATTTTTAAAGTCATTTCAACAGTTTTGGCTTCTTTCATTCCGTTCTATAAACTACTTGCCATATGAATTACAGGTCATGTAGGTGTCAGACGTTGCAAAATACGTCTGGCAAGCTTTTTTTTTTTAATAAAAAAATAGAATATGAAGATTTTAATTCGGAAAAAAATTATTAAAACAATAACGGTAACATAATATTACTATAGCTTTTTGAAATCTATTATTTTGTTTCACATTTAAATTATGTACAATATTTGAATGAATAGTTTTTTAACATTAATTTTCAAACTTGAAATTAAAAAAAAAAAAAACAAAAACAAGTTACACGTATCTACTATTTTTTTGTTCTTAAAAAAATTTACACATGTTATTAAGTTCCTGTTTATCTTTTAGTATATAATACTATTATCCATTTTTATTCGATCAATAAAAATTATAGCTGGTTACATGTCTTCTATTTTTTAAGATTTTTTTTTTGAAATTTTTGTTCGGATTCCTAGAGCTCTTAAATAGTTCCAAAATACTAGACAAAAACTTTTTTCCTTACGTTTTAAACTTTTTCCGGTAATTGCTCTGCTAACTGGATTAATTTACAAGAATTTTGTTGTTGGGTACTTAATTAGCACTTGATAAGCGCATAATGATGACGTCACAAAAATTAAGTTATGCTTCTCAAAGAGTTATACTATTTAAATTTTTTTTAAAATTTGGTCAGGGAAAACTTTAAAATTGGTCAGGGAAAGTCAGAGAAATTTATTTTGAAAAATAGTGGCAACTATGTAGTTGTTCAATTGTATGACGTTTTAAAAAAAAATTATTCTAAACAAATAAATTGAATATTTTTTTAAGTTAAAGAGCAAAATAGGTATGAAGGTTTTTTTAATATTACAAATTACAAAAACCACAATTGAATCATTTTATAGTGAAAAGATCCTTTGAAATCCCACTGTCACTCAATTTCTTTACCCATTTGCTGCTAAATCGAATTGAATCAACGTTTTCGTTTCAATCTGTGATGAATTTCTGCTATTTTATTTTCTTATTTCATAATTTATTTGAGTAAAATTTGATTTTATTTCTACTAAGGGATGGATTTTGTTTTAATTGGCACGTGGCACCTTAAGTCAATTTAATTTATTCAAAATTTTCATAATTTTATAAAATAATCTAAACTCTACTTTCATGTTTTTGATTCGATTAAATACATCATGTTATGGGGACTTAAGATATTTTCCTTTTTAAAAGGCAAAAGTATTGAAAAAGGAGAATTTTGAAATAAAAGACATTGCGCTCCTCGAAAACGGTGACAGGGCACACCAATAAATATCGAAATCATCTTAAGTCGATTTAAGATGTTTTACTTTTTCAGTTGAGATATATAATATGTTTGGGAGTGAAAGTATTTTTGCAAGGTTATGTTACAATGATTTTTTTTAAATAAATGTGTATGGAAATCAAAGTTATATGGTTATACTTTAAGAAAATATGGATCAGCTATCTTAAAATCTTTAAACTGAAAAATTAAATTAAATTAAATTTTATTTATTTTATTTTCATGTTTTTGTCATGGATTTTTTCTTAAAATGACAATTATGTTACAACTTTATGTAATTTTCATTGTGTCTCCAGGCTTTAAATTATTAATTATTTATATATTATAAGTACCTACTTTTATTTCTTATTTGGTCACATTGTAACCAACCTATGACTTCAATATATATACCTACTTATAATCTCCTCAGTTATAATGAAAGCTTTTTCTACCATAAAATTCATGCTCATCATAAAAATTTTGAACACAAATCTAAAAGATCTCAAAGGAATGCAGTTTTTTTGTTTTTTAAAGCAAATACATTTATTTGCTAACAATTATTCTTCAATACCTATATAAATGTATATTTTATACGATAAGGACACACGTATAACACGTACATTTTCTACTATATAACCTTGATGCCTTAGAAGACAAAAAAAAAAAAAAAACAAAGATAACATCGCAGAAAAAAAATCATCGTTTTTTTCATTTTTTTTGTTTTCCCGAGAGCTTGCAGCCATAAAATTGATTACCATCGCAATACAAGTACAGAAAAATCCATTAGCAACATTACACAGTTTGGCGCAGGGAATCCATCCTCATACTCGTATTTGTAGGTAGATATACCAAATTGCAAGTGAGAGATTGTGTGCCCACACCGTGACTTTGACAACGACATAAAACAAAGGATCTATATGTGGGTATATAGTGTATACATAACTACCTTGAAAAAGTGGATATGTGGACATGTTGGATGATTCTGGGAATAAAAACAAGCTAACCTTAAGATAACTAAGAGTTTCACACAGTATAAGGATGAGCGAAAATGAAATCGAGGTATGGAATTTTTACAAGGACGTAGCTATATGTAAAAGGGATTTTAATGGGCTATTTTAGAAACTTAAAAAAAAAATTCACTTTTTTTATATTTGTAACACCAAACATATGAAATCGGATTATTTAAAAAGTCTTATATTTAAAATTTAAATGAATAATGGAGTTATTTTTAAAAGATCCAGCTCAGATGGGTTAATTCGAAATATCCCCTGTTCTTTTTTGATAGCACTACGCACACAACACTGTTCCTGGAACTTAATAACGAATGGGAAAATGTAAAAGAACGTGCATTTTGCAATTTAAAAAGAAGATGTTGTGGGCATTCCCCTGAAGAAAGATCTTGTGGAAAATTGTGCTTCAATAAAAAATTGTAAGGTTAAGTTTTTTTTTTTTATTAAAAAATGTAATTTCAAAATAATTTAAAATGTTAAATTTGTTCAAAGTGTAAAAAGGCCAAACTCCAACACTTGGTTTTATTTGCATTGATCTTGGGCATTTGAACCCAAACAAAACCCCACAGAAATATTTTGCAAACTACGTCCCTGAAATTTGGGAACAAAGATGGTACGGGACTAGGCTTGAAAATCGACTCATGCTTATTTATCATCGAACCGGATTATTCTAGCACAAAATGGTGTATTTCAATTTGGTACAACTGTCTGACTTGGCTGTCTGTCTGTCTGTCTATCTATCTATCTCCGAAGCATAGTTTTTTGTCTTTATACACAGAAAATACCACCCTGATCACGTGACGTGTCGGTTATAGGAAGGGAAGGAAGTATTATGTGGCCCTCCCTTGGGCCCACATCAAACTAGGTATACGTGCATACTTATAGGATGTATGTAAGTACATCGCATCGCCAGTTAAATTTGTTCTTTGTATAGATTTTGTGGGAAAACTCAAGTGAAGTTTCAATGTTTATTTTCTATATATGTGATGATGATGTTAGGAAAAGCGCTTCCTAATCTATCTGGAAACCCAACATATATTCGTGTTTATATGTACATCCCTATGTATGATGATAATGATGATACGAATCCTCACTTGTATACAAACTCTGTGTATGATAGTGTTTTGTTTTGGTTTTTCATTGTTTTTTTTCTATTCCGAGATGTTTTTGCTTGTGTTATGTTGTGTCGTGTCTCTTTTTCTGCAGATTCATCATCAGTGATGCGGGTATAAGAGGATCAATGGGGAATACCATAGCATCAGCCGTGTATAAAAATTATTTGATTGTCCTTAAGAAATTTGTTGTAAACAAAAATTACTAAGTGGGAATATCTATAGCAATGGAGAAATATACATAGTGAACTCCAAACAAATAACTGAATTCAAGCGAAAAAAATCCAATTTTAATATAAAATCTTGAAAAGTAAAAAAAAAAATGAAATTAAATTTATGTCATTTTAAGAAAAGTAAAGATATATGGGAAGAGAACTTTTATACCTATACCTGTCTAAGGGCTTTTTCAAAATTAAATTTATGTACAAACAAACATTTTTTGGAATTTTTGGGAATTCATTAGGTACAAATTTTAAGAATTTTAATACTTACTTTTTTTTAATAAATATATGTACATATTAAATTCTTTAAAAAAATTTTTGTTGGCCAAATCCGAATTCAAATCTTTTATTGGGACAAGAGATATATACTCCTGAAGCAATAATGGCACCCTTGCTAGAAGCAGTAAGTACCTACCCACGATAATAATACATTCTATGTGGAATCGACTGAACTGGGATCCAAAATCCAGGCCTCATCTCCGTTCAAATAGTTCAACACAAAAACTATTACGCCAAAGCGGGCCAAGGGTGCCTTACAGTGGGCTCAAAATAAAATAAATTCTTTTTGTATCTTTTCTTTACCATGAAAACTTGGTGGCTTGGATTCTATGAAAAGACTCAATAACCCTCAAAATTCAAGTCCTTTTTTATCGTTTAGAGGTCCTTCATCGCATTCCACATATAAAATTTGATGGGAAAAGGTTAAATTGAAAAAAAAAAATTCTTATCCATTTTGTATGACATCCAAAATTGGAAAAAGCATTAGGTTTTTTTTCATTTAAAATCTGTTAATATAGTTCTGACCTGTGACAATGTAAACGAATTAGCTTTTTATATTGCCAACTAATCTCGAATTTTTCTATATCCTTCTAAATGACAAATTTAATATAACAAACCTCCACTGGCACAAATACCAAGGCGTCAAACCACACAAGTTTGAAAGTTTTTCTATTAAAAAATAAAATGACCGGAGAGGTCATACTATAGCGACATCTATACGTTTCCATGTCGAGAATTTTTTGATCTACTAACGAGGTATACGAACATCCAGATTAGATTTTAATCAGTGGCGGATCCAGGATTTGCTCATGGGAGGGAGGATCCAACTACAAATAGGAAACTTATAAAGAAAAATAAAACTTGGGTGGGTTTGGTGCAGCACAAGTTGAGCACAATTCAGCGCAATGTTATTTTTTTTGAAAATCGAAAATGGCGGTGCTATATAACTGCACGTTTCCCAAAATTTTTTTGGTCCTAGGAGATGTAAATATGCGAATGATTTTTTGAGCAAAATACAGTACAACTTTGATGTTTTTGAAAATCGTAATTTTTGCAAATAAAAATTCATCCCTAAAATTTACAAATTTGTGAATAAAAAAAAAATATTTACGGCACATGGCGGTACAAGTTAAGCACAATACAGCAAAACTTTTATTGTTTGAAAATCGAAAATGATGGTTCTAATTTAACGCTATAAGTTCCTTCGCAACATTTGCGTTCGGTCCTGCAAGTTGCAAATATGCGATTTTTTTATATCTTCGGTTGTATCATTTTTTGAGCACAAAACAATACTTCAAGTTTTTAGAAAAAATTAATTTTGGAAAAAATTCCATCCTCAATATTTGCAAATTTGCGAAACATTCAAAAATATTTACGGCACATCGTACCACAAGGTGAGCACAATGCAGCACATTTTTTTCTTCAAAATCGAACTAGCTAACTTCTAAGCTAAATATATGGCTAGACACTAAAAACCATATGCTATAGTACGATTTTTTAACGGCACACCGCACATTGCAGCATAAGTATTTTAATATGTTTGCTTGGAGAGGTATGATAAATAGACAACGTCTTCAAAATTTAACATGCCTTAAGCTCTTGAACTAAATTTCCCCCATAAAACTCTTACGCAATCTAATGTAAGTAGATTTTCCACTTAGATGAATTTGAAGTTTTGGAGGTTATATAGGTATACCTATTCATTAAGTAAAAATTTTATAAAAAGATGGGATTTCTGGAATTGAGTAGGTCAACCGTAGACCAAATTTAGGTCAAAGAGAAATAAATATTTCGTAAATAAATAAATAATTATATAAATATTTTTGGTTTAAATGCTCATGGGGGGAGTCTGGACCCGAAAACCACCCCTCCCCCCCCCGTGGATCCGCCACTGATTTCAACATAATTTAAATTATTTTTTCAATAATAAATTTCAAAGAATTAAGTCAAACCTACATATACAAGTAGGAGCAAATAATAATTAATTTTATTGGAATTCATTGATTTTTAAATTAATTCAAAATAAAGTGAATCATTTGATTCGGTATAAATCAAATATTTTCAATATAGTTAGTCATCGAAATGTGGAGCAAGACATATTTATCAAATTAGAGTGCATTCCTTTATATATTGTTTGTGTTGTGCAGTATATATATCGTTAGTGTTGACATATTATATTTATATGGATGTATGTGTATATATGTACATTAGTATAGGGTATAACTTAATACCTGAACTAATGGATGACTGGACGTCATGGCGCCCGCTCTGATTATCGAAAAATTAATTATTCATTAGCTTGCTATGCGATACCTTTTAAAATATTTGTTGAATAAAAAAAACAACCATAAAAACCTTTAAGATTGTGCGCACTTAATATAAAAAAAAAACAAATGATTCACCACGGGTGGTATTTTTTATTTTACACTTGCGGGTCATTGAATTCTATAAAGATCAAAACATTTTATAAGTGGCTTTGCTGAATTTTATTGGTTTAACTTCAAAATGATTTGTTTAATTAAATCATTTTCTTTGGCTTTTCATAATATGTGTGTGATTCTCTGCCAACTGTGATTCTTTGTGTCCAGGACTTTATTTGTAGCTTAATGTAAAAATTTCTTATGAATTTCTGGTTTGAATTGTGGAAATAAGTTGGTTCTACAATTTACATTACAGATTGTTTAAAAATTTGCTACCCTTTCCCCTTGACTTGGAAAAGTATACGCAAAATGTCAGTACCGTGGCATGTCCCATCCTTGCTTTTTCCAATTAAATTTACAATTTTCTATTAAAATACATCATTGAATAAAAATGTTGTTCTCAGAAAAGTTTGAGTACAATACTAGTTGCTTGATTATATTTTGAGAATATATCAAGTCAAAATATTTGCTCTCTAATTAAATAGTAATAATTGAATGTTGTACACGGATTTCATTTTCTTTTTGAATTCAAAAGATATACCGCTGAACCGCCATTTTGTTCTTAGTTTTATGGCATTTGTGATGGTGCCATTTGAAAGAGGCACTATTTATTTATTGTTAACAAAAGTCAATTTATTTTACTTACGTAATTTTGCTGTAAGAGTGAAGTGTTTTTATTCTAAAATCGTGTGTCACAAAATTACCTGTTAGTACCGTGGCTTGGATAACAAGCTTGTTATGAAATTTGTTGGGGTGATTTTTAGAATATTGTATTTCTTTTTAAGTCACATAAGTTAAAATTATAACGGATGTTATTTTTCTCAGAAGCTTTGAGATATGAGGTAATATTAAAGCCTATAATGTCACTACCGTGGGTGTCAGTAACGTGGTATATTTATTTATGATGAACTTAAATTAAATGATTTCAAGCAATTTTGCTAAAAATCTCCTTATATTTTTATTAACAAAGGTACCAGTACTTCGGACAAAACATATTAAAACAAATTTGTGCAATAAATGTTGAGTTATAATCTAGCATAAAAATAAAGACTCCAACCTCAAAGATCAGATTTGAAAAACTATAAAACACCGGGGTGGCCCCGGCGCAGTGGAAGTAGTGCATGACTGCTAACCTGGATTTGCGGGTTCGATCCCCAGTCTAGGCAGCATTCTTTCCTTTATTCCCTCAACGCCACCTCTGGGATTTAATGAGAAAATCAAAACCTATAATTTCTCAATCCACTGTGCCAACAAAAATCTATCCTCTCCTTCTATTCTTTCTAATATTGCCTAATTTATAAGACTAGGTCTTACTGGCATATATATGTTTGTGTTGTTTTTTTTTTTAACACATAAAATTTGAATAAAACATTGGCTTTTAAAGTTGAAAACGTCAAAACGTAAGATAGAATTAATTGAAACTCAACAAAAATATTTTCAAAAAGAGTTGAACGTATAAAAATTCAAAAATAAAAAATCAGTGTCAGCACCATGTCTTCGAGATTTAGTACTTTTTACCATATTTTTTGTTCCTTAAAAGTTGTAGTAAAATGTTCTTACAGATTTAATACCATGTATATTTAAAGACAAATAAAATAAAAAAAAATTAATTTTCAATGACTTTTAATTTTAGCAAAATTCTTATTTAAAAAATCACAGTTGGCAGAGAATCACCCATGTATACCTACACTATATAGACTTAAAATAGTCAGCAGATGCTAAATTGGGGAGCTCAATTAATAAAGAGAAACGAATTATCGTCAATTTCGTTACACATAGTTTGCATTAGGTGACTACTTTTTTTAAGAAGAGCTATCAAAAAATATTGCATTATATAAGTTCAAGTAGAAAAATAATTAATAACCGAGAGCGCTTTTCGGTGGGTTAAAAAATGTGTTAAAAATTATTAATTACGTAGTCAAGGGTTTAAATTACATAGTTCACTATGTTAATTCTAACATATAGTCGACTCGATTAAAATAAATTATTTAAAATAAAAACCTAAAAGGGTTGTATTTATATGGAGAAGCTTGTTTTTTGTTATTTTTTTGTTATTTTGAAGATCGTTATAATAAACAAGTAACCTTGCTTAAATAAAATAATTATATTTATTTAATTTCACATTTCTCTACAGGGTAGATTGGTTACTATATGAGCGATTTAATATGTTTCATTAACTAATTAAATTGGTTATTGAAACCGAACAAACTAACCCAGAAGTATAACTAGTTTAATAAAATTAAGTAGGTACACTTTAAACGAATCAGTGTGTATAGATTTAAATAATTTTGTTTAATTGAGTTGACTCGTACAATTTAACCTAGTGAGTTTGCAAGTATTAATAATGTTTTTCATTTAACGTAACCGAGTTTTACATTGTTTTTAACCGATCATTTTTCTGCGTGTGTATATGTAATAAAAATTGATACAACGTTCGACCGGTTCCGCTAGTATAAAACATAAAATATTAAATATTAATTTTAAAGTTTCAAGGATTTTCCCTAATTTTTTTTTTTTATTTCATTAAAAAAATAACAATTTAAGCTAACCACTCAAAATGTAACTGCGAGTAGGTATATTCCATAACTTTCGACAATTAATAAAATTGCTCTACTCTCTCCTTATTTCATTGGATTTGTTTTTTGTTTGCTATCCAGGTATATCCTAGTTTGCAGAAACCCCATTCAGTAGGTTTATATGTAGGTTATAGCTACCTATGTATATCTCAGTTTAAAATTTTGAAATTGTTCGTCCAGAAGTATAAAGTTTTAACATTACTTTCATTTATTTATTATTCGTTGCTTAAATAAATATATAATATGCAACCACGTCTGGTTATGAATTCGAACTGTTCCGAATAGCAAGTACCTACTCTTCATAGTGCGGAGGGAAAAAACTCTTTTCCTATATATATCTATAGCCCCCAAGTAGTTCTGCAATCAACCCACCAACAAGAATAACAACAACAACAAGCTGTTGTACACAACACACGTTTGCTGATGAGATCCATTCACCACTAATGAGGACACATCCCTGAGCGATGTTCCTGAAACTGCAATTAATTAAATTTGATTTATTTGAGTGTGTATTGTGTGCACTGTGTATTTATGTATGTATATATGTGTGCATGTTCCTCCATCAAACCATTGCATCTGATGGTATTTTTGTTTTTTGTGTATGCGCGAACAAGATATAGAGTTTTCGTCCTTTGGTCGTTTTGTATTTTTTTTTTTTATTTTATTTTTTTTTGTGATTTTGTGCAATTGTGATGTGATGAGGATATTTATATCTGTATAGTCATAACTTTTATCTAGGATAGGTATATATATACTCCACAACTTGCCCCTTGTATTTATATATATATTTTCTAAAATCCACAAAAAGAGAGATATGGAAACACCAGGAATCAAGATAAAGATCTCAACTGACACAATTTGTATTTTCCGCTTGTGCAGTTTTCACACGTACTTGCACAAGAGGAGAGAGAGAATTTCAATTTTCTCGTTTTTTTTTCCATTTTTTTTTGTCATTTGTGTTATTATAAAAATAATGAATTGTTGTTGGAGAAAGATGATGGTAAAAATAGGGAATATACAGATAGTTTCAAACATTATAGGCTACAATAAAAAATACGAAGAAAAGTTTAGAAAAAATCAACTAAATTATAATTAACTTTTATTAATAAAAAACTTCTCAAATTTGATTTAACTTGTTTTTCTTTCTATTACCAAGTTAGCAGTTGTTAACCACTTGCTCTTGTGGTTAACAACTATTATGGATCTATGTACATTTTAACGAAATAACGAAATAAAAAAAAAAAATTTGTATTAAAAATGCATAAGGTATAAAAAGTTATAACAAGACATTGTAAGATTTTTAATCATTTTTTTTCCTATTTCAAATCCATTTTTTCGTAAAATTTCCCTACCCGCCTTAACAGTGAGACAAAAAAACCCATATGATTTTTGTAAAGTAATTATTTTTCTGCGTGGTTATAGTTAGGGTATAAGTGAATATTCCACAATCACCCCTGTTCTGATTTCCGATCCGTTTTAAAATCCTTTCCTTTTCAAACTTTAGGTGTTCTGAAATACTTTTCGCTTTCAATACTTTCGGAATGAGTGTGCTTTGATTTTCGATCGGGTTGAAAATAATTTGAGTTGTATGTCGTCTCGTGTCCGAAGTAAATGAAAACATTTTAAAATGTAAGTATTTTTGTGTATAAAAATGGATTTGGTTTATACTTATACGAACATTACAAAAAGGGGCAAACACACAACTACTTCGCAGTTTGAAGCGCTCATAAATTTCATGGTGAAATACCCACACCTCGCAAAAGTATTTGTGAAAACCCCAAATAGGAGTTCGGACATAGATGACTGTGTAGTATAACCGTGGATCCATAACTTAGCGCCACTGGAGGTGGACCAAACATTGAACTGCCAACTTCTTCTTTAGAAGAGGTTGTTATTCAACTAACTGGCATGTCCACTTCAATAAATGGAATCGAAGGTGCCAAAAAGTTTGAGTGAAGCACCATGGTTAAATCCATCTTTTTTATCTCTATAACTGTTTAGATATGTACAATGTACACAGATATTAATAAATAACATTGTTGCAACATTTAAAACATCTCAACTTACGTTTCACCTAAAAAGACACGTATAATATTGATTATTTTTACTGATTTATTTTAATTTTTTTCAAGAAATTTGACGTTTCGAATTTAGTTTTTTCTGATTTCGAAAGATAAAAAGGTTTAAATATTAGCTAACGTGAAAGTGAAAATCAGAACACTTTTTTTGAATCCGTGAGGAAATCAAATACGTTTACGGATTTGATTCCGAACGGAAATCAGAACAGGGGTGAATATATAGCTTTAGGGACTTTCAATAAGAGCGCTACAAAAGTTTTTTTAAATAAAACAAAAACGGTTTTGGGTATCAATGAATTTTTTTATTCCTGTGAAAATACGTTCGATGCCATTATGTATGGAACTCGATTTCTTTTGCATGGCCACCAGGGGCACGCTTGCAGAAGTCCAGACACTGAACCCAATTTTCGGCGGTTTTCAAGCATAAATCGGCCGATACTGCTGCAATTTCACGTTCGATATTTGTACGAAGTTCATCAATCGGTCGCTGGCTTGTTGGCATAGACCATAGACTTGACGTAGCCCCACAGGAAATAGTCTAACGGCGTCAAATCGCACGACCGAGGCGGCCAAGCGACTGGACCATTTCGTTCTCCAAACTTGGTTTCCAATAAATTGATTGTGACATTCGCTGTGTGGCTTGTGGCGCCGTCCTGTTGGAACCACATGTCCTCCAAGTCCATATCATCCAATTGGGGCCAAAAATATTCGGTTATCATTGAACGGTAGCGATCCCCATTCACAGTAACGTGTCGGTCTTGATCATCACGGAAGAAGTACGGCCTAATGACGCCGCCTTCCCATAAACCACACCAAACCGTAATTTTTTCGGGATGCAATGATGACTCATGGAGTACGTGTGGATTGCTGCCTGACCAATACCCCATATTTTGTTTATTGACGAAGCCATTCAGCCAGAAATGAGCCTCATCGCTCATTGGACGTAGCGCTCTTAACGTTGAGGCCACTGACTCCGAATGTTGGTAGTAAATTTTAATAATTTCAACTCGTTGTTGGCTCGTATATCTTTCCATCATGAAATGGCAAACCTTACTGAAGAGAAATGTCAAAAGAGCGGCAAGAAATATGGCGTCGTTTGCTGTCCCTGTTGCTCTACTTTTGAAGCGTCCCTGTTGAAAACCCCTTTATAAGTGGGTCAAAAATCCATGTGGACATATAAACCTGCTGCCCCCAGCCCCATAAAATAAGCTGTTGGTTTTTGAAAAAATATCCGTTAAATCTTAATTTTGGTATGGAGAGCTTTGAATTGATACCTTGAGAATATCTTTTGCATAGTATAGGTATACCCTTAATTTATACCACTGCACTCATATGATTTTATTAGATGAAAAGGACAAAATATCTGGTTTTTATAGATTTTCCGAAGACTGTAGGTTTTTTTTTTCGAAGAAAATGTCCGTGATACCAATTGATTTTGAGAAAAAAGTATGTTTTTAAGTTGAGGGGTTGGTTTTTATGTATAAGCACTCACCTTTAATGCTCAACAATTTCTTATACTATAAAAGTAGAAACTTCAGCCCCATAATGTTCCATTTCTATATTTCTTTGAGACTGTCAGAAGATTACAGGTATAAATCTGTATTTTTACCCTCTATAAAGAATAAACCAGGATATTATAAAATAAAGAAAACTAATAGAATCACTTATAGTCAACTGATGAGTCCAAGTGAGATCGTCGGGACGAAACGCCAATTTTTTTAGGACTTATTGGCCGTTAAAAGCTATTTTGAATCAATAATAGAAGTTGTTTTAAGTATCCCACTGGAGTGAAAAATCAATTTGAATTACCGAAAAAAATATTTACTGTATATACGCTAAATGCAACTTTCAACACAAACAGCGCGCATAATAACTCAAATTTGTATATATCGATGTGAATTCGGCTTTAGGTAAAAAGTAACACTTTAATTTATGTAAATTCTCAAAAGCATAAATTTCCGCCTTCGTCGATGAAAACATCATAATATACCTTACAAGAAACCCAAATAAGATTTTTTCTTTTTTGTTTCCCATCTAATCAATGTTATGTAGGTACAGGAAGTACCTAACTTAAACTAAATACATAGCTGTACACTTAACAGCGAAAGATATAGGTACATCCGTATCAATATAGCCGTATATAAATACTCCCGGCTGCAAAGACTTTAATGGATTTTAAAGGATGTAAATGTAATAACACACGTACAAGGATGTATGAGGATTTGAAATTTCTATTTATGTTTGTGTGGGTATATGTTTATGTATTAGCGAAAGACCATACCTACCAAAAGAAATCTTCTCCTTTCTCCTACATATACCTATATAGGTCTGTGCAAAGATGAAGAGAGAGATGTCTCGTATGTATATGTATTTTAAAAGAAAAAGAACATCCTGAAAAAAATTTATGTTCATCCGAGATTTTTACACCGCACGCCACGCTGCCTTTCTTAACCTATATGTAGATATGTGTATATAAAGTTCGTCCAACATTCAGTTTCTGATGTGACTTACCAACCCAAGCTTCAAAAAATCCGCCACCCCCCCCCCCCTTTCTCCCCTATCTCTATCCTACATTGCTCTGAAAAATTGAATAAATTTTCAGCAAAGAATTAGAGAGAATGTTTATGAATTTCTTCTGACTGCTGCCAACCACCTCGAACAAAACTTCCTGCAACAACCAAACGTTGGCATTTTTCAGCGTTGTCGATCCGTTTTCTTCTTTTTTTTTTCTTTCTTTTTATAAGGATTTTGCATGAAAACTTAGAAATTAGCGCTAGGAAAATTTATCGCTTTCGAATTGAATAGAAAGAAAAAAAAAAAACATACCAGTATACGAGCTGAGTATATATCTATGTAGGTATACAAAGAGGATTTATATAGGAATAGGATGAATATAATCAAAGAGTGATATCAATTTTAAATCTTAATCTCTTCTCTAGGGCCTTGAGCGATAGTGAATTTGTAGGCTTTACATATTTTTGTATAATTTGAAACAAAAGGACTGCATACATATATTTATATATGCACAGCCGCTTTAGTTAGTTAGGATATAATGCTGGTTGCCACAAGGAATAAACGGCATAGAAAACTGGGTCAAATTTGTTACTAAATCTTTGAAAAAGTTTTGCATACATACATATCTACCTACAGACTTATATACTCGTATTAAAATGTGTGTCAGAAGGAAGTTGCTTTGAATTAATATCTTTATTTTTTTTTTTTAAGGGTTTTTCTTGAATGATTGATCAAAAGCCTAAGAACTGTGAATGTTTAGGAGGGAACATTAGTTGTTAAATTAAATATTTCCTGAAATATCTGACATTTTATATAAATTTAAATGCCACAAGCTTAAAATAATGTTAGGCTATTTAAATCGTACATTTGAATTAAAATGAAACAAAAAATCGATATGGTATTTTGTATTTATGTATATGTTTGAGAGAGAGTAAACGATTGTGAATCCAAGGATTATACACAACAAATTTAAGTTTTGCTCCATAACCAGACTACAGAAGGGTTGCGATAAGATTCCCGAAATCCAAAACCCCAAAAATTCAAAATCCCGAAATCCAAAATTCAGAAAACCCATAATCAAGAAAAACTAACATTGTTTGAAGTTTGATATTTGTTATCTTTCATTTGTAAGATGATTATAAATTGTTTTTTTTTCATAAAAATTTCAGAAAGAATGCGGTCTTGAACATGCACTTATTTAGGCATTTAAAAACTAAAAGCAATTTTTTTTCTATGTAATTCAATTACGGGATTTTGGGTTTTCTGGATTAAGAGCTTTCTGGAAATTGGCTTTTTGGGGGGAAAATGAGTTTTCAAAATTTTTGATTTTCTGGATTTTAGGTTATCTGGAGTTAAGGTTTTAAGGATTCTGTCTGACTTCTCTTATACAAGTCTCATACACGAATAATTATGCACAGAAGGGTAAGGGGCAGGTTACCTACTGAAAACCAAAATCCAGGAAACCTTAAATTGAGAAAAACAAAGACTGATTTAATGGGCTGTAAAAATTTTAATGCAAAAAAAATGTTTAATGCAGTATACACATTTTTTGCATAAGAAAAAATTTTTAATGCGAGTTGAAAATTTTCTACATTTAAAAAAAATTTTGAATACTAGTTGAAAATTTTCTGCATTAAAAAGAAAATTCAAATTTAGTTCAAAAATTATTTGCATTAAAAAAAATGCAAATTTTATTCAAGCATAAATAAAAAATGCAAATATTATTCAAGTTTTTTTTGAAAATTTAAATTTTTTTTGGAATATTTTTTGCATTAAAAAAAATGCAAATTTTTCATATTCCGAACATTGTAAATTAGTTATGCAAGCTATGGAATAAAAAATCCTGTACAAATTTTCAAAAAATTATGTTGAAATTTCTTAAAAAATTTTGAAAATTTTGATATGCAATATTATTTAAAGTTAGAAGAAGCTCTTGTGTAAAAATTCAATTTTAATCGGTTTAACAGATTATGAAAGAGTACTATCAAAGGGCACGGGAGTGCCCAGCCAAGTTCTGGCACTACACCCTTTTACAGGAACAAAATCAGACCATTTTCGACCCCCCTCTAACTTCAGTAGCAATAAAGTCAGGAACTTTAAATTCGGAATATTTGTTAGGCGAGCCATAAGCACAAGCACCACACCAAATTTCAACTCCTTATCATAAGTGGTGCCTGAGATATAAGACATCAGAAATCGCAAAAACCGTAACTGACTGACTGACTCACTCACTCACTGACAAGTGACAGATCATCAAAACTTTGGAGCACTTCTCGACACCGCAGAATCTTGTTATTTCGCACAGCGGTAGGCCTGGTGGTGCACCACCGCAGGTCGAATAAAATTTGAATTTTTTTTAATGCAATAAAAAATTTCGAATAAAATTTGCATTTTTTTTTAATGCAAATAATTTTTGAACTAAATTTGAATTTTTTTGTAAATGCAGAAAATTTGCAACTTGCATTAAAAATTTTTTTTTATGCAAAAATTTCCAACGTGCATTAAAATTTTTTTTTAATGCCAATAGTTTTTAACCTGCATTAAACATTTTTTTTTTTAATGCAAATTATTTTTATATTGCATTAAAATTTCATTTTTAATAAGTAATGCAACCAAAAATGCATTAAAAAAAATGCATTTTTACAACCCTGAGACTGAAGACTTATTTTTTTTTTCAATTTCAACTACGGGCTTTTGTGTTTGATTGCTTTAGTTTTTTTTCTAAATTATGAGCTCTATGAATTTTGGATTTTATGGATAGTGAGATGAGAGTTCGAAATTTTAGGTTTTCTGGTTTTTGTTTTTTTTTATGAATTAAAAGTTTTCTGAAGATTTAGGTTTTCAGGATTATGTTTGAGAGAGCTATCTTACACGAATAGTAAGACACAAGGTTTTTGGTCAGATCACCGTTAACTTAAATCCCAAAAACGCAAAATTCCAAAATCCAGAAAACCTTAAATCCAGAAAAACCAAATCCAAAAAACTCAAAATCCCGAAAATTCAAAACCTAGAAAACCTATATTCTTCAAAAACTAAAAACCTAATTAATTAAAAATTTAAAGAAATTTTTTCAGTTTTTGGTTTTCTGGATTTTTGGTTTTGGAATAATGAGTTTTCGAAATTTTAAGTTTTCTGAATTTTGGCTTTAGGGATTTTGTGTTTTCGCGATTTTTTTTTTTGGGATTTTGTGTTTTCGTGATTTTGTTTTTTTTTTGGATTTTGGATTTTGGGTTTCCTGAATTCTGTTCGACTTTCCTTACAGAAGTCTCTTACATGAATAATTACACAAACGATGAAATTACTGACGCGATAGGAAAGTGGTCTAAATTTCATATTAGGTGTGTTTTTTTGCAATCCATAGGGAGTTGGAACAAACGACAACGGGGTTTAGCGACGCTATCACAGAAAAAAACATGGAGTTTTCATACAAATTATCGATAAGATATTGTATGTAATTAATGCCTGTAACACAGTTTTTCTGTGCGCTTAAGTAGAGCCCCAAGAATTCTCTAGGATTAACTAAGCCCGCAGGGGATTATTTGTTGTTGCATTTTCCATGTAAATTTTTTAGCACCGACGTCGTTTTTTTCATCCAATTACCCATGGGCTTGCAAATAAACACGCCTATTGTTTCTTTACTCGCTAATCTTCCTCCCTATAAAAGTTTTCATAACACTTGAATATAGGAAAGAGTTATTATATAATCGTTGTCGAATAATTCTTACGACCTTTAGTCAACCTTTTGTTCTGTTAGCATGTTCTCCTGAATTTGAATATTAGGCAGAGTAAACATATGTCTGTGCGGACCGCCAACCTTTTCAATTCAAGATATATTTTGAAGTACCTACAATAAATTGTACTTATTTCTGAAAAGTATACCTACTTAAACCTATAGTTAACCTCCTCAGTGTTAAAAAATAAAAACAACAAAATGCCTTCTTTATATAAAACGATTAGAAATTCAATTCTCTATTGCACTAGTTTTTACCCATTTCATTTAATCTAAGGAAGTGACAATCTAGTGATATTCTTTTTCCATGAACCTATTTAGTGTCATGCTATGCATTTCCTCTTTGAGCTTATCTACTATAGAAACAGGACACCCTTAAATATAATATAGAAACTGAGTTGGCTATAGGTATACGTTTTTTTGAGTTTTGAACTTTTAATTTGCATTTTTATCCTGGTGAATCCAATTTTTTCTCTGGTTGCATTTTTTTTTTTTCAACTATCTCATTCATGGTTGAATAGAAGTGCGAATGCAAGCACTGTTCTTCCACTTTCATAATATCTCCATATATAGTTAGAATGGTTGAAAAATGTGGGTGGAATCAGGGAGGATGTGGAGTGTCTATGTCAGAAAACAAAAAAAGCAAAGTCAGGGCTAAGGCTACAGAGTTTTATGGTATTGTTAGGAAGTGGCTTTTGCTTTGTTCCCCGTACCTATGCTCAAGTTCGTTGTGAAGTTTTCTTTTTCTGATTTTTGTTTTGTTTTTAAAATTCGTTGTTTGTCCTCTTGTTCCATTGTTGCTTTGTGGCTCATGGGAAATTGCTTAAACATTATTATTTGCATTTTTCTTTTTTTTTCATTTATTTTTTTTTCTTTTCTATTTTTGATTTTTCTGTATTCGTGGGTATTTTTTTTATCCTTTAAGCTGGGTCTAGATTTTGTTAAGAATTCTGTCCTTTTTTATTTCATGTATCTTTCGTTTGTTTTAGCTTATTTTAATTTTTTTGTATTACTATTTTTTAGATTTTAATTTTATTATTTTTTTATATATATATATTTCCAGCCTAGTGATTTGATTGAATTAAGACCTTAAATGTGCTTGTTTGTTGGAAGGTTAAGCAACCGCCATTGGGGATCTTATTATGGTTCTCTTTTTCTGGGCATTTTCATATTTTATTATTTATATACCTACATATTTTCCTCAAATTTGAATGTATTTTTGTATTTAATTTTTTTTTCTCTATTTATATAGTTAAGTGTATAGTAGATGCTTTTGGTCTTTTGGAAATGTAGTATCCTATAGGAGCTTCTGTTTTGGTAAGATGATTTTTAGACACAGTTTATGCCCAGACAATAGAATTTTAATTAAATTAATTTGCTGTTATACCGTAAGGACATTTTTGTTGTATGATGGTCGGTATCTACTTCGGGTATAACTATATATAAGAAAATTTCTGATGGCTAATTGTCTAGCCTTTTATACTCTTCACACTTGGGAATTATGTTGAGTTTCGTTTTTGTATATATATAAAAGAAGATGCCAAAATATGAGAGTTTGAAGGTAAAACTGATTATATTGTATAATATATACGGAAAAGCACAATCTAAAAAAATAAGAACATACTCTTGTTGAGATGCTATAACTCATTTATTAACTTGTGGGGGTTTTCTAATGGATCTTGGGTTGGTTTCAGATTGTTGCTTACAATGTTTTGGGAAGGTAAATACTCAGACGAGGGTTGTATATGCACGCAGAAAAGTACATTACTAAGCAAGAACGTTTTTCTCATGGGTAAAAAAAATGTGTTAAATATTAGTCATAGGATAAAAATTACATAGTTCACTATGAGAATTCTAACCTCAAAAAATATTATATTAATGGAGAAACATGGTTAGGATTCGCAGTTTTGAAGATCGTTTATGTTAAACGAGTAGCTTGCTTAAATCGAATAATTATATCTTGTTAATTTCACACATCTCTGAGTAGATTGGTTGCTATGAGAAATTTATTATGTGTCATTAACTAACTTAATTGATTATTGAAACCGAACAAACTTAACCCAGAATTAGTTAAATAAAATTATAGACTTGAAATTTAAATTAAACATTAGTTTCGTTGTAAAATTTAGTACTCTCTAAATTAACAGTACATCAACGCTTTCTTCAAAGTAGTAAAAAGTAATTCTGAATAAATCATTCAATAGATATATATCGCTCATGTAGTACAAAAGTGTCACAACTCAAAAATCTTCCTTTTTCAATGGAGTCGAAAAACCATTTTTACGAGAACAAAAATAGTAATTTATGAAATAATCAATGTTTACAAAATGAAATAATTTACCAACCATACATAATAACCAGCATTAATTTTTTATCTTAAACCAGGAAAATTCATGTTTTTAGAGTTATGACATTTTTCGTGATTTTTTTTTTTCATTAAAAGAAATAATGTATCAGGTATATTGAGTTCAGCCACTTTGGTAAAAAAAATTTTAGTTGTGACAGTTTTGATGTACATATTTGTTTCTTATGTTTTTTTTTTCATGACTTGATATTTTTTTTACAATAGTTATTGGGATTATGAGGATTATCCCTAACCAAAATGTAGAATAATTATCAATATTATGTCGTTTACTCAACACTCCTTTCTTCTCTAAAAACTTAAAACTTAAACTTAACATAGAAATTAATTTAATTAAAATTATTTTTCTTTCCAAACTTCTCGTAAATTTTAAGATTAAACAAAATTGAAATTTTTTTAACTGGTAAATTCTAGATATTTATGTCAAATAGATACATTTTATTCAACTTTAGATTTCTTGAAGAAAAAAAAAGAATATTAAGAAGATTTATACTTAATTCAAAGCAAACAAAAACTAGCTCCAATTATAAACCGTTGAAAAAGATTACCTATACCTCACGTCAAAATATTGCTAAGAACACATCGAAAAAAAACGTTTATTTTGGGATTTTCATAGGCACGAACAAATCTCGAAAACGTAGAGTGGTAGAAAATATCTCACTTCGGATTCGAGGTCAACATACCAAAATTATAGTTTTTCATTTTTTCATAGTGCAGTAATTTATTCATCTAAATTGTCATAACTCGAAAAAAACGTGACAAAATAACGGGTGACTTTTTAAGAGGTTTAGAACTTTTTTAAAAAAAAAAACACAAAAAATTCGAAAAAATGAATGAAATATTTATTTGAATCGATAGTTTGAACCTTGCAATTTAATGTTTAAAGATAATTTCATGCAAATGTTGACCGCGGCTGCGTCTCAGGTAGCCCATCCGCTGAGTCCAATTTTGGCATACTCTTTCACACATATCGGCCGGTATCTCACGAATGAATGCATGGATGTTGGCTTCCAGTGCGTCAATCGAAGCGGGCTTATCCCTAAAGACATTAGCCTTGACATACCCCCACAAAAAATAGTCTAATGGTGTCAAATCGCACGATCTAGGCGGCCAATTGACCGGCCCGAAACGTGAAATTAACTGTTTACCAAACTCGCCTCGCAATTGCGCCATTGTTTCGCGTGCTGTGTGGCATGTGGCACCGTCTTGTTGAAACCACATATCATGCAAGTCAAGAACTTCCATTTCGGGCAAAAAAAAGTTTGTTATCATCGCTCGGTAGCGTTCACCATTGACAGTAACGCTGCGATTCGCATCATCTTTGAAGAAATATGGCCCAATAATGCCGCCGGCCCATAAACCGCACCAAACAGTGGCTTTTTCGGGATGCATTGGTAGCTGTTGCAATGCTTCTGGCTGATCTTCACTCCAAATGCGGCAATTGTGCTTATTTACGTACCCATTCAACCAAAAATGAGCCTCATCGCTGAACACAATTTTTCGATAAAAAAGCGGATCCTCGGCCAGCTTTCCAAGAGCCCATTCACCAAAAATTCGGCGTTGTGGTAGGTCGGCTGGCTTTAGTTCTTGCACCAGCTGTATCTTAAAAGGCTTTACGCCCAAATCCTTCCGCAAAATTTTCCACGTAGTGCTGTAACAAAGGCCTAACTGCTGGAAACGGCGCCGAATCGACATTTCGCGGTCTTCTGTCACACTAGCTGATACGGCCGCAATATTTTCTTCACTACGCACAGTACGTAAACGTGTTGGTGGTTTAATGTCCAACAAAGTAAATTTGGTGCGAAATTTGGTCACAATCTTCCGAATAGACTGCTCAGAAGGTCGAGAATGCCGACCATAAAATGGAAGCAGCGCGCGATGAACATTTCGAACCGAGCACGAATTTTGATAGTAAAATTCAATAATTTGCAAGCGTTGTTCATTTGTAAGACGATCCATGGTTAAATTGCAAACCAAACTGAAGCTGTTTGACAGTGACACAAGGTACTAAACACACGTCAGCTGTCAAAACCAGTGTTGCCAAAACCAAACCAGCTAAAAAATCACCCGTTATATGAGAAAAGGCTTCGTTTTGAAGTAAAGTGTTTGTAAGATATCTCAAGGTTTTATATAAAATTGAAAGCATTTGGTGTTTAATTGAGCTTTAAAAACTTAAATCTTTATTGAAACAACAAAACTTATTAACTCTAAATTCCAACTTTTAATTTTTCTGAAGTGTATATGTACCTAACTAAAAATAATGCAAAAGGTTTATAATTCCCTCAACCAACTTAAACGTCACAACTCAAAATAAATATATTTGTCCACAGAAAAGACAGCAAAAATGTTTTAACTCAAACTACAACACTTAATTTTTTTACAAATTTAACCACTAAAACGAAACAATTCAAATTAAGACACTTTTAATATTTATTTCACAACTGTTTCCCACAAGAATCACATCCACAACTTAAAATATGTCATTTTTGTCAACGCATCTTTGATTTTAACTTAAACATTTAAAACGACATTTTACTTTTTGAAAAAAAAAAACTATATTCAACTTAAATTAATATGGCAACTAGATAGAAAGGTTCCGGAAATTTTCAAATATTTTTTTGTTTCTAAAACTCAAGAAATGTGTTTTTTGAGTTGTGACTAGGCTTACCATCCGTCGGGATTTCGCCTGCCGCGTCAGGCTTTTAATGTACAATCAGGCTTTGGCCAGGTTGTTTCGTCCTTTGTCAGGCTTTTTTATAATTATCGCACAAAATATAATCGTTAGAAGAAAAACGTTTACTAAATGCTTTCAAATCGAAATCCTTGTAAATCGCAATGAACACTCAACACATTAATTTTTGTCATTTAGTTGTCACTTTTTAGAAAGAGACAAAGAGTTGTGCAATAGGGTGATTCAAAAAAAACACCTTTCTCGAAGTTCAATCGGGACCGGGCGAAATTATGAAATCCCCGAAAATTTCATGCTTTTAGCACCAAAACTCGAAAAGTTATGCAGCTTTTAACATTTGAGAAAAATTCCGATTTTAAAAGATTTTCAAGCTAAATTATTGTAAAAGCGCTGGTAGCAACCGCTAAATGCTGTTCGATTTTGAATTTTTTGGTCTTAATTTTTTATTTTCAATCTAAGCTTCTTTCGCCCGGTTCCGGTTGAATTTCTAGAAAGGTGTTATTTTGAATCACCCTATTGTGCAAGATATGACAATTTTTATTTTATGACGTATTTTTTTTGCAATCTATTTATTGTCTCGTTGTCTTCGTGCATCCAAATCAGGGTAAGTTATCTATATGAATGTTTTTTTAAATTTTTTTTTTGTTTTATAAAAATGAAGTTTCAAAGAGGAAAAAAATGTTTTCATGATGTTGTCAGGCTTTTTTCTCAAAAATCAGGCTTTTCTTTCTTTACTGTCAAGCTTTGCTGATTTTAGAGCTGGTAACCCTAGTTGTGACACTATTGTAGGTAGGTAGGTAGGTACTATAAATGTGATAAATTATTTATACATTAAATTAATTTATTAGTCTTGCACTTTATTGAATTTCAATCAAAGAAGAATATGCGTTCGTATATGAAACTATCAATTTTTTATGGTGTCAAAAAACTTCCAAAATATAGCCTCAAACTGTCAATCTTACAAAGTCCTTTTAATATATTCATGCAAGTACCTAGCTTTAGTGAGTCTTTTATTTATTTCAGGTTTGTTTCTTCAAAATTTAAAACCAATAAACAAAATTAAATCATAATAGGTATAAGAAACCAAAAAAAACCGCTTTTCTTATAACAAAATGACCGCATCATTCAAAATATTTTGACACCATAATGCTTCTGATAAAATTATACCTAAATACACGGCTACACCATTAACTCAATTTAAAATTCTATAGGTATATACCTAAACTCTACACATGCATTCAGTTTATATTTAAGAGTCAAATTATGTAACTTCTTACATCACAATCTCTGCATACACTCGTCCCCTATAATCACGAACCACCCAAAATATTCTATTGCTTAAGGCAATTAACACCCAAATCCATATTAAAAAAAAAAAAAAAAAAAAAAAAAACAAAATAAATAACGAAAAAGATACAAAAAGATAAAATTAATAAAATATCATCACACTTAAATCATCATTACATGTTTAATTTCAAAAAATTCAGTTCACAATAGAAATAAAAAAGGGATACGTCTACCTTGCCTACCTATAAGGTATCTAAAAAATAAAAAAAAAATATAAAAGAAAACTTCCTTTTTTCTATAATAAATAATTCAAAGCGTGTGAGGTTTTAGATTTTAGAAAATTTCAGGGATGATTGCCATCAGCATCAAACTAAAAAAAAATATAATAATAATCGAGTCTATTGTACTTAATTATATATCCCAAGACATCTAACATCTGCTGTTATACCAGCAACATGTTCTCATCTCATCTTTTCTGAATTTTTCAGTTTTTTTTTGTTTATGTAGCTTCGTATAGATATAGATATTCCGAAAAGGGATTCTTTTTTTCAATGGGCTGTGCTGTGTTGTCTTGAACAAAAGGCTAAACAAAAAAAAAGAAAATGTTCAAGTACGTGCTTAAAATTTGCAACCCAGAAGGTACATAGGTAGGTTTAGGATTCCTTTTTTTTTTATTTTTAAATAGGAACTCGTCACAATTGACAAGAGCACCTTCAGAAAGAGAGAGAGAAAAAAAAAACTTTCTATACAGGTAAAACTATCTTCGAATCCTTCGACCGAAAAAAAGGCCAAGCTAATAACAACTCCGACCTCCGACGAGATTGAATTACATAATGCACGTAGTGAAAGGTGCTCTGTGCGCACTCCCTAAACACATACAATTCATTCCGACGTATATCTATGAGTAGTTTGAAAGGTTAATCTGGTAATTTTTGTTTTTTTTTTTTTTCTTCTTATTCATTTGGCCACTTCAACAAAGCCCTCATATATATTGTGGTGATGGTTAGTGTCTTTCGAAGAAACACGTTTCTAAGGTTTCACCAGTAGCAGCACAGAAGTATGCAGCGAACAGTATGAGAATACATATATACCCTTAGCCATATAAAAGTGTTGCAAAAACCGACTGACATATTTCTCTTATAGAAAGTACCTACCTATACCTATATGTACTTATACAATATTATAAAGATTTCAACCAAAGGGTCACGTACATATAACCAGGATGTGTATGTGCAAAATGGATTTTAACTCTATATTCCATAAAAAAACAAAAAAAAAAAAAAACAGTGCAAAAGAATGAATCCAGAAAATGTGTGGATTTAAACATGATGCCAAACTGTTAGTGTCCTATCACATTCACTTAAATCGGATTTCAACAGAAGAGAATAAAGCTCAACGTGAGATACAATATGTGTGCGATGGTTTTCAACATCATGCAATGCAGCATCCTTTTATATATCCTGGCTTGTTTTTTTTTTGTTTTTTGGCTTTATTGAGTTTATGCAAATTTTATTCTCGGTGTATGCGCAAAAATACCTATAGGTAAAGTGAGTGAACAAAAAAAAAAAAATAACAAACTCGAATGATGTAACATGAAACTACCAGCAGCATGCTCTGAAAATGGTACAGGATAACGAACAAAAAACCTCGATTACAATACACCCGTATACATCCCATATCCAGGCTTTGAGAATTGAGTTGAACGGTTGGCCGGCTGAGTGGCGGCGGCGGCGGGCGGGCGGCGCGCGTGGCACAGCATTGTGTATATATGGATGGATATAAATAATCAAATAAACACAAAATAATACTCACACATAATATGTTTTGTAATTTTCCTCTCCTTTTCTTTGCTAATATCCTTTTTTGCCATTTTACTCAATTTCATTTTTTGCATAGTAGGTATACTTAATCGGGTGTGTGCTAATGGGCTGTCGAAAGTGCTATTTATCACAGAAGAGTATTTTGGTACTACAGCAATGCTGGTAAAGTCAAAATTCTAAACGACAACTTGAAACCATTTAATTTTTTATTTTATAGAGAAAGAACGCCAAATGCAGTAATTTCTGTTTTTTTTTTTTGTTGAAGGGACTTAACTCCACAGGACATAAGGCCATAATTTGATTGTGGACATACGAGTTACGACCCACACGAGGAGCTAGCTTCATACTTTTTGTTTAATATTTTTTTATGAGCCACTTGGGTGCGAAATATCGAATCCATAATCGAATTATGCTCTTATGCACTTGACGGGACATAGATCCATTATGGAATTGTCTCCTGTGGATTTATGTCTCTTCTTTTTCCTCAAATTATAAGAGAGGGTGTATCAAGAAAGGGTGCATCTGTGCAGTAGAAGACAGCGTTGCCGTGTAAACAAAAAATCCTGTGCCACAATTTCTAAAAAAAACTGTGTCATTTTCGTCCCATATAAAAACAAAAACTCAAATTCTTATATCTACATTCTACATATCGTCACCTGATTGCAAGAACCAGCTAACTCGGTTTTTTTAATTTTTGAGGTTCTTGGGTAATACTACTTTGAATCGATTCGTATCGTAATTTTTACCCTTAACTTCAACCAGTAGCGCAGAAAAAATATAGTGTTATTATTTTACCAGTACTATCATGCAAAAACTGGAGCCTGGAAAAGAGGCCAAGACGTTTTTTGCGACTTTCTCAAAAATTCGAAGATTGAGTTAGCTGGTTCTTACAATCAGGTGACGATATTAAAAAAAAAAAAATACAACTGTGGGGTGAATGAAATACATCAAGAAATTAAGAGAAATAATTTGCTCTAAATTCGCGTACTGTCAAAAAATAAAAGTTTCTGCCAGTTTTTTTTAACTCCATTTGGAGCAATTTTCACAATTTTTTTTTTTCAAAATTCGGTTTATTTGAACTAAAAAAAATGGATACCTGAATTTTTTTCGTGCCATCGTCCCACGATGAATTTTTCGTGTCAAAAAGCAGGATCGTACCACTTCGAGTCGAGTCTTTTTTGCCTATAGAATCACGAGGCTCTATACGCAACTCATTTTCCCTCTAAAGAATCACACAAAAATGCTTTCTACCAAATTTAAACCAAAGCGTTTCACCTGTTAAGAATCTGCCTCGAATAACAGTAGACACACTGACGCAAAAAACACACTGACGCAAAAACATTCTGACGCGAGTGCGTGAAGTTAGCCCTCTTTTTTGGAATTTGTTATTTTTGAAAATTGTTCCAGGTTGTTCCCGATTTGTTCCGCATTGTTCCAAGTTGATTTTGAAAAATATTCAAAAATGGGAGTTTTAGAGCCAAAAAACCGCTTTTGACTCTTAATAGATATTTTGATTTAAAGTGTTTTTTGGGCTTAAAATCTTCAATTTTAAATATTTTTTGATGATTCTTTGGAACAATTGGATTTGAGGGATTCTGCACTCGGAACAAGTTTTAGATTTTGGATTTTTGGAAAAGGGGGGCAGGGGTGTTTTTGAAAAGTCTTGGAAATGTTTTTTTAAAGTTAGTTTTTAAGCTGATAGCATTAATGTAAGGTCAGAACTTTTTTCAATACATGCATTCATCAAGTATGAAAAGTAAATGGATTAAAAAAAAATAAAATATAAGAGAGCTTTTTTTTGAATTTTTGAAAAAAAGTTTGGAAGGTTTTATCTTTAAAAATACACGTCCTAAAATCTTAAGTTTTTGAAACAGTGGTTAGAACACTTTTTGAAAACCGAAAAAAAATCAAAATTAAGAATTTTGAAAATTTCGAGAATTTTTTCGAATTTTGCTCATAACTTTTAAAATTTTGAAGATAGGGATCCAAAAACTTGGAACAATGTTCAGAACAACTAGAATAATCTGGGACAACTTTCAAAAAATTGATTTTCGAAAAAAGGGGGGCTAGGCCAAAAACGGTTTTTTGGCTCTAAAACCCCCATTTTTGAATATTAAAAAAAAAAACTTGGAACAATGCGGAACAAATCGGGAACAACCTGGAACAACTTTCAAAAATAACAAATTCCAAAAAGGGTGGCTAATTTAACGCACTCCTCTGACGCACTTAAGCACTGACGCACTGACACACTAACGCACTGAAGCCATTGGGAGGAGGATACTTTTTTGTAGAGATGCCGCGAATATTTAGCCTTTATTCGGCATTCGGCCTATATTTTTGATAACAAATGGAGAATAAAAAAGGCTTATTATCTTACAATAAATGTTTTCTTTTATTCAAAAATTTGTATTTTAGTATTGAAAATCTACTAATGGTAAGTTGTGGTGAATAAAAACTACTTTTTCGGCATTCGTTGGTAGCAAACGATTACGTCTATTTTCGTAAACAATTCCAGCTTCTGAAAATATGTCAAAAGTCAAAAGTCACGTAGGAGATAGATACACATCGTTGGCCGAATGTTCGGCTGCCGAATATTCGGTATTCGGCCGACGAGTGTGGCCGAATATTCGGTATTCGGCCGACGAGTGTGGCCGAATATTCGTATTCGGCCGAGTCACTATTCGCGGCATCTCTCCTTTTTTGCATAAATCATTTTTTTGGACTTCTCCATCATCGTATTAAAGCACTGACACACTAAAGCACTCATGCACTGACACACTAACTTAATGAAGCTATAGGACTGACGGAGGATCTTTTGTGCGAAAACCACTTTTTTGGACTTCACCATCATCTTACTGAAATGACACACTAACGCAATCACGTACGGATGCATTAACTTACTGACGCACTAACGTACTAACACTTAAGCACGGATTGACGGGGGATCATTTTGTGTGAAAATTCTTTCTTGAAGTTCTCCATCATCGTATTAAAGCACTGACACATTAACGCACTCACGCACTAACTTACTGACGCACAAACGCACTGAAGCACAAACTGACGGAGGATCATTTTCTGCGAAAATTACTTTTTTGGACTTATTAACGCACTGACACACGAAAGCACTCACGCACTAATTTAATGTCGCATAAATGGACTGAAGCACGAACTGACTCTTTTGGACTCCATCACCGTTTTAACGCATTGACACACTTACACACTGACGAACTAACGCACTAACTTACTGATGCACAAACGCATTGAAGCAAGAATTGACGGAGGGATCATTTTTTGCAGACATTTTGTCAACATAAAACATAAAAATTAGTTCATCCCTGTGAGGATACACCAAATCTAAATACTAAATCCGTTACAATGGGAAAACGTGTCAAACCGACAGCGCTGATGGGTAGGTATGTAGGTATATCCATTGTGTTTTTTTGTTTGTAATTGCTGGCTTTTGCTAATGGATTAATTCAATGTGAAATTAAAAGCGTGATCTTATTAAAGTTTTGAATTTCCCATGTTGTCCTGTTCTGTTAGCTTAAATGAAATTTGAGTAAAAACAAGAAATAAATTACACAAAATCAGAGAAAAAAATAAATGAAGGAAAACATCTATCAATATAATTTTAATGCCAATCAATCTAACTCTATACGTAGAAAATATAACACAACAACAAAACAATAATATTGTATAAATATTTATCTACCACTAAAAGCTATATCCAAAAGAGCTTCTTCTTCTTCTTATATAGATACACATGCACCATCTTTTAAATCAAAAAAAAAAAGAAAGATACACTCTGTCATACTATAGTATATGGATAGGTATACCTAATGTCAAAAGGAAGCAGAGTGAGAAAGATAGACATGGAAAAAAAAAACATTTTTGGCAGAAAGTAAATGTAAACAACAACAAAAAAGATGAAAATTTTAAGGACTTGAGCTATCTTCGTTCCATCCGCAAATATAAATTAAATAAGCCACAAAAGGGAAATTGAACAGACAACAAAAGATTGTTTCTTTGGTAAATAACTTCCCGTCAATCTTCTATAATTGTCCTTCATCCATCTTCAACAGACAGTGTCTTTTAGAAAATGTGACCTAAAACATGGACAAGGACATACCCCCGTATACATCTCCTTGATTCCTATCCTTTCCAACTATACATATCCCTATATATATGTATGTACATAGGAGGAAGATTGACGAAACACCTTTTCTCTAGAATTAAATTTAAAATTATAATTCATAAATTTATATTCAAAGTAAAATATTTTTCGTTCTGTATATATAATATAGAAGATAGAATGTGCGCATCCATTCCAATCTATTCGTATACCTTTTGTTAAAGTTCCAAAAAAAGGGACTAAGTCGGTAGCTATACCTATACGATGGGGATGATACAAACAACAACAAAAAAAGTAATACCCATCTAGTTACATTGGCAGGACGGAACGGACACATAACAAAACAAAAACAGTCGGTTGCCGAAATCCCTAAAAATCCTAGTCCCGTCTCCCACCCGTTAGGTATATATGTATACTCTCTCCTGCTCCTCCCTCGCTAAAAAAAAAACACTCCCCATATATCCATCCATTCCATCCTCATGATGGAAGCCAAAAACAGAATACCTAAGTTTTGCTTTTTCGGTGCCCATCATCAGGACGAAATACACATAATACACACACATTTTTGGTAGATTCGGTCGAAAGGTCTAAAAGTGTTTCAAATTAAACCTAATGAAATACCCGGATGAATTATAAATTAGTTTCGAAATAAATACATTTTCGGTGTGGTTCGGTGTGGCGGGCGGCGCGGCGGTGGAGCGCCGCGAAGTGTGGATATATTTTTGGGTTCGGTCGGACTGGGATTGAATTTTTTTTTTTTTTTGAAAGAAGAAGGAGAACCTTCTCTTTGACAACAAAAACAACAACAAAAAACAAAACATCAACTTTAGCTAAAACACCGCGAAGCAGAATTTCGTTGTGGATGATGATGATGATGATGATGTCCGTGATGTTTGCACGAATTGAAATTCTTTGATGGATATACAAAATGGTAATTGCGAGTATATTGCCATTAGGACACCGACTCCTTTAAAATTAGCACGTCAGGAATGAGTGAACGTCGGACATAAATTTATTTGTTTTTTTGTTTTTGTTTTTAATTTTTGTGTTTTTTTTTTTTGTTGATTATTTTGAAGTGGTTGAACAGTTAAATTCAATTCAACTGGAATTAGAGTGGAAAAAATAAAATTAAAAACATTTTATAATATGTATTTATCAAGCATGGCTTAAAATGATAAAAAAAAAAACTATACAAATTTGGAACGTCAGAAATTTTTTTTTTAATTATGCACCTATATTTTTAATATGTATTTTAATCATTTAAAAATTTGAAATTTGAAATAACTTTAATTAATATGACTTTTAATATCCGCTAAAGATTAGCCTAGTTCTTTAACTTTGAAAGTCTGTGAATTTCTACACAAAAGTCAGTCAAATTTCATATAAAAAAAAATGAAATGTGTAGAAATTCACACAAATGCACAAAAGTAAAGGAACACACCTATAGAGCTAGTTCTGTAGAAAGTTAGATTCTCGTTCCCATTAAATATTTAGCCAGTTCAGGTTTCTTGAGATATCTGAGATCTCAGAGATCTCAGCAATCTCAGAAATCTGAACGTAATTCCTCAGTGAGATTCCTCACTTTTGCTGTCAAAAAGCTGAGACTGAAATTTTTTGGATTCGTTTGCTCAATTATTTTTTGTCGCAGTTGATCAATTTATAAAAACGAGATGGAGAGTGCTTTTGACTTCTAAAGGAGAAATTTTGTTTAGGTTTCTCCTTCTCCTCAGTGGAGTTGACAGATGTTTGCTCAGTGAGATCTCAGAAACGTGAACTGGCTAATTGAATCGAGTTAGACAAAATATGTGAAAAAAAAAATAAAGTATTGAACGGTGTAGTAGTTTCTTCGGGAACTTTATCTATATAAATATACGTTCAAAAATGGTCTCTCTAATTATGGTTCGGTTCAATACTGGTATAAAATTTTGACATTTCAAATATTATTTTGATATTTATTCAAAATTGACAGTGAATTTAAAGATTTTAACAAATTTTCAACTGAATTTGTTTGTTTATAAATAAATATAACTGTTGTATCTTAAGAAGAATAATATAGTGTTTTATTCTTCATGTATTTTTGCATTGAATTTCTTTTTTATAAAAAAAAATTTATTACATTTTTAGTATAACTTGAAAACATTCACCTTGTAAAGGAATTGAATTGAATTTTGAATAATGTTATTTTCGTAAATAAAAATTATTTCCATTTATAAATAACATCCACTTATTTACTACACAATTTAAACACAAATTATTTCGCATAAAATCGTTTTTAAAAGAAAAAAATCTAAATTAAAAACATTAAATTTGATGTCAGAAGTGGGATTTATATTTTATTTATTATAGCTGCATTATCATTTTAAGTAGATATGTAGTCTACTTTTATGAGTTTATTTTAGTTGTTCAGGAAGTGGCACTTCAAAAATAGTTAAGTATAGTATTTTTCAATTCATTTAACAATATATTTAACGTTATATTGTAACCTCACAAATCAATTGCCCACCGATTGCAATTTCACAAGGATTCAATTGATTAAACCAATTCGATTGTCCGAGAGAACTGAGCAAGTCAATTAAATGGTTTAGCGGCAATTGGAAGTTCTGACAAATTTTGCTTCGAAAACGTTCATAAAATCAGCAACCACCATAAAATCTTATCACTTTGCATAAATCACAAAGTATGATGGATAAATGCAATTTTTCTACACATAAAGACAACAAAAAACTTAAAAATAAGAAAGCCAAAAATATGCAATTATCACCTATTTAAAAAAAAAGCAACAAACAAGACACAAACAAAATTGAACAAACTCTCTCGTAATGAAAGAAATTCCCTTTGATTCAGGTGTTAGCCTATGGGGAGGTCAATTTTGAGATCCTATCTAATACCGAGTTTTAAGCACCTAATACTCCGCGGTATATCACTAAAACTAGATCTTGTAGTATACGAAAGCTAGGAACGTCGAAAAAAATATATTTCGGTAGTCATAAATTTTTAATATGTTATATTCCTCACTACCTCGAGTGAAATTTTGAAGGTCTGGCTGGTGGGATACGTTGTGCTTTTCTGTATACTTGTCACTTTTGTATAACGGTAAAAAATTGATTTTTAAAGTCATTTTAACAGTCTTAGCTTCTTTTTCATTGCGTTCTATAGAACTGTTTGCAATAAGAATTTACAGGTCTGGCAGATGTCAGACGTTTAAAAATACGTCTGGCAACTCGCAAGGTATTTTTTAATATTATAGATTTTTAGTCGATCACTAAAAACTAGACGGTTTCATATCTTTTAGTTTTTGAGAAACTTGAAAATTAAGGAAATTTTCTTTATCTATGATAAATTTGACGTAAAGGCCAACTCAAATTAGCTATGTCCTTTTAACAATCTTATTTTTTCTCAGTAGGTTCTACAAAGTATCTTTTAATATTTATTATCACATCTGGCAGGTCCCTATCTGACGTTGCTAAAACCGTGCCAGACACTATTTTGTAACTGAAAAAAAAACATAATCGGATGTGGTTCAAATAGCAAATGATATAGAGTAGGGTGTCCATAATTTAAATGAAAAAAAAGAGAACATTTCCAATATGCAAACATAACCAAAAAAAACATCAACCAAAAATGATTAAAATAACGACTTGTTCACAAAATATTTTTTTAATTTATTAAGAGAATTAGTTTCAGGTATAGAAGACAGAAGAGTTTGAATTTAAAACAGTTTCGAAAACATTAATCAATTGCCGTGTTCGGAAAAATGAGATCTCAGAGATTTTTCTGACTCAAAAAGTGAGCAAGCGAATCCAAGATTTTTTTTTCCTCAGAGTTTTGACAGCAAAGCTGAGAAATTTTGCTGAGGAATCCTGTTCAGGTAACTGAGATTGCTGAGATCTCCGAGATCTCATTTTCCTGACCATGTCTATTAATTCAAAAACAATAGTCACGCTGTTCTGATTTCCATTCCGAATCAAATCCGTTAACAGAATATAAAAAAAAATATAATGTGTAGAAATTCACACAAATGCACAGAGTTTCAAACTAAAGGAACGCACGTTTTTAGCTGAAACAACATTTTTGAAATTTTGCCAATTCCAAATCGGATATAAAAATTCCAAACGTCAAGAATTTTCAATCCGATCGAATATCAATGCACCCTCAATCCGCAAGTATTGAAAGCGAGAACTATTTCCAAACACCTATGTTCTTATTTATAAACTTAGTCTAACATTAGACAACTGCCTAACTTTGGAAAATGTATTCAAAAACCTTGTTTATTGTTGTCGTATAGCTGCCTAACTTAGACATAAGAGTAGATTGTCCAAACCGAGAATAATGTGATATTTATTTTAATTAAATAAAGCATATTTCCACCAATTTGAAAATAGTTAGACAGTGTCTAAGTAGACACAAATCTAATAAGTACGACTGCTAGAGTTTGAAAACAATAGGATTTTATGACCGATGGGAATTCAGAACAGGGTGAATGTTATGATTCTTAATCTGAAGTTTCATATTTTTGAAAATTTCTTATTTGTGATGGGTATTTATTTTCATTTAAAAATATATTGTACAACTTTTGAAAGTTTTAATCCTTCAAACTGTAAGCCACTATTAAAATTGACTTAACAGTTCCCAGTTCCCACTTTTAAACTGTTATTTTCTTCTAAAAAGTATGCTCCACGTTCAAATATTTCCGAGGAAAACAGAAAAAAAAACAAAATTTTTTTAAAAACTTCATACATAATTATATAAGGTATGTTCCTTTGGCCTGCATCATCTACTGTTAAGTACTTCTGGCTCCGTAGTCAAATAAGTTTAAAGCACTTCAATAATGTAGATACGAATTGTATCCACGCAAAAAAGCAGCACTATCAGTAAAAAGAAATTACATATATAGTAAATTACTGTTGTTGGTGTTTCTCTAATCAAAAATAGTATACAAATACAAACAACAAAAATTACATTTATATTGAGGTTAGATTTGTTGGCAAAATTAAATTACTCCATTCATCATCTACTAGTAAATACCAAGAAGAAACTTTGCAGGGCCCAATGGAACAGACCTAAAAATAATAATAAATTCGGAAAGAAATTCAGAATTATTTGAAGAACAAAAAAAATTAACCCTTTTTTATCAGACACTGTTTTCCGAAAGTCTTCATTTTTTAGTTCCACATTCTCTAACATTTTTCAAAATCAAATATTCGCAACATCATCAAGATCATCTAATGAAAATTGAAGTGTCCATTTTTCTATGTACTTAATATATATTTTTTGTAACAATTAATGCATTTTATTTCAAGCAATGTACTTCACTTTCAACCCGCTTTTATTTAAATTGTTAAGGATTGATTTAGGGCTGAGTGGAATACATTTTTTTTGAGAGAATCTAAAATTGTTGAAACTTCCAAGTTCCAATGGTGAATTGTTTTCAAAGTTGAGAATCGCATAAAATTTGAAATACAATTAATTTTGAAGTTCATTTGTGGAAAACCTATTTTGTATTTCGAAAAAGAGACTAAAAAGAGGACGTGCAAAAAAAAGATAACAAAAAAAGAATTTTATGAAAAAAGAGAGTGTAAAAAAGATCGAAATGGAAAAAGAGAACATGTTCTCTATAAAAGAGATGTTCTGGAAACCCTAATATAGAGGATGTTTTGCATAAGATGTGACAAAAGACTGTGGCGTTGAGGTTTGGTCAAGAGAAGAAGAAATATGGTAGGGGAAATTTTCTGAAAAATAGACTTGAAATAAAAAAATATTAAAAAAACAACGACAACACTTACAACATCACGTTTGACCTTTTTTTAAAGCCAGAAATACATTTTTGAATTCTGTTTCTAAATCAAATTATTTTATTAAATAGTTTTAGAAAAATCAATTTTCAAATTAAAAAATTTTGAAAAAAAATTACAATAATTTCTTTAAAACTAATTTTGTTCAAAATTTTAAATAATTATAAAGTAAAGTAGTTTTTTTGTTTTTAATATTCAAAAAATAGTCCTATCAATTTCTAGTTGTCAAGTTCTAACTTTATGAAGGTTTAATATCAAATATGTTAAGTATAGAGTTATATTGAAACAACTCTAGTTATAAGAAAAACTTATTATTTAAGAATTACTGACTAAACATTTGGTGGGTTCACTTGTCAAGTTTTCAAAACGTTTTGAATTGTGCGTCATAAAAAGAAAACTTGCTAAGTAAATTTGTGGAGGCGCCTGTGTTTGGCTATAGCTTACCAAATATTTCGAATTTGAAGTCCCATGACTTTATTGGTACTGAAGTTAGAGGAGGGTCGAAAATCGACTGAGTTTGCTCCTGTAAAAAGGGTGTAGTGCCAGAACTTGGCTGGGCACTACCGTGTCCTTTGATAATTTTAACTATACGCCTGTTAGACCTAAGGACTTTTTAATTGCAACCTGAATTGCACGGCACTAGTTAGAAGGACTAGAAGAATATAGGAATTAGGAAGTAATTGTTTTTGGAACATTGACTAAGAAACATAGTATTTATTTATCTAATGAAATCCCACGGATGGATTTCAGTTGAAACTGAGGGTTATAGAAAAGAACGCTGCCTAGAGTAGGGCCTGAACCCACAACCCTTAGTTAGCAGTCAATCACTATACATCCATTGGACCATGCATTGTCACTAAATTAAAAACATTGGAACTGCGGCTATGCTCCATCATTTCTAATGAACTCGATTTTCTCAATTTATACATACGTATATATTCTATCCAAAATTTGTTAGTGAAAAATTCAAATCTTAAAAAATCAAAAGAATCTCGAAAAGATGAACAGATATAAAAAAAGGCCCGTTCATGTTTTCAATTTGTTCATTTTTTTGAGCTTCAACATTTGGTTGAGGAAAAAGATAAAAAGTAAAACCAGCTTAAGAGAAAAACCCGCTTATCTGAAACACTTTTTTCATCCCCGAGTATTTGTCGACCAATTACCTTTATAACACTACCCTTAAGCGAAACTCGCGTAAGTAAAAAACCCGGATACCTGAAACATATTTTCAGTTAAATTTATTATTTTTAATTAAAAAAAACTCTCTTGCTGAACACTTTTACTTCTCTTTTATTTTTCACCTCCACCAAATTTTCATCACAAAATGACATTTGAACTTCTGATATGTCAGCTAACCCTTTTTGCAATTTTTAAATCCGCTTAAGTGCAATTTTTTTTCACTTATCCGGAATCCGATTAAGTGAAATTTTTTTTCACAAACAAGTGAAATTCCAAAATGGAAATTCTCTATGTTAAATAATTTGTAAAAAGGGTTAAAACCCATTCGATAACCCACAAAACCGAACTACTTTCACTTGATGAATTAGTATAGAAGTATTTTACTATCGACTGTGCTTGTTATTCGAAATATTTTGGTTATTTTCAGATTTATTGATTGATATTAGGTTTTTTATTCTCGGTATTTTTACCCTAATGGAGTTTTTTTTTAACGAAAGGCCACACCATATAACCATGATAATTAATCGTATTTAGGTATTTAGCCCTATTTTGCATAACAAAATATTATTTTTACTTTTTCTATATTTCACTTTAATAATATTAATTAAAGCTGTTATTTAAAAATCAAACGTTTATATTTTGTGGGCGCAAAAAAAAAATTAAAAAAGAATTCTCTTAATTGTATTTCCATATACAATTTCCAGCATACAAATTAAAATTAAAAAACCTGCATCATCGATAAAAAAAATACTGTGCAAACGTTTCATATTTCTTTATTTATTTTGAAATGATAGCAGCTGCCCCCGCAGTGTTTATTTTTTTTATTTGTTCCCGGATTAATCCCAAAGGTTTAGCCAGAATAACAATCTATATGAATCCTACTTTCTCTTCCTCACATAGGTATTTATGTAGTTATATCCTCTCGCTTATTTCATAAGAAAAAAAAAACACCCCCCGTCGAATTCTACAATCATCCGTCACCACTGTTAAATTGCAACTTACCGTCATAGTCAACAGTCGTATTATATAAAGCTGACCCTGCATTCAATATTAGATATATGCAATATCTATCTACCAATTGCCGATTCGGTTTGATGATAAAATTTTGCAAATGACATTAATCATGTTACAATGGAAGGAGTACGCATACAAATCTATAAAGTAACAGAGGGGAATGTCAGCAGACTCTGTGTCAAGTAGGACACACATAGCATAATAATAATAATAATTTGAAAACCGGAGTGTATGGCAAACACCCTCGAGATAATTTTTTCGCCCTTTCCTTTTGCAAAATTTAGTGACTAATATTTGTGTTCACACAAGGATAACCAAGCAACTCTCTCGATATAAATATATACGGACTGGTGGTTGTTCTGGTTGTGATGAACTAAAATGTAAAAAAAAAAAAAAACAAATATCAAATTAAGGGATTGCCTTAAAATGTCGTCCTCAAACGATTTTTTTTTTTTCATTTTCTTCACCCTACAATGAATATACGTTTTGTTTTGTTGTTTTTTTTTTGCCGCTAGAAAATCCCATCAGACCGTCCGTCGTCCGCGTCGTGCGCCGCGCCCTTCAATGGACAGACATTTTTGTATAACTAGAGACTCATAGATATGGAAGATCTTTTTTTTTTTTTTTTTGCCTTGCTGGGAAATTGTCATTCTGTCAAAACACAACTGACACGTGTAGTTTCATATGTGTCAAAAGGGTGTTTCAGTAATAAACTTATATAAATTCAATTTAAATAAAAATAAAAGAAGTATAGATTTCAAAATTGGGTCATATCGTTACATCTTGTGTGCTGTTTTAATAAAACCATAATATAGAAATGGGATTGCTGAATAATTGATACTAAAAACATTTCTAGTTTTGCCAAATATAGCCTGGTTAAATTAGAATTTCACCATCCAAAAATTTTGAAAAAGCTAAATTTTAGTGGAAATCTTTATTTTGATGTTTTATGCATTTTCTATACACCCAGAAAAATGAGCAGTTAAAAACAACGTAAAACTCCTTCAAGTAAATAAAATAAAAAGTTAATATACACCAAGAAAAAAACACTTTAAAATTAAAATTAAAAAGAATTAAGCCTCAACTACATAAGCCAAAAAAGTGAAAAAGTGAAAATTTTTAAATTGATTTTGTGATAGTTTTTCTGACTAGAAAACTTATAAAAATGATGCAGAAAGCTTAAATTTTGGTTTAAAAACAAATTTGTGTATTCTTTTTCACAAAACAACGGCGCTAGCGGTAAAAAAAATATTTTTACTTTTGTACTTCAGTACTTTTTGGCTTATGTAGTTAAGCCTTTAACATGTATGAAAGACAGCCTTATTGAAAAGTTTTAAATTTAAAAGTTTAAATTTAATTTTTTTTTAACTTCAGCGCGAATCACTTTAAATTTAAAAGTGATTTCGTTTAAATTTAATGTTTCCCAATTTTTAGCTGCAAAGTAAAAATTTCCTTTTAAATTCAAAGTAAACATTTTAAATATAATGACTCACGCTTTAAAAAACTTCAAAAGTGTTTGTATTAAGACTAAAATGGAACACTTTTAATTTGAAAGTGACATTTTTAAAAGTCATTTGAACGAATTAAATGATGTTAAATTTAAAGTGTATAGATATTTAATTAAAAGCAAATATTTTCAAATTTCTAATTTATATTTCTCACAAATTTATTTAATATTAATCACTGCTACATACCTATATTTTCATAAGCTGAAAGGCATAAGTTCACTTAACTTTCACAAAAATATACGTTTCAATACGCAATTTTTGTTAAGTTCAGTTCATCTTACATAGATTTCATGACGAATATTTAGTGTGAACTACATTATATCCAAACAATGTTCAGAGATTCAAAAGTTTTCTCCTCTAAATCAAAGTGTTAGCTATCAAATCACAACGTTAATTGTTCTTTTCAAAGTTTTTGTATCAAAGACATTTAAATTGAAACTATACTCATTAATAAAATTAAAAGCAAACAATTTAAAACTGAATGTTGGAATTTTCAATTCAATGGCTTTTATATTTGAATGCCAAATTTAAATAAACGCTTTCAAAATAAATGTAATTTTTTTTTAAGTCAAATGTCATATCCATTTAATTTTAAATTTTCAAATTATAAAGCCTAATTTTCGTTTTTAAATACATATTAAAATTTCTGTTAATTTCAAAGCTTAACATTTCAAAACGAAAACATTTCCTTTTAACTTTGGCAATTTTGTTTTTTTTTTTTCTCATGAAAAGTTATTCAGATTTGCAACAATTTAAACTTAAAAATGCGAACTATTGATTTTAAAGTGAACTTTTTCCCTCAGTGATACAACGTGCAAACTCACCAGGTTAAATAAGTTAACTCGATTAAAAAAATTTATTTGAATCTACACACTGATTTGGTTAAAGTGTACTTACTTAATTTTATTATACTCCTTCTGGGTTAGTTTGTTATGTTTCAATAAATTAATAAAACATAATATATCGCTCATATTAACCAATCTACTCAGAGATGGTAAAATTAAATAAATATAATTGTTTGATTCAAGCAACCTTACTCCTTTAACATAAACAATCTTCAAAATTGTGAATTCTAACCAAGTTTCTCCATTAAAATAATCTTTTTACAATTTATTTTAATGGAGTCGACTTATTATAGTTAACGAAGTGAACTACGTAATTTAAACGTAATATTTAACAAATTTTTTTAGTTACTCTTTCGGTTAAAAATTATTTTTCTGCGTGTAAAAAACATCCCAAATTTGGACCACCATGGCTGTCGATTTTGTGGAGTAAAAGGCACGAAATTTAGTTTTTTTTGTAATTCGCTCAAAAACTATTAGATTTTTTAAACAAAAATCAACTTAAAAATTATAGCTTATAAAAGTCTACACAAAAAAAATTATAACACAGTTTTTCATAGGAATTATAGATTTTGAGAAAAATGTGTACAAAAGCGGGGCTTTGTAAAACTGTACATTAAAACACAAAAATTGCTATTGCAATGGTTGAGCAAGTTTTCTGTTGCTCCTACGAAAAAAATTGTAAAAATATTTTTATAGAAAATTGAATAATCTAAAATTTAAGTCTGTTTTTTTTTTTTTGACAGATGCTTGGACAAGTCAAAAAACAACCACTCAAATTGAACACCCTGCGTTCCTATATTTTAAATTTCTATTTAAGGAATGGCGAAAAAGGTCCACCCTCCCGGCGGCGGTATTTGCTGCGAGTTTTTCATCATTATTTTATTATGTTCATATTTTTCGAGGCTGTATAGAAGAAGACCCCTCTTTGATTTTGATTTTTTTTCTTTTTGTTGTGTTGTCGTTTATTTATCCAACATCCTTTTAAACTACCCGGATTGCCGAAAGCGTCAAAATCGTTTTTGATGGTTAAAAATGATGCATACCGGAGAGAATAACGCCAAATATGTATATGTATATACGCGATAAGACTCCTTTTTTGTTGCATATAATATGTGGCTATAGGTATATAGGTATAGTGGATGATGGTTTTTGGGCCTAAAAAAATGGGGTTGAATTTAACAGAAGATGGGGGTATAATATGTTTGCAGATGAATACACCACTTAACATAGGTATAATATGATGTTATACTCTCATTCCGCTATATTCGTTTATCTCAAAATTTGTGTGTGTCCTTGTTACACTATATACGGTCGAGAGTTTTATACATATGTGTATGTTGTATAGAATATTGGTATAATAATACCTTTTAATAAATGGAGCCCAAAAAAAAAAAAACTTGATCCTTCTTTCATCATTTTACGAGTTGTTCAGTCAAACATGAATATATTGTCATTATCATCATTTTTGTATATATGTCATTTCCTATATAAAGATAGTGAAAACACTGCGACACTGAAGAAGTGTGAGTCCTTGTGAATGAACTTTAATATAATATGTATAAGGACTATTTAGTGTTGCGAACGCAATATAATTTCCCCCGCATCATTCTCTGCAGTGATGGCCTCACAATTGAAATTTGTAATCTCTTATAAGTTCAAGACTCCTTATATAAGTATATTCTGTTCCTTTTTTTTTAATGCAAAAAGAAAAGGACTTTATATCTTGAGTGGGAAGAAGGGGGTGGAGGACAAGAATGAGGACGAGATTGAAGGTTATGTCTATTTATGTGCCAGTGCGTGCTTTTATTTGCTAAGAGCATACAATACAATTTAAGGACTTTGCTCACACCCTCAACCATAGTCTAGATTTCCTCTTCTTTTTTTTTTTGTTGGCTTGGGTTCCTTTTCAAGTGATTTTGTGTATTTTTTTTTTTTTTTTGAATTTGAATTTGTGTATGCGGGCGCGCATAGCATTTTTTATTATTTCCACTTGAGAGTAATTTTACGCCGGGAATCCTTTAAGCTTCTTAAGGTTTTTCCCTGTCTGTTTACTTATTTACAAATTTTATTGTTTGTTTTATTTTTTTTCATTTTTTTTTTTTGTTTCGCTGTCGTTTTCTTTTATTTTGAGTGTGTAGATATGCTCTGCGTGCAGAAAAAACGAATTCGCACGATATAATAGAAGGCGCACAAAACTCTAGAGCCTATATATTGGAATTTACGTATTTATACATGAGTGTATGCAAATATACATACATATATAAGTAGGTACACACACAGTAGGTATACCCAATAAAATAACATTTTACAGTGTGGTGCACGGAATTCAAGTTCCCAGAGTAGATATCTATACACCGCGGTATAGTCTCTCACATCTAATATATAGGGATGGTTATTAAATATTTATATACTTATGTTTTTTTATTTCTTCCTTTCTTTTTTTTTTTTGAAAAATAAGGCAGTGGATTTTATTCTTGAAAAAAAAAAAAAAAAAGAATCTTGAGATAAAAAGGTAATTTAAGACTGAAAAATGTAACAGTTTGTAACATTTTTTTTTTTTTTTTTTTAAGGACGACACTAAAGAGAATTCCTTTTATTTTTTCGAGGTATTTCGAGAACGTAGGACATTGGAGACTCCCAGTTGGATGGGTTATTAAAATGTTTATGTGTATAGGTAAATTTTGTTTTTATATATATAACTATATCTGTATAAGGTATAGGTATACTCTACTCTTCAGATAAAAGAAATTTTAATAAAATGTTAATGATGTCAATATGATACTGTTTACTTTTTTGTTTCTTTACTTTTTTTTTTTTTTTTTTTTTGAGTGTGGGTAGGTATAAGTACAGTTCTTATTGCGACTTGTGCTTTGAATGAAATATACAAATAAATGCGTATATATATATATATGTACCTACAATCTACGTTTGATATTTGATTCAGGAAGTTAAATTTAAAATTATATTAGATATAAACCTTTTTTCAGTACCTACTATATATAGCGCTTGAAAGGTGGGATTTTACACTTATATCAAAATAAAATGTTACAAAAAATTAAATGGCCGACGCAATACACAAAGAAAATATTTGTAACTTTTTATAGACGGTGTTCACATTGAACTTTTTTTTTATTTCTTTGTAGGTATATATACTTATCTCACTCCCACTTTATGGCGGAATGAGGTGGCCAAGAAAAGAATCTCTCGCCCTGAAGTGGGAGAGAGAAAAAGAACAGAGACATCAACAAAAAGTTAACGGAGGCAGTCCAATGTAAACACCGTCATAAGGTTCTCAGGAAATATCAATACTCCAGCCCAAAAAAAAAATCCAATGAAAAAGTTAAATGGTGTTAAGATTAGACCGATCTATATATGTTAGCACTAGATTTCTTTATAATCATATTATTTTGTGCATCATGGTGAGGTGATTATATGTGTGAAAGATATCAGCTTAATCAAATAATATTCGTCAAGGTTTTGCCAGTTCACTTCAATTGAAATGTCAAAATAAAAGAAATATAATACGGATCGATGATTCCACCTGAAAGAAATTCGTATAAAACTGGAAGGATTTCTTCGAGATGTTCTGGGATATCTTGTATGAATTGGTATTGCTCCAAATCTGATTTAGCTAACAAAGTTGTTTATCCATATTTTGCACAGCATTCCGAATGCAGCCTAATTGCTTTCCCGATTTGGCTGTTTATATCTAGTCGAGTTCCACCACCAGTGGAGACAATACTCCCATATTATTGAAAATTCTCTACCATCTCTACCATCTTGGGTTATCCCGAAATCTCTGCTAAGATAGATGAGAAAGTTCCAAGGCTGATCGTTTTAGTTTTTGCCGTATTGAGATTTAGCTTCACGATTTCAGCTATGATCTTATAAGAGAATAAGTATTCGTCATCCGCGTAGTCCAGATGTTTGAGGTATGTGATTGCAAAGTCCACTGAATTACTCCATTTCCAGTCGACAAAGCTGGGTGTAGTACATCACTTATCACCAATAGGAACATGTACAGTATACAGCCTTTCTTAACCCCACTTTGGATTTCAAACTCCTCTGACAACCTTCTTTTATACAAAACGTGACATCTGGATCAAGAAAATTTAGTTCGGAATCCTGCTTGTTCGGTGTCCAGTGTGTCTTCGAGGTGGTGTTTTATTTACTCCAATACAATACTATATTCTTGCTATTATCGTGGCTACTGCATGCAGCACGTAGGTATATTCTTCTCCAGTTTTCGCAACGCGTATTTTTTTGGAAGCTTGAAAGTAATTAAGGTAGAACTATAATAGTCCGATGCTGACGTAAGTGGTCGCACGAAACGAAACGAATACAAAGAATTCATATGACGTTCCCATAATTGCAAGGTTTGCTTTGTTTCGACCAATTTGCGTTAACTTTTGCTTTCGGAAGTGAAGAGCGCTCACCAACCTCTCCATGCGTAAGTGAACTGAGAGAATTTCCTTCCGACATCTTCCGACTATTATAGTTCTACCATTACTTTTTTCCACTATTGAAGAAAGCGCTCTTATTCCCCGGGTCTCTTAATGAGCGGGTGCAGTAGCTCACTGAAATGTAGTCCTCGTAAGAGCTCTGTGGAAATACTCTCAAGTCCGACCATTTTGTTGTTCTTCAGTGCTTTGATTGTGGTAATGATTTCTTCTCCACCGCGGGGAAATACGGTGCGTATTTGGGAATTTGTTTGTTATTTCGGACGGGTCATTGGACACTTGATAGAAATTAGTTGTTCTGAACATTTTAACGAAAAGTTTAATTTTATTTCCACAGTATGAATAGTTTTTTATTATATTTGTATTGATATAATAGAAAACCAACGCGTTTTGTCTTCTTTATGTCTAGACATCTTCAAAGCACTTATAGGACATTAAGTAGAAAATACAAATGATTTTCTATCAAAGTGAATGGTTTACAAAATGTAATTTAAAAGGGTCAAGTTTCATTAGGAAAATTGAAGGAACAAAACAAATTTTTTTTAATGTTGTGAAATAGCGTACAAAAAAAGAAAAAAAATATTTTTTTAGTGCGGAAATAGTTATTAACAAAGATATAAACAATTAAAGTTTCCACCATAGCTTCATGAAAACAGCTTAATTTTAATTTTGGTTATTTGTGATTTTCTGTGTAGAAAAATTTCCAGTTAATTAAAAACAATCATAAAACAATTTAAAAGTTATAAACAATTAACAAAATTATTGAAGTAAAAGTGGATGCAATTGACAGATTAAAAATACTAACTTAAAAGCAAATGTGCTATTCACCTAAAAGTATACTTCTGATATAATTTTGTCAGTGCAAATGTTTTTGTTGTCAGTTGGGTTGATATCAAGTTTTTTTTGTAATAAATAGTACTGTGGGTGGCCCGCTTGGCGGGTTCAAAGGATTTTAACTCCCTTTTTAAGGTCCAGTACCGCTCACGCAACTCCGTTGCTCCGCTTAGGGTATGTTCAGTCGCCAGGCAGGCGCCTATTTCGTCAGTTTGGTATGTTATCAATTTTTTTTGTAATAAACAGTACCGTAGGTGGCCTACTAAAAAATTTGAATAGCAATTCGGACACAATGATATCAAAAGAGTTGCATACTTTTAGGAAAATAACCTTTTTCATATTTTGTTTCGTATAGTAAGTAGTTTAATAGGAAGGACCTAAGCAAACTTAAATTGTTTACAACTTTGTTAATTATCATTTCCGCATAGAATAATTATTATTTTCGTGTTTTATAGCCCAGTTGGCATCCAAAACATATTTTTTCATATTTTTGTTTTAATTTGTTCCTAATGGAAACCTGAGCCAATTTTTATACCAAAGAAGCTCGCTTCGTACTAAATTTTTCATCAATTTTAGCATTTTAAATTAAATTTAGGTATATAATTGCTTCAAACAAACCTTTACAATGAATTTTTTGGCACGCTTTAATACAAATTGTGTACAATCATGTACCAGACTACGAGTGTAACGCCATCTGTCAGTGACCCTATTTTCGCGAGGTACAAAATTAGACGATTGTCAATTCCGTAGTGTTTGTCATTCCTTAAGGCTTAACTACATTAGCCAAAAAGTACTGAAGTACAAAAGTAAAAATATTTTGTTTACCGCTAGCGCCGTTGTTTTGTGAAAAATAATACACAAATTTGTTTTTAAACCAAAATTTAAGCTTTCTGCATCATTTTTATAAGTTTTACAGTCAGAAACACTATCCTAAAATGAGTTTGAAAATTTTCACTTTTTTACTTTTTCACTTTTTTGGCTTATGTAGTTAAGCCTTTAGAATCAATATTTTCGCCTTCCCATTTATAATGCAATTTTTCTAGATATCGTCATCACCTACCCCTGAAAGTATGCAATTTCGGATTTTCCGATTTTTCCGGTCGTAATTTCCATTTTTCGGCTCCGTTGTGTTTTTACCTGGTTCAAGACGGATAAAAAAAATTCTTATGAAGATCGGATGATGTTCAGCCGAGTTATGGGCCTACAAACGAAATACTTATCAATTTTTATATATACATATATGTATGTACATTAGGGTGTTCTATATTTTTTTTTTTTTTTTTTTTTGAAACGCGTACCCCCTCATGTTTTTAGTACCTCTCAGACCTGATCATATACAAAATAGTAGCTTCGTAGACCTATATAGGAACCCGTGCTGACTTTCATTCAAAGTATGCCATGCAATTTGTATACCTATGTAATATGTATACATAATATATTAAGATTGCTCATAATTTTTAATACGTAAATTTGAGTAGTAGGTCCTGCATTTTTGTCTGTTCATCTGTCTTTTTGTATCCATCCATGACCTGCAGAGTGCAGACTGAATGGCTGTATCGATTTTCATAAAAACAAAAATAGGAGGGGACGGAAAATCTCGTCCATGACCGCTCATATAGCTATACGTTTATATGAATGGCAGAGATCGGATTTGATTTTTAAGTTTTTCTTTCAAAAACCATCTTTTTTTTAAATAAAAAAATACAAAAAAAACAACCTTGTCTTCAATTCACTGCAATGCCACACTGTAAACTAGGAACAATATAAAAAGACGCTTTATCACCAAAATAAACTTTATACACCTATAATCCAGTTACAAATCCAACTAATATGTCTATCTCCCCCTCAACAAACAAGAACAGTTTTGTTGTTGCTTTTTAAAATGTCTCCAGACTTTTGATATATCTATAACCAAAGATATAAAAATATCACCTGCTTCCTTATACACACCATCACGATCGTAATCCTTACGAATCTTATCCTATAAAGGAAGCAAAGTAATAATACCCTATAATGCATTCAGTTCATATATATCGAAGGGTGGTGGGGTGTTTTGTTTTGTAGAATAAGTTAAAGCCACATTTACGCAATTTCGTCAGACTTTGTTTTTCATTAATCATCGTTTGTATATTTTGTATATACGTATATAATGTACTGAAACCTCTTTCCAATGGTTCAAGTCATGAAACACGTGCTTTTGCAAAGGGGCACGTTTTTAACACAAAATGCGAATATACATACATAATGTAGGTAGGTATATGGTGAAGGTTTCATTCAGATTGATTTTTTTTTTTTAACATTATAATGTGTCACGGGTTAAAGCTAGACCAATGATAACGATGGTTGTATTCTTGTAACATATATAGGTAATATGTTTTTTGACACGTGTGATATTGTTTTGACTGCCAAAATCTCCCTATGTGGAAATATCCATTTTATTACCTAATCATTTAATGTGGTTTGAATCAATATATTATGTCTCATATTATGTGTGGTAATTAGTACTAAATATAAATACATGTAATATGTACAGTTAAATATACAGTGGACTCTCCCTAAGTCGTACTCTCTATAAGCCGAATATCTCTCTTACTCGAATTTTGTTGCTTTATTTAATTATTCTCTTCAATTTTTCATATAAAAACTATTCTCTAAGTGGAACTCAAAACAAAAAAAAAGTTCTTTCTATAACTCGAATTTTTCGTACTTTAAACGTGGACAAACATTTTCATTGATGATTTTAATATTTTATAAACTTTCCATTAATGATTTTTTTGATTACTTTTATATAGGCAAAGGTAGATTTTGTACTTTGAATTTTTCTACAGATAAAAAAGACTTCAAAAGATCCATATATGTATTTATTCCTCTTTGTATGATGTAAGTTCACGTTCGTTGCGCGGCATTATGTGAATTTCGCGACTTTAATTTTGAACATGACATGTCAAAAAAAAATAAAAAATTATCAGCACCCTCGCTACTTCCGTCAAAGAAGGATTTACTATCCTGAAAATGTACCTATCTATACTACTAGTACATACATACATTATATGAAGAGCACATTATATATATATATGATGAAGCAATGCCAGAAGGACCAAAGAGCAAAATCCATCTGCAAACATTAATCCGTCTGATCCGGAAATGAGGAATTACTGGCTTCCATTTTTTTTTTTTAATTTGGTGTGCTTGTCTGGGCGTCATAGTCGTCGTCGTCATCCGTAGTCGTTGTCGAAGCCTTAATATTGCATACCTGCAGGGTGAATCTTGTATATATTTTCATTTAACCAAACGAACGTTGACTTCTTTTTTAAAGCTTATTTGAACATCTCTTCTTTGCTTATGGGGTTATGTAATGAATGCAGGTCTTATACAATGTTTTTTGATGTGTTATATGGACCTACTATAAGGGTCGAATTTTACTTTAAGCAAAGGTGAATCGTATTTTATTAATAAAAAAACAAATTATTCTTTAAAATATGTAATTTATTACTGGTTTATTTCAATACTATCGAAGGTTATTAATTTGCTGGCTCAGTATCCATATAATAATGTGATAAATACATTTTTGCTTAAAAGATAGTAATACAGTCAAACTTCGATAACTCGAACTACTATTATTCACAATAAAAGTTCGACTTATCAAGACTTCGAGTTATCCAAATTATTTATCAAAATTAAAACAATTAAACAATTCAATATTTGAAAAACATATGCATAATGCACAACACTTTTTTGCTTTATTAAGTCTTATACGTTTTATTTTAATGTACATAAGTTGTTACACCATACACAAAACTATTGCATGTATTTAGTTATTTGGGTCTGAGAGTAGTTTTTTTTTATTGTTTTTTTTTTCAAGAAAAAAGGATTCTAATCTATATATAAATAGCCTTAAATAAATTATGTGGTACCATTTTCTCAAAAAGTATTTGACCGATTTCGATAAATTTTATATGGTTGGAAAGCCACAATTGCGGAGATGTGCAGAACATACTTGAGATACGCATTTACACACTGTGGGTCATTTTTGTTTTTGCGCTGTCGAGCACTGTGCATATTGAAAAAAAATTAAATTAAAAAAGAAAAATGTCGAATTTCGACACAGGGCGATACTAGTTTATTTAAAGCTGCGTAAATTTCATCTGTTGTATTGTCACACGTTTGCAAATATAAATTCAAATTGTCAAATGTGCTACAACATGCTTCGAAGGCTGTTGAATGAATTCCTCTACCGAAGTCTTGTCTTCACTTTCTATATCAATTGAAGTTGGAAATTGTACATAGAATCTTTTACAAAAAACAACCAAGCAATAACTATGAAGATAAATTAAAAAATAATGCAAAAATATTGAAATGTTCACCGCATTAAATAAAAATTTTCTGTAGGTAGGTACTTATACAACTTCTAAATTTCTTAAACCTACTAATATTATGTTTGTATGAAGGTATCTCGTTTTCAAATGAAAATTCCCTTCAAAAATTCGAATTTTAAAAATGCATTTTTTCTCACTAAATGGGAATTCCCCTAAAATGTTCGACTTAGTTGATGCATATGCCATATTTTTTGTTCGAGTTATAAAAAAAATCGAGTTATAAAAGTTCGAGTTATGAGGGAAAAAATGTATGAGATTTGAACTCTAAACGCTGCTGCCACATAATTTTGTTCGAGTTATAAAAAAAATCGAGTTATCGAAGTTCGAGTTATCGAAGTTTGACTGTATTTCAAAAAAGAAATACTATTGGCGTTTTTCTTTTTTACCTCAGAGCAGATCACCGAGCTTTCAAAAATTAATTCTATGTTTCTTTTTTACCTCAGACAAATCAGAGCACATATGAGCTAGCTCGGAGCATGATCTGTATGCTCAGAATAAAATGACCGAGCAAATCGAGCAAAACGCTGAGCGAAGCCAACTTCATACAATTTTTATGTAATTTGACAGATTACTATGCATATGACAAGTTCAGTGCTCAAGTGTGTTTCATAATTAAATCTGAGGGCTCTGATCATAATCTCCTCAGAGTTTTGCTCTGATCGCTCAACCTCTGCTCAGAGCTTTGCTCAGAGCCAAAAAAGAAAAATGCCATATAATACCTTTTTCAATACGAAGAATCAATTAGGAGATATAGCGACTTCAAAATTTGATCAAAATGGTCATGTTATTTAGACGAAAATCCGATATTTTCGACATTTGACCGTAAATATTTTTTTATGTGAGCTATATAGATTTGGGAATGGACTTTTTGGCGTTAGGCAATAACGCCCAAGGAAATAACGCCCAAATAGATTTGGAAATACCGCCCAAAAAAATTCTGAACAATTGTTGTTGCTTTTTTTCTTCATTTGGGCATTATTTCCAATTTTTTAATTTTTTTTGTAAAGAAAAGAACACCCAAAATAAAAATTGGGAAATAACGCCCAATATTATAAATATCGCCCCAAAAAATCCAGAAAAAGGAAATCTTAGGAAATAACGCCCAAATAATAATAAGACTCAATATACTAACATTTAAAATATGGATTTTTGAAAATTAAATCGGCGTAAAAACAGTGAGGTATTTAAGGGAACCCAAGCAGGGTGGTTACAAGGTGCAGCATCCCCTGTTACCCCCCTTCTTGGGCACATTATACCTATAGGATTTGGGGTAGGTGCGAGGCTGGGAGTATGCAAAGTTTTTTTAATTTCAAAAGAGACTTGCATACGCCCAGCCTTTGCTGGGCCCTATAATTTTCCCAAGCAGGGGGTTGCAGAGGGGCAGCATGCGCCCTCCCATACATACCTCACTGTTTATGCGCCGCGATTTTTTTAAAGATTGTCTTATCATTGAAATTTCACTTTGGAAATATCGCATAAAATTTAGGAAGCCCAAATTAAAAAAAATGTTTGGAAATATCGCCCAAAATTGAGGAAATAATGGCCAAATTTTACAAAAAACAATTAGCATTGAAAATATTTGGGCGATATTTCCAACTTAAGATTTGGAAAAATATAAATTTGGGTGATATTTCTAATTTTTTTTTTTTGCCGATATTTCCAAATCAATTTGGGCGTTATTGCCTAACGGAATTTTTACCCATTTATTCCTTTATCCAAAATAAATATTATTACATTTAAAAATCTTCACTTTGATTTTTTTTCGCAGTACAAATGCATTTCGCGTGGTCTTAAAATATTCCCTGCGCTTCGGTGACACAATTTCAAATTTCTGAGAAAAATTTGGATACAAAACATCAAATTCAATTTAATTCTGTATTTAAAAATTAATCTCAAAAGAAAACAAATAAAATAAATTTCAACACAATCATTTTATTATTGTGCGTCCTTTCACAGAAAAGGAAGGATGCGTATATGTATTTATGTACATATACCTACCTATCAATTTTTTTATTTCATTGTTTCAAAAACCTCAAATGTGTAAGTAACGCAATATTGCAATATTGAAGCCAGTATAAAAGCACAATATTTTGTAATTTTTAAGGATTTTTTTTTCGGCTCTACCGCCGCTGGACAAACAATCCGATAAAAATTATAGTTGTATAATGTATATCCTTATGGCTCATCACATAGGCGCAACACTTTATTTAACTTTTTATGTTTGTTTGTTTTTTATGTAACAAAAATGTAAACTTCCGCGTGTGAAGCTGCCTGTGAGGCCCGTCTGCTTGTGTGGAAGAACAACAACATATATAAAAAGCAACAAAAAAAAACTTTTGTAAATGTATTCTCGTGCCTATAGAATCAGAATCAGTTTTGTGTGGCGCGTCCTGTTATCTCAGAATAACCCCATGGCCCATGGCAACCTACTATACCTAGACTATATATATCTACCCATATACAAACAACACATCAATAAGACTCACATATACAAAAAAAAAAAAAAAAAAGAATTCCACCCTGTGCCCGGTGACCGGGCGATAAAAACATTGTTCGCTCTTGTATTGATTTATGTATTTTAATTTAAAATTTCCGTCTTACTTAACAACCCGCCAATAAATAAAATAATAAAAAATAAAAATAAAAAAACAAACATAGTAGCATACATAATATTTACATTCTTTTAACGCCAAACTTTTATTTTATTTAATTTTTTTTTTGTGTTTGTTTGCAGAATGGGTACCATGCAAAGTGTAAGCCACCAACAACAGATGGCGCAAAATATGTCAACGGGTAATAATTCCATAGCCGGGAGTAGTGGCGGTGTAGATCGTGGTGGTGGCGGTGGTGGCGGCGGCGGAGTTGGAGGAAATGGTGGAGGGTCACATTGCCAAATGACCGGAGCTTCACCTCTTGTTATGCCCGGATTCCCATTGAGGACATCACATTCAGCGCATACGCCGCACTACTCGCCGTATTCTCCATCAAGGTAAAAATGTTATGGATATCCTTATAACTTTTGTATACAATATATTTCAGTCTGTGTGTGGGTGTGTCTTTTAGTATATTTTATGTTTAAATTTCTTATGTAGGTATGGATGTACGTGATATGTGTGTGAAGTGAATTGATGTAGGTTTGTTTAATTATTTGTTGTTAGTGACAATTTATTTGTCAACTCTGACTCTCCGAATGTGATATTTAGCTTTTCCTCTTTAGTATAGCATAGGTATACATACATATAGATATATGACCATGAAGGACGAAGGTATAATGTTATGTTTTAATGTTTGCGGATTAACCTATATGTAAGTAGACGATAGTTAGGTACAAACACATCAAAATGTGGACAGGACATAAAGTAAAAAAGTAAAATAAAATTTATAGAGCTTTTCGTAGCGACATATTATAATACACTCAGAAAAAAACATTTTAATGAAATTTAATATTAAGTTATCCGCAAAGAACAATTAATTTCCAACAAATTCTTTCTTAAGCAAATGTTATAATAACCGTTTTTTTTGTTGTATGGAGAAATGAAGAAAAATGCATAACGATAGACTTAAAAGGTGTCTTCAAAAAATTTGGATGTCTGATAACCTTGGTAAAATGTACTTTTATTGTGCAAAAAACCCAAGTGAAGATTTTTAATAGCAATAGTATTTATTTTGTCATAAGACTAACCCCCCTATTACGGTTGGCGAATCGAACGTTCGAAGTGAGATGACGTTCAAAACAATGAACTTTCGATAAACACAGTCCAAAATAGAGTGAGATCAAACTTGAAAATTTTTTTTTGACATTTAAGGCGAATCAAAGGTTCTCAATTCGGCAATTTTAATACTGATTTCTTACACTCACACGTTTATTCGTTCGACTCGCCAGCGGTAATAGGGGGTTAAAACTCCATATATACGAATCTGGCTTGCATAAACAATTATACAGGGTAACATGTCGAAAATATCGGTTTTTCGCATAAACACGGTTAACACTATACTGAAAATACTTAAGCACAGCTTTTTTTAAGACCATCCGATTTTATAAAAAAAAGATTCTCATACTTATCTTCCTCTGCTTAACCGTTAAGAAGATAATATGGTTATAAAAACGTAAAATGACACAATGACACTTTTTAGCTGAATCAAAAAATTTAAAATAAATAAATATCTGAATTTGTAGCTAATTAAATGCGCTTATTTTGTTGCGCAAACCAAAAATTAAAAATCTTAAATAATACGAATTTTTAAGACGTTAGCTTGACACCCAAATTTGTAGCATTTTAAATGCTTGAGTTGCGAAAACCTCGATATTTTATCCCGAAAAGTTTTTTTTATTAAATTTTCCCCTAAAATAAGTCTGAAGTTAGCAAACAAAAGTACGAAAATATAAATTCTGTTGGTATCTGCAAAATTATAGCTTTTTAAACTTTATTTCGTTGCGCATTTCGTCATTCAAAATTTGTACATTTTGTGACCTTCTTATATACAAGAAAACATCCTAAAATCGATAATTTATTCAAAAAAAAAGTTGGTCAATTGTCAAAAATAGATATGTACTTGTTTTTCGAAGTTTTCGAAAAATAATTTATGTCAACTTTATTGATTAAAATATTTACTTCAAGAAATTTTATAATATTTTTTTTCCATCTTTTAAAAGAAAATCGTACTTCAAAAATGTTTTAAATTACGATTTAAAATTTTAATTTGGATTTTACCCACAGATGACACATTGTTTTTTTTTTTTTTCTAAATTTTTCATGGACTATGATGCTTTTCAGATTATTCTGAAAATTAACAAAATTATTTTTTTTTATGGGATTTTATATGTTTTATGGAATTCAATTTAAATAAAATGATCGTTTGGATCGCACGAACTTGGTTTTTTAGTTCAAAGCTATAAAACATTGAATATGTACGTCTCAATAATTTTATGTCAGAGTGAAGAATACGAAACAAAATTGGATTTTTTCTTCGATTTTTTTTGTACTCATAATTATTTTATTTAAAATATGTTTAACAACAATAATACTTGAACTACTTGAAATCATCAGACTTCTTATAATTACTTAAATAAAAAAAAGATTACCTGGCGTAAGTGCTTCCGTGGCCAATAGGAGGTTCCCCGGGAAGGGAGGTCTGGCCATTGCACTACGGTTGGATTGACCTTCGCGATTATTCCTAATGTGATTAACTCGTTCGTGTAATTCTTAGTAGTCTATAGCGAGTCTATACGGAAAAACTAAAAAACATCGCAGTTTCCTCAAAAAAAAAATTATAATTCGATTTCAAATTTTTTTTTACAAAAACCTGAATATCAGTCTAGAAATCACATGTGCCTACTGATTATAATCAAAATCGTTTGAGCCGTTTTTGAGAATATTTGAAAAAAAAGCGAAATTATTTTATGACAGCTAAATAAAAATTCTCCTTTAAAAAATCCCATAAAGTTGCCTTATCAAATTTCAAACACATCAGTCTACTCGTTTAGGCTCTAGCTAACATGATATTTACCTGGACGAACAGACGTATAGCCGAACGGATATTTTTTTTATTCAAAATAGCTTCTAACGGCCTATAAAAATTGGCGTTTCGTCCTGGCGATCTCACTTGGACTCATCAGTTGACTAGTGAGGGCCTTTGTCAATACGCAATTTTTGCTAAGTTCAGTTCATCTTACATATAGATTTCTTGACGAATATCTAGTGTGAACTATATCCAACAAGACTAGAATTCCTAATCATTAAATTGGAAGTTTTTGTTTTTAGCCCAGGGCAGATGGCTAGTTTATATAAGAAGGTTGTTTTTAATGATACAAATACTATGTTATGTTCGATTCAAGAACTGGTCCCTACTTTTTCTAAGTGTTGATAAAAAGCAAAAGTGTACGCATATACGAGTTTAAGGACTTTAAATCGAAAATGGCTACCTATACAAAGTTGGCAATTAATGTGTCTCAAATTAAAATAACAAAAGTGTGCGTTACTGATTAATGGGATAAAAGGTAGACATAAACTCATAAGATTTATATGTTCTTAGCAGGGTTCGGACTTAGGTTTTGAATTTTCGAAGTAAATACGGAAAAAAACTGAAGTAGATCCAAAATTTTCGAAGTAGTTTTAGGAGATTAAAAAAAAATGTTCGAATTAAATTCTTAACAAAAGTTTATTCAGTATTATTTGATTATTTTTCATTAATAAATAAATAATTAATTGCGAACAAGTAACTGTATAAGGTACAAGAAAGTCAAACTTAAAATAAAAAAAATATAACTATAACACAAACTTCAGACTTCAATAGAAACAAATTAAACATAGATATTAAATCAGCACCTTGAATTTTAGTTGGGTTTAAATATTGTATTAAGCAAAGTTTACTGTCTTCAAATTCAAATCTTGATTTGTTTTGAGTACACAAAGCAATATAATATTTTAAAATGTTTTGTTGACCAGCGCTGTCTTTAAAATTGTTAGTTAAGAATTGTTTCAAAGAGAAGCAAATCGTAAAAAAGAGGAGTAGAGAAGTAGATTAATTTTTTTTCTCAAAATCGAAGTAGATCTACTTCGATCGAAGTAAAGTCCGAACCCTGGTACTTAGGTACATTATATATATACTTAGAGATTTTCTCTTTTAGGAATCATATTTTATTCAAGGTATAATTTTACTTAAAGTTGTACATATGAAAGTTGTATAAATAAAAGTGTGGACAAATTAGACAATTAATTAAAGATACATAGTATATATAAAAACCTAACATTCGTGTGCTAAGTACTTATTTTTACTTGTGTACCTACTATGTACTATGTGAATTTTTGGACCCTTGGGATTCAAAAGGTTGACACTTAAAGCGTAGACATTTAAAGTGCAAATAAAATACTATAAAAACTTAACGTCAATTTACAAAAAGAGTGTAATTCATCATTTACGAGCGAGCTTAACCGTCAGCCTTATAATAATTGGCATATACTGTTCGGTAATAAGAATTTATAAACATTCTTTGTGATACCCTATTAAGGATTAGTTTTATTTCTTGAAACAAATTCCAAATGAAATCTTATGTGCAAAGTGACTAGGTTTTCAATATATATTAAGGGCTTCGTAAGTGCGTTTTAATTGTACAGGAACAGCATATTTTTACTCGCTCTATTAGGCTAAGAATTGGTTTAGTTTAGTGTTGAGAGTACACGAAAATTCGAGATTTTAATTAAAATTAAAAATCTTTACTCAAAAGGTAAAGTGGCTTAAGTCGATTTTAAGCATTTTTGGAAAATCAATTTTAATCCATTTACATCGGATACCTACAAACTAAAAATGCACTCTGTCTATAGATCTTTTTTTTTTCATTTTCCTTTTCAAACGCACTCTGGCGATCAATTGGAGAAAAAATTAAAACAAATGATTTGTGTCTGAACTAAAATCTTTATAATTTTTTTTAAAAAGAGATTTAAAAAAAATTATTGTTTTATATAAAATACCTACATTGTTAATGATTCATTTTTTTTTATTGAAATTGAATAAAGAAATATCAATTTGTCAGTAAGGATCATTACCCGAACAAAATTATTTTAATACATATAAGAAAAAACGAGTTGATAAACTGTATTTTTACTGTTTTCTAAAGCAACATATTTTTGGAATCTTACTGAATTATGATTTTCCGCTGCCACCGATTTGAAAATACTTTTAATACCTTTAAAATAAGACAATAATAAGTTCTTTTATATGCTTTTTAAATTATTGCCAAACGAACAAAAATGGTTTCGCGAAATTGCAAAGTGAATCAACATTTTGCTAATTTACCAATTTGTCATTTATTTTAATATAAAAAAAAACTTGCTTGGCTTAAGTCACTTACCTTTTGAGTAAACATTGTAAAGTTAAAATCTCAAATTTTGGTGTACCACGAAACCAATACTTGTCCTAAATATAAGCTTGAAATCCTTAACAATGATTTACTGTCATCAAGGGCCCATAACTAAATATAAACTTACAGCTGGTTCGCTTGGTTTCGCTCTGAAATTTTCATCAATTTTAGTATTTTAAAAAGTCAAGATAAAACTTGGGATTTAACCCTTAATAACGAATATTTTAGCACGCTCCAATAATTTTTATATACACAAATGTAGACCGAGAGCATAACGCCATCTGTTGGCAATCTCATTTTACAAAATTAGCCTATTGTCAGTTCATGGTGTTGGTTTTATACATATGGTTGCACCGCGGCTGCATTTGAATGTACCGCAGTCTTGGAGTCTATTTTTATTCCATTTTATCGAGCAGCTGATTGTGCAATAAAAATGTCTGTTCCTCTAGGTACATACTGTCCAAAACTGCGAATTTCTACACATTTTTTTTTATATATGAACTTTGACAGACATTTGATTAAAATTCATGGAAATTCGCAGTTTTGGACAGAAAATCATATTTTCAAAGTAAAGAAACACACCTAAAATTAGCTTGCGTTTTGCGTCTGTAGGTCAATTCATATAGTGAAATAGGAAACTTAATGGTACTGAATAGATATCAAGTGCCAAATTTATTAAAAAAAAAAAGTGTCAGAAACCTCTTTCTAAAATTTTCAACTTCAACTTTAAATCTAATGATGACAAATGTTCCAATGTCTCTAAATATAAATATAAAAATTGCATTTCCGTACTGTTGTAGCGGAAAATTGTGTAGGTGGAAGTGGTCTTCCTCAAAAAAAACAAAACAGAAGATCCCTCAAATTTGTCTGTCCAGCGTCATCTTTGGGATAATTCATAAAAGTATCCAATCCCATGTACTTGTACATATTTATGTGTCTTACCAGTCCTGCACATTAATCGCTATCAAAATGGCTTATACTAATTCATAAATTACTCAAGAGTATACTCACTATATGTATAGAAGAAACATTAATCTTTCAGATGTGCGCGGTATAAGCAATATATATAGCCGTGCTTTTCGTGGCCACTTAAAACGCTAACCCACGCAAAGTACAAATCATGAGTTTTCCTTTATATCGCATGTTTTTCTTATTTTTTCTATTCGAGGATCTAACCAGCTTAGTTGCAACAAATCACACCTCTATCCCTTAGCGTTTACAAAAAAAAATACTGCAGAAAACAGGGCATCTGCAAACATCAGCAGGCAACACCCATGCAGTGGCATCACAGTGATACAGCAGAAGTACCTACTACCTACCATCAAGTAGTCTTAAGCCAGACAAGACGAACAAATAATTCCATAGATCTTTTTTTTTTTAACTTAAAGTTCCAGTAGTTGTTGCAGAAGGCGCATTGTAGGTACCTACCTATTTATGTATGTTGCAACACCATTGATGGCGGTATATTTGGCGCATTATTTTCTTCTTTTTTTCCATTGAATATACTCTATAAGCAGGAATACTTCTAATTTCCATTTTTGGATTTGATGCTGGGTGCTGTTAGCTGTATAGAGATATAGCTACTCGCGTATAGTGATGAGGATTATACATTACATTACAATAGCGCGCTTGAGTGGCGTGTTTCTTTGGTTAGATTTCTTCGTGGAGTCTATGCAGAAATCGTGATACGCGTGGGCGCAAAAACACTATGTCAAGTTGTTCTTGCAACCACTGTCAAAGTTATATTCGTGATTGGGTTATAACTTAAACAAGGATGTATTTATTATTTAAAAGGCCCAAAATCAATTTTTTATAAGACTTGTGTTTTTTTGACACATAATATTTAAAGAGATTTTAGTTCTAAAAGATCGAACAAACATGGGGTTAAAAAATCAACCTCTTACACAGAGGCATAGAATTACTATGGATTTATGACCCGCACAAAAGAATTTTGTTTTTATTGAAGACATGAAATTAATTTATCCAGTTATATACTCGTTTGAAGTGCTTGCGATTGTATTTTAAATGGGCATTAAATGGCGCCCAACGGTTGTTGGTATGTTTTTTAGTAGCAAGAAGAATCGTATGTTAGTAAAAAATTATAGCGCTGTAAAGTGCGAAAACACTGATAATTTTATAAAATACGGAATTTTAACTTTTTTAGCGTTTCACTAATTTGTTGTCCTTTAGGGAAAGAATGGAAAAATGATTTATGTACCATAAGGAAGACTTTACGGCGTTGACCCATTGACTGTTTCCGTGTGTCAGACTCGTGTAGTGCATACTGACCAAAACTCCTCCAAAATCTTTCGGTTTATGATCTGCCTCTCCCCCCCCCCGGGACTGCTCTTTGCAGTACTTAAGGAGGGGAGGATTGTTATATTTCCTTTCCTGAATCATCTTATGCCCTCAACTGGTCTACTTCTCTTTTTTTCCTTATGAAAATATTTTCTACGTAGGTACAATGCTAAGCATTTTGTCGACTGTGTTTTCCGGTTCAATAGAACCAACAGTAAGTTTTTTTTGCAGATCTCAAGACTCAAAATCCCATTAGGGAAAGAAGGTATAATGTTTTTAGTTAAATTCTTAAAATTGCAGTCATATTGGCAGGCTGAACTAATTCGCTTTGCCGATCTTGTGGAGGAATGCGTTCAAATATCCGTGACTGATGATGAACTGGGTGACGTAGTAGTTTACCTCGCAGGGTTTCCGGTCATTTCACTTGGCCAGTCGTGCTGTCTTTCTTCCTCTGCTTTCTGAGTTCTAACATTCTTGCCACGTTCCTATTGGTGAGTTACTCAACCTGTTCAGTTGCCGCTTCAAAATCAATTTTTACTTTTTTGTCATTGACGAAGTCGCCCAGCATGTCCATATGGTGTATTCCTTCATAGGAGATGTTGTAAGGATCTGGCCCAATATTGAACCCTGTGCTGCTGTGACGGTGATTTGTTTTCTTCGTTGGCTGTACAGTGTCATATATCAGATCCCTGACCTTGAGGTAGTCCTTCATTATTTGCCAAAGATAAGCTGGAATGGTGAAAGTGTTCTCAAGCGCGTCCAGCGTGCTGCTCCATCTGGCTGAGATAAAAAGCATTTCTGACATCCAGAGTTGCACGAAAGACGATTTTTCTCGAATGGTGGTTCCCTTGTCGGGCAGATTTGCCAGCTTTTTCTGCAATAGCTCCGATTGTACAGTGACTTTTCCTGGAACCATGCTGCCTTCAAATAAACTACCTCCTGCCTGTACTGAAGCTGTGAGTCGTGACCTCAGCAATTTCTCCCTGCAGTGTCTAGCATATATAAAAGTCTGTATGCAGATAGGGAGTCTGGGTCTCCTTTTCCTTTGCTTATAAACACTTTGCACCTTCTTGCTCTTAAGAACATGTTGAGTAAGAGCCAGGGACAGGCCCGAGAAATTACTTTCAACACATCGGCTGCTATTCCATTGGGTCCGGGCACTCTTCTCTTTTCCAATGTTTTCACGGCTGAGCTCAGCTCTTCCTCGCTAAACGGTGGTATTTCCAGTTCGTCGTTGATGGGACTATTTCGAGTTTTCGGACTTAACGTTTCAATATTGAAGGGGCTTTCACCAATTTTTTTTAATTTATTTCTTGGTCAATTCTTAAATTCTTCTAAATTTATTAAATTGCTCTAAAAACCTCGAAACGAACCCTTGTTCAAATATGAAACTGCAGAACAAAAGAAAGAGCTCTTATCGATATATATCGTCACCTTTCTGTCAAAATCTTATAAGTTGAAAATTAAAAAAAAAAAAGTTGAGAGCTACAAAAAATCGATGTAAAAAATATTAAAATATATTAAAATGAAATTCTTAGAACCGAGAAGGTTAATATAGAGCCAAAAGAAATCATTCAGCAATTTTTATTTATCTGAAATAATTAAATGTAATTTGTTTACATAAAACAAAAAGACGTCTAGGAACTGATTAATAAATTTATGTATATTTCGTTAAAAATTTCGTACTGGTATTCAGTTTCGAAGAACAGCAGAATTAACGATCACGGTAACTTTTTAATATGCGGTGCGTTAATGTTAATTCTGCGAATAAAATTTTACAAGAAACTCATAGCACGATGCATAGTTTCTGCAAGCTTTGTATTCTTAATAGTTATTAAATCTAAGGAGTTAGGTACCAAAACTTGCATGAACTTCATTAAGTAGGTAACCTCTTAAGCAGAGAATCAACCTTGCAATTTGTTTCCATCATTTTTTTTTTGTTGCGGAGAGTTATGATCAATTAAGGTAAAAAGTTGCCTGAAACTTTTCTCCCCTTCACGTCAATTTGGTACCGAAGACATTTGGACAAATTAAAAAAATATTTCTGATTACTTTCCTTTCGTTCGGATTTGGTTCTAAATTAGTTTTCAGCAACTATTCTCATAAAAGAAAATTGCTGCAATCTTAATTAACTAAACAATTAATCAAGGCAAAACGTTGCCGGAAACTTTTCTTCCATTCACGTAAAAATTCACAAAATTAAGACAAAAATTTCTTGCAACTTTCTTTTCGTGCGAATGCAGATTTAATTCTGAAGAAGTTTTTAGCAAATATTGTCATAATAGAAAGTTGTTGGAAACTAATTTTACTGAGCAACAACTTATGCAACTTATTGCCAGCTGAGCGCCCTCGTTTAGCCCTATCAAAAGGCGAGAATTTGCACAGAATTCTAAAAGTATAAGAACTAACGAAACCTTCAATTACATACATAGATGTCACTAGTATAGTTATCTTCTCAAATGCAGCCATGGATATCTTCATTCGTCTTCAAATATATTTCCTTGGTGTGTATCCAATTTAAAACACACATTACCTAACTAGAGGTATACCTATAATAATGTTTCAAATTCTTACTTATATTATTTCTACATTTAAATCTTCTTGTATTTTTTGCTATACTTATATGCTTTTGCAGTCTCGTCCCTAATGACACCTTTTCGTGACGTGGGAAATTGGCTATTATGTGTTACTTCTGGATGCTGGCTGTTTCTATATCCATTTTGTATATAGGGTTGGCTTGAAGAAGCCATATAGCTCTAGTATCACGTGGTAATGAGGTGCGAGCTTGGAGATCGTTCGAAGTGTTTTCTATATGGGAACGCTTATATTATTCATATGGCATGAGGTATCATTCGTCGTAGATATATGTATAAGTACTATTAAAGAAGGATCCTCGTCAACTCCATTGGCGTCGTCGTCGTCATCATGCTTCGTCTCTGTCATCCTCTCTAATTGTGAACATGATGCGGGGATTCGGTTGATAGCTCCACCCATTGAACGAAAGATTATTCAAATTTTTATACACCTTAATGGCTTTATTTATTTATTTTTTTTTTCTTTCTCATTTAAGATTTTTTTTTCTACTTTCCCTAAAGGATCCTTTTGAACGCGTTGCTTTTCATTTGCATGGTATGGTAGTATAAATGCAAACGAAAAATGGTTTTTCATTTCAAATAAAAAATTATAGGACGTGTGGTGCATATTTAGTTAGTGATGCTTTGGAATTGAAATTATAGGTATGTGTGTGTGTGTGTGTGTAAGCTGTGTTTTTTTTACGTGGGCTGGTCATATATAGGTACTATAGAGAAGATGATGGTGATGATACTCTTATATAGGAGACGATAAGACAAATCTTTTACTGCTATTGAAGTGAAAAATTAGTTAAGGAGATGAAGATTATTTTTTTTTTTTCAACGTGAAGAATTAAGTGTGAAAAAGAAATCACATCTGCACACTACATCACACCCCTTTTTTTATGAATATTGGGAAGGTTTATAAGTATCGTGCCTTCAGCATGTAATAAGTGTAAAAAGAGGTTATATATAAAAATTTACATTTATATAAAATGTTGGATTAATTAAGAAACATATAAAATCAAATAAAGATGGAAAAAAAAGAAAGTCATTTGGAATTAGCTGCCATTCTCTTCGAAGTAACAAATTTTATACTTTTTTGGATAAATATGAAGTATTTTTAATCATTGTATACGAACGAACTTGGTGTATTATTTAAGTCAGTTCATTAAGATTTTGACCCAGACAAAATAATTATCGTTCATACTTGAATTTTGTGGGATTCTTCAAAATATTGTCCCTAATTATCCACCATCATTCCTTATTGTCTGTGAGTTTTTTCCTAAAATGGATGGTAAACTTCTTGCAATATGGTTTAATTTCAATGCAGAATATGTATGTGTATATGTGACAGAAGTTTTTAGTGACGCATGCTGTCAGAAGCGATAAATATTGCGTTTGACAGAAGTTTGGCAGCAGTTTGGTGTCATTTAAAAAGTTTAACACCTTCTCTTTCAATTTCAAAAAGGTACCTCACGCCCAGCGGCTATAAAATGTTTTTTTAGTAGGTTTTTAATTTTGCGTTTGACAAGAGTTTAGCGTCATTTAAAACGTCTGGCACATTCTCTTTCAATTACAAAATGGTAGCCCCTCACCAAACGACTAACTCGCTGTTTTAATAGGTTTGAATATTGCATTTTGCAAAAGTTTAACGTCATTTAAACCGTCTGACACCTTATTTTCCAATTTCAAAAAGGTAGCCAGTGCAGCGATTAAACGGCTATTTTAAAAAGTTTTAATATTGCATTTGACAACAGTTTTGTGTCATTTAATACGTCTGGCACATTCTCTTGAAAAGGGAGTCAACATCAAGCGATTAAGTCGCTGTTTTAATAGATTTTAATGTTGCGTTTGATAGCAGTTTGGTTTCATTTGAAACGTCTGGCACCTTCTCTTTTAATTTCAAAAAGTTAGCTAACACCCAGTGTTTAACTCGCTATTTTAATAGGTTTGCGTTTGACAGCAGCTTGGCGTCGTTTAATGTTAGGTTTGACTGCAGTTTGGTTTCATTTGAAACGTCTGGCACCTTCTCTTTTAATTTCAATAAGGTACACAACACCCAGTGATTAACTCTCTGTTTTAATATTGCGTTTGACAGCAGTTCAGTATCTTTTAAACGTCTTACACCTTCTCTTTCAATTACAAAAAGGTAGTCCACATCCTATTGATTAACTCGCTATTTTAATATTTCGTTTGACAGCAGTTTGGCGTCATTTATAATATCTGGCGCGTTCTATTTTAATTACAAAAAGGTATAGCCCACACTTTTTGATAAACTTGCAGTTTTGATATTGCGTTTGGCAGCAGTTTGGTATCATTTAAAACTTTGGCACCTTCTTTTTATTCAAAAAGGTAGCAAACGCCTATAAATTAATATTCAACTCTAATAAATAAAAAAAAAAACAATTTCAAGAATCAATTATTTTTACCAATAAAGCCAAAAATTTAGATAGGAAATTAAAATTTTGTAATTTATTTATTTATTTTATTTTACAATATCAAACTTTTGAAAACCTCTCGATTGCGCAATATTTTGTGTGGTTAGATCGGGAATTTAAAAATAATTTGAGTGGTTAAATCATTAATCAAAATTTCTTTAGGTTGATGTCACTAAAAACGTCTGTCATTTATCTTATACGTTCTTAATTATACAGCACTAAGGATTAGGGAAGAATTTTTGACGGAGATAAAATAGAAGTAGAGTATAGTAATATAAAATATAAAAAAAAAGGAAATGTTGATTGATTTTTGGGGGTGAACCTTCATTTTATTCACTAAAAACGTCTGTCACACATGGATGCCTGGTAAGCCAAAGGATTTAAGATGAAATCAAATTCAAGTACGTTAGCCAAAAGTCTGTAGAATTTTTGAACCCAAATTTGACTGCTACTTTCAGTGGCTTAGCGTCACTTAAAACGTCTGGCACATACATCTAATTGCACTCAAGAAATTAATGGCTTCGCTTACGATAAGTTGAATTGGATGTATACTTATTTCTAAAAAATAAAAAACCAAAGGTTATAAATGAAACCGTAAGAGTTAAAATAAGGAGTCAAAAACTTTACCTAAACATTTTTTTCTATAAAAAGAACAGAAACAACGCATTTTTACTTAAAATTAAAAATTGCGAGTTTTTTTATTTTAATTTGTGAATTTTAAATTCATCTCTTTGGAATCGTAGGTACCAAAGATACTAATAATTATTTCCTTAATATTAAAAGTTTGAATGAGATATAACAACAAATTCTTGAGTGTTCTAAAAAATTAATGAAAAAAGTTTAAAATTTTACTTTAAAATTATATTATAATCTTTCTTAGAATACATACTCATAATTTATTTTTATTTTAACTAACATTATATTCCTTCATTTTTTATTTCTAGGTTTCACATAGATAAACGGTGCCAGCACAGATGTTCCTGGAAATGTTTGAGTATCGCCTTAATATTATTAGCAGTCGTCCTTACAGCCATGTTGGCCTATTTTGCAGGTAAAGAATAACTTTTGATTAATCTACACACATTCACCTGAAAGGGTCAGCTTGCATTAGTTTCATTGTCGATTTTGTTTTGAGAGAAAAGTTTCAAAACTATTTGCATTACATAATTTAAAATGAAAATCTAAAACAACACACATAAACACGCACATCATGCGGTTGCAAAGAAGTCCTATATATACAAGAGTATAAGGATGCTTAAAATATGAAAATTTAAAAACAAAAAGAACAACAACAACAGCAACATCAACCTTGTTCTCTCTTCTTTTTTTTACAATAAAGCTAAAAGTCATTATTTTTCCATCAGTGAGTTGGGTATATATACATATACATATATAGATAGAGAGCTCCATGATAGCTGTATAAGTATATGTAGTATCTGCTCTGGATGGTAACTTTAACCGCTGCCACTGCTTCAAGTCGAAAACACTAAAACCACTTGACTTCAGATTTTAGCAACGCTTGCAACTTCATTACTGCCAACAAGAGTAGCTGAGATTTTCAACTTTCACTCGTACCTTCTCTTCGTTAAATTCTTATATACATATATTCTATACCCAGATGGTCGATTTGCACCCTAAGTACAAACTTTCAATGTGAATATTAGTAAATTTCAACAAACATCCCCCCTGCCCCACCAGGACGAACGAAAAATTTGCGAAAAGTGTTTGGTTATAAATCACAGAGGTCGCTTCTCAGTCTACCGTCGCCGCCTGCCCGCCCGCTTTGGGCTCTGCCTCCAACGCACCCTTCATTTTCAGGATGTAAAATAAAAACAAGACAAATCTTAGAAGGACGATCGAAAGGGTGGCAGGCATGGGGGAGAGAGAATGTATACTGTTTGGTGGTAAATCGTTTCTGGTCCAAATGTTCGTGGTGTATATGGTGCCCCAAAAGTTAGAAACTGATTTGTTGCTTCGCCGGAGTGTGTCCAAAAAAGGAAAGCTGATATACTTCAACCAACCCTTCACATTATAACAGTAAACGTTCACACGGATTGAAATCAATGCCAGACATTTTAGAATTATACAGTTTTTTTTTGTTCACGTAGTGTTTTTTTTTTTGTTTAATTAATGTAAATCGGCAGTTTGGAGAAAAACCTTTTTGGGAGTGTGAATGGCTGTTTTTGTAGTATTTGACAGTTTAACTATAGGTACTGTTATAGACAATAGAAAACAGACACATATACTCATAGACACACACACACAAGGAGTACCGATAGCATTAAATTAAACTGAATTACTTAAGTTGAAAACAACAGCATTTTCGGAAACCACTTTCTGCGCAAGGTTGCGCCTAAAATATACACCAATTGTATATAGATGTTAAAAAAGTTTTCCTATTCATTACGCCATACTTCGGCAAGCATTTAAATCGAATCGTTTTTCTTTGTTTTCATGTAATTTTTTGTTTTGTTTTTCAAAAAAAAATACCAAACGAGTGTGAAACCTATAAGGGTTTTTGTTTTGTGGAGCAATTAGGGTGCGTTAACAATTGCGTATCTATTGTTATTTTTTTTTTTTTTTAATTTTTTAACAAAACCAACTGCAATAAATATAAATGTTCGCAGTTTAAATTTTGTGATTATAAACCTATAGTAATTTAACGAAAGTGGTGTTTTTTTGATGTTTTGTGGGCTATGAAAAGGTCCTTGAACTTTCCTTTCCATAGAAGAACTTAATTTAAGGACTTCAATTTGACAGTGTGAGGCGTGGAAAAAATTAAAATTTATGTGCTTTGTTCGCCCAATATTTATCTACCTAGGTATTTAAGTGATTGAGATTTTATTTGTATTGTATATTGTATATTGTATTTTATTGGAAAACATTAGCATTATAAAACATAGATAGTTTTTTAAGAAATACTAAGTACAGCGTGGGTAAACAAACAAAATTGAAAATTATTAATTAAGTTTAAAAATTAGAAAACAATTTAAATATTAAGTTAAAAAATAAGTTTAAGTAATTTATTTACATATTTAAGAATTCATTTATATATTTAGCATTTTAAAATGATCATATAAGGCACTTTTAAATCTATAGCAGTTATACTGATCCTCCACAATACGACATGTAGAGAATTCCACAGACTAGCAGCGTAGACAAAAAATTGTCGTTGAGAAACAGTATACCTAAATCTAGGGGAAATAAGAACCCTGCTTCTATCCGACTGTGAGAAGACTAGTTTTTCGTACAGATATTCAGGTTTTTCAGCTTGCATCAGATTAAATAAAAACATGATAACTTTAGTATCTTAATAGTCGCATGCTGAAGATATTGTTTGCAAATCGTGAAACATGATCAAACCTACGAAGCCCATACACGAACCGAACAACATTATTAAAAGCTACACGTAGCTTTCGTTCACTCACGCTATCTAATTTGCAGAAAATTAATGATCCATGAAACAGTATCGGTAATAGAAGAGTTTTTACTAGTGTTATTTTAACTTTTATTGGTAGGCAGCTGCCAGCAACATAGAGAGACCGAAGTGCACCATACGTTTTTCCCAGTGCATATGAAACATGATCATCCCAAGTAAGCGTTTGGTTAAATTTTATACCAAGATTTTTTACGGATGTTACGTAATCCACCGTCGAATTACCTAGAACTACTTGGGGCAGACAAGACGTTTCAATTATATTTTTGCTGACAACGATGGCTTGGCATTTTTTGGGATTGAGTCGCAATCTATTTTGTTCAGTCCATTGGAAACTCCTCAATAGATCTGAGTTCACGCGATCTGTTGCGTCTTCGGCCATTCCAATAGGGTAGCTCAGATATATTTGAACATCATCAGCGTACATTATAATGTCACAGAATTTTAAGGATAGATGGAAGATCATTTATGAATATTGAAAATAACAGAGGACCCAAAATTGAACCTTGCGGTACACCGGACATTGTTGGGAGAAAATCGGATAGTTGGGAGATTATAATTTTAGGTAGATTTTATATTCAATAGAAATAGTAGAAATAGAAAAGAACAGGACAAATTATTTAGTAGGATTTAAAAGTTTGAATTTAGTTTTTGATCTTTTATACTTTTGTTAAACTAAGGTTTAACCAAACAACAAGGATTCAAAGGTCACGAAAAAGGAATTATTAACTAGTTAAGTACTTATATATTATTTATCCTTTGGAAATATCCTTAAGGGAATCACTTTGGCAAACAAACCGTCGATATAAATTTTCAGACAAGACGATTTCGTTTCCTTAATGTAAAGAAATAAAGTCTTAAGGAAATATCCTATATGTATATTGGGTAACAATGAAAACAATAATGAAATTCGAAATTCGTTCTGCGTTTTAAAAATATAGGGTAATAATCATAACGAGTCATTCATTTCGTGGTTTCAAGTTGGTAGCGCTGGGATTTGACACCAGTCAAACTCAGCTGTCATTTGAAGTGTCAAAATATTAGTTGAATGTTTGCCATTTACGATAGTGGATCGCTTAACAATCGAACAACGCATTAAAATTATAAAATTATTAAAACTTACTACAAAAGTGATGATTCAAACGTAGCCACTTTTCGCGCATTTTTCGAACAACATTTTCTTCAGCGATGAGGCACATTTCTCACTCGGTGGGTATATGTTATCAAACAAAATTGCCGCATTTAAGTGGCTCAGAAATCCCAAAAGTGATCGCAGAGGTGCCGTTGCATCTAAACAATGTGACTGTTTGGTGGGCTCTTTGGTCGAAAAGTGTCATTGGTCCGTATATCTTCGAAGATGCCAATGGGCAGACGGTTACAGTCGATTCGGAGCGATATAATCGAATTATAACCGATTTTTTTGCCGTCGATTAAAGATCATGAATTGGATAATATTTGGATCCAACAAGACGGGGCAAGAAGCCACACAACACGACCAATTATGGCTTTATTGCGTGAGAAGTTTCCTGGTCGCGTAATTTCACTTTTTGGCGACTTCAATTGGTCACCAAGACCATGCGATTTGACACCGTTGGAATTTTGTCTGTGAGGATACGCAAAAGACCTTGTTTACGCGAATAATCTCCGAATCCTAGGCGCATTAAAAACCAACATTACTCAAGTTATGGCCGAGATACCGCCCCAATAGTGCGAAAAACTGGTTAAAAATTACCTCAAAAGAATCGCATGTCGTGAATCTTCCCGAGGCGGCCATTTGAATGATATTGTTTTCCACACTTAATCGCAAAGTCCATACTTTATATAATGAAATAAAATTTTAATCAAAATTGTATCGCTATGTGTGTTTTGTTTAGCTTTAGTTTCGAAACCGAAAAACGAATGACCTTTTATGTATTTCAGATATAAAGTGTATAACGAAAGTCAGTTCTAATAAAATCTCCAACTGAGAAGATTGTGGGAAATATAAATAGTGGTCTTTTATATACTTGTCCAATTAAATTATTCGTATTTCATTTATCCAATGCAAATATCAAAGCTGACGATATAGACCCAATAGCGAGTTAAAATCCTTTGATCCCGAAAAGCGTGCTATCCAATTGGTATTGTGGTTCTACCTCCACCTTAATATGTTGAGAAATCTCCGCATGTAAATACATATCTCCCCGCATATGTAGAGGCACTGCACTGCATTACTGTCACATGGTTGGTTGGTATCGCTCTCAAAAAATAATATTACGGCACTAGTGATTTCTGGCATCCATTCAACTACGGCCGTGAATGACTTGATATAAACTTCAAATGTAAAATATTATCTTCGCATTAATTATTCTATCCAAACCAAAAAACAATATCAGAGAAACCAAGAAAAATTAAAAAAACAGTTAGCGGATTTTACCAAACTTTGTCTCTTTTATCATAACAAACCATGAAAATTTCATCCAACTCGTTAAAACCGTTTTCGGAAAATCAAGAAATAATAAAAGTGGGCGTGAAAGTAGGCGGATTTACCAAAACAACTTTTTGAATTTTATCTAGTTCATTAGAATAAACCCCGTATATTCCATCCAAATCTTGAAGCCATTTCTGAAAACTCAATAGATAAGAAAAGTGGGCGTGGCAATAAGCGAATTTATCTAAAACCAATTTCCAAATTAATTTCTCATTCATTAAAACAAATTCGGAAAATTTTATCCAAATCGTTACAGCCGTTTCCGAAAAACCAATTAACAATAAAGCCTAGCACATACTTCCTCGTGAAGTGCACAACCATCAGTGGAGAAAGTAAATTTTTGACACAATTTGCTTGACTTTTGCAGCTTTTATGGTCAAATTGTCAAAGCTACACCAAAAATCAAAGAGTTTCCGTACATTTTGCGCTTGTCGTGAACGCAAACTCTCCACTTTTTGTCATGGCTTTACGAGCACGCTCACGGGTGAACAAAAATGCAAATTTGTATGGATTCACGACATGATTCACAAGTATGTATACTAGGTTTAATAGTGATGCCACTGATGTGGGAGGATTTTACAAAAACTACATTTAATTAGAAAAGTTCTCGTTCATCAAACCAACCTGGAAAATTCCATCCAAATCGTTATACATCCAAAACTCAATAAAAAAAAAAAGAAAAGTGGGCGTGGCGGAATTTTCTTAAACCGATTCACAAATTTGTTTCTCATTCAAAACGATGTCTGAAAAGTAAAATAATTTTCTTCGTTTTTGACAAATAAGTCCGTTTCCGAGAAACTAAGAAAAGTTGGTCGTGGTAGTTATGTACTAACTAAATCTAATTTTAAAATTTTTGGGAATAGTAATTTAGACGCATGAAACATCGTGAAAATTCTTGGTTTCCCAAAAAGGTATTGTTTGAACCCTCCGTTGACAAAAATTAAAGAAAAATTAAATGCAAAAAAAAAAACAACTAATATTTCTTCAACCAAATGTACCTATTCATCGATTAGTAACGAGAATCCTAAATCAAATTAATTTTATTTACATATTTAATGAGAGATAATTTGTTCAGTGTTTTAAAATTAAACAAAAATAAAACTTTCTTAAAACAAAAAATTAAAGTAAAAATATGCAAGTTATAGAAGAGTATATGGTATGCACAATTAAAAGAAAAACAAAACCTTAAATTTTCAAAATAAAAAAAAAAAAATAAAAAACAAGAAAATTCAAATAAAGTTAAAACTCTTCCGTTTTGTCTTTCAAATCCATTTCCAGATCACTTGTTGTATAAAAAAAAACTCGCTTAGCTGCCAGTGTCATCCTTATAAAACAACTCTTATGCATATCAAATTACAAAACAAACTTAAACTACTTAACTCTTAAAAAGGCAAAACTCAATGAAAACGGGGAATAATAACTTACAAAAAAAAAAAAAAAAAGAAAAACACAAAAATAAAAGTTAAGACTACATATTCATAGTCATTTTCATTTCTTACCAAGGAAACTAGTGATAATGGTTTGATAAGAAAAATAGATAAAAAAAAAAAACAAAAATGAAATGAAGGAAATTTGAAGGGAAACCCCGTCAAAAAAAGACGCTATGTGCATTGACTTTGACGCGAAAGCGAATCGAAGCCGAAGGAGCAAACAAATTTTCAACGAAAAACTTTTTTTTTAAAGTTCTACTATACTTTTGTACTTGGAGGAAAATATACTTCGTCATGATACTCCTACCTATGTATATAGTACAAACCTAGCTGTATTCAGTATTCACCCTCTAGATTCTTCTGACTTTGCCGTTCAATCTCCCTTGCAAGAGAAAACTTTTTCGACTGCTTACCATCTCAAGTGTTCGAATAATAGCATCAGGATAACGTCGGAAGAAGTCGCCAAACTCACTCTACTATCCTTCAATTTCTTCCTTTCCTATATATAATATAGCCCATCGCTAAAAAATAAATTTTAAAAGACATTTTTTTTTGTACAGCAAAGAAGACTCTGATGGTGCGAGTAAGCTCCACAAGTGTAGAAATAAAAAAAAATTAACGAAAACTTTCTCTTCCCGAAAACTGACATGAAAACTCGGACGAGTTTAAAAACATTTTTGTTTTAATTTTAATTCGATTCTCATTTTTTTTTTTTTTTTTGTATTTCAACCTTTCTTTCTGGCCTCGACTTCGTGTCCCTGAGAAATCAAAATTAGGATACAGCACTCTTGCAAATTTAAATGTGTTATAATTAATATGTCACTTTGGAAGCAACACACCAAACGTACCATTACCGGCTCGGCTCAGTATCTTCCTTCCGGTAGTTTGGAAGAAGTGTAACATTGTATTCATATAGGTATATAGTGATGCTGTAGCATAAGAACTCTCCAAAACCCGTGTAACTATTTTGCACACAACTTATGGCCGTCTTGCAACTACATATAATGCTGGGCAATATAGGGTGTTTCAGTTTTATTTGAAAAAGTTTCTTAAAACTATATTTTTCCAAGTGATCAACTAATAGAATTATGAAAAAGACATAGTTGTCAACTGGGGAACATTTGAGGAAGCTAAATAATGATGATAGTTCTGAAATGCTTCACAGTATAGAGACCTCTTACAAGTTATACGTTTAAGGACCCTTTCCTCTAATTTAATAAAACCTTAAAAGGTGACTATGACCAATATAACAAGCCAAGTTAAAATAGCCGGATTGCTATCCAGACTAATCAACATCTTTAATGGACTTCGACTGCCTGCTCTTCAACCTGGCGTTGGAGAAAGCAATTCGTGACTCTAGCACGCCAACAAGAGGAACCATTTTCACCAGGTACATCAATCGAAATCGACATTAACATCATCGGAAGAACCGAACAAGCTGTTCAAAATTCCTTCATCCAGATTGAGCAGGCGTGGTAGCAAAAAATCTGAGGCTGCAAATTAATAAAGGAAAAACAAAATACATAGTGGCGTCGACTGCGAGAAGAACATTTGGTCCAACACTTGGAGTAGTGCAATCCTTCAAATACCGTAGATCAATAGTGGCAGCCGATAACAACATAAAAGAAGAAATACGCGGACGGCTGCTCAAATCCAACAGAGCCTACTGTAGTTTGTCAAAGCTCTTTAAATCCAGAAATCTAACCATAACGTTTAAGCTGCTGCTGCATAGGCCCATGGTCCTGCCAGTACTCACATATGGATCCGAGAGTTGGGTGCTTAGTAAAAGGCACTCCGACCTCTTTGCCGCGTTCCAGAGAAAAATCTGACGTAGAATTGTTGGCCCCGTATGTGAGGAAGGACGATTCCGAAGTCATAATCTGTACGCAATCTACCTCGAAGCAGATATTGTGACAGAAATTAAGCTTGACAGACTCTGGTGGGCAGGTCACCCAGCTGGTATGAGGAACCGGCTCTAAAAGTCCCTTGTAGTACCTACATTCTATGGTAGACAACAACGTGACAGACAATGCTTACGCTGGAGAGATGGCGTAGACCAGCACTCCCAAAGCCTTGGAGTGCGCAACTGGATGACGTCAGCTTGTGATCGGGATAAATGGAGCGGCTTGTAAAAGAAGTCCAGGACCGGAACCCGGTTGTCGATCCGTTGATGATGATAAAGCTTCGATAAACACAAGTAGCTACCGAAACAAGGAATTTGGCAAAGTTAGTTCATATTTTCTAAGGCCCCAACATTGTCGCTGAAACTTTTGAACACTTTTGTCAGCTATGCACCAGTTGGACTTTTTCTTGATTCCAGTTATGGATGTGGAATAGGCTGCGAATCTTAGGTTCGATTCCCAGCCTATGGAATGTTCTTGACTAGTTACTGCCTCTTGTGAGAAATTGACAAATCCTCCAAAAGTATCTCTTGTTAAGAAAAAAAGCTTCTCAAGTTGGCCGTTCGGATTCAGCAGAAAATTGTAGGTCCCGTGACCCGTCCACTCCTGCCAATTAAATGCACACAGGAATGGTTGAGAATTGTAACTCACTAGGCCTACATGAGCTGCCGCGCCACCCAATTTATTTATTTATTTTTAGAACTCAAGATCGTTAGAATATTTTGAATTGAAAAGTGCATAAATCATAAATGAACAAAATTCACTGGAGTCACCCTGTTAAAAAATTACCGTATAGATAGTTACGAAGGCCAAGTGGCAAAAATGTCAGAAATGTATAAGGAGTATAGGTACTACCATTATATACCTATATATAAATTTACCTTATACCAACGCAATATACATACATAGCCTTATAGTAGGTATTTAGTATAGAGAAGGTGTACGAAAGGAAAGGAGCCCAAGACATTTATAACACTCAAAGGTGTGCATGTCGTTTAAATAAATTATTTCTTCGGGGAAGTGCAATTAAGAAAATGCTTCATAAATTTCCGTTAACTTTGTCCTTCAGTAATATTCTCTTGCCATATATCTATACAAATAAATTCATGTTTAAGACACGCCAGTGTCGTTCTGGGAAGCATCCTCTCTCTCTCTTGCTCTATTATTGTATTATATAGATTTTCCCGATTGCGGGTGGACGTGGACGGTGGCGGTGGCGACGGAGGTGGTACCTACCTATAGAGGGTTGTGTTTAATTTAAACCCCAAGTCATTACTCGAAATCACTCTTCTCTGCTTCTTCCACCACCTATCCCTCCCTCTTTAGTGATGTGTTAGCCCATCGAACTTTGCTATTAATTTGTCTGCTGCTGCAGTTTCCTGCGAAAGGGTATATATATCTATACAACATATAGCAGCACACCCTCTGTGTGCAAAAATAATGTCTTGTTTTCTGTATCTCACGTACACACACTCAAATCGCGTAAGAATTCACGCAGCCTAATATAACTGAACTTTTCCAATAACCATCAACATTATACTGCTCAATCACGGGCAGGGATTTCCTTGGCTATGACGCAATTAACATGGCAGCTCGTTTATTTTGGTTCCTTGAAAGAAAAGAGGGTGCAGAAGGAGGTGGTGCGGAATTTGGGGGTATATATATACAAGGTAGGTTATAAAGTCGAATAAGAATGTCAGGAAGTGGGGTTGGTTGATTCGACATTGCCGACAACATAACGTCGTCATCGTCGTCGTCGTCGCCGCTGGCCATAATTTTATGTTCACTTTCAACCGCGCTCCACGGCAGTTCCTGCGGTATGTATACCGACATACCAACAACTACAACAACGAGGACGACGATGTTTGGCTTAATTATTTGAGAAACAATTACTTTTTCGTCGAATCGAATTTCGACAGTATAAATAAATAGAGGGGTTGGGTATTGGAAAATTAATTTGCCCATAAGTCCAGGAGTTGGGGTAATCACTGTGGTCGTATACCTACTAGTAGTGGTGCACTAAATAAATGAAATAACAGCACTTTTGATGTAGGTACACCTACCAACTTACATACATGCTTAAGAAATAAATCGATTGCATCTTTCTATAGGTTGTAATTCAAGCTTATATTTAAAATTTTAGGTTATTCGACTTGATAAATGAGGTCTTTAAAAGGTTGTTAACACTTTTGTATTAGGTACAATATCTTACAGCAGATAACATTTAGTTAAACCAATGAATTTTAGGTCAAAAAATGTCTAAATAAATTAATTAATTGATTGCCTTTCAACTGTATCAATGCGAAATAGCAAACAAATTTTTCAAAAATGTCGAATAAATGAAGTAGGTTATATATTTCAAAATTTTCTACAAACAAGAATTCTTGGTTATTTTAAAAACTCATAGAAAAATAATGCTATACGTTATATGTTATACGATGCCTTTTTGATACAAAAAAAAACGCGGAATAAATTTAGTCATTTTAGAGATATGATATAGACATTTTTAAATAATACGATTTTGAAGATTTTGAGCCACGCATATGAAAGCTTTTTTTTTTACAAATTTTTGCGGAAAAGTCTTATTTTAATTTTTTGTGTATTAAATAAATTTGTATATATATAATTTTGTAAACATTTAAAACAAAAAAAATTTGCGCAATTTTTAATTATTTTTTAATGCGGAGTTAAGAAAATTATGTTGAAAAACAATCATTTACTCATTACCTCACAAAAAAAGTTTATTCAAAATCGTGAGAGTCGTTTTTGAGAAAAATGAGATTTTCTTTACCGGTTTTTAGACACTTGTATAGGATGTATCGCTTATTTTTGGTTATAAGAATAATTTTTGTTTAAAATCTGCTATATAATGTTAAAAAATTGCTGAGTTTGATTAACATCGATCAAGTCGTTTTCAAATTATTTAGTTCTCAAAAAGAATTTTTTGAATTTTTTTTTAAAGTCAATAAAAAAATTGAAAGTTTTGGTATACAAAACTTTTCAAACTTTTTAAAACATTCGTCACAAAAAAGTGATCAGAATACGTGGAACCGTTTTGGAGAAATTCGAAAATCGAAAATCAAAAAATTGTTCTACGGGAGGTACCATTTATAGCCATTTTCCGAATTTTTTTTTACAAAATGATTGCCTATTTTTAAAAACGAAAAAATTTCTGCCACATTTTTGAGAAAAATAAAATTTTCATTTATAAATATATCGCAAGTCAAAATTGAAACAAATATATAAATATATTAGTAATAAGGTAAACCGACTTCTGAATTTTGTAACTGTTATTCCCCAAATATTTGAATTATCATTAACTAAAATCTTCAATGCTTATAGTTACTTAATTTATTTCAACAATAAAAGCAAGTCCATTGATATCGTTTTGTGTATTTTGTATTTAAAAATTTGATTATATTATTTTTTTTTGTATTACAATAAAATTAATAAAAATAAAAAAACCACAAATCCTCATTATTTTCAACCCATTTTGGTACTATAGTTTTGTTAGACACTTACTATAATATTACCATTTTACTGTTTATTTTGTTATTATTTTTAACATGTTTATAGTCGGTTGTAAAGTTAATCACATTATTCAAATTATTTAACTAAATTAAACCATCATGTAGTAGTCAACTGTACTTTTTTTTTTTTTTTTTTTACTTCGTTAACCAACATCAAAATGGAAAAAATCTATTTTAGCCAACAAATTAAATAAAATAAAAAATAAAATTCTATTCAGCACCACTACAAAAATAAAAAAAAAATATATTTATAAATTATAACAAAACATCCGCAAATAACATAACCTCATAATATAATATACGTAACAATTTTCCGCATTTTCACATTTAATTAACATTTACTGGCTATCACTTGTTTTTAGCATAACAATTGGAATGTAATTGCAAATTCAATGAATGCATCAAATCAGAATTTCAGCAAAAAAAAAATAATGTTTATCACGGAATAACAATAAAAGATACAGAACACCAGACGATGAAACATGTTCTCTTTCTACATTCCATATACAGGAGCATGGCTAGGCTAGACATGTGGAGCGCCCTCTATATTTAATATTTGTTTTTTTTTTATATTATAGCCCAGTCAATAAAACATTTGACTCGGAAAAAATCGCCGGAAAGCTGGATTTAAGTATAAAGCCTCCTTCATATTAGAAAACTGTCAAAAGTCCCCATCGATATGAACACCGCTAAAAATTTTACGGGGGGCTGAAGGCCCCCAAAAATGTTTTTTTAGGAATAACTTCCAAATGGTATGATGTAAACAAAAAAATGTCAACAACAAATTTTTAGCTTGAAAAATTTCCTACAAAAAAGATGAGCATACTTTTTTTTTCATAAAAATAACCGTTTTCGAAATAAACCAATCAGAAGAGTTAAGGATCTTACTTTTCTATGTATATGTAGTTGGGCGGCTTAGTTAAAAAATTGTTTATTTTTTGATAAATGCATCAATTTTTTTTGTTGTCGGTACATTATATGAATATGATTTTGAGGTATCGGCCAATTGTATTTGTCCACCCCTTAAGGGTGGATAATATATTTTTTTTATCGAAAAATAATTTTTTTTATCGAGTTCATCCAGAAATATATGTCCTGGTGAGATTGCAGGTTGTATATTAATTACATGTTATGTTTGTTATTTTACTTAAAAGATTTGTATGTTGTTTTTAACCTATTATTTGTCTGTGTGTACTTTAACGAAATAGAAAACAATTTTCTTCCCTAACTCTAGACTATAATCCAGCTATTTTAATTGAAAAACAAATTAAGAAAAATAAACCTTAATTTAAGAACCTCAAAAACTTCAGAATTCTTCTTTTCCAAATTTAATCTTAAGCCTAGTACGCTGCTGATACGAAACGAAAAATCCCATACAAAAATGACACAACGAAATCATAAACGGAAAATTTCGTTCTGCTTTTCGTTTTGCAGTACGCTGTTCGAAGAGCGAAATTTATAATTGTAGCAAATTATTTGGAGAAGTCTCCGCTTCTTTTTCGCACAGAATTAATTATACAGTCTATTTATTGTGTGCGGAAAAATGACATTTGAGTTTTATTTGTGTTTTTTTTGTTGTTTATCATTTTCTTACATCATGGGTTTCTCTGAGTTTTTGCGTTTATGTTTGATTTTGTTTTTTGGAATTAGTGAAACTCTCCAAGGATATTTTCCGCAAGCGTTTCGTTGTCTGTTTGGAGATCACAGGAAATTTTCGTTTCGCATCACCAGCGTACTAGGCTTTATGAGGAAAACAAAATCTCTGGAAACGTTGAATACGAAGTAAATTTCCTAATGATTATCGTTAAACAGCAGCCTTCTTAAAGAATGCAATCTTTAATAACTTCAATAATATCATTGCTTTCATTGATTTCCCTTTAAGATTTCAGACTTCAAATTATGTAATCACCATTCATTTGAATCAAAAAGATTGCAATCGTTTTGATTTCCATTCAATTTACAGCAATCAATTGAATGCAATCATTTGGGAATTCGTGCATTATTTTCATTCTTTGCATGAATGAATGAATGAATGAATGGGAATAAAAACGATTGCAATCTTTTTGATTCAAGTGAATGGTGATTGCATAATATGAAGTCTGAAGTCTCAAAGTGAATTAAATGAATGCAATCTCATAGTTTAATTCAATAAATGATTTTTAGAGACTGCATTCACAAAAGAATGCATTTTTTTACAAGCCTGTTACACTTTCAATTGCACACATTTGAGCATAAAACCACACGTCTAAAAAAAAACACCCTTTATAAGTGAAAAATATACAGAATTGAGAGTTGAATGTTGATCTGCAGTGTGCGTATATTATTATATAGGTAGTTTCTTAAACCATAAATTTATTTAAAACATTCCTTCAAAAAATTAAAATAATAAATTGACCAAATTCCTATAGTGTCGTGTACTTTTTTTTGTCAAATAAAATTATTAGTCGAAGAGTTAGTTTTATTTTTCGAAACTCAAATATGTTTGTATAATAATTTCTGTCGGCCTTTTTTTCCTATGGCGTATTTATTGTGTCGCCCGCGGCCCACGTCCCAGACACACCTATTTTCACCCTCTTCGGGGCTCAACATCACATATCCTTGCTATATCATCCAACTAAAATGCATCAACGCATTTCGTTGTTTGCAAATATGTAATGGCATTTTAAAAAATTGCGGCATTTGCAAATATTCATGTTAAATACTGTATAAAAATATATACACACTCAAAACCAATATATGTACATTCCAATGACAAGTTTCAACATTCCAAAATCAATCAGTCAAATTAATTTATGATTAAAAAAATAATAATAATAATTACTACAAATTTTCATCGTTTTGCTTTTTACATTGTTTATATATTATGTACATTGTACATATGTATATGGTTTCTCATATAAGTATGTATGTAAATATATTTTTTAGGTCGATATAACAGTGAAGCAATTAAAAATTTTGCGACAAGCGGAAATAATTATCGTTGTTATTGTTTTTGTTCTTGCGAGTATGTATAATTGAATCAGGCGTCCGCCATTTGGCAGGACATTACTATATATATTTGTGGGTATTTCGTGTGGTATTTAACACTTACATATATTTACGATATACTTGACCTATACTATAAACTGTTCGTTAATGACACTTTTTCTGTTTATTTGAACAAGTTTTTGACATTTTTGTTTTTTTCAATTTTAAACATTATTATTATAGTTTGGGACCCTTATAAATTTTACTGTTGACATAATTTAGAGTAAATAGTATTTATAAAAAATGAAAAAAAATACATTAATTAATTGATGACCAATCTCATTAGTTTTCTGTTTTATATCAGAATTGAAGATTTTCAAGTTAAAAAAAAAATTGAACAAGGGTTTGTTTTTAAACGATTCACATATAGAGTGCATTTCTGAATGGCTAAATTAATTCTAATTCTATTTATTCGATTGCATAAGAATTTGATTAAACAATGAAAATAGATCTTAAATACCTAACTCAACATTGCAGTATTTTTTTTTTAGTAAGGGTAGTTACTAGTTTATTATTACAAAGAATTAACCTAATTAAACATTAAAATAATTTGATATTAGGCTTAAAAGATCAGTTCAAATGGATACAATTAATAAAATACTAATTTCTAATTTCTAAAATAAGCTTCGAAAAATTCTAAAATAGAAATAAACATTTTTGGATTTTGTTTCTTATTTTAATTTTTCGTTATTTTGTTTTCGGATTGTTGAACTTCATAACTGTCCAAAAAGTGTGATACGCTTTTTATCATATATGTAGGCTGAAGTGTGCTCTTGGATCCAGGGTTTCACCAAAGAAGCAACAAAATTTAGTGTATTCGAGGTTATTTTTATTCACTAGTTCTTTATTTACAGTCTAAAATAGCAGACTTCACTAAATTACAGTCTGAGATAACAGCTACGTCGGTAAACTACAGTCTGAAGTAGCAGACGTGACAAAATTAAAGTCTGAGATAGCAAACGCCATTAAATTACAGTCTGAGGTGGCAGACGTCACTACATTACAGTCTAAGATAGCAGACGTCACTTAACCACAATTCACTAGTCCAATGACTAGTTCTTTATTAACAGTCCGAGATAGCAACTTAGACGTCACTAAATTACAGTCTGAGATAACAGACGTCGCTGAATTACAGTCTGAGGTAGCAGATGTAACTAAATTACAGTCTGAGATAGCAGATGCCACTTAATCACAGTCTGAGATAGCAGACGTTCACTAAATCACAATCTGACATAGCAGACGTCACTTAATTAAATCTGAGATAGCAGACGTCACTAAATCACAGTCAGATTAAACAGACACGTCACTAAACATATTAACAGCCATATTCGTGCAAACCTCGCTGATACCTCACAATTGTCATAAAAAACTCACAAGGTGAGGTAAAATTGATTTTGTGAATTAGTATTCTATTAGAACGGTCACAACTTGTGAACCCAATAACAACTATCGAAATTGTTTGACTAGCTCACAACTCACAAATATGACATTTCATAATCACGAACAAAAATTATTCAACAAAAATTCATAACTAAAAAATCAAATAAAAAAATTCACCTAGATGTGGTGATTTTTTTGTGAGAATTATCTGACGATGCCAAAAAAAATATCGAACTAAAACAACCTCACAAGAAATCAACCTAACAAGAACTTGTGACTAATGAGCCCTCACAAAACGCCCGAATAGCCCTGTAGTAAACCTAGGCTTTCTCTGTGGATTCTGGAAGCTAAGTCTTTCAAATAGATGGCTCAAATCATTAAGTAGCTATGTATTCTAGATTGGTATTATATTCTTGCCATCGTAGGAGTCGGTTGTGTTCGTTCATGGTGTCTTATATATATTTGTGTTCAAACCGAATGTGAACTATAATTTCACAGAAAAAATAATACGAATATTTTAATGAATTTCAACAATGATGGCCAAAGTGGTAGGTATGTAAGGGAATGTATAGGAAGCGTTAACAGGTATTTGTTTTGGGCTTTATACCAAATGATTGGCTCTTTCCTATAGAGTCTCCACTCATCAGTAGCAATAAATCGGGTTTGCGTTGAGTTGAGTGTTAAGGTAAAACTATAATAGTCGGATGCCGACGTAAGTGGTCGTACGAAATGAAACGAATAAAAAGAATTCATTATAGTTCTACCTTTAGTTGAGGGACATTTCCTTTAACACAAAACTAAAAAAATATATGTATTAGGTATTCACTCAATACAGCATAAATATAAAATCTTGTGTATTTTTTGTGAGTCAAAAAATCAAAAAAATCTACAAAAAATGGAAGAAAAGAACTTTTATTAAAAGGTTAAAAGGCGTTTTTTTTAGGTCAATATCAAAGTTTTACCAAAAGATAACCCAATATAAAGGAATAGTTCATGCTTTAAAGAAATATAAAATAATCATATTACCATAGCCAGTAGGTATAATAGTTTTCTTAAATCCACTAAACTTACGATCATGCAACTATCATCAATACAATTCTCGAAGCCATTGTTATAGTCTCATATATGTATGACCTTTGTGAAGATATATATGTAAATAGTCATATGGATAATAGCTTTAAATTTAAAATTAAATGATGTTCATTATTCCATTAGCTCTTAAAATAATAGAAAAAGTTTAATTTTCTCCTTGAATCTTAAATGCGGCTTCTTTTGCCAAAACCTTGAAACTTAAATCATTTCTATACCGCAACACAGCCATATCTACCCTCGTTTTGACTAATTTACTTAAAATCAGAAAATGAACAAATCTTCTATATAATGTGTTTTCCACAATAAAAAAAAAGAAGAGAACAAAGAAACCAACAAAAAAGAAAAAGAAATAGAACAAAAAATGCAATTCCAAGATCCAAGGACAGACAAAACTGGCTGCCGAAAACTATTCAATCTCAGCAAACGAACAATTAAAAACACTAAAACCACCAAAAGTGCTCGAACAAAGGATTCATTTTTAGAACAAAATCTACTATTTCTACTGCAGCCAGTGCTGTTGCTGCACACATATGCTGATTACACCCACACAACACATAGACATATCTACATTCCATGCAGTACACCACACTTGCCGCATAATCCTTGTGACGATGACGACTACGACGACGAAATTGCAAGCAACTAAATCGTTCTTTCATTTGCACCCTGCTGATGGCTTCTTCAGCGTTTATTGTTGTGTGTGCAATGTGCATATGTGCATTCTCTTAGATAAACTCCATATCTATACTTTACCACCCCCTATATAACCCCTGCGCCCATTTCAATTGCATGCGAGGTATATGTATGTACTATGTGCTTTTCTATACATACGCATATGCATACATAATGTGCTGAACCGGAGCATTATGTAAGGAAGCAGAAGGCATTTCACATTAAACTTTCTATCTCTCTGCCATATCAGAATGAGGAATGCAATTCATGGCGACAATTATTTTTCTGAAGAATGCCAGTGTGTGTTTGTCTAATGCACATACAATACCTATATATAGTATATGTGATGTGCAAGAGGTGCTGTTGCTGCTGCACTCCTTCACACATATAAAATGAGCACTGCAAAGGAATTTCGAGCATTTTAAGCCGACAAAACAACCTAGAAACACACATATAGGAGAATATAAATTTTAAAGAACACTGCACTCGTCTCGTGTATATTCGCATTGCACACACATTGCACACTTATTGATTAAAATGACCGAAAGGAATAAAAGTCCCTCACATTCATCCCAAAAAAAAAAAAAAAACAGAGAATAATATAAGAGAGTTATACCCTTCGCCTTTGCCTTTGCTTTCACTTCGAATGTCCTGGGCAACAATAGAACAAAATTGGCGTAAACATCCTGTGCAATAGCAAACAGACAATAGCTTGATAAATAGAAAAGAATCGCTGCTGCCACCAATGAAAAGGACAAAAAATTGCTTCATTTTATATTTTTTGGAGTATGAATGTATGTATGTATGTATGTGTGTGTGTGTGTGTATGTATATAGATTGTAAGTGCATCCTTGAGCTTGAGCAATGCAAAAAAGGATGCACCTTATCGCAATTGCATCATCACCGTCGTCGTCGTAGTCGTCGTCCTTGTCGTTGTCGTCGTCATCATCGTCGTTTTCGTGGTCCCTTGGATGAAAGGATTTTGAAAAAGAATCCCAATCCCCATCACAACAACCAAAATCAGCAAAATATATATATACGAGTACCGCTATACCCCATACTATCGAAATATTTTGTGTTTTTGTTGCTCGCATGCAGGAAGATGTATCCTGATGATGTAAAATGGGAGATACTCGCCATTCTATATATGTCCTTCCAAACCACCATTCATTATTCTTCTTAAGTCCATTGGAAGCACGGTGGGTTTAACTCGGAAGCGCTGGTCTGCTGCAATCGTTCGTCTTTTTTGACACAAAATCGATGACGGTTAAAGGAATTTGATAGGGATCCTGGGTTTTGTCGGTTTATATATGTATTTATGTGCAAAAGGACAAAAAATTCATATATATATACGAGCATGGATATATAGATGAGGCAAGTGTTCGCACATCGGCACTCAGTGGGCGAGTAAATGACTTTGGTTTTGGCAACGATTAAATTTACCAACTCTTATAGCATACCTTTTTGCAGGGAATATATCTACGAGTATATAAGGAGGACACACTCACTCAAGCTCATATCAACTCACTAAACAAAAACCATTCCTATATACCTAGCCATTAAAATGGAAGATGCCAGTGGCCTAAAGTATTTAAGTATATATACTACGTTCTATACCGACAGTAGTAGTTTTCTGTAGAAAAGCGAGTACCTGGTGTGATAGTGGTCACTTTCTACTTTTTTTTCATCTTTTTTTTATTAAATTTTTGAGGTTAACGTTCTTTGGCGAGAATAGAGATGGCTGATGATTGGTATATATTATGGATCCATTTGTCCTTCCAGCCTTCAAAAAACTAGGTCAATCGATTTTGGTTTGCAAGTCTGGAAAATTTGTTTGTTATATTCGCTATTTTTTCTCTTAGAGTATAAAATCATGTTGGTGCTCGTGTTTTTAAATTTTTTAAATATTTGTTTCTTGCATTCCATTATTCCATGAAATTATAAAGGCTTTTCCCCAAGGCCAAACTAAACTGGGAGTATGCAGTATAATCAAATTGAAATAATTTTTGAGTAAATTTTTCATTTTGAGGATAATAAAAAAAACTGCATTTTTATGGATGTATACCTAGTTAAAATTGGATGAGAACATGTTGTGATGGAGACGGGGTACATAATACATATTAGCGTTGACATAAGACTTATATTATGTAAAGCTATGGTATATTCTAAGAATTGAAAAAATAGAAATATTCCAGGGAAATTCACAAAGTATAATATATTGTGTACAATTGTATAAAGTCGATTAGAAAAGCCTAAAAATTAAATTTAAATTCTACGAAGTGGAAAATTATTTGGAGTTGGAGAAATGATCAAATATTTGTTATTTTATGAATTTCTAAAGAATTTTGAAATGAAAATTTAATGTTCTTTGAAATTATTATATTGTATGAGGCTATAAAAATAGGATGGGACAAAAAACTTTTCTCAACATATTTTTTTCCCGAAAGACCGCAAGGTTATTATAATTTTTGAATTTATATTTTTTAAACTATGCCATAAGCAAGTTTTTTTTGTTTAAGAAAAATTCACTCAGTTGATAAAATTTATAGTGTTATGTATGTAATTGAAAAAGGCCGTCATAGTTTTGGGTTGCTATTTTTAAATACACGACTTATATTCAATTACTGTCTTAAAATATTCCATCGTTTAATCGAAGTTTTATGTCAAAACCATTACCTTTAGACTTTAAAAATTATATTTATCTAGGATTTTGCTCATTGAATATATTTGAGTATGAAAAAGCTCATGAAAATACTTTTTCGCATACTTATATAATATAATAAAATGTACATGTATTATCATCATCATCCTGTTAGCCTTAAACCTATAAGTGATTGTAATGACAATTTATTGAGCGAGGGCATGAAAAATGACAATAGACATATTAAGTTAAAAAATGATACTTTATTTGTCTGTATGTTTCGGATTTGCTTTATTTTTGTATAATACACTCGGGCGTATACGTACTTTTTCGTATATGTATATATTTCAATGATAAATATGAAAAAAAAACTACTCAAAAATTAATTTTATGTATAGTTAAAATAAATTTCTCATTCTGTGTACTTATAATATAGATATAATACTTAAAAAAAATATATGTGGCGTTAATAATAAAACAGAGGTTAAAAAAATGAGTAAAATGCGAAAACCTATAATTTCTAAAATATTCAAAATAATTGAATTTTGTTTGATTTATGGAAGTTTTTTTATTAGATTGACTAACAAAATTTATATATGGACCTTTTATATTCGTTCTTTCGAGGAATGTTTTTTTAAGGCATTTTTGTTTGTTAAAAATATGTTATGGGCATTTTGAAAATTATTTTGTTTATATGTTTTGACCCCAAACTCAAAATTAAAATAGTAATAACTTCTTTATTAGTCGGTTTTGAAACAAACTTTTTTCACCATCTAACAGCTCTCTTTGATACGCAAATTTTAGCATGTAAAACTCCATATTTTTAAAAAAGTGCCTTTAGCACCGTTTTGATTGTTAACGACACATATGTACACTACACATATTTGACAAAAAATATTTTAACTAAAGTCCCACACGAAATAAATCTAAAAAATAAAGTTATTCAATTATTATAATTTTCAGTTTCATTAATTATTTCATAAAATAAAACTATTTGTAGTAGATAATATGCGTTGAAAGCGAAAGTCGGATACAGCGTATGTACATAGGTACATATCGAAATCCTCTAAATATAGGAAAAATGTACACTGAAAGTGGATAAATTTTCTTGCGATTTTTATTATCCTGTACCGTAAGTTCCAGATCTAGAAATAATAAAATTCAGAATAAGTTGACAGAAATTGAATTTTGAAATGCAAGAACCTGTTACGAGTGTGACACAACATTTAAACTTTGGATAAGGGCTCAGTATAATTTTCAAATTCAATTAAAATGTTAGATTAAATGTTAAATTAGAAATATCACAATATTCTTTGACCATCTCTTAAATACCATTTCGATACAAATTTTGTTTTTGAAGAAGGTAGTACAAAATATATATTTATATTTGTGTTACGGGTGTGACAACTTTTAAAATAAATTGCGTTTATAGTTTATATTCACTACTGAATAGCCAAATTACTTTCAAAAATAAGCAATTTGAGTTTAGATAATGGAAAATATTTACACCCCTATTGACACACAATTGAGAGTTAGAACAGGGTTGCCATCTGGTGTATAAATGAATAAAAAAAACTGCTTAAATTGGTTCAGACTACAAAATAAAATATATCATACAAAATTAAATTAATGACAATTCTTCTTATTAAACAAAAAAATTTAGTAATTATAATTTATTTATGTAAATAAAATATATTCAATTGATTTTTGTTTCTATTTTACATTTAGGGCTTGTTTCACAATGTCTGAGTAGAGTTATAATTAGTTACTTGACACATAAATACTGGCACAGGGTCATAAGTCCACAAACTAAAAAAACAATATTTTTGCATTTATATAACCTATGCAAGTCGTCAAAAAAATATTGTAAGTTTTTCTCCTGTGGACTTATGACCAATGACCATGTGCCAGAATGTATGTGTCATAAGTTACTAATCAGAAAATTACTCAGGCATTGTGAAACAAACCCTTAAGCCTCAACTACATAAGCCAAAAAAGTGAAAAAGTGCAAAAGTGAAAATTTTTAAATTGATTTTGTGATAGTTTTTCTGACTAGAAAACTTATGAAAATGATGCAGAAAGCTTAAATTTTGGTTTAAAAACAAATTTGTGTATTCTTTTTCACAAAACAACGGCGCTAGTGGTAAAAAAAATATTTTTACTTTTGTACTTCAGTACTTTTTGGCTTATGTAGTTAAGCCTTTAATATAACTTTTACAGTTTATTTTATTTTGGAACATAAGGAGGCTAATTTTATACAACTTATGTTTATATATACTGCATATGTATGTTTATCATATAAAAAGTACCATTTATGTAAGCATTATCTATAAGCAAATCCCTTAAATCTCAATACAAACATTATTAGTTGCTAGTATCTGCTATCCGAAGTTCTTTAGACAAATTATTATTTAATCTTCGTTCAAAAAAAAAACACTCATACGCCATACATCACTTTTTAAAGAAAACAATATTTGATTAGAATTTTCTTGCATTGCTCCCTCCATTAGCATATTGACCTGTGGGTATTTTGCATAGATTTGTATTAATAATTAAAAACTTTAATAGCTCGATGCCACTTTTTTTCATATTTAAATATACTCTTTTTGATTGCTGTAGTTAAAGAATCTAAAATATTCAAAATATTTTAATAATTTGATGCTTTTTTAGTTTCCAGCTGAGGTAGGTCAGCGCGTCCACGGTTTGTACCCAAGAAATCAAATAAAAACTCGGCATTTGGAAAGAATTCGGAACTCCAGTTAAAGTCTTTATTCAATTTAAGTCTAAACTAACAATTTTTCATATAAATTAATACAATTAATTTATCTTAAATAAATAACAGGGTAGGATAAATTGTCTAGCCTAAACCGAAGTTTAAAACACGATACGGAGTGTAGCATTAAACCTTATCCTTGGCTAAAGCTGAGGCAGGCAGATGGTGCGATAAATTCTCTAGCTTAAAAGGCATGGTGCAGAGTGTGGGATTGATTGAATTTCTATAGGCTTAACCGAAGTTATGTGGAGACAGGCGGTAACTTCCTTAGCCCCAATTGACTCTAAAAAAAAAACAGATCGAGATTGAATCCCTAGTCTTGGGGGCGTGGTTGTGAATTTGAGGTTAGATCACTAGCCCGAACACACGGTTGAGACAAAAAATTAAAGTAAAAATCTAAAAACTGTTTAGAAGCTTCCAATAGTGAACTACACACCTTTCGGTTTGCTTCTATCAGTGCCTTTTCAAGTCAAATATGTAAACTAGGCAGTACCTTAGAGGAAATTATTCTGATGCTAGATGTAATTTTTACCTTCCCTTATGACTTTACAGGTGATGATTAATGAGTGAATGTGAACTTCATAAATGCAGAAAAAAACCATTACTTGTATTTTTGTATGCAGCCTGGTTTGATTCACTTGTTCATTGTGTTGTTGTGCTACTCGTCATCGTCATCAGTCTTGTGGCCACCTTGAAGTATGTGATTAATTTTAGATGTGTGTTTTACACCTTGAAGTATGTGATGTTTGTTTTGCGATGCGTGTTTAGTGTGTATTTTATAGTGTTATTTCTTTACAAAAACAAAACGTGGTAACCTTATTTTTAAAGAGCAAAAGATTAAACCTAAAGCCTAGTACATACTTGTGAATCATGTCGTGAATCCATACAAATTTGCATTTTTGTGCTCGTGAAGCCATGAAAAAAAGTGGAGAGTTTGCGTTCACGAGCGGTGAACCATATTCACCCGCAAAATGTACGGGAACTCTTCGATTTTTGGTGTAGATTTGACAATTTGATCATAAAAGCTGCAAAAGTCAAGAAAATTGTGTCAAAAATTCACTTTCTCCACTGATGGTTGTTCACTTCACGAGGAAGTATGTAGGTACTAGGCTTAAAGAAGAACGTAACTAGTATGTTCGAATTATAGTAACATCTTAGTTAAGAAGCAAAAAACTAGACTTAAAGCCTACTTTTAGGAGCTTTAAATTTTTATAAAATGTCTTGACATAACGATGTTAGCGTAAACGAAAAAAAGTGGGTCTTGAAATTCTGTCCGTCTGTTTGTCTGTCTGTCCGTTCGGCTACAATTGTAACGTGCATTTTTGGTGATTCTGCCGATACATTTTAAAAAATTTTTTTTTTGGGACCAAAAATAACTGTAGTGACTTATTTTTTAAAAACAGAATTTATAAATTTTTAATAAATACCTGTATGCTACGTTTTACCAAAAACAGAAAAACGGATAGTGTCACTAATATTACTTCCTATAGAACTGAACCAATTGATTTTGATCAATTTATTTTTAGAAAGTTTAAAAAGTAATATGAATTTTGAAAAATTTATTTTTGGCAAGCTCAATAATTCAAAAACGACTTTGTCGATTTTTACTTAAATTGAATATCCAAGCGGATTTAAAAAATGATCTACCAAATTTCAAACAAAAATGATTTCCATAGTTAAAAAAATAAATGAACTTATCATACAAGTGCTTTAAAACCGTCTAGGAAACGACACGAAAACCACTCCTGCGATTTTGATAAAAAAAAATGTCGATTGTTTTTACTACACAATTTATGATAATATATTATTTTTATTATAAATATAGAACTCATAGAACAATTTTTCGTTTTAGATTAAATATTGAATTTTTATTTATTAAAGTCTCTTACAACTTATAAGAATGACAACATAATGTTGTATTTTTTGTTTAAGTCCGCTTACTGCCAAATCCACTATTCTTATACATAATTAAATACAAATTTTTTTTTTAGAAAGTTGAGATCGAAGGTATAGTTTGACAACTGTGCAATAGGTGGCGCTACGAAGCTTTGTAGGTTATTCGAGGTTTATATAGACTTGAAAACTACTGAAACATATTTCGCTGAAATTTGAAAATTTTGTTCCCTATATAGCAGAAAAATGGTTTAAAAATAAGTTTTGTTAAATCCACCCACTGCCACACCCACTTTCAACGTATTTTATCTTTTTTAAACTTTTTTTAAAATTTTCTTATTAAGCTCTCTTTAATCTTAATTCAAAGGACATGTGTTATTTGTTTTACCCACTTATAGTTCCACGCCCACTTTTCTTGTAATAGAATTTCCACTATATATAAGGTACTTATATAAGATTGAAATCTTTGGAAATCTGCGTACTACCACGCCCACTTTTCTTTAATTTGAGATTTATCCTTCACTGAAGGATATTTATTGAAAGTCAGCGTTTTGTATAATTGAAATGTTTTGAGCCCATTATAACGGGTGATTTTTTAAAAAAATACATCCAAAGTACTTAAGTTCAAACTGCTGAAACAATATTTTAAAGGAATTAGATATATAGAGCGCACATTTTTCTTGTTCTTTTTCTTCTATTTCATCATGACAATCACATTACTTATTAAAAATCTCACATTATAAGTCTGTAAAAAAAATTATTGTAATTTTTCTTTAAATAAGTAAGATGATTTTTTTAAATTAAACTATTTATTTGTTTCTGCTAAAGATCCATTCTATCGCATCATAGTAATCTAATATAAGTTTAACGGCCTTTAAATGTATAATATAGTGTATTTATGTATAATATTCCACTTAATCAATCCGTCTGTCATCGTCTAATTCCATGCACAGGATAATAGATATTCGATTAGTCAATTGTTATATAGAATTTATCCTTAGTTGTCATGTTCCTGCGGTGTGCTATACACATATATATATATTGTCTGATATTGGATTGATTAGAACCAAACACAATTGAGTACATTTTCGACATTAAGCAACATCACATTCATTAATTTTAATATAATGTACCTACATACTTGTATAAGTTTATAGGTATACACTTAACCTATATCGATTGAAAATCCCCAATCAAATAAAAGGGCACGCCAATATAAGGAAGACAATTGTATAGTACCACATTAAGAAATCTATATATATGACAACAATGAAGGACCGACAGTATACATAAATATGGAGGGACGGATATCCTTGCGATAATTGAACCCATGAAAGACAGGAAGACATGTTAATGTACAGACATTGACTGCTTGGTTGGATGGTTGGTTGAATTGCTTTGCTATAGTAGAAATATATGTATGTGGCTAAATTTAAGGCGTATACTTAACAAGACCCAAAGACATATATACAAACCATGCCACGAGTGAAATGAAATTTTCTTAAGGAAAGGCTTCTATGCCAAGTCATCGTCGTCATCGTCTTCCTCATCGTCAACGCCACGCCATACCACGCTTCCAGATACCGCACCTCACCTTGCCACCTCTACCCCATCATGGGCACCGCACCAAGAACGACCACTCAATGAATATGCGGCCATGAATGTCATTCAATGCTCTTGGCTTGTTCCGGTTGATTTGTTTTCTTCTTACAAACATTAACCATCTTTGGGACTGAGAAAGAAAGAGAAGAAACAAAAAACAAAAAAAACTTCTTGACAAGCCAACATGGGGCAATATTAGCCCTTAATGGACGCCAAACCACTATCAAGCGAAATATAATCGCCCTTAGAGAGGGCGGAAGCTCTTAATGTAACACCGTACCAACTATATATGGAGTACAAACAGCGAGACAACCCCTTACGATAAGTGTGAGTGAATGTCTCTTTTCTTAGAAAAAGGATTGCTTTGGAGGCTAGTGGTAGGTATAATATAGCTGCCGTATAGGTAGTAAGCAGCGTTCTAACTTACAAAAAAATGGAAAAATGAAAATATTTGTCGGTTTCTTTGCGCAACGCCATCATCACTGCCACCCACTTAAACATTATTTGTTTTCTTTTAAGTTTTTTAGAAACTCAGGGCCGCATTTTTGATAATCAAAATACAGAAGATATTTATACAGGGTGTCCCGAAATCGCCGCCTCAGAAGAAAACCATGAGTTCCTGAGGTCATTTCAAGTCGAAAAACTTAAGAGGTAATTTTCTCGTTTTCGCTTCGTTTTCGACTTATAAAGGTTTGTATATTGGAAAAGATCCACAGAAGTTTTTTCCATTTGTGGATAAAAAAAAAAAAAAAAACAAAAAAGTAGGTAATCTGGATTTAATTTAAAATCTATCGAAACGTCTTATTTTTTCGAAAAAGTCAACCAATCTTTACCTAAGAAAATATTTAAAGTCTAAGGAATTAATTGTATTTCTGAAAAAGTACCGATTAGTCTAAGATATTCAAGAAAACCTGTTTTTGGGAAGCTTTAATTTTTGTTACCATATAAATATTCAAGGGTCAGTAGGGGCTAAATATCGATCACCACTTCACCTGCTGTTCATCGATTTTGAAAAAGAAGCGTTCGATAGTGTAAACAGAGAATTTATTTGGATTGCTTTGCGCATGAGGGGCATCTCAAGGCTACATATATAATGGATCCAAATGTGATGTTTTGCATAAAAAAAAGGTTGTCAGAGGAGAGATCTGAAGTGGGGACAGACAAGGCTGTATACTGTCACCAATACTGTTCTCAATGTTGATAAATGATGTACTGCACGCAGCTCTGTCGACTGGAAATGGAAGAATTCAGTGGACTCCGAAATCACACCTCAAACATTTGGATTGCGAGGACGATGTACCAAAGCTTATCTAATCTCTCATAGGATCATGGATCTCCATCGAATGACAACAAGGTTTGAGAGAGAAGCTAAAATCGTGGGAGCTAAAGATTAATTCGGCAAAAACAAGTAAGGATCAGCCTTGGAACTTCTCATCTATCCAAGTAGATATTTCGGGACAACCAGTAGAGCTGTTGTATAATTTGGGAGTATTGTTTCTACTGGCAAAGGAACTGAACTGGATGTAAACAGTCGAATCGGGAAAGCAAAGGCTGTGTTTGGAATGATGTCCTTAATATGGATAAACAACTCAAGACCAAGCTACAAATGTTCCGCTCTAATGTTGAATCCCTACTGATTTATGGGTGCTGCACTTGGAAAGTCTGTTGTCACAAGAAAGTTGCAAATGTTCGTTAATAGATGTCTTCGAAACATCTTGAGAATTTTCTGGCTCAACCATATCTCCAATGTTGAATTTTATGCCAGAACAGGGCAAGAACCCATAGATGCTTTTATACTAAAACGCAAGTGGCAGTGGATTGGCCATATGCTTCGAAAAGTGACGAGTGCATTTCGAGTCAAGCGATGCGATGGAACCCGCTCACGCAGGCAGCTAGACAAGTGGGCCGACCTAAAAGTATTTGGCGAATAACGGTTGTAGAGGAATCAACACAAATGGGGAAGAGTTGGAGAGAGCTAAGATACATCTCCAGATGACGCATAGGAGTAATGAATGCCCTATGCCTCGCAAGGGGAACCCCGCCGACGTAATAGGTCGGAGGAACTAAGTATAAGTAAGTTAAGTAAGTAGGGGATATTTTGCTAAGCTGGATTCTCAAAATCCACCTTTTGTAAAATAAATATAAGGAAACTTTCTTACCATTAAAGGGGTAAATCGTGGGGCCCCATTAACATCTATTTACCTTTGATTAATTCGACCCTGCACAAAAACACCCCTTTCTTTGGACACAAGAGGACACTATCAAAACAGACAATATAAAAAAAAAAAATAAATAAATAAATAAGTAAATAGAAAAGGTAAACAAATCATCATGCTAGACCGAGCAAAGGAAAGTTTTTGTTTTTACCAAAAAAAAGAGTGTTAGCCATCAGGGGTTGTATAAGCAGTTTTTTTTTTTTTTTTTTTTTAAGTGCTAGTTTGGGGTGACAGACTCACATCCCTTTTGCACTTTGTCTTTATACAAAAAACAAAACATATACATTTTGTTGAAGTATAGATATACATACATATATCCAATGTTGCTATGACTATGCAATATACATGCAGATATTTATTTTATTTTTTTTTGTATTTATTTTTTGTTCTATTAGTTGACTTTAATGGGAAAAGTTTAAACTGCATGGTAAAGTAATTGCGGTTAGAGTTTCCTTCGTCTTCCCAGTCGATGGTTTTTTTTTTTTTTTTTTTTTTTGGAGTTGTGTGTGCACAGACACACAAGACAACCAACCCTTCTGCTTGGCTATATAAGTGCGCGCCATGTAGGTATATCTATCCATAGCACATTGAATAGGAAATTTTCCAGCGAAATATAACATTTTGCCAAAGAATAATGGTGGAATGAGTAAATGGGTGGAGGGTGGGAGGAGGGGGAGATGTTGCATCGCCAGACAGGAAATGTTTCGCGCGGCACAAAGTATAAAAAAAAATTAATAAATTGGTTTTGATAGATTGTAAGGCTAAAAACTTTTCAACGTTCGTTGTGCGGGTGTGGCACTGCGCCGCCAATGGCGGGGAGCATACGAAAAAACTGAATAATAAATATGTATGCCCTCCAAAGTGCTGCGGGGGAGAATGGAGTTTACCTTCTACCGCATGTTTATAAAAGAGGGTGGTTTATCGAAAATTCTCGGAAAGTCACGAATAATAAAAAAAAAAAAAAAAAAACAGCAACAACAACAGAATTGGATAAAACCGTAGGTATATACATATACGGAATACCATATACAACCTTTAAAGTTGGGATTTGTTCATACAGAAGCAGGGTATCCTATCAAGCCCTTGATGTATTTATATGTAGATAGATTGAGTAGGTGACTATATGTTTTCAAGCATATATGAAACATACTTCATTGAAATAGAAAAAATCTATATCTAATTTTGGATTGTTTTTTTAAATCGCTCACCTTATGACCAAAGCAACCCCGAATGTATAATAGAAGTGAATTGGCAACGGTTTTGAACTGAAAAGAATTTAGATTATTTAGAAAGGTTAAAATACAAATATAACACTTCATTTAGTACGAATATTTTAATTAAATTAATTCAACTGTATGTAAGATTAAAAGATCAGGACGAATACTAAAAACCCTTAAATCAGAAATGTTGTATAGAAAATAAGTTTTATTATTTTGAGTGACTATACAAAGCATAACATCAGTAAAATTAAACATTTTTGAATGAAACAACCAACAAATTAAATGCATATTATGACTTGTAAGAATTATTTCAGATAGCATTCAATTATTATGGCTTGTAAGTCGACAATTTTTGAATATTGCAACGTCACCCCATTTAGACAAAAATTATTGCAAAAAAAAAAAATTAAATTGCAAAATTCAATTTTCCTGTATGGGTTCCTTTAAATTAACTAAATAAACAAATATTAAAAGCTGTAAATTAATTAAATTGAGTTCAAATTAAAAAAAAAAAACATTAAAATAGAAAATTTAACTTCCAGTTCAGTTCTTTGAAAATGTGGTTCATAAATAAATTACTTGAACTTAAACAAAATCGATAATGAAACTTAAATTAGAAATGTACATCAATGAAAACGCAAAAACGAATTTGTTTATTGCCTCGCCCAAAAACACACAACAACACTACGAGTGTATAAACTATTTTTAAGTCATCTATTCAAATTTATCTAATTTATGTATTTTCATTGTTGCCTTTTTTTTCAGCTGTCAGCTCAATGAAACCAAACATGGATTCAGCAAATTGCATCCTAGTCCAAGATGTTAAATCCCAGCCCCACGATCATCCCAACCAAGGTTCAACCGCTCTGCCAACCGAGGAATCGATATCGACGAGTACATCTGACCACAGTACGACTGGATACCAGGCCGGCGGCAGCGGTGGCGTTGGCGGTGGTGGTATTGGTGGCATGGGTACCGGTGCCAATGGTATTCAAAATCCATTGTCCTCCTCACATCAGTTGCAATTGCAATTGCAACAACAACAAGCATCCCAACCCCAACAGTCAAGTTCCAGTAGTATCCAACAGCAGCAGCATCAACAACAACAACAGACGCAACATCTTCAGGACCAATCGTACAGCAGTGCCCAACAGCAGCAGCTGAAGTGGCCGCAAGTTGTCGAATTGAAAGACTTTAACGAGATGTACCATGCAAATATACCGCCATATCAATTCTGGAACTTAGAATTCCGTAACAAGCATCCGGCCTTTATTCGTTTCAACTTCACCCTGCCGTGGGGAGCAAATTTTGCTGTGTATAGCCGACGAAATGTGGCGCCAAGCGTGACGCAGTATGACTTTGTTGAATTTGTGAGAGGAGGTCGTTTAGATAGCCGACTACGACACAGACGAAGTGTGCATCAAATTCAACGTCCAGCTGCAGCAGCAAATGGATCCTCGTATGAGGTGCCTCTTAGATACTCTGATATATTGGCCGACACAAGAGAGCAGAACAATGATGAGGATAACGACGACAACAACAACGACCATGATGATGATGATGATGACGATGATGAAGAATTGCTCCAGAACATCGGACGGGACATGCAACGTCGCACAAAGGTAGCAGAGCTAGCAGCCGAACGTAATGTGAACTTTGAGAATGTAGAGAATGTTGACGAGGATATCTCAACACCGTTGGATGGTGCCAAGCAACTGGCCGAGAAGCAACGGCAGAGGCATCATATGATTGGCAAACGTTCTTCTGGCGATGGTCTGCCGAATTTGGATATGGACACGATGATGGTGAATGTGTCGTTGCTGCAGTATCTAGACACCGGTCTGTGGTTTATATCGGTCTACAATGATGAATTACTGGCGCACTCAGTGACACTGATTGTTGAGGAGGCAGAAGGCGTGAGTACCACTTGCCCCAACGATTGTTCCGGTCGTGGAAGTTGCTACTTGGGCAAATGTGATTGTATTGATGGCTACCAAGGAGCAGATTGCTCAAAGAGTAAGTTGTTTTTTTGTATTATTATTTTAGTATTTATTTTAAATCATAAATTTCACCAGATTGTTGTTTTTTAAAATTTAATTTAATTTTATTTTCGTCAAGTTTTGGTAACAACTTTTTATTTTTTTCGTGTAAACAATTGTTGATCTGGCTGTTCTTCTGTACTATGTACTTAATTAGTTCCAAGATGGCGACAAAAATGTTCATTCTTAGTGGGATTCGTCTGGACCCACACCATTTTATTTCAATAATATTTTGATAATTCGTAAAATTTAAGTGTTCAACCACTTCGGAGCAATAAATTAAGGATATTCTTAATAACCGATGATTCTAAATACTCCTATGATTGCTCGACATTAACCAGGAATTGTTTCACCCGAAGATAAAGACACATTTTTTATAATTTATATGAATAATGTAAAATAATTAAACAGACCTGCTTCATTGGTCAAAAGATAGTGAAAAAAACGTCCAGCGGGAGTGCTCTGGACTCGCACCAACTTATGCACAACATATTTAATTAATATTTTTTTTTTTCAATTTTAGAGCTTTACGACTTAAACGGTGATTCGAAGCAATAAATTTAGGAGCGTTTCAAATACAAATGATTGAAAAATCGCTCCTATGATTATTCAACATAAACGTGTTTCAACCGAATATAAACAAATTTTTTATGATTTATATGCAGAATATTGAATATTTAAACAAACTTGCTTTATTTGTCCCAAGATGGTGGCAAAAACGTTAATTTTTAGCGTTAATCCCCTGAACCCACACCATCAAACTTCAAAAATTTTAGTATTTCACCACTAGGCCAATGATCCGGAGCAATTAATTGAGTAGCCTTTCAAATACAGATGATTAGAAATGCACCTATAATTATTCAACATAAACCAGCAAGTGTTTCAGCTAAAAATATACACTTTCTTTTATATAATTAATATGCAGGATATTAAAAAATTAAACAAACGTAACATCTTTTTCATTCTTCTCAAGTTTATTCTTAGCGGGAGTAATCTGGACTCACACCACCTTTTATACAAAATATTAAACTTTAGTATTTTACCAATTGAACAATGATTCCGAGCAATATATTGAGAATCTTTTCAAATACAGATGATTGAACATGGTCCTTTGATTGCTCAACATAAACCAGTTTCTGCTGAAAAAAGACACCTCACTCTTTTTTAATTTATATGCCGAATATTCAATATATAAACAGATGAAATACATTCTTCATTCTTCCCAAGATGGCGGCGACAACGTTATCCTTATCGGGAGTCCCCTTGACCCACACCATCTAAATTCAAAAAATATTTTGATACATCATTAAATTTTAGTGTTTATAACCACTTAAACATTCAAAGACAGATTTTAAGACAATTCAGGTATCAATTTTAATAGATTCCTTACTAAGAATACTTAAATAACTCACAGCGTACCCAAATCATTAAGTGTACCAAATTTAAAAATTAAAATTTCTCAAGCTTAACTTAAATTCTGGTGAAATTTTTGTTTTTCTTTACTCATGTCCCCTGTGAATAACAGATGAAATCTTTTTCTCCTATTGTGTTCCTCATTTTATACATTACCAACAAAAAAAACAAAACAAAAAAAAATTATACATATATAACTTATCCATATTTAGGTGTCTGCCCAGTTCTATGTTCGGCACATGGCCATTACGGTGGCGGAGTTTGCCATTGTGAAGAGGGTTGGAAAGGTGCTGAATGTGATATTCCCTTGGGTGAATGCGAAGTGCCCAATTGCTCGAGCCATGGACGTTGTATAGAAGGTGAATGTCATTGTGAACGTGGCTGGAAAGGACCGTTTTGTGATCAACGTGAGTATAATCCTTATCGTTCCGTACACACATAGTACCTATACATACTTCTCTTCTTCTACTAGAATTAATCCTTTCAATCTCAGACATGTTTTTTTTTCTATATATACCTATATAAATGTATATGTACCCATATAACCCAACATATATGTATATGTATGTTTGAATGTTGTATAAGTTCTTCTTGCTTTTGGCCTCTGCAGCGTGTTTCGTTTTCAAATCTTTGATGAAATTTCTATTTTCAGATGATTGTCTTGACCCAGCATGCTCTGGACATGGCACATGTGTAACCGGACAGTGCTATTGTAAAGCCGGATGGCAGGGTGAGGATTGTGGTACAATTGATCAGCAGGTTTATCAGTGTTTGCCCGGATGCTCTGAGCATGGTACCTATGATTTGGAAACAGGAAAATGTGTATGTGAAAGGCATTGGACAGGACCTGATTGTTCACAAGGTAAGTTTTGTATATATGTATATACATATAATTATATTGCTATACCATATGTACATGTAAACCTCTATAGTCTATTTATATGGGTAGGTATAGAAGCCTAATAAGTATTTTCTATGAAAGTTTGTGTTCACTTGAGTTATCCAATAGTTAGGTTATGTATATACTTCAAGATATTGTGTATTTTATTTATTTAAATTACTCATGAGTAGTAATTTGGGTAAATTTTATCCACTTTGATGAGAATTTGTTTGATGAGGGGTTGGGGGGGGGGGGGGGTGGACGAGAGAAAAACTTATATTCGATTGCATAAGTAAGGTACCTATACACACAGAAAAATGATCGCTTTAAATCAACATAAAACTCGGTTAAGTAAAATAATCAATACATAACCTGCAAACCCACCCAGGTTAAATTGTACGAGTTAACTCAATTAAAAAAAAAATTTATTTCTAAACACTGATTTGGTTTTAATGTATAAATTTTATTAAACTACTTCTGTAAATTTTATTAAACTACTTCTGGGTTAGTTTCTTCGGTTTTCATAACCAATTAAGTTAGTTAATCAAACATATTAAATCGGTCATCGTATAACCAATCTACTCAGAGATGTGCGGAACTAACTAAATATAATTATTTGATTTAATCAATCTACTCGTTTAGCACAAAGTTCTTCAAAATTGTGAATCCTAACAAGTTTCCCACATTAATATAACCTTTTTACTTTTTACAATTTATTTTAATTAAGTCGACTAGGGTAGAATTAATATAGTGGACCATGTAATTTTTACCCTTGACTGAATAATTTTTAACATAATTTCTTTAACCCACCGAAAAATTCTCCTGGTTAGTAATTATTTTTCTGTGTGATAAATGGCTGATTAAAATAGAATAATTATTCCATTTAATTTAAATCTAAGAAGGGTGACATAAGAAAAACAATTAGAAATACACTCCGCTTCAACTGAATAAGCACAAACATTTTCTAACGTACTTTGTCAATTTTTCAAAACCTTATATGTGTTACAGTAGCATTTGATGGTGCTTCCTATTTGCTTATGATGTTGAGAAAAGAAATCAGTAAAAATAATTCAAAAAGTACCGCTATTTTTTCTCTGGCTCTCTTGCAAAGCGTTCCATATCCAAAAGTGCAGATTTTTTTGCGTCAACTGAATAGACACAAGGTCATTAGCTTCATATGTTTATGAGCGTTCTCAAATGATTGATACATTAAATCAACAGTTGAGGTGTTTTAAGTGAAATTTAATCGTTTAATAGAAATTCTAACGAAAATGGGTAGATCAAAATCCCTAAATAGTGTTGAAAGAGCTAAAATCGATTTATTAAAAGAATAAGGACTGACCAGACGTACTTTAGCTTAAAAAAATTTAATGAAATGTCAGTGTGATCTATTCTTAATTAAGAAATAAGGATTCGTACGGAAAAAAACATGACAGTAGGTAAAAAAAAACAACAATAACAGCAGTTGATCGAAGGGCAATTTTAAGATGTGCTTCCGATTCGTGTGACTCTGCGGCAAAAATAACACAAAAAGCTGGTATTAGTGCAAGCGTTTCAACACTCCTTATTAGAGTAATCAACAGTGCAAATCATCTAAAACGAATGAAACTTGAAAAGAAACTACCACTGCCCTAGACTATGTAGACTTTCCAAAATAAAAATAAATAAAATCACATAGGAATTATTTCGCGGTAATTATAATATTTTGTCTTATGAACAGCAAACTTGGTTAGAACGTGGTTTTATTAACAACCACCCACTGGCTCGCCCACTTCTTTACATATTTTAGTTTCACCTTTATTAAAATTCAACCCAAAGCATGATATTTGTTTTTGGTTCCGCCTACTTTGCCACACCTATTTTCCTGTTATTAGAATTTTATACTTGAATCTGAGGTTCTAAGAAGACCGAATTATTTGCTGAGCTAAATCCATGGCATCTGTAATTTTTATTTTGAAAATCCGCCTACAACCACGCCCACTTTTCTTATATTTGTGATTTCTTTTTACGTTAAATACATAGAAAGTTACAATTTTGTAATTGGAATCTCTTGAACCTTAACCAATACAGATATTTTTTAAGTCCACCCACTAAAACGCCCACTTTTTTATCATATTTAAGATTCCTCTTTATTAAACGTCGTTGAATGCGTTGAAATTTTGTAACCAGAATCTCTTGAAACGTAAGAAAGACACGTTTTTTTTTAAGTCCGCCCTATACATAAAAAGTTTTCTCAGAAAGTTAAAATTTTTTAGTTTAACAAATGTTCAAAAGGTTGAGCTGTAACAGGGTTTATATAGCTAGTTATTAAAATCTTTTCAAAATTAATATTTGTAAGGATAGGAAAAGATGTAACTGTACCATGTCGTTCCCACTTTTTCTCGTTAACCTTTTTCGCATGATTTAAGCCAGAAACACATGTCCTGTCAACATGTTGCAAGCAACTTTCTTGCATATTGAGTTGATCGCAACATTTAGAAACACATTTTAGTATAATAACCGCACTAACTCTCGATAAAAGCTTTTTTTTAAATAAAAACTATAGCACATAGAATAAATTGTAAAAAAATACACAAGATACACCTCAAAGACAACCAAAAAATGATACAATTTTGACAACTTGTTGCTAATAAATTCTTGTCATGATATGGGAGTTATTTTTAAAATTTATTTATAAATAACCATAAAAGCTAAACAAAACCAATTAATAATGATAAATGAGTTCAATCTTTTTAACGATAGTCCATTAATTTAATGACTTTGTTGTTTAAATATTATTGAATTTACATTTACCTTTATTATAATTTTGGCCTCTTCTACCAATTAAATGTAATTTACGGGTTAATGTATGTACAATGTATAAATAAAACTGGAAAAACATTTTGTTTACACGCTCATAAAAATGCCCATAAATAATGGAAGTTCCTCCAAACTTATATACATTAAAGGTATACTTCAAATGCATCATCAAGCCCCCAATATTTATATTCCTTTATTAAGTCCTTTAATTTATTATTGCTTCTATATAGGTATGACAATGTAAATAAAACAATTAAAAACATTTTTTTAGATACATATATGTAGGTATATATAATTATAATTTTCTGACAAAATCTATATAAGAGTTCTAAAAATAAGTACCTCCCTCGTTAAATTATGAAGGCAAATCAAGGTATAGGGATGTAGGTATATAATTTTACAGTCGCTATACCAATCAGCAAGCGTCTAAGCTACCGACATTATTATATTTATATAAGTATAAATATAAAACCAAAAAATCTGTTCCAGAAAAATGAATGCCCTTAGACGAAATGCCTCCGCGCACACACGCTCCAACTCCCCGACCTATTTAGATTAAAGCCTTTATGAATTATTTAAGCTTTTACCGTCAACCTGGGAATATAATACACGAGTGCTATATGGGAAGGAGTAATGTATGTTGGGAGGTTTATGAGTTTGAAACGAAGTGCTCGTTCCTTCATAATTTTTTATTTTTTTTTTTTATCAGTATAAAGGGAAATGTGTTGCATTTACACTTCACCTCCCTGACAACCTTCATTCGTTCAGTTCAGATGCTGCCCATTAAAATATCTCTCGTTCGTTCTACGGGAAAAGTTTCAACCTAACCTTGAACAACATTTTAACCCATTACATCCAAATGGATGTGTTATAAATGCGAAATGAAATATTACATTATTTCTTGTGCCCTCTGCCCTCATTCTCCATCAGTTGCTTCTGAAGGATATGAAGGTAGGTATGTACCAAACCAATACGTATAGAAAGGAAAACCTACATATATATAGGTATACGGGGTTATACTAAGCGGTGTATACGATGACGATGATTACAAGTGACTCGAAAGGAGCGAAACCAAAAACTGTGTACCTTGTGTACCATACCATATACCATATCCTACTTGAAGACTCCCTTTATGATTATTATTATTTTTATTATTATTATGATTTTCATTTTGGCGCCACGGACAACATTGGTGAAACATGAACAGAACATTGATGTGTACTACAATTCTGCGGCAAATTTATTTCTATTTCTTTTTGTATATATTTTTATACTCCTACACACATATATAGGCACCATTCGAAAGATGTTATATGTATACCTACCTACAGTACTATGGGGAATTCATTTTGAGAAACATGAAGGATTATAATGCGAGGTCATGTTGTTTAAATCATGAATGCCTTTATTTTGTTTATATGTCTATAGAGGAAGGAGAAATGTACCTACATACCTATAAAGCTTTTTAGAATTATAACGACATGAAGAAATATTTGCAGGTGCAGTGCATATACCTATGCTTTGAAATTTCTATAATATATAGCTGCGGGAATTTAATCTATCCAGATTTAATGATTATAAGAGTTTTAATGTACCTATAATGGGTGTTTTTTTAAGAGCTATAAAACAGTAATATAAAATAAAACATCATACAATACATTTTGTGGTAACAGACATTGTACCTATGAATGTATTGTATTCTAAATGGTATTCTTTTCGAAGGGGTACCTACCTTTATAACTTTTATACGAAATGAAACACACGCACACGCCAAAAAAAGAGATATTGACTTTGTTATGAAAAGGTAACATTCTGCAGCTATATAGTATTTACAAAATGATATTTGAATATAGGAAATATATGGGCACTACACCAACCTCAAAATTTCAAAATTTCGATAGATTTTTGAATTTTGAGAAATACAAGAAAAACACAAAAAATCCCCAGAAAAAATCGTAATCCAAAATTAAGAGTATAATTAAACATGAGGATTAAGCGTAATATTTGTTCTACTCATTCACCGAACCTTCAACGCACATACTGGTCCCCCGGTTTTAAATTTTCCCCAAGTTGGATTTTTTCATGTTTGTGTGCCGCTTATAGATTATTTCGTCTATTAATACTTTATTCGACCCGTTCTTTGTTTTTCTTTCCATTTCTTCGATTTTCTTCATTATACACGGTGATTTGTTTAAGATAAGAAAAAATCATTATGACTAAACTCGATTATCTATAAGGAAGATCGGCTTGGCAGTGGGTGGGTTTCTTAAAAAAAATTCGATATATTCGGCCTTATGACAGGCCCCGTCATAATAAATTCGTACTACGAATAGTCTAGTCAATAAAGCATTTGATTCGGAAAAAATACAATTTTACAGGGGCTTGAAGGCCCCCCAAAATAGTTTTTCATGAATAACTCCCAAATGGTAAGTTGTACAAAAAAATGTTCAAGACTAATTTGTAGCTTGGAAAATTTCCTATAAGATACAATGACATACTCTTTTTCAAAAAATAACGGTTTCCAAAATAAAAGACTTGGAATAGTTGGCCGGCTTAGTTAAAAAATTGTGCATTTTCTGATAAATGCATCAGTTTTTTTTTGGTTTCGGTACATTATATAAACATGATTTTAAGATATCGACCCCCCTGTATTTGTCCACCACTTTAGTTGGAAGGGCAAAAAAAAAAAAAAAAATTGCAAATAGAAAATGAATATACAACGGCAACACCTACAATATAATTTTATAACTTGTTTTAAATCCAGTAATTATTCTTTAATAATGTTTTTAAACTACGTTATTTTAGTGCTTATTAGTTTTTGAATAAATGATTTTTAAACTCTTAATTTTTCTAATTTTACACAATTTGTATAGGCTGTCGATATCCATTTTCACGAGCTCGTAGTTTGTTTGACAATTCCAACTAACATTTCAGCTACTTTTAGCTTAGAAATATTGATAGTTTTTTGCTGTTAAATAAAGAAATATTGTGCAATCGTACCCACATACGATACAATATTTTTATATTGTGCAATAAAAATCAAAAGGGTTTTGATTTTCTTCAATATATTGCACAACCTTGCAATATTATCCATAGACAAACAATAATATTGAACAATATCAAATATTGCACAATATTATTGAGCGTCTAGGGACCGCTTTATACATGTCATGAATTCGATAACTACTTCTGTTAAGCAGTTTTGAAATAAGAAAAAAAGACTAACAGAGAGCTGACACTCTGATAAGGCTCTATAAATGATATAATAGAATGATAAAGTAGCTGTCAAAAGGTTTCTATAAAATTTTTATAGAAGCTTAATCGAGTACTGCGGGTGAGGCCTGCCAGAATTTACTTATAGAACCTTTAAAAAAAATATCATGTGAGTGAGGCACCAAATTACAAAAAAAAAATGGTGCCTAGTTATCTGTCAATTAGCCCATCTAAGGGAAAGTGTTCAAAGATTTTCAAACTTTAAAATAGTGAAAAAATATAGTTTAACCTAAATAAAAAAAAATTAAATACAAGTGAGAATAGTGAAAACACTTACAGGGCTGAACATGCCTTATATTGGTATCCTGAACAATGAACATGCTCTGAAAAGTATTCTATATTTTGTGTATCGGTTTTTTTTGTGAGGGGAGTAAAAAGGCCAGAAAGAGAGGTTTGTCCCGTTGTAGCCCGTGGCGTACGCGTAATGGTTAGTGCGTAGGACTGTTACACCGCCGAAGGTCTTGGGCTCGATTCCCAGCCTATACCACCAAAAAAAAAACAGAAATGTTTTTCACAAGGCTACTGCCTCTTGCGAGCCAAATCCTCCAAGAGTATCTGTTGTCATGAATGTGGCAATAAGGCAGAGTAGCTTATGTCGACATAAGCGCTTTTTCGGTTTTTCGATTGTTAGTAGTCTACAGTTTGAGAGCTACTTTTCTGTCCAAACCCCATCTTGAAATCATTACCCGTTTAAAAGTTATCTTAAAATTCCTAAAGCAAATTTACATTAATTCTTATTAAAGATTGAAGACAAAACTGCGTTTTTCTCGAAACCTGTTTTTTTGACATAAGCTACTCTGCCTTATTGCCACAGTATTTGCTTCTCACTTTAGCCGTTCAGATTCGACAGAAAATTGTAGCATCCCCTTCATTCCTGCCAGAAGCACACCCACAGAAATAGTTAGATTTGTAAGTCACTAGGTTCTACACTAGCTATCGAGCCACCCATTTTTTTTTTTTTTACAAAAATAGCTTTTGGATTTTTGGGCAGGGTCGAACGGGTAGGAAAGGGGAGGGGGTGCGAATGATTGCAAAACTCAACTTTTTGGAACTAGGTAATTGAGTGGGGTATCGTTTCCATGTATTTTTTAATGCTGAATGAAATGGTGCCACTCAAATTTCGATAGAATCACTTTTTACTTGGGTTTTGATTATAACTTTATCAATAAAGGACTTCTGTCAAAAGGCTGACACATTGTGCACTCTACATGGAAAATTTTGACTAACAATAATTTGACACTAGAAATGCAGATTTTAGAAGTCCCCCACAAACAAAAAAAATGTTTTAGATTTTTTGCGAGAGGGGTGTGCGGGTAGGAAAGGGGAGGGGTGCTAATGAATGAAAAATTCAACTAGATTGAGTGGATATTTTATTTTAATGTTGAATCAAATTTAGCTACTCAAAATTCTATAAAATCACTTTTCATTAAGGTTTTCATTTTAATTACATATTCGCTCATTTAAAAGAACATCGTCAGAACTCAAAATATTTGATTTTTGAATTTATTACACCATCGTACGTAGAATATTTTTCACTTTATTTCTAAAAAAAAACGTAGATATTTTTACTCAATTTTAATCACGAGCGCGTTATTTGAGGCACTATTGCTGTTTTTCCATAGCTTTTTAACGAAACAGAAAATTTCAATCTCATTTATCTCAAAACAGCATTTTTTGAGTTATATAGGTACGTGCGGTTTGCTTAATATGAATAATTTTAATTGTGAAAGTTAAAAATTAGCTTAGGTGATGATGATCAATGTAGGTTGTACGCAAAACTGATTGTAAAATTTCATAAGCTACAATTTTCACAATTTTTATCAAAAACGGATAGTTTCCGAAAAAATTACCAAATCAAAGCCATTGGAAAATTTTAAAGTTCTTTTTATGAAATGTTTATAAAAAAAAAATGAAAAACTCCACCAAAATTCAGATACATGTACGGAATTTTTTTTGTGTAAAAGTATAATTTTACTGAAAGGCTGTTCAGAATTTCAAATATGATATATCTCGACTGAAAAGGTAAAGCATCTAAAATCGACTTAAAATGATTTGCCTTTTTTTAATGAAAACAGAGGAGCACAGTTTTGTTTTATCCGCATTTCTCTATCTCACTAATTTTCCTTTTTATTAAGGAAAATTTTCATAGTGATACAAGGAAAAATATATTAAGTCCACATTAATTTAATTAGAATTAAGATGTGAAAAAGTAAAATAGACTTAAGATACTTTACCAAACAAAAAATCACCCTTAAGTCGATTTTCTTCTTTCTTCATACCGAAAATTAATATGTCATCAAAGATATTAAGTAGGTAGGTATAGATTTAAGATATAAAAATTAAATACAATCAAAAGGACTTAGACTGGATCCTCGTCAAATCAAAGCCACTAAAAATCTTAAAGAACTAAATCGCGATTAGACACAATACAAAAAACTTAGCCTTTATTCAAAGCGCTTCATTATATTTTAGTCTAAAAAAAAAAACTTCTTGAAACTATGTCTTTGTACTTTTTATCCCCACAAGTATTATAACCTCATTTCTTTAAGTTAATAAAAAAAAAAAAAAAAACAGGACTATAAAATGATATGCAAAGAACCATCCTTATATACCTATTAAACCTGCCCACTTATATATTTTATATTCTTTCGTTCTGCATTTTCTTTTTCTGTTTATATTTTACTACTATTTTTCATACAAAAAGCTAAATATAATAAAAAATAAAAAAAAAAATAAATAATAATAAAAAGCAATAAGAAAAAAGAGAAGAAATCATTCAAATCTCAAAAGTGTCACCGTTTTCTTTCTTCTTTTCTGAATCACTCTGTAAATGAATCCCTTGACATTTTGAGTAGTCCTAGTGTATTTTCTACTATATCTACTTGTGTTTGTTGCTGCTGCTTGCGTATGGAATCTTCCTTTATTCATCATCATGCTGGCTTGTTGGGTGTTTTCAATACTGTGTATATATATAAATGAATGTGATGTTTTTAGAGTTGCATTCGTTGTTGTTGTTGTTGTTGATGTTGATGTTTTGATGCTGTCATGGTTCTAGTTCGCGTTCTCATCTTATATTCTCGGATATTCACAAGTGCTTGACAGAAAAATGGAAAATAGGTGACGTTCTTATGCAATGATAGTTATATGCAATATGCAAAGCAAAATAATATATGACACCGAAGGACATTATTTTCTTGATATGTTGAAAGAAACAAGGTATAGTGACAGGTGTACAATGTACACACATTTATATATTATATTATGTGAAACGTGACTGATGTAGTTTCTTTTGAGTAGATGATGAGGCAGTATAGGTACAAATTACAATTTAGAACTTATATTTGCTTATATGTATTTTGAAAATATTTTAAAGGCACATCACAAGGACATTTATGTATGTGAAGATTTTTGAATTATTTTTATTTTTAAATTTTTAATTAAAAATATTTATTTAGGTATATTTCTTAAATAAAAGATTTTTATTTATTAAATATTTGTTTAGTTTTCCTAATAAAATATTAGGTCTCATCCAAGTGCCGGCCTTTTGGACGAAAAGCGTTTCGCAAATTTCAAAATAATTTTTATTCACCTCACAAAAGCCATAATTTTGCAAATTTTTCTTCGACCTTTCAACTTAACCGCAATCCGCTAGTTTCGCAAATATCATCTTGCGAATTCTTATATTATGGCAATATTTTATTTGGTTTATTTGTTAATTTCTGCTTTGTTGTATTGCATTTTTCCCAAAGCAATTTTTATTTTGCATTTCGCATTTTACAATTTAGGATTATTTTAATTCGTTAACTATAATAAACTGACATAACATTATTTCGCATTACAACTACTTCTTTAATTATGATTTTGAATTGTGTTATAAACTTTTAAAGTGTTTCGCATTTCGATATTTTAGTTGAATTTCGCATGGAATTCTATATGAAAAATAATAAAATGCGAAATAAAAAATATCGAAATAATAATTACCAAAGTAATATAATTCCAATTAATGAAAAACGAGATACATATAGGAATAGAAAATAAGCGAAGTAATACAAGATGATTTTGCGCAATAATAACATAGCAAACTATAAAAACTTGTCAAACAATTAAGCAAGGAAAGAAATTGCGAAATGATTATTGCAAAATAATGAAGATATATAAATGGCGATGTGAAATTTATGAAAAGATGATTTTGCGAGACAATATAACATAGCAAAAGAAAAACTTGCCAATTAACAATTAAATGTCAAATGATTAAATTCCGAGATGCGAATTGTAAAATAAAAAAATACGAAGTAATATAATTCGAAATACTGAAAAACTAAGTTAATAATTAGCAAAGTAATACAAGATAATATATTGCGAAATAATAAAATAGCAAAATAAAAACTTGTTAAACGAAATGATTAAATAAGCAAGACAAGATATTTGCGAAATGATCATTGCGAAATGAAAAACACTCAAAAAAATCTACTCAAGATGATTTTGCAAGCGTGTAGGGAAAAATGTTTCCTACAAATTCGATTTAAGGTATGACACGGAGACGATCAATCCTTACGTGCGATGGCGAATCGAGTTTTCTTGATTAAATCTGGTGGATTTCGCAACAATTTTTTTCGACGAACAAACCAGTTTATTGGACTTTTTCACCAATTTTTTTCTAATTTAACTCAGGTTTGGTTGATTATACTGACCAAACAAATTATTGCGAAGTGCCAGAAATACATTTGCGTTTGAACGCCCATTTTCTTAATAAAAAATAAATTGTTTTTCGCCACAGCTTGTGCAGAACCAGGCCCTAGTGACTTACAACTCTCAACCATCCATGTAAGCGTGTTATTTGCAAGAATAGAGGGGACCTACAATTTTCTGCCAAATTAGAACATCGAGAAGGACTTTTCCAATAGAAAAGATACTTTTGGAGGAATTGTCAATTTTTCGCAAGAGGCAGTATCTCGTATTTTAGGTGGAATATAGGCTAGGAATCGAACCGAAGACTTTCGGCATATCAGTCCTACGCAATAACCATTACTCCAGGGGCTACTATAAGTAGGTTTTCTCTAACTTTGGCATTATGCGAAATTTGTGTACCTAATTGTGAGTTCTCTACTAACAAGTACTAAATTATTCAACTGATTTCAAGAATCATTATCTTGATTAAAAATAGGTTAAATCCTTCGTAAAAAAAGTTTAAAGGCTAGTTAGTCTTTTTATTCTCACATAAATATATACCTCTTAGTATTCTTTCCAAAAAGCTTTTCACTTCATGTAAAGGTAGATATGTTTTTAGATTGTCGCACCCACATTTAATATCCTCTCAACACACATAAGCTACAAATCGTTTAGCGTGACAACTCTTATGTCTTCGTTCTTTGATGCTTTATACCCAGCTTTTTGCTATACCTCCTATAGGTACAGCGTTTATGCAAAATTACAATTTATTTTCATCTCAAGGATCAATCCAAGCCATTCAAAAAGTTTTATCTCCATTTTACATATATTTAACAACTTCACATAACATATATATTATGTATGTAGGGAGTTACATATATATGTATATTTTTTATAATGTCACTGCCATCGTTGCCGCCGTCGCCAACGAAGCCGCCAAGAACAAGACTGCAATTTGCAATAGCTGCAGTAGCAGCAAAAAAAAAAAAAAATAAATAAACTGACAACAAAATATCAAAAAAACAACATCCCGAACATCCTGTTTTCAACCTTTCTCCTATTGAAAGGACATTCAACTCATATGCAAATTTATACTCAGTCTATACGTAGGTATAGGTATATGAGAGAGAGTCAACGAGAAGTGACGAGGAGGCTAGAACGACGACAACACCACCATCCGTAATACTGCATCGGATAAGACCTCTCATCTCGTCTCTCGAGGTAAAGACGTCAACACTTCATCTCTTGATCCTTGAAATTTGTCTACAAAATGGCAGACAAATACAACAGTAAAACGAAATAGCAAATAGGAAACAAACTCCCATGCAAGTCCTGAATCAGGGATAAAAACGAAATGTAAATATACAAATTTATATAGGTATAGGTACCTTTCATAGGTAGGTGTATATACAGACACATCACAGAGATCACTATGTGTGTACAATGTACATTAATAAATTCTAATATCCTTGTTTTTTTTTTTGTGTTAACTGTTCGATGTGTACCTTCATTTCTATCTATATCTATCCCAGTAGTAGATACCTATACAACTGCGTCATGTCGGTTGGGCTTCTAAAGGAAATTTATTCGTTTCGTTTCGTGGGAATTAAAAAAAAAAAAAAAAAAAAAAAACGTCGTCATCGTGAAAAGGCGAAAACTTCAAAGCTGAGTGGTTAGTTTCAATAGATATGATGATTGTAAGATTTAATTTTAAATTATTACTCGGATGATGGTGCGATGTGCTGATGGGAAAAAGCTTGCCATACAGAGACAAGTGGAGGATTAAAACCAGAGCATTATCCTTCTTACGACCACCGCCATCATCGCCGCCGCCGATGCTTCTGCCGCTATCATCATCGTCATCATCAACGTTGAAGTGGGTATCATCATCACCGCCATCACCATCATCGTCGTCATCATCATCATCATCATCAGAAGCCCAGAGAGGCAACATCAGCAACATCAAGTTATGTATTTTTTTGTATGCGCCTTTCTCTCTAGTCCCATCGATAGATCATTCCAAAAGAACGAGGTTTGACATCAATGACATTCAAGAGGAAGTGCAGATGATAAATGAGAGCCGGGTCGCTGGCGTTGTCGATGGTTTTTTTAATGCCATTATATTATAGAGAAAGGAAAGCCCCCCAGAAACGCCACATCTCAAAAAATGAACCGGGACACTCTTGTGGTTTGGCAACTGATGATGTATATTTCGTAGGCACCTATATAGTATATAGATATTGTCGTTTTTACCTGGCTGAATCTATCTATATAGTCAAAAGCCTTCCAGATTCTCCAAACCTAACGTCATCCAGTCAGCCATCCATCCTTGAAAATTATATACTATGCAAAAGGGCGGCGAAAGTTCAATTGGTTATTCTGATGTCTTCTCTGTCTTGAGCATTAGTTGTCTTTTTATTATCTCCTGTGCAGGAAACATTTTTCAAATCTGTCATATTCTCTCAAATTGATAACTTTCAATGTGTTGAAGTTGAAATTTTTTTTTAACATGGCTGGATTTATGATTCTAGATAATACAATTTTTTTTTTGTCAAAATTAAAAGGACTTACAAAATATTTAACTTGATTTAAGGTTTCTTATTATAAGATTTATTAGTGAAGTTTTAACCTATTAAAATAAATTCAGAAAATTTGAAATTCAGAAAACCCAAAATCCCTAAAGGCAAAAATCCCGTAATTGAAAAATTAAAAAATGTATCAAATTGTTTAAAATGTCCTTTTTATTTGTAAAATTTTGTAGGATAGTGATTTTTTGGGATGTTAGGCTTTCGGGAGTTTGGGTTTCATGGATTTTTGGGTTTTTTGGGAAAAGCAGAAATCCTGAAAACACATTACCCCTAAAACAAAAAATCCAGAAAGCCCAAAATCCAAAAATCTAATATCCAGAAAGTCCAAAATTCCCAAAGGAAAAAATCCCGTTATTGAAACCTAAAGACAAAATGCTTCAAATTATTTAAAATTTACTCAAATTATCCTTTTTATTTGTAAATTTTTTAAGGATAATGAGTTTTTCGGGATGTTGGACTTGTGGGACTTTGGGGTACTTGGGGAAACCTAAAGTAATCCAGTAATCCCTAAAATGAAAAATTCAGAAAGCCTAGAATCCAAAAAAATCTAATACCAAAAAAACCCAACATCCCGAAACGCGCCACATTCTCGTAATTGAAACAACTGAAAAAAAATGTTTCAAATTGTAAAAATTAACTCATATTTTCCTTTTTGTTTGTACCTAAATTTTTTTTGAAGATAGTGAGTTTTTCGGGATCTTGGACTTTTTGGATTTTAGGTTTTCTGGATTGTGAGGTTTTTGGAAAACCCAGAAATTCGGATAACACATTATTCCTAAAAGTAAAAATCCAAAAAGCCCAGAATCTAAAAATCTAAAATCCATAAATCTCATAAACCCGAAATCCATAATCGCAAAAGTCTAAAATCCCGTAATTAGAACTGAAAAACAAAATGCTTAAAATTGTTCAAAATTTACTCAAATCATCCTTTTTATTTGTAAATTTTTTAAGGATAGTGAGTTTTTCGGGATATTGGACTTGTGGGATTTTCGGGTTCTTGGGGAATCAGTAATCAGGAAAAACCATTATCCCTAAAAGGAAAAATTCAGAAAGCCCAGAATCCAAAAATCTAAAATCCATAAATCTCATAAACCTGAAATCCAAAATCCCAAAAGTCTAAAATCCCGTAATTGAAACTGAAAAACAAAATGCTTCAAATTGTTTAAAATTTACTCAAATTTTCCTTTTTATTTATAAATTTTTGAAGGATAGTGACTTTTTCGGGATGTTGGACTTTTGAGATTTTGGGTTTTCTGGGTTGTGGGGTTTTTGATAAATCCAGAAATTCGAATACTTATCCCATAATTCCTAAAAGCAAAAATCCAGAAAAACCAGAATCCAAAAAATTTTAAATGCTAAAATCCCGTGATTTGAACTGAAAAAAAAGTTTCAAATTGTTTGAAATTAACTCAAATTCTCCTTTTTATTTTTTAATTTTGTAAGGATAGTGAGTTTTTCGGGCTGCTGGAATTTTGGGAATTTGGGTTTTCTGGATTGCGGGATTATTGGGAAAACCATGAATTCGGAAAACCAATTAGGTATCCATAAAAGGAAAAACCCAGAAAGCCCAGAATCCAAAAAATCTTAAATCCATAAATCCCATAATCCAAAATCCCAAAAGTCCAAGAAAATGAGAACAAAAAAATGATTCAATTTTTTTGTAAATTTACAACAAAATTTTATGATAGGTTGTGAATTTTTCCGAATTTTGGAATTCTGGATTGTGTTTTTTTTAAATTGTGAGTGTTTTGAGTTTTTGAGATTTAGTTTTTTGGGATTCTAAAACCAACCCAACTTTTAAAAGTGTAAACTGAGTGAGACGCTTACATATTATGTTGGTTTCGGCCCGTTTTCAGATACTAATCATAAATAATTGGGTTCAACAAAAAGTTGCGTTGGAGGGATTTTTCAATATTTAAATATTAAATTCAATAGATATTAAACCTAATGTCTCATCTTTTTCGAAACATTTTTACTTTTGAAAAAAAAAGGAAAATCACAGTACCTACAGGAATTACATTTTTTTTTCAACCGATTCGTTCTATTTTAAATTCTAAATACGGACCTGAGTTATGATTCTCATTGTGTGTATTCTTAAGAAGGCAAAATATAAAGTAACTGTATAAAAGATAAAAAGGTATGAAGTAAGGGCAGGCAATATAGGTATAGTATATTTTTCAATCCTTTCGCCAGGATCTGAATGAATATGGTAAGAAAAATGAAGACACTAAACTCGTCTGCTTTAACATTATGTGCATGATTGATATGGTCGAGACGAAATTGCATTTGTAACAGAATTTTCTTCTGTGTGTGTCTTTGTGAAATCATCTCTATAATATCTCGACTTCGTTGTAGTCATCGTTATAAGTCTAAGATATTATACATATATATACATATGTATTTGTCGACGACGGACGCAGCTGTCAGGACCAATTCCAGTACGGAAATGAAAAATTTAATCAAATCCATCTGACTAATCAGGCGCACCCGCACACATTTAAACAAATACACATACATACATTTATCCTTATAAACTTCAAGCTCAATATAAAAACGAGGATATTGTAGAACTTTACAGATGGGAACATATATACCTTCCTACATCGTAGAGAATATAAATATAAAAATGACTGATGATTGTTGCATGAGCAGCAAGTGAGTGAGAAATTTTAATTTCAAATATAACCTTTTATACAGAATTTTATAACGTTTTCTATCTATATATCTGTATATCTTTGACTTCAGACGTATATAGTTAGTTTATATAAATGAATATGTTTTGGTATGACGTATATATGTATGTATGAGTATTAAATATTTAATCATTATATTTCTTCTTTTTTTTTTTATAGCTGTCTGTAGTTTGGATTGTGGACCAAATGGCGTATGTGAATCGGGAAAATGCCGTTGTAATACTGGTTGGACGGGTAATCTATGCGATCAGCTACCATGCGATGCCAGATGTTCAGAACATGGTCAATGCAAGAATGGAACTTGTGTATGCTCACAAGGATGGAATGGAAGACATTGCACTTTACGTAAGTACCTTTATAACTACATCATACTAATATTAGATATTCTTATGAATATCAATCAATTTTATTTGAAATTATACATATTGGGAATTTTGATGAAATTCTATTATAGGTACTACGTATATTGAAAATTTTATCATCTTCAATTCTTCAAAAAATGCACCATAGGTTATTATCAATTCAGTTGTTAAAAGTGCACATTTCAAGCAGTTAAAGTTTGAAGAAAAGCCTTAAATGACAGAAACTAAACTAAAACTAAACTAAAAAGTTTCTAAAAGAGTTTCCCAAAAAATGAAAAGACTTACACCTTCAAATTACAACAACGTATATGATTAGTTGAAAAATAAGTGTTAAAAAAAATATTATAACTTTTAATATTAAATCAAAGGAAATTTATTTGAACTGAATTTTGGTTTAAAAGGGTTCGAAATATATTTTAAACCAGCTCAAATTCTCCATATATAAAGGATGTAACATCAACATGTGTACCATGAGGGATCTCGGCCTCGCTGGCAAAGAGAATATTGTTGCTCTAGTCTAATATACGCATGCGCCTATCTATTTGAATAAATAGTTTTCGAAAATCTAAAATGATACTCCAAATCAGTTTTGCCCATTTGGCACGATCGTGCTTTTATGACGCCTGTTGCAGGGTTGCACAAAAAAATTTAATACGGCACGCTGGCACGAGTACGATAACTATGGCGCCAAAATTTGATAACGGTTTTTTGTAGAAGGGACAAAAACAAGCATTTTTTACTATAGGAGGGGGGGGGGTCTACCCCGCCCCGTTTAGGAGGTAGGGGCAATTTTAGAAAAAAATGACTTAAAATGAAAAAAAAATTATTAAAAAACAACGGCAACACTTAATATAAAGTACTATACCGTTTTTGAAAGCCAAAAGTCTGTTCTATAGTCCTAAATTTAATTTAAATTATTTTTGTCAATAGTTTTTGAAAAATTCGCATGCAAACTCAAAATTTTGATAAAAAAATATGAAAAAAAAAGTTTAGACCAATTTTTTTCAGAATTGTGAAATGAAGTGCTAAATTGATTTATTTTGGTCAATGCTACTATTAATTTTGAATCGAAAACAAAAAACCAAATGGTTTTATGTCTTCTAGTTTTTGAGAAAATTGAAAATTACTAAAACTACTTTTTATGAGATTTTTTTGTTTTGCTTGCTTACATAAATACATCAGTTCTAGCATCCAGCATTAAGGCGTATAAACAGTGAAATATGTATGGGGGGGCATGCTGCCCCCCTGCAACCCCCCTGCTTGGGCACAATATAGGATTTGGGGTAGGTGCGAGGTTGGGTGTATGCAAAGTTTTTTTTTGCATTTACAGAATCTGGATTTAAAGAAACTTTGAATTTACCCTTTATATAATCAACTAAATAAATGTACATACGTAGCCCAAAGTTGTCATTGGATGGGTTGATTGTATTCCTACAATTTTTGTACCTTTTTTCTTAGAGCTTTTTTTTCAATTTTCTCAAAAACTAGAAGACATAAAACCATTTAATTTTTTGTTTTCGATTCAAAATTAATAGTAGCATTGACCAAAATAAATCAATTTAGCACTTCATTTCACAATTCTGAAAAAAATTGGTCTAAACTTTTTTTTTCATATTTTTTTATCAAAATTTTGAGTTTGCATGCGAATTTTTCAAAAACTATTGACATAAATAATTTGATTTAAATTTAAGACTATAGAACAGACTTTTGGCTTTCAAAAACGGTATAGTACTTTATTTTAAGTGTTGCCGTTGTTTTTTAATAATTTTTTTTTCATTTTAAGTCATTTTTTTCTAAAATTGCCCCTACCTCCTAAACGGGGCGGGGTAGACCCCCCCCTCCCATAGTAAAAAATGCTTGTTTTTGACCCTTCTACAAAAAACCGTTATCAATTCTTGGCGCCATAGTTACGTACTCTCCCCGGCACGCTTCTCGTATTCCTATTATTTTATTAAAAAAAAGTGCAAATTTTTAAGAAATTTGATGAACATTTTTCCAAATGTCGTAAAAATTGGCAGAAACTTCTAGTTTTTGTCAATACGCAAATAAAGTTAATTAAAGAAATGTTTTTTTGCAAGCCTTGAGGTAGGGCCACTAGAGTAAACGTGGTGCCAAACCGATCCATGGTTGCTCGAATTACTCTGCTGGGCGCAGCGTGCTATGGACGCAGCGTGCTATGCATCGACCAAACCGAACCATTATTTTGGTAATAAATTTGCACGATTGAACGTTGTTCAGGAGCAAGTCTATTCATTCTGAAATGGCAAACTTAACTGAGCATAAATCAAGTGACAGCTGTCAAAAGACCAACTCCGATAAAAGTATTGCCAGATCGAAAACCACACGTCTAAAAAAAACACCCTTTACTTCGAATTCCAGCATCAAACAGATCAACACATTTGATACTCCCTTGATTCTCTTGTCTCCTATCTGAGAGGCAATTTTGTATTGCTGCAATCCGTCTCTGGAATTCACTTCCACAATATTTGGAAAATTTTGGAAATTTTCAACAATGCTGTAAAAAAATTTCAGAACATCAATAATACTTAAAAAAAAAAAACCATAAAATTATTTTGGAGAAAAATATTGTTAGAAAAAAATCTAATTTTTTCTTTTCCGAACCATTTCTACCGTCGTGCAACAAAAGAGAACGAAGTTTTTCTGCCTAAAAACGCATTAAAACTTATCTACGCTGTTCTTTGAGTCATAGCCTAAAGCTGTTATTGGAATTTAAAATGACATCGCTAAATCTATCGACGCGACATTGATTTAAACGCAGATTGATTTTCCTATTTCAAAGCATGCCGTTATAAAAAAAATACTTTTTCTGAATTTTTTTAATTTTCATGATAAATCTTAGCAAAATATTATTTTTCAAGGGTGACCAAAAAGTTTTAGGACCAGGGTGGAAAATTATATAAAAATGGTTATTCCCCTAGCGAAATGGATAAAAAAAACGACGTCAGTGCTAAACAATTTACACATTTGATGCAACAACAACAGCGGGCTTAGCTAAACTCTGCGCTTAACTTAAGCGCACAAAAAAAAACTGTGTTATACCTACGTCCTACATGTTATCTATAGTTTGTTTGAAAACTCCATTTTGTTTTTGTGATGCCTTGCGTCGCTAATCCCCGTTGTCGTTTATTAAAACCAACTTTCCCAGGGATTGCAAAAAGAACGGATCCTATGCCTGTTAATTTTTGGATGGCAACACTGCTCCAAATCCGGTTGTAGACCCCCCCAAAAATATTTTCAAAATATAGATTTGTTGCAGGTTGATTGACTGAACAACTCTGTGAGTGTTTGACCATGAAAGAGACATTTTTGATATTGGTGAAAGAACTAAAGCCTATATATGTTCAAATTTTTTTCTGGAACTGCAAAAAGAAATGCAAGTTTGAAGCCTTACTACAAATCCCTAGCTAAGGTGGTTGCTTAGAAAAGGACTTTCATACTAAATTTAAATTGAAGTCGGTGGTGTACTATGTTTTTTTATTTATTTTTTTCTTAAATGAAGACAAATGTTGGTAAATTTTGAAAATTTGGAGCCCTATGTCAAACTGGTAGTTTAGATACTTGATACTGCTAACTTCACAATGAAGCAGGCAATACAGGGGGTTACATCCCTATTTTATGAACTACAAAATCGAGAATAAAAATGCAAACAAAAATGCAAAAAAGCTGCAAATTCCTGTTGTGGTCCCGTTAGTCTAGCTGAAAATTGTTATGCCAACTTCACAGACGTTAAGAACTGCACTTCATGAAGAAATTAGTTAGAAATCAATAAAGTTATAATTTTCCCATAAACAAAGTTTTAGAGGTGTGAACTTTGTCAAAAATAAATAAATAAACTTGGTGGCGCAACAGCTCATGTCGCCCTATAGTGACTTACAACTCTCAAACATTCTTGTGTGTATAAAATAAAATATAGGAATCTGTGTAACAATCTTTTACAGCGCTATAGCTTTGGATTTTACAAACTCAAAGCTATAGAAGAACAATTTTGCTTCTAATAGCTACTACTATGTTAATTGGGTAGTGATTTATCTACAAGTTCCGACCATTCTTGTGGGTGTGTTATTGTTAAAAATGAATGGGACCTACAGTTTTCTAATGAATTAGAACAGCTAAGGTGAAAGGTACTTTTCCACGACCAGAGATAATCTTTGAGGATTTGTCAATTCCCCGCAAAAGGCAGCAGTAACCATGAAAATATTTCTGTTTTTAGCTTCAAAGCTTGGGAATTGAACCTAAAACCTTCAGCTGCGTGACGGTCCTACGCACTAACCATATTACGCCACAGGCCACTACTCTATGTTGGAATTTAGTTTATGAAAAAATTTCAGTTATTTCATATGAACCAAATCCCAATTGATAATACGTAGGTCGTTTTTTTTAATCATGGTACCAAAAACCATTAGAAATTTAACGAGCATTTTACTCACAGGTAACATTATTAAATAATCATTTTGCATGTCCACGGTGAAAAAATGCAAAAGACAAGTTTATCCTTAAAAAAGCCAACACCCTTTAAAAAAAAAAATGTCACGACTGCCACAACTAAACCGACGACATGAGTTTAAACCAACTCACCATTCTAAAAAGATTAGAACCCTTATCTAAAATGTGTATATTGCCCCAACATTAGCAACATGACTGTCAATTTAAAATACAATTTTACACAATTATTGGCATATTGAATTTTGTAGATGTCATTCCACCATGATATATACATATTACAAGCTATACCTTGACGTATGTATGTGTATATCCCATTACACAATTTATATATATATATTGAAGCAGGACCTATTTAGTTTGGTGGAATTCAGTAGAATTTTAGCACGAAATCAATTTTTCATCGTCTTCATCCCTCTGGAGTTGGTATATACATATATCTGGGGGATAAACATCAGGACTATACACAGACTTATCTGACTCTATAGTCCCCCAAGCTGGGGGCTTCTTGTAACTTTTTTTTTACATTGCCAAAAATGTAAGTTGACACATGTTGTAGGTATGCCAACCACTTCTTAAAAAAAAAAAAAAATTAGAAGGCAGCCTGTCGATGCCTTTTCTCATTCTCTTTGTCCTAGGAGATTTCATTTTTTTTGTATTGGAATAGCTACTAACATTTTGCAGACAAAATATACGTACATTTTCGTATAACGAATTCCTAAAACCAAAAAAAAATAAAAATTGTCAAAACCACGAAAAATGCCAAATAAAAGTCGACAGGATGAAATTCTGCTGAGTATAGTCCTACCAGAAAAAAAAAAATAAAACAAAAATTGGACAGAAACCATCTCTTTTTGAAAAGTTTATGCAGTAATCGCGAAAAAAATATCTAAAAACACCATCAAGTTGTTGTTGGTATATAGATTTTTTCTGTTCTATCTGATATTTTGTGGAACAAGCAAAAATGCTGGAACGGCACCTTAAAAAACACAACAACAAAAAAAATCAGTAACGAGCCTAGAAGTTATTTTCGTTTTTGTCGATGTGTTTTACAGGGCATTCCTCTTCTCTGGAATTTTGTTTCTTTTTTTTTTTCGCAGCGACATGATACATTTTTGGTTGATCTAATTTTTTTTCACTGACATTTTGTGAGGGTAGTACTTTTTTTTTTTTTTTTTTTTTTCCTTTTAAAATTTTGCAATTCATTTTGCAACAAGCTATGCCAGTGACATTTTATAGGTTTTCCACTTTTTCACAATATTTATGTTTCAGTATAAATATGACCACAGGTCATAATATTATTATACTTTGGTTTTTTTGAATACATGAGTTTAAAAAATGTCAACCTAAGGATAATCTAATTTACAAGATATTTTCTCTACAATATCTATAGATATACATATTTTTTTTTTGTTTTTCTTTGTTTGCCTCGTATATATGTAGGTTTTAATTCTTATTTCATGTTTTATTTTAACATTCACATTCATTTTTGTGTTAATATGTTCATATAAAATTAAGTAAAAAAATAAATATATCTTTGAACAGTCAAAATTTAGTATGTGCAAATTTAGAATTTTTGGTTTAAAATGATCTACTACATAAATTTTTAAATAAAAAAAATACACACGCTTTTCGGTCTCTTGGTTTAAAACCATAATTTGCAATGTTATGATATGTAGCGTTAAACAAAAACTGTGCAACAATTAAAAAAACTAAAAATGGATTAAAAAAAATATATATATAAAAAGCAAAATAAAATTATAAGGAAGATGTGGTATTATTTATACTACTTAAAAGTACCTACTAGATTTGTTACAAAATTAGTCCAGTTATTCACAAGATACACGGCAATAACCGAAAATATTGCAATTTCCCCCAAAAAAAAATGTTAAATTTCATTTTCTAGATTATTTGAATAGTTTTGCAAAAATCTGAAACATTTTATCAAATTAGTTTAAATCGTTTTCGAAAAAATTTTAAAATACCAAGATCTTTATTGGACAGCTGTAGCCGTCCTATAGATGAGCTAAAACAAAAATTCGATATTTATTATTATGTTCTCGAGTTCGATATACAGTTGATGAATTCTAGAGATGCCACGAATATTCGCCCACTATTCGGCATTCGGCCTATTCGGCCTATATTTTTGATATTCGGTATTCGGCCGAATAGTTCACAACATTAGTAATTAAAATCTACTAATGGTAAGTTGTGGTGAATAAAAACTACTTTTTTGGCATTCGTTGGTAGCAAACGATTACGTCTATTTCCGTAAACAATTCCAGCTTCTGAAAATAGTCTCTCACTATACACACTAGTACCAGGAGAAGAGAAGTAGATTTTAGCACACGTGGTCAAATTGGGATACTGTTTTGTGTTTTCTGACCACCACTTGTAAGGGTCTGCCGTCCCATCTTGGCGAACAGTTAAATAAAATTCTATTTCGTTTTCAATAGCATGTTATAATATGTCAAAAGTCACGTAGGAGATAGATACACATCGATGGCCGAATGTTCGGCTGCCGAATATTCGGTATTCGGCCGACGAGTGTAGCCGAATATTCGATATTCGGCCGAGTCACTATTCGCGGCATCTCTAATGAATACATAAATACAGACACTCAGACCGTGATAAAAAGCACTATTTCAGACTTCTCCACCATCGTTAAGTTGAGTTTTATTATCCTCTTTATAGGCAAGTAAAAATATGTCTGCTTGGTCGTGTTTCAATCATGAACTCTTCATTGGAGAGAGGTCCTTATTTTATCCATAGTTCTATCAAAAAAGTAAAAATGGATCTAAATGAAGGCCACTTCATTTTTGTCCAGAAAATTAAATCAAAAATTTCAAATAATTTGTATCTAAATAATATGTAGGTGCTTATGTACTTTTGAAAAATTAATGAAAATTTTAAGACTTCTGAAGATAAATATTGCTATCGCAAGACTCTTCCGGCTCCTCAAGGCTCCCTGGGACCTATAAAACAACGTGACAAGTACTTTTCGGGCATGATAATATTACAAGTGGAAATTCTTTGGCTTTGTTTTTTTCTGTAACAAATAGTGACAAGTTTGATAAGTGTAAACAATTTTTTTTTATATGGATAACACAACACGATTTCTCAAAAAATTGAAATTCACTTGTAAAATAAAGACTTTCCCCACAAGTACAAGTTAATACTGTAAGACAATTCCAACTTGTAAATTTGTCAGAATAAATAAATTTTCCTGACTTGTCCACATAGTTGGACAAGTTCATTAATGAAGGGTCATTAATTTTTCGGTTTCGAAAGTAAAGCTAAATAAAACAAACACAGCTATATATTTTTGATGAAAATTTTATTTCATTATTAAGTTTGGACTTTGTCATTAAGTGTAAAAAAACAATTTCATTTAAATGACCGCCTCGAGAAGATTCGCAGCATGCGATTCTTTTGAGGTAATTTTTAACCACTTTTTCGCACATTTCCGGTGGAATCTCGGCCATAACAATTGAGTAATGTTGCAGGGTTTTAATGCGTCTAGAGTTCGGGGATTATTCGCGTATTCGGTCTTTTGCATAGCCTCACAGAAAAATATCTACCATTGTCAAATAGCATGATCTTGGTGGCCAATTGACGTCGCCAAAACGTGAAATCAAGCGAACAGGAAACTTCTCACGCAATAAAGCCATAATTGATTGTGCTGTGTGGCTTGTTGCCCCGTCTTGTTAGAACCACATATCGTCCAAGTCATGATCTTTAATCGCCGGCTAAAAAAAATTGGTTATCATTGGACCATATTGCTCCGAATTGACTGTCTGCCCATTGGTGTCTTCGAAGAAATACGGACCAAAGACACGGACCAACAGTCACTTTGTCTGGATGCAACGGCACCTCTTCGATCACTTGTGGGTTTTCATAGCCTCATATGCGGCACTTTTGTTTGTTTACATACCAACCGAGTGAGAAATGTGCTTCATCGCCGAAGAAAATGTTGTTCGAAATATGCGCGAAAAGTAGCTAAATTTGAATCACCACTTTTGTAGTAAGTTTTAATAATTTTAACGCGTTGTTGGATTATTAAGTGATCCATTATCGTAAATGGCAAACATTCAACTAATATTATGACACATCAAATGACAGCTGAGTTTAACAGGTGTCAAATGCCAGCGCTTCCAACTAGAAACCACGAAATGATAACCCGTTATAATGCAACTCTGTGTGCGAGGTTATTATAAAAATGAATAATATATTTTTTGAAATTCATTAATAAATAGGTTTACAAAAAAATTACAACAACAAAAAATAAAAACGAAAATAAAAAAATATATCGTACACCTCTATTACGGTTGTCAATTATCAATTGATAGTTAATAAATTTTTAAAATCGATGGTAAAAAACCTAATTGATGCAACTTTTGATCATTGAGAATTGTGCAGAACGTTGTGAATTACAAAAAAGTTGATATTTATCACGGAATAGTTGATCAGATTTTAGGGAAATTGAGTTTAAATGTACCAAATTAAATATTTATCAACTATCAAACAATCGTAATAGGGGTGATACAGTTTTTTTTTTCCTAGCTAGAATGGAAATTACGTCTTTTATTTTTGTGGACCTTTTTGGCATTTTGGCAGAATCAAATAATTCCAGTATCTGAATTTGGAGCCAAATTTTGTTGTGCAAAAAAAAAATTGTAGCTCAAATCCTTTTTTTATAATTAAAGTTTCCGCTGAAATAAGTCTGACGCAGACAAATTCTAAATTAATTCGAATTAATTTTTTGAAGTTTATATGTAGATATTATATTCTCATAAGTTGCAGCTGAAACCCCGATTTTGTAGCCTAAACTTTTTTTTGCAATGTTCAAGTTACCGCTTTTAAAGCTTTTTTACTGAATTTGTAACTTTTTAAATGCTAAAAAAATATTTTTTTAAGCTTTTATGGATATTTTTTTATTTCAAATTAAAATTTAAAAAATGCACTCAAAAACTATCCATGAAAGTTTAAAAGTAACAAAAATAGCATTTATTTCCAGCTACAAACTGAGATACCAACATTATTTTTTTCCACCGAAAAGTACCTGCCAATGAGGGACGTATGGAAATAAGTAAGAATTAATCTGCAACTTCTCGACTTGATCATGGTTAAGATCTCGAACTCGTCACTGATTTTGATTTCGACTTGTCACTTTGTGTTACAGAATTTTTGGTACAAGTTTTTGGGTTTTGCTTATAATTTGTCATTTACTTGTCACATTGTGGAGGGAATTTTAAATTCCTGACAAGTTTTATAGATTGATCAGTATAATGTTACAGAACTCAGAATAGACTTGTCGGACAAGTATATAATTGTACAAGTGAATTAAGACTTGGCACGTTGTGATACAGGCCCCAGTAATAGGAATAGAAATTAATTTTTACTTTATCTGAAGTGTTGTATTCAAATTTTCTTGTTAAATAAAATCTTCTCTGTCAAATGTTATCAAAATTATTTTTTTAAAAAACCTTGCGAATTTCATATACGAGAATTCAACTGTCCAGCATCGATGTATGTGTTTGGTCATGAATGCTTTTCCTAACCAGGAACACTTTAATTTTTTTTATTTCAACTTGGTTGGTTCTATAGATTCATTTTTATTTTTATTTTTGTTTTTTTTTTTTTGTATACATATCTGCTATATAAAACAATTTTCTCTTAAACTTTTAGCTGGCTGTGAAAATGGTTGTTCCCGACATGGTCAGTGCACTCTGGAGGATGGTGAATATCGATGTGATTGCATTGAAGGATGGGCTGGTTCAGACTGTTCAATTGCACTGGAAATGAACTGCAAGGACAATATTGATAATGATAACGGTAAGAGTAGATACATACATATATTGCACTTATAAAATTTATTATGACTTTTGGTTGAGATTATATTATTGAAGTTAGTTTTGGTCAGAGAAAAAAAAAAGTTTTTCAATGATTTTCATTATGAATAAGCTAGTACCTATAGTATGGTATAGGGAGGTACATTATTATAAAAGTTTTTTTTTTTAGATTTAAACTTAAAGTAGTGGAGTGGGGGGCACCTTTGAACATTTTTTTGGTTTAGAGCTTCCAAAAAACCAGTGTGATGAAATTATTGGCTCGTAAGTTATCGGCACTTCGAGGAATCGATTTAAAGTTTTTAACCCATTTAAACCTATTTTGATCAAATTTTATAAAGATTGATATTTTATTTTTATTAAAACACAAACTTGGTCCTTGTGAGCAGCACTTTTTAACGGAAGTATTTATAATTATTTGAAACAGTAAATAATATAAATTTAAGAGCATAACTGTTGAAGAAAAAAATAAACTGTATGAATAAGTTAATTATTAAGAGCTGAATATACAAAAAAAAAACTTTAATTGGGTATAACTCCTTTTTAAGGTATAACTCTGCACTATATAAAAAATAGACTATTGGAAAAAAAATAGATTAAAACAAAAATTTTGACTGAAAAAGTCTCGATTGAAGCTTTAATTTTAATATATCCATCTATCTTCCGAAGAAAAATTTTACAATTTTTAACTGTTAGTTTTACATCTGTTCAAAGGTTCGCCGACCGTTTCGTTCATAGCTGCCACAACATGTTAAGCAACCCAAAATTCGGCCATACTTATTAAACCTAAAATATTAATTATCAAGAACTTTACCTTTATGTTAATCAAAATGCAGGTGTGAATTTAATAATAATTTTTCAAAAATGAAAAACCTTAGCAAAAAAATTTTAAACTCTTACAAAAAAAAATTTACAAAAATACAATTTACGCATAAAAACTGCATATTTAGCTATATTGTCAGATGAACTTAAGAGACGCAAATTCGTTGACTTGTAAAGATATCGGAATTGCCATGTTTAAAATTAATTTTAGGCTTTGAAATATTTTTTGTTAAGATTTTACTAACCATGTTCAAAGGTACCCCGCGTTGAAAGGTGGGTGGGATGGCGCATATATGATAAACAAGGGCAAGCGAAGTTAAGCACATGACCACTAGCGAAATAATGATAATAACTAGTAAACGTTTGATACATCCACTTAAACTTCTTCACTTGTGCCAAAAAAATTTCAGAAAAACAACGCTTCATATTTTGAAATATTTGAAATAATAATAAGTAATTTATCGGGTGAGATGGTATGCGGCCATAGTACACAAAAATAAAAATGTGTGAAGTGGAATGCGCCAACTCACCCTCAAAAAACTGCACCATCTCCCCCTCTTTGTCATATTACATTATTCTAAAGCACAAAATAACACCCGTTGCCACTTTTACAAAATTCAAATAGAGAGTTCATAGACAATACTTTTTTGTATGTATTGATATACATATCATAGACATCCAAGCAACAATCGACTTACAAAAAAAAACCGAAGCAAAAAAGAGTGCAAAAAAATTTTTCGAAAAAAATACCTACCTGGTTTTAATTTCAGATTTTTTTCTTTTTTTGCAATACAGACAAATCGGCAAATACTGGCTACTTCGATTTAAAATCATAAAATGCATACAAAAAAAGTTTTAAAAGTTTTGATTGAATATTAAATGTACGAGATATTAAAGGTGCGCCATCTCCCCCGCTGCGCCATCTCACCCGCTATGAGGCGAGCATAAAAATTATATTTTAAGATTTCGGATTTGAGATTGACTTTTGTAGACTCAATAAGCAAAGAAAATTTATAAAATTTTTTTAGTAAATTTTTTTCTTATAAACTAGTACGACTTATATTTAAATTTAATCGACAGATTCCTACACCTTAACCGTCAATTATAGACAGTTCGGTTTGGGTTGGGACTTTTGGTGTATAATTTTCATTACCAATAAGATGAACACTTTATTCTCAACATATTTGTTTACTTTTTCTTTGCCTTTAGTTCCTTCTGAACAATACTTTTGGGCGTGTGTTAACTTGTTATGTAAATAATAATTAATGTTTTTATTTATAACTATGTATATTTTCTTTTCTTCTTCAACCAAATATTGATGCTCGAAAAGATAAACAATTTGAAAAGATGAACGGGTCCTGTTTTATATCTGTTCATCTTTTCGAGATTCTACTCTAACGTATTAGCAAATGCATTAAGCTGCAATAACTGAAATTTCATGATGCGTATAAGGTTATGTTATTTTCGTGAGGGACAAAATTAGCCGATTGATAATTCTCTAGGTTTTGTGATTCCTTAAAAATCTATATTTTCTCATTCGAATACAAAATGGAATTTCAGATTTATCATATTACCACTCCTGAAAGTATGCAATTTCGGGTTTTCACGATTATCCAAGTTTTACGGTTGAAATTTCCAATGTTTGGCTCCATATTGTCTCTATACTTGGTTTAATACGAATCCAACAAAAAAATCTTCACGCAAATCGGATGATTTTGGGCCGAGTTATGCGCGTTCAAATAACAATTAGATTTATTGCTCATACGCCATACATTAATTCGACGAGAAGAATTCAACTGTGTGAATAATTACAGACCTTTTAGAAAATAATATCTTCAAACAAAAAGAATAACGTATTAATTCATATAAAATGGGTAAACATTATAAATTCAGTCCAAAATTGAAAAGAGTTTAATTTTGACTACCCATTACTAAATATGCTGCTTGGAGGTAAACCATGATATTATTATTTGGTAGTTCTCTTTGGAAAAAAACATATATAAGTAAAAACAAAACCAAATGATATTAGTCCAGTCAATAAACCCATAAAAACAGCCCAATTAGAAAATAATCGCCGGAAAGCTGGATTTTAGTATAGGTATATATAGCCTCCGCATGGTGTTTTCTTCGAAAAATTAAAAGTTTAAAAATCATTTATTCAAAAACTAAGCACTAAAAATTTTCAATATTTATGGTCAATTTTCCCCTCCCACCTAAAGGGGTGGAAAAATACATTGAGCCGATATCTTAAAATCATCTTCATATATTTTACCGACACCAAAAAAAAATTGATTCTTTTATCACAAAATGCAAAATTTTTGAACCAAGCTGCCAAACTGTATAGATAAAAACCCTTAACAATTCTGATTGGTTTATTTCGAAAACGGTAATTTTATGAGAAAAAGTATGTTAATATTTTTTGTAGGAAATTTTCCAAGCTACAAATTATTTGTTAACATTTTTTTTGTACAACTTACCATTTGGAAGTTATTCATGAAAAACCATTTTGGGGGGCCTTCAACCCCCGTAATATTGTAAGCGGTGCTCATATCGATGGGGACTTTTGACAGTTTTCCAATAACGCCATGAAGAGGCTATATATACTAAAATCCAGATTTTCGGCGATTTTTTCCGAGTCAAATGTTTTATTGACTGGACTATATAAATGGATGAATTTCAACCTTAAATATGCTATTACATAAACCAACAAAAAAAAAAACCTCTTTGCAAGTTAAATCATTTCAAAAGACTTTTATACAAAATCCGGCATTCATATTTGTCAATATACCCTCTTCAAAAAATCCTCTGCTCACACAATAACATAATATAATATAACTATAAGAATCCTCTTTCCAAAAAACCACAAAGAAAATAAGCAATCTTCTATAAGCCTTTTCACTTTATTCTTCAAATCATTGTTAAAAGGATTATGTAGTACATGCCACAGACAATATGCCTTATACACTTTATACCAGACAACCAACTCTTGCGGATACGGATATCTTAAGTTTCAATTGGTGCGAGACTTTTCAAAAACCTTAACACAAAAACAACACAGCGAACGAAGTGCATATACATACATATACAATAAAATAAGAATTGCACAAACACACATACATACATACATACATACGAGTATCTATAAGTGTTCATTTCTACCTACCTTTTTTCTTGAGTATATATTGTACGATTGGCATTTATTTCCTTAACATTCCTTGAAAAACCATCATCAACCCCACAACCCTACCACCCTTTTACCATGGCAGCACAGCAACAACAAGTTCCCGCATTCCTCGCTATACAATTCCTTGAGTGCATTCTCAATAAGCGATGTCAAGCACAGTTGGGGACCTCGCCGCCACACCGTCCTGAATGGGTTGGAGAACCTGCATTTAAATTGATTTCAATTTTGGTTTCCTCCCCTCACTCGATGAATAAACGTACAAGTCGACGGAACCGCTACCGATGACAAAACAATAATACAAAAAAAAAAAAACACAACACGTTCACTCACACCTTTTGAATTAGCCCTCGAAACTTAATGTTTGACATCTTTCTATTCCGACAAAAAAGGGGGGTTGCTTTCGATGTATGTTTAAGATCCGCTATCTATATCTCTGGGGTTTGTGCTCTTCAAACTGAAAGTGTCAGGTGGGAAAAACAAAACACTCACAATATTGAAGGACCCTAAGGAGTGTGTATACATCACACCATACCACACCACTCTATATGCGCATGCATATATACCCCATTCAAGCTAAAACACAACATGACAATAAGAAGCTGCTTCTTATCGGAGGTCGAGGATCCTTCAAAGGATATATATTCAAGGGTTCATCGATTGCGGTGCTATTCATTATTTCTTCCAATGGGCTCAATATACACGTCGTCGTCGTTGTGTTTTTGGATACAGTTTTTGTTTGAGGTCGCGGATATTGGGAAAGATGGAACAACAATTTCTTCCGGCTTCCAACACATACATATGAGGTCAAAGAGAGGAGATTCTAAGGCGAACCCAGTTTTATATATGTATATACATACCAATTAACCAAAAAGGATACTCATCGCTGAACGATTTACAGCACTATCATGATAGAAGCAAGACATTCAGTGGTGAAAAACTATACACTATACTAGAAAATGCTATATGTACATTGTACGTACCTACTGAAAAACAGCACTAGGGGAGACTTGTTCGCTTGCTCTTGAACGAACTCGAATACCTAAGGGAAAACCATCAGAGAAGTGAATTCCTTTCATTCCATTTTGCACTGTGTGTCAATAGCGAACAATTTTCTTCCCGAGAGGTACCTAGTATATACCTATACCTATATATACAGAATGAAATTTGTTCGGAAATGGAAAATTTTCTGAATAGCAGAGTTGTTTCCTTCACTTTTGTGTTTTTTGTGTATTTGTTTGGTTGGGTTGGTGCGGGAACTCTTACTTATTTTTTTTTTTTTCTTTTATTTTTTTATTCTTTACTTAATTTTCGTTTTTGCAAATGCTGAAAGCCCACAAGGACACAAAAACGGATTCTCGTTTGCTGCTGCTGTGAAACCTTCAAGTCGCCTAAGTTTTCCGAAATCCATTTAGAAATACTCCTATCAGCATTTCAGTTAGTGAGCACACAAAATAGTATATACCTACCTACTATATGTATCTACAGAAAAGTCTTGGCACTTGTGGGAGTCGAAGGCAATACGTAAGGATGAATGTTTCCAATGACGACTGCAACAACGACTAAGACTTTTTTTTTGTTTTTTTTTTTCTACTTTTTTTTTTGATATATCGAATATCCTTGTTTATTCTGCTTTCCATTTTGTTTGCACACAATTTGAGCACAAAGCGAGTTTCAGTTGTCAAATAACACAACACATTGCAATTTCGATTTTAAATTCGCTTGGATTGCTCCTCGTTTATATACCACCAACGGGACCATTCAGGACCCAAAGAAATAGGTTCTATGTATGTATGTATGTATACGGGTGTGCGCGTTATGTCAGTGAAACATGATTTCGTTCTCATGCTCTAGTAGGTTTCTACCATTGAAATGACTTAACTAAAAACAAGCACGATTTGGTATTCATGGTTTTTAATCATTCGACCACAACGTGCTCACAATCACAATCACAATATATACACATAAATGTCGTGGTCAATTTTATGAAGGATCTTCAAACGAATAACCACAATTATTGTTATCGATTATTAAAATATTATTGGTATACCTTAGTGTACATATACATATTTTATTTTATTAAACATCGGTTAGGTAGGTAGGTAGGTAGATAAAAATTGCGGCCACCGGAACAAACTAGCTCAGTGATTTCAGTAGCGTTAGATTACGCCGTCTTAAAACCATATAACTCGCTTGACCTATGGCTGAGAAATTAATTGTTTGAGTTACGGTCGTGGTAATTAGCTACAGATATTCATCCTAGAGCCACCTCGTCGCGTTGAGGAAACGGACAAAAATCCTTGATATTTACCCCAGAAAGTACATCGTGGTCGTTAAAAAAAGCCATACCGAATGGTTGCGCTATCAAACACATTTTTTAAGCATTGTTAAGTTTGTTTTTTTTTTACTTCAATTTAATTTTTTGTTTTTTAGAAATTTTAATGTATTTTTAGGTAAAAAATTATTAAGTATTTTTAAGAACACATATTGGGCTTTCATAAAAATTAAAAAAAAATTATACTTATTAACGTGTTTTTCTGAAAAAAAAAATCATATCGAAGTCAAAAAAACAACCTAAAAATGCTTAAAAAATATATTTGAAAATAAATTACGGGAAAACTGTTATCCACACAAAAAAAGTTGTATGGTAGATACAAATTTCTAACTGTTCTTGTTTAAATTTTCAAAAAAAAAATAAAAAAACCGGTTGTAGTTTGGCAAAGTTAGATCCACTCAAATGAAAAAAGAATAAAAATCATAAAAACCGTTATAAGTCGAAAACGAAGCGAAAACGAGAAAATTAGCTCTTAAGTTTTTCGACTTGAAATTACCTCAGGAACTCTATGGTTTTCTTCTGGAGTGATGATTTCGGGTAATCCTATATACATACACTTTACAGTAAAACCCTCTTAAGTGAAACGGCAAAATGTCACAGTCTTCCTTTCACTTAAGGGGGTTTTTCACTTAAATGGATTGAAAAATTCCATAAATCTAGAAAAAAAAAAAGAATTTATCTATCAAAACCTATTTTGAAAAAAAGTCGATTTTTAAAAACTTGGAATCGAAAAACTTTTTTAAGAGATTTAAAAAAGAAATTGTTACTTAAACCAAAACTAACGGTACAACCTATTATACAACCTTAAAAAAAAATATATGTTCGTGAAAACGTCTTGTACAATTTTCTTAAAAAATATACCGTTTTCTGAAATTATATGTAAGATATGATATACTTTCTATTACTAATAGTTTTACCAATAATCGTGCATATATCGCACCCTTAGAATGAAAGTGACCTAACTCAAAATTTCTGTAACTTCAGATTTTTCAATAAACTGTCCTTTAAAAGCGAAATGGACTCTAAAACTAGGTTGTAAAAAAGATGAAAAATTTATTAGTTAGGTCACTTTCATTCTAAGGGTACCTCCATTAGAACATTTCTTTTTATTTTTGACTTTCTTATTATCATTGTAAAATAAATAATATTCCATATCAAAATTTTCAAAAAAAAAAAACATTTTTGCAAAAAACTTCAAAATTATTTTTGGAAAATTATATACATTTTCCAAAAATTGTTTTAACGATTTAGAAATTATTCTTTCATAAATAATGATTTATTAAAATAAAAATGTGAGTTTTTAAAAAATTTAATCAAAAAAAAAAGAAAAATAAAACATTTTTCTACCAATATGGGTACTTAGAATTTTGTTCAAATATTATACAAATATTACCCTAATGTCCAATTTTTCATAAACAAACACTAAAAGCACTTTTATCAAAAACCCTCTTAAATTTTATCAGGCCTTTAAATATTTTTAGTTTCACCAATCATATAAAAGGGAAATTTCAGGGAAATTTTTGTTAAAATCGAGTTCTCTTCGATGTATGAGAAAAAATGAGAAAGCATTATGTATTGAAACAAATGCCAAGAATTGCAAAATGTAACGGCACACTTTTTCAAGATCAAAAATAAGCATTGGGCCGCTGCCGAAAGGTTTTTATAAAGTGAGTTTCAATTTAATTTAATAATGAATGCACATATAATGGGTGATTTTTTAGCTGGTTTGGTTTTGGCAACACTGGTTTTGACAGCTGACGTGTGTTTAGTACCTTGTGTCACTGTCAAACAGCTTCAGTTTGGTGTGCAATTTAACCATGGATCGTCTTACAAATGAACAACGCTTGCAAATTATTGAATTTTACTATCAAAATTCGTGCTCGGTTCGAAATGTTCGAAAATGAAAAATTGTGTTCAGCGATGAGGCTCATTTTTGGTTGAATGGGTACGTAAATAAGCACAATTGCCGCATTTGGAGTGAAGATCAGCCAGAAGCATTGCAACAGCTACCAATGCATCCCGAAAAAGCCACTGTTTGGTGCGGTTTATGGGCCGGCGGCATTATTGGGCCATATTTCTTCAAAGATGATGCGAATCGCAGCGTTACTGTCAATGGTGAACGCTACCGAGCGATGATAACAAACTTTTTTTTGCCCGAAATGGAAGTTCTTGACTTGCATGATATGTGGTTTCAACAAGACGGTGCCACATGCCACACAGCACGCGAAACAATGGCGCAATTGCGAGGCGAGTTTGGTGAACAGTTAATTTCACGTTTCGGGCCGGTCAATTGGCCGCCTAGATCGTGCGATTTGACACCATTAGACTATTTTTTGTGGGGGTATGTCAAGGCTAATGTCTATAGGGACAAGCCCGCTTCGATTGACGCACTGGAAGCCAACATCCATGCATTCATTCGTGAGATACCGGCCGATATGTGTGAAAGAGTATGCCAAAATTGGACTCAGCGGATGGGCTATCTGAGACGCAGCCGCGGTCAACATTTGCATGAAATTATCTTTAAACATTAAATTGCAAGGTTCAAACTATCGATTCAAATAAATATTTCATTCATTTTTTCGAATTTTTTGTGTTTTTTTTTTTTTTTAAAGTTCTAAACCTCTTAAAAAATCACCCGTTATAAAAAGAAGTGAAAGAGGCAAAAATTACACAATCAATATCGTCATAGTCGGAGAATGGATTGCTATGAACCCAGAATACTCTTGAACAGCGAATTATAGTATGTGTTCATCGTCGGATGAAGACGACCAATCTATTATTCTAAATAAAAAGCAAATCAATAAAATATTATTATTAACATGCAAAGTCGAAATTTGTTTACCTATTCATTTTGTATCTCAAAAAAATGAAAATTAAAATGTTTCAAAATTTTTTCTGCAAATGTCAGCTGATATATCCACTGCATCTGATGACGTTTCAATGACACTTTTAAAATTTAATGGTTCAAAAATGGGCATTTAGTTTATAAGGATGTTTAAAAGCTTGTTTAATTTAAAAGTGCTTGGTGAAACCCAAAAATCCCATTTTAAGGTTCAGAAGCCTGTTAAATGTTTAAAAGTCTTTCGTGAAATCGGCCATAAGTCTCTTTTGCAATTTTTCGACTTTTAAAGTTCATATCGCGATTTAAAGATGTTTATGAATTTTTTTTACAAAAATATAACTTTTCATACTTCAAAAACCTATCGACTTAAAAAAATACAACTCATTTCGCATTTTCGTTTAGAAATTGGTGTTTTAATCCTTACAAAAACTTACCCTCTTTCCAACCTATTTTAAAATTGTCATTTCGATCTAACAAAGAACACAAAAAACAATTTCTTAGATCCCGAAAATAAAAATAAGTTTTACCTACAGTGGGACTTAAAATTGTGAAAAATCAATGGTTTTATTTATAAACGTTGTCTTACTTTAGACAACTGTCCAACTGTGGAAAATGTGTTCCAAAACCTTGTTTATTGAATTGTCTTATAGCTGCCTAACTTAGACACAAGATTAGATTGTCTTAACCGTGAATAATGTGATATTTATTTTTATTAAATAAAGCATATTTCAACCAATTTGAAAATAGTTAGACAGTGTCTAAGTAGACAAAAATCTAATAAATACGACTGCAAATGTTTGTAAATTAAACAAAAGCAATTTTAATAAATCCCAGTACAGAGATTTATAATAACATTTATAAAACAAGTCTTGGATTTTTAAATTTCTCATTTGACTTTTTCGTCTTACTATTACATGTGCTGAACTATTTTGATTTTGACATTGAGGAACCGATTTCTACCTTGAGATTTCAATTTCTTAAGCTTCGGTTTGTTGTCTTTTATTAGCTAAAGTTCTGTTTGGCAAGAAGGAGAGAAAGTGATTCCTAGAACAAGTTTTGTACTCATTTTAAAACTACCGAGACCGACTAGAATTTAAATAATAATAATATTGTTCTGATTTAATCAGGAGATTTAAAAAAATAAAATAAATAAATACAACATAACTAATCTATTTATTTATTTATTTTGTTTATATTGAAGATGGAATGACTGATTGTTCCGACAGTGAATGTTGTTCACATCCAGCATGCTCCGAACATATCATGTGTCTATCATCAAATGATCCAGTTGAAGTACTTCTACGCAAACAGCCTCCATCAGTGACGGCTTCATTCTATCAACGAGTTAAATTTTTAATTGAAGAAAACTCTGTTCAATCATATGCTCACATGGATGAATACAGCGAAAAGTAAGTCAATCAGTTTTCATTTTTCTTATACCATATTTTATTCGAAATTGATTAGAATTATTAAAATATATTTATTCGTTAATTCGTTTATATAACGAAAGCAAAATTAAAAATATTCATATCGAACAAAAAAAAAAAAAAAGTTAAATAAAAAAAAAAAAATCAGGAAAAAATATATTTTTTTTATTAACTTTATAAAAATGCACCTTAGTTATAATAATATAATCAAGTATTTAATTTTATAAAATAAAATTAATAAAACAAAATATTTTAAATGGTGCAATGAAGAGAAAAAGCTCAAATTTAATTTTAAGTTTTTGATTATATTTGTTTTTCTTATATGAAAGTGAGTAATATTACTTTTTTTTTTTGAAAAAAAAAACACATTTAATATCAAACCCTCAATCACATCCTTTCAATCCTGCCCGCTCCCCTCAATGTTGTCTATCATTTATTTTCAATCGAATAAAAAAGATTGTTTATATTTAAATAAAAATTAAAAAAGAAAAAAAAAAAACAAAAAACACAAAGTTGAACCTATTTACACAATAAAAAAAAAACTTAATTATTAAAATGTATTCTTTTGCTTTTGATTTAATTTTAAATAATTTCTTGTTGGAATAAAATAAAAAAAAAATTAAAATTAAAAACAAAATTATTTCTTGTTATTTGAGCTTTTTCTTTTCTTGCCTTTGCATTAGGAAAGCAATTGACATTTAAATTTATTTTTATGTGTTTTATTTCATGTGTATTATTTTTTGTTTTTTATTATTGTTTAATTTTGTGTTTAAAAATAGGTTCAAACAAATGAGGATCTTTAAAATAAATATAAATCAAATACAGAATGATAGCACTTCATTGAGTATGTGTGTTGTCTAATGTTTAACCTCCTTGTGTTCGTCTTACCCCTCTTCATGAGCATATAAAAAAAATACTAAAAATAAACGTAACAAATATACAAAAAAAATAATCTACGACAAAATTTATAAAAATATACAAAAACAGGATTAAAAAAAATTATTTATTTTTAATTTTATTTAATTCTTATAATTAAGGATTTTATTTTTTTTTTTATGACTTATTTAAGAAGAAACAATAATTATCGAATTTTATGCAAATCGTTTAGTCAACCTTTTTGCGTGTTATTTTATTTCAGAGATAGTTCCTATCTTTAGTCTAAAATAAAAAAAGTCCTTTATGCTTTATTTGCTTGCGATAATTTTGTTCGTTTTTTTTTTTTTTTATTAATTTGTGTGATCCTTTCATTTTAGTTTTAGTTTTGAAGAATTGTGTAACACTTTCGTTTTTAACTTTCAATTTAGAGATTTTTTTTGTTTCAATATTATATATCTTGCCCCCAAATGGGCCGATGAACATCAACAAGACTTCGTGTGTCCTTTTTTGTTGTTGTAATTATTTTCTTTTCAACAAGTTAATTGTAAAAAAAAACAAAACTCTAATTTTCATATATAAATGCAGAGTGTAAAGAAATATTAAACAACTTTAATAAGCTTTACAAGGAATTGAAACAACTTTCGTACCATCACAATAATAATTGCAGTTTACTAATATTTTATATAATTATAAACAAAACTTGAAGGACACTTCTTGTATCTCTAACACTCTTTTATAGAGAAAAAATTAAATTTCATTTGATATATGTACTAACATACTTATATAAGCAAGAGTGCAGCGTGTGAGTGTTTTGTATTTGTCTTAAATGTGTGTCTTTTTTATTTTTATTTTTATTTTGTTTTTTTTTTTTTAATTGGAATTTAAATATTTTTATTTACATTTTGTTTGTTTTATTTTTTTTTTTACAAAATTTTACTTGAAATGACTGATCTAAACCAATGTACAAAAGAATACTTTTGTTTAAATTGTCTCTAATTAAATAGAAAAACAATCACATTAAGTGATAAAGCTAAATAACAATTTCAAGACTATTTCAAGGCTATTTGCTGTGTCAGCAAAATATTTAAAAAAAAAATCACAAATAAACCTTAGGTTATTCAAACTTAATTTTTCTTTAATTTCATTAAATACAATGATCTTTTTCGTTTCCTCTTTTAAACTGACATAGCTCTTAGGCATTACAAACAAACAAAAAAATCAATTTCTATATTATAACAAAATAAAACATAAAAATGCAAAATTTTGTGTTGTTTACTTAACTTTTTTCCTTTTAATTTTTGTCCTGTCTTTTGTGTCCCTGTTGCTGTGGCTCGAAACTTCATGTTATGTGACAAAATCAACTGAATTAACCATAAAAATAAAATATTCGAAATACTAACAAAAATATCATGCAAAAAAAAAAACTTAAATAAAAAATCAAAATAATCACCAATAGTCTATTCTGGAGTTCCTTTACACCGTGGTAAGTCTGAATGACTGTTACAGAAAAAAAAAAAACAACTCAATCGAACACAATTTATAATAATTATTTGAATTTAAAAAAAAAATGAAACCAATACAAACAGTTACACCTTTTGTGTTTAAGTTTAATTAAAACTGCCGGTAAAACGAAATAAATTTTTAACGCACGATTTTCACAATCTTATATTTTTTTTTTTTCAATTTTAATTTCCCTTCTTGCATCCAATGTACAGAAAAATTCTCACAATTATCTTGAGTTTTCATCAATTTTCCAAGAAGTACCTTAATTCTTAATATTTTGTTTCAACTTTCACCACTGTAAAATAATTTACTTCAATCTTTTTTTTTTCAACCTCTTTTGTGGTAAACATAATTGCAAACAGTAATTAATTATTTTTTTACAAAGTAAAATGTGTTTTGTGTTAGTGCCAATAAATGTGTGTAATTTCTTTTTCAATTATATAATATCAGTAGAGAATATTGTTTTGCAGATTTAATATTTTTATTTTTCATTTTTGTTATATTAATATAAATTAATCATTTTTAACTAACACAATAAATCTAATCTAATTTAATTTTTTTTTCTTATTTTATTTTGAAATTTTAATGAAAATTAAAATTAAAACTAAATCAGAAGGGAGATATTCAATCACAACAACAAAAAAGTTCACATAATAATACTTTCTTTATTAAAATATTTTTTGAAATTAATTAAAAAAAAAAATCAAACTTAACACAAAATACAAAAAAAAGAAATTTATTTTTATTTCCTAAAATCATTCTTAATTTATTTTACCATCTTTCTATTTTATTTTATATTTTTTGCTAAACATATTAAATACCGACATAATTCACTACATTTTTTCAAAAAAAAACAACTAGAATATCAAAACTTTAGGTGAAGTTTAAATAAAATTTTCTATTTGCTTTTTAAAGATTAAAATAGAGACAAATCATAATCAAATAAAAAAACAAAATATTATTTTATTTGTATTTTAATTAATTTTAATTTTAATCAAAAAGTAGAGCAATAAAGTATCTATTTGTTTATAGTTTTTAGTTTTTGTTAACAAAAAAAATAGGTTTTAAAAAAAAGAAGATATCTAAAAAAGAAAAATTATGATAAATTAAAATGGAAGGAAAAAGAAAAAAAAATTAAAAAAAACATCAAATATATAACATGAAACTAATCCTTATATGTTGAAACCCTAACACTTTGTCCAAATGTCCCAATTGTCTGCGTCTATATCATTTGTTTTATCTGTTCAGTCCACATAATATATACACACAATCATAATTTTACACAAAAAATATATTAAAAAAAAAAAAAAGAAAATCTGTATAATTATTTATTATTTTTAATATTTATTTATTTATTTTTATGATTTAAATATGCAGTCAGGAATTTTTTTTTAATTTAAAAGTGTGGTATAAATATTAAAATTATTTATTTATTAAAATATATTAAACAAATTTAACTTTGACAAAATATAGTTAAAATTTCTAGCTAGAGTATCTATTTATTTAAAATCAATTTTTTGTGAATTTTTTATTTTAGTTTATAATTATAAATATAAATAAATTCTACAGTTAGATATATGTAGATATATAGATATTTAATGAGAAATATTAGTATACGCAATAATAAATTGGGAGGAACAAATATTTAATAGGTTATTATTATATTTAATAAATTATTATTAACTTTCCTGAAGCACTAATCAGGATAAAACCATACAAATCTATTATTAAAAAATATTGCCTTCAAAAATGACTCAAAAATCAGTTTTTTATTATGAGTACATACTAATATGTAAAGACCTAATATTTATTTTGAATTTTCTTGAAGAGGAAAAATCTTTAAATAACACTTAATTATGTCGAAGTAGTAAAAGCAATCTTAACTTTATATAAAATAGTTTCGCCACTTAAATTTTTCGGGAGCCGTAAGAACTCCGAATCCGAAAACTAAAATCTAGAAAACCCGAAATTCCTTAAACGCACTATCTCGAAACTCAGATTTCAGAAAAAAATTTGCTGTAATGCCTTTTCGGGGTCTAGGGTTTTCGGGATGTTGGATTGGTTGTTTTTTTTTTGGGATTTTGGATTTTCTGCAATTTTGGTTAATGGGATTTAAGGTTTTCTGGATTTTCATCATTTGGGAATCAGATAGAATCCCAAAAACTAAAATCCAGGAAACTCAAAATCCCTAAAACGCACAATACATTACCCCTGCAGACGTTTTGGGGTAGTACGCGTTTTCGGGATCTCGAGCTCTCAGGATGTTGAGTTTTTTGGATTGTTGGTTTGTATTTTGGATCTTGCATATTCTGGAATTTATTTTAACAAAATTTACGGTTTTATGGATTTTCGTGATCTTTGAATTGGGTAGAATCCCGAAAACTAAAATCCAGAAAACCCTGCAAATTCCCAAAAACGCAAAATTCATATTTAGGGAAAACATTTTGGGTTAATGCGTTTTCGGGTTCTTGGTCTTCCGGTATGATGGATTTTCTAAATTATTGGTTTTTAGGAGTTTGGATTTTCTGGAGTTTAGATTTTCGGGATTTTAGATTCGAATTGAATCCCGAAAATTGAAGTCCAGAAAATCGAAAATCCCTAGAGCCAGAAATCCCTAAAACGCAAAATTCAGATTTATGGAAAACATTTTGGAATTATGCGTTTTTCGGGATGTTGTTTTTAAAGTATGTTGGGTTTTTTAAATTGTTAGTTTTTGGAACTTGGGATTTTCTGGAAGTTTGGTTAACGGGATTTAGGGTTTTATGAATTTTCGTAATTAAGGATTTTGACCCCATCCAACATAAATTGTCTTCAAATTTTGTTTAAACTAATCAAATTCTACTTCCCATATTTTTCTGTTTGAAAAAGAAATGTACCACTGAGTCAGGTATTTGTAAAATAAAATAAAATAAAATAAAATAAAAAAAAATAAAGTAAAATAAAAGAACATTAAATAAAATAAAATAAATTAAAATAAAATAAAGTAAAATAAAATAAAATAAAATAAAATAAAATAAAATAAAATAAAATAAAATAAAATGAAATAAAATAAAATAAAATAAAATGAAATAAAATAAAATAAAATAAAATAAAATAAAATAAAATGAAATAAAATAACATAAAATAAAATATGAAGCGTTGAATTTATGCTAATCATAACTTAACATTTCTTAGATCACACTCTATCCATAAGGGTGTTCATTTTATCTTATATGTTTATTTTAACGTTCCTGGGACCGGAGTGTATATTGTACAATTTACTCATATATAGACATTCAGTCTGCTTGTTCTCAAAACGTCAGAATTCGAAAGATAGTATTTTATTTCGAACAAATGTTCCTTATATCCGTCATGCAAGAAACTTTTAATCTAAAATCATTACTTAAGGTCATAGTAGGAATGCAAGAGTCGGAGAGTTTGGCAAACGAAAATTTTGATTTTATAAGTCATAACCTGGTAATAATTTTGTAGGTCAAGAATTAAGATACAAAAAAAACTACTAAAGCTAACTAGCTATTCCTTGCACTTTCTAAAATATGTAAAACGCTTTTCAGTCATAGCTCAGTCTTACCACATGTACACTGTACAATGTACATCCGCATCTTGGTCTATGCCTTCAGAAATTTTTTTCAGATGTTCATCACTTGTTTATAAATAATAAATAATTATTTTTCAGCTTCTGTGATATTAAATGCTTTGCTTATCTGTCACTGGGTAGGCCATATCCTTTGAAATTTTGGATACCTAGTCAAAGTCACAAAGTCATTATATTCATTATTCAATTGTTTCTATATTAGAAACATACACCACTAGTGAGTTATTCACAGAACAATAAAATCTTACATGCAGATTTTTTTTTTTTTCGAAAAAAATCCTATTTGAATACACTTACAGAAAAAAAAATCTTTCTTCCCATTTAGAAAACGCTTTCCGATTTCGTTGCGTGTTGCACGTTTTTTTTAGGGTGCTGTTCAAATTTTATTATATCTCCTATGAATGTTTCAAGGGTGTCAATCAATATATACCTATATATAGCAATGTGACTTAAACATTATTCGTTTGCAATCATAAGGCTCACCTTGTGTGTATAAAGAGAGGTTCTTTCTATATAATATCTACTTCTATAAATAAATAAAAAAAAATAATAAAATCCTTAAAGAATATACAAACTAAGAGTCCCTTTCACGCTTACAAATAGCAACAACAATACGAGCAATAAAATTTAAGAGGGATACACTAAAAATGGAAATTGGTTTCGATACAAGCTCAAGAAAGAAGAAGAATGTTTAAAAAAAAAAAAAACACCTTACCCTATAATAAAAAAAAATATACACAGAAACTTAACGAAAAATCAATAGCCACCAAACTCCACTGCTGCAGTAACGGATCAACCTCAATGGAACACAAAGGAATTGCGCCTATGGGCCTCGTGATTTGTCAAAAAGGGCCCAATTAAATTTTATTTATTACGAATTTTACTTTACAAAAATTATTCATCAATTATGAGGTATTGGAGAATTGGGGTAAAACAACTAAATAACTAAATCCATTTATAAACCTGGGGCCTATTTTACCATACATTTTTCACTTTGCAACTTTGCAAAAAAAAATGTCCTGCAAAGTAAAAGTGCAATGTGTTTCACAAAATTTGCAAAGTGCAAAGAGTTTGCAAAGAGGAAAACTTTTCAATTCAATAATTTTCTCTTTGCAAATTTACGTTTGGTGAAACAAAATTTGCAAAGTAGAAGTGCAAAGTTGCAAAGTGAAAAGTGAAAAGTGTTTGGTGAAATAGGACCCTGATCTGTTTTTTGATTTTAAAAATTATAATCGATACGATGTGATGTAAAATTGCCTCTTATGTATCTTCTGCAGTAGCCTATTAAGAAGTAAAATTTTTAAATTAAGGTTTTTGTAACCTAAAACTTGACATATGTCAGCCCAACACCACGCCCATTTTTGTCAAATTAAAATTTTATATTTATTTATATCGTCTTTAGAAGGCCCAAAATTAAAAATAAAACTCTCATGAGTCAAGACAATCTTAGGTATGTGTAATTTTTTTGAAACTATACGCCTTCTGCCACTCCCACTTTTATACTTTAAAGTTTTCTCCTTATACTTAAAATCCTTAAAAAGGTGAAATTTTGTAATTCAAATCTCTTAAAACTAAAGTTTGATTTTGTTTTTAATATCCGCCTACTTCCACGCCCACTTTTCTTATCCTTGAGATTCCTCCTTAGGTACTTAAAATACCTAAAAAGTTAAAATTTTATAATTCAAATCTCTTAAAACTAAAGCATGATAAGTGTAATTTTTTCTAACGTCTGCCTTCTGCCACGCCCACTTTTCTTAGATCTGGAGGCCTCCATACTAAACATCCCTTAAAAATTGAAAATTTGTAATTCAAATCTCTTGAACCTAGAGCAGGACTTGTATAATTTTTTTTTTAATTCCGCCTACTGCCACGCCCACTTTAAATTCCTATACGGCTGAAATGAGCGGACATGAACCAACTTTTACCCCAATGAGGTTTTGACACCATTAAGGCCTGATTCAATCCAATTTTTATTCCAACCATGTACTTTCGGCGTTATTCTTTGGTGAAATTCCAATGAAAGGACTAGGTATTGGGAGGCTTAAATGTTCTCTCTTTCTCTATGTTTTTTTACCTAGCCTTAACTGAGAGGTGTGAGAGAAAAAGTATAAGCGCACACCATTCGCCATATATATAAAGGATAAATATGCAAATATCTTTCAAAGTCGACGATAATGTTCAACGGTACATTTCAAGCATAGCAAATTGTATTCCGTTTTTCTGTTCTTCATCCTTTTTTTTTCATCTATAAGGTACAATATATACAATATACATATCTTTCTCTGTGTTTATGTTGTTACGTTTCGTTACCGAAGTTGCTCTTGCTGTGCAATACGAATACTGTCGCATTTTTTTTTTTTTTTTTTTGTCTAGAGCTTTTGCTGATGCCGGTGGATCAATGAAAGACGACACTTCTAAATCCACCTGAAGTAGGTTTGGTTTGTTGTGTATCAACAAAATACCATATTTGTGCTGAAATTTGTGGACGTAAATATGTATATATTCGAAAAAATCGAAAAACCTGCTCGTAAGGACTCCCCAGATTGAAATGCCTCCTTCGATAGATATATATGTACATATACATACTATAAAGGTATAAGTACCTTCTTACCTACCTACATATACCAAAGTCGGCAAGGGATGAGATAATAACACAGAAGCACCCTTTGAATAATCAATAGTAATTTTATTGAATAGAACAACTTTATTTTGAGTGGTTGGATATATATATTTTTTTTTTTGTTAGTGCCTCATTTAGTTGAGCAAACTTCTTACGGAAAATTGCACATTTAATTCTTCGACCTTGAAATAAAGTCAAAATAAAAAATAAATTTTTACCAAACTTGTTTTATACCTACGTCAATTTGAAGATTTAATAAAATATCAAGAGATACTTATACATAAATGTTAATTCTCTGCTGCTGATTTATCCTAATAAACTTACAGCCCTATTAATAATCACCAAATAGTTATGAAACAACACTAACACATGTTTTAACTTATAATTCTTAATAATAAACGTGTATTAGCCTTAAATGACATTTGACAATGAGCGGATAACTTATCTCACCAATTTTGGTGTTCAACGAGCGGATAACTTTACCGTTCACAATTCAATTCAAAGCTGACTGATATGACAGACTGAAATGAAAGAAGTACTTGAATATGCAGTACAATTGAGGGAAGTGCTGCCTACTTTTCGGTGTTATTCAGTGAACAGATAAAATGAAGACCGAATAAGTTTATTAATATTTTATTTTATAAAACGGATAAGTCCACTATCCATGTGTTAGCTAAAACGTGTATTTACGAGCGAATGGTGTATTTTTATTAATAGGGCTGTTGATATTAAACGATTTTCGTTTAACCGTTGCTGCGAACCGATGCGATGCTGTAAACCTCGAAAATATTGGGTCCTCAGGAAAATAACGTAGATAAAGATGATTTCATTGCCTAAAAATTTGATCTTTAAAACTTACTTAAAACTTACCGCTAAAACGAATGTAGTTCTGGGAGATTCAGTTTTTTTTTTCAAACATGATTAATTTCACAAAAATCAGGCTTTAAACTTTTCGAATCCCCTTTCAGTAAGAAAACAAATTAACCTTTATATATGCATATATATCTACATATCACCATTGATATATTATTTACAGTTGAGAGCATAGTTTGAAGTTGTTTCTTCTTCATGCTACAGGTGAATCCACTTTTCGCAGCGCCACCTATTGAGCCACCTAATTAAAAAATTTCAACTTTTAATGAAAACTTTTATGTGTAAGAAATTACTACCTACATAGAACGAACAAAAAAAATAAGAAAAAAGGGTGTGGCAGTAAATGAACCTTTGAAAACAATTAAATATGCCATACTTTAGGTTCTAGAGTTTTTAATTACAAAATTTTATATTTCTATGGGTGTTAAGTAAAATTGAATATCAGATATTATAAGAAAAATGGGTGTGATAGTTGGCGGATTTTCCAGAAAAAACTACACTTTTCATGATTTTGACTTGAAAGAGATTTATTATAAATTTTCTGTCATCTAGTTATAAGAACGTTATACAAGGATACCTACAATTTTACTGTAATAAAAGTGGGCGTGACAGTAGGCGAGAAAAATAACTTATGTCATGCTCTAGGTTTAAGAATATTCCAAAATTTTAACTTTCTAAGGGCTTTTAAGAAGAAAAAAACTGAAAATATGATAAAAGTGGGCGTGCTAGTAGGCAGATTTAAATGTCTAAATTTTTTCACATAATTATTGCGGCTGCCGAATACTGTGTGAATCAATTTTTGTAGAGACTTTGATTGGCCTACAGCCACTTAGTCACTTAGTGTTGCGGTCACTTTTTGAATTGAAATTGGTGATCGAGGTCAGGGTTGTCAGGTTTGAAAAAGCGGAATCTCCAAACGTAAAGACTAAATCGCCAAAAAATCACCAAATTTCAATATCTTCAACCCAATAAATCACCAAATTTAAAAATGTTATAAAATTTCACAATTTTTAGTTTAACATAAAAAAACGTTCCTTAAAAAAAACACAAGAAAACAATTACAAAACTTAAAAATTAAAGAAAACAATACACTTTTGTTTACCTGTCTTCTTCAATAAATTCAATGCATGTATCAATTTGTTGTCCATTGGAGATTTTTCATATAAAAAATTAAATCGTCAAAAACTAAAAATATCTCGTTTTTGGTGGTACATCACCAAATGGATTTTCGTGTCGCCAAATGAAATTTCAAATCGCCTGTGTGGTGCGTATGGAACAATAGTATCTGTAATAATATTTTGTATCCAAGCGTTTTATATCCCTCTATCGTTGATTATTTAATTTCTAACGAAACATGGTGTGGTAGGCCGAATTTCCGCATAAACCTTTGCAGTGGAATACTCCAACTTTTCTTCTATTTAAAGTCTTCGAACTTGGAAAAGGTGTCTTCGAATAACTTCGCTGATTCTTATTTTAAAAATTTCGGACTCTATCGGGCTATCAGCTCAATTCTAAAAGTTTCCAGCGAAAACAATTTCTGGGAGACGTGTTTTCTCGAGAGTAGGATACCTACTCTTATTCCGATTTCCACCGTAGAATATTTTTCTCTTCGAAAGCGGGAATGAGAGTTCTGAAGGAATTCGAATAAGCTGTTTTGCAGTATTCGAAATATATGTATATCATATTGTGGAAAAAAAATTAGTGTATTACCTGGAATTATTTCCTTATTTATAATTTTGGCTGTATATCACCAACTTTGCAGGATAAAGGTGCTTTCATATACATATATATAGGAAGTGAATTTTTCGCCTAAATTATGCCCCACAAAACTTCGTCCAAACAAGGCTTTATAGGATGACATGGTTATGGTTGCTGACTTAAGATTGCAGTTTTTCTTATCAAAGTAGATATGCAAGACCGAATCACGAAAAAAAAAATGTCCTTTAACTTCTTGCTAGGGTTTAATTTACATATTATAACTTTAGATGTCGCTTACAGTCCACGATGAATCCTGGCCATTTAAACAAGTAGGTTGAGGTTATTCTTCATTTTTGTGTGGCACCTTATTAGGAGCCATGCTCTGCTGCATATAGTCCATCAAGCATATACCATGATCACACAAAAAAATGTTAAAATTTGAAAGAATCTGGCCCCACGTTGGGCGCCATTTGTAATGCATTCTAGATATATTACAAGAATCACCTGTAAATTCAGAATATTTTATGTCCTTTGATACTTTCAGTGTAGGTACTCTGAACTTTTTTAGGCCTTTATGCTATTTTAATAAATATTTTAAGACATATTAGATCTGTTCCTGGGACTGCCCAAAACTGTGAATTTCTACGAATTTTAATCAAATGTCTGTCAAAGTTCATACAAAAAAAACATGTGTCGAAATTCACTAAAATGCACTGAGTTTCAAAGTAAAGGAACACACCTATTAAATACATATTTAAATGATTCAAATGTAAAAGGTTAAATGTACTTAAATAAACCAATAAATAGTTTATTATAGAATTAAAAGATTAAATTAAAATAAATTTGGTGGCGCAACAGCTCCTGGAGACACGGTGACTTCCAACTCTCAACAATTCCTGTTGTATGTTTGTACGAATGAAGGGGACCTACAATTTTCTGCCAAATCCAAATGATGAGAGACACTTATTTATGAATGAAAATATTCTTGAAAAATCTGTTAATTCCTCACAAATGGGTAGTGACAATGAAAAAGAAAAGTACATTTTTCTCACGTGATAAAATCTGTGATTCGATCCCAGAGCTCTGGCCTGATAGTCCAATGCACACACATATATATGCCAAGAGGCACTTCGTTCATATGTATATATGTATGATTAATTAATTCAAGCAATGTGCTATTAAATGCATATAGAGGTGATTAAAGGAGCATCTTGCTAAGCTGGATATATCGAATGTAATTCAAATAATGCTTACAACCTTTAGGCAACATAAGCTGCAGACACACAATCTGTTTTAGGCAGTAATATAATGCTTTGTAAATTTGTAATCACATTCATATATTTTATCAATAAGTTTTCATTAAATTGTATAAGAAAATTGAAATGTTCTTGGCTTCCAACGTTAACCAATAAAAATTGTATTAAATATTTTCAATTAAATCCTGTTTTCTGCCAATGTTTCAAACAAAAGAAATTTAATTCTACATATTATCCTTTTAATAATGGTCAAAATGTCTCCTTAGGAACCAAGTAAACCAAACTTGTTTTTTGCTGACAGAACAACTGAAAAAATCTTACATGTCTCTTTGACATATATTTATGTTACGCGTGAGTAGGTAAGGGGGCGCCTACTCGCGTGTGTTTATATAAGAGGCCCTTCTTATAGAGAAATATACTTAGTTATTTTTATTATTTTATTTTCAATGAGCGGTTGGCTCGCCTGCAAAATCCCTTTAAAAAAATATACTATCTCCATAGACCATAGTCCATAAACTGGTTCAAAAAACAATAGAGTAAAGGTACATAGGGTTACCATCAATGAGTACAAAAAAAACTTAGTATTATTAATAAACTGTAATTATTGTTTTAACGTTTTTATTATAAAGACAAAAGTGAAAATCTCGCCATTTTGGATTATTAAATATGAATACCTACCTATCTAAGATGCTCTCAAAAAGATTAATAATCAGTTTGAAAATATTTTCGTTAACTTTAAATTTCAGTTCCAAAAAGATTAAAAAAGGGTTTAATTTTTATAAATTTTTTTTTTGAAAATTCTTATTTCAATGTAAAAAAAATTTATAAATTTGGTATATGCATTTATATTTGTTTGATTTCAATTCTTAAAATTCATAAAAATTTATAATTTCGTATAAACGAGAAAAGCGTAAATGAAAAATAACTATACGTTAATCATGTTTATTTAAAATTGACCAAAAAGGTTATAACGATTGCCAAAAATACTAAACGGACATTAAAGTTTTTAAAACCATGTTTCAGAAGAATAAGGTTTTTCTTAGCCGTATATCTAGCATTACGATTATTTTCATAGCTCGCTAAAAAATTAAATTAAATACACGAATTTCCATTTCACCTACTATCTATACCTTTTTTTGGAGAATTTATTTTCAGTGATGGAAAATGTGTATATTGAATAATTATTTCATTCTTTTCAATCGAATTTCATTACATTTATTTGAACACAGAATTTTAGTTTAAGATACAAATTATTTCTAACACTTTTTACAATCTTTCATGACGACAACCCCATTTTTACATACCTGGGCAATTGCTATGTCAATATGAGTCCTTTTGTTATGTTTGAAAAAAAAATACTCGAATATTGTATCTCACAACTAAGAATTTGGAGCACGACACGGCGCGGCGGCAGTAGGTACCTACTGACTTTTATTACAAACATACTATAGTTCAGGACCATGTTAGTGATGGTGGTGGTGTTAATAGTGTATAAAGGCTTTTAATCTAAGCTCAAAATAATTATTCAGAACCACGTCTCCATGATCCTATAGTATACTTCAAGGTTTGGTTGTGCATTACTCACGATATACATATGTACATATGAAATACAGGTGGGTATATTCATAACAAAACTGTAGGTATATAAAAGTTAACCATGGCAAAGGGTATAATATTATCTTTAGCAAAATTTTAAATAATTGCTTAAGTTTTTCGAGCTGAAGTGATAATAAATAAAGCACCCTTCTGGATTAATTAATTGCCCCGATATGAGTACGAGTTTGTAGAAATAATTTTTTAATAAAATAAACGAATCGCAGTGCAATACCCACCCCTATTCATTCATTCAAATGAACTAGAAAATATATTATTTAATTTTTCAAGGTTGAACAACTAGATAAATCGAGATTTAAATTATGTACCTACCTATAGCAAAAATGAAAAATAATAGCATGAATTTAAGTCTTGAAGTTTTGTCACAAATACCAACACACCTTTTCTTGATTTTGAAGAGCCATCTCATTTCAATCGTTTTTTTTTTCAATATAAATGCTTCTCTAACATGACAATATATAAAGTCAAAAAGGTAATGTTTCAACTCAATTCCAGAGCTGTTACTATGGAATGCAATATTTCATCATGTTCAAATTTAAATTAAAATGTTAAATATTTTATGTTATACAATTTGATACTAAATGTATTTTATTCATTGCTGCATAGTCAGCGCAGCAAAATTTCCCTTGGCATACAAAAACAATTTGATTGCTGGCGAAAAAGAAGTCAGACAAAAAAAAAGATGGCTGTGCTGGCGATAGAACTTTGAATTATTGAAATGAACGCACAGAGTGAGTAATCGTTTTATTCAGCTGACTTGTGCTGGCAGCAATGAATAAAACACACCTACTTACAAAAATTTTAAAATGCTTCTAAAAATATGAGAAAATTGTCAAAAATTAAAAAAAAAATATAAATGAAAACGTCAAACATCAAAAAAATATATTTTGTTCCACAGACAAAATTTACTTACCCTGATTAGAGATTATTTAACGGCCTAAAAAATTGTTTTCGGAGATATAGATATATCGTTTTTAAGCTTCAAGGTTCATACCCTCCCGAAACTCTGAACTTAAATTAATAGAAAAAATTGGTGCACGACTGGGTCGCACGAACTTGCTCTTATGTGCGATCACACTGTGTTTTTAAAGTTTTAATACATACTTCAAAAACTATATTTATCTTATAAAAGAAATAAATTAGTTATAGAAGCCTATATTGTATACCACCTGCTTAAAACGTACTTACGTTTAAGGTAGTATTATGCGAGTAAGTCCATTTATTTATGAACAATAAAGCACAGTGTTGAAAATATGCATGGAACTTACAATTAAGACTGAAAAATTGTAAACAAAAATATGTAATTAAACATAAATTGATTAAACAACCTCTGAAATTGTTTTGACACCAATCCTATGTACAAGTACATCATCCGATTTCTTAAGGAAATCTCAATTTATGAGAAAAAAAAAATAGTTATTTATATATTAAATTTAAAAAAAATTAAAAAAAAAATTTACGCAATTTTGTAACCTTTATTAATGCGGAGTTAAAAAATTAATTAAAAAACAATATCATCTACGCACTTTCAAAATGAGGAATTTTCAAAAAATTATTTTGAAATTTAAAAAAAAAATCAATAATTTATTCTTTTGAAAATTTTGGTATGCAATATTATTGGAAATTGTTTAAAAAATTCATTCAACTCAGTTCGACTGATAATGAGATAGTCGAAAATAAAACAAAAATGGTTCTGTGAGAGATACCATTTTTAAACCATAGAAATTTCTGTTTTTCTTCAGTAATATGGTAGATCGTACAGACATTAGTTCACACAAATTTTTTTATCAAAATAGTAGGAGCCGTTTTTGAGAAAAATTAAATTTTCAATACCGGTTTTTAAACATTTGTATGGGAGGTACCGTTATTTTTGGTTATAATAATTTTCACTTAAAATCTGCTAGAAAATATTAAAAAAACTGCTGGGTGCCAATTTTAATAAAAATTTTCCCGGTCATTTTCAAATTAGTAAGTTCTCAAAAAAAATTGTGAATTTTTTTTTTAAATCCAAAAATTTTTTTTTGAAAATTTTGGTAAACAAAACTTTTAAAACTTTTACAAACATTCTCCATAAAAAAATGATTAATATCAGTTGAATTGTTTTTGAGAAAATCAAAAAAATTGTTTTGTGAGAGGTACCATTTTTAGCCATTTTTTGGAATTTTTTTAAACAAAATGTTTGACTTCCTGTAAAAAAAATTACTGATATTTTTTTAAGTTGTGGGTACGTTTTTGAAAAAAATAAGATTTTCATTTTTTGCAAAAAAAAATTGTACAGTAGGTACCGTTATTTTTGGTCTTAAAAAAAAAGAAAAAACGGGTGGGGGAATGCCCAACAAACGCTAGGTACCAACTTTGAAGAATCGACCGACCCGTTTAGGCCACACCCACTCTTTTCAACTTCGCTATCATCGTAATGTCAACTTTGTTCAAAATTCCGAGTTCGATTTTTTTACGAATCAATAAATTGCCATACATACCTAATATATCGCAAGTAAAAATCTCTACAAGATTTTCAAAAATGAAATCGTGGAGATCCGCGTTTTAGTTTTAAAATTTTATAACATATGACGTATTTTGTCGAAAGCCTTTGATTGTTATTAAATAAAACCCTATGCAAATGTTAATGTTGTCGTTATATTCTTTTTTTTTTGCTTGAGGCGGCAAAATAACAAATTGCCTATAGGGCTGCAAAGTTTATAGGTTCAGCACCGTATAGATATATAAGTTTAACAAATAAAATGCCGTTCCACGTTTGGATAGGATATTTAAAATCATGGCCGCTGTTTTCCTTTTTTTTTCAATAAAAAAAAATATTTGTTTCGTGACAGTAAAACAATAATTTACTCAAGAGGTAAATTGACTTACGTTAAACGTTTTTTCCTTAATATTTAAATAAAAAACTGAAAAATCAGCGACATTTCTGTGGAATATGGGCCATGGCACCTATAGATAAAACTTTTTGGTTTTATTAAATGGACCAAATTTAATGACAATAAAAAAAAACTGCAGATTAAAATTATTTTCATAAAAAATGCTATAAATCGACTAAGGTAAGCCACTTTACCTTGAGTAAAGATGTAAAACCAAAAAAAAGGGTTTGAAATTTTTAATGTCATTAGAAATTAAAAAGCAAACAAAGACCCTAGCGCTCTACTAATTTCAAAAATTTTACAACAATCATAAAATGTCAAAAAAAATTATAACAATTATAAAATAAGTTGGTAATGAAAAATCTCCAGTTTTTATTTTTATCCTCTGTATGAACTTCAAGTCCTATACCTACCTACCAACTAATTTTCATCATATAATTGATAAAAATTCTGAGGAAGGTTCTGGAGGCTCCCTGAATTGGAAATCCTAAGTTTTAAATTTTTATTTGTACTAAAAATCCTCTACCGCTGTTGAGCGAAATTACAAGATTCTATACATTGGAGGGGACTGTTCCATAATTTTCACGATTTGTCAGTCTGTGAGTCAATAGACCAGTTAGTCAGACAGTTACGGTTTTAGTAATTTTTGAAGTCCTATATACAGGGGGGACTAGGCCAACCGCCCACCCGGCCACCGGGCGACCAGGCCACCGGGATTTTGCCCGATGGGCCACTTTGAGAATAATAAGTGTATGAAAATCTCTGCATTACTTTCTGTTCGTTTAAAAGAAAGCTTTCTTATAAAATTAAATTTCTAAGGGCCTTACAATAAATGTACAGCTTTTGTGGCCCCAAAAGAATCTCAGGAAGCCCACACGTCTCACGTTAGGGGCCCCAAAATAAGCATAAAGCTGTTGGATCCCAAGATTATTTTAACAAAAACTATAATTAAGCTGATGGGGCCCCACACTTATTATTATTGAGTTATTCTGGCCCTATTCGTAACCTAAGGAGGCCCCCAAATTACTCTTAGTAAACGTTATGTTCTATAAGTTTTAAAGCACTTTCAGTTCATTTAAAGGAAAGCTTTCACACAAAATTTCAGGGGTGCAGAAAAAGAATAGAAAAATATGTGAGTATTTTTGAAATTTTTCGCTAGAAGTAGAAAACGTCAGTTATAAAATTTGCATTATAACAGTAAACAGGACCTACCTAATGTTTTCAAAAATCTTGTTACATTTTTTTTGTTAACTTGAACACTTAATAAAAATTTCGGAGCAGACTGTTTTTGGCTTCAATTACACAACGACAAAATGTTTTATTGTCGTTTTCGAAGCTTATTCTTTTTCACTCCTTCTACTCATTTCACTATTTTGTGGCCTTTTTGTTAAAGTCCCGGGAGGCCATTTGACTCTCAGTCCGCCCCTGGTCCTATATTTCAGGAAGCACTTATCTAAGTTGCTGAAATTTGGTAAGGCGCTTATGCTTGTTAAGCTTTCGAATTTTTCAGACATCTTATTATTATTATTATTATTATAACTTTATTGATATATAAATAAATTCAAATATCAATAAACAAAGTTTAAGCTCTACCTACCAGGGCTTTGAGCAAGACATCTTATTTTAGCTGGAATTTGAACATAAACAAAATTTATATGCCACCTAAAAAATTATATTTTTATGTGTTAAATATTTTTTTAAATTTTGGCAGTTCACGTTCGAGCTATATCTTTAGTTAAGACCTTTTTTTAGCAGAAACTTGATAAATGGGAAAAAGGTTTTGAGCTATTATTTGAGTTTCATTTTAAAAATTTTAAATTTATTTGAAACTATACAAATTCAGGAAAAAAATTATTTTTTTTTCGTTAAAATTTGTCTTTCAATTTTAGTTTTATTTTTGCGGGTAACTAAAGTTTTTTTTTTTTTTGTTATTTTCAAATAAAAAATTCCCAATAAAAGCCAAAAAAATAAATTTTTCGAAATAAACTAGCATTAAAAAGGCTTAAAAATAAGGCATAGGAGAAATGTTAAAATTCTGCGTTTTAGATTTCGTTTGTTATTTTATTTTCGAATTTCACACAATCTATAAAAAATAGAAAATTAATTTTTGCGCAACAAATTGCAATTTAAAAATATTTTATTTTTATAATCTTCTTCCGCTATTTCATCTTCAGCTTAAATATTCAAAAATCAGTTGAAGCTACAAATTTTGGGTTTGTGCATACATAGAAGCATTTAATTAGCTTGAAATTCAGGTCAGGTGTCAGTTAAAAATTTAAGATGGGATTATTTAAGATTTTGTCCCATTTACTTTGAAACTAATTTTAGCGTTATCTAAGTACAGAAGAAACTATTTGAATTACAAATGCCAAGTAAAATATTTCCTCTCATAAGATTCTCCAAGAGCTTAACTAGACTACTCCAAAGAAACTTAAAGTAATCTTGAAGAATACTACTAGATTGTAATAACACTTTTAAAAGCAAGAAATGTGTTTTTATGGGATTACAAAGACTACCAAGCTATGTGTAGAGCTGTATTCCAAGAAGAAAAATTGATTGATCTATAAGATTTAAGTATTTTGAAGCTGCAAAGGGTGCAGTTCAACTCTTAAAATATAACAATGTTATATGAGACCTATTTCAGTTTCACAATATAACAAGATATTAATTCTTAAGTATAACAATGGGATATACTATAAGAGTCTTATGACATTTTTTTTTTAGATTTCGGGAGCTTGGCTCTGAGAAGTTTTTTAAGTTGGGATATTTAGTTAACGCTAAAAATTGGCAATTAATAAGCCAAAATTTTAGATACCTACCAAAATTATTTGAATCAGCTGTTGGCCTAATTCTTTATGGCTTTCATGTGCTGTGGGATATATGTTAGAACCCAATGTCATTATGGGGTTCAATGTCAAATAATATGTTAAAGGTCGCTATTAACAGTTTTGTTTTGGCTGGCCTGATTTTTGTAAAATATAGGCCAAGAATTCCACCATCCCATTTTAACAAAATCGGAAATTGTTTTTATAGTATATAATGGTAGCTCTTTATCCTCCTTGGGTTACTTTTCCGCCCAAATAATATGCAATTTTGTTAACTGACGTACTTTAATATTTTAGGCTTATAAATAACCTCTGGCCTTCCCGATGTGTATATAGATATGTTATCCATACAGCATACTTATGAGTAGGTAAACTAAGGTTTGTAAAAAGTTAGAATGTATTTTTGTACGTGGTCCATTATTTTAACATTTCATTTGGTCAAAAAGTCCAAACAAAATAATAAAAATGAAATTATTATTATATATAGAGAAAATCAACAAAACAACAAACAAAAAAAAACTCCCATTTGTTGTTCCCAGTTTAAAAAATTTTCGCTTACAAATCCCAAATTCCCTATCATCCCTTATCACAACTTTCGAAAAACAAACCACACGAATAAATTTTCATTGTATCTATTCTTCGGTCCCCATGGTGGCGACGGCGTCGTCATTGTCGTCGTCGTTGAAGAATTTTTAATTCATTTATTCACTCAAAATGCAGTGTACTGTCTTCAGAACAAGCAAGTAAAAGCAAGTCTGCTTTTGCTACTATATGGTCCTGCTGAATAAGCCATGCAAGTTGAACGGAACATTACCTGCATTCGAAATGATGATTATGCTCCAACTGATTTCAAACACAATCATTTGGTATGCCACCCCCCATCACCCCTCCCCCATCAGTATATATAAAGCACCACCGATCCTCATCGTCGTCGTCGTAGTTGTCGTTGTCGCTGTCGTCCTTGTACTTTGGGGAGAATGCAAACGGCAAAAATGTAGAAAAAGTAAAGCGCAACTAAAAAACATAAAAAAAAAAAAAAAAAAAAAATATAAAACTAGGTATCTAGATATTCAACTGCATTTCATGGAATTGCAGTTTCAGAAAACTGTTACTCTGCTTTATAAATATAAATTCGCGAATGGAAGAAGGCAGACAAAGAAAAAAGTGCAACGTCCTTTCCTTGTCAACTCAACACCCAAACTCAAACTCAAACCCATCACAACCCACCCCCATATGGCCCACCCGCCGGCCGCCCCCTGAATATAATTTACTTTAGTCTTCTTGTCTATTTTCACTTAAAAACAATTTGCTTGATAGCGAATTTTCTTCCTTCAATTTTCTGTGTACAGTCAGTCAGTCTCTGGAGGAAAATTCTAAATTTTATCCTCTCCCCTTCACAAAATTTTCTTCGTTCTTCGCCTTTTTCTTTTGCTTTTATTTTTTTTTTTTTTTGGTTCGTCCTATTTTTCTTATGCGGTTTCACAATGACGACAGCTTCCTGTTCCTGCTCCATGTCTTTGGTTGTTCTCTTTAGTGCGCGGACGAAGATGATGAAGTACATAATAAATGTATAACGGCAAAGCAAGAAAAAAAAAAGAAACAATAACGTTGAAAAGTTTCGCTATTTTGTAAGTCGCAATCAGTTTCCAATTGAATAGAAAGCAAAATTATAATATCTTTCCGAAAAAGCTAGAAAATAGATACTCATTGTCAATTCAGTACCAACGGAGACGAGTATATACGAGTACGAATATAGTGTTGTAAGAGTAAATATTTTTTTTGTCAGTACCTGCTTCCGGGAAGTTGTAGAGAACGTTTAAAATGAGAATTTTCTTCCTCATCTTCTATAATTTTTTTTTTTTTTAACAAGATGAAAACTTTAAATTTAAAACCTTAACTTTAGTATGTAAAAATATAATACGAGTATATATTCTTTGAATATCCAATGGGTAAACTAAATTGACTTTGTTTTTCCTTTGGCAGACTGCAGTTACACATTAAAAGTGTGTCATTTATTGAGAATTTATTGTATTTAAAAAAAAGTAAAGCAACAACTATTTATATATCTCTACCTAAGCATAGAGAATGCTTTTAGCAAAATGCAGACGACATTTCGTGACTGACCAACTCAATATATAGAAAAGATGTTGATAAACTACAACAATAATGTAGGTCGAACTTTATGTCATTTGGTTGGTATATATAGTCAGGTGGACGTGTTGTACGTGCTGCACGCAGGGTTCCTACAAGTATACATACATACATACAATGTAACTTGCGTTGTCCTGCAATTGAGTAATTAAAAAACTATTTCTGTTTAAGAGAGTAGGTCAGGATACTTACGTTAATAAGTCGGACATGTAATCTATTTTTGTTATTAATGGAAGACAATAAATAATTAAAGTGAAAATGAGAAAAGAATTAAAAATTGTTAAAACATAGATTCTTTCTATATACAGATAAAGGATTTTAACAAACAATTTCATTTTTTTTTTCTTGGACAATAAGTTGTAAAGTATGTTGTTATAGAAGTCATCTCACTCTGTGTCTCTCACTGCTCACAGTTGCAATAAGTTTTAATTGCAAAAATTAGAGGATATATACTTTTTGTTATATGTATAGGTATTTTTCAGCTTGAAGAATATTTCCAATCTTCAAAATAATGGAGTTTATATGTATTTTCAAGAATAATAATTTACTGCGTGCGTTCAAAATCTTTTACTAAATAAATGACATATTTTTTCTTCCAAAAAGGGTTTTGTGTATAGGTATGTAGTTATCCTTGAAATAAGAGCACAACTATATTACATCACTTTATTCACCATTATACCTATTTAAGGGATAAGGAATAGGGAATAGTTCTAAATGAATGCTTTTGCTGAAACATGGTTATATACCAAGGAATAAAACTTCTTTTAATATCGTTTTGAAGTAACAAGATAATTGAACTTGATATTTTGATATTTCGAAAATTCGCCTCTAGAGTATAAGGTGTGCTCTATATAGGGGCCCATTGTTATTTTGTTTATAAAACATTTATTGTGGTCAATGTGCTCTTTTAAATAAAAATAAAGGGTCATTCGTTTTTCGGCTTTGAATGTCAAGCTAAATAAAACACACACAGCGATACATTTTTAATGCAAACTTAATTAGTTCATTATAAAGTTTGGACTTTGCCATTAAGTGTGAAAAACAATATCATTCAAATGGCCGCTTCGGAAAGATTTGCAGCATTTGATTCTTTTGAAGTAATTTTTAACCACTTTTTCGCACATTTCGCGGGTGGTATCTCGGCCATAACTTGAGTAATATTGGTTTTTAATGCGTATAGAGTTCGGGGATTATTTGCGCAGACACGGTCTTTTGCGTAGCCCCACAGAAAAAGAATTTAACGGTGTAAAATCGCATGATTTTGGTGGCTAATTGATGTCGCCAAAACGTGAAATTACGCGACTTGGAAACTTCTCACGCAATAAAGCTTTAATTTGTCGTTTAGTGTGGCTTGTTGCCCCGTCTTGTTGGAATCATATATATCGTCCAAGTCATGATCTTCAATCGCCGGCCAAAAAAATTGTTTATAATTCTACCATATCGCTCCGAATTGACTGTAACCGTCTTCACATTGGCATCTTTGAAGAAATACGGACCAATGACACCTTTCGACAATAGAGCAGACCAAACAGTCACTTTGTCTGGATGTAACGGCAACTTTTCGATCACTTGTAGGTTTTTTGAGCCCCATATGCGGCAATTTTGTTTGTATACATACCCACCGAGTAAAAAATGTGCCTTATCACTGAAGAAAATGTTATTCGAAAAATGCCCGAAAGTGGCTACAATTGAATTGCACCACTTTTGTAGTGAGTTTTAATAATTTTAAAGCGTTTTTCGACTGTAAAGTGATCTATTATCGTAAATGGCAAACATACAACTAATATTATGACACTTCAAACGACAGCTGAGTTTGACAGGTGTCAAATGCCAGCGCTACCAACTTGAAATCGCAAAATGAATGACCCTGTATAACTTTAAAAGTTTAAAAACTCATTTAAAAAAATAAAACGAGGAACAACTTAAAAAAAAATCATTGACACTAATTATTGAGATCTGTTATACTAAAAAAAAAAACCAGACGCCGGTCTTCAGCTTCATAATTTTTTATATTTGTTTTATAATGTAGGTATGTAGATATCTAAGTTCCTTTTTACATACAGTTTTAAATTCATAATATTAGTAAATGACGCCCCAATGAAATAATTCCGATTTCTATGGTAATGTTATATGATGCTTACGTGCATAGCAGCAATTTCTGCTAGGATGTTGTTTTCAGGTCATTGTAATGTCCTTAGACGGTTGACATAAGCGCAGGATTAAAAAAAAAAAAAAAAACAGACAGTAAATCCCAATGCTCAAATTTGAGATCGAACTGGTTACTCCAAAACGTTTATATTGAGATGATGAAAACATGAGTCCGAAAAGTCTTCTCCCAAAACAGCTATCGATGTCCCTACGAGTGAGCCATTGCTGGAACCATAGAATTTGAATTCGTCAAGTAGTGGACGACAACAAATTTTTCAACGACTTCATACGTATACCGATCTGTATTCACTAGACACTGTCAATGTGATCTAATTTTTTGGTTTTTTAAATAGTGATCAACAATCCCAGCTCAGGAAATTGCAACATACCATGCACTGTGAATTTAGTTTTTCAGCCATTGTTATGTTCTGAAGCACCTTACAAGCATTTCCCTGAGAATTAAAATCGCATTCGTAGAATTTCTGCATAATTGTGAAGTATTTGCTTCACTGAACGATCAAAAACTCGATGGACAAAAGTTATCCTTGCCTTCACACTCGCCATCATTTAATTTCATTCATTTCATGTCTCTCTTGTTTTATAATAATCTCGTCATTTAAGAGATTCCTACTCAGAAAAAATTACGGTAAAGCTGAATTTTTGTGCACATATTATATGACTTGTTCTTCAGAATCTGTAAGCAAAAACCTCAATTAATCCGCTGAAATCGGTGGATATAAAATGCTGAACCACTGTTTAAATATTTGTACAACTGACCCTTAAACTCTTTACGCAATAAAAGCCGAAAGATTAAATACTATGCAATATTATATTGTTTTTTTGCATAAAGGTGGTAAGTGCAGTAGACCAAGATTTCTTCCCAATAGAGAAGAAAACCAAAAAACTTTCTATTGAAAAAATAAAAAATCTCGATGACCATATGAAATTTTTACCCCAAGAACACAGTTGGTTTTGTGAAAAGGCATTTTCTGAAATTCTTGATAACAAAAAGAAGGCTAAAACCAAATTTTTAATAAACCCAACTTTCACTTGACCCCTTTTTCATAAAAAATAAATTAAACTCATTTTCGCTTAAAGGGGTCAAGTGCTGAATTTTTTGTTAAACACCAACTTCTAATAAATTTAAATAAAATTGGTTGATATACTAAAAATTGTACATTTTTTTCTTTTTTCATGGCTTTTTTATAAGTTTCTCTCAATTTCAGAAAAAAAGTTATAAAAGTAAAACTTTAAACGGTTATAACTCAAAACTTCAAAAATGTCACTTGACCCCTTCTCATTCTCAACGCTTCAGTTATTCTGATGTAATAAACAAATTAGACAAACAAAAAATAGTCTTAAACAATCTTATGAACATAAAGAATATTATAAAATTTGTTTAACATAAATCAGTTCGATTCTTCCTGAGTTTATACGTGACAAACTAAATAATTGTTTCGTTTTTATATAATTGTAATGTTATTGTTATGAATGTCTTCCTCATTAAAAACTCAGCCTTCATCATATCCCAGTAAAAAATCTTCTACAAAATTTGAAGCTTTTACCAAGTATTGAAGGAAACAAAATATACATTATATAATGACTTATGGTCCTCTAACCACGATTTAAGCTGAGTTTTGAAGTCGTCTAGAAGAGGAATCATAACAACTATCCAAGAATAGTTTTCAGGATCTGAGGCGTTTACATTGGTCCTGTTCTGCTGCCTCCATATTGTTCGTTGAATTTTTAAAATTTCAATTTCATCCTACAATATTTAGAAAAACTTGTGCAGTCTCAAACATATCATTAAATTGAAAGTTTGAATGAAACAACAACACTTGGGTGAGCTAACAAAAAGTTTTTATAGGTTGGAGTTATAGCTATTCGCGTTTGCCACGCCGATCATCAGAACTCTTTTTGTTTTGCTTTTTTAATTCAAAATAACGTTTTCTCCAATTTTTCGAAACGCATTAATATGTCATTAGCTTTACGTGATCCAGATCCAACACTAAGTCACAACTCACAAGCACGAAAACAAAATGCTTAAGCAGCACAATCTTATCAAAAAATCACTGGTCAAAACTGATCTTAAAATACAAGCTTTAGATGAGGTTTCAGTCTTTATCGGTACCCAGCTCCTCCAAATTATGCAAAATTTCTTTAAACCTTATTAATCCATCATGATTTTCAACCAATCGAGTTTTACACATTGCCGTTAAATTCTTCCATTTAGTTTCCGGATAAATTTTTTAATGTTTTCCTGCATCAAATGTGTACGTCTTGCCGATAGTTTTAAAAAAAATTTCAATGGATTTTACTATTCCAAGCGTATTTCTGTCCACTGCAATAAACGTACAAAGCATCTGGGTAAATCACAACCTTTAAAATTGCCACTCATAGCGGAAGCACTATCACACGCTTTATGTCCAATTAATTTGCTGCAATTTATTTCAAAACTTTATAACACAAAAAAATTTGATTATAGCTAAATATTTTCCAAACAAACTGCGGCAAGCCCAGCTATACGTCTTAAAGCCTCCTCACAATGGTCCAACTATGATATTGGCCACTCGATCATTCTGAACTCATTCAAATCACTCCCAAGTATCACAGATTACACCACCCCATAGCTACATTTCCATAGAAACTTTCAGGTTACCATTCCTCCCAGATCTCTCTGGGAGGACCTGACTTTCCTGGAAGATGAATCGATCCACTTCTATACTGACTGTTCTAAAACTGAGGACGGGGTTGGTGGTGGTGTATAATACTCAGATGGGCTGAAACTAAGTCTCTCTTTCCGTCTTCCCAATCACTGTAGCGTGTTCCAGGCGGAACTTTTGGCAATAAAAGAAGTCCTGTCTTGGCTCAAAGAAAACGTGATATCAACCACAGGTATCCGTATTTTCTCGGATAGCCAAGCAGCCATTAAATCTCTGGATTCTGTCTCTACAAATTCAAAAACTGCCCTTAATTGCCAATCATCTCTCTTGGAGTTGGCACAGCAGTTCAACATTCACCTTTGCTGGGTGTCGGCTTATAGGGACATTCCAGCCAATTGCAAAGCAGACGAACTCGCCAAAAGTGGAACTTTACTACCTATACTGTCAAATCGGACAAATATTGGTATACCCATCGCTACCTGTAAACTTATGCTAAAGCAAGATGCAATAGAGAGAACAAATCTTAGGTGGAGTAATATTGCCACATGTCAGGCCACAAAACAGATCTGGCCTGTGCTGGATCTGAAGCGCTCTAGGAACTTGTTATCTCTAAGCAGACTGCACATTAGCTCCGTCATAGGTGTCATTACTGGACACTGTTTAATAGGCAAGCATGCAACAAGGCTTGGTGTATTTTCTAACGACTTCTGCAGGAGTTGTATGGACGAAGAAGAGGAAGAATCGATTCCTCACCTTCTCTCTATATGCCCTGCTCTACCTCAACGATGTAGGCTCCACTTAGGAGAATTCTACTACAATGATCCTAGTGATGTGGTAAGTCATGACATTAATAGTCTCGCTCGCTTCGTAAGAAGCTCTAAATGGTTTAATGAGTAGAAAGAAAGTTTCCTAGATTCCTGTGGTATCACAATGGGCCAACCAATGGTCTAAGTGTGTCCAGCGTTCTGCTGACAACCACATAAACCTAACCTAACCTAACCTAAATATTTTCCGTGGTGCTTTCTACATTCCAACAAATATTCTCGCAAAAAAAAAAGTGTCGTCTTTATAATCAACGTACCGAACTCAAATTGACATCTGCTCCTTCCATGAAAATGTTTGTAGTTTCATCTGCAAAAACTGTAAAAATTTCTCCTGAATTTATTTCTTGAACTATTTTATTCTGAACGATATTTCTACACAGAACACAACAATCAATTCGTTTTGAATAACAGGGCTAAAATTACGGATGGGTCTCAAATACCTGTGATCCCCTTACTATTTACGGCCTTGTCCGGAAGGGTCAAATTTTGAGATTTATTACACGGTGCTTGTTGACCACGATATTTTCGATGTTTTGCAACAACTCATGGTTAAAATATTAATGATTTTACGCTTCAAAAAAGTAAATCGGTTGTTGAAATGTCAAAAGTAGCTATTCATTGTTTGTTTACCCCCATGAAATATTTTTGAAAAACCGATTGTAGTAAGAAAACATTTTTACCGCTTCAAAAATCAATAACACTAAGTATAAAAACAAGAACTGTTAAAAAAATATTTATTTTTGCTTTGTTAATTCCAATTAAACTTTTTGCAAAGCGATAAACCTAAATATGTATTTTTTCATTTCAAATATTCCATATTTTGATTCGCAAAACTCATTCAAGCCGAATCCAACAAAAAAAAAAAAGAAACACCAAATCATCGCTTAAAAACTTTTCAGAAAATAAGTGAAAATTGATTTTTGTAAATAAGTTAAAACAACAAAAATTTCGCTTCCATTTTCATTATGTTCATCGAACTGATGGTTTAACCTCGTTAAATCAAAAAAACTGATGAACAATTCGAATTCCAGAAAAAAAAAACTTATCATCAAACGTTTTTGAAGCGAATCTCACTTTTAATCCGCATATCCTTTTCGCAAAATAAAATACATACAAAATATATTTTTTTTTTTCGTTGGCCCCAATTTCTCACAGCTCTACCCAAAAGTATACTGATTAACGCAAATTAACAGGAAAAAAAAGTGCAAAATAACAAAGCACCCTACAGACACTCAATCAATTTCCAATTAATGCTGTGAAATAAATTGATGTAAACAGGGGGTGGGATGGGGGGGGGGTTGTTGGGGAGGTTGGGTCTCTGTGGAAAAGCAGAAGGGCTATTTGCATTAACCATCGCAGTAATTTTCTTACGATCCTACAAATTTCAGTTTTATTCTTTCAAAATGGGGTCTATAAAGAAACCTACACACACAGATACACACAACGACGATTACGGTACAAGCTCTACTTGGCTCCCAATAGCACCCACCGTCATCTAGCTATACCGCTCTCAACTTGGACGCCATCGTAAAATCATTAGTTCAACTTCATTAAATCAAATTAATTGGAGTGTGTTCGAACCTTGGAGAACTTGCAGCCGCAGGATTAATTTTGTTTTTTTTTATATATATAAAAATGTATATATATATGTATGTATATGTATAATTTGCCTCAAAGCTTAAATATTTTCCTCGTTCATTGCATTCTTTGGTAGGAGGAGACGGACGATAAGCACTGTCCGAATTTTGGCTGCTTGTGGGTGTTTTTTTGTTCTTCTTTTTTTTTTGTGTTGTTTTGCAAGAGTGTTTTTGGAATTCTAGTTACATTTAAAACCCTAAAAGGGGGGATGATAACGCTTGAATTGTCATTAATCAAAGCCCCCTCCAGGAACCAGCAGGATAAATAGAGTGTGATCAACAAAAATGCCCGTTTTTGTTTTTTTTTTTTCTTATAGGGAGCTTTCTCCTCAATTTCCGTTCTGCCTCCCATGGAATCCATTTCAAGTGACTAAACGTTAATTTTTATACGACATTTGCAATCTGTGTTATCCTGCAAAACACTGTTACAGAAATGTAATTTGTTAATTATCAAACTTCATTAGGGAATACTTAAGTAATTGAGAACGGTTGAATTCGGCCAAAAGTTAAAGTAATTAAATTGAAAATGTTATGTATCTATAGTAGGTATATAGGTACATAAGTTTAGTTAAGTCAGTTTTGTAAAGTTTGTGGATAAAATTTTTGACAGTAGGTAATTTTGTAGGAATCGGTCAATCGAGTTAAAAATAATCGGCCATTTTCAAATGTTTTGAAAATTTTAATAAATTCTTTTAATAAATATAATTTTACCGCGAAAAAATCTCTATCATTTTATTATTGCATTTAAAACAAAATTCCGGTAACTGTGACGTTTTTTGAAGTGTTTTATGCAATATTACAGGCAAAAATATCCTTTGCATACGTTCTGTAGCTCTCGCATGGATAAAATTAGTCGAGAAACGATGTAAATTGAAACAAATTGTATTCGTCACGAAATCTATGTAAGATGAACTGAACTTAGCAAAAATTGCGTATTGACAAAGGCCCTCACTAGTCAACTTATGAGTCCAAGTGAGATCGCCGGGACGAAACGCCAATTTTTGTAGGACTTAAAGGCCGTTAAAAGCTATTTTGAATCAATGAAACAAATTGTATTAGTTTTGTTACAGAACGCGAGAGTTACAGAACGTTTAATCCAATTTTCTTGTGAAAAATCAAAAACAAGTTTTTATCTCACTGAAAATTAGTCAACTCTTTAATTCAAAATGGCAGCAATCCTAACACAAAGTGATAGTCGAAAATTTTTATTTAAGCTCTCTTTATCTATAGGTAGCATATACATAGTTCTCAAACGATGGCAGCAAAAATGTTCATAACCCCCATTGATCTAAAATAATACCGTAAAGTAATCTATAACTATAAGGGCCAGTTCTTAATTACCTGAGTGAACATTGAGTTAAACCAGAGTTAGTTAATATACTGCAAATAAATTGAACTAGAGTTAACTCAGAAGCAGTTGTTGAGTAAAGCATAACGTCTGAGTTTGTAATTGTTAAACTTCTACAGTAGAGATGCCGCGAATAGTGACTCGGCCGAATACCGAATATTCGGCAGCCGAACATTAGGCCAACGATGTGTATGTTTACGAAAATAGACGTAATCGTTTGCTATCAACGAATGCCGAAAAAGTAGTTTTTATTCACCACAACTTACCATTAGTAGATTTTCAATACTAAAATAAAAATTTTTTAATAAAAGAAAACATTTATTGTAAGATAATAAGCCTTTATTATTCTCCATTTGTTATTCGGTATTCGGCCGAATGTTGTGAACTATTCGGCCGAATACCGAATATCAAAAATATACGCCGAATAGGCCGAATGCTAAAAAGTGGCCTCGCGGCATCTCTATTCTACAGCCTTGCAAAAATTGCGTTCATAATTGTTAATATGCAACAATATGTGTGCATGAGCAATATATATAGGTATAAACGCGTTTTAATTGAGCATTATGTTTTTATTATAATTAGGGTTGCCATGTCTTGTACTAGTTCGATAGCCCGATTTAAAAATATTTTTAGCCCAAAATCGAAGCAGAAAAAGTAGCCCAATAATATAGCACCATGTAGCAAATATATATGGAACTTACAGTTTAGACTGAAAAATTGTGAAAAAAATATGTAATTAAACATAAATTGGTTAAACAACCTCTGAAATGTTTTGACACCAATGCGATGTACATCATCCGATTTCTTAAGGAAATCTCAATTTATGAGAAAAAAAAATTGAAAATCGTTGGAGCGATTTAAAAAAAAAATAGTTTTTTTATATAAATTTTAAGAATAGTACGCAATTTTTTAGCTTTAATTAATGCGGAGTTAATTAAAAAGAAATATCATCAACCCATTTTCGAAATATGGAAATTTCACAAAAAAATTTTGAAATTTTTTTTTAAATCAATAATTTGTTCTTTAAACAAATTTTGGTAAGCAATATTATTAGAACTTATTTGAAGCTTTTGTGCAAAAAAATTTATTAAAATAAGTTCAACTGATAATGAGTTAGTCGAAAATCAAAAAAATGTTTCTATGAGAGATACAATTTTTAAACAATAGATATAATTTTGTTTTCCAATAATATGGTAGATCGTACAGATATTAGTTAACACAAAAATTTAAATCAAAATCGTAGGAGCCGTTTTTGAAAAAAATGAGATTTTCAATACCGGTTTTTAAACATTTGTATGGGAGGTACCGTTATTTTTAGTTATAAGAATAATTTTCATTTAAAATCTGCTAGATAATGTTATAAAACTGCTGGGTGCCAAGTTTAATAAACATTAACCTAGTCGTTTTCGAATTATTAAGTTCTCAAAAAAAAAACTTTTGAATTTTTTTTTCAAAATCCAAACAAATTTTTTTTGAAAATTTTGGTATGCAAAACTTTTAAAACTTTTTCAAACATACTCCATAAAAAAATTGATCAAAATCAGTTGAAATGTTTTCGAGAAAATCGAAAATCAAAAAAATGGTCCTATGGGAGGTCCCATTTTTAACCATTTTTCCGAAAATTTTGTTTGGAAAAAAAATTTACTGAATTTTTTTTTTTAAGTTGTTGGCAAGTTTTTGACAAAAGATTTTCATATTTTGCTAAAAACAATTTGTACGGCAGGTACTGTTATTTTTGGTCTTAAAAAAAATGAAAAGAACGTGTCAGGACTCTTTGAAGAAAATTGACCAACGCGATTAGACTGCAGCCGAAAGGACAGACCGACAGACGGACAGAGTTGCAAGACCCAATTTTTTCGACTTCGTTATCATCGAAATGTCAACTTTAATCAAAATCCCGAGTTTGATTTTTTTTTACGAATCCATAACTTGCCATATAGTTAGTATCCGCAAGTAAAAATTGAAAAAGAAAAAAGGTTTTGGCTTTTATTTTTCCATACAAAATGAAAAAAAATAAAATAAAACCAAAATTGTTTTTTTAATTTAATTGTTTTACAAAATTTAAAATTTAAAATGATTTTTTGAAAAAATTAAGTTAACAACTTGATTTCAATAAAAATTAAAAAATTTTTTTTTAATTTTTTATTGTGACTGTTTCGGTTCTTTTTTAAGTTAGCATTTTGGAAAATTACCCCTTCCAAATAAAGGGAAGAGAAAATGGCCCCCCAATTTTTAACCGCAGGAATCATTTCACAATGTATTGTTCATTAATGTAATAACAACATGTAGGTACAATCTTCTTTTGTTTTTTTTTTTAATTAGAGCAACACATATTCTGAAATAAAATACTTAATTGAAGATACAAATAAAAAAATTGTAATAAAATCTAAACTGATTTAAAAGTTATGGAATGTTGACCACTAAAACGACGATTTCTGCCCACTGAGCGACGTTGAAGTTCTTGAAAATAGTCATAGCTTTTAAAAAAAAATAAGCCTTATATAAAAAAAGACATATAAAGACATGTTAAACTTTGTTAGGCTCAAATTTGATTCGTGTGTTGAACAAATTTCGAGATTTTAATAAAAATTAACACTACGATGATCAAATAGTTAGAAAAAGTGGAGTTTCGTCGTACTGTTTCTGGGTCTGTGCGTTTGAGAGTTTTAAAATTCACTACTAACTAGTTTTGAAAATCTCGAATAAATCACTTAATAAAATTTCAATTTTAAAACAGTGTTTTGCGTAATAATGTACATAAATATGCAAAAAAAAAAAATAAATAATTCAAGGAAATAATGCAAACCTTTATGTGTTAAAGCGCCAACTGCATCTACTCTTCTCTTGCCTTAACAAATCACATAAAGTAATAGTGTTAATGTTAAAGTCTAATAATTTTGCAAATGAATAGTTTCAACAAAATGAATTTCAACAATTTCCAAGATATAACTTTGACACAGTTATATACCTACATACATACATACATATTATGTAGATATGAATTTCATGCACTAAGTCCTAAAAACCTTTCGGTAAATTGCTCTCAGTCATCTTGGAATTTTCTTGTCGCAATTTTCACATCTTAATCAAAGAAAGTAGATAATACGTATGTAGCTAGCTCCTAAAAAATGTCCTGCAAAACATTGGGTGTTTGAAAATTCCCTCTCTCGCAAAAAAAAAAAAAATAACAAAGCTAGCTTTAACGTTGTTTATAACATCACCCGGAATACACGTACAATTTATTATAAAGCCCCCGCACACACAAAAGACGACTTTACCCAGTGCAGCGAGTGGAGAAAATATTTGACATTTGCATAATCCTTTTTCGTACTGAGCTTGGCTCACCCTTTACTTAAACGAGTCAGTGTGTATTAGTGCCACACTATCTCTTTGGTCCGTGCAAGTTGCTACTATTTTAGTGCCACTGGCATTTATATGTACTCAAATACATTTGTTGTTGTTGTTGGTGTATATGAGTTGAAGTCCTTGCTGCTAATATCGCCTGACAAAATGTACGACGAGGATGTGGTGCATGAGGTATCTCCATATAAACTATAATAATACATACCTTACTATGCTAGAAAAATGGGTGTTATGAGGGAGAGGGTAGAACGGGGGTTTCACATCAGATGATGTTGCGTGCTGTGCTGGTAATGTAAGTTGGCGCTATAACCTGCCATCAGTTATGGGCACAAGTACAATGAAATATTTTCACAACTGGAATGTGGGTCAACATTTTCTTGGGGTATGTTTGCGTTTATATCTGCAGAGCTTACCATACATCAAACAGATGTGCGAGTTGTTTATATGGGTGTATGTGTGTGTGTAGTGGTGCATCTAATGGATGTTTGTCTCGAAGCGGTATTTTTCATTGAGTTTTATTTTCAGCTATGGTTTTCTTTTTGAAGTGAAAATACTTTTCTATTTTTACGATAAGATTCTGAGGAATTTTTGTTTTTTTCTTTGTTTTTTTTTTTTGCTCAAGGAATTAAATTGCAATTTTCCTTACGTTCGCAGTAAAAGTAGAAAATATTCATGAAACTATGAGAAGATAATAATTTTTAAAGAGATTATAACAAAAAAATCCTTTAAATATTTTTTTTTAAATAAAAATCATCCATTAAAGTATAGGCGCAGAATTGGTATTTCTTTTGTTTTCTTTCACAATTTTTTTGAACATTGAATTGAGAGAAAATATCTAATTAAAAGTTTTGAAACTCTTCATTCTTTCATTGGAATCTATAAATACTCATACCTACTTCGTCGCAGTATCAAACTCGGTTTTTGTTTTTCGTCATTTCTGTACAAAAAAAATGTATTCAAACTTTTAATCACAATTTCTTCTTCAATGAACGGAATACATAATAAGTTTATTAAATGCATATAGCTGGAAACTGGGTAAAAGGTATTCGCGCCAGAGTAATGGTTAATGAGTGTCTCTTTTGTAAAAAGTTAAAAACAGGATTTACCATCTTCTTTAATATCAATATAATAATGTTTGATTATAAATCTAAAAACTTTGAATTTCAACTTTTCTTTAAGTGCCTACAAATCTTTTTAAAAATAAGGTTTGATGGAGAGTATGTTAAAATGTCATTATATCGCTGTATTAGATTTTTTGAATTTTAAATATTTCTTCAAACTTTATCATAATAAACTTACAAATATTGATAAAAAATAAATGCGCAGTTGGTAATCGAATTTGTACATAGGTAGATATATTATTTATTTTCAAAGCACCTATGTATAAGCTTAGCTAATGCTGGTTTTAAATAAAATAGTGTATGACTAATTAATATTACAAACAAAGTTCGAAAACAATATTTTTGTTCATGAAAATGCACGAGCCAACACCAGTTTTCTATTAGGAAAAGGGGAAGAGGGGAAAAACATATTCCAAAAAAAAAAAAATTCTTCCATTTTGAACTATCAGTATCAGCGCTTAAAAATTCACTTCTTAGGCTAAACTCATACTGGAGCTGCGAGCAGAGCGGCGATGCGAGAAGTGAGCAGAGCGTTAAAAACAAACACATGCTTTCTTATGAGAACTGATACCTCGTTGCTAGTGGCCTCAGTATGAGAGCTCTCATAAGAACACATTTGTTTGTTTTCGTCGCTCTGCTCACTTCTCGCATCTCCGCTCTGCTCGCAGCTCCAGTATGAGTTTAGCCTTAAGAAAAATATTCCGATGAATTTAAAAAACTTATCAGTATAATAAGTCCGAAATAAAAGGTTTTTAGTCAAATTTAATCACTAAATTAAAGCCGGTTTGTGGTCAGTTTATATAAACGTTTGAAATTAGATTCCTTATAGACCGCAAAATTCGTAAATAAAAAAACTCAATTTACATTATGCAAACAAAGAATATATTTATTAATTTATAGTATGCATTTCGGTCCACAACTGAGGAACCATCATACATGTGAATATTTGACGCTCGCTGATGATGGTTCCTCAGTTGTGGACCGAAATGCATACTATAAACTAATAAATATATTCTTTGTTTGCATAATGTAAATTGAGTATTTTTATTTACGAATTTTGCGGTCTATAAGGAATCTAATTTCAAACGTTTATAAGTCCGAAATGTTATCACCCAAATAGGTGTTTAAACATGTTCTTAATTTTAAATTTTCTATAAAATATTTTTGCCAATGGCTAGAGATAAAAAGAAAACAATTTGTGAGAAAGTGTAAAAAATACTCTTTGGCAGAGCTGTAACGACTGCAGTACTTTGGTAATGCAGTTAGTAAAGTCTCAGTTAATTAACTTAACAGTAATTGAATGCAAGTTAATACTGTAACTGGGTACTTTTACTGCAACATAAACAGTCAGTTGTTAAAAGCAGTTAATTTACTAGAAGTTAATTAACTGCAGTACTTTTTAACTGGTTTTAGTCTTTTTAGTCACTCGAAAGTCTTCAGTACTGGCCTTGTTTTGGCTTTAGTCAGTAAGTTAATTAACTGCAGTTAATTAACTGTAAGTCTTTTAACTTATTTTTAGTCTTTTTTGACTAAAATACTTCCGAATTACAAAAAGTAAATAAAATGCTCACAATTTGGTTGATACAAGTAGCTTTAAGGATCCCCTACACCAACGCAAATCTTTCGTGGCAATTCATATTGTTTTTATTGACAACCATGTGTTTATTGTTTTTTTTCAAATTTTCTCGAAAACGCCTCTAACGATTTTGATTAAACTTCGTACCTGTAATGACAAAAGTGATTGAAGAAAAACTTGGTTTCAAGATTTTGGCAAAAAATTAACATTACATTAAATAACATTTTTTTTAGTTATTCACTACTATAGGTTATTATTGGTTTAGCCGATTTTGAATTACATATTAAAAAAAATAGCATTTCAAAGTTTTGTAAATATTTTTTTTTTAAGAAAATCAAATTAAACAAGAAATGCATAATAAGAAGCTTTTTTTTTTTTAATAATACAATTTCTATGTACTAGTTAAAAGCTTTTTTGAATCAATAATTCAACAAGTCCAAATAAAAAAATGTTAAGTCTTCTTACTTATTTAAACAAAAAATTTAAAAAATCGTTAACAACTAAACCAATTTCACTGAAACTTTAAAAGTACCTACTTTCCAATTAGCAGTGAGATGGGTTTAGAAATTGATTTGAGTAAAATCCAATCATTTCCACGTCCACTTGTATTGTATATTTTAGTCTCCTGCTCATTGAATGTCTTTAAAAGAAACAATATTTTGTATCTTGTTTTATTTTATCTATCACGTCCACTACCACTCGAACTTTTGTAAATGTATTTGAATTTCATATTTATATAACGTCCTTGGAAGACTGAACATTTCTAATTAATCTCTCTTTAGTCGAAACCATGTCGTTTAGTTTTTTTTTTTTATGTGCACCTACTTCCACGCCCACTTTTCTTATATATCAGATTTCTTCTTAGTTCTACATTAACCAAGTTTTCATTCATTCAAAGAAAAATTCGTCAAAAAATGTGGCTTTCTACAGTTATGTCCCTTTTTCTCCTGACTTCTATAAAAAAAAATGATCAAAACACAACATGATCCTCTTCTGCTCATTTCTGACTCTGAGAACAAATAGCTGTGCCTTTGCCCACGTGCACCAAACAAGAAGGAAGATATTCATGTTTGAAGGTCAGTCGGTTACTTGTTATCATTGAAAACGGAAGTGTGAAAAATTTTTCTTATTTCAAATAATAATAACTTTTGTGTAAGGTGAGTTAAGTGGTCATAAAAATATATTTCTAATTTTGTGTCTAATTCTCTTTGAAATTAATATATTTATATAAAAAAAGAAATTATTATCTTGCTCGTTTGAGAGGTAAAAGTATACAAGCCATATTTGGCTTCGTATGCAGTAGATAAGGGATTGAAAATATACATATTTTGTTGAGTTTTTTTATTTTAATAAAAAAAATTGTTTTGGTTTTTAATAAAAGATGCCTTAAAACTACCCAAAGAAGTTATTTAAAGCGTATTTTATTTTTTTTTCCTCTTTAAACAATAATTCATGCGGTAGAAGGAAAAAATATATATTACGCATGAAGTTTGATGAAAGTAAAGTATATCACTGTCTCAATGAAACTGTTTCATATATGTATACTCTTTTTTCTTTACTTTGAAGTGAATTGTTCATAATTTTATACAAAAAAAAAATTCATTAAATTATGCTGTTATTTTACGTTAACTCAATGAAAAATTTCAGCCAATAATGCAAAATTTTTCATTGTTCAATGTAAATTCATTAAACTAAGGAAAAAAAAATTTACCATGGTATCCCATAATTAATTTTCCTCTGCTCTTAGAATTTAGTAACTTGTATGTATCGAATTATAGCGGTTTACGATTATACTAACGGGCTGTTTTGGAAATTCCGAAATATCCCTTGAACCACGTTTTGGTTCTGGGTTTTTGTTTGAAAAAAATTTGCCATGTTCTTAAAATTTCTTTAAAGATATAAAACTTACCAAAGCTAACATTAGATTAAAATTCATAACAATTTGAACTCAATCAGGTGAACTTTTATAATTTTTTTTATTTTTACTGTATGCTCAAACTTCTTCTGACTTAATTTGCATTCCTCCTGCATTTGTGCAAGCCCGCGTCAAGGTTTTACTGTCGTGCCTGGTGATTTCCGAAATATGTATTTATTAATTTGGAAAATTGACACTTAAAACGAACAACATGCATCCGTTTTATCTACCGCGCGTCCGGACCTTATAGTTCCAAAAGATTGTTGACAAAATCAGTAATGTGGAACACATAAATTTTCTAATTATTTTTAAACATGTTCCAAGTATACCAATTTGTAAAAAGGCTTATAAAAAAATTAAAAATAATGCAATTTTTTTGTTTAATGTCCAAGGGTAGGTACCGCATTTATATCTTTACTAGTACGTCCAGCCCCCGAAACTCGAGTGCTAATAACATTATCGTCTAATTGAAAAACAACTTCTAGAAAATATATTGTAATTCACATGGAATTCTAGAAAACTTTATTTTTCGATGCATACGATTTATGGATGCGGATACTCCAACATTAAGTAAAAAATCGCAAGAATAATTCCATCGTTTAAACGCAGTCTTGAGCGTGGAAAAAAACTGAGCTAGTTATTTCATATGAGCTACTTATTATTATTTCCTGCAGCACCGAACGCTGCCGGGTTGGGTTTAGCCGATCCCAGAACCACTGGTCCCAAGACCATCCCGGAAGTAGTCATAAAGACCAATTAAATTTATATCGAAAATAAAACTCGTCGAATACATTGATTCGTGTATTAAATATATCTATTCGTTAAGATGGTTAGTGAATTGGAGCGAGGAATATAAATAAAAAGTTATTGTTCCACGCCTCAGCTTAAACATCCCTCACACTACATCTACAAATTGGAAGCATTCTTCCTTTTTTGCTCACATTTTATTTCAATTTAAAAAACAACACCCAATGAGCGAGAGACACAATAGATTGCAGAATATTTCCATGCAAAACCAACAAACCTACAACTATACATAATTTATGCTTCCTCGCATTAAATCGACCAATGGCCGAAAATCCAACACAACAGAAAAAAATCCTCAGAAATAAAATTCTTCCCACAAAAATCCCTCACTCGAATTCAGTAACCATCTTAACGAATATATTAAATGCACGAACGATTGCATTTAACGAAAATATAATAAGTGTTGTGAACAAATACTCGGTCTCGCTCTGGCTCTTGCTATGGTTCTCGCTCTCCTCGCACTTATAATGCAATTTTTCTTTATTGTTTTTAGTCTTTGTGGTAAAATTATTTAATAAATTTTTGCTTTGTGCACTTCTGTGCAAAAAAACCCTTCCATCGATATATAATTTATATACTTTCGGCTTTTGTATACCGCGTAAATGGTACCCCATAATTCGTGTTTGTCGTTTTATTATATTGATGATGATGATGATGATGATGATGATGATGATGATAAGTTATTAAGGCAATTCAAAGAACGAACTGTTATTTTTTAACATTTTTCTTAGTCAAGTCAATAAAGTATTTAATTCGGAAAAAATCGCTGGAAAGCTTGATTTTGGTGTATAGCTTCCTCATGGTGTTCTTAAGAAACTGTCAAAAGTCCCCATCGATATGAGTGCCGCTAACAATTTTGCGGGGGGTTGAAGGCTCCCAAAAATGGTTTTTCAAGAATAACTCCCAAATGGTAAGTTTTACAAACAAAAATGTTGAACACTTATTTGTAGCTTGAAATATTTCCTACAAAAAAGATTAACATACTTTTTTTCATACAAATAACGGTTTTTGAAATAAACCAATCAGAGGAGTTAAGGGTTTTACTTTTCTATGTATAGTTGGGCGACATAATTCCAAAATTTTGCATTTTGTGATAAAAGCATCAATTTTGTATTTATTGATGGTACATTATATGGACATGATTTTAAGATATCGGTCCACTTTATTTATCCACCCATTTAGGTGGGAGGGGCATATTAAAAAAAAAATTTCTAAAATAGAAAATGAATATAAAAACACAACGGCAACACTTCCAATATTATGTTATAGCTTATTAAAGCCTGAAATTCATTCTTTATGTATGTTTTTAAATGAAGTTGTTTTAATGCGTAGTTTTTGAATAAATGATTTTTAACCTCAAAATTTTAAAAATATAATTTGAAAATAATAATAATAATTTTTAATCAACATTCAATTTATTTATTTATATACCTTTGGAGCTTCCTTTTAAAGTTTACCGACTGAATAAATAAATACAATCTCAATGAATACAATCAAACTTACACTTTATAGATTTAATTAAATGATCATTCTAATTCATGCGTAAATATTATGGATTTGTAACGCACAGAAAATTATAATCACAATTTTCTAAAATCAAATCCAGGCAGTTCTTCATATTTTATACATATATACCTTTTGTTAAATTAAATGAATTGTGAAAGACCTTTTACTTCATTCAATCTAATTTTAAAGGCTTTTTGTCTTAATCCTAACTCAATCATCCGCACATAGAATGTGGAGCTTAACATCCCTTCTTGTAAACCTATAAATATCAATAATTTCAAAACCGTTTCGTTCTGCTCGATTACTCAACAAGCTATTAGTTATTTTCATTTATATATATCCGTCTATGCCGCCTTTTTCTTGGTTCAAGGGACCCTATTACATATATAGTATATACACACTAAATCATTTTCTAACTATCTCCAACATACCAACCATATTAAATGTAATATTGTGAACAAAAAAAAGTCTATAAAAATAACTTAAAACAAAAATGTCCTTCTCGAAGGATATAAATGAAAGAACAAAATAAAGAGGTGCTATCCTTGCCGATGTGAAATAAAACTTAAGATCTTCTTATACAATATATACATAATATAGAAATGGCGCCCGGGAGTTCATTGAAATAAGTACCTAGTTGGGTATAGGAATGAAAAATATCTAAAATATTCACCTTTTGCCATTATCTTCCAAAGCAAACAATAAGACAGCCATTCCAAGACAATCACAATCAGTGGTTGTTCACGCTCATGTGGAAAGTATATTATTATTATTATCCTTGAGCGAGGCGAACGAAACTCCCTTTCTAAACGTAGACGTTTACGTACAAGAGATACCATCCCTCTTGGGAGCTTTTTTTTTTTTCGTTGTTGTGGTTGTGGAAAAAAACGATTTTAATAATATATCTTTATATCTTTAACCGATTTTTTTTTTTTTTTATTATTTCATATCTAATTCGACTTCATTTAGTCACATTATGTGCTCTCTATGTTATAGTATTACTTCCTTAATGTGTGTAGTGTGTAGCTAGGTAGGTACACTCTTATTTGTGAGCTCTCCTATTGCCATATGGAATTATTGTTCAAATAAAAATCATCGTGCGTGCGTCTTTAGCTTGCTCTTTGTAGTGATTTAAACTTATTTGCTAAATGCAGTCATGCGGTGAACGAAGACCTCGTAGTTATGTATTAAAGTCCTTTCAAAAGCCCACAAAAAAACACAAAAATTCGAAACCAAAAAGCTTTTTCAAAGTAAAATTGAAAAATAAAAAAAAAAATGAAAACAGGATATAACCACCATCAAAGGACTCGGCTGTGTCAAGAAAAAAATAATGCGCATACGCTATATTTTTTTATTGCATTCTCAGAAAAAGGTAATGAGGCACAAATGTAATAAATTTATAAATTGTGATAACAAGCACAAGTTTTTTTTTTTGGAGGGGGTGAGAAACAGGGCCGGTTTTTCATTTTTAGTTGCACATGTCAACGTAATAGATTTTAATATGGGTCTCAGCTGTAGTAAAATTTTAAATGGTTCCCTAATTACGCAAAGGTCAGAAAAGTTCCAATTTTTAACATTTATTTTTATTCAAAACTCGGCTGCTTTTTTTTTCCGGAAGGTCAGAATTTCAAGATGTTTATACTTAAGTTTTTCTTCGACCAATTGGAATCTAATCGGTTTTTATTAAATGGTCGAAATTGGGGAATGAACTAAGGAAGAAGGTGAATGAACAAAGTCATGGTTTCATAAGAGATTGAGGAAAAATAAAATCCAAAATCTGGCTTTTCACATTTTTTGTTTAGTTTTAAAACTTTCTTAAATCTTTGTTAAATCTTAAAAATGTTGATTTTGCATTTTAGTTTATACAGTTTCAATATTATCCAGACATGAAAATATCTACAAACAAATTCTAAATTCTCAAGATTCTATAGACAAATAAATACGGCCTGAAACCAATTCAATAGAAAATACACTCCTGAGCTTTAAGGATATATATAAGAAGTGGGTTTTGCCCTCTCACTATAAAAGGACGATTTAAGTAGATACACCTTTTATGGCCTTCAATGTCGGGTATTTTGTGTAAATTGGTTATTTTTGTTTTTTTTTATATTTTATTTTTCTGACAAAAGCTTTGAGTTCTTAAAAGAATTCCAACAGATATACATATAGAGTATTTAGAGAGGGCATGATATTATTTTTTATGATCTCTTAACATGCAAAACATGAATAGGATATCAAGTAAATAGCCAAATTAAAAGGGACCCAAAAAATATTTTAACGTTTCTTAGAAATGAAAATATAATGTTTGTATTATTATTATAATGATACCTGTGTGATTTGAAATAATTATGTATTTACGTCAAATAGCGTTAAATAGGGTACATTAGAAATACATATATGGATATTGCGCCTGATTGAGTGCTTAACGAATTCTTTTGATATCAATGTAAGAAAGGCCTTTTTATATTATAATATTTTTTTATTTTATTTTTTTTGTTAACACCATTCGAAATTCAAGCAATATATAAAAAAAAGGTTTTGAAATGTCTGAGATATTTGAATTTGAAGGTGGGTATAGGTAGGGAATAACAATAAATCATTATTATGAAGGCTTAAGCAAATATGTATAAGAAAAACTTATAATCAGTCGTGTATTAAAAATTTGTGTTATATAAGAAATATTTTGACTTTGTTCAAGATTTTTAAATTTAAAAATTTTAATAAGAATAAATTAAATTAAAATTAATAAAATAATATTAAATTTATACCACATTTTTATTATAGAAACAAAAAAATATTAATAATGTTTATTATAGAAATTTATTTGAATTTTAAATATTTTTAAGAAACAATTCAAAATATATTTACAATATTAATTTTATATCTTTATAAATTTTTTTTATAATTAAAGCTGAAAAATAAAATGTTTTTGAATATTAAAATTTTTTGCAAAGTAAAATGTTCGAATATATTTTATAAATCTTACATTTTATTTTTCAGCTTGTTAAATATTAATATTAAGATTTAAATATATTGGTATGCATGGTATTTTAATAATAAACGTACAATTTTATTAAAGTTTCAATTTTTTTACTTTTAGATTTATCCAGCTTAAAATCTGATGGAATATTTTGGAAAAAAAAACAATTAAATTCTATTATAAACGTGTTTTTTTTTAATAATACATTTTTTTAACAACATTTGATACCTATACATTTCTGAGCTCTTATAAAATTAAGCATTTATCCCACACTTTGAAATAAAAGTCTTATTGTCTTATCTTCTTATAAGTTTTTTTTAGTAATAAACTAGCGGGCGGACCCGTTTTCGCATAGAATTTTTCAACAATTTTAGCATTTTAAAAAATGAAAATAAAGTTTATATAGGGACTTCAAACAACCTTTTACAATGAATTTTTTGGCACGCTCCAATAATTTGTATATTATACACAAATGTAGCAGTCTGAGAGTGTAACGCCATCTGGGAGCGATCCTATTTTCACGAAGGAAAAAATAAGCCCATTGTCAATTCCGTATTGTTGGTCATTCCTCAGAATCTGTATTTTCTCCTCCCTACACCAAATGGAATTTTAGATATCGCCATCATCAACTTCTGAAAGTACGCAGTTTCGAGTTTCTTGATTTTAATTTCATATAGTTCCTGGAAATAATGTACGGGTGTCCAGTGCCATTCTGATCAATATTTTAAATTCGTTCGTTAAGGGCATGCATTAACCTTATCATTTGGGTTTAATAATACGTTATTTGTCAATTAAATAGTATCTAAAGCTTTGCAGAAATAGTAGTTTCTACCATTTAACTGCAATTTCCTGCGGTTCAGGAGCACAATTTTGTTTTTATCTTTTTTGTGTGCTCGCCTTTTCTCGGATAGCCAGTATAGTTCTTGTACTTCCACAGTCGAATGAACATCCATATTACGGCTGTCAATTATCAATTGGATATAGTTCACAAATATTGAAATTCGGTACATTAAAACTCAATCTATAAAAAATCTAATCAATTATTTCGTGATAATTATCAAGCTTTTTGTAATTCACAACGTTCTGCACCATTCTCAATGATCAAAAGTTGTATCAATTGGGATTTATTATCCATCTTCAAAACTTACCAACTATTAAATGATAATTGACAACCGTGATAGATGTGTAAATCTTCTGTTACAGCGCTGCCGAAATGGCACAATGGTGTTTTTTTTAACACGAAAATTTCATCGTGGCAAGATGCAGGACTCAAAACATTTCTACACATTTCTAAATTTCCCTCATTTTGACAAAATGTAATAAAAATTGCTGCAAATGTAGCAAAAACTGGCAGAAACTCATAAGGTCTTATTTATAAACGTTGTCTAACTTTATACAACTGACCAGCTTTGGAAATTGATGTTCAAAAACCTTGTTTATTGTTGTCTTATAGCTGCCTTACTTAGACACGAGAGTAGATTGTCTTAACCGTGAATAATGTGATATTTATTTTTATTAAATAAAGCATATTTCCACCAATTTGAAAATTTTTAGACAGTGTCTAAGTAGACAAAAATTTAATAAATATGACGGGTAGTTTTTGACAATACACGAATAGATCAAATTAGTTCTTCTGATTGTTTGTTGTATTTTATCCCATAATTGAATTACCTATACATAGTTTTTAATGAAAGATTTTGCGTTTTTTCCATATCGCACGAAATCGGCACGGTTTTTTAGTAAAAATTTCATGTCATTTTTTTTTGAGTGGCAACACTTTTTGCATTGTTTAATGCAATCGTGGTTTCTATGACTTTTATAAATGTGTTGACTTCGTCTTTTTTGTTACAACACAATATTTCTTAAATCTTCTTTTTGTTGAAATTTACTTTTTGATGTGTTTGGCTTTTGAAAAACCTATTTTTCTAAAATTTGGAAATGTATTTATTTTTGTACTTTTAAGAAGCACCTGTACCAAAGTTGGTGGTGCTATTGACGAAATATACTGGATTGACATAAAATTAACACATTTTTTTTCAAAAATCTTCAATATATATTTTTCTATCATTTGATTTTTCCACCAAAATTTGAAAGTCATTTTAGTAAAATTAAATAAACCGGTACCTACGAACTTTCATTAAAGTCGTTAAAGTAGTTTTTGTAAAAAAATATAGAAAAAAAACCAAAACCGTTGTTAGGGTAGGTAGGTATATATGACTGTTATCCGGTCTAGATAAGCTAAAACAAAAATTACAATTTCCCCTATATAGAGGGAAAAGTGTTTTGAACCAAATTTGAAGCAAATCCTTGAATTACAGTGGGCTCACGTACTTATACAAACCGAACAACATGAGAATTTTCAATTTGGTTAAAACGTTAAAATTTTTGTTTGCTTGAAATTAAAACTTGTCCTATGACCAAGTGAAATGTGTGATGAAATTCCATCAAATTTGTCATAAAGATTATTTTCAGTACTTCTTTCCTTAGTATAATATCGAGACAAATCAGTTTAAACATATTATATAACTACAAAATCACTCAATTGTGATAAAATATGTGATGTTTATTTCAAACAAACTCTAAATGTTCTGTTTTTGTTTCTGTGAAAACTATAAAGGGTAATTCATTTTTCGGTTTTGAAAGTAAAGCTAAATAAAACACACACATCGATACATTTTTGATGAAAATTTTATTTCATTATAAAGTTTGGACTTTGCCATTAAGTGTGAAAAACAATATCATTCAAATGGCCGCATCGGGAAGATTTAGAGCATTCGATTCTTTTGAGGTAATTTTTAACCACTTTTTCGCACATTTCGCGGGTGGTATCTCGGCCATAACTTGAGTAATCTTGGTTTTTAATGCGTCTAGATTTCGGGGATTATTTCCGTTAACATGGTCTTTTGCGTAGCCTTACAGAAAAAAATCTAACGGTGTGAAATTCCATAACCTTGCTGGCCAATTGACGTCGCGTGACGTGAAATTACGCGACCAGGAAACTTCTTACGCAATAAAGCCATAATTGGTCGTGTTGTGTGGCTTGTTGCCCTGTCTTGTTGGAACCACATATCGTCCAAGTCAAGACCTTCAATCGCCGGCCAAAAGCAAATCAGTTATCATTCGATCATGTCTCTCCAAATTGACTGTAACCGTCTGTCCATTGGCATCTTCGAAGAAATACCGACCAATGACACCTTTCCACCATAAACCACACCGAACAGTCACTTTGTCTGCGTGTGACCGCAACTTTTCGATTACTTGTGGGTTTTCTGAGCCCCATATGCGGCAATTTTGTTTGTATACATAACCACCGAGTAAGAAATGTGCCTCATCGCTGAAGAAAATGTTGTTCGAAAAATGCGCGAAAAGTGGCTACGTTTGAATTGCCACTTTTGTAGTAAGTTGTAATTATTTTATTTTAGTTAAGCGATCCACTATCGTAAGTGGCAAACATTCAACTAATATTATGACACTTCAAATTACAGTTGAGTTTGACAGGTGTCAAATGCCAGTGCTACCATTTTAAAACCACGAAATGAATGACCCTGTATACTATTAACGGTCACAGTGTTCATGAAAATCTATTTTTCCAAATATTATTTATTTAATAGGCGTGTTTTTTTTCTCTAATCTATATAGTATTACAAAACAGTTCAATGTTGTTAAAAGCAAAAACAATGAGCTTGAATATAGAATGTATTTTCTATTGAATTTGAAGCAAAATAGATAAAACGTATCATAGCAACTCAACTACATAGTTTATCGTTAGCCTGGAATTCTATCGAGACTATTTTTATAAGCTATATATAGTCTTGTTGCTATGATATGTTATTATAATTTTGATTCATTGAACTGTTTTATAAACTTTATAGAAAAGAGAAAAAAACACGCCTAATATTTTGAAAATTTTTTAAGACCTGCAAAGCTAATTAAATGTATTTATTTTAAAAAATTAGTGCGTTGTACAAAATGCTCAAGCATTAACTTTCTACTTCATCGAACTTGAGTTTTTATAATCCGATAAATCAGTATAGATTAACTAAATGAACTAAATAAATCTCGATTTTATTAAACAAAATATTCAGTTGTATGGATTTATGTTTTTTGTTCATGAAGGTTTTTTTTACTTCAGTTAAAGATGGTAACTCCTCTGATTAAACCACTTGATTTTAATAATCCTAAGAGGATACGAAGTAATAATAATTCACTGAAATTTAATTATGTTTTTTATCAAGATTCCTTTTTTTATGTTGCGTTAAAGTGTAATGAAAATTTGTCTTTCTGCTGTAAACATAATAATATAGAGCTCAGATATTTGATTTATTATTGGTTTAGGTCACTTTTTCTCAATATAATTTATTTTTAATATTTTTTGTGAGTCCTTATACATATGTACATAAGAATCTGCGTATTTTTTAAAATCACTCACAGCACTTAGCATAAAACATAAATTTTTTTAAAACTCCTTATCAACATATGGACGGTTCAGTCATGATATTTAATATAACCTCCTATATAAATGATACTCTACATAATAAGTAATCAAACACTAATGGCTAGAGATAAAATATCAATCCTAATAGTAGGAAAGACCTAAACCAATAACACATCAAACCATCTATCAACTGCATAACGTTAAAGAAGAGAGTGATGTCCTTCATTGAATTTTCCCCAGCTCTTTGTATTTATATAGAGTTGAGATTATGAGAATACATTATGCCATTATATGGAAAAGATTCGAGTTTTATCTTCAATCCGCGACAAAACGATGAATTTCACTCTCGCCCACACTATATATGCACACTTACTACATAATAAATTTTCACAGGACAGACGAACGAAAAAAAAATGAGTTTATTCGACCGCAGAGTTTTTACGCATAAATTTTTTTGTGTTCGGCCATATTTTGTATTTTATTAGACAGACGGAAAGACATCATCATCATCCTTGTTGAAGGGTAAAATTAAGTACAAAAGAACCCTCGCTCCTCTCTCTCTATTTCTATCTCTCATTCCCAAGTGTGACCTAAATCATGTAATGTCAGCCAGTTGTAAATTTAACTTTTATTGACTAATTTCAATATACCGAATAGCAATAAAGTGTAATTTCATTTTGACATTATCCCCAAGGTATTATATTTATACATATACTTAAATACAATATCCTTACATACATACAAAATAATATATTAAGAAAAAGAGAATCGAAAGGATGGTAACAAAACACGAACGTCAAACGAGTCCTTGCAAATAATAAACATATCTAATATAATGGTCAATGTGTATTGTGTGTATATGTATATACAAATTTTAAATGGATCAAGTCTTCTATATTATGTTGTTGTGAAATATTGACGATAGTTAAATTCATAATAAATGTTTGAGTTCTTCTTTCAGGGATTTTGCTTGTTTGGGAAAATTTATTGAATTATAAATCTTCTATATAAATAAGAATTTTAATTTTAACTTGGTTTTATATATTTTATCTTTTTATACGAACATTATGGACTTGGTATATTAAAATTATTATTATGTTTTGTTGTGATGTTGTCATCAAGTCGAGTTCTTGATGAATATCTACATCATAATTGTAAACATTATGCCTTGACTTGTATCGTGCCAGTACCTATACATAAATTAAAACCCGATGTGTTAATAATCTATTTTTTTAGTAAACGATTTACTATGTTTACGAGTTTATACTGTTTAAAAAGTGGACTTGGTCAAATTGGCTGAAATTTTGCTATATTTCTTCACAAACTGTGAGTAATGGGGCTCAGGGCTTGGAATCGGTTCCATATGCACTTTTGGTCAGTAATAAAAACCAACAACATTTCATAAATTTGATCGAGTCCACTTTTCAATAAATTAATAAATACTACGATGACAAAAATCTAAACAAAATGGGTTTCCCAATTTTGTATGCACCTGCAGCTACAGTCTAAACTTCGAAAACGATTTTCTTTAAACTTTGTATAGTTACTGTGAAATAAGTAGTTTCCTTAGGTTGACAGAATTTTGTAGAGTTTAAGATAATTTTTGTTTTGAAAACTCAGTTTATCTCGAAAATTGATTGGAACATATGTGCATTTTAAATTTGACGTACGTAAATAATTTTTTTCTTGAAAAGAATTTTATATTTAAAAATTAATTAAAAAAGTTTGACAAATATCTGCTATGGGTCTCCGTTTAAATAAGTCAATTTAAATCTGTAAATATATGTTTTATTCGATGTCCGTTCAAAAATCTTCTTCTTCTGATACCCCGTGCTTTCGGCCAATTGGAATCCGCGGATTTCAGTCACGTCTTTTGTCAGGAACACTTAGATTATTTGCTGGAGTGCGCCAACGTTGTCGAAATCCAGAGGTCCTGCTTACTCGCAACTATATATCACCCTGGCTATGCATCGTCATAATGGAATTCGCCAGGTTTTACTTCGAGGAGCGGATAAAACATTGAATGAATTCAGTAATTTTCCGCCTATTTTTCATAATTCCAAAGAGAAAATTAAAAAAAAGTGAGCATTAAAAACTTTAGCAATTCAATTCCGAATGATAAAAACATTTGTCCCCTTAAAATTTCTTACAAAAACCCAAAACTAAGAAAGGAGAGAACTTAGAGCAACGAAAAAGGAAAAGCCACCACAAAGCTAAATTTGTGGAAAGATAGTTGGAAATTATTTCCCTACTTGCGGTTCTGAAACAAAACTACTTTGGTGGTCTTTTGTTATAGATTTGAGTCTTGTACAGAATATTATTTTAAAAATAGGTTGGGCACTAGTAGTAGTAAAATGTTTTTTATTTTCAACTTAATATTTTTATACATTTTTGAGTTTAACTTGAAAGAAAGTTATGTTGAATGATTTAAAAAACTTACGACAATGACATAAAGAGTCGTCTATATAGGCTATTCAATTGGGAGTAATATCTTACGTTTGGAGACCAAATGTCGCCAACGCTTCTTTTGGATAGTACACTTGAGCAGAACGTCCCGTCTGTCAATTGAATTAGGTTTAAGGACCAATTGTCATTCAAATTTTCCAATCGATTCAACAGTCAAAAATTGTCTCTTCAAGATACTGAGAGAGTAAACCGATATGTCTGATGGACCATGTCTGCCCTTCTCCCTCTGTCTCTCTCTCTTTCTCTCTCTCTGAAGACGTCCAAGGAAACACCTGTAGGGTAAGAAAGAAAAGGAAAGGCGGGAACTAGGATTTGGATAAATGAAAGGCCGATTTTTGTCGCGGTAAATTTTACACTAGGCGCGTTTTATTGGTAAATTTATAGCCAGCGCAGTAAAATCCCTCTCGGTAAACAAAAAACCAAAAAGTGCCGCTAAATACGCCAGCGAAATAGTGAATATAAAAGTTGATAAAGAAAGTTGAAACTTTGAAGATAAAGATGTCACGTTGAAAATTATTCGTGACATGAACCTTAATATCGTTTTTCACTCACAGAATGGATACGGAAGTTGGAAGCGTGTTTGAACACAGCCAAAAGTGGCTTAAGCGTTTTATTGGTACCTGATTGTTGCACTAGCTATAAATTACCTAAAAAACGCAGCTACTTTTAATAAATTTTTAATGCTTTTTGAAGTTTGACAATAATTTAAACCAAACTATAAATATGACTTTTAACGTCAATTTGTGTATGTCAACTTTAAGACCTTAAACTCAAGTTACAGACTTCATTATGCAAAATTGACGTTTATTTTAAAGGTTTTGGTTTGTTTTTTATGCCATACCGCGCCCCTCAGGTTTGCATGAACCCCTAGAAAATTGCTGATATTTTTGTAGACCAAAGTTGTGGAAATCATTTTCTAAAATATTATTTTTCAAAATCCTGAAACTTCTAATAAAATTTAGCATTTAAAAAAACGAAAATCAAAAAAATATATACAATATACATAATTTTAAGGTATGTTAAACGTATTTAATTTTTGTCAACTTCTTAACCTTGAAGATTTAGTCTTCGAAAGGAAACCATATTGATACGTTTTGAATATTTTGCATACCTAAATAAAGGGCTCTTTCCATTTAAACGTGTCAAATGATGTAGGATATACATTTTTTCTATTTAATTTTTTTTTTTTTTCAAATGTGGTAATGTGGTAATGTGAATGAACTTCCATCGTAGTATTTCATTTTTTACCTCTTTTTGTTTACTTCCCAAAACTGCCAATTTCTACTTATATGTTATTTCAAAATTCTTTCAAGGTTCATATAAAAGAATAAAATTGAACATAAATTGGTAGAAATCGGCAGTTTTGGAAATTAAACGAGTAAACCTAATATTTCTCAATGCAGAAAAAATAAATTACTCAAATGGGTCGTGTAGCATGTAATTGGTCTTCTATAATCTCACACCATATGGTTATAATGTTTGAGAAAAAAAAACTGATTTTTAAACAAATACATCAGTTATATTAGCATAAAATTTATACCACTTGCCAAAAAAATAGTTGAAAGTGAATTTACAATTTAAACAACAATTTCTACTATTTATCTCTATTCATATGAGACAAAACTTTGGAACGAGTGGTTTCGTAAAAAAAGTGTGTGTGATTTATTTTTTAAATTTGGTACGTATGCCCATTTTAAGTTCGAATATTAGTAGTATACATTTAAAAATTAACTTTAAAAAACTAAAATCATCAACAAAAAATGGTTTTCACATGGTGGCTTCTCACTGAAAATTATGTATCTTCTAAAAGAATAGAGATATCCCATTCTAAAACTTGGCATGTAATATTAAGACTATGAAAGCAACATTTTAAAATCTAAAAAAAAAAATATCAAAAGGGTCCCAGTTATCTAAAATTTGATTTGAAATGCTAACTTCCGGTTCCAACAAAAACAAACTATTTCCGGTTTTGTTTAATATCTGAAAAGAACATCTAAGTTATCACATATTCCACCAATGGAACAATTTTCCTATCTCTTAATTTAATTAATCAACACATTTCTTTAAGACCCTACCCCATATAGCTTGTCGAAACTTTACAAATCCATAAATCCTCAAAAATCAAAATCCTTTCCACTTACATGTTAAGAACTAAACAGAGTATAAATAACCTAAAAATTAACAATTTTCAATACCCATCCGTTGTCGGCTTCACTTATTTCAACACACAGAAAAATGTTGAAAATCTTTGAAAGCAGTTTTCAAAAAACAAATAAGGTTTTTCGTTTCCATTCTTCAAAAGATCAATTTTTTGAAGACAAACCGAAACACTGCTAAGTTTAAGAAAAATCAGACCATTTATTTATTTTTTTTAAATATTGAATTTCAACGAAAAAAAAAATCAGTTTTTGTTTAAAAAAAAAAAAAAAAACAATTTCTTGTAGCCATACATTCCAAAAATTTTAAAACATTTTCCATACAAAATTGTTCAAAATTAGTTGAATATCGAAAATAAGAAAAGGTACCATTTATAACCATTTTTGGGATTTTTTTAAACACAAGATAGCCAATACCGATTTATAATTACCTAACTGAATTTATTTTAAAAATAATTTTTGGAAAAATAAGATTTTCCTTAATGGTTTAAAAATTTTGTATAGATATAGGTGTATCATTCACAACTTGCCATTTACGTGTATCTATATTATGTATCTATAAACTTCGAGTAAAATGAAGTTTTCTCACTATACCTCATGCTTGTGCGATATGTTTCCTTTCATAATCGCAGCTTGTTTCACTATTGATTATTATAAAAGAGTTCCAAGATATTTAAATTATCTCAACCCATTGTTGTCCTAAAATGATAAAATTTCTTTGTTCGCTGGACTTTTTCGTTATTTTGGAACAAAAAGATGGTAAGTACGTTTATCATTATTGTTTTTTAATGTTTTTGTTATTTAATAAATGCTTGGCAATTTCATCAAAAATTTTGAGTCCAAAAACTCATATTCGTGTTTCAAAAATGTAGTTCTTTTTTTTTGAGTCATTAATCATTATATAGGCCAGTTCAGAAAAATGAGATCTCAGAATTGGATTTATCACCAAAATTTTTCAGTTTTTCTATCAAATACTGAGTTAAAAAAATTTCTATTCACTTTCTCACGTTTTGAAGGAATTAAATTTGTGAGATCTAATTTTTCTGGCCAGCAATTTCAAACAAAATTAAATACGAATTGAAAATAATATTCCTTCATTGTTTATTTCTATAATTTTTGGAAAAAAAAATTCATAATATTTATGTATTTATAATTAATTATAAGAAATGATCAGTATGGTTAAAGGACGAGAAAAGCTTTAGGTTAAAGAAACTGTTTTGAGGAAGATAAGTGATTATTTAAAACCTCTATTTTAGAGATCAGGTATAATGAGAACCGAGCCTTTAATTTTGCTGCAAAATCAGTAAGAGACATGTACTTATGAGGAAAATCGGAAAAAGAACTTTCAAATTATGTGCCGGTGACTTTAAGGTTGTATGTGTAATTCACGCTGAAGTTACTGCTAGATTTTTCATTCACACTAAAATTGTTTTAGAACGGTAAAACTAACAATTTATAAAAAACTCCATATTATTGAATTCGATTATTGAGGGTTTAAGGGAGGTTTGCTGATACTACACATAACGATTTAAGTTGAACTTAATTTCTAAAGTATCACTTTATGACATGGAAAAAGTAACCCTTAAGAATTTAAGTTCAACTTAAATCGTTATGTGTATAGTATCAGCAAACGGGCCTAAATGAAACAACAAACACTTGGGTGAGCTACCACCCAATTATTATTTCGTTTTTATTATTTAGCCATATTTTGTTATATTTGAGCTCAGAAGTGTTCGTTTATGAAATGGCGTACACAATTTTATACCCCTAACTTCAAATCAAAACTTTTTAAACTGTCCAGTTCAAAAATTGACAAGCTAAAAAAATTTTCTTTTAGCTGATTTTGATGGAAAAAAAATAAATTATTTTGTACAAAAATTCCAATTTCAATCGTAAAAGTATAATATTAATCATCTACCAAAAATCTACGATGACCCAAAATCTTCCATCAAATAAAAATTTAATGTATATATTTTATATCTATAAATAAAATTTGAAATTCGTTTAAAAAAAAAAAAATTATAATCTAATTTCTTATGATCTTGTAAATAAAATTTAAAAATTATATTTATTTTAAAGTTTTTTGCATCTTCTTAGTAAAATTATTTTTATACAAAACATTAACAAATAATTATTTCTATTTGTTAAATTAAAAAAAAAAAAAAAACAAAAGCATCCCAATTAAATTATATCTATTTCTTTTCCAATTGTAATATAATGTTTTTTACACATATTACAGCATATTTTGTATATAAATATTTTTTTTTAATATTAATAATTAATTTATGTTTTTTTTACACTTACTGTAATCATGTTATACTGAAAGAAAAAAAACAACAAATTTTATAACTAAATATTTTTATAAAATAAAATTAATTTATTAATTTTTTTGTAGTCGTGTCTCGGTAATGCGTGGTCAAGTTATAACACCGCAAGGTCTTGGAATTGTTGGCATTCGTGTATCAGTGGATCGTGATTCACGTTTTGGATTTACCCTCACAAGACAGGGTGGATGGTGAGTACAAAAATCTTTTAAATTTTAGTCGTGTTTTTTTTTCAAATCTATATAGTATACCTATCAGACAAAATTTCAGTATTATAAAAAAAAACAATAGTTGGAATATTGAATATATTTTCTATTGAATTTGAATCAAAAGAAATAATAACATATCATAGAAACTAAACTCTACAGTCTATCGTTAGGGTGAAATTCTTTCGGGACTATTTTCATCTTTTTTTTACATATGATATGTAAATATTATTTTGCTTCATTCAATTGTATCAGGCTTTATAAAAACGAGAAAAATAAAGATTCTTTTTGTAATTTTTATTGAAATGAAATTTTGTGACACTTGCCTTGGGACTTGTGAAATAACTTCTAAAAATTTCGAACCATTTAAAAAAAACTAAAAGTATTCTTTAAATAAGAAGGTTTTTTTTTTTTAAATAATACAATTTCTATATACTATATATAAAGGTTTCTTGGTTTCTTTTCATGGGGAGAACCGGTATTATCGTCTCGTTTGAAGAAGAAAGTGTTCTATTAAACCATGTTTCAGGAGTTAAATCGAGTTCAAACCCAATTATGGTTTTTTTATATATGAAATTTCTTCACACTCTTTATTCTTGACTTCACTGTGTTCTTCCACTTAATTTCCCAAATTTGATTAATTTTAATTTTTGAAATTTATTTCAATTAAATGCACCGTGGTGTACTTTCTTTATGTTATACTGATTTTTTTTTTTTCTTTTTCTTTTTGCAAGCCGAACATTTTAATTAGAAATATTGTTATTTATTCAAGTTATGAACTTGCACATGATACTTCTTCTGCGAAAAAATTAAATTAATAAAGCGATTTTAAGAGGAAAAAAAAACAAAACAAAATCACACACTAATGTTTTCAAAGAATTTTGTATTTACTTTTTTTATCTACAAATGCTAAAGGATTATCCAATTTAGTAGACCATAAAAGGGATTTTTATATTTAATTATCTTACATCCTCTTTTTTTATAGCAAAGTGAATCCTTAATTCTAAGAATAACAGTTTCACAACGTTTGTGGATGTGTTTTCTGTTAATATATGTTATTTTCAGAAATAAACTATTGCCTTTTTTATGCATACAATGCATAAACATCTGTTTTGTTCTATGCAGTCTTTCTATGGCATAGAGAAGGACGTTTTTTCCCTAAAGTACTGAGAAATATAAAAATATAACGAGTCTTTCAAGTGCTTCAAATTTGTAATTTAATTCTGTTTTCCAAATTTAATCTATATAAATGAAGATAAAAAGATATAAATCAACCAAAAATGTACACTCCTACATAATTTGTATTTTTCAAAAATGCATCTAGCTAAAAATGTAATGAGTTTTTAATTTAAAAAAAATTTCGAAAATTGGTAATTTTTTTCGGAAAAATATGAATTTTTTTCCGATAAGACACATTTATTTATGGTGAATTATTTTTAAAACGCTTACCTATGTCATTTTCCATTGACCGTCGAGAAGTCCTCTGGTTTCGATTCTGAAACGAAATTCGAGATGACGAACATCTGTCATTTTGAGGTTTTCAAAAGGCTTCTGGACGAACAATGGAAAACGGCATTATTTTGTTATATTATGGCTTTCAACCATTTATACCTCGAATAACAATAATTATTTTAATTATATTTTATTTATATATATTTAAAAAATCTATTTATTTAAAAATGAAAAAAAGTAGCTGAGTGTAATCCCGCATTGGTCAATTAGTGCACTTGGAAACTAAAGATGCGATGATATTTTGTGAGATGAAAAATCGGATACTGAAGATTTTTGAAAACTTTATCTGGTGTTCAATTTATTTTCAATCAAGTAAAAAACCAAGGTTAGACAACTTGCTCTCGACATATTCGAGAAAGAACATTTTAAAATTATTTGTGTATTCAGCCCTATCATGAATTCCATCGTAATTGGAAACTTTTCTGAATCCCGAAAAAAACTATCACCGAATCCGTTCGTAATGACTATTTGTATGAGATTTTTCACTACGATGGAATTTGTGATAGTTTTTTTCGGAATACGTACCAATTTTTACGATGGAATTCGTGATAGGACAGATTATGTTTTTGTTTCTTTAAAAATTCTCTTTCCTCAAAATACGAAAAATTTAATTGAATAATTTCAATTTTAAATGGTGACAACCTTACACCTCTACCAAATTTCGTCTATATATACGATGAGAAAATTGTTAGTTCAAATATATGTATACAGTACATACATATTACCAAAACAAAAATATTATTCAAAATCAAATGTTCTTTTCAAACAACAAAAATTGTCTCTTCGCAACGTTAAATTTGAAATGCGTAAAAAATTTGGGCCATATCATTATAATAATATGTTATATAATTTCCATGGTTCAAAGATTTACTAAGTCTAGACACTTTTAACCTGAAAATGAAAGAATGTGCGATATTTTAAACTGCCTGGGAAATGGGAATCTCAATCAATTGGAAGATTATCGTTAAATCAATTTTCCCAAAAGAAAATATTACGATTTATGCAAAAATGCAAAAATCATTACAGTACACTTTTGTAAAGTTGTTACATTACTTTTGAAACATGTGAACGAAAAAAAATAAAAAATCAGCAACCATAAAAAATATTATCAAAAATAGCTTTACATAAAGAAAACTGTGTTGTTAAGTAACAAAAGCATTCAAATTAAAATGTATAAGTGCAAGAGTTTTAAGAATATTGTGTCTGTGCTGTTTTTTTTTGTTGTCTATATCTATCTTATCCTTTTTTTTTTCATTTAGGGTAAGGAAGAAAAGTGGGTATTTTCACATGAACTCTGCGAATAATACTTCGCTTTTTGTCATATATTAATTTTTTTTTAAATGATGGTATGAAAAAAAGTAACATCTGAATTTAGCAGCCGCAATAATAACAACAATAATATTTCAGTCGATATAAGCCAACTAAACCTGAACATACAAACATTTCAGTAATTTTTTTTTTAATTCAATCAAATTGAGAAAAAAAAAGTGAGTATACGCCCAAGTGTCCCACAATTTTAATTGACTGAATTTTTTCTATTTATATGGAACATTCGTTTTATTCAATAAATCATTTAAGCAAGTATTAATGCGGAGTTAAAAAATTAATTTTGTAGAAAAAAATAATTTACCCATATTTTAATTCAATAAAATTAAAAAAAAAGTGAGTATACGCCCAAGTGTACCACAATTTTATCTGGCTGAATTTTTTCTATTTATATGGAACATCCTTTTTATTCAATAAATCATACGAATTACATAAGTTCAAGCTTTATATTAGTTTTTGTATATAATTCTTGATGGCTTTACCTATTCTATTAGTAGGTACAGGGTGGCGCACGAATCGTGCTACAAAAATAAAACGTAATAACTTTTTTTCTGTGTGAGTAATCGGCTTATTTTTTTTTTTATTTTGTAGGTTACTATTTAGATTTATAAAAATGGATGCTTGGGATACGAAGAAAAGAATTTGGATAGTGCAACGGTACCATGCTTTGCAGTCCGTCATTTCCGTCCAAAGGGAATTTAGGCGGGAGTTTGGCGGTAATCCCCCGAGTAGATGGACCATTATGAGGTTTGTAAACATGTTTGCCGAATCTGGAAGCATCGCACGAAGGCCGTACCATCGAGATGCCAATGTTCGGGTTCAGGATACAATCGCAGCAGTAGCATCTGCAATACAGGCCAATCCGAACGTTTCGACCCGAAACTTATCGGGGCAAATTGGAATTAGTAGACGGTCATTACAACGGATACTTCATGACGATTTAAACTTGTTTCCGTACAAAGTCCAAATTACTAGCAAGTCAAACCCTCAGGATTTGCCTGTTCGCCTGGAATTTTGCCAAAAAATGATATCAATGGCCGAAGAAGACAACACATTGATCAATTGTTTGTTCATGTCTGATGAGGCCCATTTTGATCTTAACGGCAATGTAAACAAGCAAAATTGCCGTATATGGAATGAGTCTAATCCAGAAATGCTCCATGAGACGGAACTGCACCCAGAACGAGTCACTGTGTGGTGCGCAGTTTCATCAAGGTGTATTGTCGGGCCGTACTTCTTTGAAGAAAACGGTGTAACCGTTACTGTCAATGGGGACCGTTATTTAAAGATGTTGAAGGAGTTTTTTTACCCAGAACTGTGCCGAAGACGTATACCATTCAAGAGCGTTTGGTTTCAGCAAGATGGAGCAACTGCACATATAGCCAGACCAGTTATGGCGGAGCCAAACAAAAAATTCGCAAACAAATTAATTTCTAGGAACTCCACTCTTCGCTGGCCCCCAAGGTCACCTGACCTGACTGCACCAGACTTCTTTTTATGGGGTTATGTCAAGCAAGAGGTGTATAAAACGAAGCCCAGGAATTTAACTGAATTAAAGCAGTCCATAACGACAATAATTGAGGCGATCCCAACTGCAACTCTTCAGGCCGCAATGAATAATTTTTTGACCAGGTGCCGCATATGCGTGGGACAGCGTGGAGGTCATTTGCGGTCTATAATCTTTAAAAACAACTAACTATTTAAAATAAAATTTAATTTTCTCACCAATAAAAAAAAATAAATGAAATACATCGATTAAAAAAAAAGTTATTTGAATTTCTTATTGTAGCACAATTGATGCGCCACCCTGTATTATAGGTATCAAAAGCTTTTAAGGCCCATATGGCGAAATGGTTCGTACGTAGAACTATCAAGCCAAAAATCTAGTGATCGAATTTCGCAGCCTCTTCCACTTAAAAAAAAATTTCACGGCTATTTCCTTCAACATTCAGCCCTATCATGAATTCCATCGTAATCGAAAACTTTTCCGAACCCCGAAAAAAAACTACCACCGAATCCGTTCGGATTGACAAATTGTATGTTATTTTCCAGTACGATGGAATCTATGATAGTTTTTTCGGGATTCCTAACATGTTTCCGATTACGATGGAACTCGTAATCAATCAATGGGTAGTCGGTCTTGGCCCCTTAACGAGGCGTCCTGATGCCAAATTAATTTTAAATACGGGAAAAAAATACTTTAAATATATTTATTTTCCCCTTTGCACAATATCCCCCGCTTGTACCCTAAGTAAAATTTTAATTTTTTTCTCAACATGAAATGTCTTATTTTATACAAACAAAGACGAAAAAGGACGCTAGAGGTGTTAAATATATCTCCCATCATTCTAAGGAAAAAAAAATCTTGGTTTGGGTCTTGGATAAAAAATTGAAAATAACCTTTCTATTACTCTATATACCCTACCCATGGTGTGGTTTTCTTTTTCTTTTTTTTTTATAATTTTAAAACAAAGTTCTAACCACACCAGAGCTAAGAAAACAAAAAACCTACACACACACACACACACACACCTATTCACAATCAGCAATCTTAAAAGAAGAAAAAAAAAAATTATAACTGCTGAATGAAAAGCAAAAAAGGATATGAAATGCACATAAAGCTAAGCTATGTATATATGACGTTATATACCTATCTATAGAGTAATATTCTTAAGATTCATAGGTATAGGCATATCAAAAATATAAAGAAAGTAATTATTTTGTCCTTTTGTTCAAAATTCAATATCCTACAGAATTTGGATAGAACTGCAGAACCAGAACAAAAGATGAAAAATATATATAAAATATCAACAAGAAGACATAGAATAAGAGAGAGCGAGAAGATTTAAAACGGGTGCGGGTGGTGTGGATATTCATGGTAACATCAGAAAAAGAGTGAGGAATATAAAATCATTGAACTGTGTTATACCTACAGCACAAAATGTCTTCCCAATCTAGGTCAAGGATTTAATTAACTTTTTTTTTTATGTGTAAAAAGTTTCATCCATGGAATTGAAAAGCAAACATGATTTTCTTTCTTTTTGTGTGTTGAATAGGTAGATGAAGCTCTTGCTTATACATAGCTTAATAATATAATAACCTTTGAAGAATTTATCTCTCTCTCTCTCTCTCTCTCACTTATGATTTTAGAGTTAAAGGATAGCAATATTTACTTAAGAAAATAGCCTTATTTTAATCGTTTAACTGTTACAGTTTAGGTATATATTTTTAACTTTTTTTGAAGCTATGTTTAACTTGAGTAGGTACCTAACTACCTAACATGAACCTCCTCATCAAATAATTTTTTTAACTTTTGTAGTTGCCTTTACCTCAACCTACACTCTATGATATTTTAGCGATTCGAAGAATCAAATTTCGATCTAGAAGACCTCTATAAGAGAAATTAAAATTCCCTTTTTAGCTCAAAAATACCGTTGCCATGAAAGCATAAGAAACCATAATTCTTCTTAAAATCTGTTCTAAAGATTTTGATAAGATAATTCTTTTTAATAGGAAAAGTAGTACCTAGTCCATGGCGTAACGGCAAGTGCGTAGGACTGTTACGCCAAAGCCCTTGAGTTAGATTCCACCTAAAAAAATAAATTGCACGACTTAGTCGCACAAACTTGCTTTTATGTGCGATCCCACTGTGGTTTTAAAGCCTGAATAGTTTAGATCTATTTATCTGTTTTTAGAAGAAATAAATTAGTTATGAGAGCCTTTATTTTATGCCACCTTCTGAAAACGAAGTTAAGTTTATGGTATGTATATTATTATGTGAGTACTCAAATATGAACAATATTGCACCGTGTTGCAAATATGCACGGAACTTACAGTTTAGACTGAAAATTGTTAAAAAAATCAATATGATAAAAAATAAATTGATTAAAATTGATACTCTGAAATTGTTTTGACACCAAAGCGATGTACAACATCTGATTTTTTTAAACAAATTTCAATTTATGAGAAAAAAAATTTCAAAATCGGAGTGGTTTTTTAAAAAAATAATTTTGTATATATAAAATTTTGTTAACATTTTTAAGAAAATAAATTGGTACGCAATTTTTAAACAATACGGGGTTAAAAAAATTAATTTTATAAAAAAAAAAATAATTTACCCATTTTCGAAATATCTAATTTTCAAAAAATTATTCTGAAATTCCATTTAAAAATCCAAAATTTGCTTTTTTGAAAATTTTGATATGCAATATTATTTATACTTATGAGAAGATTTCGTGTGAAAAATTTCATTAAAATCGGTTTAATCCATAATGAGAGAGTCGAAAATCTAAGAAATGGCTCTATGAGAAATGTTATTTTTAATCGATATATTATACAATTTGTTTCCAATAAAATAGATCGTACTGATATCAGCTCACATAAAAATTTTAATCATTATTGTATGACTGGTTTTCGAGATAAACGAGATTTTCCTTAACGGTTTTTAAACACTTGTATATGGGAGGTATCGTTATTTTTAGCTATAAGAATAATTTTCATTTTAAATCTGCTATGATAATCTTAAAAAACTACTGACTGCCAAGTTAAATAAATATCAATCAAGTCGTTGACTGACTGCCAAGTTTAATAAATATCGATCAAGTCGTTTTCGTTATTTTATTTTTTTTTTGTTCTCAAAAAAAAAATTTTGAAACTTTAAGAAAAAATTTAAAAAGAAAGAGAATTTTTCTGAACATTTTGGTATACAATTCTTTTAAAACGTTTTTCAAAAAAAAATTATCAAAATCCGTTAAACCGTTTTTAAGAAAATCGAAAATCAGGAAAATGGTTCTATGGGAGGTACCATTTATAATAATTTTTTAAAATAAAATAGTAGCCTTTTTGTACAAAAATTAGTTAATGTTTTATTAAGTTTTGGTCGCAAAAAATGAAAAAAAAAACAGATCAGTGGAATGCCCAAAAAACACTCAGCACTCCGTTTAGCTGCAACCGAAAGAACAAACAGACTTTTTTTTAACTTTGCTATCATCGTTATATCAAGATTCATTAAAATCTCGAGTTCGATTTTTTACGAATCAATAACTTGTCATATAGTACCTACATATAGGTACATAATGTAGGTACCTATTTAAAAAACAGAAATGTTTTTCAAGGGTTACTGCATCTGGCGAGGCATGGACAAAAACTCCTACAGTATCTCTTGTCATGAAAAAGTGCTTCTAACCTTATAGCCATTAGAACACACAAACAGGTTGAGAGGTATAAGTCACTATGCCCTTGTTCTATACGAACAGCTGTCACAACCCCCAAATTATTTATTTATAATTAAAGGTAAAATTATAAGTACTTACTAACTTTTTCTTTATTTTTAACTTCTCTTAGAATTCTTTATTTATTTTCGGCTTTCTCTTAGACCGAGAGCCCACAGCAAATTTTGGGTGCGAATGCATAGCAAAAATTCACTAGTATTTTTGTATACCTAGATCTTTACTTTTCATAAGCAAATATGAGAGTCTTGCATTTCGTTGTTGGGGTCTTTGTCGGTAAAGGTGCATTGAAAATGCCCAGATAAAAGATCTGAGCGACCTAGACAAGAAAATGGTGGTCCAAAACGTCTTGGATGGGGTCTTCTGCATCCAAGACGAACCCAAAGATGAGTATGAAACCGGTCACTAAATAATATTTTATAGCATTTAGAAATATGTTCTCGCTGATAGAAGCTTCCTCTCAGATAATATAATATCATGGTAATCCAAGACTTTTTCCCTAGAGCCGCTTATCTACCAGATGCACTAAAATAATGCAGTTTATTGACAAAGGCCCCAACTACGGCATTCAAGACTTTAATATTTAGATACGAAAAGTAAAGATCTATCTAAAAATACCAGTGAATTTTTGCTATCACTCACACCCAAAAATAGATATAGGCTCGTAGTCTATCTTTATAACGACCTAGACGATTTCTATGAATTTTTGTAAAATAATTTAAGATTCTACAAAATCTAAGTAAATATTTATAGAAAATACATTTTAAAATCTTTTAAAAACTTGCGTGCAACCTATAGTCATGCATTTTATATTTCTAAACAGCATGAAAAAAGGTTTTTTTAAGCTAACATCTCTCTTTCATTCATTTTTTTTTTCGTTCAATCAAATGTAAATGCAGACACTGAAAAAAAAAGAATATTTGATCAAAGGTATATATAAAGATAGATATTAGACAAAATATTAACATGTAAAAGCTGTCATTGCCTTTCTGATGTTGAAGTTATCATAGAAAGTATCTCATTACCAAAACTTTTTTTAACTCTTAAACAAGTTGTAAAATAATAAAAAAAAAACACACACACACATAACTCTTTTTACGATATCATTCAAAAGTCGTCTTCCTCTCAAGCCGAGCCACTCCTCTTCAGTCCCGCATGTTGCAATAACTATTTCTTATATTTGCATTTCTATCCAACCACTGACCTTATTCCTTGGTAAATGCTTCAAAGGAACAACATATATAAACATTTCAAAACAAATACACAAAAAAAAAAAAAAAAAAACTTCAAGAAGTTCTTCTATTACATTCGCAAACTTCCTTGAACTTTACAAGTGCTTTTTGGCATGATACTACTTTTCATATTCTACTCTTATTGCATTTTCATACTAAAGTTAGCCAAAAAAAAAATATTAAAAAAATCTACAGGATCTACAGGACGAATACAAAAAAAAAACAAAAAAAATGTTTGTTTACTTTCAATCGATTTTCGGTTTTGTGTTCCTTTTTTTTTTTTGCCCAACAACGACTATTCATACATATTTATCGTTTGAAAAATGTTATTTCCCAGGATGCAACCTGACGGTGTGTGAGAGAGCATTGCATGAAAATGTGCAATGACATAAATATTTTTCTTTCCCATTCGCAAAGGATGTGAATGATGTACGATTGGTTTTTTTTTTCTTCAATTTTTTTCGTCTGTATATCCAAATATAAACAACACCAAAGCTATCTAAATTTAGGACATTCGTTCTAATCTGAATCACCTTTGATAAAAAATAAAATCATCAATTCGGGCATCATCAACATATTGATGATGATGATGATGATGATGATGATGATGATAGAAAATATTTGAGTTCCTCGAAAAAGTGACCCGGTTTGGTTTTATTTTTGAAACAGCCGCAAAATCCAATGAGGGTACAGACAACCTTAATTAATCTAAGAACATTTTTCAATCAAGTTTTGTTTTTTTTTTATTATTTTGTAGTCTATTTGAAGGGTTGACATATTATGTACATACATATAAAATTCTGAAGAAAAATATTCTTCAAAGGCTTTGATTAAAAGATTTGATAATATGTATATGCTTCAAATAAGTTTCAAGGTACTTCACCTATAACTAAGGTACCTATGTACGACCAATACCTTTTGTGCTTACCCGCAAATAAATACAATCGCAATCTGCAATGATGTGGAATGTTAATATCCTGAATCCTGATTGATCCTGGATATGAGTGAATTGAAATGGAATGTGCTGATGCATGACAAGACAAATGTTTTTGTTTGTTTTGAATGACCAGTTTTATTAATTTTCTTCTAGAGTGGTTATTTGTGATTGTTTGAAAGATTTAAAAAAAGAAATGACACCGAAAAATTGTCGCAAATAGTGCAGTTGTGTAAAAACCAATGGATAATAAAAATCCTTTATAATAGCAAAACACTTTATAGTAAGTGAATTGTTGGGTTCCCAAAACAAACATCTTTAGATAGATGATGATATACTTTCCATGTATATTCGAAAAAAAGATTATTATAACGAAGGGTTAGAACCCACGTATATGTAGGTATGCACTAGGTGATTTGAATGAAAAACAATATTAATTTAAGATACTTATGAATCGAAAAAGAATTGTATATTTTAAACAAACTTTCATTACTACATAGATGTACAGTCCTTTAGTAAATATGTGGATAGCTAAATTTAATTTTGTATCTTTTTATGATGCCGGGGAAATTATTTTATTATTATATTTTTTTTAATCAGAAATTGGCTTACGTAGGTACTCATCGGATGATCCGAACAATTGTCCAGGTATTTTAAAATCCTTTAGTCAGATAAATGAAGTACAGTAAAACCCACTTAAGAGAAACTGCAAAATGTCACAGTCTTTCCTTCACTTAAGCGGTTTTTTTTCACTTAAACGAACCCCGCTTAAGTGAAAAAAATTGCAAAAAAAATTGCACCTAAGCGGATTTAAAAATTCCAAAATGGGTTCTGACATATCAGAAATTCAAATGTCATTTTCGTGATGAAAATTTGGTAGAGGTGAAAAATAAAAAGAATTAAAAGCGTTCAGAAAATTTGTTGTTCTGTTCTATAAAATTTTTTTTTTTTCACTTAAGAGAGTTTTTTTCAATGAAAAATATTTAATTTAACTGAAAATATGTTTCAGGTATCAGGGTTTTTCACTTATGCGAGTTTCGCTTAAGCGGAGTGTTATAAAGGTAATTGCTCGACAAATACTCGGGGATAAAAAAAAGTGTTTCAGATAAGAGGGTTTTCCTCTTTAGCGGATTTCTCTAAAGCGGGTTTTACTGTATACACAAAATGTCTAAATTATATGGTGATATCATCTCCGAGAAGAAGAGTTGGGGCCTAATTCACATCTCTATCACATCCAAAGAGAATGATAGGGACAGCTTTTGCCAAAACGATATCGTTCGATCGTTTTCGTTTTACGGAATTAGGCCCCTGGTCAAATAATCAAGGTTAAAGGTTGCCCCACACCAACGTGAATTTTCGGTGGCGACGACGAAAACAACAATAACAACACGTGGTTGTCAATGAAAACAACACGTTGTTTTTATTGTTTTCGTCGTCGCCACCGAAAATTCGCGTTGGTGTGGGGAATCCTTAAAAGAGATTTGTAAAATGGAAATAAAATAAAAGAGAAGCAGAAATCTTAGAATTAACACAAAATAAAATCAGTTGTAAAAAATGATAAAATAAATTTCAGTTTCTTTTTGCTGTTGGCAAAATCTATCTTTTATTAAAATTAAGACATAGTTTTCAAATGCGGCTGAAAATAAGTAAATACATATAACATCACTGCATTGAGCAAAAAAAATAATAAAAGAATACAAAATAAAATGGTTTTCAAAGTACAGTGACAATGATGTGTGAACAAATTCAAATTTACTAAAATAAAAAAAAATCAATTTTGAATTAAATTATTCAAACAGAAAGTTGCTTGTAAATAAATCCGTTTTGCTTCAATAGAACTAACATTTTATTTCAATTGTTTTATGTTTGACTTTTAATATAAAAATATTATAATTTACTTGAATCTCAAAAGCACAATATTTAAAATTATTTGATATATTATCATCTTTTGAAGCTTTTTCGATTTAAAATCAAAAGTATTAGAGATTGCTATAGTCTATAGTCAATAAAGCATTTGACTCGAAAAAAATCACCAGAAAGCTGGATATTGGTATAAATCATCCTCATGGTGTTCTTAACAAACTGTCAAAAGTGCGCATAGATATGAGAGCCGCTAACAATTTTACGGGGGGTTTAAGGCCCCCAAAATGTTGAAATAACTCCCGAATGATAAGTTGGTAAAATATAAGGTGTGTTCCCTTACTTTAAAACTCCGTGCATTTGTGTGAATTTCTACGTCATTTTATTTTTTTTTATATGAACTTTGACAGACTTTGGTGTAGAAATTCACAGAAATGCACTGAGTTTCAGAGTCCAGGAACTATAGGCTAATGGAAATAGAAAATCAATATAAAACACCACGGCAACACTTACAATATTATATTATAGGTTTTTTTAAAGCCAGTAATTCATTCTTTAGTTATAATTTTTAATTAAGTTATATTAGTGGTTTTTTTTTTGAATAAAATAAAAAATTAAGTTATTTTAGTGCTTATTTTGTGAATAAATTATTTTTAAACTTAACATTTTTAGAATGGAATAGGAAAAATAAAGAATTTAAAATATCATTTATCCAAAAACTAAGCACTCAAATAACTTAATTGAAAATTATAACTAAAGAATGAATTACTGGCTTTAAAAAAACCAACTTGACCCTGATCCACTAAAATATTTTAATCTACCGCAACCACAATTTTTAATATGAAAACCAGCATTAGAACTCATTAGAACTTTATTGTGAAAGTATTAATTTTAAAAGTATGTCAAAGATTTAAAAAAGATGTTTATATCATGTTTTTCTATTGAGATAAAAAAAATACCCACAGCCACGTTGCAGTTGTGGAGTTATAAGATTGAAGATTTTGAAAGTTCATTTTTGATACATTTAGTCATTTGCTAATCTGAAAAAAAAAAATTACCCATAATTTGTTCGAAATTTAGTAAAAAATTATATTAAATTTTGAAAAACACCCTTTTAAGAGGATCAGCTTAAAAAAAATCTGCAAGAGTCGAAATTCATTTTCCAAAATGCTATTTTCAAATTTCTGTTGAATCCAAAATGCTATTTTCAAATTTCTGTTGAATACAATATTTTTTAAACAAAAAAATATAAATTTTTCGAAAATTTTTAAAGAGGAATTTAAGTTGAATACTTTCAAAAATTATTTATTTTTTTTTGAGGTGACGTTTTTAAAGTGCGATGACTTTATTATTTATTATCAAATTTACTATCAATTTTGTTTTTAGTAGCAATAATAGAGGAGGGACTAATTCAAAAAGGGATATGTATTTGTTAATAGTTTTCACGTAAAAAAAACATTCATTTCGATGATAGTTCAGTCTAAAAACAGTACGAGACCTAAAATAAGACTGCAGACATTACGAAATTAAAAGTCTATTTCGAGAAACCATATCGTCGGCTAAATACGTAAAGCTGCTTAGTCCACTTTTGACCGAAATTGAGATTTTGATGGCATTTTCTTAAGAAACACATTCTGCACAAAATTGTTTAATCACTTCTGGTCCAATGTATCTTAATTGTTGCAGAATCCTAAAGAGAAAATCAGTTTTTATATGGAGTCTTATGTAATTTTTTTTTTTGTTTTTTCGCTCTTCTGTAAAATTTGCAAAAGTGGACTTAGCAGTTTAACGTATTTAGCCGACGATATGGAACATCATATTTATTTCTTATTTTTGTTTTGTTTTTTTTTTTTTTGTAAATTTTCTGAAATAAATATTGTAATATGGTGAGTCAAAATAAATTCCTTTTTTTTTTGCAAAACGCAATAAAACTCATTTGACGAACCATCATTTTTGTGAAATGTGAAATGTCTGTAGACATCTAAAATTTCTAGTTTTACACAGTTTTGAAATTCAGCCACCTGGATGTTACATGGCTTTCGGGTCTTGTATAGGGGATTGGTGCTAGCCCCAATTCTTGATGATACATAAACTCAATTGAAAATGGGCTTTACATTAACAATAGAAAATAAAAATTGAATTTTATTTGACTAAATTTCAATCACTATAATTTTGAAACGCTGAGTTTCACTTTTCAATTCACTTGATAACTATTTCGGTCATGGAAAATGTTGCAGATTGTTGCGAACAGTAAAAAAATTTATAATTATTATGATATAGTTGATAATAAACCAATTTTTCAATAATTATCAACTATCAATAGACATGTCGTCCTTCTTCATTTCCTTGGTCCACTTCTGATATGTTGTTATAGGAATAATATTTGAATTGTACAATTGCAAATTATTTTGTTATTACTAATTTTTAACTCGTTGAGTTGAAAGGATTTTAATCATTTCATAAGCTTCTACGGTTATGATATTATTAATGTGACGTAATTTTTAAATAAATCCAAATTCAAGCACAGGGTGTCTCGATGATTTTTGAAATAAATTTATAAACAAAATATCTTATTAATAAATTCTCTGCAGGAAGGCAGATGTGATCTTTTGCTGACACGCAGTTTTATGCAATCGATTTTATACTGGACAGCGTTAGGTACCTATGTATATGTTAATGTATATTGTTATCTATACCTACATCAATCATTTTGAAAACTTCTTTTATTTCTTCCTTTGATTTAAATTTTTTGGAATATCATTGAATGTATTTGTAAATATCTAAACAAAAGAAGGCATATAGCGGCTTGAGGCTTAAAGATATGGACATTTATTTCACCAAAATTTGTATTTACCATTCCTCCTACAAATTTTACCTATGAGATGCTTTTTTTTAAGATTATCAAACTTAAATTTTTGAAAAGAAATTTAAAAAACCGTTCGAATCGACCACAAACAAAATGATCAATTTGAAGGACACACTTACAACTATTTAATCTCATCTACAAATCTAATACATATACCTTCAAGATTATAATATGTTTGCAATTGACTGCTTTGTAGAGTATCCATAGATGTCAATTATATTATTATATATCCAATGACGCATGAGGAAAACCATTTATACACAACAAGGATTTGCATAATCCTCACAACTGCTTCTATTATCTGGCGTACATTCACTATTGTAACTAATTATAATATACCTTAACTCAATCGAAGGATCTATGTACATATGCGATACTTAACTAGGTATATTATTTCGGTGAGCAACATCTGTATACATTGCACAATGAGAATATATTCGCTTGAACTCACTAATTTAAACACGTCCTCTACAAAAGCTTAGCCGCATTTCGGTGAAATTTGATTTTCTATATATAAATTAATATGATGATGGATTTAGTTAGGTATCCTTATAGGTATAGACAGTGATACAATTTTGTCTACTCATTAGTAAGATAAATAGATTAGCCTTTGACATCTAAGAATGTTATAGGTATATGTACATCTATAAAATAATATAATGTGGGGAGAAAAATAAATATAAGACACTTACAAAGAAAATGGAAATCCTTGTCGATGAGATGACATAATGTTTCTCCTTTCCTTCTGAAAAAGGTCAATTTCCGTTGATGGGACACAACTTTGATGAAGGTGGTGGGTATTAAACATCAGGAACTTATTTCCACAAAAATAAAATATAAAAAAAAACACACACACACAAAATAACACATAAAACAAACCAACAAAATTTTGTCAAAAAAAAAAAAATCGTCCGACAAATCGATCCTTACATGGTAACGTATACTCTTATACACACACTTTATAAGAAAACGAACACTTCCTCCCACAATTTTTATGATCTAAAGGGAAATGCCCGCAATATGGCTGTCACATCCTGTCTCTTATGCAGTTAACACTGGGGACAAAGTGTGAGGATATCATAAATCGTTTTATTTTCTAAAACGAACCCTTTTTCGTCCCGCCCATGAATTTTATCTTTTATTCTTCTTTATTCTCTAGGTTTTACAATGTTTATATGTATATGTACGTATATCTTTATTCATATATACACCATCATACCATGTGTGGCTGTGTGTGTGTGTTTTTTTTATACAGAATGATGGTGGAGTATTGGGGAGATTTTCACACATAAAATGACAGGAGACGATAGGATTTCCAAAAATGTAAGCACTTCAGTTAAACTGCCATTTAACGTTGACCCCAATATAGTGTGGTATAGCGGCGTTGTCTCATATTATATCCTTAGATATTCTATAATATACCGACACACAGATGGTGGAATGCTTAAAATTGGTTTAGTGTTGATCTCTGTTTCTCGTGCGGTGAAATATAACAGAAATATACAATTTCCAGTAAAAGGATAAATATCCAAAATAAAATCAATTTATGTATTTTGTCAACAATATGCATTTTTTGTAGCTGTAGCTCTATGTGTATTCATTTTTCTTTTTTTATTTCGTTTAAAATTGAATGAGATAAAACATTTTATAAGAATTTAAGCATAAATGTTTTATAGAAATATGCAATTTACTTATTTGTTTGTTGTTTTCTTTATTTTAAAAAAAATTGGTTTTTATAACAATTTTTGTTAATTTAAAAAATAATATATAAATTATAGACTTACCTATTAAAATGCAGAACCTCGTAAGTCGTTGTTACATTTTTTTCAAAAATCAATAGAAACCTTGCAAATTTTGAATGGCGATCTAAAGTAAAAGGTTTTGAATTCTGTCTTTTTCTGTAAAATGTACAGAACAAAATTGTTACGCTGAAATTGCCAAAATCTCTGAATTGCCAAAGGTTCTGATTAATTTGGTGGTTTTAAGTTGGTAGTGCTGGCATTTGACATTTATTAAACTCAGCTGTCATTTAAAATGTCATAATATTAGTTGAATGTTTGCCATTTACGATAATGGATCGCTTAACAATCGAAGAACTCGTTAAAATTATTAAAACTTACTCCAAAAGTGGTGATTCAAACGTAGCCACTTTTCGCGATGATAATGGTCATGACGACCATTATGATCGACCGACTGCGCAAGTAATCGGTAAAATTGTGAAGAAATTTGAAGAGAGTGAAAGTGTTACTGATGTCGTAAGGTTTATGCATCATCGTAATGCACGCTCAGTCGTAAATATTGCTGCTGCAAGTTCAAATGTTGCTGATGATCCGAATTTATCGATTTCCCAGAGTTCTCAGCAATTGAACGTGTCGTACACCTCACTATGGCGTATTTTGCATTTGGATTTGCATCTCATGACTTGGTCGATATGTGATTCCAACAAGACGGGGAAACAAGCCCCACAACACGACCAATTATGGCTTTATTGCGTGATAAGTTTCCTGGTCGCGTAATTTCACGTTTTGGCGTCGTCAGTTGGTAACCAAGATCATGACACCGTTAGACATTTTTTGTGGGGCTACGCAAAAAACCGTGTTGACGCAAATAATACCTGAACTCTAGACACATTAAAAACCAACATTACACAAGTTATGGTCGAGATACCGCCCGCGAAATGTGCGAAAAAGTGGTTAAAAATTTCATCAAAAGAATCGCATGCTGCTAATTTTCCCGAGGCGGCCAGTTGAAAAATATTATTTTTCACACATAATGTCAAAATCCAAATTTTATGATGAAATAAAATTTTCATCAAATTGTTTTATTTAGTTTTACTTTAGAAAAGTAAATGACCCTTTAACTGGTGAACAAACGATTTTTTCAAGCCTTTAAATTAAATTAAATGAAAGTGACAAGCGACATATATAGAGACAGAGCAACATTACAGCAATGTTGCATGATTTTTTTTTTTTAATTTTAGCCTTAAAAACCTTTAAAGTTGATATACAAAATTTTCTATCGCTAGACATATTAATGATTTTTTTAATTCGATAAATAAAATGGTAAGATGCTGGAGCCAAAATAAAGCATTTAATTAATTACAGGAAATGAAATTCAAAGATTTTTGAACAAATGATAAAATTCACCCTGAATTGATATTCTTTTTTTTTAATGAATATCAATATTTTTCGACTTATAAACTCAAAGCTGAAAATCACTCGAAAAATGCATCTTTTAAACTTCAGCCGCTCAAAAGTTTTCGCTCAATAAATAGCCAATTGTTGTTTGTATGTACAGGTTGGCCCACCAATTGTGCTACAATAAGAAATTCAAATAACTTTTTTTTAATCGATGTATTTCATTTATTTTTTTTTTATTGGTTAGAAAATTAAATTTTATTTTAAATAGTTGGTTGTTTTTAAAGATTATAGACCGCAAATGACCTCCACGCTGTCCCACGCATATGCGGCACCTGGTCTGAAGAGTTGAAGTTGGGATCGCCTCAATTATTGTCGTTATGGACTGCTTTAATTCAGTTAAATTCCTGGCCTTCGTTTTATACACCTCTTGCTTGACATAACCCCATAAAAAGAAGTCTGGTGCAGTCAGGTCAGGTGACCTTGGAGGCCAGCGAAGAGTGGAGTTCCTAGAAATTAATTTGTTTGCGAATTTTTTGTTTAGCTCCGCCATAACTGGTCTGGCTATATGTGCAGTTGCTCCATCTTGCTGAAACCAAACGCTGTTGAATGGTATACGTCTTCGGCGCAGTTCTGGGTAAAAAAACTCCTTCAACATCTTTAAATAACGGTCCCCATTGACAGTAACGGTTACACCGTTTTCTTCAAAGAAGTACGGCCCGACAATACACCTTGATGAAACTGCGCACCACACAGTGACTCGTTCTGGGTGCAGTTCCGTCTCATGGAGCATTTCTGGATTAGACTCATTCCATATACGGCAATTTTGCTTGTTTACATTGCCGTTAAGATCAAAATGGGCCTCATCAGACATGAACAAACAATTGATCAATGTGGTGTCTTCTTCGGCCATTGATATCATTTTTTGGCAAAATTCCAGGCGAACAGGCAAATCCTGAGGGTTTAACTTGCTAGTAATTTGGACTTTGTACGGAAACAAGTTTAAATCGTCATGAAGTATCCGTTGTAATGACCGTCTACTAATTCCAATTTGCCCCGATAAGTTTCGGGTCGAAACGTTCGGATTGGCCTGTATTGCAGATGCTACTGCTGCGATTGTATCCTGAACCCGAACATTGGCATCTCGATGGTACGGCCTTCGTGCGATGCTTCCAGATTCGGCAAACATGTTTACAAACCTCATAATGGTCCATCTACTCGGGGGATTACCGCCAAACTCCCGCCTAAATTCCCTTTGGACGGAAATGACGGACTGCAAAGCATGGTACCGTTGCACTATCCAAATTCTTTTCTCCGTATCCCAAGCATCCATTTTTATAAATCTAAATAGTAACCTACAAAATAAACAAAAAAATAAGCCGATTACTCACACAGAAAAAAAGTTATTACGTTTTATTTTTGTAGCACGATTCGTGCGCCACCCTGTACTTGTCACTCTATTACGCCAGTGATTGAATTTTGGTGACAAAATTCATTTTCCATCACAATTCTGGAGCAAAATTAATGAATCAATATAGTGAAGTTGCTCGGCAATTTATCCATTTTAAGTACTCTTCATAATTGAACTAAAACCAAAGAACTAAATAAACTCGGCATTTATTCTTGTTGAGTTAAGTACAAGATTATTTTAAATTAATCGTTTTACAATTATTGCCAACTGTCAGAATTCTTATTCTGATATCAGATTCAAAAACATCAACCATAAAAAATTAACAATCCTTTTAAAACAACTATTTAAGATAATTTTGAGTTTTTGGATATACATAGATGACCTAAAACTGGGTTGTCAACTTTAAGTTGTCAAAGTTATCAAATTTTTTAACAGATTTAGTCTAAAAATTATTTGCAATACAAAAATAATAAAGCAACGTCGCATAGAAACTTTGTTTAATTCGTTTGGGAACATTACATAACATTTTGGACTTGCTTTTCTAAATTTGGTATATGCGTATATTATATCTGCATTTGAAATCACTTTCATATAAAAGTACAAAATTGATCGCATCGATATTTTAAGTCATATAAAATATTAATTTGATTAAATTACTGACTAAGGCTAAAATCATACTGGAACTGCGAGCAAAACGGCGATGCGAGAGGTGGGCAGAGCTTTAAAAACAAACTCATATGCTTTCTTATGAGAACGGATACCTCGTTGCTAGAGGCCTCAGTATGAGAGCTCTCATATAAGAACAGATTTGTTTGATTTCGTCGCTCTGCTCACTTCTGATTTTTTAAGATTTTTTACTTTTCGTACCATAAAATCTGAATTAAATTTGGAAAGCCCGAATAGAAAGAAATAGGCAGTATCTACTGAATTTAGTTTGGTGGAAAACCAAATAGGAGTTCACTTGTTTCACCCTTTTTTCGATAGCATTACGTTTTTTTCGCATTCTAAGTTTAGTAAATGATTTGAAAAATTGTTTTTTTGTTTCTATATTCCGGAATTTTATTTAAGATTTTTTTTTCATCACCATTTTTTTATATGATATTTAATTGGTTTTATTCTATTTGATATTCTATATTTGTTTATTTGGCATTAAATTTTTTTGCGAAATTATGACTTCTATTTAATTATAAAATGCCTTTCAAAAAAAAACAAATGGAAGAACAGAATGCCAAATAGAGAGTATACCAGCAAAAACTAATTCACCTTTAAAGAGCGACACGATTGCCTGAAAACTAAAATTTCTTAAAATGAAATCTGGTATTTTTATGATTAATTCTGTGTGGACGAATAGGTATATAAAACCTCGCATTTTAAAGTTTATTATAATAGATATACAAATAATATATTTATAATAATATTATACAAATCTCGCATTCAAAAAAATTCGCACTTAAAAACAAAAATCTCGCAAATTCGAGCTTGCGAATTATTAAATATTTATTTTAATGCGAAATAATAGATAAACTTTATGTTTTTAGTTTTCAGAATTTCAATATTGCGAGATTTTCTAATTCCAAGATTTTATTAGTGCGAGATTTTGATATCGCAAAGCTTTCAAAATTGTCCATCTTTAAAGAAAAAAAAAAATAATTTACCATTTGAACGAATTACTGAAAAAACAGAGAAAAGTCAAATGATTATTTTTTTTTTTAATTAAGGGTAACCCAATTTATTAAGAAGCCAATACAGCATACCCACAAATTCCCTATATAGATACTATTGGGTTCCTTAAAAAGATCTTTTTTTATTTTTTTTTTTGACATTTTTCTGATAGGCGACAGCTGTAAGTGTACTCGTATAGTTATACCTAAGGTTGACAACACGTCATGGTTAGTGACATATTTTGACCTTTATAAAAGCTATTTAAACAGAAAAAATTGATCCTCCCCTCACCGAATTCAGTTTTTAAATATTTTGACTTTAACATTTGCAATTATTGTTTTTAGCGTGATTTTAATTATTTCAAGTCTAGACGGCTCATTAAATTTAAATTAAATTCAAGTCATTCAATTGTTAGCTCACATTTCATTTAAACAAAATAAATGTATCTTTCCGTATTTTTAAATATAAACACAAAAAATAAAAATAATGTCATTCATTTTATTTCATCATTTTCATCTGTAATTATTCTTCTTTTTCATGGTCAAATGGACTTCTTCAAAAATGATTTAGGTATTATACTACCTCAAGGCCAGATAATTTGTCTTAGAAACAAAAAAAAAAACAAACACACACAATATATATACATATCTTGCCTGCAAGCAGTGCCACACAAAATTAAATGCTTCAGCAAAAAAGTTATATTCTTATAAGTCCTTATATTGCGTACACTCGGGCGTATACTTTTTTTTTTTTTGTTCGCCCTACTAAGCGGTCTTTAAATCTGACTACAAATTGCCCCCACTTCTTTGTGAAAACTTTTGCATTGCAACTTTACTGAATGGATAGAAGTTTTAAAATGCCCGGTCGTCGTCGTCAGCGTCGTCGTCGGTTGGTCGATCTGCCACTTTGAGTTGGCCGCCCCACCAGTTTCCCTCCACACTGACACTACCGTGCCATAGACATGTTAACTATATACATATATATAAGTAAAGTAGCTAGATCGAGCAACCGGGTGCGTCTGTCCCACAGCTGGGAGCAAATGATAAAAAAAGAACTCTAACTTTATAAAACTGAAATTAATTTAGTCGAAGTGATTTATCTCGGACAGTATTTGGCATTTTGCTTTTTTGCTTCTTTCATCTTTATTTTTGTATTTTTTTTTTTTGTTCTCCCCAAGCTTATAGTACGTTTTTTGACTGATTCCCTAAAGTGAATCTTGCAATGCGATTGTTCGCAAAGTTTTCTCTCTTGTTAAATCATAAAACTCTATAACATTTACCTTTTTAAAAAGTCAGGGAGTAAAGGGTGAATATAAATACAGAATGGCAGAAAAATGTCCTCAGGCACTTCGATTTTTAGAAAAAAAAAAAAAAAAACAACAGTGATTTATATTTTTTTTACTATATACAAAAAAAATTTACCTTTTCAGGTTTGATGTCCTGGTAAATGGAGGAGGTGCTGTAACATTACAATTTCAGAGATCACCTTTTCGTCCACTTACACGAACCGTTTTTGTACCATGGAATAGAATTGTTGTACTACCACCAGTTCAAATGCAACTGAGCGATGAAGATGAACATGCAAGGACAGCTATTAAGTGAGTTTCAATATACAAACAGACTTAAAAAAAAAAACAAAACACACACACACACAAATACTATAGACGAGAAACGAAATTTGATTTTGTGTTGTCCATTTTTCATTTTTTTTTTTTTTTTCATTATTAGAATTGCATCACAGAATCCCGCTTTGACATTCCTCAATTCGATTTTGTATCATTTTTCGGATGAACCTTTGGACTCGAGTAAAATTTGCATCGTCCACGACCACGAACAGTTGAAGCCTCAATTGATATCAACATGGATGCCCAATGGGGTTGGAGCTATGCCAGGAAAGAGAGTTGTTTTTGCTGAAACCCAGGTGAGCTTTTATCATTTTTTTTAATGATTTTTTTCTATCTATAAGTCCATTAACCTTTATATGCAGCTTAAAATAGAAAAAATGCTTAAACTTTCATTTAAAGAACTTCCCTGAAATAGCTTAACTTCTGTAGCTCAGGTGAAGTTGGGCTTCTTTAATTAACTTTAAATTATAAAAAAAATGAGTGCTATTCAGATTTTTGTTTCCTTCAATGAAAAAAAAATTAATGAATTTAGTTAAAAGAAAGGTTTCCTTTTTACTCAAAATTATACATACATACATACATACATTTATAGTGAACAAAGAAGAGAGGAAGATTTTGAATTTGTCTGTCTTCTTGTTGAATAAAAAAAAAAAAAAAGAAAATGGAAACTTAATTGGAATACAAAAATGTTTAATTATATTCTCTCTGGACAAGTGATGTCTCGTTTTGTTTTTTTTTTTGTTTTATTATGGAAAACTTGAAATTAACTTTAATACAAAAAAAAATAAAATCAACGGTGTTAGTATTAGATGCTCTGAGAGAAAAAAAAAGTAGAAGTTAAATTTTCATTTCATTTTATGAATAAATGAGAATTGAATAGACACAAATATTTTAAGAGGGTCTTGAAATTTGAAATTATTTTACAAACCCTCTTGTTTGTTAAGCTAACGTATTGTTCAAATAATACAAAGAAAGTTTCAACAGAAATTTGTATTTAACTACTTTTTCTTGAGAGTAAGTAAAATAAAATCGAAGTTGTGTTGCCATGATCTTATTACACATTCTAAATCTTGTGAAGCAAATTATTAACAGTTTTGTTGTAAAATTTTTGTAAGTAAAATAAAAATTCCTGCGATTAAATTGAACAGGCTAGCTGTAAAAGAAAATACTAAATATCACAGTGGGGCTTTTTGCTTGGGAGATTCAAAACAAAAAATTCATAAAAACTTAACCAATTTTGCTTAAATCAGGTCTGATAATGAATAATAAGAAAAATAAACAATTATTTATTATCGTCGTCAAAAATGATAAAAATTGGGTATGTTGCTTAAGTATTAAAAAAGCCTTGCAGATAATGCTTTTCTAAGAAAATCGTCTATTTAAAGTTCTTATTTACGCCCATTTTTTTGGGCGGTTTTTTTTACATTTTTACTTATTTATGAAATCACTCTTAATTGATAATATCTGAACCACCTAGACGATTTAAACGAAATTTTTAGTCATAATAAAAGATAATTATACATCTATATAGGGAATGACCGCAGAAAATTTCTTCCTTGGTGGGCGTATCAGTATACCCAAACACAAAAGTCCATCTAATCTTTTTCGACCTTCGAATCCTTCGGATGCTATGGGTGTTAAGAGTGACCGTTTTCTTAAAAATTGTCCATTTTAATTTTAAAACTGTTTCTTTGTTGTTGATTTTTAAGAGTAGGTAATGTCTGCCAAGTAAAAGGTATACTTACCTACTGATACAAAAACAATGTCCTTTATAGGTACTTTTAAAGCAATCTTTTTTGTAATATTAATAGGTAAACTAAACTTCTTTTAAATAGGTACCCTTTATCATGATGATATGGATCTGTTATGTCCTCTTTATTTGATACTAAAAACCTGTTGGTGCAGACAGACATTATTATAAATGATAAAATATTAATACTTTAGACTTTATGTAGCATCATGAAGTATAAAATATGTATATCTTGTCATTTTTCTAAAGATATAACCTATACCTTGTGTATAGGTGTAAAGTTACTTTGATAAAAGTGACTGAAAAGCAAAATACACTACACACAATATATTAATACGTATGTAGGTACGTACATATATAACACATATCCTCTTAAAGTCACCCTTGAGAATTTGCTCTTGCCTTTTCATTTATATTATTTTTTTATTTACTACTAAAAAAAAAGCTCAAATATATATATAAATATCTACAAATACATAGAATAGAAAAGCGAGTATAAAAAAATACTCAAAATCACCAGTGCTGAAAACATGGAAAATGCATGACAACAGCAGAAACTGTTCCATTGGAACAGCCATACAGTATAGGTACCTATGGAGTATATTCTTTCACATAGCTATATAAATAATATGAATGTATATAAAGATAGGTACATATGTACCAACACTACTCACACACGCTCGACCGACAGTTATACTTCTTCATATTCTTCAAAAAAAAAATCACCGTTGAGAGAGAACGTTACAGCAACAGCATGAAAAGATGATGAAAAATATAAAAGTAAAAAATAAAAAAAAAAACAAAAACAACGTCTGCAAAACAAGACTATGTAGGTAGTAGGTACACCTATATCCTTCACGAAAATGCAATTTTTGAAACGAAAAATACGAACACGACCACGTTGGAGACGGTGCGGCACGGCGCTTCGCGTCGTCGTTCCTTATAACACAGAAAACATCGTTCACTCACATCCGAATATATAGGTACTGGACTAGGTACATATATAGTAGTTACATCAAGCTTACTATACTTGCTGAAGCATTCTGTATAGGTACTGCGAATACTTAGGTACATACATATAAAGCAACTTTACAGCACAGAATTCAGCAACCATGCTGGCGCTTGCGGTGCCGCCTGGTGAATTCAATTTCGCATTGGAATGATTTCCACGTATAACCGTGCCCTGGCCAAACATCATATATGTACCTAACTGCCCCTCAAGGAACATGTGCAGCGCACACAGTATTTTCAGACAAGTGTTGATCTAGGATTCACGACCTGGCCAAGGAGTATGAATTATTATTAGTGTGTGTACTCGTACCTACATCCATATATACAGAAATCTTTGGTCATCGTATATTATCTCTATAGCCAAACTATATATAACCACCCACTCATCCCTTACATCACCCTTATAGTTCACAACTTTGTTGATTTTTATAGGTAGGTATACCTAACTATCTTTTAAAAAGGACCTCTTTCAAGATTTTTTTGCTGATTCAAGAAAAAAAATTACAAATAGCTAACGAGATTTTTTATTGTTGTTGCTGTTGTTTTAAGTTGACCAAATTTTTAAAACTACTAACACCACAAACAATGAAGAATTTCTAACAATGATATAACCAACCCCACAACTACACTATGGAGATGCCAAATCAAATATTTTGTACATGAAATTTTCATTGGGTACATATTTTCTAGAAATAATTGCATAACTTGGATAAAAACACGAATTTATAAATATCACATTCGGGTCCGGACCACCCCCCCCCCCCCCATGAGCATTTAAACCAAATATTTATATAATAATTTATTTATTTATTAATATTTATTTCTTTTTGACCTAAATTTTGTCTACATTTGACGTGCTTAATTCCAGAAAGCCTATCTTTTTATAAAATTCGACTAAAAATTCAATTTTTCAAGTATTATATGAAAAGGTATACCTACCTCCAAAACTTCAAATGCATCTTAGTGGAAAAAGGGCATAATACCTACTTACATTAGATAGCGTAACAGTTTTATGAGTTAAACTAAGTTCAAGAGCTTAAGGTATTTTAAATTTTGAAGACTAAGTCAATTTATTATACCTCTCCAAAGCAACATATTAATATAATATTCAATATTATAAGGACAAAAAGAAGTTAGCACCGTCTTTTTTGATTTTCGTGAAAAAACGGTTGTGCTGCGATCTGCCCAACTTATGCTGCCATGTGCCGTAGAAAAATGGCACTAAGCATATGGTTTTTAGAGACTACCTATAGCCATATTCTTAGCGTGAAGTAAGGACGCCATATTTGATTTTGAAAAACCAAAAAATTTACTGTATTGTGCTCAACTTGTGCTGCTATGTGCCATAAATATTTCGCAAATTTTCGATTGATTTTTTTTTTCAAAATTTAAAATTGTGCTGTTTTGTGCTCAAAAAGTGATACAGTCGAGAGATAAAAAAAATCACATATTTGCAACGACCGAAGGCAAATGTTGCGAAGGAACTTAGCGTGAAATTAGCACCATCATTTTGTGCCTCCATGTGCCATAAATATTATTTTTTTTTTTAAGTGGTAAATTTGGAAATTTTATGGATGATTTTGATTTGATTTTGCAAAATTACGATTTTTAAAAACATTAAAGTTGTACTGCATTTTGCTTAAAAATGATTCGCATATTTACCGCCTTTATATGGTACAAAAACTTTGGGAAGCGTTAAGTTAACAGCGCTATTTCCGATTTTCAAAAACTTTCAACTTATGCTGTCATTGTTCCGTGAATATTTTTTTAAATTTGCAAATTTTGCAAATTTTTTTCAAAATTACGATCCTTTAAAAACTCATACTTCCTCTGTTTTAAACTCAGTTTGTCCTTGTTTTTTTTTTTTATCGAAAATGGCGATGCTAACTTCACGTACATAAATAATGAAGCACAAAGTTAAGTTCACGCATGACGCACGTTTTATTTATCTTTGAGTTTTCTATTTGTAGTTGCCCCCCCCCCCCCCTCCATGACCAAATCCTGGATCCGCTACTGAGACAGAGTATATGCTTTTATGTTAAAAAAATAGTTTTCGAGAAAATTGCGTTTTTGTCTAAAATCTGTAAGTTAATTTTTTTAAGGAATTAGAAGATAGCTTTTCAATGGGTTATGATTTCAAATTGGTGATGAGACAGAAGAGTAGCTCTCAAACTGTGAACTACTAACAATCAAAAAACCGAAAAATCGCTTATGTCGGCATAAGTTACTTTGTCTTATAGCCACAGATTTAATCATTATTGTCCCTAAGAGCCCAGGGGCCATTTTCACCAAACACTTTTCACTTTGCAACTTTGCAAAAAAAATAATTTCCTGCAAAGTAAAAGTGCAAAGTGTTTCAAAAAATTTGCAAAGTGCAAAGACTTTTCAATTTTTCAGACTATTTTTGAAAAGTGTAAAGTAAAAGTGCTTCACCAACTTTTAATAGAACTTTGCATTTGAATTCGTATTTTGCAAAGTTGCAAAGTAAATCGGAAATTGTATCTATTAAGATCAAATATGCATTGAAAAAAAAATCATTGACAGTAGGTACCAAATTAGTGTAAATGATTCAAAATGAGTCGAACAGACAAAAATAATAGATAGTTAGCAGTATTGGAGAATGGAGGTGGTAAAAAATAAAAAGGTAATTTTTAAATATCATTTTGTTGCGCAAAGATTTGAGAAAAAAATTGCAAGGCTATGTCTGAAGAATTTTGTGGTGAGAAAATGGTGTTTGGGAGAAATTCATCAATTTTTATATTCGACACTCGATGAACTACTCTACAGACGGTTGCTTTGCTTATTCCGTGCATATGATGCAACACCGTGATATTAGGCTCCATTCCCAACCCAATGTAGTGTAGTTTTTGCAAGGGACTTAAACACACATTCCTTTGACTATTGAATTGTAGTTCATTTCCAATTTTAGACAAAACAAATTCAATGGTAATTTTTGTTAATCTAAAAAACTCTCTTTTGTCGAAAAATTATTTCCGATATCGAAGTTAATTCTTAGCTTCACTACTCTTTGGTCACTTTGGTCACTATTATTTACTATACTTCGTTTTCAAAATATTCTTCACAACAATTCATTTTTTTTATTATTTTAAGACAACTTTTCCAAAGAAACACTTATTTGCCAATGAAAATTTCTCTTTGCATATTATTTCTGAAAAACTTTTCAAAATTCTTAATATAATTTGCAAATTTTATTTGTTTGGTGAAACAAAAAGAACAAATACTTTGCAAATAAACAAAACTTTTCACTTTGCAAAAAGAACTTTGCACTTTGCAAATTTTTGTTTGGGGAAAAGTAATTTGCAAAGAGGAAACTTTTCAATTCAATAATTTCCTCTTTGCAAATTTGCGTTTGGTGAAACAATATTTGCAAAGTTGCAAAGTGAAAAGTGAAAAGTGTTTGGTGAAAGTAGTATAAATAGGTAACGTCTGCGTCACCACGGTATCGCACGTACATACCGTACATACCGTTTCCTATGTAAAAGTGACGTCATCCATACCTGCATTGACCCAGAAGTGACATAGGGTATTTCCCAATTGGAATTTTCGTATTGGATTTATGTGTAGGAAATGTCCCAATTGAAATTTTCTTACTGGATTTTGTGAGTTGGTTTGTTGTTATTTACCAATAGGATCTTACAGGATTTTACTTCAATATTTCCCATCAAATTCAAAACGTATAAGAATTTCTTTTATACCAAGTGGGATCATTTTACATGGAAATATCCAAGTGGTGTTTTTTTTACAGCGGTTCAGGGAACCAAATTTCTAAGTTATTTTTTTTTATTTTTTTATGAGTAATAAACCATACTCATTGGAATTATCCCGTTGTGTTGTGGTTTAAACTGTAGATGTTAAGTATTAGAGAAGAAAGGAATGCTCAAACGTTCAGAAAAAAAATAGTTGAGTTAATAATAAAAAATATACATATATTTATTTTATTCAATATCAGGTTACAATTTATTTATTTATTTTTCTTAAGTATAATGCATACATTTTTCTTACAACAAAGTTGAAATAATTTACAATGGTGTTTCTTTCTATTAATCAAAATAAAGTATATATACAATTAAAATTATTTTAAGTACATTTTTTTTATACCTTACTAAAAATAATGATCAATTTATTTTTCAGATTTTTTTATTTACATTTTATTTTTTACACTTTTTTTACATTTTATTTTTTACATTTAAGTTTCATTTTGGGGAATGTTCTTATGACCCCAAGCAAGGGTGCTGATGTTATCATTACATATATACCTTTTTGTATCCTTAAAACTTAATGCTAGCTTATTTAAGTTTTCAGTATATATAGTATGCAACCTGCTTCTAAAAGTCAACATACTTTCATATTTTTCAACTTTATCAAATAAACACCTTTTATAGTCATCTATTCTTAAACGCTTGGTGACAGATTTCTTGACTCCTTTCGCTTTTTGGACAGATTTTGAATTCTGAACAGTGAAAGAGTACATTTTTGCTCTCAGTCCCACAAATTCCAGCATTATATCACCACATGTTTCATCTTTAAACATACCCAAGACTTTATTATTCAACCTAGGAATATTATGCTGATTGTTAGGCGCAAAGCCATATGTATCGAATCTTGACGGTATATCATCCATAATATCTGAATAAAAGTCTTCTGAATTTATGGTGTAAATGAATGAATCAGTATCCATATAATTAAGAAGAACATTTTCATTATATTTTGGTTTGATATAGTCATAATGAAAATCATACATTAGAAATTTTGACAACTCAAGTACAATAAAACCCAAGTATATCGGTTTATTTAAAGTAATGTTGCACTTTTTTAGCTGGATAGCAAGCAATGTATTTGAATCATTTTCTTCATCTTCATCTTCATCATTTTCAACGAATTGCAAAGAGCTATGAAAATTGGGTTTTGCAATCAAAGACCTAGCACCCAACGATTTTCTTTTGTTTTCCCACCGTGTGACAATTCTAACATCAGTACGCTTCTCTATATTTTCCATAGTTTTACCGTAAATAGTGAGATTCATATGCTTATAAAATCTCTTTTGAGATTCTGTTTTTGACTTTTGTCTCAGTTCGGTATTTTTGGAAATGTATTTTTCTAGCCATTTTGACTGTCTGAATTTCATCACACGATGGACTTTTTTCAAAATCAAACCATGCTTAATTGCTTGTTTTAAACTCTGTAAATGAATTACATAATTCAATTTCGGTAGAAAGCTTGCTACCAACTTTTTGTATTTGGATCCTGGTGTGGCTATATTTTCAGGACAAAAAGGCAAATCATTATGAAGTTCATGAAGAGTATAAGGATACTCTAAATCAACTTCTAAGACATATCCCACATCTGTATCGTTTAGATTATTTATATATTCTAATGAAAATAACTCAGGATCTTGCCATTCAAAACCCCCACAAGGAAGATTTTGAGACATTGCCCAACCATATAAGTTATTAGCATCCAAATATATTAAATATGAAGATGGTTTTTGTGAATCATAGGGATGAATAAATTTATTGTTGGCTTTGGAATACCTGTGACTGCATTGAGTTAAGCCTCCTCTTATGCCTTTTTGAAAGAAATTGTACTTCTCAATGTCAGTCAAAAGTTCCAGCTCAACACCAGTCATTTTTAACATAGCATCCCAGGATAAACCAGGTGCAGTGTAATAGTGACATGGATCTAATCCATAAGCATGCTTACATACTTTCCTAAAATTCTCAAAAATATCAGCAAGCAACACAACATCACTTTTGAGATAAACCTCCAAATAATCTTTCAAATTCTGGCAATTGAAATGTGTCCATATATTCAATGCCAACTCATAATCTTCCAACGAACATTCCTCATTCGAAAGTTTGTTGAAAAATTTTGATCTTGGAGGAAGACATGGTTCATTCAATTTGTTCCAAGAATCAAGAAAATCGTAAGGAAAAACTCCTTTTCTTTTAACAAGATCCAGACTCTGATCTGTTATGAAATACTTTTTTGTTATCTCAAAATCTTCATCGACTAAATTTTGGGCTAAGCTATCAATACTTTCACTCATAAAGCGAAAGGAGTCTAAGAACCTAAGTTCTAAGAAATGCTTTTCATCAATGGCAATTCGCTTTGAAATAGAAATATATTTTTCCTTATTCATAGCGATTACCTTGATGTCACCATCGATTTCTCGAAGCGATTTAAAAAAAAGATGGGAATCGTACCCAGATAAATTATGTAAAAATATTGGAAAAAATTTTGGCAACTTATATTTAAGGTTACACAAATTATGGGCTGCACCCCTATAATCACCTGTCAAATGACAGTGATCCCTTACTTTAATGTCACCTGAAATTATTTTTTTTCTGCATATTATGCATACCGTTGCTTTCCCAAAGTAGTAGTTCTGCAAATCCGTTAGGGTCTTCATTGGTGTCACTGTTTTCAAGTGTTTGTTGTATTTTTCTAGACTGTCTCTAAGTAGGCTGTTAATAAAATGGCTGGCACAGTTTTCACCTACAAATAAAAAACAAATTAGAGAAATGAAACAAACTTAAAATAAAAAAAAATAATGAATGATTTATTTATATTTATAGATATATTTACCTATGAATGTTCTCATCACATCTTCCGAAGGATCAAAAGAGCATTTCATGTGATATGAAAATGCACAGGGAACGTGTTCCTGAACTGTGGTTGTGGATGATTTGGAAGGATCTGGAATACATGTAGCATTCGGCTTCAAAATGCATTCAAAGTCTGCATATGTTGCGAATGGCACTTTCATCTGCTTATCGTAGCTCGAAAATTTAATTTTGTTGTTGTCTTCGGCGGGCATTTTCGTCACAATCTTTTTGCATTCTTGTTTGTGTGTTGTATACGACTGTTCATTATAAAAATGCTGCAAACAGCTATTGCAGAAGAACAATTCCCTTCTTGAACTTTCCAAAACTTCACTTCGGATGAGCCTGCTTATGTTCTTTATCCACATGAAATGTGAATTATTTCCGGACACATACAAAAGAAGGTTTATATGACGCCTTTTTTCGTTGGAAGTCATATAGTAGGGACCTTCTATGTGAGGCTTTTCTCCATTTTCTCCCTCGGAAAATCCAAAGACATTAACGCTCACAACGTTTCGCTCTTCGAAAATTTTTATTTCCGGAAGTTCCAAGGGAAATGACAATCCATTGAAATTCAGTATTATGTTTTCTAGGGCAATTATATCGCTCGAAATATCTGTCACTTCATAGTATGACGATGTTCTTTTCCTATTCTCAACTGGCTTGTGTAATGCAGATATAATTGCCCACTTAAAACAATAGTCATCATTGTTTTGTACATTGATTACAGCTTTTTTGTTTTCAATGTACTTTGGTAGTGACAAATACCTTGAACCTTTTAATGGTTGATATTTGTTGATATTAATTTCTATCAGCTTCACTCGGATGAGCGCCCATCCACTATCCTTTTCTTGGAAGCACTCCATTTTTTGCAGGATTGTTTCCTTCATCTCATCAAGAGATGGATTTATTTCTATTTCCAGAAACAGAGCCTTCATCTCTGTAGACATTGATTTTAACTCAATGATCATGTCCTCCCCACTAATTTTTACAAATTCCGCGAAAAGTTCCAAATTGAATTTTATTGATTTATGTTCACAAAGTTTTTCATACAGAATTTCATGAATCATTGCCTTGCTGTTCTCTAAAAATACTTTTGGGTCTAGTTGACCTTCATTTTTATTTTTAAGCGAAAATGAGCTGATCCTATTTTTAAGAACAGATCTGATTTCAAAAACATTTTCCTTATATATCCTTTGAACTTTTTCCTTGTGAGAGTTCTTGCGAAGATGCTGAACCCATTTACTTTTGAGTACATCTTCTTTGCAAAATTCACAAGGAACCATGTTCGCACTATTTTTCTTTGAAACATTTGGAGTGGTGATTTTCATCTTTGATGCCGACGAAGTCGAGGGTTGATCTTCCTCATAGTTGAAAGCTGGACGTTCTATTTGCTGCTGTTGTTGAAATTGCTGTTGTAGTTGTTGAATTTGTTTCTGCATTTGATCGATGAGTTGTTGTTGTTGTTGTTGTAGTAGTATAAGATGTTGTTGTTGGTTCTGTTGTTGTTGTTCTTTTTCAAGATGAATTATATTCAATGACTTTTGTTGTTCATTTTGATGTCTCCTAGCACATTGCACCAAATGCAACTTTTGACTTGATTGTGATTCAAAAATATCCCCACAAAGAAGACAAGTTCCCGAAATGTTTAAGTGTAGGCTTTTTATGTGTCGATTTAACGCGCTGACACACGAAAATATTTTTTTGCAAAATGCGCAAGATTTTGACTTGTTCATATTGATTATTATTATTTTATTTAGCAAAAGTAATGTAAATACCTACTTAAATTTGTTTTTTAAAACTTCTTTTTACTTGTTCACTCAAAAATGTATACAGTTATATTAAACTTGTTTTTTTCAGTTTTTTTATATCAGCTTTAATTGAATGCAGCACTACTCACTTTCTGCACTGTTTTTTTTTTTACTCTTTTTAATTTTGATTTTTAAATTTTTACTATAAAAACGAAATGTTAATCAAACTTGCTATTTGATTTTTCTTTTTGATTCAATTATTCGAAAAAAATACACTTTCTACACGTTCTACTGCACTTTTTAGTTTTAATTTTTGTAAAATCAAGACTTTTCGAAAAAAAATTGTTGAGGAAATAAATGATCGTATGGTTCTGAAGAAACAAACTGACTGAATAGTTTAAACTGTTTGTTTTCCTTTTATATACAGTAATTTCTCTCAAACATAACAAAATTAATTTTATTCCTGATTAGAAAAACTGCATTGCATTGACAATTATTTATGAACCTTTTTTATCTTTACTTTCATCCTTACACTTGTTTGAAAAACACCTCTATATATCATTCAACCTAATGGGTAATAAAACCCTTTGTGTGTTTGAAATTTCGTTATCAACGGCTTTTTTGGTTTTATTTTATCCAGAAACGAATTTTAATGGAATCTAGAAAATTTTAGAGGATCATCATCCTTCTAATGCAATCAAGGTAGGATACCTATTTATTTTTATTGTTTCATAGAAAACAATGAACGTGCATCCGCTGACACTTGTTTGAAAAAAAGAACCTCTATAAATTATTCAATCTAATGGGTAATAAACGTCTTTGTGTGTTTGAAATTTCGTTATCAACGGCTTTTTTGGGTTTATTTTAACCAGAAACGAATTTTAATGGAATCTAGAAAATTTTAGAGGATCATCATCCTTCTAATGCAATCAAGGTAGGATACCTATTTATGTTTATTGTTTCATAGAAAAAAACGAACGTGCATCCGCTGACACTTGTTTGAAAAAAAAACCTCTATAAATTATTCAATCTAATGGGTAATAAACATCTTTGTGTGTTTGAAATTTCGTTATCAACGGCTTTTTTGGGTTTATTTTATCCAGAAACGAATTTTAATGGAATCTAGAAAATTTTAGAGGATCATCATCCTTCTAATGCAATCAAGGTAGGATACCTATTTATGTTTATTGTTTCATAGAAAAAAACGAACGTGCATCCGCTGACACTTGTTTGAAAAAAAAACCTCTATAAATTATTCAATCTAATGGGTAATAAACGTCTTTGTGTGTTTGTGTTGCAACATAGTTTTGCAGTTAACCTGCGTTTTCGACTTTTCTTAACATGAATGAACATGCGCGTTTGATTGGAAACCAGTAAATATAAATATGCTTTAAAAGACCTTTAAGAAGACTGATGAGATATTCCTATAAAAAGGGAATTATTTGTTGGCTATCAACACAGTCCACTCCAAGAAGTTATCCAGGCAACATAATTATTACCATAGTCACCATGCATTTTGAAGAAGCGGAGTATTTAAATTTTTCACTGGATGATTTTGCTGAGAAAGAAATAAATTCTTTAAATGAAAATATCGGTTTTAAACCCACAAAAAAGCTATCCGAATTACAAATAGCATTCAAATATAATATTTTTGGTTTACAAAAAGTCAAAACACGTTGGGGGGATCGTATTACAGCAGATCTTGGAGAATATAAGGTAAGTTTAAAATGTTTTGTTTGTATATACATATTAATTAATTTAATATTTTATTTTTTACAGATTTTTTTACCGATCAGATATTCGAATCTATCTTCAAACAGCATGGCAGTGATTGGTGGAGGCGGGTATGTCTTTGAAATCACAAGACAACTTGGTTCAACGTACGAACTTAAATTTTTGAAAATTAAATAATTTTTTAGTTGGTATGAAATCCATAATATATAAATTTGTATATACACAAACACAACAACAACAACAAAAAATAATATATAAAATTCTTTAAATCAAATGTATTTCTTTTTTTTTTTTATGATTATTACAATGGTTTTTATTTTATAGAATTTCATTTTTATCGATCCAAGAATTATGTTCTGCTGGAAATCCCAACCATTTCACAAAAAGCATATTTCTTCTAGTTCTTAAAACTTTTTCCACAAGAAATACATCGGCACATTTAGTTTTCATCAGTTCTGCTTCGTAAAATCCGCCTTGTACTGCTTTGCCTTGATAGTCTTCAAGAAGGTATGTGTTAGGTTTTGTATCTTGCACTTTTCTTACTTTAAAGACCTCCGTAGTCCAGTTTGGTGTATAACCCTTTTCAAATACATGTTTATACTTGCTAATCCGTACTTTGTCACCAACTCTAAATTTTCGTTTACTTATATATTTTTTCTTATTTTTGAAGAGTGGTAATAATGAGTTGGCATTTTTCTTGTTAACATCTGCAGGTTTACATTTAATAGTCCGGTGAAAAGAGTGATTGTAATCATTAAGTATTTTTTTGTAAATATTTATCCATTTATAGCTGCCATTGAAACTGAATTCTTTCCACATTTTTTCTTTGAAAGTTCTATTAAATCTTTCTACAATTGATGCCTTTAATGAACTGAATGTAGAGTAATGATTAATTTTATATTTCTCCATCAAGCTTCTGAATGTTGAATTAAAAAATTCTTTTCCATCATCCGTTTGCAAATTTTTGGGGGTCCTAGAAGAATGTGTAAATATTTCTTCCATTTCTTTTGAAATAGTAATACCCTTTTTGTTTTTTATTGGGATGACCCAAGCGAATTTTGAAAAAGTATCAATAACTGTCATTAAATAGTTGAACCCCCTGTTTTGATCGCTATAGGGTATCATTTCAACCAGATCAGCTTGCCATAAATCATCATAACCTTTTATGATAACCTGACGACGTTTGAAATTTCTCCGTGCAGTCTTATGCAGCTCTTCAACAACCTTTCGCTTGCTCATTTTTGTAAAGAGTGAATTTAGCAAAAATAAAAAATAGTCTTTTATATTTATTTTTTGTTTTTATTTAAACCTTTTGTATAATAACATTAATTTCTTAACTCTAACTAATCTATTTTCTATCATATAGCAGGCGCAAGTATCCGGTCCTTGTTTACATTGGTTGGATGACCAGCAGCAATTAGAGTAATGATGTCCATGAATTGATTCAGTATAGAAAGAGTTTTGAAATCTTTTAAGTAAAGAAATACAATTTATAAACTCTTCATGATGTTCGTCTAATATTTCTTTATCATTAGTTTTTAAAAAATCACAAATGTTTTTTAATATTATTTCTGAGTCCATTTTAAAAGGTGTTGTTGATCAGGCTGTTGAATGCTTACTAAAAAATATATTTGTTTTTCTTTTTTAAAAGAAGAATGTAATATAAAATGAGAAATATTTATAACCCGGGCAAGATTACGTCTTATACGCATATACGACTATAAAACTATTGAATATTCTTATCATTAACAATTGTATTTTCGATTTTTTCAAAGAATGGTGAGAACATTTTTCTCTCTTCTATTAACTCTACAATTTTGTTTTTTATATGACCATCAAGATATTTTATTACAATTGAATCCATATAATTTTTAGGATCATTATTTTGTATACTAAGGCTTATTTGTTCATCAACATATTCTTTAGATGCAGCTTGATGCGGTTGTTCAGGTCTACCAACATTGCTTAAGCGTTTATTTTCCATGTTGTAATCACCTGATGGTAGCAATTTGAATCCTAAACCGGCAGGACCTGTAGCACCTTTACTTTTTAAAAGTGTCTTAGAATTTCTACCGAACTTGTCAACACTCATTTCTTGTTTGAACAGGTTTTACCTTTGAATGATATTAATATATGATGTTTGATTCCTTCAATTCCTCAATTATGGAGTTGATTTCATTTTGGTGGTTGTTATTACCAGCATTTTTGGATGCTACTAAAAGTTTTAGTCTATTAACTAACTCGTTTGGATCATTCCAGTATACGTATTCAATATTTTTCTTTGTATATTTCATTTCAGCAATTTCGGAATAAGATTTCCCAATTTTTTTATTTTTGTTATTAAATCCGACAACAAGGTTCTTAATAATGCTGGTATACTTCATCCCTCTATTACTATTGATCCGAGAAGTATCATCATGATTCCGCATATGCAAACTAGTTTTTTGTAAAATCTTTCCATATTGCGCTAAATCTTCATCAGTATATTTCTGCTTACGAGGTTGTTTCTTTAGAATTAACTCAATTAGACCAGGAGTTTTAGTAAAATTTTCATCATCAATTTTAATCACATCATCATTCATCCAAAAGCTAGATTTACCAATTTTAGACGTTCGTGTATTGGCGTCATAATACGGACCGAATACTGTATCGCGATTTGATTCAGACAATAGCTTTTTAGTGAAAGATGTAGTTGCAGCGGTATCAGATCCACTGAAATTCTTTGGGGTACTAAATATCAAGCCATTATCTCCGCTATCTAATTCAAGTATTGGTGAGTCCGACATTTCATGATCCTCTGCTCGTTCTTCTTTATTTGGTGTTTTAAAAGTGAGTTTACGACGTTTAATTGATTTCGTTTTAATTTCGTCTTCATAAGGTTTTTCATTTTGCTTTCTCTCTGCATTTTCAACGAACTTTTTTAATGGTTCAACAATAGGTTTAAAAGTATTTTCCAACTCAGTATCCCGTATTATTTCACCAGTTTTCAGTTGTAAGTATTTATTTTTTAAAATTTTTTTTGTTTTAATAAGATCATTTAGGATAGTTTCATTCATTTTTTTTTTGATATATGTATACACAACAGAATAAATTTTGAGTTTTCTCAAACAGAGTTCCTCTTAGAATGGATTGTTTTTAATTATAAATGTGTATTTATAGTAAAACTATTTCATGGAAACCGATCTTATAACGTCCGTTTTTAATACTACTTTCTTTGTCTATTACTAGAAAACCATAATTTTCAACCCAACAATGAAAGCAAAGCTCTTTAAATTGGCTAAAAGACATATCTGAGTTTATATGATCATTGTGAACATGTTTTAAATTCATTTCATCTTGTTTGAAAAGTATAATAAAGTTTGCATTATCTCTAATCAAATGTTTTGGAATATGTGTATAGGATTGACATAAATAAAAACTATCAACCCCATTGTGACGTCCCATACAAAAATAATCTCTTATGTTGTTCTGTTTTTGACAAGCGACATCATCGAATATAAACACTGAATTATTTTTAGCATCTGTTGGTGGCATTATATCACTATTGTCTGAGAATTCATTATATCCCATTCCTTCCACTGATGTAATAATCTTTTTTAAATACATATATTTTGGTTGATGCAATGATTTGGAATATATGTAAATATTTTCAAACTTTAGTCCATTGGGGTCAAGAAGAATGCTAAGCATTACATTTGTTTTCCCACAGTTTGAAGGACCAACAATTATTCCTCTAATACTATTTGGGAATAATATTCCATGTTTCTTTTTAACTTTAACATCAGAATCAAAGTTTTGTACTTTAATAACATGTGGCTGTTTGATAAACTTCATATTGACGACTGACTTATTTTATAATAAAACATCTCATTTATATATTCTTGTATTCATAAATGATTGACACTTCGTCCAAGAAGGGGGTATCGTATAAATATGATTGAGCATAACATTAAAACCATCAGTAATAAAAAATCTTTTGAAGGAGCAGGACTTATAAATACTATTATTGATAAACTACCATTTGAACTACACTTACCTTCTTACAATTACTGTGGACCTGGAACAAAACTAGAAGAACGTTTAAAAAGAGGGGATAAGGGTATTAATCAACTGGATGATGCATGTCGTTCGCATGATATTGCATACTCTAAAAGTAGTTTGTTAAGCGATCGTCACGCAGCTGACAAAATTCTAGCAGAACAAGCGTGGAAAAGATTTAAAGCAAAAGATTCATCAGTCCCAGAAAAATTAAGCAGTCTATTAGTCACCAATATGATGAAAGCTAAGACAAAATTTGGAATGGGTACTAAAGAAAGTAAAAAACAAATTAAAAAAAAAAGTAACGCAAAGAAAACCTGTAAGAAAAACTTGTTTAAAAAGGCAGTAAACGAAGCAAGAAATGCTATTAAAAACAATATTAACTGTTGCGGTACAACATCTATGGCTAGTATTGCTTTAAAGGCTGCAAAAAATGTTATTAAGAACAAGAAGAAAAATAAGATTAAAACACCAAGAATAATTCCACTTCCAAAAACAGGTGGTTTTCTTCCATTTGTTGCTCCTATTCTTGCAGGCTTATCAGCTATAGGAACTCTAACGGGGGGAGCAGCTGGTGTTGTAAAAACTCTTAATGCTGCAAGCGCTGCTAAAAAACAGTTGGAAGAAAACATGCGACATAACAGGGCTATAGAAGCAGTTGCAATTAAAGGAAACGGATTATATTTGCATCCATATAGAAATGGTCTGGGTCTTTTTATTAACAATCCTATCACAAAAAACTAATAGACCTGCTGCCCAACCAACCATTATCCAACTATGATATCCAACGCTTTGGCAGAAAACATATACCACATTTTAGAGGGGTTTTTATGAGAAACTCATTACCAAGCAAATCTTTTAATAAGGAGTGTGGCGTGATCAATTTGGACGATGAATCAGGTAAAGGTACTCATTGGGTGGCATATATTAAAAACAAAAACAATATTGTTAAGTATTTTGATAGTTTTGGAAATTTAAGACCACCAATCGAAATAATAAGATATCTTGGTAATCGTATAAATTATAATTATATTCAAGAACAAGATTTTGATACATTTATATGTGGACATTTATGTTTAAAGTATTTATTAGAACAATCTCATTATGTTTTTCAATAAAAAAAATGAATAAAATGGTGTGAAATTTAAAAAAATATATCATTCGTCTTTTATTCAACATGTCGCTAACATTAACTCTTAGTGGAAACAACTCAAATCTTACAGCGGAATATTTCCCCCCAATTGTACTAAAATCCAACTATGTATGTGGACTCATAGATTTTCAATCCTATAATTCTATACCAAATGTAGACGATTTAAATAACTTGTTGCATATAGGTGAAAGTATTATTTCTTTTCCTATTGGTTCATATGAGATTGGAGACATAAACAATTTTATACAAAAGAAACTGATTGATATTAATAAAAAAAAAAAAAACTCAACTAGAAAAAGTGAAATAAAATTAGTGGCAAACAACAATACTCTTAAATGTGAAATTTATAGTTCTGAAGTAATCGATTTTACTAAACCGAATTCTATTGGACCCCTTTTAGGATTTAGTAAGAAGTTATTGGAGCCAAATAAACTACATGAATCTGATCTTTACGTTGATATAAACAAAGTTAATGCTATACGGGTAGAATGTAATATAATAGATGGGACATATATAAATAGCCAGTCAGCACATATTTTACATGAATTTTCAATTAAAGTCAGTCCAGGCTATAAAATAATCGAGGTTCCTAGTAATGTTATTTATTTACCTGTGAACGTCAAACGGATAACATCGTTGAGTTTAAAGCTCATTGACCAAGACGGAAGAATTATAAACTTTAGAGGAGAAAAAATAACAGCTCGATTACATTTAAAGCCAGAATAATGATTTTATATGACAACACAAACAGAAATTCATATATAAACATTGGAAACATTAATAAAACAATCAATAGCGTTTTGAACTCGCCCCCAACAACACATCACCTTACAAAAGATAATCAAAAATTTTTATCATCCTTGGGATTCATATTAAAATAAAAAAACTATGTTAAACATTTTTCAAGATCCAGAGTTCAATGAAACTATAACTAAATATGAGTACCACACATATTCCCCATATCAAAACAATTTTGAAAGAAATGACATCATTCAGATTTGTATACAACATCAAAACCTTAATGTTTTACCTTCGGAAAGTTTTTTATACATTGAAGGATCACTTAAACAACGTGATGGAAAAGAAATTATAAATACAATGCTGGGAAACAATTCAATGGCTTTTCTTTTTGATGAAATACGTTATGAATTGAATGGGAGAGAAATTGATTGTAATAGAAATGTTGGAGTTACTACATCGATCAAAAACTATTTATCTTTAACTAAAAATGAGAGTGATATGCTTTTGAATGCTTCCTGGTCTTCCGAACCTAATGGTGTTTTGAAACCGTATCATTTTAATTATTGTATTCCACTGAACAAACTCTTGGGATTTGCTGAAGATTACAAAAAAATTATTCCCAACGCTCGACATGATCTTATTCTCACTCGCGCTAGGATGGATGAAAATGTATTAATTGCAACAGATGATGAGAATGTTGAAGTTCAACTTCATAAGGTACAGTGGAAAATGCCACATGTTACTCTATCCGATTCAATAAAATTGGATTTGTATAAATCTATAAATAAAAATAGTTTGATTAAAATTGCTTTCCGCACCTGGGATCTGTATGAATATCCATTACTTTCAAACTCTGATCATCATATCTGGAACATTAAAACAACAACACAAATTGAAAAACCTCGATACATTATATTTGCACTGCAAACTGAAAAAAATAAAAAACTATCAGCGGATCCAACCACTTTTGACCATTGTAATCTAACAGATATAAAAGTATATCTCAACTCTGATGTATACCCCCATGAAGACCTCAATATTTCCTTTGAACGCAATAGATATAGCTTGCTCTACAAAATGTATGCCGATTTTCAAAAAACTTACTACAACAAAACAATGGCTGAGCCTCTTCTATCTCGTGGGCAATTTAAATTTAATGCTCCAATTTGCGTTATAGATTGCAGACACCAGAACGAATCTTTGAAAACTGGACCTATCGATATACGTTTGGAGATGAGAACATCAAAACATATTCCTGCAAATACTTCAGCTTACTGCCTTATGCTTCATGATAGAGTTATTGAATATAATCCCCTTGATCAAGTAGTAACAAGAATTGTTTGAAAGTATTTTATAAAAAATATGTAAAGATTTAAAGAAAATAAATATTTTATTCATCATCATAAATAAGTATGACTTTTATTTTACTATATTACTTTTTTTAATAGTATCCAAGGTTTTTACCAAAACCTAACTTCCAGAACTCTATATCAGGTTCTTAACGTTGCGTTTTATGTTCTTAACGTCACGTTTTGGGTTCTGAACGTGACGTTTTGGGTTCTAACGTTGCGTTTTATGTTCTTAACGTCACGTTTTGGGTTCTGAACGTGACGTTTTGGGTTCTAACGTTGCGTTTTATGTTCTTAACGTCACGTTTTGGGTTCTGAACTCAACGTTTTGGGTTCTAAACGTGATGTTTTATGTTCTTAATGTGTTGTTTTGGGTTTTTAACGTTACGTTACCAAAACTAAAATAAAGGTATGAAATTTGGTTGCAAAAGAATTAAAAATGAAGGATCTTCGTCGAATAAATACCCACAACCAAAGAAAAATAAATTGATCATTATTTTTAGTAAGGTATAAAAAAAATGTACTTAAAATAATTTTAATTGTATATATACTTTATTTTGATTAATAGAAAGAAACACCATTGTAAATTATTTCAACTTTGTTGTAAGAAAAATGTATGCATTATACTTAAGAAAAATAAATAAATAAATTGTAACCTGATATTGAATAAAATAAATATATGTATATTTTTTATTATTAACTCAACTATTTTTTTTCTGAACGTTTGAGCATTCCTTTCTTCTCTAATACTTAACATCTACAGTTTAAACCACAACACAACGGGATAATTCCAATGAGTATGGTTTATTACTCATAAAAAAATAAAAAAAAATAACTTAGAAATTTGGTTCCCTGAACCGCTGTAAAAAAAACACCACTTGGATATTTCCATGTAAAATGATCCCACTTGGTATAAAAGAAATTCTTATACGTTTTGAATTTGATGGGAAATATTGAAGTAAAATCCTGTAAGATCCTATTGGTAAATAACAACAAACCAACTCACAAAATCCAGTAAGAAAATTTCAATTGGGACATTTCCTACACATAAATCCAATACGAAAATTCCAATTGGGAAATACCCTATGTCACTTCTGGGTCAATGCAGGTATGGATGACGTCACTTTTACATAGGAAACGGTATGTACGGTATGTACGTGCGATACCGTGGTGACGCAGACGTTACCTATTTATACTACTGGTGAAATAGGTCCAAGGTCTGTTTCGTTCCGATCAAAACATAGTATTGGTCTTAATTAATAGCTTTGTTTTCTTCATAAAGTCTCTTCACTTTTCCCGATATCAAGCTGATTGCATTTTTTTAAAGCCATTTTACCGTTATCAAAATCTTTATATTTTCTAAATGATTGCAGTCTTACGAAAAATTTTGTTTGATACTATTTTGGTAAAAAATTGTTTTATCTAGAAATTTTACTCAAACTTGTTTTTCGATACCATTCACCGTTTGTTAGTTTTATGCTAAAACCCATATTTTCGGCACGTCTTAACCTAAATTGTGACATAATAATTAATCAATTGACAAGTTCATTTATACCTTCCCCATCATACTTTAGTATTCTTTGAGTACAGCTTGGCTATCTGACACTTCATAATGGCAATGTTTTGATTCCTGTATAGTTTCATTTGAAATTTCATTTTGCACATTTCCTTATGATCAAATGCTGTTCTATCTGTACAGCTATCGATAGATGGCGCTAAAAACAAAATATGTAAAGTGAAATAACAGGATTGAACTGAAACTATCACAATATATATTTATTATGATATTGTGAAGTGCACGTAAATAAAATAAATTAATTCGATAGATGGCGCTGAAAACCAAAATTTAAAAACTATAACTTAAAAACCAACAAAAAAAAATAACCATCCTTCTTGTACCTTAGAGAGATGTATAGCTTTCCATATGAAAATTCTCAAATCACTTAGCTATCAGCTTCCAAAATCAAATCATTGATTTTAATTATGTATTTAAACCAATATTTATTTGAAATAAATTATCTGTGTATGAAATAAGATCAAAATGTTGAATATATGAATTTATAAATTTTAGGATCTTTCCATAAATAAATGTTATTTAACCATATAAATCTTTTAATTTATTTAAAAATAATTTTTCTACCTTACCTTGATTCGAAATTTATATAAATTTCTTCAATCATAGAAATTTTCAAATTTCCTCATCAGTTAGCATAAATAAATACAAAAACACATATATAGAGATGATAAAATAATATAACAGTAGGAATAACTTCCTTCAGTTTAAGAAAAGAGCTAATAAAGTCCTTTTAAAAATTGCAGGTAAATAAACTACCCATATGAACATATATACCCAGATACCTACTTTAGCACGTTTTACCCTCTATCTATATGAATTGAATAGTCCTTAAATTGCATCATTTTCTCTAACTCTCTCTCTCTGTCTTTTCTCTTTATAGAAAGAAGAATAATATTGCACATTTTGCAATGCCATTAGTACATTTTGTCTGTTTTGTGGAAATAGTTCTCAAGTATATAGCTTCACAATTACCGCATGGCAATTAACGTATAATTGATTTTGCATCAAGGACCAATGCACACACATATAAAGTGTTTTGATGATGTACATGAATTGAATACACGTTTGTAACTTGTTTTGCAAAATTGTTCAAAATAGAATTCAAGTTTTTGTGACGCCCTGTTGAACGTATAAATTGAAATCTGGGACGGAAATATTGTTTTATTACATATCTATATATATATATATACAACACAGGAAATCCTATATATGTATGTGTTGTATAATTTCTAAAATGTTGCCATATATAACTTTGTTTGATTCAATGTTTAATTATTCAATCAAAAGTACCGAAAATTGTAACAGTCATTCGAGCCTTACAAGTAGGTGTGCTTTGCATTTACAAAGAAATAAATTGACAGGGTGTTTCTTTATAAATTCTTTACGTACAAAAATAATTTCTCATAGATCCTTTTTTTTATTCCTAAGAAATATAGTTTTTTTTAAATAAGTATATTTAACTCAAGCTTTTAGGGAAAAGGATAATAACACTACCTATAGTTAAAGTTAAAGCATGTTGACTGAAATTTTTTTCGATTAAAACTTCTTATGTTTGTCAAACTGTGATTTAAATTTGGTGAATGAAGCTTTAAAAAACATTAAAAACAAACAAATCTGAAGTTACTAACAGTTGCGTATAAGAAAATGTAAATAATTCTAATGCATTGGCAGGCTGCATATGAAACTTTTTAATCTCATCCGACCTGCATTAGTAATTAATAAAAGAATTTTCTTCTAAATCAATTTATTGAGAAAATATATTCCTGTAAGTCTCTTTTGTAAGATTTAAAAAGTTGTTAGTAAACTTAACAAACACAGTCCAAATCAAACAAAACCTCACGCTCAACTAGTAAGTTTTGAAAAAAAAAAATAAACAAATTGAAGGTAGAAAATAATAAATAAATGAAACTAATCTGAAGTTACTAACCCTTGTGGATGTATGTAAATAATACCAACGCATTCCCACGCTGATATATGAAATTCATTAAGCTCATCCGACCTGCGTTAATAAAAGAATTTTATTCTAAGTCATTCTATTGTGAAAATATATTCCTCTAAGCTACTTTCTGCAAGATTTACAAAGTTGGTAGTAAACTTAACAAACACAGTCCTTATGCAGTAACACCTCACACTCAACTAGCAAGTTTTAAAAAAAAATATTAAAAAAACATCTGCAAATACTTCCAGTTGCGTATGTATGTAAATAATACTAACACATTCCCACGCTGCTATATGACCTTACTCATTGATGTAATGTTTTTTTTTTTAACAGAGAAACACTTTACCCCAAATAAAAACAAATTATCTTAAATCAGAAAATATAAAAATATTATTAAACTTTTAGTTAAGTATTCCACAATAAAATTATATTTAAATTTTTTTAAAGAAAACACCCTGTAAATTGATTTAATTTATGAAGTTTTCAATCATCAAATCCTTTCAGCACTAGTATACTTACATATTTGTATATGTGATGGAAAATTTTCTAACATGCACCATACCTATACTCTCTTTGGTCTTTTTACAGATTGTTCAAGAATCCATCCAGATTCCGGGCTCTGGTCTCCATCTTACATATCAATCATCGCAGGCTTCCGGATATTTGAGCATCGTTCGGATGCGTTTGACTTCAGAGCATATACCAAGTACATTGACGCATGTTCATGTTGGAGTTGAAATAGAAGGTGCCCTGCATGTGAAGACATACGAAGCCGATCCAAATCTAATACACACATTTGCGTGGAACAAACGCAACGTGTACCGACAGAAGGTGTATGGAGTGACGATAGCTCGTATATCGGTTGGATACCAGCACTCGACCTGCAAATCTCCAGTATGGACAACTCAAACAGCAAAATTGCAGGGCTACGATGTAGATATTTCGGACATTGGTGGTTGGGGGCTTGATATTCACCATCACTATAATTTCCACGAGGGTATACTGCAGAAGGGCGATGGCAGTACCCTACACATGAAGGAGTATCCCCGAACGGTGAAAGTTGTTATGGGAACGGGTTTGCAACGCCCACTTAACTGTCCCGACCACTGCAATGGCATTGCAAAAGATGCACGGCTCCTTACCCCGATTGCACTGGCATCCGGTCCCGATGGTAGTTTGTATGTAGGTGACTTCAATCTCGTGCGACGTATAACACCAGATGGCAAAGTGTTCACCATTCTTCAATTGAGTGCCACCCAGGTCTCGTACCAATACTATTTGGCTGTGTCGCCAGCCGATGGTCATTTGTACATATCCGATCCAGAGAAGCATCAAATCCTGCGCCTTCTTCGGCTGGAAAAGGTCAAAGATCCCAGCATCAATAGTGAGCCGGTTGTTGGCAGTGGTCAGCGATGCATACCCGGCGACGAAGGTAATTGCGGCGACGGTGGACCAGCATTGCAGGCAAGGTTGTCACATCCGAAAGGCCTGGCCATTGCAGCGGACCGCACAATGTACATTGCCGATGGAACAAACATCAGAGCCGTTGATCCGAAGGGCATCATTCATACGCTAATTGGCCACCATGGGCATCACAACCATTGGAGTCCGGCTCCATGTTCGGGCACCCTTATGGCTAACCAAGCACAATTGCAATGGCCCACCGGGTTGGCGTTAAGTCCTTTAGATGGTTCCTTGCATTTCATCGACGATCGACTGGTATTGCGTCTGACATCGGACATGAAGATTCGCGTTGTTGCTGGTACACCCCTGCATTGCAATAACAATCAGGACAAAAACAAGACGAACGACAGTGTCCTCGGCACAGTCCTGGCCATGGCTTTTTCGCCATTTGGAGAGCTTTATATTGCAGACAGTGATTCGCGGCGTGTTAATTCGATCCGCGTTGTTGACACAACCGGAAATATGAGATATTTTGCTGGAAAACAGGAGAATTTGGGGTGAGTGAGAATATATGTATGAATCTATCTAAGCGAATGCTTTCCTTGTTTTGCGCATTTCGTGTAGGTAATATTGATTATGTTAAGCTAAAACCATGTTAGGAGGATAATTTTGAATATATTAAGATGGCAATGGGCGCACAAGTTTGGGTTGTGTAACAGGAAATAGGATGTTCTTTTCCAAACGAACTTTTAGCTTGAAGTTCTGGTGAAATAAAATTCGATCTTCGAGGTGTTTAATTTTTTTTTTGTTCATGCTAATAACTTTAGAATCAAGTTTTTTTCACTCTACCTTAAATTTGTAGACGTGTTAAAACTGCAGTCAGTTGGTGAGTGCAGTCAATTGATTATTCATTCAAATTTAGTCATTTTCAATATTCTTCCTAGGAAGTTAACTAAAGGAGTTAATTTACTAGCAGTTAATTGAGTGCACAGTCCTTTTGAATGTTTTCAATCTTTTAGTCACTTAAAAGTTGACTTTAAATCTTAATCAATTTTGGCTGTAAATTACAGTCAAAAGCCATTTTGCATATTGTGTCATTGAAGTTAACTATAAAGCAGTTAATTTACTAGCAGTTAATTGGGTGCACAGTCCTTTTAAATGTTTTTAATCTTTTAGTCACTTAAAAGTTGACTTTAAATCTTAATAAATTTTGACTTTAAATTACAGTCAACAGCCATTTACAATGTCTTGCATGGAATTTGACTAAAGCAGTTAATTTACTTGGAGTTAAATGACTGCTCAGTACTTTTTTTTACTGCTTTAAGTCTTAAAGCCACTTAAAAGTTGACTTTAAATCTTAATCAATTTTGACTGTATACAGTTAACAGTCATTTTCAATATTCTGGCTTCGAATTTAACTAAAGCAGTTAATTTAGAAGCAGTTTTTTGGTTGCACAATATTTTTTGATTGTTTTCAATATTTTAGTTAATTAAAATCTGACTTTAATCTTTTTCAATTATAATAAATAGTAATTTTTCTGCAGTTATTTAAATGTAAATGCACTCCTTTTCAGTATTATTAATATTTTAAAATCTTTGAATAAAATAACTATCAGTTTTTGTGTAAGTATGAGATTTATAACTAATTTATTGTAAAAATTGACTAAAATTTAACGTCTTTTAAATCACTTAAAATATAGAAACATTAAAAAAGAAAACCTAGTCATTTAATTTCTAGTTAATTTACTGCGTTAGTTTAACTGCAAAACCAGATTAATGAACGCATTAATTTAGATATAAAAGACTGCAGTCAATTGATTTACTGATTTTTAAAATTGACTAAGACCTAAGCTCGACTTTTTAGTTACTTCAAACTTGAAAACAGTAAAAAAAAATACTGCATTAATTTGACTTCTCCTAATCAATTGACATTGTTAGTTTGACTGCACAAACGTATCGGATTTTGAATTACTTAAATCTTGGAAACATTAAAAAAAATACTGCATTCATTTGACTTCTAATACATAGTTATAATTGACTGTGTTAGTTTGACTGCAAATTCAAATTAATAAACGTATCTGTAAAAATTGAATAATACTGAAAGTGGATTTTAAGTGACTAAAAACCTGGAAACATTCAAAAAGTACTGCAACCAACTAATTGCAATAGTCAATTGACTGCGTTACTGCTATAGTTTTACTACAAAGTCGAAATATAGTTAAATTTACTGCTGACTCTACATGACTAAATCAAAATTTTAACTATTTTTCTCAGGTTTTAGTTAATTTAATTTGACTTTACTGACTGCAGTCTTTTTACAACTCTGCAAAACTGAGACATTAATATTTTTTTGTTTTTTTTTTTTATTTAAGCTGTATAATGAAGGAATTTATATATAAGCTTGTAGAAAAATATCCTTCTCAATTCCAAATAAATATTCAACTTTTACTGGATTGGAATTGATTTTCATAGAAGTATCCAACATTTTGCTATATCTCTGTTCTGTTGCCACCTTGAAAAGAATTTAAAACGGAAATAAAAATAACATCAAAACCAGCTCGGAAATAAAAAAAAAAAAAAACAAGAAGTAGAAAATAAAAAATATGATAAAACAAAACAGCAAAAGCCAAACCACAATGAACCGCTTTTTGGCAGAAAATCCGGAAACCAAAACAGTTTTGTGATGATTTTTTTTTTGCACTGGACATTAGCAGGAATCGAGAAAAAACACGATGTACAGCAAAAAAAAAATAAAAAAATTTGGTGCAAAGAGGATTTAACAGAGATCCTTGTACCCAATCTAGCTTGGCCTTAAAAGAAAAAAAAAACATTCTAGGGTAAAAATTTAACCGACGAACTGTGTGGGGCGAAGCACACCGATAATGGCTGTCATCTTTTTATCTGGCCCTTTGCGTTGTCATGTGTTTTTTTTTATATGTATGTTCTTCATTTCCCAGGCTGTTTTTTTTTTATTTTTAGTAGTCTCTCAATTGTCTGCATCCTTGTTTCTATGAAGATGCTTTTTGTGACTGTACCCTCCAATTTTTGTGTTTTTTTTTATTGTTTCTGTAGGTAGTGACATATTTTTCTTCCTGATGGTTTGTGTCGTGCGAAATATTTCCACTTAACACAAACCCCACACAGCCTTGCTTTTTGCATTAAAATTTATATAAATAAGAAAAAAAAAAACAAAGAGTTCTCGGAAACTAATGATAACGATAATTACAGGTCGCTAGCATGTGATTGCACTACGAACACTAACAATAACGGTAGCTCGTCTACACAATACTCAACTACAGTTAATCCGACTAGAAACGGAAATACGATGGGAAATCCTGGCGGTACAACTCCATCGTTGACTTCATCGTCATCGTCGTCGTCAAGCAATGGCAATGGTGGCGGTGGTAGTGCTTCTGGTATTCAAGCAGCAGCAGCATCTGCAGCAGGAGGAATTATGGGAATTGGAGCTGGTTCTGGTTGTTTATGCAATGGCGGTAACATCATGACAACTGGTCCCACAACAACTACAACAATATTATTAGGTGCGAAGGTACAAGGTAATGGCGGAAACTCTGGTACTCTGGGAGGAGGTATTTCTGGTCTTGGTGGTGGAACAATTAATGAAGACGGAACCCTCAGTAATGCAGAGACTTTGTTATCCTCGAATGCTAGATTCCAGGCGATTTCCGCAATTGCCGTTGCACAGGATGGTGTCATCAATGTTGCCGATCAAGGTGAGTTTAATTTTTATTTTTTATTTCTGTGTACAAACCATAAAAAGGTATCTAGTTATTATAGTGTATACGGAGAAGTTTTTGGGATGCATAAGTGTAAATGTTACAGGAATAACAGGAATAATGATATTACATATATTCTCAAACTTGATGAAAGTGTTTATATGATTAAAGTGTCTCTTCTAGGATACCATTTTTTGTTTTTAATCTGTGTGTCGGGCATAGACACTAATGGAACCATCATAAATGAAAACCTCCGAATGATTTTTCTAATTTCTCCAATGAATTTAAAAAATTTTTGGGATACTGAGCGTGAGCAGTATTTTTTTTAATTGAAAGTTAGTGAGAGTCTTGGCAATTTATGGCCAGTAGTACAATAGTGGTTCAGCCTCGGTTCAAGATTCTAACTCACCTATTTCGGTGCATTAACTAACGTTCAACGCTGGTTCAAGTATGTTATTGGTTATTATCACACACTTGAACAGTAAACCACTGTTAAAACTCAATTAATCCGCCGAAATCGGTGAATAAAAATTGCTGAACCACGGTTTACATCTTTTGTACAACTGGTCCTTAGGATTGTCTCGGCAGAAAAGATTAAAAATTAAAAAAAATGGGTTAAAACTACAAAGTAAATTTTTTTTAATTTTGGTTCGATATTTCTTCCACAAAAAAGAATGTACGATGATAAGAGAAGACTTAGTTGTACAGATAGAGCTGATCCCCATTCATTATTTTTTGGGTGTTTTTGAAAATACGTTGTTGGGCTTTCTTGCATTTTTCAAGTTCGCCCAAATGTTTTGGGTGATTCTTCATTTACAATTTTTAAGCGATTGTGCATTTATAATTTTCTTTCTTTCATTATGACCAGCAGGAAAGGGAAACAGTCATTCATTTCCTCTGTAAATGCCCCACTTTGATCAGAATAAGAGCTCAATCACTTGGTAGAGCTGTTTTCAGTGACCTAAATGAACTTTCTTGAATGAAGATCAAAGATTTGATCTCTTTTCGTAAACGAAACGCACTGGCTCTAGGATTTAGCTCAGTAGCTACTGTATCAGCTTTTCTAGACACTCATACTAATGGGTCGAACCTCTAACGCTTCTGGGACATTCCAAACCATTTTCATCAAAAAGTCCAACGAGTAACAAAACGGCGCACTCTAACGCTAATTGGGTCCACGAGCTAGGTTGCTCATGACCGCCATTTATACCTACCTACCTACCTTCATTATGAAAAATCAACCAATTAGTACAAAATGAAGAATATCCCAAGAATAATTTTTGGCGATTTCTCATTTTAAGGTTTTTATGGGGTTTTTTTTTTTTTTGGGCGATTAAATTTATTAAATTGGGAACATTCGTTTCCTTCCGACCGGAAAAATCGAAAGCCGTAAAAACCTGAAATCGCATACTTTTAGGGTTCCCAATTAACAATTTTCCTTCTACAAAGCTTCAGTTTTTCAGTATCTTGAAGTAATTGTTTTTAAAAGACTTGTATTGAGTGTATGCATGGAAGTTGCAAATTTACGAAGCTTTCGTAGATAGCTCTTTTAAGACCTATTGCGGTGCAATTTAAGGTGTAGGTCCTACAAAAGTCTAAATGTGTACAGTTTCGTTATTATTTTAATAAAACTTCCTGAAAATTATTTGTAGAATCACGCAAAATGAAAGCAAGGGAAAAGCTCTCATTAAGAAGTTCTTACAAAAAGTTTGTGAGAAGCCTGTTCATAAAAGTTTAAACAAGGATTTTCTTTCTTTGAAATTAAGTGCGAAATTCAACAAAATTGACAAAGCTTGTGTACGAAACGCTGATGGAAACTTTATTGTCAGGAGCATGCGTGAGAGGCATTATTTTCGATAACTTGGTCTCAGAGAAATGATGTCAAATGGTTTTTTTTTTTTTTTTTCATGTGTATCTGTCTCCTACGTGACTTTTGACATATTTTCAGAAGCTGGAATTGTTTACGAAAATAGACGTAATCGTTTGCTACCAACGAATGCCGAAAAAGTAGTTTTTATTCACCACAACTTACCATTAGTAGATTTTCAATACTAAAATACAAATTTTTTAATAAAAGAAAACATTTATTGTTAGATAATAAGCCTTTTTTATTCTCCATTTGTTATTCGGTATTCGGCGGAATGTTGTGAACTATTCGGCCGAATACCGAATATAAAAAATATAAGCCGAATAGGCCGAATGCCGAATAGTCGCCGAATATTCGCGGCATCTCTAGTTTAAATATATATTTATTTCTATAAGGCCTTAAGGAAATATTTTGAGTATCTCCTATGTAGCAATTTTGCTGAGTTGCAAATAACTTCGATAAACCATTATAAAAGTAAAATTTTTAGTTGGGGATTCGCACCCTTAGAATGAAAGTGACCTAACTAAAAAATTCGGCATCGTTTTACAACCTGGTTTTAGATTTCATTTCGCCTTTAAAGGTCAGTTAACTGAAAAATTAGAAGTTACAGAAATTTTGAGTTAGGTCACTTTTATTCTAAAGGTGCGATATCTAAAATTAAATTATAAGTATTGATTGTAAGGAATCACAAATACTATCTCCGTAACAATCGGCTAATTTAACACGCAGAAGGGAGATATACAAAAAAGTTTGAGTGCCGGGAATCACGGTTAAGATGTGTAAACATACGTAACGTGAATCACAATCACAGAATCACAATCACGATCACAAGATACGTTATGTTTTTTTTCACCCTACCGCCAGTATAGATGTTTACACATCAAAAATTGTTTTTGTAGATATTTCGGTTAATTTAGTTTAGTTATTTTATTTTATTTTATTTTATTTTCAAACATTACATCTGCAAGAAAAAAAATCTGATACAAAATTATCCAATGACTCTCTTACCCTACTTTACTTGTGAGTGAAAATAAATAAAACTCAAAAATGTAATATAAGAGCAACTTATTTGCAAATATTCCACTGCACTGTATAAAAATGAGATTAATTGCAATTAATTTTTCATCGTCCTTCCATGACTAGCTATAGCCTTTCACTTTAAATGTGTATATATTTATGTAGTTCCTCTGTGTCTGCCTATATATGTATACTAGTTCTCGCAATATTATTATTTTTTCTTTTTTGTAAAAAATTCCTGTGCGTAAATATTTGCAACATCAGCACCAGAGCCTAATGTGAGTTTGACAGGCGTTAGTCATCGACATGAAAGCTGTTTTAAAAGGACACACTGACAAAGAACTCCCCCCACCCCCCATGATAAGGTATAAGGATATTCGGCGGTGGGTAAAAGATATAGAGGGGCGAATATTGACGATGATGATGTTTCATTATCCTCTGATGTGGAGAGTTGACATTTTGTTTGGAGGATGATAATGTGTATGTTCCATGCGAGGATGTGTCTTTTTGTCACATTAGCACGCGGGTAGATATCTATGTATATATAGCCTTTCTCCCTTTATATATGTATACATATCCTTCTATATATAGATTCATCCCGTGTTGCTTGTTGGAGAATCAGTCTGTCTGACTGATTGATTGTATGTGATAAGCTCTTAGGAATGTCAATTTAATTCACTGACATTGGAGTAATGAAAATTGCGTTTCTCCTCTATTTCTCATTTTTCTTTTCTTTTTTTTTTTGTTCTTGTCCGCTTTTGGCAAATAAGTATACGAGTTGTATGCTGATAAGCAGATATATCATCAAAAAAAAAAAAGCAATAACAAAAAAGAAAGAAAAAAAAAACGAGAAAATAGGTCTGTCTCCCTGTATACACACTGAAGCTTTTGTTTTATGTATATAAGGGAGGATTCTACGTGATTCGAAGAGGAAATTCATTTAAGGTTGACGGAGAGACAATAATATAAAATTATTCCAATATAAGGTATTTTGTGTACGCAAAAGAAGATAAAGTAGAATTTGTAAAATTGATGACATTTACAAAGGAATATACAAAACTTAAAACTTAAACTTTAAAGGCGTTTATTTAAGGATAAAAATAAAGTGAAAGTTTTAATTCATTTTCGATATAGCTTATAATTATTTTAATTTAGAACAAAAATTCACTTAAAAACAAACCAATAGTAGGAACCGATATACCTCACAATTGTCACAACAACCCTACAAGATGAGGTGACATTGATTTTGTGAGATTTTCGCATTCTGGTAACACCGTAAAAACTTATTGGCCTCACAAGAACTGTCGAAATTGTGATCTCCTTTTGAGTACCTACCTCACAACTCACAAGATTTCCATTTCATGATCACGAAAAGAAATTATTCAAATGGTCCGTTCAACAAAAATTCAGAACTTAACCATCAATTACAAAAATTCACCTTTCATGTGGTGAGTTTTTGTGAGGTTTCTTGTTAAGATTGTCTAAGAATAAAGAAAATGTTATCGAATCACAACAAAACTTGTGACTTGTAAGGGGCTTCAAACAACCCTTAACAATGAATTTTTTGGCACGCTCGAATAATTTTTATACATAATTAATGTAGAATTTCTGAGAGCCTAACGCTTTTTATTGTCAATCCCATTTTCGTATGGGATACACACAGATTACACTAATTACTTTAAACGAGAGCTTTTTTCAATGGGTTGAAAAAATTTTGTTAGATATTATGTAGTCAAAGAGTAAAAATTACATAGTTCATATGTTAATTCTCACGAAGTCGATTCCATTAAAATAAATTGTTTAATATAAAATCCTATAAATGTTATATTAATAGAGAAACCTGGTTAGGATACGAGGTTTGGAGGTTAATCATGTTAAACGAGTAGCTTGCTTAAATCAAATAGTTATAAAGGGTGATTTTTTAGCTGGTTTGGTTTTGGCAACACTAGTTTTGACAGCTGACGTGTGTTTAGTACCTTGTGTCACTGTCAAACAGCTTCAGTTTGGTTTGCAATTTAACCATGGATCGTCTTACAAATGAACAACGCTTGCAAATTATTGAATTTTACTATCAAAATTCGTTCGAAATGTTCATCGCTTTTTTATCGAAAAATTGTGTTCAGCGATGAGGCTCATTTTTGGTTGAATGGGTACGTAAATAAGCACAATTGCCGCATTTGGAGTGAAGATCAGCCAGAAGCATTGCAACAGCTACCAATGCATCCCGAAAAAGCCACTGTTTGGTGCGGTTTATGGGCCGGCGGCATTATTGGGCCATATTTCTTCAAAGATGATGCGAATCGCAGCGTTACTGTCAATGGTGAACGCTACCGAGCGATGATAACAAACTTTTTTTTGCCCGAAATGGGTTTGCATGATATGTGGTTTCAACAAGACGGTGCCAAATGCCACACAGCACGCGAAACAATGGCGCAATTGCGAGGCGAGTTTGGTGAACAGTTAATTTCACGTTTCGGGCCGGTCAATTGGCCGCCTAGATCGTGCGATTTGACACCATTAGACTATTTTTTGTGGGGGTATGTCAAGGCTAATGTCTATAGGGACAAGCCCGCTTCGATTGACGCACTGGAAGCCAACATCCATGCATTCATTCGTGAGATACCGGTTTATATGTGTGAAAGAGTATGCCAAAATTGGACTCAGCGGATGGGCTACCTGAGATGCAGCCGCGGTCAACATTTGCATGAAATTATCTTTAAACATTAAATTGCAAGGTTCAAACTATCGATTCAAATAAATATTTCATTCATTTTTTTCGAATTTTTTGTGTTTTTTTTTTTTTAAAAGTTCTAAACCTCTTAAAAAATCACCCGTTATTTAGTTAATTTCACACATCTCTGAGTATAATTGGTTACTCTAAGCAAATTTAATATGTTTCATTAATTAACTTAATTGGTTATTGAAACCGAACAAACTAACCCATAAAGTATTTTAATTAAATTTAAGTACCTACACTTTAACTGAATTGCAGTGTGTAGATTTAAATAATTTTGTTTAATCGAGTTGACTCGTATTGTTTAACCTTGTGAGTTTGCTGGTTGTATATATTATCTAACAATGTTTCATATTAAACTAAACCGAGTTTAACGTTGTTTTTAATCGAGCTTTTTTCTGCGTGTACATCGCGACATAGGACTTCGGTAAAACGAACTATTTCAGACCAACTTATTCGAATTACTGAAAGTATTCTATTAAGGTTTTAAGTATAATAATATTTTTTTGTTTGGTTAAAATAAGAAAAAAAAAATAGTTTTTGCTTAAAGATGTCTGAAAATTGATTTTATCTTATTTAAGGAAATTTTACATTTTGTCTTTTTCTTAGAAATGTTTTCCACTAATATTTCTAGGAAAATAGTATTGATTATCTGCAACTTACTGCAAATAAAAAAATAACAGATAATTAATTTAAATTACATGAGTACCAATTTTGAGGACGTGCTCGATTTGTTCACAGCCAGTTTGTTCACAGCTGATTGATTATCTTTAATCAAGGATTATTGCATCGTCAAATGGTTATGGTTACCAACATTTTTATGAAAAAATCATCCTTCAAAATATAGAAAAAATCCGCTATGCAAAAATAAATCAAAATCGACCAAAAATGATCGGAAAAAAATGTATCTACCATTTTAAGCATTTTCAAAATGACATACAAAACAGAAATTTTTTAACTTTTAAATAAAGAACCTTTAAAATTCACTCTAAAAAACATTCTACACTGTATTTTTTTTTAACATATACATAGATGTCTAATTTTATTTATTTTAAATCAATTGGTCGCGAGAAAAATTGTTAAGGCAACAAAAAACTCTTAAACATCACAAATACCATCACACAGCCTAAAATCTTTTATTTATATACTATATACTTACATTTTTATAATTTGAACTGATTTTTTTATAAAACATTCAATTTATCCATTAGATGCCACAGATAGATACTTATGTATACAATTTGTTCCCAAAAACTATTTGTTTTTTTGGTTATTTGTTTTTTTAGGTCAATTCCATAGGTATATGTGTTTTCTAATCTCCCTAGTTAATTAAGTGATTTGACACAGAAAGAGAAAGAGGAAATATGTCTTTTTTTTTCAAAAAAAAAAAAATCTAAAAGAGAATTCCTTTCATTAGCTAGAAATTACATTCATTCAGATAGAGAGTTATCTGTGCTTTTCTTTTTTTATATTCCATATATCTTATACAACTCGTATAGAAATAGACATTATGGTGAAAGGCTTCTTTTTTTTTTTTTTTTTTTTCTGAATTCTTTTGAACTGATGAAATTGAATGCGGTAAATATATTGAGATAGAATTGAATTTGGGCCAAGGATAAAAGCAAATAGTGTCGAAGTACACACATTAGCATTCTGAATAGAGTCCTTTTGCTATAATATATGTCGTATATGTATCTGTATCTACTTCTACCTACTTAACTTATATATTGTATATCGAGAGTGGTCATCACTTTGTCATTGTCCTCGAGGTATCTTTATATATTATATTAAGTAAGGTAGGTATATAGAATATTTTATTTCTATTATTTTCTAATTTAGTAGGAAATTTTCTTGGAAATATAATTTCAATTAAACTCTTAGCAACTATATAGAGAGTCGAAGATACTCTGATAGTTTCATGTTCAATACAATTTTATGTTGAGTATAGTTAAAGGAAACCGAAAATGCTTTTTTAGTTAGGTATAATAAGTGTGTTTTTTGTGACACTTTTATACGCTCAAGAAATAATTTGAATTTTAAATAGAACATCAATATCTCCTATATCCTGCACTTAATTATTAGTGATTAGATAGGTATTCTAGGTAGGTACACTGTTGTTGGAAAATGGAATTTAAACAAAAAAAAAATTTCAATCCAAAATTAAACTTTTGAAAATTTTGAAATGCAATATTAGCTGCGTTTTTTTTTCCCCCAGATACAAACTAGTTTAGTTTTGCTTACAAAAACACACGTATGTATTACACAAAAATATTTAATTTCAGTTTGTTATATTATGTTTATCAATTAATAAGAAAGTGGAGAATCAAAAAAAAAATTCGAATTTTATTCGAAAAATTAAGAGTTTAAAAATCATTTATTCAAAACTAAGCACTAAAATAACGTTATTTAAAAACATAATTAAAAAATAAATGAGTGGCTTTAAAAAAAATATAACATAAAATTGTTGGTGTTGCCGTTGTGTTTTTATATTCATTTTCTATTCTTTATATTTTTTTTTTTTAATTTGCCCCTCCCACGTAAAGGGGTGGACAAATACAGTGGGGCGATATCTTAAAATCATGTTCATATAATGTACCGACAACAAAAAAAATTGATGCATTTATCACAAAATGCACAATTTTTTAACTAATTCCCCCAAGTATATAAAAAAGTAAGACCCTTAACTTTTCCAATTGGTTTATTTCGGAAACGGTTATTTTAATGAAAAAAGGTATATTAATCTTTTTTGTAGGAAATTTTCCAAGCTACAAATTAGTCTTTAACATTGTTTTTGTGCAACTTACAATTTGGGAATTATTCCTGTAAAACCATTTTGGGGGGCCATTTAACCCCTCGTAAAATTATTAACGGCACTCATATCGATGGGGACTTTTGACAGTTTCTGCCATGAGGAGGCTATATACCAAAATTCAGCTTTCCGGCGATTTTTTTCGAGTCAAATATTTTATTGACTGGACTATATTATGCGGGAAGTATCATTAATAACCATTTTTTAGGGAGAAATTTTGTATCAAAAGGTAGTAGACTAAGAGTCCACAGATATTTTTTTTTTTTTTTTGAAAAAGTTGATATGCAGTATTACTCAAAACTTATTAGAAAATCTGGTGTAAAATTTCATTAAAATCGTTTCAACAGATAATGAGATATGGAATACGGTAGATCGTACTAATTTTAGGTCAAATAAAAATTTAAATCAAAATCTTTGGAGCCGTTCTTGAAAATAAGTTTTTTCTTATCGGTTTTGGAACACTTGTATGGGAGGTACCGTTATTGTTGGTTATAAGAATAATTTTTATTTAAAATTTGCTAGATAATGTTAAAAAATTGCTGGTTGCCAAGTTTTACAAAAATCGACCTTATAATCGATTTCGAATTATTAAGTTCTGAAAAAAAAAATTTAACTTTTCGTAAAAAATCAAAAAAAAATTTTGTTTGCAAAATTTTGCTATACAAAACTTTTAAAACATTCTTCTTGAAAATTGATAAAAATCATTTAAATCGTTCTGATAATATCGAAAATCAAAAAAAATGGTTCTATATGGAGGTAAGATCTTCTATAACCATTTTTCGGAATTTTTTTATAAAATGCTAAATTTCTGTTTTTTAAGTTGTGGACAAGTTTTTGAGAATAACAAGATTTTCAATTTTTACTAAAAAAAACTGTATGGCAGGTAGATACCTACCGTTATTTTTGGTTTTATAAAAATGAAAAAAAAAACGTGTCGAAGGAATGCCCAAAAAACGCTTGATACCAAGTTTAAAGAAAATCCACCCACCCCAGCCGAAAGGACAGACAGACAGACGAATAGAATTGCGAGACCCAGTTTTTTTTTTTACTTCGCTGTCATCGTAATCTCCAGTTTGATCAAAATCTCGAGTCCGAATTTTTTTTTTACAAATCTATAGCTTGTAGGTACCTACATATCGCACCCTTAGAATGAAAGTGACCTAACTCAAAATTTCTGTATCTTCTAAATTTTTCAATAAACTGGCCTTTAAAAGTGAAATGAACTCTAAAACCAGGTTGTAAAAAAGATGCCGAATTTTTTAGTTAGGTCACTTTCATTCAAAGGGTGCGTTATTTACATAAATATCGCAAGTACAAAAACCAAAATGTTTTCCAAGGGTAACTGCCTCTTCTTGGTTATTGACAAATCCTCCAAGAGTATCTCTTATCATGAAAGTGTTCCTCTCACCTAAGCCGTTCTGATTCGGCTGAAAATTATAGGTCCTCTCTATTCCTGCCAAAAACAAGCATATAGGAATGATTGAGTGTTGTAAGTCCCTAGGTTTTTCACGAGCTGTCGCGCCATCTAATTTTTTTTTAATTCCACTACTTGGCCCGAAAATTTTTACTTAATTTTTGGCAAGGCGGGGTTAAGACCAAGGTCGATCTATAGGCTTTGATGTCGAAACCTATAAACCCTCTTTACAGAAAAAAAAAAACTTGAAAAAGTTCAATATAAAAAATATGCTATTAATTTCCTCTTGTACTATTATTTCTTTAAAATCTCAATCTTTTGATGTTATATCGCATAAATGGTTTTATTTTATCGATTCTTTCCATTTTTGACACATCGTAAACACGCTTTTATACAAAAACCCTATATCTTACCTCTATATGTAATATCAAATAAACAAATAAGAATCGATTGTGACAACACCATATTCAGGTCATTCGTTGAACCATCACCTATATATAGTTTCATGCCAAATGAACAGAAAAGAGATTATTATTTATGATGCGTTAAATCGACTGCCCCATATAAAAACTTTCATTTATAAATCCTTCAGGGTCGCTTAGACCTAGTCTTTTCAAAGTGACCGCAATAATCCAAAAGCATTCTTCTATAATATACCACTCTTTATTTTCTTTTCGTTACTCCGTCATCGGTAATCTTCGATATTACCTATGTTATTATTTGAAAGTTTCCGACCTTCATATGTATGTATAAAGAAAGACTCACCTACACCTACAATACATAATGTAGGTATAGGTACATAAGAATATGAGTATATGTTATCATTTATTGTCGTTTTAGCTTGTAATCCATGTGTAAGAGACGTCATCATCATCATTATTATCGATGATGATGATGGCGTCATCATCATTTTCCGGAATCGAAATCGAAAATTTTTGTACATCTCATTTGAAGTGGAGAAGAGATTTGCACGTATAAAGCCAAATCGGAATCGGTGTTCAATTGAATCCACTAAATCAAATCTTCAATTGGGGATATGAGAGGCGCAATCTAAGCCTCTGGAGTATACATACACAAAGGCACACATAATCATGCTTTGTATCAATTCGATTGCTTAGATGTGAGGTGGGAGAAAAGCGGCCTATATTATATTCATTCGTTTGTGTCGTTGTAGTGTGGTACTGAAAGGACATAATCTCAAAACACATGTGAGCTCCTTGTATAGTCCTCGTGTTTCTCATCGTCTTTGTTGGCGTCGTAGTCGTCGTCGTCTTCGTATCGTTGTCGTTGTCGTCGTTTTGCCAAATATAACGCACATCGTTGAACTAAACTAAAATACCATTAAGTCAAATAGAAGTCCTTTTGCGCTTTTGATGTAATCAGTTCCTAGCCGTTAAGCATCGACTCTCTCTCTCTCTCACTCTCTCTCTGCCTTTGCTTAAGACTTGGCCGTTTATGGATGTTACATCCTATTATTCTGTAATCGTATTCTCTCACATGGTGCACACCGCCGGAAATAACAAGCTCTGGCTCAAAATGGCGATTATATTGTGGGTGGTGAGAATGAGGGTTAGTGTGAGTATGAGTACATAATATATACGACAAAATGGGTTGCAGAATTATTTCCGGATTATTATTATTTCTTATTTCTTCGTCGACAACGATGAAGACGACGACGATAACGACAACGACGACAATGCGTTTGGTTTGGTTTGGTTTGGTTTTGTTGTCGTCTTCACGACCACCATCATTGAATACAAATGCTCGTATTTGCGATAACATACTATATGAACTTGACCTAAGAACTCATGAACATGAGAGCCCTGTAATTTTGTTGTTTTTTTTTTCCGAAATTGGTTATACATGAAGTGTGTATCATATTTCTTCACGAGACGTACATAGTTATATCCTATTTCTTACCTCTATATACATTTATATTTTCCTATATATATATGTAGAGAGAACGGATATTTAATATCTTCGCTTTATATGTGTACATATATATTTGTAAGTATATATTAAAAGTTCAAACATAGAACTCTGACGCACTGTTGTGATTGATTTTGTAAAATAAAACCAGGCTAACAAGATGGAATAATAACAAATGTATACCTACATCCTAGTTTAACCTAGTTTAACATCTTCAATGAGTGATTTGAGGTCCAATGATAATCGAGTTTCAACAAAAAATGTGTAAAAGAAATAAAACAAATTTTCACCTAATACTGCTTTAAGTCTAGATAATTGCAATTTTTAATGAAAAGGAATATCTCTCCACACTCTTTACTCTGGAATTTTTCAACTTAAGCAACTTTATTTATCCCGGCTACCTACCACATACATATACCTCCCATAGAATTATTTTTGATTTTCGATTTTCTCAAAAACGCATCAACTGATTGATCAATTTTTTTATAGAGAAAAGTTTCTAAAAGTTTTAAAATTTTTTTATACCAAAATTTTCCAAAATTTTTGTTTGGATTTTTAAGAAAAATTTTAAAATTTTTTTTTGTGATATTAATAATTCGAAAAAGACTTCATCGATTTTTATTAAACTTAGCGCATAGAAAATTTTTAAAAATATCTTGTAGATTTAAAATAAAAATTATTCTTGTTATAACCAAAAATGACGGTATACCTCATATATACAAGTGTTTAAAAACCGGAAAGGAAAATCATGTTTTCTCAAAAACGGCTGCTATGATTTTGATAAAAAAAACTTACGTGACCTTATATCAGTACGATCTACCATCTATTGGAAAAAAAATTATACATCGTTTAAAATGGTAGGTATCTCTCAAAGAAATTTGTTTTCGACTTTCTCAATATATGTTTTACCGATTTAATTTAAATTATTTACACAAGAGCTCACAATAGGTTTGAATAAAATTGTATATCAAAATATTCAAAAATATTAATTTTGAATTTAAAAAAAAATTAACTAATTTTTTTGAAAATTCGATATTTCGCAAAATGGGTAGATGATTTTTTTTCAGAATTTATTTTTTAATTTTGAATTGATAAACACTAAAAAATGGTGTACCAAATTTTTTTCTTAAAAATGTTTTAAAAATTGTATATACAAAATTATTCATGACATAAATGTACATATTAGTACTAAATTCTTAAAAAATTCGTCAAACATGGGTGAAATATTTTTTTATTGCCTTTCCAAAAATAAAAATTGCAATACCATAAAATATCATTTATGTAAAATATTTCTTAAACGTCTATTTTCCCGTTTTCTACTTTTGAACGTTCATATAACAATTGATTTTTAGATTTTTATATGCGATATATACTTACATAAGAACTATATGTCAAGTTATGGATTCTTAAAAAAATCGAACTCGAGATTTTGATCAAAGTTGACATTACAATGATAGCGAAGTTGAAAAAAGTGAGCTTCGCAATTCTTTCCGTCTGTATGTCCTTTCGGCTGCAGCCTAAACCGGACGGTTGATTTTCTTCAAAGTTGGTACCTAGCGTTTTATTGGCATTCCCCATACTTGTTTTTTTATTTTTTTTAAGACCGAAAATAACGCTACCTGCCATACAATTTTTTTAGCAAAAAATGAAAATCCTTTTTTTGTCAAAAACGTGTCCACAACTTTTTTTTTTTAAATTCAGTAATGTTTTTTTACTAAAAGGCAACCATTTTATAAAAAAAAATTACGAAAAATGGTTAAAAATTGTACCTCCCATATAGAACCATTTTTTATTTATTTCCGATTTTCTCGAAAATCGTTATTAAGAATGTTTGAAAAATTTTTTAAAAATTTGTATATACCAAAATTTTACAAAAATTTTTTTTTTGGATTTTTAAAAAAAGTTTCAAAATTTTTTTTTGAGAACTTAATAATTCGAAAACGACTTGGTCAATTTTTATCAAACTAGACACCCACTAGTTTTTTAACATTATCTAGCAGATTTTAAATAAAAATTATTCTTATAACCAAAAATAACCGTACCTCCCATACTAATGTTTAAAAACCGGTATTGAAAATCTCATTGGGTGCGTTCAATCGATTATGTTTTACATCTGAATTTTCAGATTTCTGAATTTTTGGAGCTTCTGATTGGCCAGCTGTCATAAAAAGTTAGATGACTTTTAGTGACTTTTAGTTACGTTTAGTTACGTTTCATCTGAATTTTCAGACAAGAAATTCTCATCTGAAAATTCAGATGAAAGTTGTTTGTGGTGGGGGAAGTGCCAAAAGCACACATAAAAGCTGAACTTTATAATTTTCGTCTTGTTGGTGGTTGATTTTTTTAGTTTTTGTCATAAAAATGTAATACTTATTTAAATGAACGAACTTTTTGTTTATTGTTTAGTGAATTTTTAAATCAACAATTTTTTTAATTGATGTTTGGAAAGTTTTTCTATGTTTTTGTAAGTCATACATAACAATAAAAGGACTTTTAATGAAGGTAATGAAAACTGTTGCTAATTTAGTTACATATATTTTCATCCTCACAACTACTCACTCTCAATGTTTAATTTACAAATGTAATTAAAGTTCTATTTTACTTCGCTTCAATGTAAATCCTTTAGGTAAATGCAGGAATTTGACACAATGGCTTTCGACTGAAATTTCAGATTTTTTTTGCGTTCAACGACATAAATTTAGAAATCTGAAAATTCAGATGTTAAGCTATTTTTATTGAACCCGCTCATTCTGATTGGCCAGCTGTCATAAAAAGTTAGATGACTTTTAGTGACTTTTATGTCGAATTCCTTTCAACAAAAGAATCGAATTTTCTACTAAAAAGAATCGAATTTTTTCTGTCGTTGAAAGGAATACGAAAAGACGAAAAGAATCGATTTTTTTTTGTGATTGTGTGTGTGGCACTTGACAGAAACAATTTTGAAGTAAAATATCCAGAAAATATTCAATTTGGAAAATATTATTATTGTTAATTGAAAAGCAACGCACTATAAAATTCACCGAAAATTCGTTGCAACCAAAAACACAATTTGTTTTCTTAAAACACCGCGACATTCATTTGACATTTTAGAAATTTCAAATCTTGCTTATGTGTGTGCAAATCGGTGTAAAATCTTCCTTGAATCTTGCTAAATTAGCAAGATTTGTTTTGACAGAAAAAATTCGAATTGTTCAGAAAAAAAATCGATTCTTTTAGAAAAAAATTCGATTCTTTTGTTGAAAGGAATTCGACATTAGTTACGTTTAGTTACGTTTCATCTGAATTTTCAGACAAGAAATTGGGCGGGTTCAATAAAAATAGCTTAACATCTGAATTTTCGGATTTCTGAATTTATGTCGTTGAACGCAAAAAAAATCTGAAATGTCACGAAAATTATAAAGTTCAGCTTTTATGTGTGCTTTTGGCACTTCCCCCACCACAAACAACTTTCATCTGAATTTTCAGATGAGAATGGGTGCGTTCAATCGATTACGTTTTACATCTGAATTTTCAGATTTCTGAATTTTTGGAGCTTCTGATTGGCCAGCTGTTATAAAATGCTTTTGTAAGTCATACATATCAATAAAAGGACTTTTAGTGAAGGTAATGAAACCGGTTGCTGATTTAGTTACATATATTTTCATCCTTACAACTAATCACTCTCAATGTTTAGTTTACAAATGTAATTAAAGTTCTATTTTATTTCGCTTCAATGTAAATCCTTTAGGTAAATGCAGGAATTTGACACAATGACTTTCGACTGAAATTTCAGATTTTTTTTGCGTTCAACGACATAAATTCAGAAATCTGAAAATTCAGATGTTAAGCTATTTTTATTGAACCCGACCATTTTACTAAAAAACGGCTACTACGATTTTGATTAAAATTTTTTCGTGAACTAATGTACGATCTACCATTTTAATTGTAAAAAATGTTTTCTATCGTTTAAATTTTTTTTTTTGATTTTGGATTTTAATGAATTTTTTTAACAAAAGCTTCAAGTAATTTCTAATAATATTGCATACAAAAATTTTCAAAAAAAAAACGATTCAGAATTATTTTTTTGGAAATTCCATATTTCGAAAATGGGTAGATGATATTTTTTTTTTTAATTAATTTTTTAACTCCGCATTAATAAAGGCAAAAAATTGCGTACAATTTTTATTAAATTTTAATTTACATTTTTGTACTTAAGTAAGTAAGTATTTTTAAGAACACATATTGGACATTCATAATAAAAAGAAAAAAGTTATACTTAATAACTTGTTTTTTAGAAAAAAATCATATCGAAGACAAAAAAAGAACCTTAAAATTCTTAAAAAAAGTGTTTGATAATAAACGGGAAAACCGTTATCCACACAGAAAAAATTTCAAAAAGTGTTTGATAATAAATTGCGGGAAAACCGTTATCCACACAATTTCACAATTTCAAAAATCGGTTGTAGTTCGGCAAAGTTAGAGCCCGTCAAAGGAAAAAAGAAAACAAATCATTAAAACCGTTATAAGTCCGAAGCGAAAACGAGAAAATTACCTCATAAATTTTTCGACAATTGAAATGACCTCAGGAACTCATGGATTTCTTCTGAGGCGGTGATTTCGGGAAACCCTGTATATTTCAAAAATCTATCGATTACCAAAATTTGCCTCTATACCTACCTCCTCTCGTTTTCAAAATAATGATAACATAGTTCATTCTTTAAATAAAGATGAAAGAAATCCTGCGAAAAGTTTTATAGATTAAGTTGTATTACAGAATAAGATTGTCAGACAATTATTATAGTTGGACAAGTGAACTAGGTCAACTTGTCACAGGCCCCATATCTCATTTCGTTTATTCTTTGATTTTTGATATAGTTAATAGTTTTTTATATAACAGAAATTCTTTTGGCATTTTTCGTCATCATTTTAAATCAAAATTTTAGTTCCATATATTTTAAATTTACAGGCGTAATTAACGTCAAAATGAAGTCCCGAATTTAGACAATTATTGACAAATCGCCATATTCTTTGTCGTTTTGTACTTCTTGACATTATTATTTGTTCTACAATTATGACAGTAAAAATTGACAATATACCTATAATAGCAAAAAATCTGCTACTGAAAAACATTATAATGTAGTAGTACCAATTGCTCCTAGCAAACATAACTCATATCATAACTCTTGAGAGTGCAGAAAGAAGCGTGTCAATAATTATCAATAATTGACAGTTAAATAAATACTTAAAATCGATACATATTTAACAACCCAATTGGTAAATGTTTTGATCATAAAGATTCCTGCAGTCTGTAGACCGCTGTGAATTACAAAAATATTATCAACGAATATTAAACTAAATTTTAATGTTTATCAACTTACAATTGATAATTGATATTTGCAATAGGGCTGTAAATCTAGGGTACCTAGCTGAAGAAATATTGATTCTCCCTCTCTAAGAGAGTTTACGTATATAAAACCAGAAGGGTAAAAACTCAACAAAAATTTCAATTCTCTTTTCATCTAAATAAAATCTACTTATCTATCCTATTTCAGTAAAAAGTGCACACAGCTTCTCAAAAAAATAAAAATATTCTTTCGTACCGATTTTTATCGTGATATGTACAAGAATCGTCATCACTTCAGTCACCAGAGTTGGATTATTTATATTCTACCCACTCCCTATATACACACTTAAAAATTGGCATCACTTTTCTTCTACCCCTGTGGTTTTCTTATGAAACAAACAGCAAAAAAAATATTATACAAAACTGATCTTTCGTTGTATATATGTATATTTTGTATACATACCTATAATATAAAAAGTTAAGTGCATAATCACAATAATTGCTTTTTAAAAAGTCAAGAAGCAAGTCGCGACAACAAGTCCTCAGTAGTTTTTCAGGCGCAATAAATAAATACAAAAAAAAAATGAATAACAAGAAAATCATAAAAATATAAAAATAATTAAATGCTCATAGCAGGAAAGATTATGCAATACAATACAACAGCACCAAAAGACAAAGCTCAGAAGAGAAATAAAAAAAAAAAAGATAAAAAGATAAAAGTCCTTATTAAAACAGAGAAACTATAAATAAATAAAAAAAAAAAATTACACCAGACAAGCTACACTACAACTCTACAACTAGACATAAATTAAACATTATTAAAAAATAAATAAATATAAGAAAAATCCTCCAAGAATAAATACCTACGTATAAATGTTAGCGAGGGTGGAAGAAAACAAGTTTTATTTTTAATTTTTTTTTTGTTTTTATTATTTTTAAATCATTTTATCTTTTGAAATTGGTTATAATCCTTGCTTAGTTGGCTATGGCTATATACTTACTCGTAGTCCTGTACAAAAAACGAGTGCGGTCGTCTTGATATATATACGCAGAGAAGTATGGGATGGGAGTAGAGTAATAGTATAAAATATACTCATCGTTCTGCGAAATAGAAGAAAATCCATTTCCTTTAGTCTCTGGATGTCTGACACAACACGGCCCGCTGCCGCCGCCGCCGGACCACACAGAAGAAACGGAAACAAACAAGTAAAGAGTAGGTGTATAGCGTGCAGTATAGGGGTATGGCGAAACCAAAAGTTTTTAAGTTTTCCAAAAGGCTCCTCCGCAGTATAATAATATTTTCTTTTATATTATATTTTCCTTGGTTTTCATCAGGAGCTATATCCCATGTTTTTATGCGACTTAATTCATTTCATATCCATCCTGACCAACAGTGCTGGATTTATTGTGAGTGAAGTGATGCAATTTCGGGGCACTTTATTTTTGCAACCTTTTTTCCAGTACACGTTTCAACAATCAATGCTGTTTTAACTTTTATTCAAATTTTTTATGAATCCTGAAGCTTGACTTATTGCTAAATTTAATTAACAGAAGACAGCGAAACAGAAATGCGGTATGGTGCCAACAGATCTTTTACAATTACAGTAACGTTCCAATTCGAATTTGTTCTACATATTCTACAGGGTGATCGGTATAAGGTGCACCAAAAAGCTAGAGCGAGTAGGTTGGGTTAAGACAAGAAAAAAATCGTATGAGAGGGGGGTCTATTTCTTCCCATTTAGGCGGGAGAGCAATTTTCTAAATTGCCAAAAATCAAAAAAAAAATATTTAAAAACAACGGTAAAACTTACAATGCCATACTTTACTTTTTTGGAAAGTCAGAAATCTCTTCTTTAATATTCATTTTAAATTAAGTTGTGTTAATGAATAGTTTTTGAAAAATTAATTTTCAAACTCGAAATTTAGAAAGAAGAAGCTGAACTTTTTTTTTACTGAAATTTAAAAATTTTTGTTTCTATTAGCAGAGATGTGGCTTACAAAGAGGTTTGATAGTAAAATCCGCCCACTTTTTTAATATTTTAGTTTTCTCCTTATTTAAAGCCATTAGAACGTTAAAGTTTTGTAGTTAAGATCTCTTCAATCCCAAGAATGACATGGGATATTTGTTCCGCCCACCACCACGCCCTTATAGAAGGCTAGAAATGTATTATGTATTCTAATTTATAACAAATCTTTTTTAAGTCAAAAACAATGACATATGTATTTTTTTTTTAATCCGCCTACTAATACGCCCACCATATCCATAATCCATAAAAAGTTGAAATGTTTTAGTTAAAATTTCTTAAAACTAAAGCATGGCATGTTTAATTTTATTTTTTTAATTAAGTTTGTTAAGGATACAGCACCCACTTTTCTTATAGAAATTTGAAATTTTGTAGTTTGTAATTTATTTTAAAGTTTGCCTACTGTTCCACGCATTTTTCTTTTAGAAAGTTGAAATTTTGAAGTTTCACAATTGTTCTATAGCGCTCGCGCTGTGAAAAATGGCAGCGTTTAGCTAGTTACAAATATTTTAATTAAAATGCTCCCAAAACAGACAAACTGTCAATTTCTAACATTTTTTTGTAGACGATTTTTGAAAAACTTTTGACAAATTTTGGTAAAAACTATCATTTTAAGTCAAGAAATCGAAAGGCCTTAAAGTGAAAACGTCACTAACTTCTCCAACGTATATAAGTTTTGAGCTGTGCCTTAAATGACGCCTATTCAAGTTCCTTACTCCGCTTCTAGATAAATCTACCACTCATCTGTGAACTACAAGTGTACAAAGTACCTACAGTACATACCTTGTGCAGTGTTGTGAATGGTGGCGCGTTCTTTATATTTTTTTTTGTATATTTAAAGACATATTTTTCTTGGTGAATGTCTGTCAGCTTCCATAGTTTGTTTATGCCTTTCAAATGGTTTTTCTTTTTTTTTTTTGTGTTGTTGTTCCTTGATTTCATGTTCTGTGCGGTTTGTGGTCTTATGCTTTTGCATCTGACTCCTTTTTTTTTTGCTACGGCAACAATATACACACAAAGGCACTGTGGCGAAGGACATTAACTTAACTCTTCCGTTTATTCAGCAGGAGCCTTCCATTCGACAGTTTAAAGTCATTCATAGTGAGTGGAGCATGCGGTGGTATAGTAGCTATATAAATAGGCTTAAGGAACAGAGAGAGTACTTTTATTTTTTGATCATTTACTTCCCCTTTTGGATTTTTTTTTTTTTTTTTGTAAGATTATTTTTATTTTTTATCTTAATCCAGAGCTCAAGGATTTTCCTTTTTGTAAATGTGGATTATCCTACAAAGTCTAATGAAGAAGCAATTTATATGTTTCTTTGTGGACTTCTGCAGGTAGGTAGGTATATAAGGTATATTTACATTTGACCCTGAGGGCGGAAACATCACATTCACTAAATATGTAAGATTTATGTTTTATAAGAAATGATTTTACAAGATGCTATGAGGAAACAACAAAAAAAATGAGACGTCTTTCTAGCTACACAGGTAGGTAACCTGCTTATACGGTTGAATGAAACTTCAACTATATAATACGCAGTGCAGGTATAAAGCTTTGTAAGAAGAAAGCATATGCGTGTTCAGATTCACGGAAGCCTTACATGTTAGAAATTGTTTATTTTTTAATAATTAAAGATTTTTTTTTTTGACTCTAGAGATGAATCTGTTTATATTTTTTCTGCTCGAGAAAAACAAACTTTAGCTCTTTTCAATTTTTACAAAATCTTTGCAATATTTTTCTGTCTTGAAATTAGATTTTTGTGTGCTTAAAACAACTTATACTTTATAATCAATATTTATATAAGGTCTATATTATAACTAAAGTATACCAGTGCCTATACGTTCTGTAACTCTCGCATCGGCAAAAGTAGTCGAGAAACGACGAAAATTGAAACAAATCATATGAGTTTTGTTCCATTTTCCAACGTTTTTCGACCAATTTTATCGATGCGAGAGTTACAGAACGTAGGCACAGGTTTGTAAAAGAATACAATCTTTTGTGAATACAATCGTTAATGACTTCAATAATAAGATTCCATTCATTGATTTCACTTCGAGGCAGACTTCAAATTATGCAATCACCATTCACTTGAATCAAGAAAATTGCAATAATATTTTGTCCCTATTCATATTATAATAATTGAATGCAATCTTTTGGGAATTCATGCATTCTTTTGCATTTATGGAGGGAAATGGCAATGCAAAGAATTCAAACAATACAAAAGACAATAAAGAATTCATTCAATTGATTGTTGTAAAATGAAAGGGGAAAAAAAATTATTGCAATTTTTTTGATTCAAGTAAATGGTGATTCCATAATTTGAAATGTAACGTCTCAAAGTGAAGTCAATGAATGCAATCTTTTAATTAGATTCAATAAATGATTTTTAAAGAATGCATTCACAAAAGATTCTATTCTTTTATAGCCTGCTGAACGGATACATTTTTGGTATCAAATAAATTATCTATATTATATAGATCGGGATCTACAAAGGGTTTCTTTTCCATTACTTATGCCACACAAAAATTTACCATATTGACATTTCGAAATTGCAACTTACCATTTTTTTTTGAACTAAAAAAGATTTTTTAGCATTTTCAAAAAAAAATTGTATTTGATTATTAAGATGCTATTTCAATTCTCGTATCGTAATTTCACCATTTGGACGTTGTTCTATCGAACTGCATTAACGTAAAGTTCTGCAGTCGATGTTTTATGATCGATAGTATCGAAACGCTTATATAGTCCAGTTAATAAAGCCATAAAAAAAGTCCAATTAGGAAATAATGGCTGGAAAGATGGATTTTGGTATATAGCCTCCTCATGGTGTTCTTAAGAATCTATCAAAAACCGCCATCGGTATTAGCCCCGCTAACAATTTGACGGAGTGCTGAAAGCCCCCCAAAATGGTTTTTCAGGAATAACTCCCAAACAGTAAGTTGTACAAAAAAAATATCAATAACTTATTTGTAGCTTGGAAAATTTCCTACAAAAAACATTAACATACTTTTTTTCATAAAAATAACCGTTTCCAAAATAAACCAATTGGAAGAGTTAAGGGTCTTACTTTTCTATATATTATGTAGTTGGGCGGTTAAGTCAAAAAATTGTGCATTTTGTGATAAATGTATCAATTATTGTCGGTACATTATATGAACATGATTTTAAGATGTTTTTTTTTTTTTAATTTTAATTTTATTTATACAATTTTTCACATAAATACAATATAAAAAATGAGTAAATACAAAAAAGATATGACATTATGTACTTTAAAATAAAATAGTGTTAAATGTCCATTTCAAATAATTAAAGTTTACAAAAAATTAATAATGGGTGGGGTGGCTGGGGTGGCCCTTCTGAATAAATTGAAATCTAAACAAAATAAATAATATAAAGTAAAAAAAAGAAAGCAAAATCCAAAAACAAAAAAGAATAAATTAAGTAAGTTAAAATATAAGAATAAAATCATTAAATTGAAGTTTGAGAGTTATTTTTTTTTATATAAATTTTATTTTACAAATTTTTTTTTTGTAAGATTTTTAAAATATATTTTCTATGCAGTTGAAATCTAAACTGAGAAGCCAGATTTTAAGCTGTTTTAAAAATAAAGATGGTGATCTAGCTGATCTTAATGAAAATGGAAGTTTGTTAAAAATTCGACAACATGTTATAGTATAATAGTTTTTAAAAGCAGTTGTGCGGAAGGATGGTATACTTACTAAATAACTAAAGTTATTTATAAGATTGTAACTGTCCAAAATTCTAAAATTAAGATAACCAGATTTAGCAAAGAAAGCATTAAGCACTTTAAAACAATAAAGATGACGGATTGGAAGAATGTTCAAATCCCGAAACAGCGGTAAACTGTGATGGAGACGATTTTTTTTTGCAAATTTTTCTCACTACATATTTTTGGAGGATCAATGACGGTTGAATCTTATTAAAGTAAGTTCCACCCCAGCAGCAGATACCATACTGCAATTTCGAGTGAAAAATGCCATAATATATTGTGGTTAATAATTTAGAAGAACACACACATTTCAAATAGAAAAAATGTCTTAAAGCAAGGAGAAAATATTTTCTTACCTCTTCAACATGATTAGAAAAAACCGATTTAGAGTCAATGACTACACCTAAATACTTGAACTCATCAACTTTTTCAATTTACTGCTACAATTAAGATAGCTAAAATAAGTTGTTGTTGAGTCACAAGCACAGTTGGTAAGTTTAAATTTTGTACACTCTGGTGCATGGTAGATAATAGCAACATCATATGAAAATGTGATCCCTAAGCTGAAAAACATAATTTTTGTTTTAGATCTAATAACTAGTTTATGCTTAGCAAACCATACTCTTAACAAATTAAGATCCCAATTTATGTCAGAAACAAGCTCTAACAGACTGCCTGAACCATAGGCACATCCTATATCATCAGCAAAAGCTATAAGAGTACCTTTAAAATTTTGTTTGAAAAGGGAATTAATATAAATAAGGAAAAGTATAGGCCCTAAGACAGATCCTTGCGGTACACCTATATTCATATATCTGACATCACTTCTAATATCATTTAATTTCACTCTTTGAGACCTGTTATTTAAATAGGATTTAAACCAATCAAATATGAATCCCCGGAAACCCGCTTTAAAGTTTTGTCAAGCAAAATTTCATGATTAACCATGTCAAAAGCCTTTGTAATATCTACAAATAATCCAGCTGTATTTAATCTCTTATCCAATTTTGAGAACACTTGCGAACAAAATTCTAAGAGAGCATCTTCAGCTGATTTATTTTTTTGAAAGCCAAATTGCATATAACTAAAAAATGTTTCTTGTTCAAAAATTTCATAATCCTTTCTTTGATTAATTTTTTAAAAATTTTACTTACTAATGGAAGAAGCGAAATAGGTCTATAATTTTGAATATTATCGGGTTCACCTTATTTGAAAAACCATCAAAACTACAAGAGTTGGAGTTTTTTCAAGATGTTGTTATTTCTGCACTCCTTTAAGTGGGAGGGGCAAATTAAAAAAAAATATTGAAAATCGAAAATGAATATAAAAACATTCATTATTAGGACTTTTAACAGTTTCTTAAGAACACCATGAGGAAGCTGTTTTATTTAATACGAAATACGCATATGAGAAATTCTGTTGTACTTATATGCATTTAATCGGGAACGGGTCGTTATTCTGTATTACAAAATTCTGTATGACCAAAATTCTGCAAATGGATTGAAAATTCTGTATGACCATAATTCTGTATTTCATTATATTCTGTAAATCTTTAATTCTGTATTCCAAAATTCTGTAAATCCAGAATTCTGTATATCGAAATTCTGTAAATCTAGAATTCAGTATATCAAAATTCTGTAAATACAAAATTCTGGAAAATTATAAATACTGTATATTCTGAACTCCAAAATGCTGAATTTCAAAAATTCTGTAAATTATAAAACAAAAATTGTTTTGATAATGAAAAAAAGTGCGCACTTTTTTTCATTATCAAAACAATTTTTCTTTTATATTTTACAGAATTTTGAAATACAGAATTTTGGGATACAGAATTTTGAAATACAGAATAACGGTTTTACAGAATTTTGAAAAACAGAATTTTGGAAACTGAATTTTGGCACTTACAGATTAATGACCCCAACCCCATTTAATCGTGTGAAATAACTGTGCATTGAAATATTATTATTTAAAATATTATACAAATACATAATTCCTTTCGTATATATTATTATTTTAATTCATTTTCGAATTGATTATAATAATAATTAAACATGATGATGGTTGCGACTGCAAATTCCCCATCATTCTATAGTAGTTATTGAGTATTCACCACGCATATGTATAGCTATGCACTACACCTCTCATCCATATATAGTTCCACTCAACCTCATAAATTCCAAACTAAGTATTAAATCCGGTCAACTCGAACGAATATGTAGATTTTCCAATTCACATATACGCATACATTTATACAAAAATGTATGTATTTTAGCATAAATTATTTCGGGCATTCACTCCTCGCTCATTCTGATGCGGTGATGGTGAAAAGCCTCCTAAAAATGCATGTACATATTATATATGCGATATATGCCTCCCTCTTCAAATTAACTATACGTACTGTTGCATATATGTATATGTAGATGTATCACTGCAACATTGCATTCGAAATCAGAGGCAAATTTTGTAAAATTGGTATAGAACCGCATTCAACTGCTCTCTGCGTGCGTTGAACTGATGTACCTATAGCACACAAGAACAATCTGCAACAATACATTGTATTTCATCCCTTTTGGCTCCCGCGTACCAAACTCTTCTCTACTATACACCCAACTCCAATTCGTACCCCTTGAGCTCCCTCATCACAGCTCCAACAGACCGTCCTTAAAAGTTTATTTTTTTGTCCTTATATATGTATGTACAAATGCAAATGGCTGCCACCAGTGCGGTAGATTTATCCACCCAGCAGCAGAGAGAAGTGAAGTGGAGCGTTACTGCGGGAGCAACAGGGCGAGTAGCTGGAGCAGGAAAAAGAAAATTGTAAAAACATACATATAATGTTTATAAAAAAAAAAAAAATGAGGAAAACAAAATACAATACCATGGAACATAACTATTCTGATCCAGTTCAACAATTTGGGTCATATCTAGGAATTTATGGATACCCATCAGTATGCATCCCTCATTCGAAGTAACCACCCATCTTCAGTTTGCAACAGAGCCCAAATGGTCCTTGTTCACTTGTTCATCCCTCCCCTCGCTCTTTTAGTTTTAATTTTTTTATTATTATTATTATTTTTTTTTTTTATTAATATCTCGTTTCTGGGTAATGGAAATTTTACACATTTAACATTCTCCTTTTTTTATTTTGTATATAATATGTGCTGTTAGTTGATATGAGTGGTATCTGACTGTGCAGTGTGGACGATACGATGATGATGATGATGGTAGAAATTCGGCAAGATATAAGGGTTCATATATGAGAATGAAATGCATCCGATCCAGATTCAACATCAACATCAGCGTCAGCATCAGCATCAGTATCAGGACACTCACCCCCAACATGACAGATAAATAAGCAACCTTTTTGTTCAGTGGCACAGATATTATACTTTCTGACGGACAGGGTGGATAAGAGCGGTATAATCGCCAAGCCAACTATGTATACATTGTAGGTCGGTTTTTGAAAATATAACATCTTCCCTTCTCCCCCCCCTATCACCAAAACCGACCGAACACTCTCGCCGCTTTATTCGTTTTGGCCATTGTCAGGCCAGATTTCAGTTTCAGATGTCATACCATAAATCATATCTTTGATTGTTTGGTGCGGGAGTCCAAAAATGAAAAAAAAAAAAAAAAACAAAATTCAACCATCAAAAGCAGTAACAACCACAATTCTTCACTCGTTCGTATGTATACTCCTCAAAAACTATAAATGGATGAATATTTTTGAGGATAATAGAATTGGACATTTAAAGAATTAGCCAAAAAAAAAATTATGCTGCCATTTTTAATATTTTTTTTTGACATTAATGAGTATATGTGTACATTAATTTTGACAAATTGTTATCTTATGTTAAAATAGGTTGTCAGTTTGAAATTTTACTCTATTCTTCGAAATGCTCACAAATCGCGTTAGAAAATGTATATTATTTCAAGGAAGTTGGCTCATTACCTCCACCATTATAAATCTAACTCTTATAGGCGGTTCTGAAGTCGTTTCTCTTGTTGGTTAATTCGACATAGGGGTTAGAAAAAAGTACAAATACAGTGTGTAAAAAATGGAGCTAGAAAAAGAATTCAACATTCGTAGAGTGCGGCTAAAAACAAAAAAAAATATGAACTTGTTAGTAGAGGCATTTGGGGTAAGCAGGTTCCTTGTGCACTTCTGAAAAAACTATAATAAAAACTTTTAAAAAAAACTGTTATTTAATAGTCTTCGGGATCTTAGCACCTCTTATATGGGATATTCGCAAAAAAAGTTTGCCATCTAATAGGTCACTAATTGGTCATAAAAGGTCAGCTATTTTCAGAAATTGGTCAGGCTTAGAAAACTTGTAATCCAAGCTTGAACTTTTTCAAGGTCATTTCGATTTTTGGCACCTCATTTATGGGATATTCGAAAAAAGTATATATCATTTGAAAGGTAACTCAATCCTCATAAAAGGTCAGCTAGTTTCGGAAATTGGTCAGGCATAGATTTTTTTTATGATTTTTAAAATTTTTTTTTCAAGGTCACTAGTATAAGACTTTTAGTACCTCGTGGAATTTCGCAAAAAATTGCCAAAAATCATAAAAAAAATCTATGCCAGACCAATTTCCGAATATTGCTTACCTTTTATAAGTATAAAACAACCTTAAAGATGGTATGCATTTTTTGCGAAATTCCACTGATGAGGTGCTAAAAGTCTTATACTGTGAACTTGAAATTTTTTTTAAAACCCTCTAGAATGCATGTGTTTCAAATTTCAATAATGGTCAAGACAAACTATTACATACTAACACAACTATACTACATAAAGCTACGATTATACGGTCAACGTAAATTATGAGTGCGTTGACTTTTTGCCGTCACCAAAAATATCATCAATTTACTGTCAATGCATTAAACGTTGACAGTAATCACATGACTGACGTCAGAATATTGTTCGAAATGCATTGACGTGTTATCAGTGCGAACTTGTTTTTTACCCTTTGGTGTTGAGGCCCTGACACGTACAACTGTAACGATCACACGACTCGACCACATCCAATTACTTTTAATGTTGACGCGGAGTTGACAATAGCAAAAATCCACCATTAAGCTATGATTAGACGATTAACGTAAATGTTCAATGCGTTGACTCCTTGACGTCACCAAAAATGTCAACATTTTACTGTCAACGTAGACCGTGTCAATGCATGAAACGTTGACGTTCACACGATTGACAGCAGGCGGTCAATGTTAGTTAAACTATTTGACCACATTCGAAAACTTTGAGCGTTGTTGCCCAATTGACAAGAGCAAAAATCAATCATTTTTGGCATTTATGATTACACGACGTTAAAATGTTAAATCAGTCAAGCTATAAATTGTCAAATTCAGTTGAAAATGAATTCTAAAACATTCAAATTTTTAGATTGTTGGATTTTTTGCTCCGGAAAAAGGATTTTTATAGGGCTTTTGGATGTCATTTGGATCGAAATATTCAATATACGTCAAAATATATAGCTTGTTGGGTGGACTGGGCAAGCGGGTTTCTCCAAAAATTGCTTTTTGCCCAGGTACGAGAGTTGGGCTTATCAGTTAGATGCCATCTTACCCTTCAAAGAAGCGAATTATGGTCGATGTTTAACTGATGAGCCCAACTTTCGTGCCTAGGCGAAACGCAATTTTTGGAGTTGAGGCCATTTGAACTTATAAATTGAATTATATTCAATCGCTCCACAGAATTAATTTTCTAATTTTTTTCATCTACGTTATTATTAGAATTTTTTTTTAATAAAATTGGATTTCACATTAAAAATATAGCTTTTGTGGTTCCAAAGGAATCTCAGGAAGTAAAGTCAAAACAGTTCTATTAGGGGCCCCAACAATGAGGATAAAGCTGTTAAATTCCCACAAGATTATTTTAACAAAAACTAAAAGTTTAGCTGATGGGGCTCCCACACTTATTATTATAGAACTGTTGTAGGCCAAATGGTATCATACGGAGGCTCTACAGTTCTTTAAGATAATTTAAAAGTATCCTAATATCCTTATTCAGTCTTTCTACTCATTTTGCACAAAAATTCCCCTTTTGCTTAACGTCCCGATAGGCCCTTTGAATACCAGTCCGCCCCTGCCTATCTGTCAAGCTAAAACTGTCCCAATCCATAGAAGAATAGCTACGATGTGGTTGGTCCTTACTGCGTTTCCAGAGCGATTAGATGGTCACAATAAATTATCAACAAGTTTGCCCTTAAATTCATGTTAACGCGCAATAGTGTCAATTCAGACGTCAACGCAGACGTCAAAGCAGACTTCGACGCAGACTTCAATGTAGACGTCAAAGAAGATGTCAAAGCAGGCGTCAACGCGGACTCAGTCGTAGCTTAATGCTTTGATTTGTGATTAAATTTGGTTTATTCTATAAAAAAAATGGCACTGAGTACTCTTACCCCGTAGACAATCTTACCGGAAATGGCTACGTATGAAATTGCCTCTAAAAGGTTGGGATTACTGTTAAATTGTTTTTAGGAAAAAAAAATTTTCAGAAAATATTTACAACACTAATCCGGACGGTATATGCAGTTCTGCCATATAAATGTCATTTATTTTTTTTGAACAGTATATTTTTTACATCAATCTCTCTTCTCTATATATAGTTTTGTCTACCTATAAATTCTCTGCACGTTTTCAAACAAACCAATTCAAAATTCTGCTAAAAAATCTATCTTTATAATTGTTTTGTTCTTTATTTTCAGGTTCATTGCATGTTCTAGCATTGGAGCACTATCTACCAAGCCACGATGAAAATGGTGAATTCCACATACCATATCCGCCATCGAGTGAAATTTATATATTCAATCGTTACGGACAACATGTAGCCACAAATGATTTGACATCGGGCAAGACACGATACTCCTTTTTGTATTCAAAGAATACCAGTTTTGGGCGTTTGTCAACGGTAACTGATAGTTCGGGGAATAAAATTCAATTCCTGCGGGATTACAGCAATGTGGTTAGCTCAATTGAAAATACACAAGACCACAAGTCGGAAATTCAAATAAATGGAATTGGTATTATGACCAAGTTGACCGAAAAGGGCAAATTCGAGATTGAATTGGATTACGATAGTAATACGGGCTTGCTGAATAGTCGATCGAGCGGAGGTGAAACGTACATTTATCAATATGATGAATTTGGACGGGTGACGGGAATGATATTGCCTAGTGGAGAGATTGTGCGTATTACATCACAGTTGGCTGATAATAAGGGTCTATCGGTTTATATTCATGCATCGGTAGAGTCGTTGTTCTCAAGGGAGAAGGGTGAAACCAATGAATTGTTGGTGCTGGGAGGAGTACGTTCGACTTTCATGAAGAAGGGACGGGAGAATGCCGATGCAGAAATTAAGCCAAACAATACATTAATTATTCATGGAGCCAATGGAGTTATTGTTGAATCATCTGCTGTAGCAAGGCATCCATTATTAGAAGCTGCTCTTCCAGTTGAAGCTGAGATGCTGGCGATGTGGTCGCATCAGAGTATCACAATGGGTGAAGGTCTAACCAACAATATGTATTCCGTCTTCAATTTGGTTGGGGATGTTAGGAACCCTCAGCAGACTTTGAACCGTGAAATTTGGGTCAACGAAAGTCGAGTTATCGGCGTTGAATACGATCAGTTTACAAACCGGGAGACATTCTACGATCGCAATCGAACTCCCATCCTGATCATTGCCTATGATCAATCAGGACTGCCAAAATCCTACTATCCCACCAATGGATATCCTGTTAACATCACATACGACCGATTCAATCGCATCGAGGGATGGTCTTGGGGACCAGCTGAGCTTAAGTACACCTACGATAGGCATGGTTTGCTGTCCGAAATAACAAGTCAGCAAGACGGAATCATTTCCTACATCTACAATGATTGGAATTTAGTATCAGAAATAGGACTAGCGAGTCAGAGGAAATTCGTGCTGAATTATGATGAAGCAGGAGGTCTACGGCATGTTCTGCTTCCAAGCGGAACCAAACACTCGTTTAGCATGCAAACTTCTATCGGTTTCATTCGATGGACATACACTCCACCTGGTGGAACCAAGCCTTACCTTCAACACTACAGTCATTCAGGAGCTCTACTTCAGACCATCTTTGCTGGCGATGGAGCTCGAATCATTTACAGATATAACTCAGCTGGTCAACTTACAGAAATCGTGCACGGCGATGGAAAGAGTGAATTTAGCTACAATGAAATTACAGGAATGCCCAGTACTGTTTCGCATTCTGAACGAGAATTAGAATATCGATGGGACTTTGAGTTCACCGGAGGCTTACTTACTGAAGAACGCATCGACTATGTTGCCAAAACTGGTCTTAGTAATGCAAAATTCACCTACGATTATGACACTGATTTTAGAGTAATTTCGATCCAGGGTCGCATTGGTGGTCAGAATCTTCCAACTCAGGCATTTTCCTATGATCGCCGAACAGGACAACCCAATCAAATTGGTCAATTCAAACTTATGCATCCAAAACTGAATCAAACTCAGGTTTATGATGGTACTGCCAGTTTTACTAGGACAGTCAATGGAAGGTTCCTGGAATCCCAAGTCTCGCTGTCAATACACAGAATGGAAGTGTTCAGAATGGAATTTTCGTATGGGGTTCATGGAAGAATTTCCCAAACTAGGACCTATACTCGAAATGTGGCTGTGAATACCTATACAAATGTCAAGAACTATACGTGGGACTGTGACGGTCAATTGATTGGTGTAGAGGCTCAGGAACCTTGGGGATTCCGTTATGATGACAATGGAAATCTGCTGTCTTTGACTTATCGCGGAAATACAATTCCAATGGAATATAATATTCTAGATCGTATTGTTAAATTTGGTGAGGGTCAGTATAAATATGACTCCAGAGGATTGGTAGCCCAAAATGCAAGGGAAGAACGATTCCACTACAACACACAGGGACTATTAGTTCGAGCTACAAAACGAGGACGGTTCGATGTGAAGTATTACTATGATCACCTCAAACGCCTGACCACACGAAAGGACAACTTTGGCAATGTGACCCAATTCTTCTACACTAACCAACATCGGCCTTATGAAGTAAGTCAGATTTATTCGCCCCGAGATGGCAAACTTATGTCACTGACCTATGATGACAGAGGTCACTTGATATACAGCCAGGTCTATCGAAATAAATACTACGTAGCTACTGATCAAAGTGGTACTCCAATTATGATCTTTAACCAATATGGAGAAGGTATCCGCGAAATAATGCGATCTCCATTTGGTCATATAGTTTATGACTCAAACCCCTATCTCTATTTGCCAATTGATTTTTGTGGTGGAATTTTAGATCAGGTGACTACTCTAGTTCACATAGGCGATGGAAGAGTATATGATCCCTTGATCGGCCAATGGATGTCTCCGAATTGGGAGAATGTTGCAGAAAAAATTATAACACCGACCAAAATGCATTTATACCGATTTAACGGTAACGATCCTATTAATATCGATCATGATCGAAATTATCCAGCTGATTTTTCGGCATGGATGAAGAAATTAGGTTTCAACATTCCCAATATAGTGCCTCAGTTAACAAGAACACTCTGGGAACAACCATCATTGTGGGGTAGAACACTCAATAATCCCATTGCACTTGATCTCAAGCGACCAGTTGATAATATACCAACAATGGCTGTTGAATCAGGATTCCTAGCTCATCTTGGTATTCGTCGAATGTCAAGCTTTGAAGATCTCTCAGCTCCACCTAAATCAGCTCTCAAATTCGATGTTATGAATCCCAAACCACGTAATATTGGTTCTGATTCAGATCCACCATTTGGAAGAGGTATCGTCGTCTCACGAACCACAGACGGGCAGGCTATTGTTTCGAGTGTGCCCGCTGCTAATGCCATCTACCGTGATGTCTACACATCTGTGTTTAACCGATCCAAACTACTTCCATTTACATTTGTCGTGCATAATGCCCAACAAGACTCGTTCTTCTTTGTGAAAGAGGAATCCTGGCGAGCCAGTGAAGACCGACAGCAACTAAAGCGACTGCAGGGCCAAGTCAATACGACTTTCCACGAAATCACGCGGGAAAACGGAAGCGGAAATAATTATTTAGATGTGAAGATACACGGTGTTCATGCCATCATAAATCTTCGCTACGGCACCACTGTGGACAAAGAAAAACAACGCCTCATGCATCATGCGAAACTCACAGCTGTTCGTAAGGCCTGGCATCGTGAAAAAGAAGCACTTCGAAATGGTCTAACGACAGTAATTGACTGGTCACAGCAGGAAATCGATGAAGTCCTCAAATTGGGCTATGCCAATTCCTATGAAGGTGAATACATTCACGATATCAGTGAGTATCCTGAATTAGCCGAAGATCCTTACAACATTCGTTTTACTAAAAAGAAAGCCACTGCCACAAGAAAGCGAAGACGTCGAAGCTTAAATCAAACCGAGCCAGACGGTGTAAGTAAATCAAATATAATTAGGTATAGTAATAGTCTTGAAGAATTAAATGAGCCCTTATCAACATCGTCGTCAACAACAACAACAAAAACAAGAAAAACAAAAACATCATCAACAGTCACATTAAATATTAATGAAAATACACTTAAATGTCTAGGTGATAGAAATGCTTGTTAGCTTTTGTTATAATATTATTTTAGTTTTATAAGTTCCTTTTTTGTTAAATAATAATTTTTTTTTGTTTATAATTAAATTAATATTTATAAAAATGCATTTAAAAAAAAAGAAGAAGAAAATGGAACAATTGATCATGTCTAAAATTTAAAAAAAAAACACAACATACTTTTAGGCGAAAAAGAAAAAAATAATAACTAGATGCAAACAAGCAAAAAAACAACTAATTAAAAAAAAAATTAACATTTATGAAATAAAGTTAAAACAAAAAAGGTAACTTTCTAAGTGGTGACTCGAGCTTTTTGAGACTGGCAGTAGAATTTAAATAGAAAATAAATAAATTAAAACAAAAATACAAAACAAAAAAGATAACTATGATATATATATATATAAAAATATATTTAAACTAAGACATAGTAAAAAGAGTAAACGGAACATATAGGTATATATATATTTAAGTAAACATATTGTGAGACCAATTTGTAAATCCAAATGAATTTATTGTTATTATTTTGTATTCATTTGAAAATTTAATTTTTTTTTTCTTTTTTTTTTGTATAATTTAATCCTTTTTTAAATTTTGTATGATTTGTAATTTTTTGTTTTCTTTTCTATGGAGAACTGTGTTGGTGCGCGCATTTGTTTCTTATAAATTAATTTTTTTTCTATTTAATTCTTAGCTTAAGACATCCATTCGTATCCATTCCAATATACAATTTTTTTTTTTCTATCGTTATTTTTATTTAAAATTCTTTCAATGTTGGCCTTGTCAAAGTGCAGTCGGTGTTTATAAATTTTTAATTTTCTTTGAAATAGTTGTCATACAATGATTTTTTCAAATGTTCTCATAAAACAGCTCTACCGATTTTGATTAAATTTCATATAACATTTAAAGTGATTCCTTTCAGGTTTTTGACAAAACAAATTCACATAGTGGGAATAGGGATTTAGGTTTTTTTTTTAGGAAACTGCCTTATGTTTTGATTGTTGCCGTATATCTCGTTAACGACTCGACATGATTTCGTTACAATTTCGCAGTCTGGTACTTCAAAGTTGCCAGCCCCATCGCGAAAGAAATTTCCCGTTTTGTGAAATTTGATATTTTTGGAAAAATATTCCTTTCAGCAAAATAGCTTAAGTGAATTAATTTTTTCCACTCAACTTTTTCCTTGTTTCAATGCGAACATTTTCGCCAAAAATTATTTCGTGTGAGATTCGTGATTGGAAAAATTTTTTACCGGTAATTTTTTTTTCCGGGGAGAATAAGTTTCCATTTAAAAATATGTAAATTCTTTTTTCTTCATAAACAAAAAAAAAAACCTAGATTTCTATTCATCAGAGCTGAGTTGTGTGTTGTACATATACTGTACCTCAGTACATGTACTGTACCTCAGTACATTTACTGTACTTCAATACATGTACTGTACCTCAGTACATGTACTGTACCTCAGTACATGTACTGTACCTCAGTACATGTACTGTACCTCAGTACTTGTACTGTACCTCAGTACATGTACTGTACTGTATATCAGTACATCTACTGTACGTAATATGCATAACATAATATACTTGAATTAATTTTGGAGTTGAGGTCGCTTTAACTTATTAACTGAAATATATTCGATCGCTCCACTTAAACAAAAGTAATTTTCTATTTATTCTCATCTTCGTTATTAACATACTATACATTATGTGTATTGTACGTATAGAGTACATATACTGTACATTTACAGTACATGTATTGTGCATGTGGATTTATAGAATTAATTCACTGTAAACATACCGTAAAAAATAAACGTGTACTGTACAATTACAATTCATAATATATTGTACATTTACAATACATGTTCTTAGCATTTACATTTACTTGTAATTGTACCGTACATGTACTATAAACATACAGTATATGTACTTTACATTAAGTGTTTATGTACTGTACACTACATTTACAATACAGTACACTGCCTTCGAACTCCACTTTTTATATCAAGCTTAGGAAATATGTTTTTACTATAGTTCCTTCATTAATTTGAATTTGTATCACTGAATTTCTTTCATTAAAAAGACGAGAACTATACACTTTAAATTCTAGTCCATTTCTTGTCAATACAAACAAAATTTTATATTATCATTAATAAATTCGGTATCAGCAAAAATAGGCTTGAACAAGCTGATGGTTAGACGCCATAACCTTTTCTACATATCAAATAAAGAGGAAAGAATTTCGAGTAGGGGTACAGTTCTTTAGAAACTATTTGACGTTAAAATCAGCCTAGAAATTTCCAATTTGTTCACATTGTCAAAAATTTAATTTCTCGAAAATTTTTTTTTATCGAAACTGGTTGTAAAAATAAAAATTAAACTTGTAATTTTTTGTCGGCCGTTTATTTTGTGAAAATTAGTACAAACTTATAAGCGAAAGATGTGAAATAAATTAAGCCTCTTTCTGCATACGAATGTCATAGTTCCAAATTGTTCGATTGTATTCATCGCAACTCACATATTTGACTGAAGAAAAAAAGGTAAATTACATAATTTAAATTATTTACATTCGTAAATTTTAACCGAATAAGTTGACAAATCTCACGAAAACACGGCCAAAAATCACACTTATAATTATAAAATAGAATGAGACTTATAAATATCGACTGCAAAATATTTTCTTATTTTTATCTTACAAAATCTTGGTGCTTTCCGAATTTAACTCAACATAATTTTTTATTTCACTCGATATATTTATGTATATTATTATTATAAATAAGTTACATATTTTAACTAAATACTATTATTGTTGCCAAATATTATAAATTTAAGTATTAAATATAAATATATTAACATCACTTAATTTAAAAACACAATTACATTAACAAAATAAAATAAAACAAAACAAAAAAAAAAAAACTATATACTAAAACAAAAATTTGTAGAAAACAAAATCACATATGTGACTCTTATAAATTAAAAGAAAAAAAAAGCATTACAGTAAAAGCTAACAATAATAACTGTAGTTTTATGATGCAAATTAGAAAACAAAACAAAACAAAAAATATTACTGTTTATAAATATATATATTTATATTTATAAAATAAGAGAATATTTAATTGAAAAAAAAATAAATAAATAAATAAATTACAAAAAGCACGCACGGTCTCTCCTAAAGGATTATAAGACATATATACCATGGCATATATGTAATCCAAAAAATAAAAAAAACAACAACCCATGTAGTTTTAATAAAAATTAAATTTAACACTCAAAAAATAAACAAAAAAATGTTCAATTTGTAAATATTAAAATTATTAGGAAAAAAATAAATTTTTAAATAACTAAACAATTTTTATAAATAAAAAAAAAAATAATTTATTATTACAATTGTAAATGTTTATATTGAAATTCTGTTTAAATATTTTTTTAAGTCACTTTATTTAACTTATACATATTATATAAGAAAAAAAAATTAAAATTCTCAAAATAAAATGAAATTATCAAATTAGGAACATATTGCATTATAACAAAAAAAAAAAAAATCTACATCCTGAAGCTGAATTATTTGTAGCATCAGAACTATACATTAACATAATATAATTATATGTATGGATCCTAAGGAATAAAGCAGAATAAAATACTTCAAAACAAAAAAAATGAAAAACGTGTATTATATATTATTATTATTATTATATTGAAGTACCTATAACTAAAAGTAAATTTAAAAATAAATTACTGGCCCTGTAAATATTTATAAATAAAAAATAAAACTCAAATAAAAAATTATTTAAAAAAAAATATTTAATTTTATCTTTATTCTTTTATTTTTTATCTCAAAAAAAAGGAAAACAAAAATATTGGCTAGCTGTTTTTAGATGTGAAATTTTTTGAATGTGTTGTTTTGCAACTGTTTTTGATATTTCAAAAAAATTACAAAAAAACAAACACCAATTCACAAGAAAAAAAATTCTTTTTCATGCGAGCAACAGGAGTCAGTTACCTAAACAAATTGCTTTAAGTAAAATTGTGAATATAAATTTTAAAACAAAAATTAAAAAAAAAAAAACAGAAAAAATTGTTGCTACCGCTGTTACTACTATCGAACTGAAAACAAGTCATTGAAAATAATAAAAAATGAACACCTAACATAAAAAAAAAAATATATAAAGTGAACATGAAACACTACGTCTAATTCCAGAGAGATGGCAAAAACAAAATCATAAGAATTACTAAATTTAAGTATTCATCTAAAAATAAGTCAAAATATAAATACATTTAGAATTATTATTATTATAACAAAAAAAAAAGAAGAAAAGTATGTAGGTAAGGAAAGATAGATATTATGATATATATATTAACTACTTATAAACAATAATTATAAATATTTGTATAAAAAAAAATTCATACAGAGTAAACAAAACAAAAATATACAAGATGAGGATATCAAGGGTCTAACAAAATAAATGAATAATAATGAAAAATTAAATAAAAAGTTGTTTTTATTTATCTATAGTTTGAAGAAAAGTTTGAAAAATTTGACAGGACTTACGAACATGGAATTGGTGTCTTTTATTATGATGACTTTGATAAAATCGATACTGATAGAGAACATGTAAAAATTGTGTATGGTAAGCAATATGCTGATTTTAGAATCTGAAAAATAAGTAAATGTTTTAAAGGTAAGCTTACTGATTTTATTAAGTCTGAAGAAAAGTCGTCAAAACCCAGGAATCTGAGTAAAAAACTTTAAATAAAGGTTGCATATTAAAGAATGAAATGTGCGCCATTAGATCTTTGCTCAGTTAAACCATCTGACCCAGCTTAGTTGATGGGCCAACTCAAATTCCTGACGTTGCAAATTCAAATCCGTCAACATTCTAGACTTGTTTCTTACCTCTGACTCTGATAAATACATTTTTAGTGAGGGTATTCATTCAACGTCGCAAGTTTACAAATTGTGTAAAATGATAAGTTTACTCTAAAGCCCTTTTTAATTCATTTGGCCAAATGCTGTGTAATTGAATCAGCTGTTTGTTAAACTTCAAAACTCTCCCAAACCAACCAGAAATCAGAGCCGAATGTCTCGAAACGAAAAAAACAAATGTGTGAGTGCCGGGACTTACGGTTAAGATGTGTAAACATCAACGTTCGTTCGAATGCCTCATAGACTGAGAGCCCACATCAAATTTTGGGTGTGAATTATGATAGCAAAAATTCACTGGTATTTTTATATACCTATGTATGTAAATCTTAAGTTTTCATAAGCAAATTTGAAAGTCGGTAATGGTGCATTGAAAATGCGTTTTTTTAAAGTTCAGATATATAGCAACTAAATTATATTTAACAAAAGATCTAGACGCATGAAAATAGGTGTCCAAGATGTATTGGTCTTCTAAGACAAATCCGAATAAATAATAAATAATATGCCTGTTTGGTAACTTTTTTTTCAACAAATTTCCCCAAAACTGAATTTTTTTTCTATGGGTTTTGACAGCAAATAGTGAAATTTTGCGAAAATTTGTGCAAATTCGCAAGAAATTTCACGTTACCAAACAGACCAAATATGTGATAGCATTAAGAAATATGTTCTTGTTTTTTTGACGTCTCTCTATACCTTTCTCATTCCCTTTTCATGTCGAGAAAAAGTTGGTCAAGAAAGGCATCTCTCTCCTACGTGAAGTGGGAGATGTCTTTTATGGCCACCTCTTTCTCTCCCGTTCGAACTGTCAACCAACTTCCAACCCAAACAAACTTTTTAAATATGGGGGATGAATTCTAAAATGAAGTTCGATCTGTTCGAACGTTTGAAAAGATATCTAGCAAACTATGACGCTGATTACACGAGTCTTTTTTTCGGTTGTTTCGTCTTTCGTCTTTTTTACAGCTTGTAGAAATTTATGGATTTGTTGCTTCATTCCCCCTACATCTCTACACCCCTCACTGTCAAAAAAACGAAAGGAAAAACAACTGAAAAAACGAGTCGTGTCATCAGCGTCTATATTTTGACGTACATGTAAAATTTATCTAGTCCCAACTGAATGCGGAATCCTCTAAAATGACAGTTTTCACATTGGACTGCCTGAGCTGACTTTTTTGACTTCTAGGGACGTCAAAACAAGACGGCGCGGCGAAGGCAGTCCAATGTAAACACCGTCAATCAAATTTGATACTGTAGGTTTTAAAAGACAGCTTGCAAACCATAATTTGACGTACTCTAAAGTCAGGAGCGCACATGCAACTAAACAGTTTGGTTTATATTTGGTCTGTTCCCAACATTTCTCGCACTAAAAGTTGCGGTCAAATGTCAAATTTGGGGAGTCGGGATGAAATGCTCTCAAAGAGAAAGAAAACTGAAAAAATGTCTAGAACGGTTTTCGCACTAAATTGGATCACTTTTTAAATATCAAAAAATATATTCGACTAGAGTTCGTCGCCCGAGAATTGTTTTGTCGTAAACGCCAAAGTGCACTTTTTTAAGCTGGGTATGCAGTTCTATGTTTTCAAAGGTCCTCTATCCATTTCTCAAATCAGATTTGATCTATTATTTACCGTTACTGAGAAAATCAGTATGCATTTTGTCGTATATCCACAAAATAACACATCCCTTAGTTTTGTTTTGTCGTAAACGCCAGATTTTGGCATATACGACAAAATATCCATTAATTTTCGAGACAATTTTTGTTTAATATTGTTTTGTCGTACGTACATAGGCTTAACAGATACGATACAAAATTTGAGTAAACCGAAGAATTGTTTTGGCGTACGTCTTCGTAAAACATGAATATAACGATGGCTTTGTTTTGCACAAGCATACAGATTTTATAATTTTCGCAGGTTGTGGTCGCGGCGCGCGTGGCGGCGGATCAAAAAGGCGACAAAAATATGCCTGTATATTACGTCTTGCAGTCGTCAGAGGCAAGCATATCATGAATGTGTTGTTGTTTTTGACTCCGAATTTTCTATATAGTGTTCTGAAATATATTCATTTGTCCCGAAAGCCACCGCGGCCGACTGCTAAGGCGATGTGTATATATCGTAATGTCCCTTCGTGTTTGGAGAATTTACGTGGACCTTCAAACAATCTATATAGAAAGTGCAAACATGATTAGCACGTAGGTATTTTGTAAAGTTATGTGTTATGCATGTTATTAGATTATATGACAAATTCCATTTAAAAATAATAGATCAAATTCTATCTGATAACCCACACATTCAAGCCTTGACTTTTTAGAGTGACTCCTCTGTCCCCTAAATTAGTAATAAGGTAATGACGACAGCGTTGCTGTGCCTTCTTCAAAAACCTGCTTTATTGTAGGTAATAAAGGAAACATTTTCTTACTTACAAGGTCATGTTATGCCTTTTTTTAAAGCCAAAAATCCATCCATTAATTCCGTTTTTAAATTTAGTTTTTTTTTTTAGAGAATAGTTTTGGAAAAATTAATTTTCAAAATCAAATAAAAAAAAAAATGAAGAATATTTTGTTCACTCATTTTTTTTTCAAAATTTTACATTATTAACTAATAATTTTGTTTTTAATATTCAATGCTCTTATCAATTTGTATTCAAACACTAAAAACCACATGTTAAAATGTCTTCTAGTTTTTGAGAAAACCGAAAATTTCACTCGATTCCATATTGCATTGCACTGTCGCATATGTGTTTACTTTGTCGTATGTGTATGGGATTCTAACAAAGTACTGATTTTCGTGGCGTATACGACAAAATGATTTTGGAGATAAACCTCTATAGTTTAAAAACCAGAATCGACTGAACAACCTGGAATACCTTAATCAAAAGAAGATTTTCCACACAAAGTTATATTAAAAATGGAGAAAATTTCATCGGTCAGTTTCTTTTTTATTGGAACGCGAAACTTTAAATGCGATTTCCCAAAATTGCTCAAATGGCGTATACGACAAAACAATTCTCGGGCGACGAGTTGCCGTAGATCAGTGATAAATCTTAATCAAAATCCATAGCATAGTTATAAAGGATCACATCCAAGAAAATAAAATGTTAACAGAAAATAAACGTACAAGCTTACATGAAGTATATTGATATACAAACAAACAAATCTTTAAATATACATTAAATTCTGAAGCTTAAGCGTGTTTTTCTTCAAAAAGCACTAAGTATATTATATAAGAAATACTCAATTGTCAATTTTAAATTTTCTTTTTAAGAAATAGTTTTGTTTATTGACGTACATTTTTTTGTAATTAGTTGATAAGTTCAAAGATTAATAAAATAATAAAATATATGCTTATCTTTCAAAACCAAAATCAAAATAAAATTAAAACTTGGGCAACCCTTGTCCGACATTGATATTTTTTTACTCAACTGACAAATTACTTCATCTGACATACGGCAACCAGGCATTTGACATCCAGCCCAGAAATAGCCAGAAGAAATTCCTCGGACTAATAAGACTGGCAAGAAGAGGAAATGTTTTACACTCTCGAGCGCGCTCATTATATGAAAATCCGCGTACATGCATTTGCGCGCACTCCCATACAAACCCATTTTGCTCAAAATCGAAACCAAACTGTTAAGCTGCATGTACGCGCCTGGTCTAATACTACGTTTTCATTGTAGCCAAAATAAAGGATTTTCGTACATTACAGAAAAAGTTTTTTCATTGGCCGTTCAGGTTTGTATCCAAAGCAATAGCTTTGTTGTAATCCTTTGTAAAATCACAACTGAAAGGAAATCAAAATAGAAACGAATTTTAAAAAATGTTCTATTCTAAAAGCAGTCATGTAGTTTTAAAATATTCAAGTTCTGGTTTTACATCACAAAACGCCGCGAGCAATAACAAATTTTCTTGGTACTGCTATACCCCGCGTTCTTTGATGCGAACCTTTAGTTGGAATGGAACAGCCAATCAATTTCAACCCAAACTGAACACGACCTTTTGATTTCTTATATTAACACTCAAAGTTTTGTTACTGAACGTATCTACCTAGTGTTGAACGTACTCAATATAAGTAATGAAACGTAAGGGTCAGAATCACAATCACAAGATATGTAACGATTTTTTTTAACTTTACCGCCAGTATAGATGTTTACACATCAAAAATGCAAGATACACGACAAAAGTCACTTTTTTAAGCCTGGCGGGAATTACATAAATGAGAAAAAAAATTTCGGGGCTAATTGTAGAACTGTATAATAGTCGCAAAATCACGTAGTGATCGAACGAAAATGAGCGAATACAAGAAAAATCATATGGCACGACCATAATGGTGGATATCTACTTTTCCTTTAGTTTAGTTCACTTTCATTTTTGATAATACAAGTGGTCCCGAGCTGAACTCAACTGAAATTCGGTGAAAGAAGAATCAAAAAAAGAAATGGTTCGCCTTACACTTCGGTGACGATTCGGAAAGGCGTTAGGCAATAACGCCCAAGGAAATATCGCCCAAAATCAATTTGAAAATAACGCCCAAATAAATGCTGTACAAATTGTTGTTTTTTTTTATTTTGGTTATTTCCTTGTTACAGTAAATTTTGTAAACAGGCATTAACGCCCGAAATAAAAAGGTATAATATTAAAATAGCAATTAAAGCACAAAAAAAGAAAAAATCGCTCAAAAAACAAACGAAAAAGCTAGCACCCAGCATAACGTCGTATAATACAACCCCTGCATAAACCCAGCCTCGCACCTTCCCCAAATTTTGTGATGTGCCCAAGCAGGGGGCCTCACCGATTATGCTCCGCGATTTTTTAAGATTATCTTATCATTGAAATTTCACTTTGGAAATATTAAAAATTAAGGAAAGAAAGATCGTCCAAATTTTAAAAAAATGTTTGGAAATATCACCAAAAATTTTACAAAAACAATTTAATTTGAAAATATTTGGGCGATATTTTCAACTTAAGATTTGGAAAAATTTTTCCATTTTTTTTTGGGCGACATTTCCAAATCGATTTGGGCGTTATTGCCTAACGCCATTCGGAAAGCATAAAAAATAAAAGTAGAAGCATTTACTTTGTTTAGCCATATGGCCCATTATGTGGATTTGTTTAAATTAACAACCACGTGTTGTTATTGTTATTTTCGTCGTCGCCACCGAAAATTCGCGTTGGTGTGGGGGTGCCTTTAGTGGCTGAACACGTTGCGACGGAGTCGGAGATGGTACACCTGTCAAAAAATATTAAATACACCCAAAATCAATGATACGAGCAGAATGGAACGCAACTGCAGTCGGAGCCGCATTGGTTCGCGAACTTTTAACTTTTGACATTTCAATTTATAAGAAGAAAAAAAGAGCCGAACAAAAATATTAAAGTTTTTAGTGCTTTTGTCTGTTTGGTAACGTGCAATTTTTGACGAATTTCCACAAATTTTTACAAAATTTCGCAAAACTCAGTTATCGGGAAATTTGTTGAACAAAAAGTTGTGTTGCGAAAAAAATTATTAATTAAAAGAAAAATATTGGAAATTTAAAATACTCGAAGGACCAAATGTTGCTGGTTCATATCCGGCTCGAACGGCCAAATGTTTGAGTTAAACTCGGGTTGTAAATTCCAAATAATACTCGGGGTTTTAAATTCCAAATAATACTGATGTTATTAAACAACATATCTTCCTTAAATACTATTTTTACATGTGTATTATTTACATATTTCTTATCTCTATATTCTTACTTATCAGTTTTATTGAATGGTTTATTTATCTCTACATAACCGTCAGTGCATGTGCACGATGATCTGTGTTATAGTTATTTACCACACACATTGGGTTATCTGAAGAAAAGTACTGCATGTTCATGTTTGAACAATTACAGCTCATTGTAGGCAGAAAAAAAACAACGTACGACATTTTTTGAAAGCAGTTGCAGCTGCGGCTCCGATTCCAGTTGCAGCAGGGCACTGTATTCAGCCAGTTAGTTCACAACTTTCATGTCAACTAATCACAATGTGCGATTTGCAGAACACGGGCAGATTTTTTTTAGTTTCCTGAGATATCTTGGGTGACATTCTGTATGGCAAAAGCGAACAATCGTTTTCGCGTGTGCAAGTGTGGTGTCTATGGGCCTCTTTTTGTTCGTTTATGAAAAACGAACGATCGCTTTCGGTTCGTTTATTACAGAATCTAGCTCCTTATATATCATTTTTCTGAACACGCCTAATTCTAAAAGTCACTATGGCGTTTTGGTAAAGTTTATCAATCAAATGTTGTTAATTTTCTGTAGAAAAATCCTTGGGGAATTTTAAACAAATTGTGTAAATCATTTCTCATACAAAACTTGACAGTTCAATAACCAAATCGTAAAATTAACCATAAATGGTAAACTTATTTATATCTAGTGTTTTACAACATTGCATGAATACTCTAAGTTTTTTAACGCATCTATAGGCACATCAGACTATTGTGTCACTTCTTCAAATTTTTCGTGCGAAAAAAACTCATTTAAAGAAAGAACTCTAGTAAGAGAACCGTTTTGATGTCAATTGGGACAGTCTTAACGATATCTTCAGGAACTTCTGGGATCCGATTCATGGTGCTGTGAAAAAGTGAATCGAATAATTGGTTTTCACATTCGCACTGATGTATGCTTTCATTTTTTTGTATTGAGATAGAACGATTTTGTTCTTCATGTATAGGATAGAGTAGGAGAGATATTATGGCTGAATTGAGTATTGTTGTTCGTATTCACCTTTTCTTTTTAAAGATTCACTTCCAAATAAATGACGGCGGCGTGAAAGCAAATTTTTCATATGTATGTTTTTGAAGTATGATTTCACATTTTCGCAGAACGGAGAATCGGATTTTAGAGCGAAAAGGTGTAAAGTTATTCTATTAACATTTTCATAGAACCAGAATCGGCCCCCTGATCGCTATAATGCTTCTTCGACACCCATACGGTTTAGTCGACAACTCACAAGGGAAAGCTAATTTGCTTGCCACAGTTCCTTGTCAATTTAACGTTGCTTGATTATATACTTAGCTTTTCATATTCGTTTCTTACATCGACAGCATTTTCCAGTGGGGAATTAAAAACCCCTTAAAATTGAGTGCTTCAAAAACTCAGCACTGTCATCTGTCGTTAAACCGAAACCTAGCCCTATGCCACTATATTCAGAATGCAGCAAACTTGCTTCTCCCGAACACCAATGATCGAAGTAATGTTATTTATTGTTTCTCTATTTTATTATACTACTTCTTTAAACAGTGTCCCAATAAAATAGCTATCCAGAAAAAAATTCAACCGTGTGATACCCTCTCGCGCTTCTAGAAATGCCCATGACTTTATCCTTGAGCCCAATATCGGACGCATGGTCAAGTACAGAGATAATTGTTGTTGTTTTTTTTTCTCGATTTGGGCGTTATTTCCAATTTTTTAATTTTTTTTTAAAGGAAAGAATGTCCAAAATACAAATTTTATAAAAGTCAAATGGGAAATTACGCCCAGAATTGGAAATATCGACCAAAAAAAAATCCAGAAAAACTCACTGTTTATGCGCCGCGATTTTTTTTTTTTTAAATTATCTTATCATTGAAATTTCACTTTGGAAATATCGCCCAAAAAGAATGTTTGATCGCCCAAAATTGAAGAAATAACACCCAAATTTTACAAAAACAATTAACATGGAAAATATTTGGCGATATTTCCAACTTAAGATTTGGAAAAATTTAAATTTCGGCGATATTTCTATTTTTTTTAGGCGATAAAAAAAAATTTGGGCGAAATTTCCAAATCGATTTGAGAGTTATTTCCTTTAGCGTTTTTGCCTAACACCAATGTAATCTGTTCTTGCGCAAACAAATACATATGTACTACCATTTGCCATGTGTATATATGTGTACATATAAAAAATGGCGCTTGCTAAAAATCTTGCACAGGGCGCAAGTTTGGCTGAGGCCGGCCCTGCCTACTACCCGAATGTGGAATGCTTTACCTTACTCCTATTCTTCCCTTCCATTATGATATTTAGAAATTCAAAATCAATATGAATCGGTATCGGCTTTTAAACCCTATCCTATTTTCGTTAAGGGTACCTAGTCATAACCCCTTGGGCCATGAGTGTAAAATAAAATTAGATGTTATGCATGTTGGTGACCAAAAGCATTAAATAACATTTTACTGAATTCATCATGGTTTATACCTACAGTATTAGGGGCCTATCAATATGCAGGGACGCTCGACATTTTTGTTAGGTTATATAGCGATTAGCGGCCATCAATGACACTAAACATAAAGATAGAAAACTTTCGTGGTCATTTTATTCGTGTCGATTAACAGATGTGAATTGCAAAAACAATTTATTTAACGATGTGTGTTTATTTTGTTTTGACAGCTAGACTATTTTTTATGTTAACTCGCATTCCTGGCGGCTATCATATCTCCAATTGAATTATGTGCTATAAAAGGTGCCTCAATAGTATAAAGTGTACTATTTCATTTAGAAATAAAAACACGTATTTTTTTAGTTTAATTTTATTGCAGTATAAAGTAAACAAGTTCCGATTAAGGATGGAATTAAAATATCTGATAGTTCTGATCAGTAGCGTACGGAGGATTTTTTTTTTGGGGGAGCTTAACCTCAATTTCGGTTTTTTTTTTTTTTGGTATCACTAAAACAAAACTAGCACGAAAATGAAAAACTTTCAAATCATTAACCATCTTATATGAATAAGAAGTAAATAATTAAAGGAAAATCACAAAAAACACTCCCTAAATTATGGAGTGAATTTAATTTATTATTGATATTTTTAGTTTGAAATAGTAAAATGATTTGATATTGGTGATTTTTAACGTGTTTTTTTATTAAATAAATAAAAGATATTATTTTAAATACTTTGAAAATAAATAAGTGTTTTTAATTTATTTAAAATACAGTAGACGCTCGATATAATGAATCTCGGTAGAGTGAACTATGCATGTATAGTGAACACAAAATTTTATACAGACTACTCTAAATAGTGAACAAAAGGTATCTCGATATAGTGAACACACAATTTTGCAATATTAAACAAGATTATGTCAGCTGCAATGCGTTTACAGCATTTTGGACTTTTTTAAAGATATTTATGAAACGCCAAAAACAAAAGTGATTATTTTTTTTTTATTTTATTCTTATTTAAAAAAAGGATTTATACCTGGAATTATGAAGTTTTTCGTTTATGAAAAATAAAGTTTATTGTACGGTTTTTTTTTAATTCCATGAAATAATTATGGTTTTTTACCCAATTGAAAATATTTTACGCTTTCAAAAATACAAAAATTATTCCTTTGGTATCAATTTCACATTGGAAAGCCCTTTTAGCTTATCTCTCGAAATAATTGAACAAACTCGAAATAGTGAATAGTCCTGATTTTAATTACTTCACTAAATCGAGCCTCTACTGTAATATCTTTTTTTTTATGTGAAAAAGAAATGTAGGTAATAGAATTTGGTGAAAAGATTAATTCTATACATTCTCCTTTTTTTTGATTTACCATATCTTCAGGGATTACATCGATTTGGATTTCAAAGTTAATCCGTTAAGGCAGTTGTTATGGCCCTCAGTCAAGTTTTTAACCGTCTCAAATTGGAAAGAACGTGCTGGCTCTGCAGACGTTAGTTACATATATCGATTCCATCCTTCCACATTTGTTTTTAAAACATTGCTAGCTCAGTCAGTTTAATTTCATTTTGTTTACTAAGCCTAGTACTTCGAGTATAAATGAAATTTTCATACAAAAGTTGCGCCTATTTCACTGGTATGAAATTCAAAACAAGAAGTGACAACCAAAATATGAAAACCGGTTCTTCAATCAATTTTCATTTCCCAATGTTCGGTAACTTAGAAAAAAAATTTAAATTGTTGTGGAAAATTGTGACATTATCGTCAATCAATTTATTTTGCTCAAAATACAAATTCTGAGTCATTGTCATCAAGGAGGAAAAGGGAACAAACCATGAATTTAAACACTCTTTTACGATCTTTTTCAAGATTCTGATGACAGCAATAGCTATATTTTTTTTTAAATAAAAAGAACAAGAAGAAAACACAAATAGTAAGAGAATTGTTATTTTTGTTTTTCTTTTTACTTTTTTAAATTCAAAATGAGTATTAGAAATTGAAAACTAAGGGCCAGTTTCACAGTGAAGTACGTGTCACTTAAGTACCAAATATGGAAAACTAATTCCCAATTTCACAGTGTAAACTTATCGGAATAAATGACACTTAAGTCTCCCATGTTGGCTACTTAAGTTCCCCTTACTCAGGTAGTAAAACTGCGGCTAAAGTGCCAAAATGGGAAAATTAAGTGCCACTTATTTTGTTAAGTGCGCACTGTGCATCAAGAATTCAAGTGAAAAATTAATCAGCCCTATCGCAAATTCCATCGTAATCGAAAATGTGCTACGAAACACGAATTTTGAAATTCGGAGAATTTTCTATCACATATTCCGAATGAAACGGAAATATGACGTCCTTTTCTACGACAACAGACTCTTATCGTAGAAAACGATTGTGTTTTAGTAAAAAAATAAATATGGTTTTACATATTTATTTTATTTTTTTAACTTTAAAGGTTCCCCCACACCAACGCGAATTTTCAGTGGCGACGATGAAAACAACAATAACAACACGTGGTTGTCAATGAAAACAACACGTTGTTATTATTGTTTTCGTCTTTCAGTTTATAGATGAGAAGGGTAAGAAGTATAAAGAGGGGAAAATTAAATTCTCCCCGGTTAACGATTTGAGGAGATTTTTTGACATTTCTATCACATACACAGTAGTGTGTATTCAACCAAGCTACTCTATAAAGAAACTATACAGAAAATTTCCACGATTTTGTTTCTTCGTGTGATAGGTACAAGAGATTTTTAAGGAAATTAAAAGAAAACGTCAAAAAAATCTTCGGCAACTTGTTTCCTCGTGTGAAAGGGGACCAAGTATTGGTGTGACATAGGGCAGCTGAATTAAAAATTCATTCTTTTAATGAGGCCTTGCTTTTTTCGATTCCATTCGAATTTCTTGAAGCCTTTTTTTTGGGTTCGTACTTCGTAGTGAAATAATCCCGAGATAATAGTCTTTACCTAATAAGAGAGTTTATTATGTTTATGAGTGCATTTTATTCAGCTGGTACATGGGATTTCATTCCGTTTAATGGGTTTTTTGAAGTGGGAAAAGGCAAAAAAAAATTAAATGTGTGAAATAGTTTTGATACTTTTGCCTGATTGCAAAGGAACTGAGTTGAGATTCTATGAATACTGAGAAATGTCAAACAAAATCTAGATTACTGCAGGGGTATGAACTAATGATTTAATTACGAAATCAATATGCGTTTAGTTTTTTTTTAATTAATATTAAAGAATATTGTTATAAAAGTGAAATATAACAAAAAATGAAATTTGAATGAAAAAATAAATACAAAATTTGGTTTAAATGCTCATGGGGGGGGGGTTCCGGACCCGAAACCCTCCCTCCACGTGAATCAGCCGCCGAGTTTTATACTATATTTCGGGTCTTTGTACTATAATATACTGTTCAAGAAATATATAGTGAGAAAAAGTATTATGTATATTTCAATTGCAGCGTAAGTAGAGAGAAGTAGTGACATTTTTCGATTTTTTTGTTTTGATTTACCAATGCTGGTGTTAAACGACAACTTAAATTTTGGTCTAATTCTTGTGTCTCTATTGTTATTACTTATTACTTAGAAAGCTAGCTTCAGATAAAGGTATTAACTACATGTTTGTTTTGAAGTTTTTTTTAGGCAAGAAGGGGTTAAGATTACTTAACACCTCTTTGAGCTAAGAACGCATTTTTAATTAGTGCACACTTAACCCCTTTATGCAATAAAAGCCGAAAGATAAAATACCAAGCAATATATTGTTTTTTTGCATAAAGGTGGTAAGTGCATAGATCAAAATTTCTTTCCCAAGAGAGAAGAAAACCAAAAAACTTTCTATTGAAAAAATTAAAAATCTTGATGACCAGATGTAATTTGTACCCCAAGAACACCGTTAATTTGGTGAAAAGGCATTATCTGAAATTTCTGATAGCAAAAAGAAGCCTAAAACCAAATTTTAAGAAACCCAACTTTCATTTGACCCCTTTTTTTTTCAATAAATTAAACTCATTTTCGCTTAAAGGAATAAAGTGCTGAATTTTTTGTAAAACACCAACTTCTAATGAATTTAAATAAAATTGGTTGATGTACTAAAAATTGTCTAATAGGCAGCAACGAGGCTTGAAGTATTTTCTAACGTCTTCTGCAGAAGTTGTATGGACGAAGAAGACGAAGAATCGATTCCTCACCTTCTCTGTACATGTCCTGCTCTATCTCAAAGACGTAGGCTCCATCTAGGAAAAATCTACTACAATGATCCTAATGATCTGGCAAATCATGACATTAGTAGTCTCGCGCGCTTCGTAAGAGGGTCCAAATGGTTCAACGAGTAGTAATTCTAATCAAAAATAGTTCTGAAAAAAGTAATAGAAGGTATTACTGTTTTGTGTCAATTCGTGTTGTTATTTCTAGTATTTTACTGTTAGATTTTTGAAATAAATAATTGTTATAAATAATGAGAAATTTCGATCTCATATCTAAGATTAGCTGTGGTATGTTTAACACCTTTTATTGAACTGCAAAAAACATGCGAACTATGTTTTTAAAATATAAAACAACTTAAAATATAACAACGAACTTAAATTTGTATGGGATGTTGTTTTTTTTGTTTACACTATCAGATTTTTGCCGAAGAGAGCTTAGTACAAGCGACATCTTGCGACCAAAAACTGTTATAAAGTATGTATGTTTAATTTAAACAAAATATTGTTAATGTTAATAAATATTTATAAATAGTTAAATAAATAGATAGGTAAGTTAAAAAAAAGTTTTGAGCCGAATTTCTGATTCTTAATTTAATTGAAAAATAAATTGGCAATCAGAAAATCTTAGTTAAATATTTTTAATGATTTTTTTTAAAACAGCGAAAAATTAATGTTGTCAGAATAAAAAATGCTATGCTCTGCCCTGGAAGTCAAAAACCCACGCTACGCCACTGTATCTATAAATAAAACGTCAGTTGCACTTGTGGTTTTTTTTTAACGAACATATTATTGGTAGATTAATTCGACGAAGAAGAATCGAATAGAAGCTTGTCAGTTGTCAGTCGTCTAAATCTGCCATTAGTGACCTCGTTTGCAATGACATTTTGGTAATTTCTGAGGGAAGCTTCGCACTAAAGCTATCCCTTACTTTTCACTTTCATATTTTGAGTTTTGACAGTTAATGAAAGGGGGTCATCTTATAACCAATGGAGTTATACGGGTAACGGGACGAACATTTAAGAAGTATGAATTGAGTATTTTGCTCCGATGGTTTTTTCCGAGGTTAGAAATAAAATATAAATTTTGTTGGGTTTTCCATTTATATCGTTGCAATCCTGCAATAAAATTTCCCACTCATACTTAACAGATAGGGAACGAATTGTATACGTTCAGTATAACGAATCACCATTTTATTTTATCTCTAAATAACTAATAATGAAAAATTGTCCTACTTCATATAACGAATGCTGTTCAATTTCAAGGAAAATAAACTCAAAACTTGAAAATCTTTGTTTTTTTTTTTGTTACAGGTCTCAATAGTTATATTTTTACTGCGTTTGATGTTGTTTGCATAACAAAACGGTACATGAAATACATTGGGTTACACGTTTTTAGAACTTTTTTGCAGTCGTTTTTTCTTTCTTAATTGCGTAGATGCAGTTCGAATTAGCTTTTTAATACGATTTGTTGGTTATGATAATCAATATTTTATTAGCAAATGAGTGTTTTTTCTTCAGGCTACGGCGAAAAACTGGTTGCAAATTGCGATATAACGAATCTTTCGATAAAACGAATTGGCTGAACGTCCAGTGTATATAAACAGTATCTACATAATTTGAATATAATAGAAAATTTGACTGGATTTTATTTCAAAATCAAAGCCAGAACTGTTCAAACATTGACAAAACTTCCATGTTAACGAATCTATATGGAACAACCTTATGAGTACTGATGAGTACCTAGTGGCGTAGTGTGGGTTTTTACCGCCCGAGGCAGAGCCTTTTTTTGCCGCCCCTAGCAACTTTTTTTCTGATGCTTTCTTTTTTTTTTGTTGATTACAAAAATTTAACTGAACCAGCTACTTTACTTTCCTTGTTAAAATTTAGTTTTTTTTATTAATAGATTTATTCTTTATTTATATATAGATATTAGATAGAAGTGTTAATAGAGTGATGATTGCTGAAAAAAAACAATTTTTGAAACTTTTTACATACATTTGACCGAATTTTGTCTGCTTTCTCTAAAGGGCCGTCTGTCTTACTTTTCAACCAGTAATACAAATTTATTAAACTTTATCGCGTTCAATCCAATTCAAGATTAACTTCCCTCAATGGAGCAATTGAATTAGTTAGACCAGGGTGTAAGCTCAAATTTCAGCACAATGAACAATTTTGTGCGAAAGTGGCATTTGACATTTGAGATTTTCTTCACTTACACCCTTATAGTGAATAATATGGCAGTAAATGTGAAATCTATGGTTTCTAAAGAAATGAAAAAATTAACTTGCAAATTTGAACATTGTGAATAAAATTTGGCACACTCATGCCGATTGCCCCATCTCCAAGCTGATAAATGAAAATGAAGCAATTATCAGTTAGTTCACTGAATTACAAAAATTTATTGAAAATTTAAATTTTTCGGTGATGACTTTCATCATGAGCTTAAATAAGACACATCACATCGAATCAGTCGAAACAAATCAAATGTTTTTATTTTTTCGAAGTCTCACTTGAAACATTGCCGCCCCCTAGCAAACTGCTTTTCGGATTTTTAAAAATTTTCCGCCCTTAAAATAGTTCTAAATGAAAAGAAAATATAAAAGAGAGCATATATACAAAAATCTCTTGCACTAACGTCTGTTTTGATTAATATTTTGAAAAATTGCCGCCTCAGCTAACTTCCACACGGATATATTTAAAATTTGCCGCCCACATATTTTAGAAAATTTTCGCTGCGCTCCTAAGTAAAGTCCCGCCCAGGGCCTGTGCCCTTCTGGCCCCTGCCACGCTACGCCACTGTGAGTACCTACTGATCAGATTTCTTTCGAAACCCGGGCGATATCTCCGCAACCGAGCCTCGTAAGTCGTAAGTGGTTGTGGTTTTCACTTCTCAATTGACAATAAACAGACTTTTCCAAGAATGTACCTACACCAATTTACAAATAGCGACAAAAAAAATTTAATTGACATTTTGAAAAAAGTGACGATCGTTTAAAATTGAAAAAAATCTAAATTGTTTCGAAACCAGATATTTCTACAACCAATTGAAAACCGTAACCACTCCAGTGTTGTTCAAATCCATGTTAAAAAATATTTGTTACCTTTTCTACTTTAAAATAGATAAACAACCCGTAAATAAGTGTAAAAAAAAACGTAAAACACTCGTAAAAAAGGTAAAGAAGAGGTAAAAAAGTAAATAACTAAGAAAAAAGAGAGAAAATGAGAGGCATCTGTAAAAATTTAAGTAAATAAAGAAAATTTGGCAGACGTTCAAAAATATCGAAAGAACAAATAAATAATTAAAATATTAAATTGAAAATCTTAGAGTGAAATAGATTAGAGAAGCTGTTTTTTTTATCATTTTGTCGAAAATAAATTAAAAACCCAATAGTTTTTTATCCAACTCTTCAATCTTGAAGGTATCCAATTTTTATTAATTTTCGGGTTTTTTTTACTTTTTTACCTTTTTTACGTTTTTTACATAAGCATAACAACAAGTAAAAACTAATGTAAAAAACGTAAAAAACCATGTAAAAAACGTAAAGTAAAAAAGTCGAACAACACCGAACCACTCACGGTTGCGGAAATATTGGGTTTCGTAAACATTGTTAGAAAATTGTTTACAAAACCTTACTAGATTAATTAAATAAATTCTAAGTAGTTTTATTATAGAAGTTTCCGCAGCCACCTTAACGTCTCTTTTAACCAGAAATTCGAGGACATTGGGATCTGGTGCCTCATTTATTTCATTTTCACAAAATGTTGTAATTTTGATGAATATTTTCCGTTTTTTTTCTGCCAATTACCTCTCATATTTTGGAGTTGTATCCTTTTGTATCGCGCTTAGATCTCGTCGAATTTTACAGCTGAATTGTAATTGCACACCATTTATTATGTTTTTTTTTCAATTTTTTTTAAATTAAATTGAAAAAGTTGTTTGATTCCGCCAAAAAGTGCATGGCAAAAATATGGGATATATTTTCCGTCATGTTTCTGACAATTTAATAAAAATATCATCTCTGAACAAAACCATCCACTTAGCCAATTATAGTTTCCAATTATAATTTTTAGATACCTACTTAGTTGTTCTGACCTTAATTCAACCAGTCGATAAACAGAAAGAAATGGTAATGGCTCCAAGAAGGATGGAGGAATGAGTATGAATGAGGTAGGTACCAATACGAGCACTAAAATCAAATACGTTTTCTTTTCTCTATAGAATCTTTTAAAGTAAGTACACATAAAATACATCCCATGCCCTCCTTCATTTTCGTTTATCATTTGTATAGGTATTTACTAAACAGTAAACACGCGTAACAAAATTTTAAGGTCAAATCAGTTATAGGTGTCAAAAGTTGAAGAACCAAAAGTTAATCGTGTTTGTGAATGGTTTCTCGTCATATTTTAGGGATTCTGGTTTTTCATTTGAGTTTTTCGAATATTATCAAATTAAGCAGAGATAATAGAAACGTCCTATACATAGCTTAATAAATAAAAATAAAGTTTTTGCTACACAAATGTTTCGACATTACGTATGACGAGCTTAATCATAAAAAGGTATTTGAAAAAGAAATAATTTTATACCACAAAAAACTTAGGTAAGGTTTCTTTTGGAAAATAATTTAACTCCTTTGGGCTGAGAATTCATTCAAAGAAAGCTTTAAACCAAAGAGAAATTGTATAAGTTGCTATAATTTGGTTCATCTAAAAGCTTTACTTGGATGATGAAAGGGGAGACAACCCCTATTTTGTGGAATAAATTGTGGAACTTATGTTAAAAAATAAGTTTCTCCTAATGTTTTGCATTATTTTATTTGCATAATGCTAATAAATAAAATCTGTTAGTAACATTTTTAATTATCAACAGTTCATGTTAACATGGATACAAGAATAGAAAATTTTAGCCTGCTGAATTTCTTAAATATCTTCCTTTTTATAAGTCGAAATTGTGATTTCCGATGTTTTTGTAGGTATCAGATAATCTTTAACGTGAACACTGAACATGGTATTGTTTTTTTTTATTTATTTTTTTTTTAATTCTTAAAAATATGAACACCTTTTTTAGTCGGTCGAAATGGTAGTTTACTAAGATGCGATAGAAAATATGGTGTAAAGGTTGGTTTGGGAGACACAACTGATGGCAATTCTTAAAAATAAATTACGTAAACTTAGGTACTATATGGTAATTTCTGCAGTCTTAAAATAATTGAACTCAAGATTTTGATCGAAGTTGGCATTACGATGATAGGGCAGTCGAATTCTAACTATTTTGTCCGCCTATCAGTCTTTTCAGCTACAGCCTAAACAGGTGGGTTGCAAAAAATGAAAATCTTATTTTTATCAAAAATCTTAGAAATCAGTAATTTTTTTTACAAAAAGGCTGCCATTTTATAAAAAAAAGGATATAAATCGTATAGGTATCTCTTAGAAACATTTTTTTGATTTTCGATGTTCTCAAATCAATTAGCTATTTTATGGAGAAAATTTTTTTTTTAGATTTTTAAAAAGAGTTAAAATTTTTTTTACATTATCTAGCAGATTTTAAACAAAAATTATTCTTATAACAAAACCGTTAGGTATATTTTATCTCCCATGTCCCATGTGTTGAAAAACCGGTAAGGAAAATCTCATTTTTCTCAAAAAGCGCTCCTACGCTTTTGGCTAAAATTTGTATGTGAGCTGATATCATAACATATTATTGAAAAAAAAAATTATCTATCGTTTAGTAACGGTATGTCTCATAGAACCATTTATTTTGTTTTCGAGTTTCTCATTTTAATGAAAATTTTTTTGAAAATGGGTAGGTAATATTTTTTTAAATTAATTATTTAAATCCGAATTTATAAATACTAAACGGTACGGTGGTTTACTGTACATTTTAATAATGATTTAATTTAATTTTCCTATGGAGCCTGGACCCATGTTCTGTAACTCGGCGATAACTTTTCGAGGCGATAAACGGCGAAAAATGGAACAAAACCCATAGGATTCCTATGAGTTTTGTTCCATTTTTGTTCCATTTTTCGTCGTTTCTCGCCACGAAAAGTTATCGCCGAATTACAGAACATGGGTCCTGGGCTCAGTGCGTGCATAGATGACATGGGCATACCAAATTTACATAAAATTAAAGGTTATCAATTAAGGATTGTAGTGATGTTAAGAATCATAATATGTCATCGGTTGCATTTAGTTGCCCCCCCCCAACTTTTGAGATGAAAAAATTGTAAATGGCAATCGTTTGTGCACGTTTGTAAATCTTTTAAAATTATTTATACACCTACGGTTTTTTTTATAGACACTTCAAAAAATGAGCATTAAGTTAACCCCCCAACTTTAACGTACGAAAATTCTGTAAATGCAGTTCGATATAGTAATCGTTTGTGCATCGGTTGTTTTTTTTCGTTTGTACAGGTCCCAAATTTTGTATACAATTTTTTTTTAATTTTTTGGAAAAAATGCAATCGTTTGTGTTTTATAAAGATTTTTCATGAAATTAATTTTTTGAATTTTTTTTATTTCTATTTTTAATCAATTATTCGAATATTTATGGGACACAACAACATGTAGTTAGCCCTTATTATTAACTTTTTTTTTTATTATTAAAAAATTAAAAAGGGATAATCCGCTAATTTAATAATTGACCTGAGCAGATCAAACTTGGGGAAAACCAAAAAAAATTGTTTTTCTTGGAAAAAATTACTTTTAATTCTTTTAATTTTTCAAAAACTAAAATATATTTAAGCATCCGGTTTTCTGTTTTTTATTGAAAATTAATAAGAGCATTGAATTTTGAAAACAAAAATTATACATAATTACATAAAATTTTTAAAAATATTAGTTTGAATTTTTTTTCTCAAAATTTCGAATTTGAAAATTAATTTTTCAAAAAATATTTAATATTTACTTAATTTAAAATGAAAAATTTCTGGCTTTCCAAAAAGGTATAGCATGGCATTGTAGATTTTACCGTTGTTTTTAAATAATTTGTTTTCTGTTTTAAGTCAATTTTTTAGAAAATTGCCCCTCCCGCCTAAACGGAAGTAAATAGACCCCCCTATACTATTTTTTTCGCGTCTGAACCCAACCTACTCGCTTTAGCTTTTTGTTGCACCTTATACCGATCACCCTGTTTATCCGTCTCAGAAAATAACTCCAACGAAATTATTTTAGAAGAGTTTTTGAATTGATATTTCAAAATATGTTAGGTTTAGACAAAATAAATTGTTACCATTTTTGTGATCTTTTATTTGATACCAAAGTAATTCTCCTACATGCAATACTTCGGAAAATATGGACTATTGTTTGCAAAAAGAGCTGACTTCTTTAACTTTTAACTGCCAACTTCAAGTTCAAATATCTCGAAACCGCCAACACTGATTTTTTAAAATATTTGGCAGATACATTGACCCTCCAACTTTCATTTACACTGAACAAAAAAAAACGCAATATCAAAATAATATTTTTTTTAATATTAATTCCATATTTTTGGTGATTTATGTATATCAAATTAACCACAAAATATGATAAATTAATGTTAAAAATGTCATTCTGATAGTTTTTTTGTTTTATTGAAATTGAAAATTTTACTTTGATAAGATTGTTTTTAACACTGTAATATCAATTTCCATTATCAAAACTGAGTTGATAATTTTTACTACTAGCATATCATAGGTTAGGTTAGTGGGCTGACGGTTGGTCTTGTTACCGTCACACTTAGATCAATGTAGATCTATTGTGATACCCTAGAGAAAAAACCTATGATTGGAGTTCTATGACAGAGCCCGTTAAGGGTGTGGATGCAGATGTAGCTGGAAGTTACAGGGAAGTGTCTTATTTATGCCAGTGTACAACGAAGAGGCGGCAACAGCTGGTGTATGGGCGAGGTGCCCATTCTCCGCTGGTTTTCGCCACCGTAGTGCACACCCGCACTTACAGACACTTTTGCAGGTCTGGTTGGCTTATTTAATGCCGGTCTGGTGTAATGGGCAGGGTGCTGGTTGTCGTCACCGCAATGCACACCAGCACTTTCGGTCACTCTTGTAAGTCGGATTGGTTTACTAATTCATATCATACAAAAATATACTAATTTCATATTTTTAGGCTTTGATGTCTTCAATGTTGAATTGATAAGAAACATTATGTTTTCTTCAGTTAAATATAAAAAAATGGTATGTGCAGAAATGTTCATTTAAAAAACGGAATATCATTTTAATATTTTTTTTAAATCAAATAGGTATCTACAATGAAATTCATGAAATGTTCAACACTTTCGTTCCGTTTTGCGAATTGGCCCGTAAGCGGAAGGTTCCAGATTCAATCCCAGAAAAACCTAAAGAGTAAATTATAAGTTTTTCAAAAAAAATTAAATTGTTACATTTTCAGAATAAAAAAATAATCAGCTGTGTTTATTACCATTATAGGAAAACAAATAAATAATCATCAAGCCCTATAAATGCAGATTATATTTTTTTTGGCTGTCGTCAATTTAATTGTCCTATATCATAATGATAATTGGTCATATCGCAATGATATATTTATCAGCATATCAATATTGATATTTTTCATAAAAGCTCAATTTTATCACCGAAAAATGTTAATTTTACTACTCATTTTACTATTTTGTGGCCCTTTTTCCTTATGTTCCTTATGACTCTCAGGCCGCCCTTGAGTAGACATGGCAGTTAGTGGAGAGAATAAAAGAATAAAGGTATTTATTCAAAGGCGTAACATCGTAAAAGTTGTAGACTGCTTAAATCTACTACGACTTTTCAAAATTTAACTTAATGCCCTAAATGCAGGCATACGCTCCCTTGTCGACGAGCCTTGATGATACCTATTTTATTAATTTTGAAAGTTAAAATATTATCCAAATACTAAAGTTCATCCAAAGCACTTCTTTTGGCACCCCCTAGCCATGCCTTTTCATCCAAATCATTTAAATTATTTAAGATAAATAGCATTTCCATGAAACAAAGAAATTTAAAAGTATGGGCGGCATTGGGCGGATTTTACCTAACATATTTTTTTGGCATTTATAAAAACAAATTGTGAAAATTTCACCAACATCGTTAAAGTCCTTTCAGAAAAATAAAAAAAATAGGAAAGTGGGCTTGGCAATATATATATATACAAAAAGGAGGCGTGGCAGTGTGCGGATTTTACTAAAACCAATTTAAAATTTTACCAAACTTAATTTTTTAATTTTGTTCTCCTTCATGAGAATAGGCTCTGAAATTTTAATCTAGATCATTTGAGTCATTTCTGAGCAATAGAGCGGTTTCCGCTTAAAAACGCAATAAAAAAAGGGGCATGGTAGTGGGCGGATTTAACTAAAAAAATTTTTTTTCATTCATAAGAACAAAATATCAAAATTGCATTTAAATCATTACAGCCATTTCCGAGAAACCAAATATAGATAGATATTTATCTATCTATATCATAAATACATATATAAATTTATAAATGTACAAAAAAAGCTTGTTTAAAGTAATAAGATTTACCTTAGAAAAACAACAAATTTTAACGAGACCGACACAAGACATACAAAAAACTCTTCCTATCTTGTCTCATGGCCAGCTATCTTAGGATTATTCAGTACTTTTAATTGAATACAAATATTTGTTACCTTAGTACTCACATACTCATCAAAGGGCACGGTAGTGCCCAGCCAAGTTCTGGCACTACACCCTTTTTACAGGAACAAACTCAGGCGATTTTCGATCCCCCTCTAACTTTAGTACCAATAAAGTCAGGAACTTCAAATTCGGAACATTTGGTAGGCTAGCCAAGCACAAGCACCACATCAAATTTCAACTCCTTAGCGTAAGTGGTTCCCGAGATATAAGACGTCAAAAATCGCGAAAACCGTAACTGAATCACTGACTCACTCACTGACAGATCATCAAAATTAAGAAGCACTTACCGACACCGCAGAAACTTGTTATTTCGCACAACGGTAGGCCTGGTGGTGCATACGAAGAAAAAAATCGAAAATTTGAGGTTTTCCATTCAGGGGGCTGCGGCCAATTAAATGGACCACTTCCGATTGCTGTAGAATGATGAAATTTGGTACAGTGGTAGGGATTAAAGTGCATACAAAGAAAAAAATAGAATACTTGAGGTTTTCAATTCATGGGGCGTGGTCCACTTCCACAGAATTTGTATCAATTATATAAAGCCCTTCTGATTGTTGTAGAATTATATTAGTAGGTATCTTATGAGGTATTACCTGGCAACAAATAAATATCTTTGCAAAAAGCAGTGAGATCACAATAAAAAACATAAATGTTAAAAAAAAAACAGCCAAGTTCTTCTATATAAAAATCTGTATATTTAACAACTCAGCCGTGAAAAGCAGTGAGATCTAAAAGTATGCCAAGTTCTAACTTTATGAAGGTTTACTATCAAATATTTAAAGAAGAGTAATATTATGAGAGATATTTATTATTTAATGATTACTGACTAAAATTTGGGGGCTCACATTGTCAAGTTTTCAAAAAGTTTTGAATTGTGAGTAGGTAATTAAAAGAAAACTTGCCAAGTGATTGGGGTGATTCTCTGCCAACTGTGATTCTTTGTGTCCAGGGCTTTATTTGTAACTTAATGATGAATTTCGGTTTGAATTGTGGAAATAAGTTTGTACTACAATTTACATTACATATTGTTTAAAAATTTGCTACCCTTTCCCCTTGACTTGAAAAAGTATACGCAAAAGGTGTGTTTTATTCATTGGTGCATAGCCAGCGCAGCAAAATTTTCCTTGGGAAACAAAAACAATTTGATTGCTGGCGAAAAAGAAGTCAGTAAAAAAAAAGATGACTGTGCTGGCGATAGAGCTTTCAATTATTGAAATGAACGTATAGAGTGAGTGATCGTTTTATTCAGACTTGTGCTGCGCTGGCTATGCAGAAATGAATAAAACACCCTAAAATGTCAGTACTGTGGCATTTCCCATACTTGTTTTTCCAATTAAATGTACTAGTTTCTATTAAAATACATCGTTGAATAAAACTTTTGTTTTTAGAGAAGTTTGAGTACAATAGTTGCTTGAATAAATTTTGAAATAAATATGAAGACAAAATATTTTCTCTCGAATTCAATAATAATAATTGAATAATGTCCCCAGATTTCATTTTATTTTTTAATTCGATAGATTTTCCTCTGAACCGCCATTTTGTTTGTAGTTTGATGGCATTTGTGTGGTGCCGTTTGAAAGAGGCACTATTTATTTATTGTTTAAAAAAGTCAATTTATTTTATTAACGTAATTTTGCTGTAAGAGTGAAGTGTTTTTATTCTGAAATCGTGTGTCACAAAATTTCATGTCAGTACCGTGGTAATTTTATCTAAGCGTGTTTTGAAATTTTTTGGGGTGATTTTAAGAATTTTTTTTTTCTTTTAAAGGCATTTAAGTTAAAATTATAACGGATTTTATTTTTCTCAGAAGCTTTGCGATATGATTTTATATTGAAGCCTTAATGTCAGTACCGTGGGTGTCAGTATCGTTGTATATTTATTTAAAATGAATTTAACTTAAAAGATTTCAGGCAATTTTGCTAAAAAACCTGTTATTTTTTTTATTAAAAATATAATACCAATACTTCGGACAGAACATATAAAAAAAAAACCGTGCAATAAATGATGAGTTTATAACCTAGCGTAAAAATAAAGACTCCAACCTCAAAAAAAAAAAGATTAAAAAAACGAAAAAACATACAATTTTGAATAAAACATTGCCTTTCAAAGTTGAAAACGTCAAAACGTAAGAGGGAATTTAGAAACTCATCAAAAATATTGTCAAAAAGAGTTAGAACTTATAAAAATTCAAAACTTAAAAAAAAGTGTCAGCACCATGGCTTCGAGATTTAGTAATTTTTACATTTTTTGTTCCTTAAAAGTTGTAGTAAAATGCTCTTACAGATTTAATACCATGTCTATTTAAATACAAATAAAATAAAAAAAATTAAATTTTTGATTTTGTCAAAATTTTTCTTTAAATAATCACAGTTGGTAGAGAATCACTCAAATATGATTTTCCTAAATTGTTAAACAATGTTATATAATATGACCGTTATTTGTGGACTTAAACAATGACAAATATCGGGAAAATATCCAAAATCGATAGGTATACAAGAAAAAAGTCGAGGATCTAATCAGAATTATAACCAGCTATTATCGAGAAGACCGGTGAAGTGGGTTTCGTCATATTTTCTGTCGATCTGTATATCTGTGCGTCCTTGCGTCCACTGCAATTTGAACTAGAGACTTAACGATTGAGCCTATTCAAGTTTAGTAAAGAGCACTTTTATGTGATTTTCTAGAGGGAAAATTTTAATTTTTTTATCAGCTCATCTCAACCCCATGCTATACAACTATTTGTTTTTTTTTTTTTTTAGTTTTCCTCGAAAAGGCCTTGATGACTTGAAATAACCCAAGAGAATTTTTGGTTTTTGCCAAAAAAATTTATGGTTTTGACTTCTGCTGTGAAAATAATTGTTCTCATATATTTTAGTTATTCGCGTATAACTTTTTACTGGCTGAACCGATTTTATAATAGTTTTGCAATCTTAAGATTCTTATAATTTCAAACAATATTGCATTTAAATATTTTGAAAATATTTTTTCTTAAACAAAAAATAATTTTTTTTAATACTTTTGTCTTTTTTTTTAATGTTTTGTTAAAATATTGTTGTTGTTAACCACAAGAGCACGTTAGTCCAATCCATGCATAATTTTTTTTAATTTATCAAAAAAATCAGATGATGTAGGTACAAACTTTGTTGTTTCTTTGAAAATTCAAGTACACAAATATGTAGTCACCACTTAACCCATTAACTCCCAAGGGTATCAAAAATTAAAAATATTTAATTTTTATGAAATTTTCTGTTTATTGAGGTTAAATTTAATACATATATAAAATAAAAATTATTTAAAAAAATTTATGTTAGAGGTTATGAAGGTGTACTTTATTTAGTACAATGGGAACATGGATTATCAAAATAATTTTCATTGATATGAAAATTTTTAAAACAATCTTTCTGGATACATAATGTTACATTACACATTTTACAGCACCGTTGATCCTTAATGGCGCTGGCGACATCTGAGTTGATTTGGTAGTTTTTTTGGCAAGTGGTATTCTGGGCTTTCCGCAATGCTTCGTGTGATAGTAAGTCTAGTATGTGCCTGCTTCAAAGTGAAAAATCGTAGGTAATGGAGTGTTACTGCTCTTGTGAACTGAAGTCGATCGCCCTTATTTATTATTTACTTGCTTGTGGAGCTTCCGAAGTTTGACATCGTTAGACGAAATCATAGCTGTGAAAAAGTTCCACCACCATTTCTTGCCTCTTATTTCAATATAATGTTGGTTGATGAATTGGTCATGAAAAGTTATGTTAATTTTTTTTGCCTGGCGTAAAACATGGTTTGGCTAGCAATAAGTTGTCTTACCTTGGCATCAAAACAATTTTCAAATACTGCAATTTCTGTAAGTCCAAACAAATCTGAAGCACAGTATTGATTTCTACTCAAATAAATCTCTATTCGTTTAAATTTTGTTCTTGAAAAGGATTTTGTCCATACATGTGGTGCAATTGACTTCTTCAACTCACACAACAGAATGTCATCATCGATGTCTAATGCTTAGCCGTCTGCCGCTAAAAAAGAAATGGAACATCTTGTGGTAACTCTACTGTCTTTATGTTGTCTTCGTCCATTTCTTCTTCATCCTTAACATAGTCCATCGGTGGAGGAATCATGAGTCATGACTATGACAGCGTTGACTATCTCCGAATTTCTTCAAGGGCAGAATGGAGATTGTGAATTCGTTTTTCATAAAAGTGTTTAGTAGGAATAGTTTTAAAATCCATTTTGAATACTAAAAATAAAATGTATGCATGATCCCATTGTACTTTTTAAAGTACATTTAACTTTAGCTTTGCTTACCTCCGTATCTATTTACCAAAATATGTAAAGACCTGATTTTTTCAAACCTTTATGTTTATTTTAAACGAATATTGCAAAAATAAGTACAATATTTGGTTTATGGAATTTTTTGTGAACACAAACTTTTTGATGGAAGCAAAACGAACAATATTTTAAAATGTTGTTATCGTAAAAAGACGGATAAACAAAAGTTAACTGCGCTATAGAAAAATAAAATATTTGAAAAAAACGTGAAAAAGTTCAATAAAGTAAAGAAAAATTAAAACATGTCATTTTCTTTTGGTAGCATACTTTTACACGACCATGAAGTGAATGCATTTTACTGTACTTTAAAAAGTACAGTGGGAGAGAATGGGTTAAAATTAAAGTAAAATTGAAAAGTGAGTTGATGCCAATAGAAAAGTATATTGCTTCAATTACAAGCTATTGACATGAGCTTTTAAGGGAAATCAATAAAGGTGTTTTTTTGTCAACATTATGTAGCTTTCAAGAATCTTCATAATCATACTGTTAAAAATTCCTCATGTTCATATCCTTCAACCTAAGTAAGCTTACAAATTTTACTTTGCTATAAAATGACTAATATGGCATATATTAACTGTTATACTTACCTGATAAAAGCTTTGAAATAAATGCGAAGGAGAACAAATCACAACGATAGACAATATTGTTTTTGTTTTTCTATTATTTGAAATAAATATTAATAATCACAATGTCATAATGGTTAGTGGATTGAAATATCAAGCCCGCCAATTGAGGTTGTTGACATCAAACATATTCCGCATAGTTCAAATATGTTCGTATGTATCTATAAAAAATGATTCCGATTGTTTGTTGGTTTATTCAAAATGAAGTGCTTACCCTAACATTCGCCAAAAGTATATGTATATAATTGAAAAAAAAACACAAATCATTAAAAAAATATTTTCTGAAACCATGCAACCTTTAACGAGCTACATTAACTTGCCACCAAAAAGTGTCCGATTTTTTTTTATTTTTTTTTATAAAAGATGACCAATTAAGTGACCATTTTTCACCATCCATTAACTTTTTTTGACCACCCAGAGTGGATAAATGTTCAAAAAGAGACCAATCGAATGTATTATTCCAATTTGAAAAAATCGATTTTTTAGGGGCGCCGCACGTGGCGTTCTTATGGCCCCCGTTAGAGTCGGTAATTCGTCCAGCAGAGTCGGTAATTCGAGCAACCACGGATCGGTTTCGCACCACGTTTACTCTAGTGGATAATGCGCATTCTCAGAGATGCCGTATAGTGCGCACTGAAGACGCTATTGCTGCTGTGGAGCAGAGTATCGAAGAAGACCCGAATGAGTTCATCCGCCATAGCGCGCAACAATTGGAGCTGTGCCCATCCACTTTATGGAAGATTTTGCCTGCCGCGGCGGCTAAATCATTTTTAAAACATAATGGCAAACCCTCATCTTTATAATAAAACTAAATTCTTGGCCATAACATTAAATTATATGCGTTTTATTTATTCTTGAAAACCACACGTCTAAAAAAACACCCTTTATTAAGTCGAATTAAGGGTGATTCTTTTCATAATTATTATAATTTCTCAAGATAAAATAATCTTAATTCTACTTAATTTTTTTTTAAATCGATTGAATACAACATCTTGTGTGGACTTAAGATATCTGACTTTCGTCATCATTGCCATTTATGTACATAAGGCGATTTTTGTTTCCTTAAAAAAAAGAAAAAGGAGTGAGAAAGAAGAATGCGGATAAGGCAGAACTGTTCACCTCTGAGAATTATCGATTGGAACTTGGAAGTTTTAACAACAAACTTGACAGAAGTCTTGATCATTGAAAATGATGCAGGACCTTTGTTAATTACAAGAAAAATGATAATTATTCCTAGATAGGTTATTGACCAGTTTTTTTTATAATTTGAATTTTATTGCACTAAATTTTACCAATTATAAACTATAATCAATTGATAATTCAGAATAGTAATTTTGTAATATATTAAAAAAAAAAAAAAAAATTTATGCAAATTATTTTTCACAGAAGAAAGCGCTTAAATTATTATCTGACTTACTATAAAATATCTTCAACTATGTAAGTATAAGGATCGTCTCTTAAATTTATAAAATTCTTTGAAAACTCATACCCATCATTTAATCTTTTTGATTCAATTGACTTAATGTTTTATGCACATTATTAACCTTAATCGTATATTCAAACTCTAGAACTCAGAATTATTGTTGAATTGTTGACTCAAATCATTTCCCTTAAATCGTCCGACCTATAAAATCAAAACCTCAAATATTCCCATTAGACAAACGCTTCAAGGATTTTCATACGATATATACGCATACTATATCTATACCTATACTCGTAGGTATAGCAATTCAAAATCTTCTCCGTCCTAGAACTTTATTATTATACCTCGTTCAACCCATAAATGTTCTTTACACCCCATACCTATATCCCGCTACCGCTTTGCCTATATCCGCAATCGTATCTTTCACTAGGTAGGTAGGTATATCTAACAGCAGATGTTGTACCAATTAGCTACTCATCGATTCATAAGTGCATTCCCACCAGACAATCCCTTGATATTTAGTGTGTGAATGTTAAATTTGAAAAGCTCTGTGGGTGCCAAAGAAATTAGAACGTTTCATATCAACTTTGCTGGTTGCTATAGTGCTGTCATGAAGAAGACATGCGGCTCGTTATTATCGCACCTCCTGGGGGTATATTGACGGGCTCTATATGTGTACATATCTTCATATCCGTAGCCTTTAAAAGTTGAATTCCATCAGTAAAATTGTTGGGAAAAACAAACACATTTAAAAAAAATAAGGGCGTACTGACTTACAACTCTCAACTATTCCTGTGTTTGTGTTATTGGCTGGAATGGAGCTGGGACCTACAATTTTCTGCCGAATCCAAACGACTAAGGTGAGAGACACTTTTTCATGACAAGGGATACTCTTGAAGGATTTGGTAGTTCCTCACAAGGAGGCAATATCCAGGAAAAACATTTATGTTTTGTGTTATAGGCTGGGAATCAAACCCAAGACTATCGGTATCTGGGCTTCTTTGCTTATAATTTTTTTTTCAAGTATCCGGAGCGATTAAATTCAAAGAACACGATGGCCAATTGAAGTTTGTCCTTTTTGAAATATTACTTGTCTAAAAAATCGTAACATCGAACCACTTGTAAAATTTATAACTCTTCGACAAGCTGCACTTTATAAGGAAACATCATCAACTCTGCTAAAATTGGTTGAACCGATCTCCGTGACACAAGAAAACCCAAGTTGCGTTCAACATCTCCTTGTTGAAGTTGTTGGATTTTCGTGAACACTCTCCTGATGCAGTTGTTGAATATTTTCTTCATTGCGAGCGTTTTGTGATCATTCAGTTCGAGGAAAATGAAGATCATAGAAACTTGTTTCTTTCGAAAACTGGCTATCAGACGATTGATCGTTGATTCCGACACACGGTCCAGTTATCAGATTATAAAAAATGGCCTTAACCTAAAATTATTTTGAAAGCTGATTTTCAAAATAATATTCTACGATTTTCGTTCATTGTTGGATGGTTAGACCTTCCATTTGAATTTTCTTAAGTCTTCTTTACACAAATAAAAAATCTAAAAAACATTACTTAAAGAAATTATACATAAGTTCTTGATTACATCGAAGCTCATTGCTTTCATTGGTCTTTATGAACCCTTCTTCGTGCTGTTTCTTTCTTAATCCTTCTCATAAAAGCTCCTTTGACAACACGATGGTGTTCTTCCTCATCTGTCAATATTTTCAGCATGCTTGTTGAATTGGTGCTAGAGTTTTGCACCTTTCTTTCTATAGAACAAAGTTGAAGAAGTAGCTTGAGAGCCCATCGCCTTGTCTTAAATATTTTTCGATATTAAATATGTCTCGGTACAGTATCCACGATGTTGGAGCAGCGTCCTTTCTTATTCTTCTTCCGTTCTTTGGCAGGAATTTGGAATCCCTAATCATTGTTTCGGTCTTTATAAATGCTGTCCTACGCTGCAGCACTGAAATCGATTAAGAAGTTATGGATAATGAACTGAAGTCCTTAGGAATTTTTCAAAATTTGCGCAGAAGTGTGATTCAAAAAAACATCTTTCTCGAAGTTCAGCTGGGACCGTGCGAAATTATGAAGCTTAAATTGAAACCCATTGATTAAGACCGAAAAATTCATTCAAAATTGAACACTATTAAGAGGTCGCTACCAGTTTTTGTTTTTATAATTTTCCAGTCCGGAAAGGTGCTGTTCTGAATCACCCTACTGCGCAGTAAAATAGGTAAACATTTGGTGGATTGTGGACTTTTTTGGTCTAAATACACCCTGATAGGTATCAGGTTGTTGACGACCGTCTTCAGGCGTTCACAATTTTTTTTTTTTCTACAGGTGGAAATCTTCAAAAGACACTTGGTAATATTCGGTACCAAGTAGTGGAAAATCGGAACCATTCTATGAAAAACCGACTAAAAATATTTTGTATTTCTAAATACAAAATCGTATTGGGAAAAGTTTAAATTTTAATACTTTCCCTTCGTTTTTAGGCAATCAACTCATGAGGCTTGGTTCTTCTTAATCACCGAATATTTTCTCGTACTAACATTTAAGACAGTATTAATTTTGGAGTTAGAATGACTGTTCAATAGCGGATTTTGTAATACTTTGTGATTTCTAACCACTTCTTTAACCATTTTTATTTGTAGGTCACGATGTAGATCGCTATTTCTTGTATATATTAAGGGGCATTTGAATTATTTTACGAAGGACTTTGTGTTAGAAATGTTTGATGGTTTCAGAATTTGTTTTCTTTGTGCAGCCCCACAGTTAGATGCCATAAAATGTCCAAACAGGTTTCATTACTTCAGATTTCTTACCCATTAACCAATTATTTTTTATTCATTTCAGATTTAGTTCTTCTCTTTTCTATTTAATCTGGTCTTTTCATTCCAAAGTCATTGCAAAGGTATTTGAAAGTATTGGACTAAGGTACAATTTTACTGTTAAAACAAATTACAACATTTTTGTTTGTAAAGTTTATAAGAGTTGATTTTGTTTTAGAGCTTGATACGCCAATGTTGCGTTCACTCTCTTTATTTATCCACTGCATTTATTTAAATTTTTACAAAGCCTTCACAACGCATTTATCAGGTATTAAAATGGCAGTGTCATCTGGGAAGGTGGCCATGATAACATTGTTGTCCACTGTTATATCGCTATATTATATAACGAATACAGTGTTGGTCCTAGGACACTTCCTTGTGGTACACCCACTTTAATTCTATTAAGTTCCGAAAACACTTGCTAGTAGAATGGGTTGGTAACACAGGATTTCAGTATTTCGTAGAACTGCATTGGAAGATCCCTATGCAGCTTTTACTCAAGGCCTGTAGGAAATTACTTCTGTTGGCGCCTAACCTTGCTTAGAAATAGCAATAACTTCTGCAATCTTCCAACGATGTGGAACATATCAGAGCTTAAGGCATGAGTTAATTATATATTGGAGTTTTTTTTAAAGAAGGACATTTCTTTCAAAACCTGAGCAGTAATTAGTTCATACCTGGGTTCTTTTTTGTTTGATTACTTGTGTTGGCACATATTATGCTTCTTACTTTTTTGTGCCTGACAATGTGAAATTCCAATATTTCATTTCTATCAACAAAATGTAAGTTCTTTTCCGCTGCAACGTTGTGACGTTTAAGACGTTTTATTTTTGAAAAATCAGTGAATACAGAAGTAAAGCTATTCAGTTTGTGTCATCATTCATAATAATTATTCTACATCTAAAGGAAATATGCCATCCGTTGCAATTTAGGTACTTAAATCGATAATATTGTAGTTGATTGAAATATTGAATGAATTTTTGATAAAAGCCAATTTTACATCAGCGAGATATTTTATCTTAAAACATGACATACAATTTAATAAAAAAAAAAAAAAATTAAAACCCTAATTGTATCCTCCTGGGCTATTTCTCCTTCAATAACAGTTATATTTGGCACCATATAGAGGAATATTGCACGGAGGCAAAGGCATATTATAGCCATCGTCGTCTCATATAGCCATCATCATCGTTAGACTAGGAAGTTGAATCGTTGAAATGAATTTGTGAGGAATATTAATCTTTGAATTTCATTTGAACTCTCTCTCTCTCTCTGCCGAGCACTTCTCTTTTGCTTCCCTTTTTCAATAAATTCCGTCTTAAGTTTGCTGCAGGATATTTGTTATCGATTTTCATTTTGGCTTCGATGGGGGAAATCATTCTTCAATTCGTTTTCAATGAATTGAAAATTTTCAACCTTATATACGTGAAAGGAAATTTGCTGAGTATAGCAACAGCAGCTTAAAAATATAGGTAACTATAGAGCTATATGTATATGTATAAAGTATGAACTCGAAAAATGTGACAGAAAAAAATGTTACTATAACTACCTACAGCTGTTACTATATGAAGCCAATAGTGTCATTAAAGTGTCCTTTTACACGAGTTTATATATAAGAAGGTATGCAGATATGTATAGCTTTATAAAAACAACAACAAAATCCAACTTTAATTGGCTACAAAGCGATATTAAATTCCAATTGGAGTTTCGAAGGTCTAAAATTATATACATAAATACTTATATCTATAAAGGATCTATACTTATACATATATTTCCAAGTAAAAAATCTACCATATAATGGCTTAATATGTGGGAAGATTGTTATACAATGTGCAGAATATAATTTAAAGCGTAATTGCAATTAAAAATTAATTACTGAATTTTCAATTTGTATTCCTTTTCCTCTTAAGGAAATCGATTGGTAAGTAGGTAGGTTATCAAGCGAAAATGTACCTAGTTTTTTAATTTAATTACCTAACACACAATTGTGGCTTTAAACTTTAATTTTATGCATTTGGTTATTAAACTCAATTTAAGTTCCAATGAGAATTTATAATAGAAGTGTATAATATACTAATAATTTTGACAAAAAAATCATTAATATGTTTTTGGTATAATTAGTGATATTTTGGTTTCGTTTAAAATTTTTTTTAACTAATTCTAATACATATTGCAATTTTTTAATCGAATGAAAGTGCGAGTGAATTGGCTTTAGGTCTTTTTGCCCAAAACCATAAAGCCCAAAAAGTTAAATAAAAGGATTGTCAAATAACCCAAAACGAATATCACAGCTCCCAATTTATTTTTTGAAATCAAAGAACGCTCAAATCGTTGATTGTAATTTTGCCTAAAAGATTTTTACTTGCGATATATATGGCGATATAATTTATGCGATGTATATTGTATATGGCAAGGTCATGCGTTCTTTTGTGATTGTCTGTCATTTCTTTCTTTCTGTCCATTGAAACATTTTTTTTTGCCGTAAAATTTTTTTTTAACCAAAAATGAAAATCTTATACATATTTATCAAAAACGTGCCCAACACTTAAAAAAAAAAATTCAGCAATTAAAATGGTTAAAAATGGTGCTTCAAATAGATTTTCTCTAAAACAGTTCAACCAATATTTTTTTTTTTAAATTTTTGATTGAGAACTTAACGATTCGAAAACGACTTAATCGATTTTTATCAAACTTGGCACCCAGCACTTTTTAACACTACTAGCAGATTTTAAATCAAAATTATTCATATATAACCGAAAATAAAGTTCCTCCCATACAAGTGTTTAGAAACTGCCACGGAACGTCTCATTTTTTTCAAAAACAACTCCTACGATATTGATAAAAAAAAATTTGTATCAGTTTATATCATCTACCATATTTTTAGAAAAAAAATGTATCTATCGATTAAAAATGGTATCACTCATAAAACAATTTTTTTGGTTTTGGACTATTTCATTATCTGTTTAACTGATTTTTGAAGGTTTGAATGAACACCAACACTTGAGTAAGCTACCACCAAGTTTTTATAGGCTGGAGTTATAGCTATTTCACGACTGCCACGCCGATCATCAGACTCTTTTAAATGGTGCTTGGTCTTTGTTCAATTTTAATTGAAAAAAATTCCTATGCCCAGGTAGGACTCAAACTCGGACCAAGCTTCCTCCGAGCCATATGCATTTTTTTTTTTTTTTTTTTTAATTCATTTTTATTTAATTCAAACTTATAACTATCTTAAAGCCAGACAAAAATTCATAAAACTAGCCTACTTATCAATAACTTACAACTAACTTACTGGCCCTAAACGGGCCCTCTAAGTTAAACTATATCATGACTTAATACTAATGCCTTTCGGCCTAAAAACTAATTAATTCTAAGGATTCTTTAGTGGTTTTATTTTTCACCAAGAAAGATTTGAAAAAACTTGGTTTCATGATAATTTTTTTTTTTTAATTTTATATAAAACTTACAAACTACCTAAAATTATAATAAAGCTACTTAAAACTACTTATATTACTACTATTTTAAAACTATGTATTTAAAATTACTTAAACTACTTAAAAACTAGAACAGCCACAGCACCGTTTTCGGTTTTATATTTTTTGTTGATTTTTGTTTGTTTTATAGTTTTATAGTTTTTTTTTTTTGGTGCCACCTCAACTGTTCTTACTTAAAACTAATACCTACACCTATATGTAAGTCGGCCAAGACATTTCAAAGAACAGAAAAGCAAGTCGACTTCAAATATCAAGCAGGGTTGTGACCTTACTGCAATTGCAGTAGATCTACTGCATTTTTTTCGAAAAATAAATCTACTGCCTTTAAATTAAATCTACTGCACTTTTGGTTTTACGAAAAAAAATCATTCAATAGGCGTTTTTCTTTTTTAGATCAGAGCTGATTGAGCTGAGTACTGAGCAAAGTCTGAGCGAACAGAATAAATTTTAAGCAGAGTATGTTCAGAGTTCTCTGATTTAATTATGAAACAACTTAATCACTGAAATGTCATGATTATAAATTATTTATTTATTATTATTATTTTACCTTCTCCACTAGAGCAACCAGCCTATTCCGCCATTTTTTATAGTTTTGACGACGTTTTTTTTTAATTTCCCGTCATCTCGTTTGTTTTCAGCATTTTACTCCGTTTACTCTCCTATTTTATTCTGAGCTCACTGCGTTTTTTTTCCAAATCTACTTCGGACATTTTTTAAAAAAGTCCCATTCCTGATATCAAGTTCCGGATTGAACCACCAAAACTGGTTCTCCTGCTTCTTCCCATCTCTTCGGTCCCGATCGGACACAGTCCTACTGAACCGAATTATCTCAGCGCCGCCTTGTGCGAGCACGTCGCGATCATATCGAAGCCGCCTATCCACAGTTCTACGGCCGACGTGGTAGATTAGCGGAACCGCCTCTCTATTCTGGATCAGCCCTCGACTGTCTAAATAGAGGAATGCGTTAGGTGGAACATAGCCACTTAAACACACACTCTCGAAGTATTCAGTGTTGGGGTAGTAAACCCCGAAAATTAAGCTATTGGCCGAGGACATCGCTCTTGCAATGTGACCCCGAATCAGCTTAAATAAGAAATTATCTATTCTGTTTATGTTGCCTCCGTTGTATAGAACCCTGTTGGAATAATAGTGTGTGTACTCGGACTCTGGTGTTCTGTGCAATCCAAGGCAGCGCCGTAAGCACTGCCTCTCAAACACCCGAATCTTTTCCATTTGAGATGGCGAGCCAAATGCATACGCATTGCGCCACCGAGGTCAATTGATCAAGTCGATCCAATTTTAAGTAATTGCATTTGAAACCAGCATTTTTACTATAGCCACACACAAGTTGTTGTTGTACATTCGGTTTCTTTCTTTTTCTCCGTACTCGATTTATAGGTCAACAATTCGTTGAACATAACTATAAGGAGGGAGATTGTATGAAAGATTAACCGATTTTTGACACAAGAGTTTCTAACAAATTTGAATAATATTGCACATCAAAATTTTCAAAAAATCAAATTTTGAATTTAAAAAAAAAAAAATTTTTTTGAAAATTCGATATTTCGAAATTGGGTTGATGATTTTTTATCAAAATTTATTTTTTGCATGGTTCGTAAAATATCGCTCGCGAATTAAAAAATACGGATCTTTATGCGTTCTTTATCGATCTTTTCACGAACCATAAAAAATATAGTTCCCGAGCGATACAATTTTCGATATATAATTTTTTCTCACGAACAAACTACATAAGTCCATTTTTATTGTATCTCTCGTTCGTGAGAGATCGGAAAAATAAAATTCAGGCAGTATCTGGTTCGCTCGCTTCTGAATCGGATGCGAAAAGATCCTTAAACAAAAATTTGAAAAATTTTGAAAAAAGTGAAAACTTTTGAAAAAAAATTAAAAACTTTGAGAAAATCAAAAAAAAATTGAAAAAAAATCAAAAAAATTGAAAAAATATAAAAAAATTGTTAAAAAATGTGAAAAATTTTGCAGTAAGTGCAAAATTTTGAAAAAGTGAAAAATTTTGAAGAGTGAAAAAATTTAAAAAAAAAGTGAAAAATTTTTAAAAAATTCAAAATTTTGAAAAAAGCCAAGCATTTTGGAAAAAATTTGACAAAAAAGCAAAATTTTTGAATAAGTAAAAATATATTAAAAATTTTGGAAAAAAAATGTAATCTTGATAAAAAAAGTGAAAAATGTTGAGAAAATTCAAAATAATTTTGAGAAAATTTAAAAATTTTGAAAAAATTTAAAAATTTTGAAAAAAGTCAAACGTTTTGAAAAAAGTCAAAAATTAAAACCAGTTTATTTAATGTAATGATATTTATTTAAAATTACATTTTTTTTCTTATTTGAACGTGATAAATTCGGGAACGAACCATGTTTTACAGATCCCAACAGATTAAATTCGATCGTGAAAACAAAATTTTAAAATAAACAACAAAAAAATAAGATTCAAAGTAAAGGCATCCGTAATTCCATAATTATTTCTTTTAAAAATAGATATACTCTTCCTTTAGATCCTCTTATGTGTGACCAATAAGAGCAAGTTCGTGTGCATGGGGCATTTTTTTTTTTTTTGTATCTTAAATTATACTTCTATTTTCATTAATCAAGAAATAATTCAATTTTATACTTTAGATTTCCATGATTATAAAAACAACTTATTTAAAGAATGTAGTTACCTAAAATACTCCTACCGTAAGGATCGTTTGGTAAAATACTTATAAACAAACAATTCAGGTATATTAAAGCTTTAAATATATTTTTAGAATTAAAACAGTTGAGCTCCATGATAGTGGGTTTGTCTTTGTTGTGCTTGTCACTTGACTCTCTGACTCAAGTCACCTTTAACAAACATAAGCACTGAACATACAACAAAGAGTATCTAAATATAAAAAAAAAAATATTTAAAAAAAATTATTTGAATTGTGAAAAACTCAGGGACGCACTCAAACGCCACACTGCTTTAGGCAGTGTTCTCCTAAGAGAATTTAATATACATATCCTACCTTAAATATCTGTGAGTATCATTTTTGTTCATAAAAGAAAAACATTTTTGGAGACTTATAATCCGTTGCTGCTGTTGACTATAATATATAAAAAAAAACCTAATTTAATCACCTTGATTTTTGCCTCTGTTATTTTTACTTTTTTTTTTTGCCTTAGGCTATTTTGTGCTTGAAAATGTGTGTTTTTGTTTTTTTTTTTCAAAAGCAAAAATAAGAAGGTCATGTTAAACCAAAGATATAATCTTAAAGGGTAGTTATATACCTATATATGTCATTATAGGAAAGTTTCACTTTGCAGGATAATTTTGTTTGCATTTCACTTGATGAGATTTTACACACAACATCATTTTTATACCTATAGGTACACCATAATAGATTTTATTCTATTAAAGGTTTGTTGAAATTTTTGTTTCATCGTTGAATATTTTAATAGCAAACTTAATTATGCAAAATGTTTTCTTCTTCTCGCAACATCTGTTGCGTTGCGTGATGATGACTTAATTTTAGTGATTTTGGAAACAATTCACATATTATATTTGAAGCTTAAATTGAGTACTTTCATTTTATGCATACGATAAGAAAAACTTCTAAAAACTAAAAAAAAAAAATGCTTATTTAGACTTGGTAACTTTTTGATCAGTCACGCTTAAGGTTTGAGCCTCAGGCCTCTCATTTTATTTATTTGAGTGTGCCTCATGCCTATAGCTTATCTTTACTAAAAAAATAATTTTAAATAAAAATTTAGAAATGTATTATTTCTCGATTTTTTTGTTTGTTTTTTTGATAAATTTTCGTGCTTAAGTTTTTCATAATTTTTTTTGAATACCTAATTTGATAGAAAATCCAACTTTCTACGAAAAGTTTGCTGAGTTCATTTCTCTAATACGGAGCAGTTTTTTTTAGCTATACCAATAATATTGAATTAAGAGACCATTGTCACTAAAATCTCTCAGAAATGCATAGACGAAAGAATTTATATGTTTTTAGCTTGTTTAGGTTCCAAACAAATATACTTAAATAATAAAAATCCTTAAACACAATAAACTGTTCCTTTCTTCCCTTCTTATTTCTATATATTCAAAAGACTTTTATTCATAATATATAGGCAGAAATTTTGAATGATATTTCAAATTTCAGAAAAGTCTAATAATAAAGTCAAACAAAAATCATAATTTAATAAAAAATGCCCACACTTGCAATCGGCTAAAAACTTTTTCTCCAGTTACAGGGAACTAATGCCTTAATGGTGGAATAGCTGATTAATTGAATGCAAACAAATTCAATATTACGATCGCATCGCAACGCACCTGCAATGGGAACTGCAGGCGATGCTACAAAACTTCACCAACATTTAACTTTTCACGTGCAGGCATGCGAAGTTTCAATTTGTATGCAGAAAAAACAAATATTGATGATTGATTCAAAAAAAATATAAATTAAAGAAAAAACATCGGATATAAATAAAAGATACAATACGTGACTGTTTTTTTCTTTAAAATATACAAAAATCTGTACAGCTGCAATGAGGGACGACAACATATCACGTGCAACGCAATAATATACGATTAAATTTACAAAAAAATAATAATAAAATGCGCCGTTGGGTGACACGAACTTCCTCTTATGTGTGACCACACTGTGGTTTTAAAGTCGGAATAGTTATGTCTATTCATCAGTTTTTAAAAGAAATGGAGGCCTATTGCGAATGTTATTTTTTTGTTCCTTTAAAATAAATTGTTTTTTTCACGATCGAATCAATTCTGTTGGGATATGGAAAATATGGTTCGCTCCCGAATACGTGATAAATTCGGGAACTATTGAAGATCCATTCACGAACCGTTCAAATTAGAAAAAAGATGTCATTTTACATAAATATCATTACATTAAATAAACTGTTTTTTTTTCAAAATAGCTTTTAACGGCCTTTAGTCATACAAAAATTTGGCGTTTCGTCCCGGCGATCTCACTTGGACTCATCAGTTGACTAGTGAGGGCCTTTGTCAATACGCAATTTTTTGTTAAGTTCAGTTCATCATACATAGATTTCGTGACGAATATCTAGTGTGAACTATATCCAACAAGACTAGAATTCCTAATCACTGGTTTTTATTTTTGACTTTTTTCAAAATGTTTGACTTTTTTCAAAATTTTAAAATTATTTTGAATTTTCTCAATATTTTTCAGTTTTTTTTTTTCAAAATGTTTATATTTTTTCAAATATTTTTACTTTTCACTTTTTTCAAAATGCTTGACTTTTTTCAAAATTTTGAATTTTATCAAATTTTTTGAATTTTTTAAAAATTTTTTTCACTTTTTTCGAAATTTTATCATACTTTTCAAATTTTTTGACTTTTTTCAAAATTTTGCACTTCCTTCAAAATGTTTCATATTTAAAAAAAAAAATTTTTCGAATGTTTCAAATTTTTTTACTTTTTTCAAATTTTTTTTGATTTTCTCAAATTTTTCTTTTTTTTTCAAAATTCTTCACTTTTTCAAAATTTTTCAATTTTTTTTACTTTTATCAAAATTGTTAACTTTATTACAACCGAACTGAATTTATACCTACTTGATGAAGAATGATTTGTTTTAAGGATCTTTTCGGATCCGATCGCGAGCGGACCATATTCTACCTGAATATATACAGTAGAATCTCGGAAAGATGAACGGTTCTATAAGATGAACAGCTTGGAAAGATGAATGAAATATTTCTGCTTTTCAGTGTTCAAAAAGATGAAAGCTTGTAATTTAAAATTTGAAAAGATGAACACTTTATTCCCAACATAATTTTTACTTTTTCTTTGCCTTTTAGTTCCTCTTGAACAGTACTTTGGGGCTTGTTTTGACTTGTTATGTAAATAATATTTAATGTTTTTATTTATAAAACTGCATCTTCTTCATTAACCAAATGTTGATGCTCGAAAAGATGAACAATTTGAAAAGATGAACGGGCCCTGTTTTATATCTGTTCATCTTTTCGAGATTCTACTGTACATATAGGTATAACCAAGTTAAAGATCGAAAATTGTATGGTTCGGGAACTTTATTTTTTATAGTTTGTGAGAAGATCGATAAAGAGCGATAAAGATTCGTATTTTCCCTGCAGAAAAATAAATTTTCAAAAAAATCATCAACCTATTTTCGAAATACCTATCGAATTTTCATAGAAATAATTTAAAATTTTTTTTTTTTTTTAATCCAAAATTTTATTTTTTGAAAATTTGTTAGAAGGCCTTGTGTAAAAAAATTCATAAAAATCAGTTAAACTTAAACAGATAATGAAATAGCCCAAAACCAAAAAAATTGTTTGATAGATAAAATTTTTTTCTATATGAATAATTTTAATTTAAATTCTGCTAGATAATGCTAAAAACTGCTGGGTGCCAAAATTTGATAAAAATCGACCAAATCGTCGATTTTGTCATTTGCAATTACAATTAATATCAGTAGTTGAACAGTGCAACATTGCACATATAGAGGTAGTATGATTGTAAAACGATAAAAATATGCATTTTGCTGATTTTAAGTCTAGTAAAATGTCAAAATTATAATACGTTGCTTCGAAATCATGTCATATCATATTTAACATAATTACCCTATCAATCTAAAAATACTTTTACATCGTAAACTAAATTGAATAAAATTTTACACCATATGGTATGAAATAAATCCATCCTCTATACCTAATTTCAAGTCTAATCATAACGTCCCTTCCAATCACTGTTAATTTGGCAACTTTAACATAAACCTGTCGGTATTTAAAACCAAATTTCAGTAAAAAATTAAATGATTTTATTTTCTATATTATCTTATCTGGCAAATTAGTTTTTTTAAAAATTTAATGAAAAATCCTTGAAATTCTTGATTAATGTTCTATAATCCAGAGAGTCTTAGGTACTTTTTATTGTGTGGTGTGAAAGCTTCGCAGCTGGAAGATTAATTACCATCTTTGTGGAAAATAAATTTATATCCAAAAGATAAGGAACCCCATCTTCTTCTATATTGTATATTATATCAAATAGATAGATAAACTTTATGTTGTGTGTCTGTAAATCTGTGGCCGTATATCCAGGCTTCCAACAACGAAGACGCTGCGCCTGGCCAGCCTTTGCTGCTATACCTATATACTATAAAGCATGAAAAAGCCGACACCTAATTATAAATTAAATGCGATTTATTATATCACACGGAATCTGTCTGTCAAAATTTGTTCAATTTATCTATTTAATTACAAATTATAATGATATTTTCAATGGCACTTAAGTATAACGGGAATAAGATAGGTATATGGTAGTAAATCAATAATATTATGATTATGCTATGATTTTCTTGTACGAGTATCCTCTATATACATCAAGAGGATAATATTTCTTCCATAGTAGTATCCTATATCCTTTTTCTTTTTTTCTTTTGTCCCATTCTATTTCCGGCAATTTGAAGTATAAAATTTATGAAAACGCTTATCGATGTTCCAATATGGGAAAATTATTATTACAAATGTCCTCGCTTGTCCAAAGGAAGAACCCTCTGCTTCTGCATATGTATACGGGGGTTCTGTAGTAAATGTTTCGGGGATTCAAAAATATATTTTCCATAGCCATTCGACCATAAAAGTGAAAAATGAAACTTTTATTGCGAGAATAATAGGAAACCTAGCAAAATCCATCGCCATTGTGGTTATCGTCGTCGATTTTTTTTTGTCTACATACATACATATACATTACATATACTTAAATATGTATATAGGTATACTTTATATTTTTAATAATATTATGGTCGACATCCTTTAGAGCTGGTAAATGTACAACTCTCGTATGAAAAATTTGCACACACATATGATACTATAGTAAAAGGACTTCGTACAATATTGTACATAAATGTGTTGATGTTCTAGTTTTATGTAATATAGGGACGTTTTGATCGATATAGAATATATTGTGGGTGAAAAAAACTGACGCAGAAAATATTATACTAACAAAGGTTTTTTTTTATAGCTCAATATCAAAGCACAGAAACATAATTTACACGTTTTCCTAATAGAAAAGCAGTAAAAAGCACTTTTCTGTAAGGATACAAATATATATGTATATATGTACATTGGACGAGCATATATATTATGTATGTTCAAATTTAGTCCCTTTAAATTCACAATTTTGTGCTATGGATTATTATTAGAGCTTAGATTTTACAAGTATTTTTATAATATTTAGTCATAACACATTCTTTTTTTAAATGAGTTAATGAATTTTTTTTTTTGATATTTTGGTTTTTGAGGTGAATATTATTAAATACTAAATAAAAAGAATAAAAACACAAAGAGAACTATTATTTTTGTTTTTAAATACTTAAAATAGCATACCAATTTTTACTTGCGGTTAATAGGTATGTACTATATGGGTTTAAAAATGGTATCTCTCATAGAACCATTTTTTTGATTTTCGACTATCTCATTATCAGTTGAACTAATTTTAATGAATTTTTTTGCACAAAAGCTTCAAATAAGTTCTAATAATATTGCATACCAACATTTTCAAAAAAAAATAAATTATTGATTTTTAAAAAAATTTTCAAAATTATTTTTTGAAAATTCCATATTTCGAAAATGGATTGATATTTCGTTTATTTAATTTTTTTATTCCACAATAATAAAGGCTTAAAAATTGCGTACCAATTTTTTTTTTTATTTTTTCAAAATTTTATTCACAAAAAAAAACTATTAAAAAAAACCGCTCCAACGATTTTAAATTTTTTAGATTTCCTTAAGAAATTGGATTATGTACATCGCATTGGTGTCAAAACAATTTCAGAAGTTGTTTAATTAATTTATAGGCGTATTTTTTTCCAAGCCCGGAGGAAATTGGATGAAAAAAACAATTCGGGGCAAAATAATTCCCCTAATCCCCAATGGGCTTAGGCTAAACCCGGATAATTTTCGGGGCTTAACTTAAGCACGGAGAAAAACTGTATTGCTGGCAGGAATTACATATCTTGTCATCGATAGTTTGTAAGGAAACTCCATTTTTTTTTGTAATGGCGATGCGACAGTTTTGTTTGTTTGCATATAGCGACAAATTTAAAATGAGCTTCAATGCTGACTCTAATTTTATTATAAAAAATTCTCATTTTGTTGCTTTTTCTATGGCCCAATATTAAAAATAAGTTTTCATAAGGAAATCACGTTATTCACTCGTGAAGCCATCCATTTTAAATAATCGAAATGTATTTACTTCATATCTGTAAGAATAAAATTTTAAAATTAGGCGCCAAGTATAATTGATAATTTTGAGGCGTTTACACTGAAAAAAAAACGCAATATCAAAATATTATTTTTCTAATATTAACTCCATATTTTTGGTGATTCATATCAAATTAACCACAAAACATGATAAATTCACGTTAAAAATGTTATTCTGATAGTTTTTTTTGTTTTATTGAAATTGAAAATGTTACTTTGATAAGATTGTTTTTAACATTGTAATATCAATTTCCATTATCAAAACTAGGCTGATAATTTTTACTACTAGCATATCATACAAATATATTAATTTCATATTTTTAGGCTAAATTTGATGTCTTCAATGTTGAATTGATAAGAAACATTATGTTTTCTTCAGTTTAATATAAAATTGATATGTGCAGGAATGTTAACTGAAAAAACGGAATATCATTTAAAATTTTTTTTAATATCAAATATCTACAATAATTCAAAATAATGTATTAATGACAATAAAAATATTACACCAATATTTTTAAGATCAAATTGATATTAAAAATCTCAAATTAACAATGATTTTTGATATTGTAATATCAATTTATCATGTAAAAATTTTGTTGGGATTGAGTGAGAAATTATAAGTTTCTTCAAATAAAATAAAATTGTTACATTTTCAGAATAAAAAATAATCAGCTGCGTCTACCACCATTACGCGAAAAACAAAATAATAATACATTAAAATGTAAAAACTATAAAAAAATAAAACAAAATTGAAACTATCGTCAAACCCTACAAATGCAGAATAATTTTTTTTCATTTCATTGGTCATATCATAATGACAATTTTCATATCATAATGATAACTTGATCATATCAAAATGATATGAACAGAATGTCAACATTGAAATTTTTCTTAGTAGCTCACTTATATAAACGAAAAATGTTAATTTTACGGTGGTTTTGACATTATTTTTTTTTTCGGTGTAGAAAGCAAAATTGTTGTTTTTTTATATGCCAAAATAAAGGTTATATTATGACTCAATTATTTTATTTAGCAAAAAAAATCACTTTTAGGTATTATTTAAATGATATAACCTTATCATAGAAATCTTAAAAGTTATTTTATGTAAGAGGTTGGGCCTTAATAAAAATTTAATGATATAGAAATAATAATTGAGTCATAAGCTTTATGGCATCAAAATAATTATTTATATAGACGTGAAATTTTCATTATTTTTGAAATATTGTTTAACAATGAAAACGCGATCTTTCGTATTATTCTCCATTTTTATACGTACCCTAAAGTGTCAGCTGTCAAATTATTTTGTGTTAAGAGTTAGCAACATTCATTATTTTAGTCTCAACTTTTACGTATATACCATAAACTGTTCAATTATTTTTTGTGAAGAATTGGCAACACTTAACTACACTATTTTATGGCGGTAAATTCAAACCTTCTGTTCATTTGGGACATTTTTACACAAGTAAAAAAAACACTGCTTATTTCATTAGTTATTTTAGTGCAAAAGCTAAAAAATCTTTCACCACCATGTCTCGGTTGTATTTGCTTTGACGCTGCAAAATTTAATACTTAAGCTTTCTACTAATATAAAATAACTTATCCTGTTACTGTGTGTGTACTAATTAGAATGACAAAAACAAAACAAAAACATTGATATCAAAAGAAAAAAGTTTTCATTTATACCTACAAAGCAATTAAAAAACCAACAATTAAGTGAAACAAATATGATTCCTTTTATAAATACATAGTAATTATTATTTCCATGGAAACACAACCTCGGCCTTTCCGCCTGCCTAAAGCATACTGGCCTATGGAAGATAATTACAAAACAAGAACAATCATCCAAGCTATACCTATCAGGGTTGTGACTTTACTGCAATTGCAGTAGATCTACTGCATTTTTTTCGAAAAATAAATCTACTGCCTTTAAATTAAATCTACTGCACTTTTGGTTTTACGAAAAAAAATCATTCAATAGGCGTTTTTCTTTTTTAGATCAGAGCTGATTGAGCTGAGTACTGAGCAAAGTCTAAGCGAACAGAATAAATTTTTAGCAGAGTATGTTCAGAGTTCTCTGATTTAATTATGAAACAACTTAATCACTGAAATGTCATTATTATAAATTATTTATTTATTATTATTATTTTACCTTCTCCACTAGAGCAACCAGCCTATTCCGCCATTTTTTATTGTTTTGACGACGTTTTTTTTTTAATTTCCCGTCATCTCGTTTATTTTCAGCATTTTACTCCGTTTACTCTCCTATTTTATTCTGAGCTCACAGAGCGTGCCTGAACATGCTCAGAACTAAAAAAGAAACACAAATTTGAAGCCCTGAACCATCAGAGCTAAAACAGAATATATATTTTATTATTTTAAATTATTTATGTTTATTTATGTTATTTCTTATTTTTATTTTCAAAATATAAAAATCTACTGCGAAAAAGTTGAATCTACTGCGTTTTTTTTCCAAATCTACTTCGGACATTTTTTAAAAAAGTCCCATCCCTGATACCTATATGTACTCGTTGTCTGTGTGTATGCATAAAATGTAGATACATTGCTCTTTGGTAGAGACCTAAAAGGTGATCAGCACAATCAACGACAAAAGAGGCCAAACAATGTCTGAACAACTTCCACTTGCAACTCAGTTGAAAACAATTAAAAGAATTAATTTTCAAACAGGACACATGTACCTACATCATGTACAATAGCAACATGCACTTGTCCTGTCAGTGTAAAAATATTCAACCTACCTCTACACAAAACTAGAACACAACACAACACCATCATAGACAGCCAAGCCAGCTCCTGCAGCATCCGCCTTGATGCCAAAGCTTCCTTGCCATTGTAATCATAAACATAATAATGGTTGTTGTGTGGCTTTATTTCCGTTTTCTCTTTTTTTTGAAAATTTCTACAAAAAAAAAAAAAACTTAATAAGAGAAGGAACGTTTTTCTCAAGTTTTATTTTTGTTTTACTGTTTTACTGTGTTTAATCGTGATTCCTTTAAGGACGGCATGAACAAAACATCTGCTGCAAGGATCACATTAGTAAATATTATAGAGTGCGAATCTGTAAGTGCTCATGCTCAAGTTAAAGTCTGTAAGTGCTCATGCTCATGCTCATGTTCAAGTTAAACACTCGAGAAACAATAAACAATTGCAAGAGACTGAGTGGTTTTTGTTTTATTTTAGTATTTGACTTGTAACACATTCGAGGAGGATATTAATGAAGGGCATACAAAAAAAAAAGGTTTCTGTAAGTATTTCATGTTCTTATATGGCCCAGGTCAGAAATTGAAATCAGGTATAGGGTAAATGTGGGTGAGATGGCATACCTTTTTTATTTCGTCAATATCTTCCAAAATAAAAAATATTTTGTTTTTTAATTTCATTTAAATATTCCTTATATTATATTACATAAGTAATATTAACATTACAATGTTTTATAAATGTAATTTCTATTTTTAATATAAAAAATTAAAAAAGTATTAAGAAAAACCATCTCCCCCTATAGAGTGGGGGAGATGGTATACCTAGGTGGGTGGGATGGCGCATATATGTTAAACAAGGGCAAACGAAGTTAAGCACATGACCACTAGCGAAATAATGATAATAACTAGTAAACGTTTGATACATCCACTTAAATTTCTTCACTTGTACCAACAAAATTTCAGAAAAACAACGCTTCATATTTTGAAATATTTGAAATAATAATAAGTAATTTATCGGGTGAGATGGTATGCGGCCATAGTACACAAAAATGAAAATGTGTGAAGTAGAATGCGCCAACTCACCCTCAAAAAACTGCACCATCTCCCCCTCTTTGTCATATTACATTATTCTAAAGCACAAAATAACACCCGTTGCAACTTTTACAAAATTCTAATAGAGAGTTCATAGACAATACTTTTTTGTATGTATTGATATATCATTATAGACATCCAAGCAACAATCGACTTACAAAAAAAAAACCGAAGCAAAAAAGAGTGCAAACAAATTTTTCGAAAAAAATGCCTACCTGATTTTAATTTCAGATTTTTTTCTTTTTTTTTGCAATACAGACAAATCGGCAAATACTGGCTACTTCGATTTAAAATCATAAAATGCATAGAAAAAAGTTTTAAAAGATTTGATTGAATATTAAATGTACGAGATATTAAAGGTGCGCCATCTCCCCCGCTGCGCCATCTCACCCGCTTTTACCCTAGTTTTTTTTTTTGCAGACAATTTAAAGATAATTATTGCCTTCTAAGAGAAGTAGTTATACCTACCTATAGGTACTGTAGATTTCAGTTCATGATTTATGGTGGCGTTAGTTTTTACTTTTAATTTAAAAACTTATGGCCAATTTCATAAAAATTCACTATAATCGCTTTTATCTAAACTCCTTTTAAATTATATCAGACCATTAAATTTTTTCAGTTTCACCAATGTAGAAAAGGGAAATTTTTGGGATATTTTAGTTAAAAATTGAGTTTGCTCACATCCCTGTATATAAAACATAGGTTCTGCTCGTCTCACATATGCAGTTAACAAGAAAAAGTGAAACAACATTATTCATACATACAAAATGTAAAGAAATTAAAACAGAACGGCAAATTTTATTTTTAATTGCGATTCAAAATGAGTGTTAATAAAACAAACAAACGAGAAAGAGGAAAAAATTTTACTGACGAGGAAAAAAACAAGCTCATCGATGTTGTGATAAATTTCAAGAGCACAATAGAAAATAAGGCAACCGATGGAATCACTGTTGCGGAAAAAAATAGTGCGTGGGAAAGAATTGCTGGTATATATAACTCCACAATTGCAAGCACTGGTGAAAGGACATTCCAGCAAATAAGGAGCATATATGAATCCCTTAAACATAAAACAAAGAAGAAAATGTCAACTCATAAAGTAAGTTAACATTATGAATTACAAAGACAAGTCATTTGATGCTAATTTAATTATTAACAGCTTGAAATGTACAAAACTGGAGGTGGTCTATCAACTTCGACACTCACTTGTCTCGAAGAAAAAATTGCTGCAATAGGGGGCATACAATTCACCCCAGAAGACAACGCAGACTTTCCTGAAATGGAATCTACGGAAAGAAAACCTTATTTTGATGTGGAGTTCCTAAATGTCGACGAGATTATAACACTTTCTCCAGAGAGGAAAAGTTCACCCATACTTCAATTAAGTTCCACAACACATCTTGAAAAAAATAAAAAATAAAGAAAAATTTTATTCAAAATGCCAAGAATAAAAAAAAAATAAATATAAAAAGTAAAACGAATGTTCACAAATGTGACGAAGTTTCTGAACTTAAAAAAATTAAGCTGGCAAAAGAACTCGAGATACTTGATTACGAGTTAAAAATAAAAGAAATCGAACTTCAACTTTATCAAAAAAGAACTAAATAAACAAGCCCAACAATTATAGTTTTCTTAAGTTCTTGATTTTTGTAACTTTCAAATAAGAAATAAATAAAGAAGTATTTATAATACCTATTTTTTGTTATGAATTGAATTATGAATTATGGAATGTAAGCAGCTACATAAATACAAAAAATATAAAAAAGAGAACAACCTTCAGTTAGATTGCCGCATTAATCAATTTTAATTGTTCACGTACAAGTTTATACTCGTACCTTTGTGTATAGGTCAACCTTCGGACCAAGGGTGATCCTTGGTTTCTATATCGAATTAATATGTACATAATCATGAGTTTAGTGATACTTGGGCACAGCTGGGAACAGCTGGATAATAGTCTGGTTATGTGAAATGCGGGCTCAAATTTAAAATTGGGACAAAATTAATATACAATACATAGGTAGGTAATTGTATTTTGTATAATTTTTGTAAAATTTCTTGAAAAAGTATGAAGACGAAATGTGTTTCTTGAGTGTTATATTTTACATAAAAGCAACTACATTTTTTCACAACTGCTTTTTGTTATGGCAAAGTTAAGTAGTGATAAGTTTTTATCTGTTAAAAAATGAATCTATTAGTTGGTTCCGTGTTGCATCAGTAATGTTTTCTGGTGGTGCTTGCATTTCAAAGTTTGAAGTAGTTGGCGTTAAAACTGCTGGGTCATTTGGTGGCTCTTCTTCCCTCATTTCAATGGCAATATTATGCAAAGCAGCTGTTGCAACAATGACTGCCGTAATGGTTCGTATATTCACTCGCATACCAATGGAAAGGCAAGGAAATCGCCGTTTCCAAACGCCAAATGCTCTTTCTATGGCATTCCTTGTTTTGATTTGGGATTTGTTGTAGGCAATCTGAGGTGCAGTATTAGGGTTAAGTACTGGGGTTAATAAATAATTTCTGCATGGGTAGCCACCATCACCAAGTAAAAGACAATTTGGATATTCATTATTTTCGAATCTAGCACGAAGAAGGGAATCATCAAATATGTTTGCATCATGCGCACTTCCAGGCCATCGTGCCACAATATCAAAAAATTTTAATCTGCTGTCACAAACGCACTGAGTGTTGATCGAAAACCATCCTTTCCGGTTTCTGTAGACTTCAGCCTCCTCTCCGCCGGGTGACTGAATTCTTATATGTGTGCAATCAATCGCTGCTAGAACTTTGGGGAATCTAGCTAAGGAGTAGAATTCGTGTTGCACTCTTATTATATCGGTGCGATCAGTGGGAAGAGCAATAAAATGAGGTCGCATCGATGCTATGTGGTGTGTAACTTTGCGAACAATGCGGCACACGGTTGGTTTTGATATGTTAAACATATCTCCTAGGCAGATTTGGAAATCCCCTGTTGCATAAAATCTCAAGGTAACGAGAATTTGATTTAATGCGCTCACGGGCTTATTTCGGTTGGTTTTCGGTTCCAAATGGGAATCAAACAAACCTAACAGCTGTTCCACACATTGTTTGGAAAGCCGGAATCTCATCTTGAAATCAATGTCATCATATTCCGAGAATGGGAACCTGTGGACGCGGAATACTCTTTGGCGGATCTCATATTGCTCTTCATCCTCAGAAGATGATGACCAATCTATTATTCTAAATAAAAAGCAAATCATTAAAATATTATTATTAACATCCAAACTCGAAGTTTGTTTACCTATTCATTTTGTATTTCCAAAAATTGAAAATTAAAATGTTTAAAATTTTTTTTCTGCAAATTTCAGCTGAAATATCCAGTTGTGAACTGCACCTGACGACGTTTTAATTACACTTTTAAAATTTACTGAGCCAAAAATGGGCATTTAGTTTATAAGGGTGTTTAAAAGCTTGTTTAATCTAAAAGTGCTTGGTGAAACCGAAAAATCCCATTTTAAGGTTAAGAAGCCTGTAAAATGTTTAAAAGCCCTTCGTGAAATCGGCCATTAATGTATCTAATATAAAGATGGATTTTAAGCATCAAAGTTCTTAAAATAATCATGGTCTTTATTCAAAAACAAAATTGCCATCACTCGTACAATTCTTTTATGGAATTTCAATACATCTTAATCAAAATAATACTACCACTTCTATTAATCAAAAAAATACTTAATTACTTTCTAATTGAAAAATTATCATCAAAAATTAATTTACAAACTAAAATGTTTTATTAATGACAAATCAACAAATGTTAATACACGTTAATTAGCAAATCTTAACAATCTCAAAATTGCAATTGCAATCTGCACTCCGCACTCCACACTCTGCACTCCGCACTCCACACTCCACACTCCACACTCCACACTCCACACTCCACACTCCACACTCCACACTCCGAACTCTGCTCTAGAATTGGGGTCATATTTCATTAGGGCTTTATTTCACACTTCTATAACGATTGTTATTAAACTTACCTGCAATAACAAATAATATCGTACGAAAACAGGTTGCAGGGGTTTTGACGTTATTGATATTGATAAAATTACCTTATATTTTTGAGTTATTGATATCTTTTTAATGGCTGAACCGATTTTGTAATAATTTTGCGATCTGAAGCTTCTCCAAAGTTCAAGCTTTATACTGCATTTAAAAATTTAAAAAAAAAATTAAAAAAAAAAACTTAACTTTTTACTTTAAATTTTGATTTTTTTTTTCTAAATTTTGTTCGTTGAAACGTGGCCCCAGAATATTTTGTGACCACAAGTTTTTGCAATCCAGTCGTACATATTTTGTTTACTTTTTTAAATAGTTGTGTATTTTTTAATTGAAACATTTCTTTTATTGAATTTTTTTAAAGGATATTCTTGAACAAATCTCCCTTGCATCTATACTGATTCTCATAGTTTGCATTTCGGTTTAAAATTTAAATATATACCTACACAATATACAATCCTCACCATACGCTTATGGTTTTAATTAAGAATAATTAAAAATTTAACACAAAAATTTAATATTCCATACCATGTCCACCGCGATATCCATTAAAGCAGGTGCTCTCATATACACCTTCTATGTGGTCTTTCAGATTACTTACTATGTTATGTCCTAATTCTATACCTATATACCTACACATATGACAATCAAACATCCCATATCATTGCACTGTTCACATAAACAATTCCTCATGATGGAATGCAATCAAAGCTTAAATATATGCGTGATTGTTAATCGGATTTTATGCAAACTAAGGAAGAATTTTAGAAAACTTCCCACATGACAGTGAAAATGCTATATGTATAACCAATAAACCTATACCTACTAGCATCAGAAATTGAATTCAATTAATTTGTGCCAGCCAAATAGGATAGTCGATATGTTTGTAGGTGTGTCCTTAGGGTTTTCATAGAAAAGAAAAACTCATTTTTAGGTATATCATTGATCATCACTTCACTTTTCAATTTTTGTCTATACCATTATGGAACGTATATATGCAGTATATGGTCAAAATACGGTCCATAACCAGCAGCTGGCCACTTCGTCAGTGAGAATTACACAATTTCCTATTCCCTGAAGCTATACCTCAGGAAATCGGCCATTATCTCTTTCTAAACCTACATATTGAATATCATACTTTAATACACTATAACGTGAATTGTACTAGATGAATGTATAGATACTTGATTGGTCAGTGGATGGGCAAGCTTGAATGCAAAATCAATGAATAAATAAATTTTAAAATCAGATTTTGAAGTTTAAATTAAATAAGAACGATTTTTTGTCGTCTCTGTGTTCTGGGGACAAATAATATACAAAGAAATAGAAAGATAACGGCTTTGAAACTGGTGAAATAACATCAGTTATTGACAAATTTGTATATATGTCACTTAGGATATACCAGTGGTAGAGTTGATTGGCCTCAAATTTACCATAAACAATTTTTTAAAACATATTATGTTAAAGCTTTATCCCATTTTTCACATTATGTAATTCAACGTGGATTTTTTCTATTTGCGATGATATACGATAGTACAGAAAAAATAGGAAAAGCATAGAATGTGGTTTCTGAAAGATATACAAAGTCAGCTGCTGAAATTTTTATGACTGAAAGATCTTCCAAAATGCTTTTTACTAAACAATAAACATCTTGTAAAAGTTCAGTTCTATATACATAGACAAATTTTGGAATATTCAGCTTATTTCAAACATTTGTTCTGGCATCTCCCAGTAGAGGTTTCTCTTTTTATTCTGATTGCAAGGCAAGCTCGGGATCAATTTGAGGATTTGAAACCCTTGAGAGACCATTAGAAGGTTTTGATTCGATTGTTCTTCATCCATGATATTGTTACCAACAGCTATATATACACTTACTATACATATAAACTAAGGTTATAAATAAGGTTATAATAATTTATAATTCTTTTTTATCGGCGAGTATATGCTGTATAGGCGGGAGAGGCATTTTTGTAAAAAATCGACTTTAAATTAAAAAAAAATCATTAAAAATCAACGACAATAAAACAAAATCATATGTTATACCTAAAGGAATCCAATCTTTGGTTGGCCAAACTATATGGTCATGTCAATATCACTAATCTTATTCCCACAGACATTCTTTCAACAACTTCTGACTACTGCGCTCCAACTCTGTGACTCAGTAAGGATTTTAAAGTTGTTTTCCCATCCAGACAGGACTAGCTAGACGACGACGCACGCGACGTGACGAAAGACTTCGACACAACTATTTTTACTAATGGTTCAAAGATGGATTGTGGTGTTGGCGCAGGAATATTTTCCGAATCCCTAAATATCTGTAGATCTTTTCGGCTACCCAATTTTTCTAGTGTTTTTTTCAAGCTGAATTACTGGAAATTAGGGAAGCAGACAGTCAGTCAGCTGTCAAAGCCATTAGTTCAGCTGCATCTTCTTCCAAATTGCCGTGATGAGCTCGCCAGCCTAAACGTGAATCTCAAGGTGACACTTATCTGGGTTCCAGGTCACTGTGCAGTCATTGAGGGAAACGAACGAGCTGACGAACTGGCCAGGCAAAGTTCAGCCCTTCATGACTCACTTGCGGAAAGAGTCAACATTCCACTTGGAGTCTTGAAAGGCAATATATTGATATTCCTTCGTCTCCACCTGACATGCATCTTTCTATCACATGTTCTCACGTCCCTTGCTCCACTTCACACACTCTGGACATTCTCTCTTCTTCTTGTTTCCAGTACCACGTACTCTCCTCTCTTCCCTTCCCCTCGTCCTCTTTCTCCCTTGTTGCCATCGTGATCCTCTCTCGCTTCTTTCCCTATCTATCATCTCCTCTAAACATTCCCTCGCTATCTCGCTTCCTTTTTCACCTGTTAATTTCTCTTCATAATTCCGCTCCTTTCTCCCTGCTCTTATCGTTATCTTATCTCTTTTTGTTTCCTCTCTCACCGTGTATCCTGGAGTTTGCCTCCTAGATGTCCTATCCAGTCTTTTCCTTTCGAAATACGTCTCCAGTCTTCTCATCATAATTTGCATCTCTTCATAATTTTTCGCTATTACCACCACATCATCTTTGTATATCAACGAGAAAATTCTGCTTCCTCTTACTTTTATCCCTCCCCAACTCTCCTTGCCCAGTTCGTCTTCTACATCCGCCGTCAGTAGGTTAAAAAGAATTTTTTGAATGCCCTCTTCTATTTCAACAAATTAAAATAATAAGAAGAAGAGAAACACAAATAATAAAAAAATTATTATTTTTGTTTTTGTTTTAGTGGACTGTATTGAATGAAATTCAAAATGAAGTTTTTTGTGACTTTTAGTCCAATGCGTTTCGCCCAGGCACGACAAATTAAAATATACAATTATTAAATAAAAAAAAATATTGAAAAAATGGTTTATTTTCTTTTCCCCACTATTACATTCAATTTCACTTTGCTGTTACTCGTAAACTGAACTTTGGACTTTTTGAAGTGAAATACAATTTACCTTCAATTTTAAAACACCCTGTGCCTCTTTTTTTAAACCCGCCAGCTTGATAGCATTGGAAATTCATATTAGGATAAAAAAAAAAGTTACGATATCTTTAATTGTTTAAGAGTTATGATTTTTGCAACAAAGAAAAAAGTTGAAACAGCAACTGTGTGAAGTCTTAAAGAAAACTCAAATCCAGGTAAAGTGGGCGTGGAAGAGAGTGGATTTTCAAAAAAATTTAAAATAATTAGTGTTAGTTTCAAGAACGCTCACTAACAAAATTGCAGATTTCTATTGATGACTAAATACGGATGCACTTTTAAAAATAAGTGGGTGGATTTCTTAGCAATTTGCTTTATACACAAAGTGACCTAAATAAGAAAACTTAAACTTTGTGTGGCTTAAAAATAAGGAGAAAAGTCAATTTTTATAAAAACGAGCGTGGCTGTTGGTGAAACATAATCTAGAACCTTGTTATTAAGGACAGTACAAATATTTATCAGAAAAATGTTTATTTTAAAGTAAGTATCACTTCGATTCAATCATTTTTTCATAAATAAGTTACTATATTATGTACTCTAAAACCCCGAATTGTTGGAAATTCTAGAATTTTCGATTTTTTTTTCGAACAAGATTATCTTGGGTCCTTATTACAGATCATCATTATTTTTTGAGATTTATGTCCTATCTTCGATGATAAAAAGAAAACAGATTTATGTGCCTTTTGACATGGGACAAAAGTCCTGAAATAGATTTGTGACTTAAGTCACACTCGAATGGGATAAAAGTTCCTTCTGAATTTAAAGCCCTTATAGGGACTTTTGTTCCTTCACCACGAACTTATATATGTACATACATGGAAGAAAAGGTCTTTTCTTTGAATTTTACTTAACAACTTCTCGAGGAGCACACAAAATATGTATTGGCAATAGGTAAAATTAATATTAATGCGAAAGACTAGAACAATATAATAGAAAAAGTACAAAAATTGTGTTGTTCTCATCAAATAATGGATATCAAATATTTTAAGATATAAAAACCTCGAAAACTCTTCTTTTTTTTTTTTTTTTTTAAACAACACAAACATATATATGCCAGTAAGACCTAGGGTCTTATAAATTAGGCAATGTTAGAAGGAATAGAAGGATAGGATAGATTTTTGTTGGCACAGTGGATTGAGAAATAAGGTTTTGATTATCTCATTAAATCCCAGGGGTGGCGTTCAGTTGAGGGACTATAGAAAAGAATGCTGCCTAGACTGGGGATCGAACCCACACATCCAGGATAGCAGTCAAGCACTACTTCCACTGCGCCGGGGCCACCCCGGAGAATAATAATGTCATTATCATACTTCGCGAGAAAATAAAAAGTCATAAATACCTACATACATTTCTGAATTTCTTGTCTTGCTTTTTCTGAAAAAAATCGTGTTTTACAATTTATATTATATTGTCATTAATTTTCGTCATAAAATAAACTTTCTTATTCTTTTTAACTCCTGGAATGATTTTTTGTTCAACTACTTCAAGCATAATCTCTGGATAAAATAGGATCCCTTATAAAAGTATCGATTTCTTACAAGTTACAATTTCAAATCGTTAAACGAAAAAGCTTCCCGTTCAACAACAACGCGTTAATCAACAAAAGTTGGCCAAGTTATAAAATAAAACTTAACTTTATTTGTTTTGTTTGTATGTGTCAAACACAATGGAACACTTCCGTTTTCATGGTCACCCAGTTGGTGTATCCGCCGCTTTGGGTCACATATTGTGAAGGTACTCCTAGCTCTGCATAATATACACTCTGCCACTGCCAAGAAATTTCCAAAACTAATTCAGAGCAGATCTAGGCAAATGACTATCACATCAGTTGACATTGTTTTTCGCTTTTAAGGCGCTGGTGAACAAATAAAACATAAACCCCTCTAAGCTCTTTCTCTGGCAGAGGCATAGGATGGATATAGGCTGGCAGAAGGATTCCACAGGAACATTTACCTTATATATACTCGTACGGAGAGTACGTTATTGTTTGTATGTAGATGCATTTTGTTTTAGATTATGTTGTACATTTTGCAGATTACCAGAGCATTAGAAATTGCCACTCAGTTACATCAGATAAGCATATATATCTAACACACACACACTTGGATGAACTTTTTGCTGCTGCTGCTGCCGCTGCCACAGCGGATGAATGACAGGGATTGTGCTGCGCTGCGACCGCGTGACATTGATCATCTACCAACAGAATTTCTGGTCACATTATAAACTCCTTTACTTTAAGCCTTTTGTTGTTTTCTGCTTGTGATGAGCCATTTTCGTTTTCGTCTGGGAACAGATTGTATAATGTATAGTTTCTTCTTTTGAGCAATAAAGTTTTGTGAAGAACTATGTATAAAGTTTTCGAAGTGTCATGTGGTGTAATGGTGCAGTTGGATGGTAAACTAATTTTCGCTATCTTCCCAGATTCACGTGACTGCACAGGCTCTTCTTGTATGATGGTGATGGTACAAATTTTTTTTTTTTTAATTTAATTTTTTTTTTTTTGCAAAACTTCCAAGTGTAATCTTTGTTCTTCGTTAGGGATTGGTTGTCTCTTTCAACCTAGTTTACGAGTAAATTGTTATAATAGTGGCAGGCTCACACATCATTTACGGATAAACAGCTACAAGTTGCTTCTTTCGTTGTCATTTAAAAATGCAGACTCTCTTTAGTAGGCCAACTAAAATAATGCATTAAATTAAATCCCTTATGAGTTTACATATAACTATTCATAGACAAATACTTTTTGTATCTTCAATATGCTTATTTGCTACCCAAGAAACATTGAAAACTTCGCAATGATAAGTTAATTTGAATTTTCAAACAAGGTACGTGAAGCTGATATTAAGATATTAAGAAGATCTTCATACAGGACGACCCATAATTGCAATGGTCCAGAATTGAAACTGCTGTCAGGTCAGATTTCAGAATCTGGAATGTTTTTTGGCTTCAGTTTCAACTATTGATATTAGAGAACACCCTGTAGATAAACAATTATGTTTGTCTGTATGAGTCTTATAGACTCGGAAACTACTGAACTAATTTCGCTGAAATTTTAAAAATTTGTGAATATTACTAGCCAAATGGCTAAAAATGTGAATAAATCGGCCCCTATAGGCAACTACTCCTATTTAAATCATATTTTAAGTTTTCTTCATATTGAACATCCTTATAGAACGTACAAATTTTCTAATCAACTTCTTTTCGTCCTATAGAATTAAATGTGTTATTTTTACTACCCACAGCCACGCCCACGTTTCTTATATGTATTATAATTTTTTCTTCAATATAAAAAATGTCTGTTGAGCCAAAATCAAAAAGAAGATTTAAAAAAAGAAACTACCAACCTGCTTACTACCACGACCACTTTTCTTATTTTTGAGATTCCTCTTTACATTAAAATCCCTGAACGTTTAAATTTTGTAATTTCTTCATATAAAAGTCCCCTGATCGCACACCCAATTTTCTTTAAAAGTTGAAATTTTGTAGTTTGACAATAAAATGTTCAATAGCGTGGCAGAGTGCAGTATGATACTTCTCGACTGAAAAGATAAAACATCTTTAGTCGACTTAAGATAATTAGTTTTTTTTATAAATGAACCCCGTAACTAATACAGAGTTGCACAGTTCTGTCGTATGCGCATTCTTCTATCTCACTCTTTTTTCTTTTTATTAAGGGAAAAAATCATCTTATGTACAAAAATGCCATGGTGACAAAAATATCTTAAGTCCACATAAGATTTTGTATTCACTTCAATTTTGTATTAATTCGAATTAAAAAAATTTAAGTAGACTTATGATTATTTTATCTTGAGAGTTTGTAATAATTGTGAAAAAATAAAACATATTAAGTTAAATTAAGATACTTTACCACATGCAAACTAAAAAAGAAAATCACCCTTATAGGTCGACTTAAGATAAAAAAAACCTTAAAAAAATTCTGGAAAAGTGAGAAAAGGCAAATCATCTTTTGTTTACATAAGATTTCTTCATGGAAAAACTAAAAAAAGAAAAACTATCATAAGTCAAAAAAAGATCACAAACTATTAACAATATCTTTTTGTTATAAATTAAAAAAAAAAAGTTCATTAAATTTTACCTTTTAAAAGATTATTTTAAGAAGTCTATGCGTATAAGAGATTTTTAGAGAATTTTTATAAATGGACCAACCTTTTCAGTCGAAATTTAATAAAAATGTATGCAACTGAAATTTTTACAAATATTTTTTTGAAATAAAAATAAATTATTTTGGTGGCGCGACAGCTCGTATAGAACCAAGGTCTAGTGACTTTCAACTCTCAACCATCCCTGTGTGCTATTGGCAGGAATAGAGGGGACCTACAACTTTCTTCCGAATCAAAACGGCTAAAGTAGAAGCATGATGCATGACAAGTATACTCTTGGAGGATTTGTCACTTCCAGTGGCGTAGCGTGGATTTTTTCCGCCCGGGGCAGAGCCAATTTTTGCCGCCCCTAGCAGTTTTTTTCTCACACCATTAATTTTGTTTGCTGTTTTAAAAAAATTCAAAGATAAACAGCTTCCAATTCCCATTTTTCTTGAATTAAAATGAAGAATCAGAAATGTTGATCAAAGCTTTTTGAACTAAAACATATTTTAAAGCAACCCATACAAAAAGTTTGCATATTTTTTTACAGTTCAATAAAGCTACAGCTAATCTTAGATGAGATGGAAACTTCTCTTAATTTATAACAATTATTTAGTTAAAAAATCCGACAGTATAAAATAAAAAAAGTAACATATTATGCAGTGATAGAGCAGCATTTTATGTAGGTACTTTTATTATTTTTATTATTAGGTAGTGTCAAACACATAAACACTTTATTGACTGTAAAGCAGTGCTAACTTTTAAATAATCTCTTTGGACTGATAAAATGTATCAATTTGAAGAAGAATGGATCCAAATGAGAGAAAATATAAAAACAGAACATGCAAAAATCTTTTACAATAACGTCTAAAAAATACATAAATAAAAAAATAAATTGGGTGGCGCGACAGTTCATGTATATAGAACTAAGGCTTATGTGACTTCCAACTCTCAACGTGAATGTTATTGGCCGGAATGGAAGGGACCTACAATTTTCTGATGAGTCCGAAAAGCTAAGGAAGAAGCATTTTTTCATGACAAGAGATACTCTTGTAGGATTTGTCAATTCCTCGCAAGAGGAAGAGGCAGTAAACCGTGAAAAACATTTCTGTTTTTAGGTGGCATATAGGCTCGAAATCGAACCCAAGAACTTCCTAATAACAATTCTACGTACTTATTATTATGCCGCGGTGGGCTACAACTACACTAACGTCTGTTTTGATTAATATTTTCAAAAATTTCCGCCCCGAGAAAATTGACTCCAGGTTATATTTAAAATTTGCCGCCCGGATACAATGGAAAATTGCCGCCCCAAGTAAAGTGCCGCCCGGGGCCTGTGCCACACTTGCCCCTGCCACGCTACGCCACTGGTCACTTCCTCGCAAAACAAGAAAAAAAAACAGTTTTTATTTTTTCGACATGTTGGTACATAAGTTATAGTGCAGTATTTTCATATAAATATTTGGATTTGCAAATTCGTAGTCAAAAAAATCGTTGTTATTGGTTTAATTTTTTTTTTCGAAAATCATTAAATAAGTTTTTTTACAAGAAAAAGGTTGTTAATTTTCAATTTTGCACTAAAAACCACAACTACATATAAGACTCGGTTGTGGAAACATCAGGTTTTGTAAACATTATTAAAAAAAAAAACAATTTTTTTTCCATTCATTCCCAAAAAAAGTTCAAGGGGTGTTAAATTTGCTACATCTATTATAAATGGTCTCAATTCAGCACTATTAAGTGACAAGTGTTAACCAGTTACTGAAGTGTCGAGTCATGTAATCGTTGTTGAAAAAATTACATGTTTTTTTCACTTTTCCCAATGGTGGGATCATTATTTTTTTCGAAAATTTTTAATATTTTTATTTTTTATTAACATTTTTAACATTTTTTTCATCGAAAGGTCTCTTAATTCTCAATTCAGCACTGCAAAAGCAATGTCTTAATTTTTTTTAAATGATTGTTTCCCTTCAAAGAAGATGTAGCTATACTTTATTTTTACTGTCTGTTTGTTCCTATAGGTAGAGTTGTAAGGAATAACAACTTTTGTTAACATAAATTTTCTTCTCTGATAATAACAGTATCTTATTTAAAAGACTTTTTACATATACATATATTTAGTTATTAAATTCAAAAAAGAAATTTGGTTTAAGCCTCTACTAGTAAATATCCCAATATTTTTTAGAGCAACTGTTAAAATATAATTGAAAGCTTTCACAAAATATATAGTAAAAGCTCAGTGATTCGGAGTCGATTTAAACACAAAATTCACCTCGCAGAAAGTTATAAAAAGCTCTTAGATGTTGTTTGTATTTTTGTATAGCAACATAATGAATTTTTATTTGAAACAGATATAATGGGAATTTTAATTTTGAATTTTTAAATCCTTGTTGGTTTTTATCAAAAAAAAACATGAACTAGAATATTGTACCTTGTATTTATTTATCATTATTTTATATTTAATAGTTAATTTATTACAAATGAAAATAATAATGCTTTTCAAACGAAATCATACACACGGATTTGGCAGCATAAGCAACATAACATATAATTTATACGATAACTGGAAATGCAAAAATGAAAAACCTAGAATTCCAGCTTGAATTTAGGCCAAAACGGCCTAACCCCAAAATTTTCAAACTCAGATACCTAATTGAATTTCTCTAAACAATTTTTGTGAAATATTTTCTTATTACTTTAAACGAGCTATTCTCGTATATAATATTTAGATAACGGGTTTTTCAACAGGGACGCTACAAAAGTAGAGCAACAGGGACAGCAAACGACGTCATATTTTTTGCCGCTCTTTTGACATTTCTCTTCAGTAAGGTTTGCCATTTCATGATTGAAAGATATACGAGCCAACAACGAGTTGAAATTATTAAAATTTACTACCGAAATTCGAAGTCAGTGGCCTCAACGTTAAGAGCGCTACGTCCAATTTATGGTCGTCATAATCGTCCTAGCAGATCAACAATTGAGCATCTAGTGGAAAAATTTGAATCCACAGGCACAGTACAAAATGTTCCCGTGCCAGTGAGACAAAGAAGTACCCGTAGTGTCGAGAATATTGCTGCCGCTGAGGCTTCAGTTGCAGAAAGCCCAAATGTGTCTCTCACACGTCGTTCTCAAGCGTTGGGCATCTCTGTGACGTCGTTGTGGCGAATTTTGCGAAAGGATCTTGGCCTACATCCTTACAAGATTAAATTGACGCAAGAACTGAAGCCGCTTGACCACCAGAAGTGTCGTGTGTTCGTGAATTGGGCTGAGCAACAACTTGAAAATGATTCGGATTTTCATCGAAAAATCATCTTCAGCGATGAGGCTCATTTCTGGCTGAATGGCTTCGTCAATAAACAAAATATGCGGTATTGGTCAGGCAGCAATCAACACGTACTCCATGAGTCATCATTGCATGCCGAAAAAATTACGGTTTGGTGTAGTTTATGGGCCGGCGGCGTCATTGGGCCGTACTTCTTCCGTGATGACCAAGACCGGCACGTTACTGTGAATGGGGATCGCTACCGTTCAATGATAACCGAATATTTTTGGCCCCAATTGGATGATATGGACTTGGAGGACATGTGGTTCCAACAGGACGGCGCCACAAGCCACACAGCGAATGTCAGAATCAATTTAATGGAAACCAAGTTTGGAGAACGAAATGGTCCAGTCGCTTGGCCGCCTCGGTCGTACGATTTGACGCCGTTAGACTATTTCCTGTGGGGCTACGTCAAGTCTATGGTCTATGCCAACAAGCCAGCGACGATTGATGAATTTCATACAAATATCGAACGTGAAATTGCAGCAGTATCGGCCGATTTATGCTTGAAAACCGTCGAAAATTGGGTTCAGCGTCTGGACTTCTGCAAGCGTGCCCGTGGTGGCCATGCAAAAGAAATCGAAATCCATACATAATGGCATCGAACGTACTTTCACAGGAATAAAGAATTTCATTGATATCCACAACCGTTTTTGTTTTATTTAAAAAAAACTTTTGTAGCGCTCTTATTGAAAAACCCGATATTTATAGGTATAAATGGAAATGGAAATGGCTCTAACGATTAATTTAAAATTTTGTTATTTTGTATATTTGTAAATAATTTTAAATTGTTTTTAATCAAATCAGCCCACTGCCCAATTTTTAATTGCGTTTTTTAGCAGAAACCGCTCTTTCTCCGAAACGACTCAAATGATTTAGATGAAAATTTCATTTTTATGTATTCCTATGAGGAAGAAAAAAAATAAAAAATGAGTTTGGTAAAATCCGCCTGCTAGCACGCCCCTCTTTTTCATTTTTTGGTTCCTCTGAAACAGCTCTAACGATTAAAATGAAATTTTATGTTATGACATAATTTTACTTTAAAAAATTATTTAGACATGGTGTCATCCAGGCAAGGGGTTCTTATAAAGGTCAAAGCTCGGTCTCCCAGGTACTTTTGTTGTTTATTATTCTTGTTTTGAAATACTTTATTGTCCAAAGTCATAATATGTTACTGTTGGCGAAGTTCTTTATTGAAAATTATAATTCGTCTAAGCAGCAGCTGACGCCATTTTGTCTTCGAAAATTTTTGATGTTTTTTATAGAGTAAAAACATTTTTTCGCACAAATAACAACACCATTCTACGCAGGACTTCGTTTTTTTTTTATTATATAAATTATTGAATTGTGGTTTTCAGTTTTTTTTTTGAAAATGTGGGTGTGGGTTTTGGCACTGAGCACCTCATTCAAGGTCATCTAACTTTCATAGATTTTTATTTTTTTACATCAAATTTATTTATTTTTTGGAGAAAATTTCAAATAACTTAAATAATATTTTTTTTAACCAAATTCCAAATGACTTAAATGATTAAACTTTGGAATCAGGTACTTTTATAAATCCAGGAAAATAAACTACGAAAAATTAAAACTTACAAAAAAATACACACCTACCTATATACATATATTTTAATTTTGTAAAAAGCTATATTTTGTTGTCTTAAAAACACAGCCGGAAAAATATCCTCAATTTAGAAACATTTCTTTTAATTTTGAATTATGTGAAAAGGGGAGCATTTTGGAAAAAACATGGGGCCTAATTCCGTAAAACGAAAACGATCGAACGATATCGTTTTGGCAATAACTGTCCCTATCATTCTCTTTAGATGTGATAGAGATGTGTGTAGTCAAAACGATATCGTTTGATCGTTTTCGTTTTACGGAATTAGGCCCAAGGAAACCTTAACTTAATTTTTCACACCACTACGTCTAAAATAAATAATTTACAAATTTGAAATAATTTTTATGTAACATTTTATAGACTAAAATTTTTGTTTTGACTTTTTTTCCAAAAAACTAAAATTTTTGAGAAATTTGAAAAAAAAACTCACCTTTTACCCAAGGTAATAAAAAAACCGAATTCAAATTAAGGGTACTTTAAAGACCGAATTCAAATTAAGGGTACTTTTAAGGGGGTTGGGGTCATTATTCTGTAAGTGCCAAAATTCAGTTTCCAAAATTCTGTATTTAAAAAATTCTGTAAATTATAAAAGAAAGAATGTTTTGATAATGAAAAAAAGTGCGCACTTTTTTTCATTATCAAAACAATTTTTCTTTTATAATTTACAGAATTTTTTTAAATTCAGCATTTTGGAGTTCAGAATATACAGTATTTATAATTTTCCAGAATTTTGTATTTACAGAATTTTGATATACAGAATTCTGGATTTACAGAATTAAAGATTTACATAATAATGAAATACAGAATTATGATCATACAGTATTTTCAATACATTTCCAGAATTTTGTAATACAGAATTTTGTAATACAGAATAACGATCCGTTCCCCTTTTAAGGATATGCATAAGGACATACAAATAAAGTACTCTAAAATTCAACTTTTTCACAATTCTTTTTAAATTTAAATTTCATATTATTTTTCTGGACTGTAAACCAAATGATGATAGGAGAAGAATGTCAGACCTAGATTGAATAATTTGAAACTAGCAAACCTAAAGTTTAACAAAATAAGTTCTAACAAATTTAATAAAATATGAAAATTACGTATACGCCCGAGTGTACATTATAACCAATGTTCCACAAATTTTAATCAAAAATACTTGAGAATTCTTCTAAATATTTAAGGCTTTGTTTAGCGTTAAAGGAAAAATATCCTCAATAACCTTAATTTTTTGACAAGATTCCGTCAAAGTTCGGATTTGCGGAATATTTGCGACGTCACTATACTGAAAGAAATTGACGTTTGAATAAAAAAAACTATCAAAAACAAAAAGTAAATTCGCTCCGTTAACATAGTTTTTCCTACGGAATAAATATTTGGCGCAGAGACATAAGGTCCAAATTTTATTATGTCCCACTTGAATGGGACTAAACATGTACATATAATGTGTTTAGTAAACTATACCAGAGTCCTAATTCCAGTTAGTGATAGTTTTCACCATTATCAATTTTCTCTTCGATGGCAGCTTCAAATTTGCCAATTTGGAGAAGGCAAACCGCAGAATTGGAAGTGCCTTCTTGCTAAACATGTCATTTAAAGCAACGCAAAATGAATTACCTCCAGCGCCTTCTCTTTTTAAATTGTAGCCACCGCATGGACAGAGGGCATAATATACAAAATAAGAAATAATGTTTAAAAAAAAACTTTCGCTTAGTTCTTAATTTAAAAAATAAATACCAAGATCTATGACACCCAAAATGATTGGTAGGCTTTCTGATGACAACGATTATCTATTTGTGTTGTTTACCCTGACATAGAGGATAAAACTTCTTAAGCCCTTAAATTGAAATCATAGCATAGTTTCCATTTAATTCCAATCAAAAATAAAATAAAATAAAAAGAGAAAATAAAAAGGATAATACCTACCACCATCATGCGTCACTATAGCACCACCCAACTATATACCAAGCTATCATCATCTTCTCTGCCATAAGGACAACTCTCACGCAACTCTCTCCTTCTCAATGGATCAAGTAAAGATTGGTTTTGCCGATTATATTTATTTATTTTTTTTTTTCTGTCTGAAGTCCTTTTTTCTTTTTCTTTGCCGATACCCGGTTATTTGGTGGAAATTTTAATCTTCATTTTAATTAAAAATCTTCCAAAGGCTTATGGGACATCTCTTCCAGATCGCCAACTAGCTAACTCGCCAGGCAAATAATTGTGTTCTCACAATTTGAATGCGTTTGAGTGATAACCGGATAACGTTAGTTGTGGGTAGGGGAGGGCTTTGTCAGTGACAGAAAGTGCGGTAAGACGATGACGATGCCGGCGACGACAATAACGATGCCCATGCCGATGCTATCCTGAGAAAAAGATGCTCCGGTAGTCCGGTGTTGATATCCCATGGACAGTAAGTAGAAAGCAATTTCCGAAAAGGGTTAAATGAAAGTAAATAAATAAAAAATGCGATAAAAAAAAAAGTTCGCTGAGAGAAGGGTTAACAGTGTCTTCGTATTCGTTAAGCGTTAACAAATTGTTTTTTTGATTTTCCTCGTCAATGATTCGATGATATCGCGCGAGGAGCTGGACTTTGCCATCGATATTCTTTGTTTCAGAGTTGGGGCGATGATATTATAAAGACAACCTTGGCTGAAAATCAGCGGTATGGTAATAGCAGCGGCGGTAAAGTGCTTAAAATGGTGATGCTTTAAGGGAGAGTGCGGCAGGATTTTGGCATTTTAATTGGAAATATATACCGGCTGTATAGCGGGTAAATAACAATGCCGGTCATTCATCGTCGTCGCTGTCATTGTCGAAATATTTTCCTCTCTCACTTGCACTTGCTTAAGGGCCCAGTGGGGTTGTAGTGACGACTCTGATGACAAAAAAGAAATTTAATCCTTGTTGTTGCTGGCGGTTGGTCGCTGGAGTAATTAATATTCCGTGAAGGGTCGATTTGACGAGCAAATTGTTTTTGCCAGTTTTTTTTTCTTCGTTTTTTTGTTTAATTTTTGTTTTATTTATTTCATGCTGGTTTTCATTAACCTTCTATGAGGATTTTGTCCTCTTAATATTGACATTCTTTTACACAGTGTTGTGTAATTATGTGTATGGGTGTGTGAATGTCTCTTTTCAGTGTTTTTTTTTTTTTTTGTTTAACACTTTTGGGCGAATGGTGATATCTTGACAGGCTATCAAAATTTTAGTATTTTTTTTGACATTTCCGTTATAATTATTATTAATTTCGGGTCGGTCTATTTTTTAATATTATTTTGTACATCAACGTCTTAAGTAACATGGGTTGAGTTTTTATTATGAAATTTTATAAGAAAAAGTGACGAAGGAAATTTATGTATGAAAATATAATAACTAACAAAATTTTATGTGTATACATACTTAAGAACAATAGTTTTAATTTTTGTTTTTTTTTTTATAGATTATATTCAAATTTGATAATTTCTAAAATCTTTCCGTAAATAATTTGGAAATTTTAACAAATTGTTGGAAAATAGGATTGGAATCGTTAAAAAATTTATAAAAATATAAAATTTAAATTTTTATCGCCATTAGATAAGTAAAGTATGTCGATACTTATTTTAAGTCCCAATAATAACTGTATTACCATGCGATAATAATTATCATTTTGCTAACGATCGTTTGTATTGAAACGTCAAATTATCTGAGTCATCGAATGAAACAACTTTTTTATGAAAAAACAAAAATGCGGCGATTAAATTGTCATGGAATTTATTTTGTTTTTCTATAAATGACTTGAAATTAAGATCTATGCTATGGTTATAGGTTTATGTGGTTGTCAAGCAGAACGCTGGACACACTTAGACCATTGGTTGGCCCATTGTGATACTAATTGTTGCTGTTTTGTTTTGTATGCTCACCATAAAGCTGAAAGGGTAGTGATGAAATTTTGAAACAATATGTTGGGCTTGTTTGCTGTTATGACTTTGGTAAGTCCCGATGTCGTTTTTTTTTCGACAAATCCATATAGACTTGCAAAAAAAAACACGCCTAATATCAATAACTACCGTTTATTAACTGTTTTTTCATTGTCTCACCACTTTTTTTTTGTTGATATGACTGAGATTTTTTGTTTTACTCAAAAAACGATTAATAACCGCTGGCTTGTATTAATAAATTTTTTGTTGGTCACAATAAATTCATAATTTTTTTTTTTTTTTTTTTTTTGTCAAACTATTTTTTTATAAAAATACTTTTTACTATAATAAATATGTTTATTGGTGCCATGAACAAGATACTAAATGTCAATAAACATTTTATTTGATTTTAGTTTTTTTTATCATCGTGATAAACTGTGTATTGGCCCAAATTACTATTTATTGTCTCAATAAAGTGTAAGGTGACAAAAATTTATAAAACAAATTTATTGTACCAATAAACTTGTTTATTGTATCTATCTACGTAACTTTCTGGTTCAGTGCAGCTATTAAGTTTAATTAAAATCGTAAAAGCCATTTTTGAGAAAATTAAAAAAAAAAATGTATGTTCGTTTGGCAGATACACCCATTTTTAGATGAACTTAAACAAAAATTCGAATTTTCTCTCTAAGACATCGCATACAAAAATGCTCTGTACCAATTTGAAGCAAATCTGTTCACCCATCTATAAGGCTTTATCTCAAATTATAGTCAACGCAACGAAATTTCGCAGTCAAACATACAAAAAAAAATGGATACTGAAAAATTAACTACACAATCAAGACTGTCACCGTACGAGAACGGCTGCAGTATATGCAGACAGATACTGCAGTCTTCCCAATAGCTCCGACCAGGGGTCCCAGGATGAGGGGAAAATCAGCACTTTTGGCGATTTTTTTAGTCGAAAGGGGAAAAAAGGGGACGGGGATAAAAAAGGGGAAACAAAACTTTACAGGGGAAAATATAATCTTATCAAAAACAGTAGACACAATTTTTAAGAATCAATTTAAATAAAACTAAACTTCGAAATAAACTTTCGAATTCCACGATAAGTGGCATTTTGCATATGAAAGCCTTAGTCTGATAATTGCTACAACTTCGTAGTTGAAAAAGACTTCCTTATGCTACATAACAACTTTATGTACATTAAATAAGTATTTCTCTTTTAGTTTTTCGCTCAACATGTGATTTATAAAGAACTTTTTTCAGTTTAAGAAATATTTTTAAATTTCTTTTTTGTAAATTTTTTGCTTACCAACGTTATAAAGTGTTATTTTATTTTCCAATATTATTTTTAATGAATAAAAATCAAAATGTTTAAAATGCTTGCATTTTTTCTTTCGGAAAAAAAGGGATTTTTTTTTGAAAAAAGGGGAAAAAACGTTTTGGTGTCAAAAAAAGGGGAATTTTATTTTGAAAAAAGGGGAAAAAAACGTTTTGGTGTCAAAAAAAGTGTTTTTTTTTTTTTTTGAAAACCTGGGAACCCTGGCTCCGACCGAAATCGGTCGAAGATTCGGTTTCAGTGTACGCGAACCGTAAGAATACAATGTGGTGCCGTAAAATTAAGCCGAATGCATAAAAAGCCCAAAGCAGATTCTTCTCCTTGACCGTTTCTGGTCGCAAAATTGCGATTCAAATAAAAGTCTTGTTATAATTATTATTTTCTACTTTTGACTTAATAGTCGCGCGATTGAAATCGCAAGTTCGTTTTAGCCTTACCTATTATTTAAAAAAAAAAACAAATCGTAGACAATTAATTTTTTTAAACGTTGCTATCTACAAATAAGCAAATGCGTGCATTTTCGCATTAAAAAATGTCTGTTAAATATTTTTTTTGCGATAAAAAAAATCGCATGACTGCATGAAAACAAAAATTGTGTTCATAGCAAAAATTTGTTGTGATCGTTATTTTTTAACCGCAACGGATAAAATAGTAAACCTATAACAATTCTACAAAACACTCTAATAGCCAGAGACAGTGCAACAAGAGCCGATTGTTTCACAATATTTTGCTTGAGAATGGTTGGTTGGTTGAGTTTGGTAATGGGAATGAATCAAGTCCCAATTTTAGTAAGAGTTAGTGCATAATTTTGATTTTGTAAGCAAAAACAAATGATTACAGTAAAAATCAAAAACACCCTCACATATTTTCTTTTATTCGAGTAATTTTTTTATTTTTTTGAAATTACAAACTCGTTACAATTTTTCGTTTAATACCCAAATGATTGTAAAAAATAAGATTGACGGTGTTTGACAGTATTTTAATATATTAATGGCCAGTTGCACCAAACGCTTTTAAATATTTATTGCTTCGTTAAATTTTAAAATGGCATTTATCGGTTGCACCAACCAATTTTAGTTTCAAAAGGCCGATAAACAAAAGAAGCCAATAAACTAAAATGCCATTTTCTTCCAGTCAAATTTTAAAAACGAGTTTAAACGATAATACCTTTAAAAAAAATATTTCACTTTTGATAGGAAATTTAAAAGTTACAATTAAAAAAAAATTCAACATTAAATAGATCGTTGGATATTAAAAATAAATAAAAACAAAAATGAACAGGTTAAATCCATTATTTTTCTTTTTAATTATTTCCTATTCAAGCCATACAGTAATTCTCTTTAACGAAAAAAAAAAAATGGCGGGGAAAAATTTTTTTTTTCCGCAAGAAAATGTGTGTGGTGAAACAAAAGAGAGTATGGGACTCTTCTTCAGCTATAATACATGTTTCAAAAAAAATAATGACTCACTTCCATTTTAAACCAGCTGATATCTCTCATATTGCTATCTTAAGGTAGAACTAGAATATGCGGAAGCCAACGTACGTGGTCGTACGAAACCGAGCGAAAACAAGAAATTCATATGACGCGCACATAATTGCGTTCTGGAACTTTTCGTTTAGTTTTCGTTAACTTTTGCCGTCGGACGTGAGAGCGCTCACCGACCGCTCTTTCGTACGTGAACTGACAGCTAGCTTCAAAAATCAAAAAAATCAAAAAAATCACTTCCAACCACTCAAGTGCATTATAGCTGACTTATGAATTTGACGTTTTGGAAAGCAACTTTTCTTTCGCTTTTGACACTAGCTTCCGACAGCTACCGCCTATTCTAGTTCTACCTTACTTAAACTAGTGAAACTTTTTCGTTCAGTTCAAAAATTAGCTGACAAAATCCAGGGATGGTGTGCAAACAGCATTTTAGCTAAAAAAATCAGAGAAATACATTGGTGCAACTCAATAAATTTATCAAGCCGATAAATTTTAAAAGAATTTTAGCAAAAACTGGTTTGAGTGGAGTTTGGTGCAACTGGCTATAAGATTATGAATAAGCGGGATTTAAGAAGACGGGATTTTAAAAAACACGGGATTTTAGTAGACGGGATTTAAAAAACTTTTTTTCGGGATTTTTGAAAAACGTGATTTTAAAAACCGGGATTCAGATACGCTCCCAAAATGTTTGTTAATTGTTTTAGATAATTATTCGAGCCAAGAAGGAAGATTGCTGCTGCAATTTAGTGAACAGTTGTTTTTCTTTTTGGAAAGAATAACGAAAGATTGTTTTATGTGTCATTGATAGTCATAGCGAAATATTATATCTTTTGTGAGTTATAAATGTAAGCTAAGAAAACAAAATGGAGGAAAATATTATGTAGGTAAGTATGAAGGTAGTAGAGCCTACGATTCAGTCCGTGTATTCGAAAAACACGGGTACACGGACTCCGTGTAATTATTACACGCAAATAAAAATCCGTTCTCTTAAAACAAGTGTATTTATTTGCTTAATATCCGTGTATCCGGATATTAAGCATACACGGATCTTTATTACACGGATTCTTAATACACGGAATGGTTTTTGATTTTTATCTTTTCAAGGGGTGGGCTTACAAGCTCAAAATTTTGAGGGATAATGGATATAATAGATTTTTATTTTTGGTGATTTTCCAAAAAAAATCGATTTTTAAAGAAAAAATTAAATAATTCTAAATTAAAATCCACTGACAGATTCGACTAACAAGTCGTTGTCGTATTTTTATCAACAAAATCCCATAAATTTGGCCCTCTCCAGTGATGATTGGATTATTTAAAATACACGGATCTTCGGATACACGGATACACGGACACACGGACGCACGGATGCACGGATACACGAAATATACGGATTCAAATCCGGATATTATAAGAACACGTGTACCCGTGTTTTTAAATATCCGTGTAATAGGGAGCTCTAATAGGTAGGTATAAAGGTACCAAATTATAGTTATAGTTACGATTATGATTAAAATATTATTTCCCCGTCATGAAAAAGCATTTAGAATATTTTCCCACCATAAACCCCATATGAATTAACTCCCACTATAATTCCCAACAAACCGATTTTTTCCCACCATTTTGGTTGGAAAAACTACCAATCTGATAACACTTACGGAAATGTATTTTGAAAGGAAAAAATGTTTTAAAATTTGCGAAAAACGTTGTAGAACAAATTTGCCCAAAGAATTATAATTTCGGGTAAGACAAAAATTTTTGCTGGTTTTTAATATTCACAATCCTCCTTTGAACGAATTTTTAATTTTCACACCCAAATATTTATTGATACAGAATTATACGTTCCAGGAAGTTAAAATTTCGGCGAATGCGAGTTTGATTTTACGTTTAAAACTATTTTTCATTGTTTTTCAATTATTTTAACTCATTTTGCTCAAATTTTTCACACTGCTTACAAATATTTTGCAAAAAAAAATTGATAAAAATCGTAAGATGGAATCAATTAAAATATTTTTTAAACTCATAACCACTTAAGTCATTAATCGAGGCAGAAAGTACATATCTAGGCGTGCAATCTAGCATTTCACCTGACGTTAAGAGCTAAAAGCAAGTTCGTTGATTTTAATCGTGTATTATCTAATTTTTAAATACTATATTCTCCAGCCCAACAATTGCGCTATTAACAAAATTAAACAATGACAAACTAATTTCTCCATTGAAAGACTTGCGACTTGAATTGAATGAAAAGAATCGAGTTCCTATTATAACAAAACAACCTTCCGCATATTCTCGATGGACTGCAGTTATAGTCATTGATGTGATTCACTGCTTGGCTATCCCAGTGGCAGATGTAACAAATGGTCTGGTCACTGGGTTTGATTAGACGAATACTAGAAAAATCGAGGAATTGCTGAAATCAGTGGAAAAAAGGATTTTTATTTTATTCTATTTTATTTTATTTTCTTCATTTTTTTTTGTTTTTTTTTTTTTGAAAAGAAAAGATTTATGTACCGCCACATACGGAGGAGAGGACAGACAATGGGTGTGAGTGTGAGTGAGCATGATATGCCGTTAGATTTGTTCCTACAAGATTGCATTTCTTTGCAAAGTGATAAATCACAGATGGGTCGTGGAAATAGAAAGGCGGTGTGGATGGCGGCGCCTTTGGAGGGGATGCGTTTTAGATATCAATATGGAAGATCGATGTTCGACAAACGATTACAGTTAATGGAGGAACATTAAATGGTTTTCTGAAAGGGAATAGGTAGGGTATAATATCGTATTTGCAAAAGTATGTGTACATAGATATATAGCAGACCTATTGGCTTAAGTGAAATTATATTTGCTTTTTATTTGGTTTTATGTAAATTGACAAAATATTATTTTACATTATGCAAATTGAAAATATAGATATAAATGTATGTCTTGTATAACTTCACTCATATTCAATGGAACATTAATTTTTTTTTCTTTTGAAAAAATATCAATACAAAAATATTTTTAAAAACAAAGTTTAAAAGTATTTTTCGCTTAAAGGAAAGATTTATGTATATCACGTTTTTTATGTCTTTCGGCTATTTAAACTTTTAAGCCTAAGTCGCCATAAATAAAGTGGGGGAAATAAACGCACAAAATAAAAAGAGTAGATAAGTTTAATAATAATAAAGGGTTTCAAATTCAATTGTCATTTTAACAAATTACCAACAAAGTTTTTACTGACGACCGCGACGCGGCGCGTAGAACGGATTGATTCATTCTCCTGGTCTTATACTATTTTCAAATGTTATAAAATTTTGTTGGATTTTGTTTCTTTGATGTTGTATTTTTTCAATTATTTCGCGGTATTACATTCATTTAATGGCTTATTGGTTATTGCGTAGGACTACGAAGTAAAGTCTTGAGATTGAATCCTAGTTTCTATCACCACTAAAAAAACAGAAATGTTGTTTTTCACTGGTGCTACCTCTTTCTATAGGAATTAACAGAACCTCCAAAAGTATCCCTATTCATGAAAATGTATTTCTCAAATTGTAGCTATTCGTATTAGGCAGAAAATCGTAGATCCCATTTATTCCTGCTGACAACATGTATACACAGGAGTGGTTGGGAATTGTTAACCTATAGGTTCTCCATAACTTTTGGCACCGCGAAATTTGTATGCATTTTAGTATGAGAGTTATTGTGCCAAAGTGAATTGAAAATAAAATATTTTGTTTTCTTTTTTTCCTCTACACTAAAACCACCGAGAAATCAGGATCAATCTATGAAAGATTGACAAAATCCCATTAAGGAAGTTCACACGCAGAAAAATGAAGGTTAAACTATCGTTTAAGTTAAACAACAAACATTAATAATAAAACCTCCAAACTAACCAGGGGGGTCATTCAGTAACTCGATTATCGTCAGACGATATCGTTTGAGCGATAGTGATATCTTTATTGGCTTCACGTAAGTCGATAATCGTCGAAACGCTATCGTCTCGATTATCATCAGACGATATCGTTTGAGCGATAGTGATATCTTTATTGGCTTCACGTAAGTCGATAATCGTCGAAACGCTATCGTCTCGATTATCATCAGACGATATCGTTTGAGCGATAGTGATATCTTTATTGGCTTCACGTAAGTCGATAATCGTCGAAACGCTATCGTCTCGATTATCGTCAGACGATATCGTTTGAGCGATAGTGATATCTTTATTGGCTTCACGTAAGTCGGTAATCGTCGAAACGCTATCGTCTAAACGATAGCGTTTGGACGATAGCTAAATGGGTATCGTCTTGCATTAATTTTGAAGTTATTAGGTACTGTAGTCCAATGTTTGGAAAATAACCAACTTTTAACTGTCTTTGTGTTATTTTGCTCTCGCATGAAAACAATCCTTACATAAAAAAGGAAGAAAAATAAAATTGATAATAATCGCCCAATAGGTAACCTTTCGGCTATTCCGAAACTCTTCGAATTCTTTGCAATACATTACATTACGTATTTATTAGATTTCCCTATTAAGTACATATTTGAAATTATATTAATTTGTAACAATATCACGAAAATACAACTTACATTTTAAAATGATTTCCCTTTAGTTTCAATCGGCACTAAAAACGAAAAAAAAAAAACACTAAAAATTTATTTTATTGAAAATTATGACAGCCAATTTGATTTTTCAACTACAGTTTGAGGGTTTCTGAGATACATAAAAAGCTCTGGAATTACGAACGATAGACGAGACGAAAGTGACGAGTTACGTGAAGCAAATCATGGACGATCTCGTCGACGATTATCGTTTTGACGATTATCGTTTAGAAAATTACGGAATGACCCCCCAGGTTAAAATAAACGAGTCAACTCGATGAAATAAAATTATTTAAATCTACACACTGATTCGGTTGAAGTGTTTTAAATTTTATTAAACTGCTTCTATGTTAGTTTTCTCGGTTTCAATAACCAATGAAACCAATCTACTCAGAAAAGTGTGAAATTAACTAAATACAATTATTTGATTAAAGCAAGCTATATACTCGTTTATAATAAACGATCTTCAAAATTGCAAATCCTAACCAAGTTTCTCCATTATAATATAACCTTTTTAGGTTTTTATTTTAAACAATTTATTTTAATCGAGCCGACTACATTAGAATTAACATCGCATAAACTCCAAATGCATAGAAGTGGTTTACCCGTATCCAAATTTAATTTCATGAGGAGTAATTAAGAAATTTGTCACAATAATGGTATCGTGAAGTTGTGTTAAAATCAGAATTTAAATTTAATTTAATACTAATAAAATATAAAAAAAAAGTACATAGGCACTTTTCAAAAAATAACTCTTGTAGTAAATTTGATTTTCTGAAATTTTTTGTCCTATAAGAAAATCAACCTGAAGTCTTTGTAAAACGATAATATAAATTTATTTTTCTCCAAATACGCGGGTTACATATGCGGTGCAGGGCCCATAGACAGCTGCTTAAATTGCCCTGTGTGTAACTAGCATTAGATAAGAACTAGAAATTGTACCTACACTTTTCGAATCGACTGAATCCCAACAAAATATTTATCTCAAATCAAGATAATAGTTGAAAAATATAGCAATTGTCACAATGACTTAGCTTATCTGACAGTACATAAGTTGCTTTAGGTTTGACAGATCGACCAGTAAACATTTTGGTTTGATATAGAGTGAACTTGTCGTCGTCGTTCGGTCGGTTCGTTTTTCTTTTTACTCTCGTTGTTACATCTTGTGTTTACGAACATGTCTGAGATAGAAGAAACAAAACATTGGATAATTAATACAGTTTGGCCGGAAATTATAAAAAATGGAAAGCTACAAAAAAATTCCAAAACTTCACAAATAGTGAATGGAAATAATAACGAATCGTTTACTATACTGGATGTATCACTCACTTCTATCGGTTTAGATGAAGCATTCATGCTAACAAAATGTCATAGAATAAAAATAGATTATATGTGCAATGGTGAGAAGCAATCAATCTACCTGATATCTAAGGTAAGAACGAATTCGAACAGATGCTGAACTATTTAATGAAGTTTGTTTATTAGTTTGATTGTTTGGTATAACAAAGGTTACTGTTAACTCTCGGATTAGTCAAAATCCTAAAGATAGCCGTTATTGCTCATTGACATATGGCAGAAGAAAAATTAAATATATTTCTTAACTTCGGACTTTTACGATATGCATGGCGTTTATTTCAGCGTAATCGTACAGCAGCAGAGAGTGTGAGAGTATACACCGCACACAGTCCAGACAACACGTCATATTTATCACCCATTGTGCCAGTGCTGTCGAACACATATTAAAGTTTTTGATACCTTTCTGAAGAAAACCCCAAATTTAAATATTTACGTTGATATAATTTAGGCATATGACACATAATTTAACGGTATTTATTAAAACTTTAAAACCACAACCAAACACTATAACGTATACCTACGATAACCTTAAAAAATTATGGCCTTTTTTTATGACTGGACAACTATATTATTTGTATGCAAGAGGTAAAATAATATCAAATTCCGTTTTAGGTACTCACGACAAATGAGACATTTTATTCCAACTTTCATTAAAGAACCATTATTTTCAAAGGCGTAATTTGGTAATATTCTACCTATGTGTACCTACTGCCTGAAAGTTTCACAATTCACACTCAGTGAATCTAAATTCCTAAACTCCCGCACAAACAAATAACATTTTTAGGGTAGTCATAACAACTATAATGATTGTGCGTTAATTATACAAAAAAAAAATAAATCCTAAAATAAAAAACGAAATGGAAAAGTAGCAAATAACTTAACGACTTTGTTTATCTAAATTCAACATTGTTCGAAGGCAATAGTTTCGTTATCATCGCCATTAAATTTTGTTTAATTCACGTTATCTCTGTTTTCTGACGAGTTTTACGATATGGCTGTGATAAGATCGAATAAATAAATATTGGGACTGGAGAGGTATGAATTAAATAGAGCAACTGCTCAAAGCCACGTTTTTGGCAACAATGCGGTATGCATGCACAATTTTTCAAATATATGTATCTATCTACTATAGCATTTCCATTGCACTTGCTCAGTTTTTTATTTTGAGAACATGTTCGTAGTAGTAGGCAGTAGCCCGTGGCTAAATAATATTAACAAAAATTACAAATAATTTATTCAGTTTCTGATTAATCGGAAGTATCAGAATTATATTCTGAGAGAAATTATCGTCATCACTTTCAATATTATTTGTTACGTGCAATATGTCATCAACTTCCAAAGGGGTTGGGTCTCCAATGAATCCCTTTGTCTTCAAATAGCCATCGATGAACCAACCGCAATTTTCAGGACATATTTTAGCACAATAAGAATCAGTTGCATTTAGCCACATAGAATTCACATATATTGTGCGCAGAACTTTTTGCTGAAGTGATCTCCAGCATGGTGGGATTAAATATGAGTCGTAACTTTGGATCTTTTTCATAAATTTTTCATTTTCTTTTTTATTCGTGTATTTATTTTGAAAAATACGATATCTCGCATCACCTACACTTATGCAATGTTTGATTCCGTACATAAGAGCAGTAAACTCCTGAACAACATACATTTTTTCGTTGTCGAAAATATCGGCTTCATCTTTTAACGATGTAAATTTCAGTCTCATTTTGTGAAAAAATCTTATATGGTCTGCTTTTGCCTTTATTGTGAAAAGCCGCTGTGTAATCGCAGCCTGTAAATGCGTGGAAAGATGTCAAACTTTGACTTAATATGTAACATCGCGGGTTCTGTGCAATTTATGCAATTAACATCTCTTTCAATGTTTTTCTTATCAGCTGAAGCTGCTAACCAAATTTTAGACTTTGGAACCTTATGCAAATTAGCCATCAAAATTATGAGAACGTCAGTATCGGAGGCTTTTACCAAGAATTTAGAACCTGATGGTGCTCGAAATATATGAAACATATTCCGCGTATCCGCTTCTTCGTGTTGACATAATATATAATCAGTTTCTTCACGTGTTACTACATGTTTCACTTCTGCGTGATAAGGAAAGCACTTTTCCTCAACAGTTAAAAAATTTTTCTTGTTTTGGAATATTTTTATTAAATTATCATTCTCCTAGTTCTTCACTTGAAAAGCTACTAAAGCCTCCTTCGATTAAATAGCTTATATCTTGGGTTCTATTGATCGGACCATCAAGATTGAGGTCTTTAAGCCCAGGCAAAAGTACTGGGCACTATTTATTGTTTTCAATATAATATGCTTTTAAGTGGTCATACTCCTGACACAATAATTGGAAAAATGACAATTTTTAACCTCCCAGATCTGGCTGAGAAAAAAACCTACCAGACTTTTGAATTTTATATCATTATACTTGTACCTATTAACACAATTAATCACGTTTATAGGTTATAGTTTCTGTCCCCAAATTTGTTGCCACCTCTCTGAGACTATTAGAATTGTTTTCTTTAACGCTATGAGAAATTTAAAAACATCGATTATTAAAAGTTTGGCAACTCCAAAAATAGACAACAGTTTTAAAAAGAACATAGTAGCATCGTAATGATAGTAAAATTCTCTTTATGTTGCTGTTGATTTAAATGAAAATACCAATTAGGGTAAAAAGGAAAAAAATCAAAAACCAAAAAAATTGATTTAAAAACTATGAATTTTTAAAAAATTCACCTAGCCAAGAAAAAGGCTTAAGTCAAAAATTTTGCACATACGGATCCTTTTATATCAGCTTCTCAGACATATAAAATTTATTTCAATAAAACCTTTCTCTGATTTTATGTGATTTTTTTCTCCAATGTCAATTTTTCATTTTTTGACTTTAAAATGTTTTCATCTCGAGTTTTAGATTTTTAAGAATTTTCTTTTATATGTGTGACTTTCTTGTATTTATAAAATCTATCGACGAAAGAAACAAAAAACTCTATCATTTTTCATTAAGAAAATAGAATCGAGACCTTTCTCTTCTTTTGCCCTAATTTACCCTATTGAAATTCCGATTAAAAAAAAAAACAGTATTTTAAAATTTTTAAATAAAGTTTCCTTTCATATGGTATTTTTTTTTCAGCCATAAAACCAACCATATGGGCTGGGTCACATAATTGAAAAAACCAAAAAAATCGACCTTTAAGGCATGGCAACCCTACGCCTTGACCATATTTCGCCAGGCAACCCTTGCGCAAAATGTTAGTTCATTTATATATGTTTGTATATGTTTCGTTTTTTTTTTTAATAGAATTGTTTAATAGAATTGTTTAACCCACCAGAGTGGGTCAAAAATTCATTATGGACTGTGGACTTATGACTCTGCGCTGAAATTTCACGTTACCAAAACAGATCAATTATTTGATTGGATTGGTAAACCAATAACTTATCTCCAAAGTTTAACAATTTAATAAAGCAAAGCCTAATATGAATTTTTTTTTAAACTTTTTTTAATTGATGACATGCATTATTGAATTGATGACATGCATTATATTTATTACCGTGCTTATTAAGCTAATTAATTAAAGTTTTTTGATAATTTATTCGTTATATTATAAAAAATACTTCTGATAAGTGTTCAAATTAAAATTATGATAAAACACAAATCGATGAAATTGTATATAGGTACTTAGATAAGAAAGGTGTATAAAGCAATAATAAGAACATAATCAGAATTCAGAACATGTCATTAAAATTATGAAAAAATATCAATAAAATTTTTAAATTATTATTGATTAGAAAATTATTTCCATGTAGTGATAAAATTATAAAATTCTGACTCATTGTTTTCGTAAGGTAAAATATTAGAATATACATGGGTGAGTTCCATCAGATAAGATAAATAATTCAGACTGTCAAAACAGGGAGATAATCGAATAGTAGGGGTCCAATCAACCTCAGTTTAAATGGTGTGTGGTGGGGGGGGGGGGGGTGGGGGTGCAATTAAAAAAAAAACAATAGCAGTTTTTAAGATATTATGCAATAGTAATCATGTCTAAAGCAATTAGGAGTTTTTTTTTGCAAAATAAATCTTAAATAAGTCAACAAGCACCGGAATTTTTCTCAAATGTTCAAAGCTTCTTAACTTTTTGAGTTTTGGTGCTGAAAGCATGAAATTTTCAGGGATTGTTCGGGATTCAAATGTTCATAACTTTTGATCTAAGGTGAGTTGTAATAAGTTGTATACCTTTTAAGAAACTGCAAAACTAAGACAAACCTTTTTAAAGCAAAAAATGTTATTGATTGCTAGGATATTTATACAGGGTGCTGTTTCAAACGTTTCAAGAACAAATTAATTTTGACCACCATTTTGAGCTATGGATTTATTTATAGCTATATGGTGGAGATCATTAAAAATATTTCTTTACACAACGTTAGTCTAACTATTAAGCAGTATTAATAAGAAAAAAGGTAAAAATAAAAATCAATTTTGGACAGGGTGATCCAAAAATTAAGTCAAATTAGAAATTTTTTTAAATTAAAAAAAAAATTGTTAAATCAAAAACCATTAGGATTTAGTATTAAAATATAACAGATTATAAAATTTTTTAGAAAATAATTAAAAAAAATATTTTTTAACGCACCCTGTACAATACGATATGAGTTTTCTAAATCATGGTTATATAGTGTTTTTTTGAAAATATTGTTTAAGCAAGAAAAGAACTTTGGGGCAGCTTCTTGGTCATTGAAATGCATTTTTGGTTTAATTAGTCGTAATTTGAAGTCAACACCAAGTCCCTGATCCCTTGCGGTTTTTTACCACTGACGTTTTTTTGAATTTATAAACAAAAAAAATTATAAAAAAAAATATTTCCAAAATTAATTTTCTAACTGAATATTCGGAAATCACATAAAATAACGAACAATCCCTGAAAATTTCTACTTTAAGCACCAAAACTCGAAAAGTTAAGCAGCTTTGAACATTTGAGAAAAATTCCGATTTTCAAAGATTTTCAAGCAAAATTATTGAAAAAAACGCTGGTAGCGACCTCTAACTGGTGTTCGATTTTGAATTTTTTAGTCTTAATTTTCAATCCAAGCTTCATAATTTCGCCCGGTCCCGGTTGAATTTCGAGAAAGGCGTTTTTTTGCATCACCCTACTATACACTGTAGTCCAATATGTTTACAGTTTTTGGGAAAGACTTTTTTTTCAATCCTTGCAGGGTTGCCGCTATCTTGAATTAAAAATTAGTATACGTATTTCTCGAATAACATATCAGTAGTTTTGATTCAATCGAAAAAGCTGCTGGCCTTGCCTTACCTTTTTTTACAAGACGAATGTGCCCTACAAAATTGAACTAATATCTGTTCATATTTTGCTTATTTAATAAGTATAAAAACCAATTTCAATTAATGCGACTGTGCGCTACATAAGGAAACAATATTTGATCAGAAAAAAAATTTATTTGTTTTAAATGTTTTAAATTGTTTCTAACTTGTTAAATATTCAAAACCTGAAACAATATCATGTTTTCAAACACATGGTTTCTATTCGCAAAAAACTAGTTTAGTGGTGGCGGCAACCCTTAAAGAGGTTGATGATTGAAAAATTGGATTTAAGCTTCTTATAAATTCACCATATCACTTTCTAACTACATGATGCGATAAATGAACGGAATAAGGAAAATACTATTCATAAACTTTTTATATTTATCATATTTTTTAATCAATGAAATAGTCTTAGATTACCTATAATTTTACTTCAACATTTTGAGCAACTATAGCTTGAATTTTTCTTTTAGTTTGCAAATATTCTAATTTTTTAACTGTCAACTTATCATTTTAAATTTTTGTTTTCATTTCAGCGAACTCCAACAACATTTACTGCTGAAAACTATGAAGCTGTAAATTTTGAAACTTTGTTCCACAATGAAATTACTGCTTATAATAAAATGATTCCTAGATTGATGGAGTTATCTAATGCAAGTGATAGTGATAACAATTGCCCTATCTACTATTATTCAAGTATAAAAGAAAATGAAGCTTCAATAGTGCTTAGTGATTTTAGGCAAAACGGTTTTCGAATGTCTCCAGACCAAATTAATCTTTCATTAGAACATATTTTACTAGGAGGTAAGTAAAAAAAAATATAAATTTTTCACAATATTATATTCTTACCGTATTTGTAACAATTATATATGTATGTACATGTAACTTTGCCTTAAAAATTAAACTAAACGAATTCATTTTACATATGATTTTAGTGAAACTTATTGGAGGTTTCCATGGAATATGTTACGCCTTTAAGACTCTTGATAGAAAAGAATTTGATGATCTTGTTGCTTTAACAAAAGAAGCTCGTTATTCTAAGCCACAGCCAGAAGAATGGAATGTACTACAACCTGTATTGATTAATCGATTAATAAAAGCTGCAGATAATTTTTATCCAGAAATGCCCGAAGATTTTAAAGAAAAACTCAAACTGAATTTAACTGACCATTTCGAATATTCAAAGATGCGAGTTAAGCCGATCGAGCCATATGCTACAATTTGTCATGGTGATTTCCTGAGAAATAATATAGCATTTGCTTACGAAGACAATGAGGTTAGAAAATAACTATAAAACTATAGAAAACAATATTTCATTAATACGTACATATATATTAAATGAATTTCAGAATCCAACAGTTCCGAAAAAGGCAATGATGTTTGATTTCCAAACATTAAGATACTCTTCACCAATGGTTGACCTAACAACATTTTTAACAATTTCCACTGGAATGGAAGTCAGAGTACCAAACTTCGATAAAATTTTTCAAACTTATCATCAGAAACTTTGTTCGACTTTTGTAGATCTCACACAAAAAGAACTACCAGAGTTCATGTCAAAATCTAATATGTTAAAAGAATATGTGAGGTACCTTCCTTATAGTCTTGCTATCGCTTCATTCTTTCTTCCAAACATGATCGAACCGAATAATATTATGAGCGAATATATGCTTGGGGATAATTTTAATGCAGAATTACTTGAAGCCGGTTTGATGGCTCTTGGTGGAGAACCAGCTGATAAGGAGCTTGCATCTTTACAAAAAGAATTATACGAGTTTGTTGTTAAAGAAAATGTTGATGTTTTTGAAGGATTTTTGTAAACAGTTTTTTTAAATTTGTATTTCATATTGTTTTGTATCATATTGTTTTGTTTAAATTGATTAAAAGAATGGATCATGCCCCAGTTGACTTCAAAATTAAAAAAATGTAAAGAATGTTTCTTTTGTGTGATAAGGTCTACCTATATCCGAAAAAATGTACGTTTTAAGATTTTTTCTCTTTGAAATATGTACATACATAAGTATAGTATTTCTAAATGAATCACCCAGTATTATTACATCTATATAGCCATGTTTTGTTTTCTATGGGTCTGGATCAGGATCCCGTAATACAACAACAACTTGAGAACCTGTTTTCTTTCTGGCTCTATTTTAAAGATTCGAAAATAAGTCCTATATATACTCTGGCGGGTAGGTGGCTTTTCAGTTTTGGAAATGGTAAGGTAGTGAAAATTGTACTGAAAAGAAAAAAATATAAAAAATACTGAATGCATACATGAAAAATAAACAAAAATATAGAGAAAAGAGCATATAACACTGTTGTCATTATAGGATCCGGGTCGTTTTATTTTCAAATTTAATTTTGGCCTTCTACATAAAATGATTGAACTATACATACCTTCTTAATGATAATTGAATTTTTTTTTAAATTACTTTGTATGGACGTTTAAAGTTGTAAAATCAGTTATTATTTTACAGTCAATATAAAGCGGATGGGAAAATGATTAATTCATTAATTTTTTTGGCGTCCTCATCGCAATCGCATGCACCATACATAGTTCAATAGTTCCTCATCCAAAATAATTCTGTTCGATTTCAACAAGAAAATATTTGCACGACTGGGTCGCAAGAACTTGCTCTTATGTGCGATCACACTGTGTTTTTAAAGTTTTAATATTTCAAAAACTATATTTATCTTATAAAAGAAATACTTTAGTTATGGGAGCCTATATATTGTATACTACCTGTTTAAAATGTAGTTAAGTTTAAGTCTTGGGGTCTAGGGTTACCAGCTCTAAAATCAGCAAAGCCTGACAGTAAACAAAGAAAAGCCTGATTTTTGAGAAAAAAGCCTGACACATAAAAAAATTTTGTTTTCATTTTTGAAACTTCATTTTTATAAAAAAAAATTAAATGAAAGCGTCAAAAACCACAAGGGATCTGGGACTTGGTGTTGACTGTTGACTTACGTCTAGTTTAACCTAAAACGCATTTCAATGACCAAGAACCCGCCCCAAGGTTAATTTCTTGCTTAATCTTTTTTAAACTATATTAAAAAAAAACTTATATCGTATTTTACAGAGTGCGTCAAAATGCATTTTTTTTTTAAATTATTTTCTTTAGAATTCCCTACCTGTAATATTTTAATAATAAATCCTAACGGTTTTGGAGTTAACACAATTTTTTTTAAATTCAGAAAATCCTCTATTTTGATTTAATTTTTGGGTCACCCTGTCCAAAATTGATTTTTATTTTTTGCTATCTTTTTTTTATTAATTTTGCTGAATATAGTTAGACTAACATTTTATAAAAAAAATATTCTTCATGACCTACAAAATGTTACAAATAATGGTGTTCAAAATGAATTTGTACTTGAAACGTTTCAAATAACACACTGTATAAATATTCTACTACTCAATAACATTTTTGCTTTTAAAAGCTTGTCCTAGTTTTGCAGTTTCTTAAAAGGTATACAACTTATCAAAAGTTATGACCATTTTAATCGAATAAAAAAAATAAAAAATTGCCCATTTCATTTAATAAATAAATACAAAAAGTTCAAAAAAAGCAAAGTATTTCCTTTTATTTTAAAAATTATGATTTATTTGAATTTGTTTTAGAATCATTTTTGATTGAATTTAAATATTCATAACTTTTGATGTTAGGTGAGTTGTGATAAGTTGTATACCTTTTAAGAAATTGCAAAACTAAGACAAACTTTCAAAAGCAAAAAATGTTATTGAATAGCAGGATATTTACATAAAAATTTTACATAAAAATACGAACAATCCCTGAAAAATTCAAGCCTTTACCAAAACTCGAAAAGTTATGCAGCTTTTGACACTTGACAAAAATTACGATTTTTAACGACTTTCAAGCAAAATTATTGAAAAAGCGCTGGTAGCGAGCTCTAAATGGTGTTTGATTTTGAATTTTTCGGTTTTAATTTTTTGGTTTCAATCTAAGCTTCATAATTTCGCCCGGTCCCGGTTGAATTTCGAGAGAGGTGTTTTTTTTTAATTACCCTATTGCACAAGCCTTTGTCCCTTTCTAAAAAGTGAAAACTAAATGAAAAAAATTAATGTGTTTAATTTCGATTTGAAAGCATTCAGTAAACGTTTTTCTTCTAACGATTATATTTTGTGCGATAATAAATAAAAAAGCCTGACAAAGGACGAAACCTGGCCAAAGCCTGATTGGACATTAAAAGCTTGACGCGTCAGGCGAAATCTTGACGGATGGTAAGCCTACTTGGGGATTAGTTTTTCTATTATTTTACTAACAACAGAAATGTTTTTCATGGGTTACTGCCTCTTGCGAGGAATTGACAAATTTTCTGAGAGTATCTATCTCTTAGCATGAAAAAGTGATTCTCCCCTTAGCTGTTTATATTCGGCTGAAAATTGTAGGTTTCTCTCAATTACTGCAACATTATCTCTCAATCTTGAAACATGAAATATGATTTTTTTTTTTTTCTCTACAGGTGGAAATCTTTAAAAGACACTTGGTAATATTCGGTACCAAGATAGTGTAGGACCAATCTATGAAAGATCGACAAAAGATTTTTATTTCTAAAATACAAAATCCCATTGGGGGAAGTTTAAAGTTTTAATACTTTCCCATCGCATTTAGACCATCAGCTCATGAGGCTTGGTTCTTCTTAGTCTTCGAATATTGTCACGTTCATTTAATACAGTCTCCATCTCGGAGTTACAATGACTATGCAGTCGCTGATTATGTGATACAGCGTATTTTCTAACCACTTCTGTAACCATTTCTATTTGTAGATCACGATGCAGGTCGCTATTTCTTATATACCAAGGGGCATTTATTATTCCACGAAGGACTTTGTTTTGGAATTTTTGGATGGTTTCAGCATTTATTTTCTTTGTACAACCCCACAGTTGGATGCCATAAGTTCAAACGGGTTTTATAGTACTTGGTTGTAAAGCATTATTTTGTTCTGGATAGAAAATCAGATTCATTCATACATTTTTCTATATTTTAGGTTAAGTTCCTCTTTTTTCTTTTTAATGTGTTCTTTCCACTTTAGCTTGGCGTCCAAAGTCATTCCAAGGTATTTGGCAGTATTGGCGTAAGGTACAGCTTTACTGTTAATAATAATTGGAACATTAATAATCTTTTTGTTGGTAAAGTTTATATGAGTTGATTTTGTTTCATTTACTTTTATACGCCATTGTTGCGTCCAATCTCTTACTTTATCAGTTGCATTTTGAAATTTTTCTGTAGCCTTCACAACGCATTTATCAGGCACTTAAATGGCAGTATCATCTGCAAATATGGCCATGATAGCATTATTGTCCACTGGAATATCCCTAGTATATAACAAATAGAGTGTTGGTCCTAGGACACTTCCTTGTGGTACACCGTCTTTAATTTTATTAAGTTCCGAATACTCTTGCTCGTACCTTACTCTAAGGAGTCGGTTGGTAACATAGAATTTCAGTATTTCGTAGAACTGCCTTGGGAGATCTCTATGCAGTTTGAACTCAAGTCCCAAATGCCAAACCTTGTCAAAGGCTTGAGCAACATCTAGAAATAGTGTGGAACATACTTTTTTTTCTTCAAGTGCCTTTTCAACAACATCCGTAATTCGATGCTTTTGGTTTATCGTCGAATGTTTGTTTCTGAATCCAAACTGATGGTTTGGGATTAGCTTTCTTTCTTCTATTACTTTGCTAAGCCTTTTCAGGAGCAGTTTTTGGAAAACTTTTGCCATTATTGGTATAAGAGATATTGAAATATGGTGTCAAAAAAAAAAAATTCAAAATTTCCTAAAACATGGATAATTTTCGTTGGGTCTTTCTTTTTTACCTCAGACAAATCAGAGCATATACGTAAGTCGTGTTTCTTTTTTCCATCGGAACTAGCTCGGAGCATGCTCTGTATGACTGAACAAATGGAGCAAAACGCTGCGCGAAGCCAACTTCATACAATTTGTATGTAAATTGACGGATTACTAAGGATATGACAGTTCAGTGCTCAAGTGTGTTTCATAATTAAATCTCAGGGCTCTGATCATATACCCCTTTATTACGGTTGGCGAATCGAACATTCCAAGTGAGATGTTTGCATTAGCGAACTAACGAATGACGTTCAAATCAATGAACTTTCGACAACCACATTCCACAATAGAGTGAGATCAAACTTAAAATTTTTTTTTTGACAATTAAGGCGAATCAAAGGTTCTCAATTCGGCAATTTTAATACTGATTTCTTACACTCACACGTTTCTTCGTTCGACTCGCCAGCAGTAATAGGGGGTATAATCTCCTCAGAGCTTTGCTCTGATCGCTCAGCCTATGCTCAGAGACAAAAAATAAAAACGTCATTTGATTACCTTTGGCCGGAGTGTAAAATTTATTTTCAATCGGACTTGACCCTGACTTTTAGAAATTTTACAATTTTTCAATTTTTAACTTTCAAGAATTTATATCTCGCTTTTTATAGATTTTTTTTAAATCAGTTAAGTTGTGGAATTTTAAATATCTTTCGATAAAAAAATAAATAAATACTCAACAACTTTCTGTTTAGAAGTTAGTTTTTGGACCCTTGACCAGTTAATCTATTTTAATCAAATTTCAAAAAATCCCTTCTTTGTGAGCTGTATTATAGGGGGCCCCCAAAATTGAGGGACCCTACTCCTAGGCCCTGGCCCATCTGGCCCATGCCTAAAGACGCCTATGCCAATAACGCGCACACGCATGAAAGGTTAGGAGTCACTAGGCCCTGGTTCTACATGAGCTATCGAGCCATCCAATTTATTTATTTTTATTATTTTGCTAAGCCTCTTCAGGAGCATTTTTTCGAAAATGTTTGTCATAATATGGTATAAGCGATATTTGCCTCCAAGGAATTAAATCTGTTGGTCGCTTACCTCACTTTTAGGAGTAACAATGACTTCTGTAAATTTTCCAATAATTTGGCACATAAAGGAGCTTGTAAAGTAGTGGGTAATTATATATTGGAGTTTTTTGAAGGATAAAGTTAGCATTTCTTTCAAAACCTGAGCATATCATACTTGGGTACTTTATTGTTTGATAATATAGTATGTTAGCACATGTTTTTTACTTAGTTTAGCGTGACGATTGGAAATGTATGTATGTATATAAATAAATAAATCAACGGCTTTTTAACTTCAATTTAAAAAAAAAAAGATACTTTAATCTTGAGGCACAATAGCAGGCACAATTGCGATCCAATTGAACTTAGGTATAGGTAAATACAACCACACGTCCACTTTCCTATTTCCAGCAATATAATTTCATATAAGTTAAAGGAAAGTAAATATACCAATTTTTTTTTGGAAAATGGTAAAAATGTAACTTTGAAAATTCTTCACTCGAGAATGATTGCCAATAACAAAATGAAAATTGCTTTTACATTATTTAATTTTTAATATCAAAAAAAAAACTTCAGATCAATATTTCATTGTATCTACCCACCTATATATGTATATTGAGTTGAAGTGTAATACATTATTAAATTTTATTTCCCTATCTAAAAAAAAAAGACCAAGACCAAGAAGATAAACTTGAGTTCTATTGTTATCATCAAAATCGCTTTTAAATTTTATTGTAAATGCTTTTTACAAAAAGTAAATCTATATGTTCCGCTTTATTGGCCACAATTTTGTTGATATATGTATAATGTATATGCATACCTATCTATCAAGATCTCGTGTGTATTATGTGTGTTTGCAAAACGCCTTATTGAATACCATTATTCCAAAAGATTGCTTATAGAATACGAATTTATATCATTGGTCCCTCCAACAACTCAAATTGATACATTTTAATAAAAAATAAAGTTCCCTCCCGACGTAGGTACAAAGCTATATATTGTGTGTGTGAGAAAAAAAAAATGAGGAAGGCTTTTAAAATTCTAAATAAATAATAAACATGCACCCTTTTCCCTGGAAGAAAAAAAAAAAAAAAGGAAACGAACAAAAATTCCTCTAAATTCATTCGTATATATATAAAAAAAAGTATACACTTCTGGGCATCACGCACAACATATTCACACATTCCCTCATCCCGAACTCCTGACATCGCGCCGCGCCGCCCCGCCCGCAGCACCACTATACCACCAGCTTTACGGGATGCCGTCAACAAAAGTATTTTCTAATGTTATTTCATTAGAATCCCTATTCGATTCCGATCGCTCACCACTTCACCAGGCATTCACCGCGTCAGTCAAGTTGAAGGCTATAAATTGGTTGTATAGGGTTGTAGAAATACATTCTGGATCAATAATTAATTCAAGTCGCATTTAAAAAAAAACACAAAATTGTTTTGCAATTTTGCAACGTATAAGCAGGAAATAGGTTAATATATGGGAAATAGGTTTAGAAACATAAGGTCTTAAAAATCTCATCAAAATAAGAAATATATGAACAGTTATCATCGAAAAATTTCTCAGTTAAATACATTTGGTGGCAAGATAGCTTGAAAAGAACCATGTCACAGTGATTTTATACAATTCTCAACCATTCCTGTGTGTCATTGTGTGTTATTCGCAGGAATAAATAGGACTTATAATTTTTTTAGCCGAATCCGAACGGCTAATGTGAGAGACATTTTTTTATGAATAGAGGTACTTGTGATGTATTTACTTATCTTATTTACCTTTCGCATAACGTGAACATCACGCCATTTAACTGTCGAGTTTACATAAATCATTATCCATGTACGGGTTATAGATTATCGAATGTCAGCTCTTGGTCGTCACTCAAGTTAAAGTCGTCTCCCAGTTAAGAAGCACTTTTTTATACTTATAAGTTATAATATAACCAATGAATTAATAAACTCTATACTTGTTCTAAAATACTAAAAGGGTCTGTGTTTAATTTGTTCTTGATACAGAACAGTACTCTTTGAGGATTTGTCAATTTCTCTCAAGAGATAGTACCCGTGAAAAAAACATTTCTGATTTTAGGTGAAAGAGGCTGAGAATCGATCCTATACTGGACTCACCAATTTGTATTGGTACATACATACATATAAAAATACATATAAAAGTTTGACTATAGGTACTTTATTCAGCGTTCTTTAAAAATTAATTTGCATTTTAATTATACCTAGAAATCACGTGTCAAGAAAAAAATTAAATAAATATAAAAGAAGTTCGCGTGATAGTGGGCGGATGAAAAACTGTTTACAATTGTTTTTTATAGACCTTGACCTGATACATAAATACGTTCAAAATTTTAAAATTTAATGTTACATTAGCTTTTTTACCTACCTTTTAATTTTCGTTTTCAACACTCTAGAAGAAGACAGAGCACCGTAACCTTCGGGGCTCTCGCTGGGACTCCAGGACTCATTTTTTGAAATTTGACTGGTTTTAAAAGATTGGGCTCTTTTTTGTAAACACATTAAAAAAATATATAATTGAATACTTTGGTAACGAATTCGTTCAACCTTTTTCTTAAAACGTCATTCTTACCGTTCCTTTTCAAATTTTATTTTCATTGTCCATTTCTGTGATCTGTCATGTGTTCAGCAGCGTTATACTACGTTTTTAGAGACCGCTAAACTGAGATCTAATTTAATAAATCCTCTTCATATTTCAAAGATTTACCTTCCAATTTAATCTTCAATTCTAGCTAGTAGATTAGAAATTAATTTTGTTAAATCTTCATAGGGTGAATAGTTTTACAAATCTAACACACCTATTTCCCTATTGCACCGAGATTCGAGAATAGAGAGAACATTTTCGAGAGTCCGTTTTATTTATCGTTTGATATAAATCAAACTATCTATATCACTTCCACTTTAAATTTACAAGGCGGATAAATTGGAAGTATTTCTTCAAAAAAAAAAAAAATCCGAAAATAAAGTCAAAAATAATTTTTCTATTCTTTTACTAGTTTTTTAACAGAAATACTACCAATTTGTCAGTATTATGTAAATCTAGCAAATGTACTAACTCACTGCACTGACTATATGAATTAGGTTCTTAGGGCCAGTTTCACAGTGCACACTTTTTTTAAAAATAAGTGGTACTTAATTTTCCTATTTTCGTGCTTTAGCCGCAGTTTTACTGTCTGAGTAAGTGGAACTTAAGTGGCCAACATGGGAGACTTAAGTGTCACTTATTCCGATAAGGTTACACTGTGAAATTGTGCATTAGATTTCCATATTTGGCACGTAAGTGACACTTAATCTAATGTGAAACTGGGCCTTAATATGTTTTTTTTTTAAGTTAATTTTTTTATAAGAAATGGTTTTTTTAAATTTTTTATTTTGCATAAAAATAAAGCCTTAATATGTTAATAAAGTTGAAAACTATAAGCTTCTCTCAATTATAGAGTGTATTATTATTGGTGTTTTGTTTGACCTTCTTCAGGAAAATAAAAAAAATTATAAAATATGAGAGCATGAACGAATTACAAAATAATAAATTTAACGCCAATTTGGAACCATTTTTTCTCGGACAAAATAGAATTCCATGACAATGATCGCCATTTTATTTTTATAAACAAAATTCTTTTCATTGGATGGCTCAGATAATTTGACGTTTCCAAACAAAGTATGAATAGAAAAATTATAGAAAGTGCCGATGATAAAACTTTTACCGGACCTAGAATTAAGTCCCGGATATTATTTGTACTTAGCTAAGTCCAAATGGACTTAAGTTGTTGTTGTATTTAGATCCGAAGTCGTTGTTTTTGTCCAATTCTACGTGCACGGAAAAAACTCTTAGATCAGATCAAGAAAAATAAGCTACAAATCACGTTTTGTGATTGGCTTGGCTTCGAAATTAGTAAATTACGACTTTTTGTTTGCAATTTCATAAAATGAGCGAATTGAAGATATTGACCCTCAAAAATAATATTTCACCACTTTTGAGTATCAATTATCCGATGGAGGAAAAAAAAATATTGCCGGTTTTGATACTTATTTATCTTTAAATTGCAACTTTTGAGTCGTAATTTGAAACTGTTTTTTCGGCAATTTGCAGCTTTTAAAGATTAATCTACTTTCCATTTTCAAGCAATCCTGTCGAGATTCAAGAACAATTTTTCATTGAGATAACAATCTTCGTCAGTGATTTACAACTTAAACCTATGGATTTGCTGCAAATGAAAAACTGCAAATTAAGTGAAAATAATTTCCGACTTAGCTACAAAGTCTGATGAGGTAGTGAAATTGCAAAATACATACCTCAATTTATAAGTTCGAGTGACCTTAACTCCAAAGATTGTGTTTTGGCCTGGTACGACTGTTAGGCTCATCAGTCAGATGCTGTCGTACCCTACTAAGACGCGAATTATGGTCAATGCTTACCGATTCTTATAAAACTCTCAGCATGAATGCACTGTGAATTCTATATTTCTAAGAGAATTTGATTAAACTCAGACACTTAGAAAAAAAATAGTAGCCCGTGGTCTGGTTTTAGCATCGAGAGCATGCAAATCACCATATAAAAGTTCAAATTATTCCCCTGAAGATAGTAGATTGCGACTAAAAAGTTGTAATTTACTGTTTTGTTTTGATCTTAAATCAGCAAATAGGTATTTCATAAATTACGATCGTGTGGGCTCAATATTTATGTATCGTTATTACATTTTATTGGTTTGAGCATTGAGAAAATGAAAATCACCATATACATTTCGCAAAACAAGATAAATAATTTATAAAATTAAATTATTCCCCAGAAGTAGTAGATTGCGACTCAAAAGTTGTAATATGCTTTGAAGTCAACAAGCTCGAATAATGAATGACTTTTGATAATAAATACCAAATTATAAAATTTTGTATTTTACAAAGATTTGAATGCTAAATTACAATTTTTTCAATCATTTTTAAGTAAAAGCGTCTTGATTTACTAAAAAAAAAAGAGTTTCGTAAATTACAACCTAAAATTTCGCAATTAGTGATTTTTCAATTCTTTCCGTGTGGACTTACAAAAAAACAAGCATAATTTTAAAAAATTTATATTTTCAAACAAGCATATGTAGTTAGGTATAATAAATTAGGTAAAAATGGTAGGTAAATAAGCAAAAAATTTGTCTTTAATTTCCTAAAAAAACAACTTATGTAAAAGATTTGAGCTCAAAATAAAAAATCTTCCGAAATTCGTGAAAAAAATGAATCCATGCAAAGAAAATTTTATAAATCCCACGAATAGATATAATAAAATTTACTTATATAATATGTATGTATATAGCGTAAGCTAACCATAAAGTTGATATAGAAACACTTGATCGTCCACCGATAATTTTTAAATTAAGTTTTTGGAATTAACAGTGGAAAAAAATCCATTACAAAATACTGGTTTTGTTTTTTAAAAACATTCCCCATTTTTGCAGTTTCTGAAAAGGTATAATATGCAACTTAACATAAATAATTTTAGATCAGAAGTTATAATAATTATTTTAATATAATTTGACCTATAAATTATTGTTTTATTGTAATAAATTTATAACTTTGAATTTTGTTTTATGGAGTTTTGGATCGAAAACGATTGATTATTGCTGCATAGCTAGCGCAGCACAAGTCTGAATAAAACGAAAGCTCACTCTATACGTTCATTTCAATAATTGAAAGCTCTATCGCCAGCACAGCCATCTTTATTTTTACTGACTTCTTTTTCGCCAGCAATCAAATTGTTTTTGTTTTCCAAGGGAAATTTTGCTGCGCTGGCTATGCAGCAATGAATAAAACACACCTTATGTTATCTTCCAGTGTTCAAAATTTAAATTCTTGTTATTTACTAAGTTTTCATAAATTTTGACCACTGAAGAAAATGAGAATTTTCAACGAAACATTATTAAAAATCTTATTCTCCTTAAAGAAATCACTTAAATTCAATAAGTATAAATGTTTACAAATAACAACTCCTATACCTAGAAATATTAGTTGTTTCGTTTTCGATTTCTGGAAATAGGTTCATCTGGTTATGATAAAATTTTTAAAACATTTTAACAATTTTTCGTACACAAATAAATTTTTTTTTTTTTAGATTTTCAAAAATATTTAGCTTTAATTTCTTCTTTTTTTTTATTTGCAACCAAGAAGTTTTTTTTTATCATTATCTACCGAATTAAAAAAAAAAATATTCCGAAAACTACAAATAAGGGATACCTGGGAGACAACTGTTCAAAAAATCGTTAAGAAAAATCTTAATTATATTCACCTTAGAGCTGCTTTTTTAACAATGACGCTAACGTTAATCCTCAGAATAGTCCGAAGTGCGAGATAAAATGGGAGATACCTATATGTATTAGGTAAAAATACATATTTCTCACAAATTTTCTTTTCAAGTGCATCTAATAATATTGCATTTTTACCAAAATGTTCCATAAAATGAGTTTTGGATTCAAAAAAAATGTAATCAAAATAATTTTTTTTAATTTATGTTATAGGTATTTAAAAAATAGGCAGATATTTTTTTTTGTAATAGAATTTTTACTCCACATTAATAATTAATAATAATCACCGAACACGTATCAATTTTTGTTTCTAAATTTTTGTTTTAAAACCCAATCAAATTTTTTTTAAATTTTTTCCTCACAAATTAAAATTTGTTAAAGAAATCCCAGATGGTGTCAAAAAAATTTTAAAAGTTCTTTAATCAAACTACATTATGTTGATTTTTAACAATTTTTCATTTTGGTGAGTAATTTCTAGTCGTTCGTGTTTTTTTGGAAATCCAATACAAACTTCTTTTTAAAATTATAATAAGCAATCTTATTTCTAATTAAAAAGACTTAAACATATTACGCGAAATCGGAAAAGCCGTTAAAGAGAATGTTGAAAATCAAAAAAGGGTATATTTAAGGTGTTTTCAGTTAAAAAAGGTTTTTGGTAAAAAATCAGCTAAATAAATTAATAAATTCAAATTTGAATACAGACACACGGAATTCAGGGACCTGCTTTTGTGTGCTCTCTTTCATGTGTCATTCAAATTTCGAGTTTTATTTTTTGTAACAAAATAAGAAGAATAAAGAGGGAATTGGGGAAGCATTTGTCCACGGTGCAATTTAGATGATCATTAATTACAGAAATAAACAATTCTGATTGAAATATTTTTAAACTTTAAATTCGTATATTACGTACCTAACCTTTAACTTATACCCTGCAGAGTGTTGCAAAGTTGTTACATAATTCTGTAAGACGTAATGCACCAAAAGTTTTTCTTGGAAATTCTTTCTTTTGAATATCTATCCAAAATCTAAAATCTATCTTAAATCCAAAGTTCAGAAAATTAAATTCTAATAAAACTAAATTCTGTTATCAACATTTTGTATTCCAAAATTTTGTGTGTTTTCCTAATAATGTAGGTACCTATAGGTGAATTTATATGTATTTCAAAACCCTGCCAATGAAAAACTAAAGTTGTTTTGATAATGAACAAAAAGTGCGCAATTTTCTTGCAATTGAGATCAGAATGGATTAGGATGGCTGTTGTTTTCTAAGGGAAATTCTTTTCTTAATAATAGAATTAATATAGTTATTTATTTTTATTTAATTTAAAAAATTTTAAAAATTAAAAATAAATAAAATTCACTTTATATAGAACTTTTCGATTGAATTTTTCATAAGAGCTCAATTAAATAATCCGGAGTGTATGGGTATTGGTAGCTTGAGAGGCTTTAGATGTGAGAAGGCACAGAGATGAGATCCTGACAAATTCTCACCAATGTTTGCTGTTATAAATTTCATATGTGCGCGAATTAAATATTCATCATCCTGAAAGGATGAGATATTGAATTTTTCTGTCTGCGAATTTACATTCGAATAAGGCGTTAGGTATGTATGAGAGGAGGGTGGCTGACTCAAGCTTAAGGAAGCTGCAAGTATAGTAAATATAATATGTACGTCCACCATCGCCATCCGCATATCTTACATGGGAATACTCGTTGATTTTTTCTTTTTTGTTATTTCTTCGTTGTCCTTATACCTATACCTGCTTTTTTTTTTACTTATATACATACCATCAGCTGAAATGAACGTGTACGAGCATATGACGTGGAATTAAACCAACCGCCATCCAGGAGGTATAGCTATATATACTCCACGGCGTGCGCGATTTTATATACTGCTCCCCGAACAGCCGTTACCTCCGCAAAAATCAAGAAGCTATGCGATGCTCTGGCATGCATCTATCTTCATTTTATTCATATAAATAATTGAATTTGAATTTTTTGCCTTTCGCTCTTAATATATGAAATTGTTTTCGTTGTTTTGCATTGCTATTTGTACACATATCTGAAGATATTTTAAGGTCACACGGGTCACCCTTATTTGGAATAAAATGAATGACAGACAAGAGTATAAGGCGAACTCTTCTTATTTTATTTTTGGTGGCGAACACTAATTTTGTGAGGCAACATTTTTCAATCAATTTTCAAGGGTTCTTTTTTTGGGGGTCTTATAGATAACTTTTGTGGTCTAGATAATTAAGGGAATCTTTATTAGCTTGGCAGCAAAAATGTATAGGTAGGTATCTACCAACAAAAACAAAGCCCGGTCAAACCATTTATCACGACAATCCGGATGGAGACGATGGCATCCAGAACGACGACGAAGACGACGACGACGATCCACCAAGCGAAAGTGTTTATCGTACAACTGATATCAATCCTTGTTATACCAGAGCCCCATAGAAAACATCACGCAGAATATTAATGATGTCCTAGCTTTTGGCAGCAAAACAAAAAGGCACTAGATGGAATGTGCAATCAACCCTCCCCGGGGACGGGTGACGCGGTGATGGTGATGGTGGAGAGCGTTCTATATCAGCGAGCGTATTATCACACCAGGGCAACGACTAATGACTGAGGACAGGCAAAAAAAAACCAAGCAAATTTTAAGGACATGAGCATTTCTGCTTTCGTATATTCGTATCTAACACCTCTACAACAAAACAAGCACGGTTCTATATAATGGATGCACAACCATAGAAAAAAAAGGCCAAATAACCCAATAGAAGAACCCTGTTCACAGTTCCGAACGATCCAATTAATCTCTTTAATTGCTAACAAATTTTCACACACCCGAGTCATTAATAACTCACAAGACTCCTTCAGCCCTTATACTTCGCGCCATGATGATGGCCACGGCAACGGGGGGGGGGGGGGCACCCCATATCTTCGTATGCCACCACCAAACTGGACGTTCAGACAATCAGCTTTCGAAGATTTATTCTCAGAGTATACATAGAGATAAACGGAAAGTGGTGCGGTGCCTCAATGTGGATGTTTGTTCTTCTTTTCGTGGCGATGAATAAACATCCAGAGACAAGATGGAGACGATGGAGTAGGTAACTATTGGAAAAATTGACAATAGACGATAGCTTATCTGGACACAACCCAAAATCAGTTTTAAGCAAACAATACAAAGTTTATTTTTCTTTTTTATTTTTTTTTATAAATAGTCTAGTGATGCATTGTTTTTAAGTTTTGCATTAAAAAAAAATAAAAAAAACATTTCTTCAAAATAATGTTTTGATGTCACATCATTTTTATAAAATACCTACGTTTTTTTGTACATTAGGAAAAGGTTTTGTTTGGTGGGCTGCCTTTTTAAATTAGTTAAGTTTTACTAGTTGGATACTAATAGCTAACTATTTTTTCTTATTAACTTAAAAATTAAATAATTATGGTAAGATTGTAGGTAAAATAATAAGGAAACGAGGAGTGCGTGAAGTTAGCCCCCCTTTTTTGGAATTTGCTATTTTTGAAAGTTGTTCCCGATTTGTTCCGCATTGTTCCAAGTTTTTTTTTGAAAAATATTCAAAAATGGGGGTTTTAGAGCCAAAAAAACCGTTTTTGACCTAGCCCCCTTTTTTCGAAAATCAAATTTTTAAAAGTTGTTCCAGATTGTTCTAGTTGTTCTGAACATTGTTCCAAGTTTTTGGACCCCTATGTTTAAAATTTCAAAAGTTATGGGCAAAATTCGAAAAAATTCTAGCCCTCCATTTTTCGAAATTTTTAATTTTGAAATTTTTTTCGGATTTCAAAAAGTGTTCTAACCATTGTTCCAAAACCTCAAAATTGTAGGACGTGTATTTTTAAAGATAAAACCTTCAGAACATTTTTTCAAAAATCCATAAAAACGGCTCTCTAATACTTTATTTTTTTTTTTAATGCATTGACTTTTGAAATCTAATGGTAAATGCATGTATTGAAAAAAAGTTCTGACCTTACATTCTTACTATCAGCTTAAAAACTAACTTTAAAAAAACATCTCCGATTTTTTTAACTTTTCAAAAACACCCCTGCCCCCCCTTTTACAAAAATCTAAAATTTGTCCCAAGTGCAGAATCCCTCAAATCCAATTGTTCCAAAGAATCATCAAAAAATATTGTAAACTGAAGATTTTAAGCCCAAAAAACACTTTAAATGAAAATATCTTATTATCTTTGCTCCAAAATTCAAAAATTAGTTCCACGTTGTTCTAGGGCTCTTCTAAATTGTTCCAGACTTTCGTTTCTTAAAATTGATTTTTAGTATGAAAAATTTCAATAAAATGCATTTTAAACGAAAATTTGGAACAATTGGATTTGAGGGACTCTGCACTTGGAACAATTTAAGATTTTGGATTTTTGGAAAAGGGGGGCAGGGGTGTTTTTGAAAAGTTAAAAAAATTGGAGATGTTTTTTTAAAGTTAGTTTTTAAGCTGATAGTAAGAATATAAGATCAGAAATTTTTTCAATACATGCATTTATCATAAGGTTTCAAAAGTCAATGCATTAAAAAAAAAATTAAATATAAGAGAGCCGTTTTTTTGGATTTTCGAAAAAATGTTCAGAAGGTTTTATCATTAAAAATACACGTCCTACAATTTTGAGGTTTTGGAACAATGGTTAGAACACTTTTTGAAATCCGAAAAAAATTTCAAAATTAAAAATTTCGAAAAAAGGAGGGCTAGAATTTTTTCGAATTTTGCCCATAACTTTTGAAATTTTGAACATAGGGGTCCAAAAACTTGGAACAATGTTCAGAACAACTAGAACAATCTGGAACAACTTTTAAAAATTTGATTTTCGAAAAAAGGGGGCTAGGTCAAAAACGGTTTTTTGGCTCTAAAACCCCCATTTTTGAATATTTTTCAAAAAAAAACTTGGAACAATGCGGAACAAATCGGGAACAACCTGGAACAACTTTCAAAAATAGCACATTCCAAAAAGGGGGGCTAACTTCACGCACTCGGAAACGAGAGTAAACTTAAAAAAAAATTATGAAATACAATCTATTTCTGAACATTTATTGTTCTAAGTCAAATCTGAAACTTGTTCAACTGAAACAGTTGCAGATCCAGGAATTAGTCATGGAGGGGGGTCCAACTTCAAATAGAAAACTTAAAAATTAATAAAACTTGCTTGGGCTTTGTGCTACATTATCTATGTGCGTGAAGTGAGCACCGCCATTTTCGATGTTCAAAAAACAAAAGTTGTGCTATATTGTTCTCAACTTGGGCATCGAAATTATGTCAATCTTAATATTGCTCAATTCACGTTAAAAATTGGTTGGTCGGAGAAGTTGCAATTATGCGGTTTTTCTAATTTGTTGCTACATGGCAGTATCAAATTGAGCTTGAAACACCGCAACTATAATTTTTTGAGAAATCATAATTTTGAAAAAAAATTCATGCGTAAAATTTGAAAATTTGCCAATTTAAAAAAAATATTTACTGCACATGGCAGCACAAGTTGAGCATAACTTTTTTTTTTTTAAATCGGAAATGGGGGTGCTATAACTTCAGACCTCTATATTGGCAATTTCTTTAGCAGTTAATAAATTTTGTCTACCCATTAAAACGTTTCAAATGGAAAAAACCACAAAACATAACTGTTTCATCACTTCTTGATAACTTTTCGATACCTATACGCTGACAAATTATATGTATGCTTACAATATGTGGTAATAAAATCATTTGAGGCTTTTTAAATGTCACAAATAAAATTATCATTTTAGTAACTGGTAACAAAGTAATTGTTTGAAAAAAAAAAATATTTTGATCCAACTTGATATTGCGTTTTTTTGTATGCAAAAAAATTTGCATTTTTTTTAAGCAAAAATGTTTGAATAAAATTTGCATATTTTTAATGCCAGAAATCTTCGAATAAAATTTGCATTTTTTTAATGAAAAAAATGTTCGAAGAAAATTTTTCTTTTTTTTTCTAATGTAACAATTATTCGAAAAAAAATCGTTTTTTAATGCAACTAATTTTTGAACTAAATTGCATTTTTTAAACAAAATATGTACATTCAGCTTGCATTAAAAATTTTTGTTTTTAATGCAAAATATTTTCAACTTGCATTAGAATTTTTTTTTAATCCAAATTATTTTTATATTGCCTTAAAATTTTATTTTTAATAAGAAATGCAACCAAAAATGCATTAAAAAAAGCATTTTTACAACCCGGTATACAACGCACTAGAGGAAGAACACATTCATAAGGTGATTTAATTATGTGAATTTCGCCCTAAGATTTTTTTGGGGACAGAAAATCACAATTCAGCAAAATAATAGTATAAGAGTAAAAGTATGAAAGCCATAAACATTGTGTCATTCCCGTACTTTTCGCATAGTGTGAACATTTTTTTGAGAGAATTTCATAAACCATCTCTTCAAAATTTATCAGTTTCTTTGTAAAAGTTAAGCAGCCCTTTATTGCAATAATGTCTCAATTCAATTATGTTTCTTTTATTTGTGAATACCTAATATAATATATTCCCTAGCCTTGACCTTTACTGTACCGACAAGAAAAAATGTTACTTAAATCTACCTTTTAAATAATAAAGTAAAAGAAAAGAACATCAGAACCAGGGCAATGTATATGTAAACAATACACAATTTTATTTATTATAATTTAAGAATGTTTTTCTTTTCAATATTTGTCTACAAGCCATTTTGTTATTACAAAAGAATTTAAAGAAAAGGTTTTTGATTAGGTTAACCATCAAAAAAGTTACATGACATCCAATTAAAGTGTACATACAACATTTTTGTGTATAAAAAGGACATACAAAACGAAATACAGAAGAATATATTATTTGAACAACCAAAAAGAATGAAACAAAATTCAGCAACAGTGGAACATGCCCGTAGGTCACGCGCTTCTGTTCCCCATTTTTACATTATTCTGCGATGACACTGCCATCAAGATATTTTTTATTTAAATTCTAAGAGAAATACGCTGATAAGGGAACAATTTTTTTTTTATTGTTGGGTTACGATGAACGACAAGGATCCAGTCAGTGACTTTCCAAAGCAGACATTTCTAAAGTTAATAGAAAAAATAAACCAAAAGAAAAAAAAAAAAAAAACTATATATACCTACTCCGATGAAAAAGTTATTACTAAAAAGGATACGCACTGCTGCTGATGTCCTGTTGTACGGTATATCTCTCTCTAGTCTCTATACCTTATTTTCAAATAAAAGCCACCTTCGGAATCAAATTATTTAGTTTAGCATACAATTTTAAGAATTCTATTTCCATTTTCTGAAGTAAAAGAAAAGTAAATTTTAAACAGAAAAATATACACAAAGCCCCGAATGTTTTATCAACTTATATCATAAGACAGCCAATTCCCTTTATTTCGTTGTAATTTGAATTCTTATTAGACCCATTGAAGTCTTGCTGCTTAAAAAATATAATACGTTGTCTTTGAGTAGGTCCATTTTTACTAATATCAAAAATTCTTAAAAAAAACAACAAAGCCAGAAAATCAATTCAATTTTTAATATTTAGTTTGTAATAAGTGAACAATTTTGAAAAATGCAAAAAAATTTAAAAGGGGGGACATTTCTGAAAAAAGTGATAGGTAAGTTTTGAAAAAAAGTGACAAATTTAAAAAAAACGTCAAAAATTTTGAAAAAGTGAGAAATTTTGAAAAAAAGTAAGAAATTGAAAAAAGTCAAAAAAATTGAAGAAAAAAATTAAAAATTTTGAAAAAAGTGGCTAATTTTAAGAAAAGTCAAAAATTTTGAAAAAATCAAAAAATTTAAAAAAGGTCAAAAAATTTTAAAAAGTAAAAATATTGAAAAAGTCACATTGAAATTTTTTTTTTCTTATTTCAACGGATCGCGAATGGATCTTCATTAGTTGCCACGTGATAAACTCGAAAACAGATTTGATTCGATCGTGAAGACGAATTTTATTTTAAAGGAACCATAAAAATATAACATTTGCGATCGAATCAAAGATAAATTTCCCTTTTGAATTTTTCACGAGAGAACGAAAAATATTTTATCGCTCTTCACCTTGCTATTAAAACACTGTCTAACAAACTAGTAATCTTGCTAATAAATATGACTGCAGATGTTTGTCTTTGAAAATTTAGAAACGTTGGATGCAAAATTTTAAACCACCTATTTTTATGGGCTTAGCATATTACTAGTTAGCCATTTGGTAAACATTTAGTAATTTACTAGCTCTTCGAAAATTTTAATCCTTTTTTTTTCGTATTATTGGTAAAATACTAAATCCTTTTTATTAAAAACGGTGGATCTGAACACGTCCAACAATGACAGTTCGTGAAGGAAAAACAAAGCAAATAAACCTAAATCTAGGGAACGAACCTAATAATTTGAAATTTCAGAGGTCAAAGTGACAACCTACAATTTATTTTGTTATTTTTTTGTCTAGTTGCTGTTCGTTGTAGGTTTGTATTTATTGTATGATATGATTTCAATTATCACACAATTTAACTTTCCGAGACAAATTTGTGTGTTAAACGAAGATGGTAAACATCGTAAACTCTTGTAACGGTATTAATGTCTCACAATTTTTCTTGATATTCTACAAGGGTGAAAAGTTTTTATTTTAAATAATTGCACTTATGTGGTGATCACAACATCAAACATACTTACCATCATTTCCTCAAATAACTCAAGAATTATTAGAACATTGAAAGCAATTTTTTCATACAATTTGTATAAATTAACTTTTTTGGCTTATTTTTGGTATTTTGAAATTGCGGATGATAAATGTTACGAATGTTAAAATTAAATGTTTTAAGCTCACTTAACGAACTGCTGATTTGTTTACCATATCGTTTACCACATTTAAGCAAAATGTTTTTAGGTGCGTTCGTGCGACACTGTTGGAAACTTTACAATTTTAAGACATCGTAAAGTTTCTGAAGTTGCATTAATACCCCCAGTAAGTTGCTAAAATCGATTAAAATTAGCAAAATCTTCATTTTTAACTTAGTAACTTACTAAAATAGCTTAAACATTTTACTAAATCGTTTAAAATTTTACGCCATTAGCTTAACCTGCTAATAAACTTTCATATTAAACCGGTATCATTGTAACACTGACATGAGAATTATGTTGAATAAACATGGTAAACTATTATTTGAATTCAATTGCGATACATGTTTAATTTTTGACGTCGAGGTTATAACTGTTATTTTAACTCAACTCTGATACATGTTAAATTTTTGACGTCGAGTTAATAACTTGAAAACGAAACTTTAATTGTATTGAAAGATTGGCATTTTTTTTAAATGATTTTTGCTTAAAAACTAAATTTATTTAAGAATTTTATCTTCGTATGCTTATCTTCATACAACTTTTTTTAATACTATTTGTTGGATATTTATATATGAACCTGTTACTTACATCTGTCTTTCAATTTGCTAATTTTTTGTTTAGTATACAGTTTAGACCAGTTTAAGTTCATCAAGTAAGAAATTGTTAAAATAATTCTATGAAACGTTAAGTCAACAGGTACATGTAGTAAAATTAAAATTTAAAAATACACTGCATCAGTGTTACAATAGCATGAACTTAGTTAAAATTAAAACTGCGGTGTATGTTGAAACAACATGACATCTTCTTAAATCAACTACAATTTTATCAAAAGTAATTTACTGTCAATTTAATTTCGATTATAATATTTCTTATTGAAATCGTGTAAGATTTTGAGTTTTTTGCAACTCAATATATAACTCACCTTGTAAATTCAACTGGACAGTAATTATTAAATTTTTACCAGTTTTATTTTTTTATTTGAGTCAGGAGAAATACATATATATAAAAGGAACACACCCATTTACTTTAAAACTCTGTGCGTTTGTGTGAATTTCTACGTCATTTTATTTTTGTATATGAACTTTGACTTTGTAGAAATTCACAGAAATGCACATGAGTTTCAAAGTAAGGGAACTAGGCGATGCGATTAAGGTAAATTTCAGCAACAGGATAAACTGTTTTTCGTTTCTTCTATGAGAAGTTCGACTGTAATATATATATATTTTATGCTTTCAGTCCTTTGATCAGTAGGTATACCCAGTACACCTCTTTCTCGGCGCGAAAACAAAAACTCACGTTATAATACCTGAATGCCTTGATTAGATATACCTTACCTATACTCTGTACCTGGATAAAAAGGAAGTGAAAACAAAGAAAAATTAAAAAAAAAAAACAAAAAACAAAATAGGAAAAGCTGATGGCAGGAAATTCTATTGTTGAATATCGCCGGGAAAATATTTCCATTTTAGTTTCACTTTGTTGTGGGAATAAAGGGAACAAGGATATATGTATGTGTAAGAACGGGTGGGCGGTTGGCAATATGCGGTACAGAAAGGACAACTTAAAACACAATGTGGTCAAAATTAGCTGTGAAAAGGTGCATCCAAGTTGAAATCTGATTAAAGTTTTGTCTCTGTGTCAAGAAAGAAGCTATAGGGGAAGAGCGCACGACCACACAAAGCCCATGCGAACTGGACTGGACAGACGGAATTCTAATTTTGCCAAAGAGTTGATTATAGAATGGATAAACAGACATTGTAATTTCCTTCTCTTATTGTTTAGATATTATTTTTAGTAGCTATATGTTTTGATTTGTTTTTGTTTATTTATAGTTTTATATACATAACCGAAAGCAATGAAGAAGTAAAGGTGTATGCATATATTATATGTAGTAATAAAATGAACAAATTATATTTTTGTTGAAAACCTTTTTGTAGTAACTAAACATAGAACACTAATTTGTAGTATAGTTTAGTACCGAATAAAATACACACTTTTAACAAAAGGTAGTTTTCGAGTGAAAATGGTCCTGCAAAATTCAGAGTCTTATATGTAGATTTAATGAAGAAGATTAAATATTTTCCTCATGGATCGGAGCACTAAAAAGAAAAATTAAAAATAGAGATGTTTTATTTTTGTTCAGAATCATTGTCCTTAGCTTAACAAAACGTCATCAATCACACCGAAATTTTTTGAAATTAAAAAAATTAAAAATTAAAAATTGTTAAGATAATTTGATATAAAATCTGTTTATTTAAAAAATAATTAGGGCAAAATTAGACTGTTGGGTTGGGGAATATACCGCACCATATTTTGTTTTTTAGGACAGCCTGTTTCAAATTATTGCAGTTTTTGCAAATCTTGGACACCTCAAAAATTTCGTTCGATTTTATGAAGGATCAAAAAAAATACCAAAAATGAGGTGGTGAATTAATATCTAATGAATTTGGGAAAACTTTAACCATTGATTAAAAATTTTCTATGGCTGACCTGTATCTAAAGCCATTGACCTTTTTTGAGCAATTACATATCTACTGACTTTCAAGATGCAATACTTGACTTTGCTATAATTTTTTTAGTTCAAAAATAATTAGAAAAATTAGAATTAACACAATATCAATTTTAGTAATATAACTTAAGACTTTTTAACATTTTTTGGCCAACGATTAAATATGTAGCTACATTTCAGTTGTTAACCTCAAAAGCAAGTCCGAGTCGTAAAAATATTTACCCGCGATATAATAATATATGTACTTTATATGGTAAGTTCAAAATTTTGTTTTTTGGGCTTCTAAAAAAAGTTTCAAAATTTTTTTGATAACTCAATAATTCGAAAACGACTTAATTGAATTTTATTAAACTCAGCACGAAGCAGCTTTTAAATATTGTCTTCCAGATTTTAAATATAAATTATTCTTCAACCAAAAATAACGGTACCTCCAATGTCCCATTTATAACTATGTTTAAAAACCAGCAAGGAAAATCTCATTTTGTTCAAAAACCATTCCTACAATTTTGATAAAAATTGCTAATGTCTGTGCGATCTACCATATTTTTGAAAAAAAAAAAAAATTATTATCAACCGTTTAGTAACGATATCTCTCATAGGACAATTTTTTTTTATTTTTGAGTATCTCATAACTTGTTGAACCGATTTTAATGAAGTTTTTCAAACAAGAGTTTCTAATAAATGTGAACAATACAGTAGACGCCCGATATAGTGAATCTCGGTAGAGTGAACTATCCAGTATAGTGAACACACAAAATTTTATACAGACAACTCTAAATAACTCTAAATAGTGAACAAAAGGTATCTCGATATAGTGAACTCACATTTTGTTTTCAATATTTAACAAGATTATGCCAGTAGCAATGCGTTTACAGCATTGTGTACTTTTTTAAAAGATATTTATGAAACATTTACAAGAAAAGGCAGTGCAAATCAATTAAAAGTTGAGAAACAAACAAACAGAAGTGATTATTTTTTTTTAATTTCATTCTTATTTAAAAAAAAACTTATATGCAATAAATAAAAAAAATATTGAAAGCCTTTTTTAGTTTCTCTCTCGAAATAGTGAACAGTCTCGAAATAGTGAACAGGCCTAGTTTTAATTACTTCACTATATCGAGCGTCTACTGTATTGCATATCGAAATTTTCAACAAAAAAAAAACAAATTTCGGATTTAAAAAAAAATTCAAAATTATTTTATGAAAATTCGAAATTTCGAAAATGCGTAGATGATTTTTTCTTAAAATTAATTTTTTAACTCCGCATTAATAAACACTAAAAAATGGCGTACCAATTTTCTTTTTTAAAAATGTTTAAAAAATGTTATAAGTATATAAAAAATAAATTTTTTTAAAAACCGGATCGTTGAATGTTTTGAGTTTTTTTTTTATAAATTAAGATTTATTTAAGAAATCAGATGATGTACATAGCAATTTCATATTTTGTTTAATTAATCTATTTCTAATTATATATATATAAAATATTAATTGTTTACCAATTTTTCAGTTTTAATTGTAAATTTCATGCATGCATATTATGTGCACTGCGGTGCTATACTGTTATTTTTTTTTAAAAGGTGATCTTATGTCCTGCAAAAACTACAGTGGCATATCCCTGCTTAATGTTGCCTAGAAGATCCTATCCAACTTACTATGTGAGCACCTAAAACCTTTCTGCAACACTATCGGCACGTACCAGTGTGGCTTCAGGCCAGGCAGATCAACGATAGACCAAATCTTCACATTAAGGCAAATCCTGGAAAATACCAACGAATTTCAAGTCGAGACCCACCATTTTTTTATCGACTTCAAAGCCGCAAATGATAGCATTAATCGCCAAGAGTCGCCGGAACTCAGGATCCCGGAAAAAGTTGATCCAACTATGCCGCATGACGTTAAAAAAACGCAGTGCAACATGCAAATGGGTAACAGCTCATCCGAGCTATTCCAGACATGTTCATGTGTTCAGACAAGGAGATGAGCTATCATGTGATTTCTTCGACCTAGTCCTGGAGCAGATAGTGCGCAAGAGAGGTGTTAACCTGGAAGGCACTATTTTCAACAGGTCTTCCCAACTGCTTGGCTATGTGGACAACATCGACATCATTGGCCGCTCCAAGCGAGCTGTATTAGAAGCATTCACAGCTATTGATGAACAGGCGCAACGCCTGTTGGTCTTGAAGTGAATGAGGACAAAACAAAGTATATGCTAACAACAAACAAAGCCTCATCTATCCATCGTCACCTGGGATAAAACGTCACTGTTGGTAGCAGTAATTTCAAGGTAGTCAAGAAGTTCACCTACCACGGAACAAACATCAATTCCACGAACAACACCTTAGTGGAAATCCGACGAAGAATTACCCTGCTACTTCGGTTTGGCCAAACAAATGGGTTTAAAACTCCTTTCTCGAAAGACAGAGTGGACGCTATACAAAACGCTAATTTATCAGTTCTAGTCTACGGCGCGGTGCCGAGTGCTGTACGATAAGTAAAAAAGGGGAATTGAATTGAATTGGGCACTTTCGACAGAAAAATTCTACGGCAAATATTTGGTCTTATATGCGAATAGGGCTAATGGAGGAGAAGATTCCATCGTGAATTGTACGAGCTGTACCAAGATGTAGATGTAGTACAAAGAGTCAAAACACGTCGACTACACTGGCTCGGCCACATTAAGCGAATGGACAACAACGTTCCAGACCCCAGGTTCGAGACAACCAGAAAGACCGAACCTCCGCTACAGGGACCAGGTTGTTACAGACGATTGGTCTCGACGACTGGAGGGAGCATGCGAGGGACCGCAACCGATGGAAGACCGCAATATCTCAGGCAGAGACCCTCCATGGATTGGGAGCCGGATAAGTAAGTAAGTATAAGAGCCAATTCGTGAGACCCAGTTATGCATTTCATTTTTTACACAAAACCAATGTCTATTTTTCCTAATGCAAAATAATCTGTATACTTACTTAAATTGCCTACTGTTCTGCTTAGATTAGCTTTAAGACACCCTACTATTACTTCAATCATTGACTTTTGACTATACTTTAATTTAAAAGTATAAAATACTTTGTTTATTCCCTTTGGAAGGAAAGTTAAATTTCAGCTGAATCTTTGGGAATTTTCATTAAGCGAATTATGATTTTGTAAATTTCCTCATCATCAGGCCCCTAAAGACTTTGAAATTTTAGATGAAGGTAAATATAAATTAAATTGAAAATGAGTAGGTATACTTTATTGAAAAAAATAATCTGAGAAAACATCTACATTTAGCGTGGTGTTTAAAATGTAGCTATAGCTACCGAACAAAAACTTGCTCTTCATATTCAAAGCTATAAATGGATTATAAGTATTGACTATTATGTAAGAATTATGAATAGAAAGGAACGCAACATTTTTTTAAATTCTTAGAAAACTTGGTTGGAAAATTTACAGAAAATATTTTGAGCATTAATAACATAAACAGGACAGGAATAACAGTCTTGAATTATTCTCGTATATCTTATTAATGCTCAATATATTATTTTCTTTAAATATTCCAAGCAGGTTTTCTAAGAATGTTCAAAAATGCTGCAATTTTATCAAAAAACGCCAAACTTCAATTTACGTTACAAAGTAAGTTGCCAAAAACACACAGTTTTATTTAATTTATTTAAGATTGTTAGAGGAATAAAGTTAAACTAAAATCATTAGAGCTATATTTTCAAGAAAATTTGAAATAAAATGCACGACTGAGTCGCACGAACTTGCTCTTATGTGCGATCACACTGTGGTTTTAAAGTTTGAATAATTAAAGTCTATTGGTCTGATTTTAAAAAAAGTTCATTAGATATGTGAGCCTATATATTTTATTCCACCTATTAAAATCATATTTTAATATAAATTAGTGAGAATACAAAAATTAAAAATAGAGCACTGCAATGCACGTATGCATGCGCATGAAACTTGCAGTTAACTGGCTGAAAACAATGCGACGGAGCCGCAGCCGGAACATCTGTCAAAATATTAAATACCTATACACAAAATCAATGCAACGAGCAGAATGGAACGCAACTGTAGAGTGTAGATGGAGCCGCAGTCGGAGCCGCAATGTTTCGAGAACTTTAAATTTTTCACGTACAGCAATTTTTGACGTTTCAATTTATACGAAGAAAAAAAGAGCCGGACAAAAATATTGAAGCGAAAAAAATTATTAATTAAAAAAAAAATATCACACTTAAAAAAGTGAATAATAAACACGTGACTTTTTTTTTTAAATATACAATAAGCTGTACAGCTCATTGTGGACAGATAAAAAAATGAATGACGACATTTTTTGAAAGCAATTACAGCTGCGGCTCCGATTTCAATTGCAGCAGGCCATATATTATGTTCAGGCAGTTAAATTGAAAAATTTATTATAAAAGGTGTTTTTTTTAGACGTGTGGTTTTCAAGAAGAAATAAAACGCATATAATTTAAATTATGGCCAAGAATTTAGCTTTATTATAGAGATAAGTGTTTGCCATTATGTTTTAAAAATGATTTCGAGCAAGTGGTCGCTGCGGCTGGCTCGAATAAAGTCCAGTCGAGAGGTCCAAGAGGCCCCAGCTGCAATTGTTGCGCGCGATGGCGGATGGACTCATTCGAGTCTTCTTCGAAACTCTGCTCCACAGCAGCAATAGCGTCTACGGTGCGTACTGTACGGCGTCTCTGCAAGGATGCGCATTATCCACTAGAGTAAACGTGGTGCGAAACCGATCCATAGTTCCTCGAATTACCGACTCTGCTGGGCGATTATTTCGACCGAATATTGGACGCAGCGCGCGATGCGTCGCGCGAACCGTACCATTATTTTGGTAATAAATTTGCAAGATTTGCAAGCGTTGTTCAGGAGTAAGTCTATTCAATATGAAATGGCTAACCAAACTGAGCATAAATCAAGTGACAGCTGTCAAAAAGACCAACTCCGAAAAAAGTATTGCCAGATTGAAAAAACAAAATCCGAAATGGTTTTGACACCAAGGCTATACAGGTACGCCATCTGATTTCTTAAATAAATCTTAATTAATGAGCAAAAATTTTCAAAAATATAATACATATGTATATATACAATTTTGAAAACATTTTTAAGAAAAAAAATTAGTGCACCAATTTTAAGTTCATATTTATGCGGAGTTAAAAAATAATTTTTAAAAAAATCATATGCCTACTATAATTTTCGAAATATCGAATTGTCAAAAAAATAGTTTTAAAATGTTTTTAAAATCCAAAATTTGATTATTTGAAAGTTTTTATATGCAACTTCAGACTTATTAAAACCTCTCGTGTAAAATATTTCATTAAAATCGGTTAAAAAGGTTATGAGATATTCGCAACAAAAAATGGTTCTATGAGATATACCATTACTAAACGGTACACACAAATTTTATTCCAGTAATTTGATAGATCGTAATAAATGTATTAGTTCACGTCATATCTACAAATTTTTATCGAAATCGTAAAAGTCGTTTTTGAGGGAAATGAGATTTTCCATACCGGTTTTTAAACACTTGAATGGAAGGTATACCGTTATTTTTTAAATAATTGGTTCCGTTTTTTTTGGTTATAAGAAAAATTTGTTTTTAAAATTTGCTAGATAAAATTAAAAAAATGGTGGGTGCTAAGTTTAATAAAAATCGAGAATGTCATTTTCGAATTACTAAGTTCTCAAAAACAAGATATTGAAACTTTTTTAAAAATCCATAAAATAACATTTTGAAAATTTTGGTTCAGGTATAATACTTTTTTAATCATTCTCCACAAAAAAATAATGATCAAAATCAGTTGAACCGTTTTTGAGAAAATTGAAAATCAAATAAATGATTAGGTATAACCGTTTTTCGGAATTTATTTTTTTATAAATTGGTAGCCGTTTTGTAAACAAATTTACTGATTTTTTTTAAGTTGTGGTCACGTTTTTGAGAAAAATAAGATTTTTATTTTAATTTGTCGTCAGCTATTGTTATTTTAATCCTAAAAAAAAAAGAAAAAAAAACATGTCGGGGCCCAAAAAACGATATTTAATAAGTTTAAAGAAAATCGACCCACCCGTTTAGGCTGCGGCTGAAAGGATAGACAGAATTGCGATATCCACGTTTTTGATTTCGCTATCATCGTTATGATCAAAATCTAGAGTTCGATGTATTTTTACGAATCCATATTGCCATTAAGTAACTATATAAAAGGCTAGGATCCAAAAATGGTTATCTGTTCAGGATATATTAAAACGAAAATTCGAATTTTTCACTTTAACACACATTTTAAGACACTTTCCTTATATATGCATAACAAATGAATGCATTGTTTACGATCTACAACATCTTTGGTATGGGAAAATGGAAAGAATATATATTTGTATCCAATCCAGACAGGGTGCAGGTCCTTGAATTCAATTATTCTGTATATGGTCGTAAATAATGGCAAGAGTTAGTCAGTCTGACTCCCTCCACCGAATTCTGTATAATCGGGATGAATATTATACATATTTTGTTAATTCCTTTTAAAGTCAAGTGTAAATAAAACTTCAAAGTAAGTTTTGCCTTAACCTATACACCTTTCGTATACTCATTACCTAATACCTATATATATTCAAAATTCATTGAAAATTATGTTTACATTTGAAGGCCAAGGACACCCAAGTATTTAGGTATCTATCTATTTATGTTTGTCTGTTAATGTTCTGTATTTCCGATTCATTTTTGACTTGTATACCCATGAGGGGAAATTCCCTATCAAAGCTTTTTATAGCGATGGTATAGCATTGTGGAAGCAAAATAAGAAACTCTTACGTATAGTTCGAAAATGTCCTGTGGACCTATTTCTCTTATTCAAACATAAATTTGTGTATTTAAATTGTGAATATTTTCAAAAGAACCCAAAATTTATTGTCTTAAATATATTATGGTTAAGAACTTTGATATCCTGCTGACAAATTTTGGAATCCTTTGGTATCCTTATTCCTTAAACAAAATGTCTCCCATTTTTCGACGATTTGAAAAGTTTCATTTTTAAAAGAGAAATCCAATCCAAAATTTATTTTCACAATAAATTATGGTATAATTTTAATGAATGTGGTTTGAAACGTGAATCAATTCCTCTAGAAAAAACTCTTTTAAAATGTGGGAACTCCTAGCTCAACACGCACTCTTAAAATGTGGACATCAAAATGAATTCGACCATTTTTCTTGATTTTGCGCAAAAACAATTCTCATTTATTATTATTTTCTCAGATATCTCAAATGTTTGTTTCATACAAAGAGAATTTGAGATTGAGATTTGAGAGTCCTTGCGTTTACTCAAAAATCTATTGCCCATGCTCATCTAACGCAGCAGCAGCAATATTCATGTGGGCATAACATCAATCCTTATGCAATTAAGACCAAATCAGACAAGTGGCTGTCTGACGCGACGCAGAATTTACAATGTTACCCTTGGGGATGTTTTTATTTTTTTTTTGTTTTTTTTTTTATTTTGTATTTTTAAAATCTTGAAAAGGATACTTTTTGTTTGTTATCATAGGTAAAGCCAGTTTATTGTTTTCTTCAAACCACTTATTAGTATTTCAATGATTGCACAGAAAAACTCTTAAAAAAAATAAACATTATTTCATAGAAACATATAGTATATAAATGTTTGTATGTGAGTATAAGAACCTAGTTATTATATTTTTGTTTGTATGTATATATTCAAATTTTTGGTTGATATAGGTACATCATTATCTTCATGACTTATAGTTATATGTGCAGACATTGACATATTCTATATATGTAAGACCTTGAGAATTTTTCTGGGCTAGAATGAAATAATAATTTCAACACACTTTTAGTGAAACGTGCAATGATTTAGTCTACCTTCGCTTCATGTTTAATGATGATTTGTTTAACTTTTTATGAATGCTATCAAATCAACGACAATTCTGAATTTAGCTTGTGTTCTATATTTATCCGAATATTATGTAGGTAATATATAAAATTTTATGATTCGAATTGTGAAGTGGTTCGTCCTGAGTATAGGTATACCTAGTGGGTATAAAAAAATAGCGTTTTGTTTAAGACACAATTGAGAAAACCAATATTTGACTAATATAGATATCACGATCACGAATTTCACGATTTATCGTATAAAAATAATGTGAACCTGTAATTTAAAAGGAAAGAACTACATAGGTATTAGGTATATTATAAGTTATTTAACCAGATTTCTTTCCAGATATTTGTTTTTTTTTTCAAGAATCTATTGGTTTTAATGAGCTACATAAGAGTGAACTCAGCCCACGAGATTGACTTAGAAGATTGGAACCTGGGAAAACTTAAGGAATTCAGCTCAAGTACAATCTGAAATGAACAACAAATGAATATGCACCTTACTTAAAAAGCGAGAGAAAAATAATTATAGAAATCTGATTCCAGCTTAGGCGCCAGTTGATCAGGAAAAACCATCCGAAAAAAAAATTGATTGAAGTTTTTATTACTTTTCAATTTGATTTGATATCAATCGGCGAATAATTCAGCGCAGAATTTTTTTCGCGAAAAAAAGTTGCCAAAACATTATCAGTCGTATTTATAAAATTTCCTTAGAACACTCTTGGACAGTAATTGTCCAGCTGAAGAGTGTCTTAATAGTTGGACATCTCCTTATTTATAAATGCATTCCAGCAGTTGTCTAAATATGTTCTCATATACTCACTGACATCTCTGGAATCTGTCAATTTCGTGAATATTTGGCTTCGTTCAATGAACTTTTCATAATTTCCAATTTTTTTTTGCAGTGTCTACGTTAGACACTCGATGGAACATGATTATAAATAATGTTTTGGAGTTGGACAGCTGTCCAAAGTTAGACATACTTTGGTATGGGTTTATAAATACGCCTGCATATTTTGATGTGTGAACATCTATACTGGCGGTAGGGTGAAAAGAAAACGTAACGTAACGTTGTAATCGTGATCGTGATCGTGGTCGTGATCGTGATTCTGAGCTTTACGATAATTGAGTGCGTTCAACAATATGTACGTTCAGTAACTAAACGTTGAGTATTTATATACGAAATCGAAACGTCGGGTTGAAATTTGGTTCGTTTTTGAAGTAATTGATAAGTTTCCAGATTCTCCTGTTAGGATATATTAAGCCCCTATTACACGATGATTCTTTGCGTCTGACTCTATCCGTATATAATGAGTGCGAAAGAGAAAATAGATAAGACGGAAGACCAGTTGCCCTGTGAGTCGTGGGCCAAGTTTAAGGAGACTCTTTTTGACGCTTCTTTAGCATTATCCGTATTTTGTATTCTTTGCATTACTTTTTTTCAATTACATGACTGCTTTGAGACCAGAGCGGTTTTTCTATTTTGTTTTCCTTTCAGTTCCAGAGATTTTTGATGTGTAAACATCTATACTGGCGGTAGGGTGAAAAAAAACGTTACGTACTTTGTAGTCGTGATTCTTATCTTGTAGCCGTGGTGGTGATTTTGATTCTGAGCCAGAGATTAGTCTGCTATTACACGATGCATCTAGACGCATGCGACTTTTCGAACTACGTAAGTGCAAAAGAGAAAAAAAAAATCGAAAAGATGAGACGGAAAAAAAGTGACCGGTGTCGCGTGGGTAAAATTTTCGGTGCAACTATTTGACGTTTCTCTCTTCTCTTGTCCGTTTTTTACTATTCTGTTTCATATGGTTTTGTTGTTCAAAGAGTAAATTTCGATGCAACGCACTGTTATTGATAGCCTTATATGCTTTCCAGAAATGAGAAATTCATCTTTAAAAACAACATAAATAAAATAAATTATTGCTTTTCTTGACTGATATTCATGTAAAGGCACACAAACCTTTCTTTCTTCAATATATCAAATAATGAAAACAAAAATAAAAACAGAAAAACCTTTTTTATTGCTTGAGCACAGCCCAACACGAAAATGAAAAATAAAGAGAACTGTCAAATAAGATTCATGACTTTGGTTTCAACGTTTAATCGCGTTTGAATCAGCGGACGAAATAACAAAGAAGAATTCGAAGAAGGTGCATGCAACTAGATTCATCGTGTAATAGCAGACTTATGAATTATCCATAATCTCTGTTCTGAGCTTCACGAAAATTGAGTGCGTCCAACGCTATGTACGCTCAGTTTGGGTTGAAATGTGGTTGGTTGCTTAGACCATATAGTACATGGACTGCGCTTTCATCATGGCTGCAGGGTTTCAACATAGAATGCCGCCTTTTTTGGCAAATTAGGCGAAATAAGGTCATTGACTGGAAAATATTTTTAAATATAATTTTAATGATTGGCTAAGAGCCCACTGCTGTTTGTGGCTGTGAGTGATCGCAAAAATTCACTGGTATGTTTAGATAGATCTTAACTTTTTATAAGCGTGGTTTGGGCCTTTGTTGGTAAACTAAAAATCGCATGCATCATTACCGATTTTCAAATTTGCTTATGAAAAGTTAAGATCTATATAAAAATACCAGTAAATGTTTGCTATCATCTACACCCTAAATTTTATGTAGGCTCTCGGTCTATGAGGCATTCGGACGAATGTTGATGTTTACACATCTTAACCGTGAGTCCCGGCACTCACACCTTTTTATTATCTTTTAAATGGATTTACTTGTTTTTCAGTTGATTGCTTTTTGACGGAAAAGAGAACAAATCATTCCCCTGATTTGTGTTCCAATTTTTTTCTGTTCCGCTGAAAGAATACCATCCGAAAATTTTTGTTTAACATTTCTGTTTGTTTATTTTTGGTTTGCTTAACTTTTTCTGACACATTTTTTCTGATTGCTATAAACAACCATCAGAAAAAAAAAATCAATTTCATACTGTTTCAAGTTTTTCGGATGAGTTTTTCTGATCGCTGTAACTGGCGCCTTAAGTCTATTCCGAGGAAAAAACAAATATGTATCTATGTAAGTCCGGTGCTTAGGTACTTGCAAAGTTAATAGCGAGAGTAACGATAGAAATGTAACAAGAAGGTTTTTCTTAAATGGTACACGAATTTGTTGCACCAAGAAATGTGAAACCTGTCTCTACGCTCTGTAACTTTCGCATTGGCAAAAGCAGTCCAGATTCCAGAAACGATGAAAATAGAAACAAATCATATAGCTATGAGTTTTTCTTCCAATTTGACCAATTTTATCGATGCGAGAGTTACAGAACGTAGGCACTGAACTCTGAAGTAAATTACAATTTACAATATAGGCGTGTTTTATTGGAAAAGCTATCCGTTGTATATTATGATTTTACATGCATTACCAATACAACATCGCCAATAGTATTACGACCGATAAAAAGCTTAAGTAGAATCCTACTGGTGGATAGTTTGACGTTTATTCGAGTTTCGAATTGGATTTTGTTAGATTTGTTCTTAGATGTAAATAATTGATTTATATATCTCGATAGATGTGTTTATGGAGTAGTTATAATTGTTTAATAGTACTAAATGTGAATATAAAAACCAGGCTACTGCCGATGTGTTTTTTTTTTTAATTTCTTACTGTACTATGTATAGATTCCCAAAAAACACGCCTAGTGTCTATAAAAACTGAAATCAGCTAGAAATTTATTTTAATTCGAAAACAAGAAAATCATGAGTTAATAAGCTTCGACTTAGATTTGTTGAAATTTCTTTTATCCTTATACAGGGTGACCGGCATAAGGTGCACCAAAAAACTAGAGCGAGTAGGTTGGGTTAAGACAAGAAAAACATAGTTACTATGAGAGGGGGAGGTCTATTTACCAGAAGACATTTAAGCATCTGGTTTTTAATGTTGCACTAAAAAATATTGATAAGACTATTGAATATTAAAACGAAAATACAAATCAATAGATAACGTAAAATTTTGAATAAAATTAGTTTGAACGAAATTTTTTTAATTTTTTTTTTGTCAATATTTTGAATTTGAACATTAATTTTTCCAAAACTATTTTCTAAAACATTTTTATTAAAAATATGAATTGTGTTGAAGAATGCGGATTACTGGTTTTTAGAAAGGTATAACATGATGTTGTAGGTGTTGCCGTTTGTTTCCCATATACAGGGGAAAAAAGACCCCCCTCCTATAAGATTTTTTCTTGTCTTGATCTATAACCTACATGCTTAACTTTTTTTTCGCATCTTATGCAAAACACCCTGCATTTTGCATTATGTATAAAAAACAGTTTTTTGAAAATTTTTTTAACATTGGCACCGAGAGTTGGTAATAATGCAAAATTTCAAGTATTTATCTTTGCAATTTTAAGAACATTCTACCCCATTCAATTAAACTTGGCAAGTGATTTGAGTGAGTTCAAATGAAAGCTAAGAGTGTCTTCTTTATGAAAACAGTGGTTGAAGAGACTCTCCTTGATGGTTACCGCATGTACATATTCACTTTCATAAGAATACCTACCTAGGTGTCAAAGTGGTTTCTAATCTAAACTTTTGACACCATTTTAGATTTTTTTTTTTATATTAAAAACGCTTGTTTCGTTAAGAATCCTTGATTTTCTCTAATTCTACCTATAAAGGTGCTTGTCTAGTAAACTCTTGAGAGCTAACTCTCGGGTGTTAGTTCACTTGAGAGGTATATTTTCGAGATTTTAATGTTACGATTCAATTGTCACTTGTAAAATGTTCAGAGTTAATTTCCTGACAGAACTTTCATAACTGTGTCCACTTGATATATTTTTCCTGCGCGGCGCGGCGTTGGAAGTTGGAAGATGTAAAAGTGACATTTATTACTTACAAGCGCAAAGATTGACATTTTTTTGACACTTTTATTATATAAATAAATAAATTTACAATGATGGGTTACTCCACGAATAGATATTCATAGCAAATTCGGTACGTGGTCTGCCCTTGGAATTATTGACTGTTTTTTGAAAACGTCAAATCAACGTCAATTTTATCGTCAAATAATAATCGTCATTTTTTGTGGCAAATAATACTATCGTAAAATATGCAATCGTCCAGCTTACACAAAGACGTTTTCGAAAGCAGCATTATATTACATGTTTTCTAAATTTATAAAATGTTCTTTTCATACCAATTTTTTATTTTTTGGTTCCAATCGCTAAATAATTGATTTAATGTTTTCAACATCCTGTCAACCTGTTTTAAAAATAAAAAAATAGAATAAGTAAAATAAAAACCGGTATCATTCGAATTTATTCTCTTTAATCGAGTTCTATAAAGGTGAAATTTATTCTAAAAACACGACTATTTCTCTATTGATACATTTGTTTCCCATAAAGACTACAGTTTTGGCATACAAACTCTCGAATGTCGAGATCAAAAAGTGAACTCTCTGCGAGCTACTCTCAAAACTATGTCCACTTGTGAGTTTGTTCTCTATAGTGGTCTGAGAGCTACTCCCAATGTTTTTACTCTCAAATGGACACGTAGATACCTTAAGGCCCTGTTTTTAAGTGCAAGACCACCCGAGGTTCAGAATTTAACTTTATACGTTAGTTAACTCTTGAAATATATTTTTCGATTGAGATTCCGAGTAGTGTTAATTCTGGATTAACCGAATAGATATTTCTGACAGATGCGCGTGTTTCTGACACAATCAAAATAAAGAGGGTGACACTATGGCATTTGCCATTTTCATAGTGACGACCTCCACGTTTCGATAGAGAAATCAGATTTCCATATCGTTGGACTTCGGTTTCGATAGAATTTTGACAACTGAAAGTTAACTTTATTCCACGCCGAAGAACTGCTTTACTTTATTAGACCTAAAACATTTTCTTTTTCGGTTTTAAGACGGGTCAGTTTTTCTCTATAGGTACATATATATGCTGTTGTTTTATGGGCGTGTTGATTATTCATAAGCGAAACAACCAAAAAATAAGACAATTTATAGATAAATACATTTTCAATATTTTATTTGCTTTAACCTTGAACATAATTCTATTATAATAATTTTGGGCATTTAATGTACGAAGTCAAATTAATTCTGTTCCAGTGGTTTTCTAGATAATTTGAAAAAACAAAACAAAAGAATAATTTATGCATCTTTTTATGACGTCTACTAAAATTCGATTTTCTTTCTCAAGGAATCCATATACAAATGTAATTTACCAAATTTCAAGCCACTATATAGACGTTTTTACTTTTTTAGGCCCGAGCGGGGCTCTGAGCTATCAAAAAAAGAACTATGTTACTTTTTAGCTCGAAACACTCTGAGCTCTCGACATGCATTTCTTTTTTAGCTCAGAGCTCGATCGGGGCTCGCTCGATAAGCTCGGAAATAAATAACCGAGCACATCGAGGAAAAAGCTCAGCGAGGCTAACTACAATTTCATGTAGTTTGACAGGTTAGTGCTGAATTGTGTTTTTTAACTAGATCGGTGTTCAGCAGTGGCGTAGCGTGGGTTTTTGCCGCTTGGGTCAGAGTCATTTTTTGCCACCCCTTTTTTTTAAGCCTCTATTTTTTTTTTTTTTTTTTTAATTAAGTGAAACATTTTACCTTGTAAATATTTTTTTTTATTGGAAGTACAATTGAAGTATTCAACACCAGTTTTATCAAAAACGGTTCGCTTATTTTTTAGTGTTCAATAAAAGGTGATAAATTTACCACATCTAGATTCAGATATTACTGAGCAAAACTGTATATCCTATTTTAACATTTTTCAGAACAATTTTTGACAGATTTTTTTGTAGTTTTTTTTTGTTGGCAATACCCATCTCTATCACATCAAATGGGAAAGATAGGGACAGCTATTGCTAAAACGATATATCTTTCGATTTTTTTTTGTTTTATGGAATAAGGCCCCAGGGCTTTTACTTTTATATTTTGGTTTGACTAAGGAAATTTTGAAAAAAAAAATTAGCTCAAAAATGACGGAGTAGATTTATTTCCCTTCTTAAAATTGAAGGAGAATTGCAATTATTGGCTGTGTCACCGCTCGAAAAATTTTTAATTCTTTGGACTGAGAAAATGTATCCATTTTGAAGAAAAATGGATCCAAATGAAAATAAAATACATAATCAGAACATACAGAAATCTTTTAACATTAACGTCTGTTTTGATAAATATATTTTTTTTAGAGTGCCGGCCCCTAGCAAACTCTCTCCCGAAAATTTTGGCAATTTTCCGCCCCTAACATGGACCCAAATGACAAAAAAAAATATGAAAACAGAACATATAAAAATCTTTTACACTAACGCCTGTTTTGATAAATATATTTAAAAAATTGTCGCCCCCTTGCAAACTGCCTTCCGGTTTTTTGGAAATTTGCCGCCCCTAAAATTGGATCTAAATGAAAAGAAAATGTAAAAACAGCATACAAAAATCTTTTACCTTATAACGTCTGTTTTGATAAATATTTTGAAAAATTGCCGCCCCTAGAAAATTGGCTCCCGGATATAGGTACATGTTTAAAATTTGCCGCATTGTCATTTGGGAAAGTTGCCGCCTCCAAGCAAAGTGCCGCCCTGGGCCTGTGCACTGCTTGCCCCAGCCACGCTACGCCACTGGCATTCAGGTCACGCTTGATTCGGTGGGAGCTCTATTCGCTCAGTCCCCGCTCTATGCCCTGCTCGGAGCTAAAAAAGGAAAAACGCCTTATAATTCCCGCTTTTGGGGCACTATTAGCTAGTCAAATTACATTGGACACAGGGACAGACCAATGGACGGTAAGGTTAAAACCATAATAAATTTTTTGTTATAGAACTTTTTCCAAAAATCCTACAAAACTTTGAAAAATTGTAAATTTGTCATGAGCCATAAAAAATCTCTGTTGAAAGGGGATTTTCAGGGAGAATGCGCGTAACACAATCTCTGATAATCTACCTTAATAGCCAATCCAAGGGGATTGCGTGACACAATTCTCCTGTAATATACCTTAATAGTTCTGTGCACTTAATTGAAAATTTCCTCAAATGAAATAATTTGTTAATTCCATGAATGTTTATCATTAACGATTCTGGCATCGCCACATTTCATCGTACCTACTATACATTATTTCCTGCGTTTTTATCGGACGGAAGAAAATGATTAAATTCGATGAAGCTGGTAAATTTTCAAATGACCCCAATTATATCAATAACACGTTTTTTTTATATTAATTTTTTTTCCATATAAAATTTTTCATAAAAACAGCTCTGAGTAAAAGTTCCATTTTTTCATTTGTTTTGTGTACCTACCAGAGTTGCAAATTAACGTGTCCTTACTTCCTTAAAGCATTAAAGGTACCAGAAACCACATAACTTTGATTTCTCCTTCAGCATTATAGCGAAAAATCTTTCATGCGATGCCAATTTTTCCATATTTTCAAAGTTTTTAATTAAATCAATAAAACACAAGGTAACCGTAATATTACATACAAGTCTCTATGAATGTATGTGACCCTACTCTCACCTTGTTCATGCATCAAACATCTTATATAAAAGGCAGAAAGAACTTAGTTTGCCTTTTGTTCTATCAAAACAAATTTTAAGAAATTTTAAGGATGTAATAATCTAACCTCTTGGGAATATTATCAACAAAGAAAAAAGAGAGGAAAAAAAATTAATTAATTCAAAAAAAAAAAAAAAAGATTCCTCCAAAAGAATAAACCAGGAACACAACATTCTGCCACACAAGGTTTTACAAAAAAAAAAAAAAAAAAAAAAAAAAAAAACAGAAAAAAAAAGTAACAAGGCAAGCAAGAATATAAAGTAAAATGAAACTTTTCTTTGATGAACTTTTCGCTTTTGCCTTTTGCTTTCACCTCATCAACTGCGCTGAGTACGTTTACATTTCCATGGCCATGACTTTATGGCTCCCCTCGTCGCGTTGCGTTGTGCCGTTTCGTGTCATGCTATGCTGCCGCCTGCCACCGACCGCCGCCGACGCAACCATATTCTCTTCCAAATAAAAGAATCCTTTTTACCCATAACCAGGTCAAGAAAAGGAGATCAAAAGTTGGCACGTAGTTTCAAGTAATATAAAATTACTTAATCATCATTGCAGTCCTCGATTATTACCCAGCCAACCTGACTTGGCTTGCCACACCTCTTCCATCACAACATAACCCGGCACATTGACTATTCTGTGCGACCTTTTTTTTCACAACCAGCATCAGCAGCAGCTAGAAATCGCTCCTATTCACTATTACAAATGGAGAAAGTATACGACAGCACTAAAAATGGATACGAAAAAAAAATAAGAAGAAGAAGAAGAAGAACGGAACTTGAGCATTATTCGCCAACATAGAGCCACAACAAGCAAATTACCGAGTTCACAAAATTATACACTATATCCTCCATCGTATCGTCATCGTCGTCGTTTCGCACTGACCGGCATTACAAACATGTTCAGGGTTAAGGATCAGTCAACTTCCCCCCAGGGGGTTACTATAGGTAGGTAGGTAGGTATATATCTGCTGCCATGGCAGCTTTCATTTTCTTGAGAGCGAAGAAATGTCTAGGAATTAAAAGGATTCTATACTATGTTGCCTTGAGATGATATGATGCTCCTTCGCCGTGTATAGCCTCTTTCGCTTGATATGAAGAAAACAAGCTTTGCATTTGGAGTATATGTTCAATACTTATACATAGTAAGGTGAATTTCATCGAGATTTCATTTAAATAATTTTGTTTTTTATTTGTTTTGTACAAAATTATCAGACACGTACGAGTGAAAGTTGGATAATTTATTTATTTTTTTTGTTTTCATCTACGAGCTTCAGATACAATGTCTTAAATACTCAGATACTAAAATATTTACAGAAAATAAATTTATGTTAAAGATCATAAAATTAAGTAAAACAAACATTTTTTGAATTTATTGCAAGATGCTATAAAAATTATACAAAAATAATTTAATGTTGAGGAACAAGGTTAGAGTATTTTAACAACTTTGTTGGTATCTGGCAATCCATTAGATTCTAATTGCACATCTGTATTGTTTTTTTTTTCTCATAAAAAAACATATCGACGTTTAAAGTTCAGGACCTTTTCCTTGTGACACGCAAATATTTTATAAGGCACACGCTTTTCTTATTGTCATAATTTGTTATTTAAAATATGACAATCGATTTTTTAAGACATTTGAGGAATATTTCTTCAAATGCCGTACAAATTATCAGAAACTCCTATTTTTAGAAAGTAAACGTCCCGGGTAGAATTTGCGACTCGATATTGCCTAGGCAGCTATAGTTTTGTGTATAGTTAACATGGGCCTATCGAGCAGTATATCTAGCTTATCCCTCGCTAATTTGTTAATGTTCTATCTTCCAAGTCAGGCTTTGGATAGCTTTTTATTGAGACATTTGAAGGCACTAGATAAGCATGTTAATGTTAAGCTAGGGCCTAGGTAGATTTTTACTGAAACCCATATAAGCCCTAGATGTGTTCTTTCAAATTGAGAGTTTATATTTTTATTTATCTGTATTTGTTCCTCATGTTAGGGGGGTCTGGGACCGCTTTTCTCTTTTTCTGAAATGTATAGAATTTAATTTAATTTAAAAAAAAACTTCGCTTTTACTTTTCCGAGACTTGAACTCACGTCCTTCCAATCAAAGATCCAGGCTTAAGGCTAAACCAAGCGAAAACTATTTGGGTCCCTTTCTGTTTTTATGAGACATCCAATAAGGAGGCGACACTAGCTAAGGCCAAACTAAAACCAAGAAAAGTTTTCATATCTAGATTACGTCAAGTTAAAACTATCTATAGGCCCAGTATAAGTTACATCTGGCAAAGCCAATAAATAGCCAGTTCTACCTAGGGCCAAAACAAAGCCAGAATAAGCATAAATTAGTCAAGATCGGCCAAACTTGCGCCTGTCTAGGCCCAACATAGGACTTATTATATAATGGCCAATCTAGGTAGGGCCACGTTTATCAATAGTGTTTCCTAAATAAATTAATACTGAATTAAAGGTTTTTTTTGTCACAATATAGAATAATAAGCTTCTTTTTATTCGTATATGGCACGGAAATGGCACGTTTTGTCAGAAAATGTGGGTCGGTAATTTATTTTTGTGTGATAAGTCTGTATGCAAAGATTAAGACACCGATCCAAATATCGAGCAAATGTCATTTGCTAGAGAAACAGCTTCACGACACCGCCAGTAATGCATTGGATTTAAATGACAGTGAGCTATTTAATGAGACCTATTTTACGTCTTTAAAGTTGTCATAACAATTTTCAACTAGACTAACGGGACCACAACATAATTTTTTTTTTAATTTTTTTCGCATTTCTATGCCCGATTTTTCAGTTCATGGGGGTGTAACTTCCTGTGCTGTCAACTTCACTATGAAGTTACTAGTACCTGCTGTTTTTGCAACAATCAGACAAGCAATTACTTTGAAATAGGGCTCCAAATTTTCCAAAATTTTGAAGTCATCATTTAAGAATAAAAATCTAATAAAAAAATTCATATTGCCTTGAAGAGGAATTTTTGTTATCTTTACAATTTGCATTGAAGTCGGTGGTATACAATATGAATATATGAATATACAATGAAGACTTCAAAATGTTGGTGAATTTTTGCAGGAAAAAATGCATATTTGTAGCCCTATTCCAATTTGATGTAGCATTCTTGATGCCAGTAGCCCGTGGCATAATGGTTATTGCGTAGGACTGTTACGCTGAAGGTCTTGAGTTCGATTCCCAGCCTATCCACCTAAAAACAGGAATATTTTTCACGGGTTACTGCCTTGCGTGGAATTGACAAATCCTCCAAGAGGAAAAAGTGCTTCTCATCTTGGCCATTCGGATTCGGCAGAAAATTGTAGGTCTCCGATCCATTCCTACCAATAACACAAACACAGAAATGGTTGAGAGTTATAAAATGCACTATAGGCTGTCGCACCAACCAATTTATTATATGTATTTTATTTTATATGTCAAAAATTTCGATCTACTTATCTGCTTCAACGTTAATCGAACTTGAGTTTGATCTCGCCGATCCAATCCACTTATTGAATTAATTATGAAAAAACAATTAATTCGAAATGGTCTTTTAAATAATGCACCACTGATAAACGAATTCGTAGTTATAGTTCATTCGGTTTTGTTGCAAAGTATACGTTGATTATTCGATAGTCGTGATAACATTTTTACTTGCGATGTATAGTATACTAGCTACAATAGCAAGTTATGGATTCGTAAAAAAATCGAACTCGAGATTTTGATCAAACTTGACATTTACGAAAAAAGTGGGTTTCGCAATTCTATATCTGCTGTCTGTTCTGTCTTTTCGGCTAAACGGGTGGATCGATTTTCTTTAAACTTGGTACATAGAATTTTTTGGGCAACACATTTTTTACTTTTTTTTTTAGGACCAAAAATAACAGTGAAAGTGAAAATCTTATTTTTCTCAAAAAAGTGCCACAACTTAAAAAAAAATTCAGTAAGTTTTTTTTACATAAAGGCTACCATTTTATAAAAAAAAGTTTTTGAAAAAGGTAATAAATGGTAACTCCCATAGAACGATTTTTCGATTTTCGATTTTCGATTTTCTCAAAAACGGTTCGAAATTGAAAAATGAATGAACCTTTATAAAAAGGAACAATTTTTTTTTATAATTTATTTATTAAATCCTGTCACAGTGAACGGTCCTAAAATAACAACAAAACAAGAGATATGTACGTGAATTTCATCTTTCGTCAGATAATCATATCAGAAGGGAACAAACTCAATTCTCAAGTCCTATACTCCTTTGAATCGATTTTATGCGTTTCGATGATACCGTTGATGTTCGAGAATATTTCTACTGGACAATCATTCAGAACTTCAATTAAATTTTTAGCCTTGGTATCGCCTTTACGAATCAGATGATATGTCTTTCTTTCTCGGGCTCAGTAGCAAGAAATTTTTGATGAAAATCGATATTTTTAATAAATCAGCAGCTTTGTCAATTTTGAATGAAGCATGCTTTAAGAGCACTGAAAATTCCTCTTATATATTTTCATAATTAATAAATCTCTTAACTTCAGGATTCGGACAATTCATCGGTCTTCTATTTACCTGTGTTCGGCCTCAATTTCAGCAGTTTCTTCAAAGCTTCATAAACTCATGAAATGGCGTCTTCTACTCGAATCATTTGAAGTTCATCGCATAAGTCCATGGCTAATCCCAAATCCAAATTTACCTTAATTTGTACTTCACGACCATAAAGCTACGAAAATTAGTAAACTAAATTGATAACCATGTAAGCTAATCAAAAAGTCAAAGTAAAGCGTTTTTCAAATTTTTGGTGATACTTTCGTAGATTCTCAATTTATCCAGACTTTCGTAAACAAACGGGAATATTTTACGAAAATCATCAATAACTTAATAATTTGACACTGGTAAAGTCAGATTCAATCCCTTCGAAACTTTTTTTTCTAGTAATTTCATCAAATCCTCTGAGTCGGTCTGTTCCCAAGATTTCTCGCACTAAAAGTCAAATTTGAGGAGTGGGGATGAAATGCTCTCAAAGAGAAAGAAAACTGAAAAAATGTCTGGAACGGTTTTCGCACTAAATTGGACTACTTTTTAAACGTCAAAAAATATATTCGACTATGGTTGCCGTAGATCAGTGTTAAATTTTAATCAAAATTTTCAAGAATCACGTCCCAAGAAAATAAAATGTTAACAGAGAATAGACGTACAAGCTTACATCAAGTATATTAATATGCAAACAAACAAATCTTTAATTATACATTAAATTATGAAACTTAAGCGTGTTTTTCTTCAAGTAGCACTATGTAATATAAGTAATACTCAATATTGTCAATTTTAAATTTTCTTTTTAAGAAATAGTTTTGCTTATTGGCGTAAATTTTTTTTAATTAGTTGATTAGTTAAAAGATTAATAAAATAATAAAAAAATATGCTTATCTTTCAAAACTAAAATCAAAATAAAATTAACACTTGGGCAACCCTTGTCCGGCATTGATATTTGTACTCAACTGACAAATTACTTCATCTGACATACGGCAACCAGGCATTTGACATCCAGCCCAGAAATAGCCAAAAGAAATTCCTCGGACTAAAACTGGCAAGAAGGGGAAATATTTTACTCTCTCGAGCGCGCTCTCTTTTGCAAGAATTAGCACAACTTATGAAGTCTGGAACGACTTCGGACTAAAAATGACTAAATCTGGCAGTCTGAAACTGTTTGAAACTGGGTGTGGAACACACTTAGTGTTTTTTCAGAATCGAACTTCCTTTTAGTAAAATGAAAGGAAGCAGTTATGGTTTTTATCTTTTTTCTTCCTCGAAGAAGACCGAAAAACGCAAAGTAGGTACACAAGTACATGTCAAAATTTTGTGAATCCTTGATACTATACTTTCCATCATTAAAATCTTCGTATTTATCGGGGCAGGTATAGAAAAGGCAATATTTTAAGAAACAACATACTTGCAGATTCCATTGCGTGTACGTACGCTGTGCTACAATGTTTTGGAATTTGTCCATTACTTTTGTGCTTAACTGGATAAGTTGAAGACTTATGGGGAGAATTGATCCCGCCCTATATATACGCCACTGCTCTCAGTGAATACGAGCTTGGCCTTTGCGCGAAGTTGATTTTGAATTGTATTTTGTCTGAATCAAGACAAAATTTTCAAACAAATCAAATATGAGAAATTCTCTTGAAAAATTATTATTTTACACCATGCTTTTAAAAAACACCAAAGTTTCAAAAGTAAATCTAAAAAAAACACACATAGCGATACATTTTTGATGAAAATTTTATTTCATTATAAAGATGAACTTTGCCATTAAGTGTGAAAAACAATATCAAACAATATTTTGAGGTAATTTTTAACCACTCCGTCGCACATTTCGGGTGGTATCTCTTCCATAACTTGAGGAAAGTTTGGTTTTTAATGCATCTAGAGTTCGGGGATTATTCGCGTAGAAACCGTCTTTTGCGTAGCCCCACAGAAAAAAATTTTATGGTGTCAAATCGCATGATATTGGTGGCCAATTTACGTCGCAAAAACGGGGAATTACGCAACCAGGAAACTTCGCACGCAATAAAGCCATAATTTATAGTCATGTAGTGTGGCTTGTTGCCCCGTCTTGTTGGAACCACATATCGCCCAAGGCATGATCTTTTATCGCTGGCCAAAAAAAATCTGTTATCATTCGACATATCTCTACGAATTGACTGTAACTGTCTGCCCATTGGCATTTTCGAAGAAATACGGACCAATGACACTTTTCGACCATAGAACACACAAACAGTCACTTATTCTGGATGCAACGACACCTCTTCGATCACTTGTGGGTTTTCTGAGCCCCATATGCGGCAATTTTGTTTGTTTACATACCCACCGAGTGAGAAATGTGCCTCATCGCTGAAGAAAAAGGTTGTTCGAAATATGCACGAAAAGTGACTATCTACGTTTGAATCACCACTTTTGTAGTAGATAAGTTATGATAATTTTAACGCGTTATTCGATTGTTAAGCGATCCATTATCTTAAATGGCAAACCTTCAACTAATATTATGACACTTCAAATGACAGCTGAGTTTGACAGGTGTCAAATGCCAGCGCTACCAACTTGAAACCACGAAATGAATAACCCGTATAAACTCAAAATCTGTATTTTGGAGTATTATTGAGTAACTTTGACTTTTTGAAAAATTGCTCCAAACATTTTCGCAAATCATACCTTTAATTTTCTGGTGAAATCTATTAATTTACACTAGTACCAACTCATACGTGTGTAATGCAAAATAAAACAAAAATAAAGTAAGAAACGATTTGATAAATAAATTAGAGACTAAGAAAAAAAAGAAGAAAATCATGTTTCCTTAAGCATTATGTTTCGTATATATGTATGTACATACATATGTATCCTTTCGGGAGAGATTTCTATAAGATTCACTTGATCGTACCACAGCATCCAACAAAACACCATAATGGCAAAAGGACATACAAACGCACCTACCCCGAAGGCCCGAAGGGTCATAACGTAACGTATATAGAGTGAGGGCAAAAACATAGAAAGAACCAAGAAGTAAAAGTCTAAGTCCTTAACCGTGGCACTTTCTTATTGCCAATGAATAATATATTCGTCACGATTGCTCACTTCTTGTAGTTTTTGCCGTTGCGTTGTGTGTTATGGGCTGAAATAAAAAGAATGAGTCTTCGTAGTCGGCGTCTCTTAAGGACAACTTTTGTATTGGATTTGCGTTGGTCCTTGCTTTTTATTTTTTCTTATTTTATTTTTTTTTTTTTTATTCTTATGCCCTTTTTCACTTTTTATTTGACTTGAATCTTACTTAGACTTTCTTGGTATGGTTTTTATTTTTGGTTGAATGTTGTTATTCTTCTATTTGCTCTTGGTGAAATAATAGAGAAGGCTTGCTGGCCCTGTGATGTAGGTACAGAGTGCTGCCGAGATAGGTTGAGTTTAGGTGGTATATATACGAGATTCGAGAACGAGAAAAAGAACGAATCCTTGAATCGGAGTCGAAAGAAAGTCATCATCCGAAAATCTCAACGCAACGAAAGTGATTTTAATAAAATATGAAGGAGGAGCTGTACCCAGTACCTAAAGCAGTAGCAGTAGCAGTATAGCGGTACGACGACGATGATGACGACGACGATGACGACGACGGTAGCGAGACGTGAAGATTGCTGTATTTGTGCGCCCCTGCCACCATCATAGCATTTTTGCTGCTTCTCGTCCTTTGAAAATCCTCTACCAATAATACGGTAAAGTCTCAAATGGTGTCTTAGATTTAATAAAAGTATGCACCGTACTTATTGCTTTTTTTTCTTTCTTATTTGGCTTATGGTTTATATTTTATTTTCATTTGATATCTTCAAACGGGTAGAATATGTTTGGATGGCTGGATTCCCAAGGATATCAGCAAATCAGCCATATATAGCAAGATCCTAGCTTCAAGAATATGTATTATGTTGGTATATTCCGCATCAAACTGGAGTTGTATAAACAATATACATACATTATAATGTATGCAATTTTTATAGCAGATGAAAATCAAATTTGCAAAGAAAATACAAAAAAAAAAAAAAACAAATCTCAAGGAACCCGGAATTCGTCTGATTGAACACTTTGTGGTAAATAATCCAGGTTCTAAACAATATATTTTTTTTTATAAATAAAATAGAAGGCAAACATTTATGATGTGTTTTAGGAAGTTCAGCGACTTTTAAAAGAGGCTATAACGAACGTATTACAATGTCATATACATTTGTACATATAATGTAGATAGGTATAGGTACATATAAGACGTTTTTAAGAAACTTCAATACGTATTCTACTAAAGGACCAAAGATCGGATGCATTATCACAGTTTCAAGGGCTTTTCGATGATAAGCTTTAATGTCCAGTCAATAAAACATTTGAAAATAACCGTTTTCGAAAGAAACCAATTGGAAGAGTTAAGATTTTTACTTTTCTTTACAGTGGGGCTCCTTAATAAAAAATTTTGTATTTTGTGATAAAAGCATCAATTTTTTATTGTTGGTATATTATATGAACATGATTTTTAGATATATTAGCCCACTCTATTTTTCCACTAGTAATTCATTCAATGAAGTTATTTTAGTGCTTATATGCAGGTAGTTTTTGAATAAATGAAGAAGAAAAAACTAAAACAATAGAAAACATTGTTTTTTTTTTTTTATTTATTTTATTATTTTGAATAGGTGATTTTTAAACTAACACTACCTATTGTGCGAGAAAAATATATTACGGCAAATTTACCTTGCGAGAGAAAAATCATGAAATAAAAATGTCGCATGCGAAGAAAATATGCTGCAAGAAATACCTATATCATACGAGAAATATATCATGAGCAAAAAATGTTGTGCGGGAAAATATCATGCGAGAAAAATATCATTTAAAAAAAACCATGCGAAGATAATATGTATGCGAGAAATGTATCATGAGTGAAAAATTTCATGCGAGCAAATATCCTGAAAGAAAAAATATCATGCGAAAGTTATCTATATCATGTTTTGTGAATTATATCATGCGAGATATATAACATGGGAGAAAAAAATCACATGAGAAAAATATCATGCGAAAATTATAACTTGCTAGAAATATATCATGCGAGAAAAATATCATGTGAAAAATACCCTGCGAAGAGAATATGCGAGATGTGTATCATGAGTGAAAAATATCATACGAGCAAATATCCTGAAAGAAAAAATATCTTGCGAAAATTATCTATATTATGTTTTGTGAATTATATCATGCGAGATATATAACATGGGAGAAAAGTATCACATGAGAAAAATATCATGCGAAAATTATATCTTGCGAGAAAAATATCATGTGAAAAATACCATGCGAAGAGAATATGCGAGAAATGTATCATGAGTGAAAAATGTCATATGAGAAAAATACCAAGCGAAAATAATATCTTGCAAGACATATATCATGCGAGAAAAATATCATGTGAGATACTGAGTATTATTTCATGCGAGAAAAATATTAAGCGATGAAAACAAATAAATAATAGCACGACATGTAAGATAACAGGAAGCATAGCATTGGAGCAACTAAAACTCCACCTCGAAGATACACTCGACGCGACGCCAATATAAGCAGGATTCCGCACTGGATCTTTCTTTGTGAATCACATCAACACCTTGCGGATCATCATCGAACAGTCAGTTGAATATCGATCATATCACCTTCACCTGCTTTTGCATCGACTTTGAAAAAGCGTTCGATAAGTGTCTATAGAGAATTTATTTGGATTTGCTTTGCGCAGAAGGGGCATCCCAGATAAATTGATTGCTATTATTATCAAGGCAATCATCTTTGGAACTTCTTCATCTTTCCAAGTAGATATAGAGGTAGAGATGGTAGAGAATTGCCAATATGTATCTTGGGACTATTGTCTCAACTGCGGTGGCGGAACTGAGCTGAATATAAATAATATAAAATAATAGAATAAAGCAAAGGCTGTGTTAGAAATGCTGTCAAAAATATGGAGAAACAACTTTATTAGCTTAAAGACCAAGATATGACTGTTCCGCTCCAATGTTGAATCCGTTCTGCTTTATTAGCAAGTCCCTTCCCTAAGTACAAAAAAGGTCTGACCTGAAAAAAATTTGACTGTACACTTTTCTTTCACAATTCGTTAGAGGGGATTATTAGAAGCATAATGTGTTTAGTTTTTTGAGAAAATTGGGCTAAAGCTTAAGCTATAAGAAGACGACGATTAATTTTATAGACTTCGAAGGATTGAATTATACATTTTTTTTTCGAGCGATATATGTTGATAGTTGCGAAAACATAAACTCACGAATTGACTGCTGACACATTTTGTCATTCAAATTTTATCTTAGATTAACTCTGTGCAAGGGTGGACTGGGAGTCAAAGGGCCTCCCGGGAAGGTCCACTCAATTGCTAAATGAGTAGAAGTAGTGAAAAAGAATAAGCTCCGAAAACGACGTTTAAAAAATTTTTATCGTGGTGTATTTGAAGCCAAAAATAGTCTGCTCCGAAATTTGTATTATGTGTTTAAGTTAACAAAAAATGTAACTAAGGCTTTTGAAAACATTAGGTAGGTCCTATTTACTTTTATAGTAAAAATATTATAATTGATGTTTTCTACTTCTACCGAGACTTCGAAAATACTCACATAGTTTTCTATTCTGTTTCTGCGGCCCTGAAATTTGGGGTCCTCCTTAAGTTACCAATGGGTCCAGAATAACTCAATAATAAATAATAATAAGAGTGGGGCCAGTCCGCCCCTGACTCTGAGCTAGTCCAGCCAGCCAGCTAGTTAGTCAACTCTCGTTTAACTATGATTTTACACTCATTTAACTCAGTGAACTGAAGAAATTGAGCCTTATGTCGTTTTCCATTGGTTTCACTCAGGGATTCACTCGTTCTGAAATCCAATGGAACAAAGTTAGCATCTTTCTACTCAATCAAGAAATTTTGTCATTGTATTGCTGAATCATCGTGAACATTTCATGTTATCGAACAGTCATACAATCAAACAGAGTCCGATGTTTACTTTTGACATTTGAGTGAGTTTGTCCCCTTTCACACTAGGAAACAAGTTGCTGGAGATTTTTTGACGTTTTCTTTTAATTTTCAATTCCCACCGATCGTAGACCGTTCAATCCTCTTACTTGGTGCCCTTCTCACCCAAAAACTGAAAGTTGCTGGAAACTCAGTTTCCTCGTGTGAAAGGGGACTTTGTTTTGAAATTAAAGCTTAAATGTATTAGTGCTTCTTGAGTGGATTCTGATTTCAAATCGAGAATCTGAGAAGCGTGCGTCGGTTGACCGTTTTTTTTTGCCAATAGAATGGTTTCAGAAGAGTTCTTTTTGATTCTGGACGCTTCCAGACGTCCAATGGAAAACGACATTAATGAAATATCAAAGAATTAATCTTCTTTAAATGCAGGTTAGAGATGAAAGCACATATACCTATAAGCCCCATTTATTATTATTCTATATGCATTTGAATAAATACCTACATATTTTTACAAATCCTTGGAAAAATTATCCGTTTTAAGCCCATAAACCAAAAGACAGTTATAGGTACCTATACTGGATTTCACTCTTCAACAAACCTTAATATTATGTTAAGTACATAATATTATCATATAATATTCAAGCACATATTCTAAAGATGTCACATGCTATATATGCCATATTCCAATGCTAAAGAGAGCTCAATATTAAAGACTTTTACAAAGTGCCAGAACATTTTCATTCCTTCGCTCACATATTGACATCTCCTCGTTAAAACACCCAAAAGCTTTCTTTCTGTACTAGCTAGTAGCTTTACATGTCCTGGACAACGAACACCATCATCATGTGATGGCCGTGCAATAGTGTTTCCTGAAACCACTAAGCTAATCGGCTTATATCTGCTTGTTGGTTTTTGCTTAAAGGACAAAGGCTTAAGTTAAGAAGAAGACATAAGCAAATAAAAAAAAAAAAAAAAAAAACGAAGAAAAACGAAGAAACTTTTACATGAAAGGAGTAAATAAGCATAAGAAGATTTGCTTCTTTTGCTATCGAATGTCAGTCCTGTATATACGCAGTGTCTGCTGCCTTTTTAGTAGCTCACCTAGTCCTGTCCAGTTCCAGTTTCTTGTTACCCATTAGCACATCTGTTGGAATTTAAGATGTGATTTTCCCAGAAATAGTCCATGTATGTATGTTTATAGTTGGGTATCCCAAAAAATACATAAAGCATTTTTGTGTTGGCTTTTTTTTTTCTGTCCATTCTCCAACTGATGCATTTTAACATATTTGACTTTTGAAGTTAATGCGTCGTTGAGTGCTGATGGTGATGGTATGCTATGCAAATTAGTACCTTCAAGTTAGAGTTGAGAGTTTATGCGACAACATCTGCATAATTTTTACTTAAACGAGGCTTGCTCTGAATAAGTATGTTAAGGTAGGTATGTGAGAAGTACTGTCTGTCAGGTAGAATGGAAATTGTATGCAATGCACTTTAAGGATTGGAGGAAAAAATGAAATTTTTTTGTCAAAATAAGGGAAAGAATCCTGTTAATTAATTATGTTAATACTGAAAACATAGAAAAGACATTTTGTTTCTTATGCTAATGGGGTGGCTTGGGTAGAGTGCTTACTTAATGAGGTGTGGGTTGAAGCACCTCTCTATATAGGCAGTAGATATCCTTCATTATATATTTTATATTTATATTAACCCTGCATTCACTAAGACAATCTTAAATTTATATATTTTATATTTACCCCCATTTTCAAATGGATGATACCCTAGGAATTTCATGAGATAACAAACATCTTAATCTCAATCTATACTGTGCTAAAAAAATGCTTAATTTTACTCCTGAGACTTCATACTAATCAAATTAATTATTGAACCGCGTTAAACGTTTACTTATTTACTGTGAAATCAAAATTAAGGTGACTTAAAATATTTATTAACTTCATACTAGTCCCATGCAAGTCCCATGCAAGCATGGAATTCACAAAAAATAAAATGAATAAATTGGGTAGCGTGACATCTCGTGTAGAACCATTGCCTAGTGACTTACAACTCTCAACCCTTCCTGTGTGCGTATTATCGGCAGACATGGAGGAGGCCCACAATTTTCTTTCGAATCCGAACGGCTAAGTTATAGAGGCTTTTTTTCATGGCAATATAATATACTCTTGGAGGATTTGTCAATTCCTCGAAAGAAAGCCTCTGAAAAACATTTCTGTAATGGCATAGGCTGATAGCCTCAGTAAAACAAAAGTTTTTCTAAAATAAATTTGAACAAAAAGAGACCATAAGCGCCACCAAAAGGAGTCTGATGATCGGTGTGCCAATGCGTGAAATAGCTATAACTCCAGCTTATAAAAATTTGGTGGTAGCTCACTCAAGCTATGTTGGGTTGTTTCATTCAAACCTTTCATAATGATTGTTTAAGAGAAAATTATTCAGTAAATTGTCTCCTACTAAAGGTTCTATTATAATATTGCAAATTAACCTAAAGATTTCGCTTCTTAATGTACTTAATTTATTTTAACCATCACATTTAAAATTGTACGTATACCTTCTTATCAGGTTACTATCTTTTTGTATCAACCTTCATCGAAGTATGTAAGTCGGGAGTAAAAAGCTGTCCAAACATTAAAGATACTTTTCTTTTATACACTATATACTGTCGATGTTCATTATCTATATGATGCTCATATAATTGTGGATTTTTGTTCAGTTTTCGTAAACTTTTGCATTCATGATTCTTGATTTTTCCTTGCTTAGTGAGTGAAAGAGAGATAGAGTCCTAACAGGGTTGTGAGTTTATGCAATATGCCTCATGACAAAGTCGCACGTGCATCATCGTCTGGTGAATTATGTATTTTTTTCAAATTATGAATTAAATTTTTTTCGATTCACAAATCCCAACTAGCTTATGAATTGAATTTTTTTCAATTTACGAGTCCATTACTGACTTGTGAATATGAACGAGGGCTTAAGCTAAAAAAGAGCTTAAGCCTTTACATTTACAACCCTACTAGATATTAACCACTATTGAGGCCAAACTAACTTTTTAGATATTTTAAACCCTAAAGCCTTTCTTCAAATTTAAAGGATCGAACACAATAAAAAAATATTTAGCGGAGATATTACGATTTGTGCGGCATTGAAAAATGATAATAATTTTCACAATTTAAAACAAAAAATCATTTAACATTTTTTTTTTTAGTTTAAGTTTTTTTTGCCAATTTTTGAATTTGAAAGTAATTTTTTTCGAAAACTATTGATAGAAATATGTAATTAAAAAAAAAAATTTACAGATTTCACTCATAGAGTAACTATGGGGACATTGAAAATGACTTGTGTTAGCTCGATAAAATAAAAACATGAATAATCTTGGTGATTTCTAATTTGTATCCTTCTGAAGATGTCTAAGAATTCATTCTTCAGTCTGAAATTACAATATGTAGATATTTTTAATGTCGAATCCCAGTTGGCGGTTAAATTAATAGGGGTATTCCCGATCCGATGCAAACTGGTCTTGCATCATTGCAAAAGTGCAAAGTATTTTTTTTTTTACAATGGGGTTAGGGTATAGCAATTCTACACTTTTGCATTTTTGCAATGATACAACACCAGTTACATCGGATCGGGAATACCCCTAATGTTGTTCAGTTCAGTTTATTTAATCACGGCGTTGATGTTGAAGAAATTCAAATATATGCTCAAATTTGCTCAAATTGATTTACAAGTCTCTCAACTTATTGAACTATTTATATATAGCAAGTTATTTGATTTACTATCAAAGTGAACCCTTTTTAACGCGAGACCAAATTTATAAATAATTTGATGTGTAGCTCAAACTCAATGCAAACCTGATTTACCTAATTGTTTTTAGGTATTCTATAATATTTTGTATTTTGAACTCATCTTTTAATAAATTTAATAAACTCGAGTCGTGTAATTTCTTAAGACAATATTAATGGTTTTGACATTTAAGCAGTATTCTTTTATCTGAGTATATGAAAAGCAAAGCACCAATTAAGTTGACAGCTGAGTTGACAACCAAATTGAATCGTTTTTTTTTTTTTTTTCATTTGAGGACCTTAAGGTAGAACTGTAATAGTCGGAAGATGTTGGAAGAAAATTCTCTCAGTTCACTTACGCATGGAGCGGTCGGTGAGCGCTCTTCACTTCGGAAGCAAAAGTAAAAAATTGGTCGAAACAAGCAAAACTCAATTATGGGCACGTCATATGAATTCTTTGTATTCGTTTCGTTTCGTACGACCACTTAGGTCGGCATCCGACTATTATAGTTCTACCTTTAACCTTGAACATCTGAAAATTAGAACTAAATCTATATAAGTTTATTAAAGAAGTTCAATTATATTGCAGTATCTATGAATATTCTAATCGCATTGGCTTAGAAGTAGGTAAAGTTTTGTAACATAAATTTATAGCCTGAGATTTTACTTGAATTCTAAGACCTTAACCTCAAAGATCCGATAAAAAGAACAGAAGATAAAAGCTTACCAAATAAACCCTTTTCGATATTTATATTTAAGTTGCTTAGGTAAGTTAATCCTACCTCTAGACTGATGAACGTTAACTTAAATACCTTAACCTTCAACAACTTAGAACTATTGTTGTAAGTTTATTAAAGAGAAACGCAAGTAGGTACCTTTGCATATTTCAGGCTCAAAAATAACATTGGTTGGACGTAGGCCAAGTTCAAAAATCGCATTGGTTGAGACGTTGGTCAAGTTCAAAAATCGCATTGGTGTAGACGTAGGTCAAGTTCAAAATCTCATTGGCTTAGACGTAGGTCAAGTTCCAAAATCGCATTGGCTTAGAAGTTAGTCAAGCTCAAAAATCGAAATGGTTTAGACGTATAGTTCAAGTTAAAAAATCACAATGGCTTAGACGTATGTCAAGTTCAAAAATCGCATTGGCTTAGACTTAGGTAAAGTTTTGTGACATAAATTTATAGCCTTAGATTTGATCTTAATTTTAAGACCTTAACCTCAAAGATCCGATAATTAGAACAGAAAATAAAAGCATACCAAGTCAACCCTTTTCGATTACTACATTTAAGTTGCTTCGCTAAGTTAATCCTACCTCTAGGCTGATTAATGTTAATTTAAATACCTTAACCTTCAACAACTGGCCCTTAGAGCTAGTGCTGTAAGTTTATTAAAGAGATTCACAAGTAGGTATCTTTGCATATTTTAGGTTCAAAAATCGCATTGGTTTGGACGTAGGTCAAGTTCAAAAATCGCTTTGGCTTAGACGTAAGTCAAGTTCAAAAATCGCATTGGCTTAGACGTTGGCCAAGCTCTAAAATCGAATTGGTTTAGAAGTATAGTTTAAGTTAAAAAATCACATTGGCTTAGACGTAGGTCAAGTTCGAAAGTCGCATTAGTTTAGACGTTGGTCAAGTTCAAAAAACGCATTGGTTTAGATGTTGTTTTGCCACATAAATTTGTAGCCTGAGATTTTACCTTGATTCTAAGACATTAACCTCAAAGATCCGATAATTAGAACAGAAGATACCAAATCAACCCTTTTCGATTAGGTATTATATTTATAAGTTGCTTCGCTAGGTTAATCCTACCTCTAGCCTAGTTAACCTTAATTTAAATACCTTAACCTTCAACATCTGGCCCTTATAGAACTAAAGTTATAAGTTATAATCATAGAGGTTCAAGTATAGGTGTCTGTGCATATTCTATAAGGTTCAACAATCGAATTGATTAAGAATGAAGTCAAGTTTTGTCACACAAAATTTTGAAGCCTATTATTTAACTTATTTCAAAACCTTAATCTTTAAGATCCGATTATTAGTACAGAAGTAAAAAGGCAACCGCAGAACAACTAAATCAATCCTTTTATATAAATGTACATACCTACATAATGTCATACTAAGGGGTCAAACCTCTTACGTCTCTGAGCCATTCTGAGACATTCCAAACCATTTACATCCACAGGTCCAACGAGTTACGGTAACAAAACGGCGCACTCTAGCGCTAATTGGGCCAACGAGCTAGGTTGCTCGTGATCGCCATTTCTACTTACCTACCTACCTACATACATAATGTATGTACCTATATAGATACGTAGGTATATGAATTTTGTTGGCGAAGCCAATTTTGTTATTCAATTTTTCAATTTTTGCAATTATTTATTTTGATGAATTAAACCTAAAAGTTTTTCACCTACACTTTTATGTTATTTCAATTATTTTTTAACTGAATAAATTAGTTTGATATTTTACCTTCATTTTAAGACCTTTATTTTAAATATCCGATTGTTAGAACAGAAGTTATAAGCCAACCAAACCAACATAATCGTACCATTACGAATAATATTTTCAAAATACCTACGACAATTTAATCAACATAACATTTTACAGACATACCTAACCTACTTAATAATAGCCGTGTTTTATTATCTACGGGTCTGGGTCGGGGTATCCTTTAACACATGTAGCTATGTATGTACATATATCATTTTTGTTCCCGATGCGAAGCCAATTTTGTTTGCCACCAGCGGCCAGCCACAGTGCAGTGGTGGTTTTTTATTGCACACATTCCACTCCAACCAACGTCTTGCCAACACCCTCACAGCAATGCATATTCTTTGCGGGTACGTTTTTTTCTTTTTCTTTTTGTTTTCTTGTTCCTCACGTCATTTGCCGTGATGAAATTAGTTCTCAAAAGCCAATCTTTCACGTTTTTAGTATGAAATTTTGTAAGCTTTTGCAAACATTTTGATGCAGATTTGTAGCCTGTCATTTTATCTTTAATTATCTATCTTAACATTAAGCATCCGATAATTATAACCTGAGTAAAAGGCTTGTAAGTGCGCTCAAATCGAGTGATTTTAAGATTTCATACAAATTCAACTATCCTCCACTGAAGCTCGTCGGTTGGCGACGATCAACGTGTAGGTACGATTCATCGATTGTGTCTTTAGGTTCATTTTTGCATTTTCTTTGGTAACACCAACCAAAAATTCGATCCTGAGCCCCCTATACGCTAGAGTTCATTTCGTTCATTTGTTATATATTCATTTGTTCATTTAATCATTTTGGTAACACCATATTTTTCTCAAAACGACCCTATAAACATTTTCAATGTTAATAGTTAAACATAGATTTTTGGCTTTAAAAAAAGTCACAATACTTTCTTATAACTTATAAGTGTTGCCGTGGTTTCTGAATATTTTTTTTTTTTAATTTTACGTCTGTTCTTAGAAAATTGCTTCTACCGTCTTAACGGAGAAAGATATAAACCCCCTCTAATATTACAAAAAAATACACCGCACCGCTGTATGACTCGTAATCTTGCCTTAAGTCCACTTAGCCAATCCTAAAATGAAGAATTTATAAAAATATATAATGTCGCTTTCAACCGAATTCACCCTATTAAAAAACATAATTTCGAATAATATTTTGCCTCATTTATACTTGAAGTCCATGGTTCAAATATTACTTTTCAAAGACAAAGAGTTTTAAAATCGTATACCATTTGATTGTTTTTATCCTATTCACTCTATACAAACATATACATGCAGCTTAATTTAGAAAAATATCGATTTCTATAAAGTGATCTTCAAAGTTCATCCTCAAATATTTAACTTTCAAACACTAAAAGTTTTTTTTTAAAAGTCGATTAATATTTTTTTTGTTTTGCCTAGTTCACCTTAATTTTAAATACACTTTTTTTTCCTTAACATTTTAACAAGAAAACTGATAAAGTTTGCTATTCAATCCACCCTTCATATAACTGTTAGTCCTGAGAAAGAAAATTTGAAATTGAATGCTATTTATCCCCATTTCACCCTGTAAATAGTTAAATTAGAATTATAAAAAGTTTATTCATTAATTTTTACATTTTACTACAACCTTTTACAATAATTTCCAAATAATAAGAATCATTCTTTAACTTATAAGTTAGTGTTGAATGCAGCTGTGTTACCGCAGCCAAAATTATTTATAAATCCCTCCTAATGAAAAAAAAGAGTCCTTTTGAAAATAAATGAATCCTTTTGAAAATAAATGCAAATTTAAAAAAAAAAATGTAAAATTTTAATTTTATCCTTTTTATTTTATAAAACAAAAATTAAATACGTTAATTCATTCATATACAAATAAATATTGTAATAAAATACAATAAAGTTTTACTTTACAAAAAATGCTTAACATTCTTTGAGTTAAAATGATTGGGAAAAAATGTGTCCTTTAAAAAAACAATATATCCCTCAATCCCACAGAAAAAAAAAGAATTCCCCAGGATACTATTGTATTCCATTGGTAACTCTGGTTGAATGATACATTACAGAATTGAATTTACCTTAATAAAAAAAACTGATGTGGCGTGAATATCAGCAAAACGATGGTAAAAATGATTATTTAAATTATTTTACAATTATTATTATTATTATTAAAAAATATCATATAGAAGATTCTCTAAATAAAATAAATTTTAAAATACGATAGTTTTTTTTTGCTTGACGCAGCGCCGCGCCACCGTTTCACCCTAAAAATGGGATATATTTTAAAACAAGCCTTTCAAACATATAAGAAGCTACTTTTTTAACTCGAGTGCGGTTTTTTGTTTTTCCTTATTTTATCTGTTCAAACATTTTTATTTTCTCAGCATTTTGACAACAAAACTGAAAACTGAGAAATTTTACTGGGGAATCCCGTTCATGCAAATGAGACCTGCAATTAAAGAGAAAATTTAAAATTGGGAACTATAGTTTTGTTTCCCTACTAATAAATAGTTAAATTGAAAAAAATTACTTTTTAATATAACTTTTCAAAAACAAAAATAATTTTTAAAATCTAAAGGTATTTTTTGGTTTTACTCCAGTTCACGCTATAAATGGCTTAATATATCAATCTCTTAAATAAGCCACTTTTTAATACAAAAAGAATGTTTTTTTAAATCGAATGCAATTTTTAAATTTAAGTTTTATCCCCATTTTGTCGCTAGAATGCAGAACTAGTCTTAATCCAAGATTTCAAAATAAGATTTCTTACGTCATTCATAATGAAATTTGTTGTGTTCTGCGTATTTTCTTCATATTCCGACTATTCCTACTTGCAGTAGTTCCTTATCAGAATTTTAATAATAGAATATAATCATAATGTCGAAATTCAGCATTTTACGGACTAAGGTTCTTCTTGAAAAATTTTGTTAATGTGACTTGTATTAGTTCTGCATTGTAGCGACGATTTTCCTTATTAATATAGTTGAATTTTGAGCAAGAAATACAAACATTTGTTTTATCAAATCTGATTAAAACATATCCTGGGATTTTTGAGATTTGAATAGAATGGAATATTTTGTTTAGTTCAATAGATGGCTCTGTTTTTCAAAAGAATATAAGACAAATTCATTGCAAACGACAAAACTATATAATTAAGCTTAAGCCTATGCATCGCGATTATTGCCAAAATTGGTTTTCGCATTCAACAAATTAGGTGAAATTTAATCAAAATCGTATCAGAGATTTTTGAAATCTTTGCCCTGACCTGATTTTTCTATTTTCTCTTTAAAACCACCAAAAGTTACATGTTATAGTTCTCTATAGCCCAAACGTATATAAATGTGTTTATTTAAAATTCACTGCAGGTTGGTCAAAAGACGATTGTGTATAGTTTTTGCCTCTAGACATAATTATAACCCTGTGCCAAAATGTATATTATGTGTCGGATAACTAACTAATCAAGCCCTTTATGGAATAAGATTAAAAAACAAATAGAAGTCCTCTATATTATAGTCGATTGAAATGCCCCACGACTCTCCTCTGCGAGGCTCATATTATTATACAAAAAAAGTTTTTAATCTCTAAGAGCAAAATATATTCAGAGGTATATATTTATGTATATATTTAGTAGGATACTACAAATATGCAATCCTTGTACGATAACCATCATCGCAACACAAAGTTACTTTCACTGCTGCACTCAAACTTTTAGTTGGCTTTTATTCTCATTGATGTGCCAGAAACAACCATATTTGCAGCCGTCTATATTAAAAATTCACAGACGGTGTCAAAGAGCATTGCGAAAACCACAATTACCATTTTACAAAAGCCAAAAGCCTTCTTTCACCAAATGGGATTCTATTTCTTAAAAAAAAAAAAATGGAAGTAGTCTGTTGGTAGGTGCCTATACCCTCTCTCGTCGTCTTTTCCCCGATGAAACACCACCCTGCGAAAGTTATTTTCCTATATTTTTGTAACCATTCACTCGGTGGCACGGATAACGAGAAAAGAGTTCTATGCACATATATTCAACATTCTCTTTGTGTATTTAATACACACAGGCATAGGGAATTGTCGCATTCGGGCTCAAAGGCAGTTTGTTCATATCGGTGCAAACGATTGCTGTGTTAGAAGAATGAGCTCCAAACTAGAAGAATTGAAGTTGAAGGTGTTGCTTTTGTAGTTAAAAACGATTTCCTTCGTTCTGATATGGGGCGAGGACTTCCAGCTATGAAACTTCCCATATATAAAATACATGCAGCTAACCGCAACAGAGTGTATAGCCACTTGTTTTATGTTTTTCTTGTATAGCGCAGGCAGGCGGTGAATGGTAATAACAGTCCATGAAGCACACAAAAACATTCGACTATATTTACAAAAGCCCAATACCACCCATCGTTAGAGTCAACATGGTTACCAACTTTTAATTTGAAATTTTGACGTTGAAACTGAAGAATCTCTAGAAGAAAAAAAATGGAAACATTAAAATTTAAAACTTTATTACAAAATTTAGAATTTGTTAGCATTTAATGTTTTGAGAAAAATCGTTTGAAAAGTTAAACAAAAAATGACTAACCGAGAACGTTTTTCGGTGGGTCAAAAATAAATGTGTTAAATATTACGTAAGTATAGTCAAGGGTAAAAACTACATAGTTCACTGTATTAATTCTAACGTAGTCGATTTGATTAAAATAAATTGTTAAAAATTAAAACCTAACAAGGTTATATTAAGTCTGTTCCATACCCAGTTTCAAACAGTATCAGACAGCCAGATTTAGTCATTTTTAGTGCGAAGTCGTTCCAGACTTCATAAGTTGTGCTAATTCTTGCAAAAGAGAGCGCGCTCGAGAGAGTAAAACATTGCCCCTTCTTGCCAGTTTTAGTCCGAGGAATTTCTTCTGGCTATTTCTGGGCTTGATGTCAAATGGCTAGGGTTGCCGTATGTCAGATGAAGTAATTTGTCAGTTGAGTACAAATTTCAATGTCGGACAAGGGTTGCCCAAGTGTTAATTTTATTTTGATTTTAGTTTTGAAAGATAAGCATATTGTTTTATTATTTTATTAATCTTTTAACTAATCAACTCATTACAAAAAAATTACGTCAATACAAGCAAAACTATTTCTTAAAAAGAAAATTTAAAGTTGACAATTGAGTGGATGTGATCCTTTATAACTATGTTAAGGATTTTGATTAAGATTTATCACTAGTCTACGGCAACTCTAGTCGAATATATTTTTTGACGTTGAAAAAGTAGTCCAATTTATTGCGAAAACCATTCCAGGCATTTTTTCAGTTTTCTTTCTCTTTGAGAGCATTTCATCCCCACTCCTCAAATTTGACATTTGACCAACATTAAACATTTAGTGGGAGAAATGTTGGGAATAAACCTATTAATGGAGAAACTACTTGGTTAGGATTCGTAAATTTTGAAAATCTTTTATGTTAAACGAGTAACTTGCTTAAATCAAATAATTGTATTTATAGATAATTTCCGACATCTCTGATTTGATTTGTTACTTTATGAGCGATTTAATATGTTTCATTATAGCTAACTTAATTTGTTTTTGAAATTTGTTTTTCGAACGAACTAACCCAGAACTCAGAAGTATGTAAAGGGTGATTTTTTAGCTGGTTTGGTTTTGGCAACACTGGTTTTGACAGCTGACGTGTGTTTAGTACCTTGTGTCACTGTCAAACAGCTTCAGTTTGGTTTGCAATTTAACCATGGATCGTCTTACAAATGAACAACGCTTGCAAATTATTGAATTTTACTATCAAAATTCGTGCTGGCCGAGGATCCGCTTTTTTATCGAAAAATTGTGTTCAGCGATGAGGCTCAGTTTTGGTTGAATGGGTACGTAAATAAGCACAATTGCCGCATTTGGAGTGAAGATCAGCCAGAAGCATTGCAACAGCTACCAATGCATCCCGAAAAAGCCACTGTTTGGTGCGGTTTATGGGCCGGCGGCATTATTGGACCATATTTCTTCAAAGATGATGCGAATCGCAGCGTTACTGTCAATGGTGAACGCTACCAAACGATGATAACAAACTTTTTTTTGCCCGAAATGGAAGTTCTTGACTTGCATGATATGTGGTTTCAACAAGACGGTGCCACATGCCACACAGCACGCGAAACAATGGCGCAATTGCGAGGCGAGTTTGGTGAACAGTTAATTTCACGTTTCGGGCCGGTCAATTGGCCGCCTAGATCGTGCGATTTGACACCATTAGACTATTTTTTGTGGGGGTATGTCAAGGCTAATGTCTATAGGGACAAGCCCGCTTCGATTGACGCACTGGAAGCCAACATCCATGCATTAATTCGTGAGATACCGGCCGATATGTGTGAAAGAGTATGCCAAAATTGGACTCAGCGGATGGGCTACCTGAGACGCAGCCGCGGTCAACATTTGCATGAAATTATCTTTAAACATTAAATTGCAAGGTTCAAACTATCGATTCAAATAAATATTTCATTAATTTTTTTGAATTTTTTGTGTTTTTTTTTTTAAAAAAGTTCTAAACCTCTTAAAAAATCACCCGTTAGTTTAATAAAATTTATTACATTTTAACCGAATCAGTGTGTTAATTTAAATAATTTTGTTTAATCGAGTTGACTCATATAATTTAACCTGGTGAGTTTGAAGGTTGTATACCTATATTATTAACAATGTTTGTTATTTAACTTAACCGAGTTTCACATTCTTTTTAACCTATCATTTTTTCCCGTGAAGGGTATATTTTTGTATTTAGGCAGATAACTTTAAATTGGCAATACTGTTTTCTGTGACAGCCGATTTGACAGTTTTTGGTTGTTTTGGGGTTAGTTTTTTTATCAATTCATCATGAATAGACTCAAGGCAACCGGGACGTGCCGAAGCAACATTTGCAAATAATTGTTCAAATTTATTTAAAAAAAAAACTCAAAGAGAAACTCATGAAGCATCACCACGAGCATTTTATGGTGCTCATAATGAAGCATATCACTTGTCACACAGTTCACGATTCAATTAATTTACTAAAAGAAACATTTGAAGAATTATTAATTTCAAGAAATTGACCTGTTGACTGTTGATATCCATATATAGAAAGTCTTAAAATCACCTTAAAGTTTACGTTGGCAACCATAAAATATCATAGTTGCTTCACTCATCATATCTGAAAAAGTAACGCTTAAGTGAGGGGGAGGGCGGTGTATTCACCACATTGTATGTATGACACAACATAAAAACCTTATGTTTATATCAAGAGAGTGCTCTGTTGTATGACTGTGACTTTGTAATCGTAGGATGTGTGTTATCCTTAATATCCGCATTAGTATGATGGTGAATTGGCGACATCAAAATTATACTGAAAGTCTAAGAGAATTTTGTATGCATCTCTGTTATATAGGTATACCTAAGACCTAAAAGGATGATGTCAAGCCCAGCCTTAGCCCATTATATCTAAACAGTATAATATGTATATTTACTTTGGTTTCCTTTCATGTCATGAGAATATAGCAAAAGGACATCGTGCAAAAAAAAAAAAAAACTTAAAGGATAATGTTTTTGTATCTTTGTACGTATAAATAAGCTTACTTCAGTACAATCACCTGTCTGTGTCCTGGATTTTAATTTAAAAAAAAAAGAAAGTAATATCAATTCCTTTTCAAAGCAATATTGCATCGATGCGAGTTTTCTTCTCTTATTCATCTCAAAGGCAGGTCCTTTTTATTTTCTTCTTTTTTTTTTTTAATATGAGTCAAGAATCATTTTAAGCTGGATGTAAATTTATGATTTTTTGACGCGATTAGTTGAAATAATAGCGCAAAGATTTGATTATATACTTACACTCTTCGTAATCTATATTTCCCAGCTGTTAACTGAGTTAACGCTTCTAGCATTTGCTAACAAAATAAAATTCATGATTATATGTATTTTCGAGCAAGCTATAGTTGTTTGACAAGGGGAGATAAAAAAAAAAATGATATAATATATTTAAAGGGAGTCTGTGAAGAAGAAAAAAAAATTATGAGTTTCAATTGATTTTTTTTTGCCATCCCTTGGAGTCCTTTGAAAAATGAGAAAATTGGATTTTGTCTTTGTACTCAATCTTGCGTCACTTTAGAACAGTTTATCTATGTAGGTATATGTACATATGTATATAGATGATGTGTTGGAAGTAAATGAAGAGATGGATAGCCTCATGCATCCTTTTTTTTTTTCTTTTTTCTGTGATTTCTGCTAGAATAGATTGAAAGTTGATTCCATGATGTACGATTGTGTTCTACCTGTGCAGCATTACGGAGTAAGTAAAGTACAAACAATATTATGTAGTGTGGTTGAAACTTTGAATAGTGCCTTATGATGGAGCAAATCAATTTGTATTTTTGAAATGTACCTAACCTATATGTATGGATCAATTTATGTAAGTGCTAAAGACGAAAGAAACTTAAGGATAATTGAATTTTAAAAGCTCTTATGTACAGTTATTAAGTTAAATTTATTATTGACCTGATCATTGCTATTAATACGGATAATATTTTCAAAGAGAAAATAAAGAATGGATAAAATGTTTAGACTTTAGAGACATGCGGGTAATATTTTACGGGATTTTTGAATGAACAATTTTCTTCGATGAACTTACAAAACTTTGGGCCCTACCAATGTCTTTAAATTAGGTTATTAGTAAATAGTAGGGCCCTTTGTTTTTATCTTTAAAATAATGTATAGGTCAAAAAACAGTACGGGGGTTTTTCTTTGATGGGAGTTGTGTTTTTTTTGCAATCTCGATGCTTGAATGCTTGAAAAAAAAAACCATAACTAGGATTAACGACGCGACGCCATCACTGAAACAAAATGGAGTTTTCATACAAACTATCGATAGTAAGTATGTAATTCATGCCGATAATACAGTTTCTCTGTGTGCTTAATTTAAATCCCGAAAACTCAACGGGTTTATCTTATTCTGCAGGCGATTAAGTAGTAATTGTTGCATTTAACATGTAAATTGCTTAGCGCATCGAAGTCGTTTTTTTTCATCTAATTACCCCGGGCTCGCAAAAAAACACGCCTGGTAAATGCTTAATTTAATTACCTATTTAACCTACTTAATATGTCGCTTAAAAAATCAAGGTTGGAAACGGCCTCAAACAAATACCTCTTGGTAAGATTTTACGGGTGCATCAATAGAATGTCTTAAAATCACTTTAAAGTTTACAGCTTCCGTGACCTTTTCTGTCCCTAGCTATAGCTGTCTTAATTATACATTATACCCTCATCAAATTGTTGGTTGGGGCCGTTGCACATATTTAAATGCAAAACCTCAGCGTTTAATCATTTGCTCCACTCAATCCATACTGGATATACCTTTATACAAATACCTACCTATATATAATATAATGGACCGAGTTTCATCCGAAGAATGTTGCTACTTTTTCAAAGAACCAGAATATACCTATGTTTTATGGGATCCAAACTGAATAAAGAAATCCAAAATTCTGCAGAAAACCCAAAACCCAGGGGACCTTAAAAATCCAGAAAATCTAAAATCTGAAAAATTCATTATCCCGAAAACCCAAAATCCAGAATATCCAAAAATCTAAAAATCCAAAAAAACATAAAAGACCAAAATCCAGGAAGCCCAAAAACCAGAAAACCCAAAATCCCTACAAATCAAACAAAAATACAGAAAATCCAATATCCATAAATCCCAAAAATCAAAAATCCAGAAAATTCACTATTCCGAAAACACAAATTTCAGACAACACAAAATCCCAAAAACTCGTTATATTATGCAGGTTGAGTTGGATTAGAATTTTTTACCTGTTTAAAGATTGAAATGACAAAAAAAGAAGCATCTCGGTGTTTTTCTAACTTCTTATTTTTCCATATAATAATATAGTAAAACCCACTTAACTTAACTTAAGCGGGTTTTTCACTTAAACCAACTCCGGTTAAGTGACAAAAAATTCACTTAAACGGAGTCCGAATAAGTTAAAAAAAAATCACTTATAAGGGAATTTAAAAATTCCGTTAAGTGGAAATTTAAAGCTAAAAAAAACTAAGTTGCTTCAGCTTCATATAAATAAATAATAACGCAAAATATATTTTTTGAATAATTTGTACATATTTGAAAAAGTGAAAAAAAAACAAAAATTGAAAAAAATGGAAAAAGTGAAAATATAAATTTTAAAAGGGACAAAAATGAAAAAAAGTGACAAAAATGAAAAGAAAAGTTAAATAAAATAAAAAATAAAAATAGAAATTAAAATAAGTGAAAAAAAGTGAACAAAATAAGGAAAAAAAGCGAAAAAGGTAAATAAAAATGAAAAACATAAAAAAACACTAAATAAAGTTAAAAAAATGAAAAAAGTGAACCAAATGAAAGTAAACAAAAAAAATTAAAAAGTAAAAAATTAAAAGTGAAAAAAATGAAATGCTTGTTTCGGCTGCATTTAAATAACTGTCCTAATTGTAAAAAAAATAATTATAACAAAATAATTTCTTAATGACATTTATTCACACGAAGTAAAATATAATGAGGAAAATTATTCTCACAATAATTTCAGTGTAATGTCTAGATTTAACGTCAGCTGCATTTGTTAGTTTTAATGAAGAACACACTGGCAAATTGTAGGCCATATTTACACGATGAATTTATAAGTCGTTTTATTTTGACATTATAGTAGGTATATTTTCGTTGAAAAAGATATTTGAAAATTATCCATTCTAGAGCTGAATATATTGGCTGAAGGCAATATGTACACTCTATTTCCAGGGCTGTTTCAATCTTCCGTACTGGCTGCAGGTATAGAACTTTTCGTACAACCAGGCCTTATTGGCCTTCTTGGCCTATTGAAACTCTTATTCAACGATGGCTATTTGGGACTGGTTCTATAGACTTGTACTGGTATATAGTAGATTCGCTGAAAGCTTTGACAGACTCTTATTATGATAGTAGGTACCTTCCCAACGGTTAATTTTCAGTAATCGAAGTAATACAAAATAAAATAAATCTATATGTAAATTTCTGTAAGTTCTAAGAACTTTAAAATATACAAACTGAATTTTACGACACTCATCTACCCATTTTCGAAAAATCGAATATTCAAAAAATAATTTCGAACAGTTTTTTTAAAAATCTAAAATTAATTTTTGAAAATTTTGATATACAAACTTATTAGAAGCTCTTGTGTGTGGTATTTTACTAAAATTGGTTTAATAGATAATGAGATAGTGAAAACCAAAAATATGGTTCCATGAGAAATACCATTTTTAATCGAGAAATTCAATTTTTTTTTCCAATAATAGGTATGGTAGATCGTACTGATATTAGCTTATACAGTAAAACCAGCTTAAGAGAAACTCGCTTAAGAGAAAAACCCGCTTATCTGAAACACCTTTTTCATCCCCGAGTATTTGTCGACTAATTACCTTTATAACACTCCGCTTAAGCGAAACTCTCTTAAGTGAAAAACCCGGATACCTGAAACATATTTTCAGTTAAATTTAATATTTTTCATTGAAAAAACTCTCTTAAGTGAAAAAAAAATTTTATAAAACAGAACAAAAAATTTTCTGAACGCTTTTACTTCTTTTTTATTTTTCACCTCCACCAAATTTTCATCACGAAAATGACATTTGAATTTCTGATATGTCAGACTCTTTTTTGAATTTTAAGTGAAATTTTTCACTTAAGCGGGATTCGTTTAAGTGAAAAACCCGCTTAAGTGAAAGAAAGACTGTGACGTTTTGCAGTTTCTCTTAAGCGGGTTTTACTGTACAAAAATTTTAATCAAAATCGTAGAAGTCGTTTTTGAGAAAAAAGAAAATTACCTTGCAGAAACATTTGTATTGAAGATACCATTGTTTTTGGTTATTAGAATTATTTTTATTAAAATCTGCTCTATAATGTTAAAAAAAACTGCTAAAATCAAGAAACTTTTTTCAAAAATCCAAAAAAACAAAATTTGAAAATTTTGATATTTACTTATACTTTCTAAACTTTACTCAATAAAGAAATTGATCAAAATCAGTTGAATTGTTTTTGACAAAATCAAAAATAAAAAAAATGGTTCCATGGGAGTTATAACATTTATAACTTTTTATAAGAAAATTATAAATTTTTTTTAAGCTAAAAAAGTGAAAATAAGATTTTAAGTTATTGTGACTTTCCCTCATCACAAAACAATAGATATTCAATAAAAAGGCTGATATTACACTACTCGAAAAAGCAGATCAAATCTCAAAAATAGTAGCACTCTGTACTATTTTTCGACATTTTGACGGTATACTAGTTGAATTTATACAGCCACACTATTGTCTTCAGCCAGATAAATTCAATGACAACTTATCAACATTCAGTTACCATATATACATACGGTGACCATCCGTTCATTATAATAATGAACAGTTCAGTATTTAAAGGTAATGTTCATTATGAATTATTTGTTGAACAAAAACACATAAATGTTCAGTATTTCAGAAGTTGTTCATTATTTTTTCTGTATTTATGTAGTACAAATTCCTAAAAACTATAACATAAATATTAAAGCAAAATTCAATGGCAAATAAAATATAAAATTAAGATGCTAACGTATCCTAACCGCTTGAAAGATCGAACAAGACATCTAGTACAATTTTATTTTGTTAAATGCTCCTCAGAAAGAGTATTTTCTAGGTACAGTTCAAAAAGACCCACGGAAATAAAGCCCATGGGTCATATAACACCTGCAGGCTATTTTTCCTTTTTGGAGTGGCAATAAGAACCACCACAAAAAGCATCAAATTAAAACCCGCTATATTTTTTGCCTTTCTGAATTGGCATTAAGACCTTCACTTAAAGTAGGTACCTATTTATGTTTTGCTTTAAAATATTTTTCAATTAATGATTTTAAAACGAACATTTTTTTGACTTTGTCAATAGTTTTATAGATACCATGAATGGCCCGCTTCGCAGGTTCAAAAAAATACCAAAATCCATACAAATGAAATATGTTAATATAGATTTATTTTTTTTTTGTTTGTAAGTCTTTTTTGTTTTAAAATTTAAGTTTTATGCAAATAAAGACTGAATTTATGATTTCTGTACCTTCATTTTTAAGTAGATATTTTTTTAATTAAATGGAATAATTTAAAATTGAATTGAATTTTGTTGCCTTTTTCACATGTTCGTTATTTGAAATTCTAAAATATGGTCACCGTATACATATACGTCATATACAGGGTGGCGCACCAATTGTGCTACAATAAGAAATTCAAATAACTTTTTTTTTAATCGATGTATTTCATTTATTTTTTTTTTAGTGGTTAGAAAATTAAATTTTATTTTAAATAGTTAGTTGTTTTTAAAGATTATAGACCGCAAATGACCTCCAAGCTGTCCCACGCATATGCGGCACCTGGTCAAAAAATTATTCATTGCGGCCTGAAGAGTTGAAGTTGGGATCGCCTCAATTATTGTCGTTATGGACTGCTTTAATTCAGTTAAATTCCTGGGCTTCGTTTTATACACCTCTTGCTTGACATAACCCCATAAAAAGAAGTCTGGTGCAGTCAGGTCAGGTGACCTTGGGGGCCAGCGAAGAGTGGAGTTCCTAGAAATTAATTTGTTTGCGAATTTTTTGTTTAGCTCCGCCATAACTGGTCTGGCTATATGTGCAGTTGCTCCATCTTGCTGAAACCAAACGCTGTTGAATGGTATACGTCTTCGGCGCAGTTCTGGGTAAAAAAACTTCTTCAACATCTTTAAATAACGGTCCCCATTGACAGTAACGGTTACACCGTTTTCTTCAAAGAAGTACGGCCCGACAATACACCTTGATGAAACTGCGCACCACACAGTGACTCGTTCTGGGTGCAGTTCCGTCTCATGGAGCATTTCTGGATTAGACTCATTCCATATACGGCAATTTTGCTTGTTTACATTGCCGTTAAGATCAAAATGGGCCTCATCAGACATGAACAAACAATTGATCAATGTGTTGTCTTCTTCGGCCATAGATATCATTTTTTGGCAAAATTCCTGAGGGTTTAACTTGCTAGTAGTTTGGACTTTGTACGGAAACAAGTTTAAATCGTCATGAAGTATCCGTTGTAATGACCGCCTACTAATTCCAATTTGCCCCGATAAGTTTCGGGTCGAAACGTTCGGATTGGCCTGTATTGCAGATGCTACTGCTGCGATTGTATCCTGAACCCGAACATTGGCATCTCGATGATACGGCCTTCGTGCGATGCTTCCAGATTCGGCAAACATGTTTACAAACCTCATAATGGTCCATCTACTCGGGGGATTACCGCCAAACTCCCGCCTAAATTCCCTTTGGACGGAAATGACGGACTGCAAAGCATGGTACCGTTGCACTATCCAAATTCTTTTCTCCGTATCCCAAGCATCCATTTTTATAAATCTAAATAGTAACCTACAAAATAAAAAAAAAATAAGCCGATTACTCACACAGAAAAAAAGTTATTACGTTTTATTTTTGTAGCACGATTTGTGCGCCACCCTGTATTATGCGAAGTTCGGCAATGGATCGTTACACTGTAATTTTCCGAGGTCAGTCAAGATTGCACCGCCAGAAATTAAATTCAAAAATCTAGTGATACAGGAATTAGGAAATAATTATAGATGCTAGTAAAATGTTGTTCTTCCACAAGCCTGGGCTGGAATGAGTGGAAATTCAAAATTGATTTGTACCTCTTTGTGTTTTATTTGGCTTATTCTTTAATTTGATACAATTCTTCTGATTATTGGCTTATTTTTGGGCGACCAAGGATTTTGGCTTAACTGAGATGCATTTCTATAAGTCAAATAGTAGAGTTGGTGGAGTTCTATTGCAGCACTAAATAAGGTCCTATAATTCTTGCATTATTTGATTTTTGAATTTCATTTGTGATGGTGCCATTTTTTCGGACCTCTGAAAATGACAGTGTTACGAACCTTGCATAAGGCTGATATCTAAATCCCATCAATGAAGTTAATCCCACCCTAAGAACCAGCATTCTTTCCACTTCCCCTTTCCATCCTCTGCTGCCACTATTTCTATCCGTCATAATGAGGGTTGGATTTACCCAATCTCAAGCACAGAACCTTGTCCTCATAAATTGCTCTGATGCTGCTTTAAATGGAAATTCATAAAAAATTTCTTTAACGATTGCTTTTTTGTGACAAAATTGAATGCCATACCTGATATTCCATTTATTATAGTAGTTGCGTACTTGTATAAATAAATACAATACAACATTGCATATCTTTTTATGTAGCTCTTGAAAAGGAAGCCCATGTTGTACTTAATTGTATATCACTGGACAATATGATGTGTATTTTCCATCTACCCATATTACCACCACTTAGCTATATAGGTTTACTTTTCCATACAGACAAAATCTCAGTCACATTGAAAAATATATTATATTCGATGCAAAACTAAAAGGGAGGACTGAAATGACTTCCTGCCATCATAAATCTAATAGCTCCAGCATGTAAAGAAATTGGCACATCTCGGGCATAAAATGAAATTACCCACTCGAAACGTATCTCATTTCTTCTCTCGTCTACATCAATCTGCGCATTGGTTGGAGCTAGAGCTATAGCTGTGCTGACTGCTGATGGTGCTGGTGGTGGTGATGATGTAAAAAGACTACTCTCCATTTGATGAACAAATTGATTTGCCTATCTTTTCCCGGCCTTGGAGACTTTCAATGGAGCATGAAAAATTACCTAAAGTCGGTTTTGTGTTATGCTAACATCAATAAACGCAAACAAAAAAAAAATATACAGAATACTGCGAAGTGCTCTTATCCACAACTATACAACCACCATAACCATCCCTTATATTATTAAAAGAAATAAGAGGACAGGAGTACATGGTTGCCAATAGAGTTTTAAAATTGATTTAAAAAAAAAACTCTTTGAAAACTGAAATGAGTTTTTATAAAGATTTCAAGAATCTCAGAGCAGTGTTTATTTTGGGACAGTTATTTTGAAACAGTTATACCTACTACCAAAAATGAGAAAATTGAATAAAATGTTTATTATAGTCCAGTCAATAGAGCATTTGAATCGGAAAAAATCCCCTTAGAGACTGTCCCAATCGATATGAGCGCCGCTAACAATTTTACAGGGGGGTTGAAGGCCCCCCAAAATGATTTTTCAGGAATAACTCCCAAATGGTAAGTTGTACAGAAAAAATGTCAAGAAGTACAGTAGAATCTCGGAAAGATGAACGGTTCTATAAGATGAACAGCTTGGAAAGATGAACGAAATATTTCCACTTTTTGGTGTTCAAAAAGACGAAAGGTTGAAATTTAGTACTCGAATAGATGAACACTTTATTCCTAACATAATTTTTTACTTTTTCTTTGCCTTTTAGTTCCTCTTGAACAGTACTTTGGGGCTTGTTCTGACTTTTTATGTTAATAATATTTAATGTTTTTATTTATAAAACTATATCTTCTTCCTTAACCAAATGTTGATGCTAGAAAAGATGAACAATTTGAAAATATGAACGGGCCCTGTTTTATATCTGTTCATCTTTTCGAGATTCTACTGTAATTTGTAGCTTAAAAAATTTTCTACAAAAAATATGAAAATACTTTTTCTTATAAAATATCCGTTTCCGAAATAAACCAATCGGAAGAGTTCGAGGTTTTCTTTTCTATATATAGTGAGGCAGCGGGTTAGTTAAAAAATTGTGCATTTTGTGATAAAAGCATAAATTGTTGGTACATTATATGCACATGATTTTAAGATAATGGCCTACTCCATTTTTCTACCCCTTTAGGTACGAGGGGCAAATTAAAAAAAATTGAAATTGAGAATAGAAAATGAATATAAAAACACAACGTTAACACTTACAATATTTCGTTATATTTTTTATTTTAAAGCCAGTAATTCATTCTTTACCTAATAATGTTTTTAAGTTAAGTTATTTTAGTGCTTAGTTTTTGAATAAATGATTTTTAAGCTCAGATTTTTCCAAATTTATTTTCAATTTATTTATTTCGAGGCGTAGAAGCCCGTGGCTGATTAGTGCGTATAGGACTGTTACGTCTTGTTTTTCACGAGTTACTGCCTCTTGCGAAAAATTGACAAATCCTCCAAGAATATCTCTTATCGTGAAAACCAGCTACTGACCTTAGCCGCTTGAATTTGACAGAAAATTGTAGTTTGACAGAAAATTGTAGATCCCCTCCATTCCTGTCAATATTACGCACACATACGAATAGTTGAGAGTTGAAAGAAACTGGGCTCTGGTGCTAAATAAGCTGTCGCACCACCAATTTCTTCTTTATTTAACTGTTAGGGCCATTTTACACCAAAAAAAATATAACTGGCGACGGTTTTTCAAAAAAAAACGAAATAAGTTCGATCAATTTTTTATAACTAAATACAAGAAAGTGGTAACAATGATTGTATATGTAATCTTAAGTGTACTCAGGCAGGACGAGAGATATGAAAAGCAACCCAACCATGGCCGGTTATACAAATACACGAAAGCAATGATTTTGAAAATCTTTGACGTAAATTCAATAATCCCAAAGACGTACCTACCTACCTATAACCTATATATAACGTTATATAGCGTTGTTGGACTTTTTGCGACAGGAGCAAGCGGTACAAAGGGACCGCATGTGAATGAGGAGCGAAATTGTTTTTTATTATTCGAAAGTTGACTAAAGTCATAAATCATCTCTGCCAGGATATTTAATCATAATCGAAAGAAGTACGCCTTGACAGGGCGCCAGGGTAGGGGGGAGTATGGTTTTTTTTTTTTTTTATATTCTCGCTCCCAAACTATAGCGAGATGGCTTCAAAGCTACATACATACATATAGTGAACTTTTTGATGGTAATCTTATTTGGCATATATGTATAAATATATGTAGAGTATTGCAGTATAGATTCTCACCCCTCTTTTTTATATTTTGGATGACCACCATCTTCAGAAGTTATGGGGTTTTTTTCGACTCGGTATATGAAGGTAAAACGCTTCAGAAGTGATTTTTTTTTTTGGAAGGAACAAATAGATATTGTATAGGTGAGTAGACATGCGTTAGTATTGAAAATGTCAAAAAAAAAGACAACGAATATTATAATCCCAGAACATCTTTATTTACATTGGAATGTGAATGCGAGTGAGTGAGGTTTTTCATGAATATTTTATAGCGGTTTTGTAATTTTCTTTATACAACATGGAGGATGTAAATTAATTTGATTAAGAGTCCTTCCGATAGTGGAGGAAAAACTTATATGAACAAAACATGGGGAGCTGTCAAATATCAAACATAAGGGACATCAAGATTGGAGGTCCTTCAGTGACCAGCGACAGGAAGTACAGCTGATCATTGTTCGAATGAAAATTTCCTGTGAAACAAGTAAATTTTTCCACATTTTTAAGTATGATTTAAGAAATCAAATAACTTCAAAAAAATAACCATCAGCATTTTATTAAGTAACTTTATTTCATTAAAGGATATTCCAGGAAAGTTCCTTAAAATTCTACTTCCATATAAACCACATTTTAAACACATTAAAATGTTCTCACGATAGTAATATGTTTCTCACCGCAAAAACTAATTATTATCTGATCAAAGGTATATATTATACAACTGTTTTATAGTGAGCTTTATATTGTATAGATGTAGGTATATAATATATGTTTCATTTGTATTGCTTAATTCACTTCTCTTTTCTAGATTTAGTATACATATAAGTTATTCATTTATTGATTCTTTTGATATAGTGGTTAACAAATTAATGAATTTTAAAGCTTTTTCATTACCGCCAGCTCATTAATCTTTTAAATAAAATAGTTATAAATGGGTATTGCATATGGCAGGGAAAATCGCATTTATAATTGATTTATGAAAATTTTTGAGTTATGCGATTTTATTTTGAAATTGGTGTAAAGGATAAGGAAATGAGGATTGAAAAAGTGAATTGATTGCCAAAGCTATGGTAACCATGCGACAAGATAGGTTTTGACGTATTCTTTACTTGTCTCTAATTGTAATCTTTTAATGAAAATTGTTAGCTTTGAGACTTAAGAAATGACTAATAAAAAAATAACCTAGATTTGCGAACGTTCTAAAACCGAGTTTTAAATTAAAACTCATGTTTTAGAACAGTCGGAACTACAGATTATTTTTTTATTAGTCTTTTCTTAAGTCTCAAAACTAACAATTTTCATAATAAGATTTCAATTTTTATTTTTATTTTCAAAATAGTTTAAAAAACAATTTGCAAATAAGGTTACAATTTTTCTGTTCTTAAAATAAATTACAAATTATTTCATATACAGGCAGACGGTGGAATTAATTCTCTAGCTTAAACCAAGGTAAAGGCGTCAGGTAAAAATTTTTTTACAAAAACTTCCAGTATTAATGATTAGGAATTCTAGTCCTGTTTGGATATATTATGTAGCTAGTTCGCACTAGATATTCGTCACGGAATCTATATGTTAAATTAACTGAACTTAACAAAACTTGTGCATTGATAAGGCTAAATGATGAGTCCAAGAGAGATCGTGCAAGTGGGACGTCCAAGATAGTGCTAGACGCGTCGTCCAAGTGGGACGAAATGCCATTTTTTGTAGGACTAAAGGCCGTTAAAAGCTATTTTGAATCAATAATTCAAAAAATCCAAATAAATAAAGCTAAGACTTCTATACTTGGCTGAAGTATTTCAGTCAAGTATTCATATAGAATTTGTATTATTAATCTTCTTAAATTTTTTTTAAATTTAAGAAATACAAAATTAAAGTGGCAATTTCTCATAATTAAAATTAGTTTAAGTCTGTATGAGGCTTATGACTCGAAAACTACTAAACCATTTCTGCTGAAATTAAACAAAATTCTGATAAGAACAATTTTTTTTAAATTTCAGAGAGATGCTTAAAAAAGTGACTTAAGTAAACTTAACACACTGCTATGACATCTTTTCCTCATTTTTCTGATACAGTAGATGAAGGATATAAGAAAGTCTTATATAAGAGAAATACCCTTATAAGACTGACATTCCAAAACACACTACATAGAACATTACTACATTAAATGTTTATATAAGAAATTTTACCGTGTAATCATCCAAATGATGAGCCATCTAACTTCTCAAAATTTATCAACCCATCCCTTAATGAAGTGGCAGATTTAAGATGAGCGAGAAAAAGAAAAAGCCCACACATTGGCAAATTCCACAATGTCTCTCCATTTTTATATACAAAATTTCCTTTCGTACAGGATGTCCCGAAATCACCGCCGCAGAAGAAAACCATGAGTTCCTGAGGTTATTTCAAGTCGAAAAACTTAAGAGGTAATTTTCTCGTTTTCGCTTCGTTTTCGACTTATAACGGTTTTTATTCTTTTTTCATTTGACTGGCTCTAACTTTGCCAAACTTCAACCGATTTTTGAACTTTTTTTCCTATTTAAACAAGAACAGTTAGAAATTTTTATCTACCATACAACTTTTTTCTGTGTGGATAACGGTTTTCCCGCAAATTTTTTTCAAGCACATTTTTTGAGCATTTTTATGATTTTTTTTCACAAAAAACCATTATTAAGTATAATTTTTTTTATTATTATGAAAGCCCAATATGTGTTCTTAAAAATACTTAACATTTTTACCTGAAAATAGATATAAAATTATTAAAAAAAAATAAAAAACAAAAAATAAAGGAAAATCAAGAAAATATGAATATTTGAATATTTGAATAAAAACGAATAAAAAACTTCTAACGGTCTTATTCCTACTTTAATCATTTTAACATTCAACACTTAACGCTCAGCGTAGTTTTTATTCGTTTTAATTCGTTTTCATCAAATATCATACTTTTTTATTTTCCTTTATTTTATTTTTTTTTATTTTTTTAATCATTTTAAATGTATTTTCAGGCACAAAAATGTTAAGTATTTTTAAGAACACATATTGGGCTTTCATAATAATGAAAAAAAAAATGTACTTAATAACGGTTTTTTGTGAAAAAAATCATATCGAAGTCAAAAAAACAACCTAAAAATGCTCAAAAATGTGCTTGAAAACAATTTGCGGGAAAACCGTTATTCACATAGAAAAAAATTGTATAGTAGATCAAAATTTCTAACTATTCTTGTTTAAATAAAAAAAAAATTTCAAAAATCGGTTGAAGTTTGGCAAAGTTAGAGCCAGTCAAATGAAAAAAGAATAAAAATCATAAAAACTGTTATAAGTCGAAATCGAAGCGAAAACGAGAAAATTACCTCTTCAGTTTTTCGACTTGAAATGACCTCAGGAACTCATGGTTTTCTTCTGAGGCGGTGATTTCGGGACACCCTGTATACACTTTTTTATATAAAACGACACGGATATACTAAAGGAATTCTTCGGATTGTTTTGCTTTCCTATATCCGTCATCTACTGTATCTGATATTCCTGCTCACTTTAAATTTCTAGAAAGTTAAAAATTTCACCTACTGTCACACCCACTTTTCTTATATTTGAGTTCCTTCCTTATAGAATATCTGGGTGACCGAACTCCGTGTGAAAATACTACTCAACCCTGTCACTCAGCCACACTTTCGTTCTTTCCCACTCTCACACTATATACACTGTTGCACCTAAAACATTTTCGTAAACGAAAATGTATCACTTTAATACTGTAGTCAAAATTCCAACGCACTGTTAAATTGCTTGCATGTCTCGAGACTCAACCAAAAAAAAATATTATGGACTCAGATAATTCCTGGTATCCCCTAGACTATGGCCTTGGATAATACTTATCTGCAAAAACGTAAAATTTAAAATATTAGCTATATCTATTCCAAAAAATGCTACAATATCCAAGAACTGACTTTGCAAAATAATTGTACAAGGATTTTAGAGTATAAGAATCTGAGAATTCTCTCGTGTTTCTTTTTAAAAAACCAAGCATTTGATTTGCTTTGTTTATCATGTAGGTAATGATAATGAGGTAAAAACGACAGATTTGTATCTAAAAAAAAATTCCTCCATCGTTTTTCCTTATTACACGCTCTAAGTTAATGTAATCGATTTTATAATTAAACACAATGGGATTAAAATTTTTGGAACACGACAGGACTTGACATTTAAAAACGTTTAACAGAAAGTGATTATAAGAAGGTTTCTTTAATAATACAAATTCTATATACTATCTACTGAAATACATCAGCCAAGTAGAAGACTTAGCACTATTTTATTTGGACTTGTTGAATTATTGATTCAAAATAGCTTTTAACGGCCTTTAGTCCTACAAAAATTTGGCGTTTCGTCCCAAAAAATTGCGTATTGACAAAGGCCCTCACTAGAAAGTGATTTTGTTTGCACCAACTATCAAGCCTTGTCAAATCTTCAAAAATAAGGGCCAGTTTCACAGTGCACACTAAACAAAATAAGTGGCACTTAATTTTCCCATTTTGGCACTTAAGCCGCAGTTTTACTACCTGAGTAAGTAAGTGGAACTTAAGTGACCAACATGGGAGACTTATGTGTCACTTATTCCGATAAGTTTACACTGTGAAATTGGGAATTAGTTTTCCATATTTGGCACTTAAGTGACACTTACTTCACTGTGAAACTGGCCCTAAGAATACAGTCAATTTCGCAAGAAATTTTAATATATTAATTTGTGATCATCCACAAAGAGAAGGCGGTCTAAATTTTGAAAAATATTAGGTATATCGTTTACAAATAAAAGGAATATTAATGGTCCCAAATGACTTCCTTGAGGTACAACAGATGGAACAGAAATACATTTTGAAAACGAATAATCAACTTTAACTCTTTGAACTCTACAAATGAGCCATTTCAACAAGGAAGAGTGAATACCTAGAAAGATAATTTATTTAACAAGATTTTATGGTAGATGCTATCAAAAGCCTTCGCGAAATCTGTAAAGATAACATCTGCCTGGAACCCATTTGGCATATTAGGAATGATGGTATTGTTAATTTAGGCTTAGTCTGTGGGCGTTGATTTTCCTGCTACAAACCCATGTTTAGAAACTGAAATATGATTCTGAATTAACAAAGATAACTTATTGCAAACTAATTTTTCAAATAGTTTTGGAACAGAAAAAATTGTATACAATTAGTGATGTCCTGTTTAGAGCCCGATTAAAAGTAAAACGATTCCAGCAATCCAAAAATTGCCCTTTGGCTAATGAAAGATTAAATATCCACGAGAGTGATGGAGATATTGCAATGCCGCATTTTCTTACAAAAAAAATTACCTTTCTCAGCTGCCAAGTGAGGGTGTTACAACCCCAAAAATCATTTTGTATATAGGTACTCACTCTGACGCACCCTACACATAAAAAAACAAAACGTCGTTCTATCCGAAATGCGAGGTTAGGTCAAAATTTTGTAACATTTCAATGGACTATAATATCTAAGTGTAAGTCCTCATCCAATTTTAAAATGTTTGTCTTATTAATCATTAATAAATAAAGCCGTTTCCAAAAAACCAAGAACTGTAATAAAAGTGGGCGAATTTAAGTAAAACAGTTTTTAAATATTTTCTCGTCATAAGAATAAACTCTAAAAACTTTGTTCAAAAAGCTTGAATTGTTTTTGAGAAACTAAGAAATAATACAAAATGGGCGTGGTAGAGGGCGGATGTTTCTAAATATAATTTTAATTTTTTTTTTCTTATTTATCAGAATAAACTCTGAAAATGTCATCTAAATCTTCGGAGCCGTTTCCAAAAACCCAAGAACTAATAAAAGTGGGTGTGACAGTGGGCAAATTTATAAATGGTTTTCCAATAAGAGGTGTTATTTTAATATTCAAAGAAAAATGGTATTTTTTGAGATAAATGATCGGATATTTATTTCAATGTAAAGAGTAAAGTATGCCATTAATAATGGAAATTAGATTGCATCGGTCCACAAGGTTTCATCTGAGGTACCTTGTATTGGTTGCAGGCGACGCAATATCAGCCAAATGGCCGCCACGCTACGCTTACACAAGAATATCCTTTTCATCATATTTTCCATCACCAAATTGCAAAGTGGCTGCTGTATGCCACGAATTCCATCTTTTAGGTCTTGAATCGACGCTGGGCTCTTGGCGTAGATCTTATCTTGCACGTGGTCCCAATGGAAGAAGTCGCAAGGTGTTAAATCACAAGATCTCGGTGGCCATTTTTGATCACCTCTTCGAGAGATAACACGGTCCGGAAACTTTTCCCGTAAAAGATCGATGGTTTCGTTGCTTGTGTGGCACGTAGCGCCGTTTTGTTGAAAGTAAACGTTGTCCAGATCAATACCATCCAATTTCGGCCGTAAACAAATATTAATCATCTCTCGATAGCGCAATCCATTCACCGTAGCTGTTGCTCCAGCCTCATTTTCAAAAAAGTAAGGTCCAAAGACCCCGCCAGACCATAAACCGCACCAAACAGTTACTCGTTGAGAATGGAGAGGCTTTTCAACAATAAATCTTGGGTTTTGCGTGCTCCAGAAGCGATAATTTTGCTTGTTGACGGTCCGACAAGGTGCTTCACGACGCACGAACAAAAAATGTTTTAGTTTAACGAACCGTCTCTGCCAAATTTTCACCATTTTAATAGTGAATTTTATAATTTAAATGCGTTGTTGAAGGGTGTACAGTTCCGTTTTTATTAATTGCGTAGTTTCTACTTGTCAAATGTCAAAAAATTACAGCTTCGAAAGTGACAACTACCGAAATAGCGGGCTATTCAAAATCACACCTTTTATTGGAAAACCTTTTATAAAACATTTTTCAATTTTTTTCTTGTCATAAGAATAAATTCTTAAAACTTCAAATCTTTTGAATTAATTCCGAGAAACTAAAAGTGGGCGGATTTTAATAAACAGAGACATTAATACGGAACAAGGAAGTAAGAAAAGTGGACGTGCAGTGAGCGGATTTTACTTAAACTAATTTAAAATTTTATTTTTCGTGCATACAAATAAACCCTAAAAATTTTGTCCAAATCGTCGCGTCGGAACCGTTTTCGAGCAATAGAGATATTTGCGACTGTTTCCGATAAACTAATAAAGTAAGAAAAGTGGGCGGGGCAGTGGTCAGATTTTACTAAATTTTCTTTAATTTTTTTTTTTTTATTCAGAAGAATAAGCACTGAAAATATCATTCAAATCAATTGAGTCGTTTCTTCGTGAAATAGATACATTTTCGACCATTTCCGAAAAACAAGAAGTAAGAAAAGTAGGCGTGAAAGTTCTTAAGAATAAACTCTGAAAATTTGTTTTAACGGTGCAATTTTCTGGACAAAATTTTGCCAATGTAATGTAAGTCAGATAATTTATTTCTTCAGCTTTATTTTGTTTTTCCTTCTACGAATTTTTATGTCTGAGATATCAAAAAGAAATTAACTATCATTTTTGTTTTGTAGTAGAAAATGTATTCAAGTTTTAAAAATTGCCTTTTTATTTACTGTATCGGATTATTATTATTATATTCGATAATAATAATTATTTTTTTTTTTCAAATTTTATTTTTAAAATTTTGAGATTAAAAATCATTTATTCAAAACTAAGGACTAAAATAACTTTATTCAAAAACATACCTAAAGAATGACATTAGCTTATGAAGATAAACTATAACATAATATTGTAAGTGTTGCCCTTGTGTTTTTATATTTATTTTTTATTTTAGAATTTTTTTTAATTTGCCCCTCCCACCTAAAGGGGTGGACAAATAGAGTGGACCGATATCTTAAAATCATGTCTATATAATGTACCAACAATACAAAAAAAGTGATGCTTTTATCATAAAATGCACATAGAAAAGTAAAACCCTTAACCCTTAACTTGGTTTATTTCCAAAACCGTTATTTGTATGAAAAGAAGTATGTTAATATTTTTTGTAGGAAATATTTCAAGCTAAAAATTAGTCCTTAACAATTTTTTTGTATATCTTACCATTTGTGAGTTATTCCTGCAAAACCATTTTGGGGGGCCTTTAATCCCCCGCAAAATTGTTAGCGGCGCTCATATCGATGGGGACTTTTAACAGTTTCTGCCATGAGGAAGCTATATATCAAAATCCAGCTTTCCGGCGATTTTTCCCGAGTCAAATGCTTTATTGACTGGACTAAACAGTAGATTATCTTTAACAAAATATTTGTTTAAAAATCTTAAAACTATAGAAATTTAATTTATAATGCTTTCTGTGTCGATAAGAAAATTTTTCACTGAGAAAATAATACTAAAAAAAAGTGTTTGCTTAATTTTGTTTGAGTTTGTACTTAGTTTGATATTTTTAGGCCACCATTCACGCACAGCTCAAGTCCAAGGAGAAAGTAGAATTATACCTGGGCAGCATTGGAACAAAATTGATCGATCCAATGATAGGAATAACCAGAAAATAAGAAAATTTTCTCAAAATTGTAACCCACTTACTTTAACTATGTATATTTTGTATATAGTACCTATTATAGCAAGCTCGTCAATTATTGTTGTCTTTTAAATGTACCGAAATATTTTTGAAGATTGATGAATCAAGAATTGGATGTGTAATGTGTATATGGAGTTAATATATATTGAAAACCGATAAACAATTAATCATAATTTAATGTCACTATTAATGTCAATCTTTTCGTTATAATAATGTCATTAAATTTACGATTTAAGTCATATTTTTATATTAATGAATTTGGGTATTTGCTTTATGAATTTATGTTTATGCATGTACCTGCACATGTATAACAATGTATGGGAAAAATATGTAATTTTCGTAAGGGGAGGCAAAATTGTTAAAGCGTGCAAAAGCTTCCAGAATCTTTGAATAATAAGTATTAGATATACATAATACAGTAAAACCCGCTTAAGAGAAACTGCAAAATGTCATAGACTTTCTTTCACTTAAGCGGGTTTTTCACTTAAACGAACCCCGCTTAAGTGAAAAAAAATTTCACTTAAGCGGAGTCCGGATAAGTACAAAAAAACTGCACTCAAGCGGATTTAAAAATTCCAAAAAGGGTTCTGACATATCAGAAATTCAAATGTCATTTTCGTGATGAAAATTTGGTGGAGGTGAAAAATAAAAAAGAACAAAAAGCGTTCAGAAAAATTTTGTTCTGTTCTATTAAATTTTTTTTTCACTTAAAAGAGTTTTTTTCAATGAAAAATATTAAATCTAACTGAAAATATGTTTCAGGTATCCGGGTTTTTCACTTAAGCGAGTTTCGCTTAAGCGGAGTGTTATAAAGGTAATTGGTCGACAAATACTCGGGGATGAAAAAAGTGTTTCAGATAAGCGGGTTTTTCTCTTAAGCGGGTTTCTCTTAAGCGGGTTTCTCTTAAACGGGTTTTACTGTATTAGGTGATATGAATAAAACGGAGCAGATGCTCAGAGCAGATGCTCAATATATGGAAAGCTATACATATTATGCTACGAAAATGATAGTATAGTTTCATTCATATCAAATGCAGAACCTTCTCCGAAAAGTCGAGTTTTGAGCATGTACTCATTTTTATTCATACCACCAATTGTGCTCCCATTTTGTTGGGGTAATAAAGGGTGCAATTAACCACCAGAAAAAATAAGCATAAATAAGCCATATATTATATGTATATATACAAAGTTATTTTCCCATAAGCGAACATGCAATAAATAAAATAGGGATGACTGATTTAGGGCCTGTTTCACAATGTCTTAGTTACTCGACACATAAATACTGACACAGGGTCATAAGTGCACAGTCAAAAAAAAATATTTTTAAATTTTTAACTTATTTAGGTTGGATAAAAGACATCTGTGATTTGTTCTCCTTATGATCCTGTGTCAATATTTATGTGTCGAGTAACTAATCAGAACTTTAAATAGACATTGTGAAACAGCACCTTAATATTTTAAATCGTATACATATAATTATAATGGTTCATATTGAGTAAGTTTGTCAATAAAACACCGACACAGGCATCTGCCTTTTATGAAATACTTCTGGTTTCTCAGCCATTTTGGATTAAAATGATTAGGTGGTGATGCGCTGTCGGTAATTTAAAAGGAGAAAGAAAAAAAAAATTATTTTAATTATAATACCTTTCATTTGAGCGGTTATGCGGCTGCAGCCGCACCATCATGTTCTCTGCGTCAGACATAACCACAACAGCAGGGCCAACTACGTTTCCTTATAACATTTTGAAAGTTTTTAATGAAAGATTGCGGGTGCCTATTGATGGTGTTTCCACACCCATTTCCCATCATCATCACCATCATCATCATAGAAAATAAGAGATGTGCAATGCTCATTTCCGCTAAAGTTGCTGCCGGCCTCAAGTTATGAGTTTAAACTTTGCCGGTTTTATATTTTATTTACTTTATTTATATTTCTACTACTTCTCATCCTTTAGGCAATGTGCTCCAAGAAAAGTGGTGCAAAAGATGAAAAAAGAAGAAAAAAGAACCAGGGACGAATGAAACGACGATGACGACGCGACGTGGCGCTAAATATCCATCAAAGTGGTTTGCTATATAGGATTGCTATAAAAGCGACTACGCGCGGCTTCACTATAGGGAACGGATATTGTATTACATATACAACTTCCGTTGTGCGCTTCTACTTGCAACTACTACAAGGTTCGTTGGTGGTTTTTCTCCTGAGATGTGATTTACTTTGAGCGAGTTGAATCCTTCAATTCGCAGCCTTGTCAGTCCTCACTCAGGTTTGCTGAATATAAATAAATCTACTATACCTACCTGTGTTTGTGTGTGTATCATAAAAAAAAATAATAATAATAAAAAAAAAAAAACTTTTTTTCCCAGTTAACCGCTTTTGCATTTCCGTTGAAAGCTCTCGCCACTAAGTTGCTCTTGGGAAATTATTAAACGAATCCTTTTTATGTTTATTTGTTTAGTAGTATCCTTTGGCTATAGAGGTCCTAAAGGAAATTTTATTACCTTGTTCAGAATGTTCGTCGTCATCTTCATTTAATATTGAATTGAGTTAGGGAATCCCTAATGGCAAAATGGCAGGTGAATATTTTTGTTAAAGAAGTTTTATATATTTACAAGCTTATACTTTCAAATACGAGATTAAGTGCAGCTTATTAATCAAGAAATCCAACCTTGCTTTAGACAATCGAAAAACAAATGCTCGATACAAGGTAAAAACTTGTGTACCTATATATATATGTACTTTATTTGGGACTAGTTAAAATTATAAGAAAATAAATGTCTGGGGTGGATTACTGAGATTCCAAGGTTACCATCCAGATTTTTTTTAAATGCAAATAAAATGGCAATATTAACTTTCTTCTACACAATTATAGGCTCTAAGATGTGTTAAATTTTATGCATTTGTATAAAAAAAAATATGTGCCCGACTGGGTCGCACGAACTTGCTCTTATGTGCGGTCACACTATGTTTTTAAAGTTTTAATAATTAATAATAAAAGTATGTATTTATCTTATAAAGGAATTATAAATTAGTTATGGGAGCCTATATTGTATATACCACCTGCTTAAAACGTAGTTAAGTTTAAGGTAGTATTATGCAAGTAGGTATACATTTATTTATGAACAATATAGCACCGTGTTGCAAATATGCATGGAACTTATAGTTTAGACTGAAAAATTGTAAAAAAAATATGTAATTTAACATAAATTGATTAAACAACCTCTGAAATTGTTTTGACACCAATGCGATGTACATCATCCGATTTCTTAAGGAATTCTCAATTTATGAGAAAAAAAAATTAAAAATCGTTGGAGCGGTTTTTTAAAGAAAAAATTTTTTATATGTATATAAAATTTTGAAAAAATTAAAAGAAAAAAAATTGTACGCAATTTTGTAGCCTTTATTATTGCGGAGTTAAAAAATTAATAAAAAAAATCATCTGCTTTTATTTTCGAAATATGAAATTTTCCAAAAATTATATTGAAAATTTTTTAAAAATCCATTATTTATTCTCTTGAAAATTTTGGGATGCAGTATTATTAGAACTTATTTGAAGCTTTTGTGCAAAAAAAATCATCAAAATCAGTTCAACTGATAGTGAGATAGTCGAAAATCAAAAAAATGGTTCTATGAAAGATACCAATTTTAAACGATCGATAATTTTTTTTCCAATAATATGGTAGATCGTACAGGTTCACACAAAATTTCAATCAAAATCGTAGGAGCCGTTTTTGAGAAAAATGGGATTTTCAATACCGGTTTTTAAACATTTGTATGGGAGGTACCGTTATTTTTGGTTATAAGAATAATTTTCATCTAATATCTGCTAGATAATGTTAAAAAACTGCTGGGTGCCAAGTTTAATAAAAATTGACTTAGTAGTTTTCGAATTATTATGTTCCCCAAAAATAATGTGAAACATTTTTTGAAAATCCAAAAAAAAAATTTGTTTGAGAATTTTGGTACACTTTTAAAAAATTTTCAAACATACAAAAATGTTCTCCATACAAAAATTTGATCAATATCATTTGATCTGTTTTTGAGAAAATCAAAAAAATGGTGCTATGGGAGGTACCATTTTTAACCATTTCTCAGAATTTTTTTTTGTTGGCTTTTTATAAAAAAAAAATTCTGAATTTTATTTTAAAGTTGTGGCAGGTTTTTGAAACATTTTTTTTTTCATTTTTTGCTAAAAAAAATTTGTACGGCAGGTACCGTTATTTTTGGTCTTAAAAAATATGAAAAAAAAAACGTGTGGATGCCCAAGAAACGCTAGGTACCAACTGTGAAGAAAATTGACCAACCCGTTTAGGCTGCAGCCGAAAGGACAGACAGACGGAGAGAATTTGGGAGACCCACTTTTTTCGACTTCGCTATCATAGTATACGAGAACGGCTGCAGTATATATGCATTATGTAGAACAACATCAGATGAGTGCGTGAAGTTAGCCCCCCTTTTTTGGAATTTGCTATTTTTGAAATTTGTTCCAGATTGTTCTAGTTGTTCTGAACATTGTTCCAAGTTTTTGGACCCCTATGTTCAAAATTTCAAAAGTTATGGGCAAAATTCGAAATTCTTAATTTTGAAATTTTTTCGGATTTCAAAAAGTGTTCTAAACATTGTTCCAAAAACTCAAAATTGTAGGACGTGTATTTTCAAAGATAAAACCTTCCGAACATTTTATCAAATATCCAAAAAAACGGCTCTCTAATATTTTATTTTTTTTTAATGCATTGACATTTGAAACCTTATGATAAATGCATGTATTGAAAAAAAGTTCTGACCTCACATTCTTAATATCAGCTTAAAAAATAACTTTAAAAAAACATCTCCGATTTTTTTAACTTTTCAAAAACACCCCTGCCCCCCCTTTTCAAAAAATCCAAAATCCACAACTTGTTCCAAGTGCAGAATCCCTCAAATCCAATTGTTCCAAAGAATCATTAAAAAATATTGAAAACTGAAGATTTTATGCCCAAAAACCACTTTAAATGAAAATATCTTATTATCCTTGCTCTGGCCCCCCCTTTTTAGAAATCCAAAATTCAAAAATTTGTTCTAGGTTGTTCTAGGGCTCTTCTAAATTGTTCCAGACTTTCGTTTCTTGAAATTGATTTTTAGTATGAAAAATTTCAAAAAAATGCTCCCCTGCCTTCCTTTTCCAAAAATCCAAAATCTAAAATTTGTTCCAAGTGCAGAATCCCTCAAATCCAATTGTTCCAAAGAATCATCAACAAATATTGAAAACTGAAGATTTTAAGCCCAAAAACACTTTAAATGAAAATATCTTATTATCCTTGCTTCTAAAAAAATGAATTTTAAGAAACGAAAGTCTGGAACAATTTAGTAGAGCCCTAGAACAACCTGGAACAAATTTTTGAATTTTTGATTTCTAAAAAGGGGGGCCAGAGCAAGGATAATAAGATATTTTCATTTAAAGTATTTTTGGGCTTAAAATCTTCAGTTTTCAATATTTTTTGATGATTCTTTGGAACAATTGGATTTGAGGGATTCTGCACTTGGAACGAATTTTTTTTTTTTCGAATTTTGTCCATAACTTTTGAAATTTTGAACATAGGGGTCCAAAAACTTGGAACAATGTTCAGAACAACTAGAACAATCTGGAACAACTTTCAAAAATTTGATTTTCGAAAAAAGGGGGGCTAGGTCAAAAACGGTTTTTTGGCTCTAAAACCCCCAGTTTTGAATATTTTTCAAAAAAAAAATTGCAACAATGCGGAAAAAATCGGGAACAACCTGGAACAACTTTCAAAAATAGCAAATTCCAAAAAAGGGAGGCTAACTATACGCACTCACATCAGATACAATCGTCGGTTTCAGTATACGCGAACCGTTTTTGGGATGTCCGATATAGGTTTAAACTTTTTTGATTTTGACTTTTATTTTTAAATTTTTAGAATTAAAAGCTTTTTTATTGCAGGCAGTACCTAAAGCTCTTGTAGAAATAGGTTCGATGGTACCTAATTTCTCACTGTAGAATCCTTACCTCCTTTTGGACAAATTTTTATAGAACTTGAGCTATACTATACTATAGAAGTTGAGCTCTCCATTTTCAAAAATGTATGCATTTAGTAAATTGAATTTCTGAAATTATCTTTCAGATCACCTGACATAAGTCACATTTCATTGGTTTAAGCATTGAAAAATTAAAAAAAAAAAATTCAAGGTCATTAGTATAAGACTTTTAGCACCTCATTTGTGGAATTTCGCAAAAAAATGCCAAAAATTATAAAAAAAATCTATGCCTGACCAATTTCTGAAACTAGTTGACCTTTTAGGAGGATTGAGTTACCTTTCAGATGGTATTCGAATATCCCATAAATGAAGTGCTAAAGGTACACGTGACCTTATTAAAAAGCTTATAAAAAAAATCTTTAGCTGACAAATTTCTGAAACTGCCTGACCTTTTTTTTTATATAGATTCCACTAATGAGGTGCTAAAAGTCTTATACTGTGACCTTGAATTTTTTTTGAATTCATAAAAAAAAACCTATACCTGACCAATTACTGAAACTAGCTGACCTTTTATCACGATCCAGTGACCTTTCAAATGGTATACTTTTTTTGCGAATATCCCATAAATGAGGTGCCAAAAATCGCTAATGACCTTGAAAAAGTTCAAGCTTGGATTGCAAGTTTTCTAAGCCTGACTAATTTCTGAAAATAGCTGACCTTTTATGACCAATTAGTGACCTTTTAGATGGCATATTTTTTTGCGAATATCCCATATATGAGGTGCTAAGATCCAAGAGCCCTAGCACAACTCTATACAACTTTATGAAGCTGAATTTTTGGGATTATGTGAAGAAATATGCATATAAAGATTTTTTCCCATTAATTTAAAAGAGGGAATTTGTGGAGTTTTTTTTGTAACTCAATTTAAAGTTGAAAAATTGTGCCCAAAATGGTGTTTCAATAAACATTGAATTAAAAAAAATCTTTTTTTATTTTAATAATAAACAAATATATTATATCAAATAAAGCAATAAAACGCAATTTTTTTCACGTACTTTTCTAAGTTTTTTCACTCAAAATTTAAAAAAAAAAAAGATAAAAAAATTTTGTTTTTTTTCACCATAAATTTTTTTTTTTACTTTGACTCGATCTACAAGCGCAATTATTCATCCAAACGAAATTTTGTTTGTTAATTTCTAATGATCCAAAAATTTGTTAGTTTTATAAACTTAAGAGTTTTGCATTAGAGACCCACCCGACAAAAGATTTTTGCCATTAAATTTGCATTAACGGGCCATTGTGCGCCGCTGTCTGAACTGCTATCAGCTCACTGCATTACAAACCAACTAACAGCACCCTACATTCCAGCACCCGATTCTCGAATTAAGACATTAGAGATTAAGCTTCCGGCCGTGTAGGTACAGATTGTAGCATCTGGCATAACCTCAGGTTGCTTTTCTGACTATACATTTGTGTATCATTATAAAATCCAACTTTTCTGTCCTAAAAACTAGCCTTGGGCTGGAATTAGATCCTTACCGATTTTCACCAATTCACTCCCTCTAAGTGAATCTCGGGGGCTGAGCTACACCTGTAGCTCGAATTAAATAACTTTGGTTACATGAAATAACGTGTTATTTAGACTAAGTTAACTTTAAATGGAATTGTAAGACTATTTGTTTTGCCGAGATAAAATATATAAATCTAGTAAAGATGAGAATTTTCTTTCAATTCAATTTCATAACCCGAAATTTACTTGCTATCTTCGGGAATACCCTGGACACGCTGAGCTGACCTCAGCCATCGAGAAAAGAAAGCATCACAGAATATGAAAGCTACTGATTTTATATGAGAATAAGCTACAAAAGATTAAAATAATTTTCTAGATAAAAAATGTTATCTTCTAAATTTGAATGAATTTGAATTTAATTCTATGAATTGTAAACGTTTGGATTCACAGTTTGAGTATGTACATGTTGCTTACGTAGTTACCCTAATCATGAATGTCTTGAGTGAACTTGAGAGATCCAACTTCTTAATTGCTTTTGCGAATATAATTTGATTATTATCTCATGAGATGGAAATATAAATCATGTAATGTTCATAAATAGACCCCATTTTATTCGTACATAGGTATAAATATATTTACAAAATATTTATTTGAGCCCACACAATCTGGTATTAATAATTTTATTCCTTTTGAATATCCATGGTGAATCGAATCAATTTCTTAACCATTGAAAAAGTAAATATTCTAATAATATTATCGTACTCCTATATATTCTTTTTATGTAGAGGTAAGCAGTGCACCTTCAATTTATATACAAATAAAATATAGCTAAAAGCATTTAATAAGAAAATATTGTTTCGTAATTTGATTTGAAACACAGTACTCATCACTTGAAATTGAAATTGTCATCTTGAGTAGTTGTCAGCGCCCTACCTTACCTACTCCTTATACTATACCTCCTTACAACAATAAGAATACTCGAGTAGAAAACTACCCCTATATAAGTGAACTGAGCAGTATTATAGTGCGGTATAGTAGCTGGCAGCGATGGAAGTCCGACGTTCCTGTTGCTGTTGGTGTCCTAAAATTGCTGGATCAAAAACAATCTTACCGAAATCCTTGCAATCCCTGCAGCCGGAGGATTCAATAATCTTGGTTTCTTCATTTCCACTCCAAAACTTGAATACGAACCACCCTCGTCGTTGTGACATAAGCTTCTCAAAACAGCAGCAGTAGCAGCAGCATCACAACGCTATCTTGTTTTCGCTCAGAAGAATAAGGAAAAAATATGATTACATTCACAAGTGGATACGTTTCTATTAAATTAAATTTTGCTTACTTAAACGCAAAAAGCAAAATACAAGCAACGAAGCCAGAACCTTCAAGCCTGAAGTGGTTATACAACAGCACTACTCTTATTCTACACAGCCAGAAGAGGCAGCTTCAAGCAAACTTATACAAGGACTAATCCATGAGAAAAAAAAAAAAAAAATAAAAATAAAAAAAAAAACAGAATACAACAAAACAAGGTTCAACTATAAATTTATGCTAAAAGCACCATACTCGCCCCCGAAAATATACTATAGGGGATGATGTCGGAGATGGCTTCGCCATCTGAAATGGTGAGTTGTCATGCAAATGTCAAGATTACTTTGTTATTGAAAATAGTTTGTGTGGGTGGGATAGGGATGTAGCTAAGAGTATTCTGCTTGTACATACCTACATATTTATACATAAAATAGTTTGGGCCACAGCTGAGGGCTGCAATATTATGCCGTTCGGAGGATATTTTCAGGTAACGCACCGGATGGGTTGGGCAATCAAATTCAATTATTTAATTCTTAATTTCTCCCTGTTGGTCGTCTTTGGGTTTTTGCTATGACATCTCTGCAGAAAAAAAAAAATCTTGAAAAGATCTGAGTTGGAAAATTTGTCTTTCGCTTCGGTTGTTTTGCAGGTTTCTATTATAACCATCTTTTTATTTGTTTTTTTTTTTTTTCTTGATAAATTACGAAAATGCGTTTCTGCTGCTCGTTGAAATTACTAAAAACCTTTAGTTTTTGGATTAAGTTAGTTTTAAGAATGGTCATAACCACAATTAGTTTTTTTTTTTTAAGAAGATAGTGAAATAAAGGACTAAGGACAATTTGAGAAATAAAAAAAACAGGCACAAACTCATTATTTGAAATTACCTAGAAATTTTAAAGGAAACTAGCAAAAACTCTTTATTCTTATGAAATTTTTGGCACAAGGTTATAATCCACAGACCAAATATCCATAATGGATTTTCTTACCCGCTCTTAAGTTAAAAGTCCAAAAATCTATTGTGGGTTTTTAACCCACGTTGGTTATTTTTGTGGGCCAAAAGTCCACAGGAAATTTTTGTAGAATTTTACCATATATATATGTAAATTTTAATTTTCTGACCCGCTTTAGTGATTTCAAAAATATTCTAATTAATTATTATTATTGGAAAAAATATTCATTTTACCATTTTTAAGCTTAAAATGGATTTTAAGAGTTCAATCATGCTTAAATCCTAGACAACAGCTCAAGGTGGTTTTTTTCACCATTAAATCTCAGAAGTTCTACCCATCCGTCTGAAACATGACGCAGGACCTACACACCACGCTACATATACTGAAAGCATGGAGAGGGAAATCTGATTATTGATTTTCAAAGGCATACTGGAGCGATGGGAAGTGTATTTCAAAGAATTGCTAAACGGTCAGCTGACCCTATATGCGGCCGCCGCGCCGCACCCGCGCCGCACCAAGCAGATAAGGGATAGAGAAGGTCGGTTGAGAAACACAGCAAAACCCTGGGAGTCGATGGGATATCAGTCGAGCTTATTTAACATGGCTGGCCAGTTTTACATCGAGCAATTCATGAGTTCATAATGCACGTATGGAAGCCTGCAGAAATGCCAGAAGATTGGCGAAAAGGTATCATATGCTCCATAGGTCATATATAAGAAGGGAGATATCACAACGTGCAGCAGTTATAGAGGTATGAGGTATAATATAATGTTATTGTCTATCGCCTATAAGATACGGTCCTCTTTCTTATAAGCCCTAGACGCATAAACTTTCATCGGACAATATCAGTTTGGCTTTATTTCAGGCAAATCAACAACTGATCAGATCTTAAGATCAGAATTTAACATCTCTACTATTTATAGACTTCAAGGCTGCCTACGATTGCATAACCGGGGTAGAACTATACAAAGCCATGACAGAATTCGGCATCCCAAATAAATTGACCCGAATATGTAGATTGACCATGACCAAGCTAAGTTAAACTAACCGGATTGACATCTAGACCAATTAATATCTTTTATGGACTCTGACAAAGGGATGGTCTGGCCTATCTCTTCTTCAACCTGGCGATGGAGCAAGCAATCCGTGACTCTGGCACGCCAGATGATATCGAAATTATCGAAAGAACCGAACAAGCTGTTCACGATTCCCTCATACAGATCGAGCAGGTGCCACAAAATGTGGGGCTGCATATGATGGCGTCAACTGGGAGAAGAACAGTTGGTCAAACAATCAGGGTAGTGGAGCGCATGAATTTGAAGTAGTGCAATCCTTCAAATATCTTGTGTCAATAGAAGAAGACGATAATAACATAGAAGAAGAAATACGCCGGCAGCTCAAACCCAACGGAGCCTACTATAGTCTCCCAAGGCTCTTTAAATCCGAAAACCTAACCATAACATCTAAGCTCCCGCATGGTCCTGCAGTACTATGATATGACTCCAAGACTTGGGTGCTTAGTAAAAGGCACCCCGACCAGTGCTGTCACTTTACCACAATTGTGGTAGATCTACCTCTTTTCTCCAACAATTTCTTAATCTACCACTTCTACTAGAAGTGAAAAATTCTACCCCTTTTTGATCGTCCAGAAAAAAAATCAAAACAAAAAATAAAATATCTGCTTCGATTTTTGAAAAAAATGTTTTTTTTCTCTGCACTTTTTATGCTGTTTTACCTGAATACATTTAATGGCTTTATCTCACAATGCTTTTTTTACTCAATGTGAATGCTTTCATCTGTCATTTTGCATACGCGTATCTACCTATCGTTTTCTCTTTTTTCCGCATTAGGTACATATCTACCTACGTTTATTTTGCAAAAAAACAAAGTTCTAGTCTGCTTAAGAAAAATAAGTAGATCCTACTTCCTACTCACTTACTCCTAAGATTGTGTGCCTTATTTTAAAAGAGTAATATTGTTTACTTGGATTTCGTATTAACGGTAAACAGTTAAACGTCATGTTTTCGAAATTTTCTAGAAGAGTGGTCAATGGAAGTCAAGTGAAAAAAAAATTAAAATGCGAAAATTTTTATTAAACCGTTTGAAAAGGCAGTAAAAAAGATTTGATTTTTAAAGCGATCGATTGATATTAAAAACAAAAGAAGAAACCAGCTTAATGTATTATTTTTGCAAAAGAAATGACAGATAAGGATGAAATATTTATTCCATCTCCAGAAATGATTCGCTTTTATTTACAATTTAAATTTGTTGATGGTAAATTTGAAAAATTATGAAATTTATTTTAAAACTGTATCTACCAATTGGTACATAATATTCAATTAAAGAATTATATATTTTCTTTATAAGAATGTACATATTTTATATTTACGGCTGTGCTTAAATAAACTGATTCCAAATAGCTAATTGTGATTTAATTTGTCTTTAAAAGAAAATGATAAGAGCTTAAGTTAACTTAATTTACTTAAGGTATCTACATTATTTCTTTTGTATCTATATTTAATAAAAATAAAAAATAAAAACTAAATTTGTTACTCTCTTTATTTAAATTAATTCTACCACGGAAAATCTGAATCTACCACTTTTTTTTAGCTTTATCTACCACTTTTTTTAAATAGGAAGTGACAACACTGACCCCGACCTTTTAGCCGCGTTCGAGAGAAAATTCTTACATATAGGACGATCCCGGAAACGCTATAATCATGCACTGTACCTGAGCGATTGCTCTGAGTTGGCTACTTGGACGTCTCCAAACCAAGAATTTAGAAGAATAAACTCTATGAAATACAATTACTACGCAACAAATGACGAACATAATAATTATGACGATAAATACCAACAATCTATGGCATAGATAACAAAATTACCAAATGTGTATTTATTCTTAATTTCTACGGTACTCGTAGCCAACCCAAAACTAAAGACTACGAATCGCCACTGGCTCTGCACACAATCTACCTCGAAGCAGATATTGTGATAAAAAATAAGATCGGTATAGACTCCGGAAGCCAGGATCCTAATTCCGTAAAACGAAAACGATCGAACGATATCGTTTTGGCAATAGCTGTCCCTATCATTCTCTTTAGATGTGATAGAGATGTGACATGTGTATATGGTCAAAACGATATCGTTTGATCGTTTTCGTTTCATGGAATTAGGCCCCAGGTCACCTAGCTCGCATGACCTAAGAGAAACCGGGTCGGAAAATCCTTTGTATTACATTCTATTGTAGATGGCAGCATGGCAGACCATGCTTACGCTGCTGGAGAGATAGCACGACTGGATGACGTTGGCTCGCGGTCGTTTTAGGTGGAGAGACTTGTTGAAGGAAGCCAGGACCGGAACCCAGTTGTGTAATTTAGGAATTTTGTATGTTTATTGTTTTGTCATACGCTTACGGGGTTCTTCAGGAAGCTGTTCGGTGACGCTATTTCGTTGTCGGATTGGGGTGACCTTATTAATGTATATTCTTATAACAAGAAAACTTTGGAGGGACTTGATTAATAATTCCTTGGTGCGGAAAACTGGAAACTAAGCACTTTAGACAAAAGTACATTACAATGTTATCTTCTTCAAACTACCAAACAAACCACAAATTCAAGTCTGTTTCAAGGACTTTCTTTAAAAACATTGTATTGAAGAGACAACTTACTAAACGTGAATTTCAAAAACTTGACTGAAGATTGGAAAACATCAGAGACCTTCGTGGTGAAGACTTACGGGCACTAAAAATCTGCAGTTACTAAAGAAAACACTTATTAATCTGAGTCGCTATGAACTTCCTAGGAATCGTCGCAATATACTTCTAAGTTCATCATTGACCTTCTTGAAACAGACTTACAATCCTTGAGAATCCATAGCGAGACTAGTTGGGTACAATCATTACGGAAATTAACATAAACTAAGTTTACAAAAATCTAAACGTTGCGTTGGGCGCCATTTGTTGCGAGACAAGTCGATGAAGAGAGAGGAGTAAGATGGATAGTAAGGAAAAAGGATTAGGTAGGATAGTGGACGTAATAGACTGGGAAAAAAATTCTAGTTCAAAGAAAACTAGAGCTTGCGTAGCTCGACTCGAACTCGCCGGACATCTTGCCCTGAAACCTCACCTGTCAACGAAAACATTTATCAGGTCTTAAAATAAAGTTAAGATAATATCACGGATGGACTCTTCACCCCACCACGGCGCTGCAGGTCTCGGGGCAGCGTAGCCATAACCCCCCCGTACCTAGAAGTTCGTTGGCTTCGTTTGAACTTCCCCAATTATTAAGCCGATGATTATGATGATTATACGTACTAAGTTCTTTAAAAGAAGGATATCTGATTTAATAAACGCAGACCCTGGTGTACCTCAGGGTAGTCACGTAGATCCACTTCTGTTTATAATTTCAATCAATAGTAGTGCTAATTTACGCTGATGATATTAAGTTACTTAAAATCAACAAAAACTAGGTTGATTCTTTAACACGCAATATCTCCAATGTGTACCTAGATAAATTATAATTTTTTTTAACAGCAAGTTCATATCATCTATTCTTGCATTTAATTTTTTTCTTAAAAGTTTATGTTTAACTAGAGAATCCATGAATGTGCAAACCAATTATTGCTACATAGTTGGTTTCAAATTGGTGAATTCCTTAAAAATATATTTATTTATACTTGAAGCCTAATCGACGACATTGATGATTTATACTCCGTTTAACCAAAAAATAACTATATAGGTACTGTATCTACATCCATACGGTATGATATGATATTTCATTTTCAATTTGGGAAAACTTTTCCACAACCACCACGCCGCGCCGCGGCCACCACCTTCACCACCGTTGCTTCACATCTCCGGAAGATATCATATTATTACACTCCTTATATACGTATAACTGGTAACAACCATTTTGACAGGAAGAAAAATCACTTCCAATCGAAAGCGTACACTCTGAGGAGATTTATGAAAATATTAGCTCACTTTTTGAAATAAATTCGCTGCCAGGCAAATAATGTTGATGCTGTGATGCTGTGTGTGAGTGCGACTGACGGTATCTGCTTCAACTTCATCAGTTCCTGTTTCTATACCAGCAATAACTGTTTAGATATATAATAGTAGATTTTCATTCTATTCAATGCCGAGTAGGTACCTACTGTTTTCTATTTTCAAAAGGTGAATATATATAACTTCGCATCAAAACAGGAAGCCAACCAGAGTACCAGTAGCCAGCCCAGGCAGTCAGCCATCCCAACTGTGTGAGGAAGGACCACGTTTTGTGTTTTCCTTTTCCTTATACCTAAATGATAGCATCACTTGAGGTTTAGATTGCCTCCTTTGCCGCAGAGTTATGCCACGATGATGGCGGGGCGGGGTGTCGAAACAGCCGAACTTTCGTCATCATAACCATTGGTGCACAAGAACCAAAATAATATCGTCATTATATAACATGGGGTATACGAATACGAGCAACCAGCAGAAAAGCTGTCGAAGCAGCCTTTAAAGAATTGAGTTTCATTTATAAGTGTACCTACTAGATCTTCTATGATTATTAGGGGAAAATTGGGTGAATTAATTTGAAGTAAAGTCTGAAGAAATATTTAAAATGAGTAAAAGTTAAAAATGTTAAAATTAAAACAAATAAAATAAAATAAAATAAAATAAAAATTTAAATTAAATTAAATAAAATACAAGAAGAAATAAATTATTTTTTATCATGACTTTATTTCTTCCATTTACAACAAGAAATTCAATTTTGAGACGTCCCTTACTTTGGCGGACACTTTTTGGCGAATACTTTTTGGCGGAATCAAAAAAAGTTGATATCTGAATTTGTAGCTAATTAAATGCTTATTTGTTGCACAAACCAAAAATTTGTAGCTCGCATAGTTTCGTAGTTATTCAAGTTTCCGCTAAAATAAGTCTGAAGTTAGCGGACGAAAATACGAAAACCAAAATTCTCTTGGTGTCCAAAATTGTAGCATTTTTAATGCTAATTTGTTGCGCAAGAATTAATTTTTTAGCTTTTATATATCTTTTTGTATTTGCATTTTAAGTTTAAAAAATGCATTTCCGGTAATTTGAAATAAAACGGAAGTTGGCGGACAAAAACTAAAAAAATGAGATTTTCGAAAAAAAATTTTTTCCAGAAATTGTAGCTTTTTAAATTCTATTTTTTGGGGTCAAGAAGAAATTTGTAGCTCTAACGGTTTTTTTTATATTCAAGTTTCAAGTTACCTCAAAATGGTGCTTCCAAAATCTAAAAAAATGAGAAAATCCAAAATTTTGTTTGCAAGAATTTGAAGTAATTAAACACGTTAACCCCGATTTTGTAGCTCGCATAGTTTTTTTGTTATAAAAGATTCCGCTAAAATAAGACGTCATATCCATATGTAACGGTCAAAATTTCAAAAAAAAATTTGAATTTTTGAATTTTTTTTGTCTCAGAAATTGTAGCGTTTGAAAAGATAATTTGTTGCACAAGAATCAATTTTGTAGCTTTTATGGATCGTTTTTTATTTGCATTTAAAATTTAAAAAACGCATTTACGAAATGCATTAGAGAATTATGGTTTTCGTATTTTCGTCCGCTAACTTCAGACTTATTTTAGCGGAAACTTAAATATAAAATAAACCACTTGAGCTACAAAATCGAGGTTTTCGCAACTCAAGAGCATTTAAATAGCTACAAATTTGGGTGTCAATCAAACTTAAATTTTTTTATTATTTTAGAATTTGTCAGCTAACTTCAGACTTATTTTAGCGGAAACTTGAATAACTACGAAACTATGTGAGCTACAAATTTTTGGTTTGTGCAACAAATTAGCATTTAATTAGCTACAAATTCAGATATCAACATTTTTTGATTCCACCAAAAAGTGTCCACCAAAGTAAGGGACGTAATTTTGAGTGTTCTTGGGAAAAACGTTTTTGAGAAAAATAAGATTTTGACTAATAAAGCTAAAAAAAATAATTTACAGCAGGTTTCATATTTGTTGGTCTTTAAAAAAAAATGGAGTGCTTAGGCTCAAGCTTAGCCGTATGGACAATTCAACAATGGACATTCCAACAAAATTCCGAGACCCACTTTTTTCGACTTCACTATCATCAAGTTTTAATGTCAAGTTTACGAATCCATAACTTGCCATTATAGTAGCTACATACATATCGCAAGAAATCACTAGATCACTGGAAGCCTGTTACAGTTGGAGTCGTGAGTATGCGATTTTGTATAAATATTCTACGTTTAAAATTTATTACAATTTCTTGAAGATATATTTTTTGCGATCTCATATGTTTTTCAAAAATAACGATCATAAAATAAAATTCAAAATAAATAATAATATCAACATTATTTGAATATTTTTCAAAAACAAAATTGCATTTTCGGACCTAGCCCCATGGTCCCCTTATAAAATATTATCAACTTTTCCTGGGAATTCAAACCAAATGGTCGGAATCAGAGATTCACTCGCACATGCATCCATATTTCCAGTTTCCACAGAAAAGCAGACAGGGTAATAATATCTTTTGTGCTTCGCTGAGTTTAGAAATATGTACATAATAGAAGATACATAATTTGATTGCCCTGGCTCTGCAAAACAGTAGTCAACCAAAATATGGTCTGGCCATAATATATATAGCCAGGCCTGGCCTGGCTGGCCAACCTTTGCCCGGTTTATATGGATGGATGGTTGCCCTTCGCTTTAGTGTCGGTTGCTGTTTTGTTAGAACATTTTTTTTTTGTTTCATCTCATTCTCGTATATATGTACACACCCTTTTTGCCTCTTCAACCTCATGATTTTCTGGAGGAGGATTTCTAGAAAATTGCCTCTAACGTCAATCTAATTGTACTTTTACTTCAGTTGTTTTGATTGTGAAAACCGAAGGATTCGCCACATCGTATCTACCGCACCAATTCTCAACCGGGTTTTCATATTCCCAGACCTATAGTTGTAGCAATTTTTGGTTGAATATTAGTTTTTACAAAAAAAGGGTTACCTACTGAGAAATCATATAAGAAGCATTTATGGTACATCTAACAGTAATGTGGCCTTATGCCACACCACACCACCGCCATCATGAGTTTGCCAGTATTTCCTACTGGTTGGGCATTTATTGTTTATAAATTTAATTCAATGATATGAAATAATATTGTTTAAACTTTTCGATTGTGGTTTGAAGTTTGTTGTGTTTAAAGGTATTTATGTATAGGTCCATAATAATTGATGAAGATAGATGAAGGAACATACCTTTTAATGTTTTTGTTTAGACAAATCCTTTGAAGGCGTATTCATACCAAAACTTTCTGAATTAAGAAACAAAACTATTTGAATTATTGTTTAAATCTTAATTTTTCTTGCGTAAAGTAGGCATGTTATAGATTTGAAGAACAAAAATGGAAGTAATGATTTTGATCAAACCGCGATTATATGGGAAAGACGAAAAAAAGAGGTTTTCGCAATTCTGTCTGGCAATTTGTCTGTTTGTCTATCTCTAAAATTGATCATTCCTCGACACTTTTTTTTCATTTCCTGTAATTTTTCATATAAAGTTTTTTTTTCGCATTTTTGAAAATAAGATTTTTATTTCGAAAATGGCTCTACAGATTAAAAAAAAAAAACAATTAATTTGAACGATTTTTAAAAATGGTTATTTATGCCATCTCCCAGCATATAGAACACTTTGTTGATTTTCTCTTTTCTCGAAAACGGTTCAACTGATTGTGATCAATTTTTATATGGAGATTGTTTTGAAAAATAAATAGCTAGTCCACCCGGTATAGCATTTTAAATGTGAAAATAGAATTTATAGAGTCTTCAAACAATTCTTTATAATAAATTTTTTGTCATATTATGCTCCAATAATTTTTATACAAGCATATTAATGTATCAGTTTGAGAGTGTAAGCCATCTGTTGGCGATCCCATTTCATTGAGGGTCAAAATATTATCCGATTGTCAATTCCGTAGTGTTTGTCATTCTTAAAAAAAAAGAAAGTTTTTTCTTCCAACGGCAGGTAGAAATGGCGGTCATCAGCAACCTAGCGCATTGACCCAATTATCGCTAGAGTGCGCCATTTTGATACTGTAACTCGTTGGACCTGGGGGTGAAAATAGTTTGGAAAGTCTGACTCTTACAGCAACATGCCACGCTAGGCAGTTTGTCGGTTGGGTAAGAGACGTAAGAGATTTGACCTTTTAGGATGATCGTCTAGTCCTAGGAGAGATGTACAGTAGCTTCTGAGGTTTATCCTAGAGCCAGTAAGTTTTATTTAGGAAGGAGATAAATTAATCTTTGATCTTCAAATCAGAAAGTTCGTTTAGGTCGCACTGAAGAAAGCTCTACCAAATGATTGAGCATTTATTTGGCACTTATACAGAGGAAATGAACAACTATTTCCCTTTCCTGCTTGTCCTCGCAACTACGGCAATGATTATTGTGGGGAATACCTAGCTTTGCTGCATGCAATTTGAAAAATTGCCCCAACTGCGATTGGATTCGGTAAGAAAAATAGATAATATATTGACCTTCATGACTCCAAGTGGAATTTTAAATCTTAATACACCATGTAAGGTATGAAGGGCTGAACCTTGCCTGGCCAGTTCGTCAGCCCGTTCATTTCCCTCAATGCCACAGTGACCCGGAACCCAGATAAGTGTCACCTTGAGATTCACTTTTAGGCTGGCGAGCTCATCACGGCATTGCTGCACCAATTTGGAAGAAGATGCAGCTGAACTAATGGCTTTAACAGCTGCCTGACAATCTGTCAGGAAAGCGGTATTTTGGTATATGGTTAGGGTCTTGTTTGAGTATCTTACATGCTTCCCTAATTGCCAGTAATTCACTTTGAAAACACTAGAAAAATTGGGTGATAATGATACTGATTTTGTCACGGTAAAATTTGCCGTTACAAAAATCATTCTTTCCGTTCCCTATATCCTATTTTCCTTTCTTGCCAATTTTCTTTTCACAGGTTTTTCTTTCAACTTACTGAGAGAAAGAATGGCAGCCATTAGTCCACCAGCCATCGCGGTTCACTCGCTCAGTAACTTGAAGAAACAAAATATTATCAACGATGTCAAATTTGACATTTAAAGTGAATGGGTGACAGACGGGCGGTCTGGTCGAGCCCAATAGGCTAAAGTGCTACTGACAGTAATTGGTCACCGAGCGAACACAATAACCTAACTCAACGGTAACAAGGGTGACACTTGGTCCCCGAACGCTGAAGTTATACTCTTTATGAGAATGGCTTCTTGCCCAACATATTATTAATCTTTTGTTTATGAACAAGATGGAATGTTAACTTCTAGTCCTCATTCCCCAAATCTGCGCAAAAGTCCAATGGGTTAAAAAAGAATCGCAAAATAAAAAATTATTGCCAACCTCTCTGTTCTTAAAACTTATATTATCCTGAATCTAGCTTTTCACCAATTTTAATCGATAGCGCTATTGCATTGGAAAAAAGAAGATGTCGTCCAGGCAAGATGAAAGCTTGGAAGATCACTTTTTACCCGCATTTAGAAGGAACTACAACTTCTGAGAAAAATTGGAAGAGAAGGAAAAGTGTGACGAAAAGAAATTTATGTTCGAGTTGAGAAATTTTAAATTATGAAAAAAAAAGTTTTTGAAGAATTGTTCAAAAAGTAATGGAGGAAAATTGGTGGAAAATTATCAGAAGAAAAGGAGGTCAATTTCATCAAGAAAGGAGGGGATTGGCAATTTTGTGAAACATAATATAAGTATAGTGATTTGGTGTAAACTTTTATAATTTAGCGTTTTACTCTTGATTTCAAAAAAAAGAAAGTTATTTAAAAATTACCGTTTGACTTGTTGCTTTTGTAAAATTCCGATATTGCGGACACCGTGACCGTTTCACAACATTTGTTCTTCTTTCGGGACAAAACGATAAAGTTCCATCTTCTAGCGTTATTCCCCTAAGGGTTTGTTTTACAATGTCTGAGTAAAGTTTTGATTAGTTACTCGACACATAAATATTGGCACAGGGTCATAAGTCCAGAGGAGAAAAACTTACAATCGTTTTTTTGACGACTTGAATAGGCTATATATGCAAAAAATATTATTTTTTGTTCTGTGGACTTATGACCCTGCTCCAATATGTATGTGTCGAGTAACTAATCAGAACTTTACTCAGACATTGTAAAACAAGCCCTAATTCTTTGTCTATAACTTTGTTCTAAAAGATTTTGGGTTTTAGCCCTACTTGCAAGGTTTCCCAAGCAAGTTCATTTAAACTTGAATAAATCGTTTCAAATTTCTATTCGGAAGTGCAAATATAATTCTTTTGTTGTAAAATCTTTTCATCGTCGGTTCCGCTCCAAAGGTTTGCAATTTCCTTATTTGTCAAAACAAATTTCTGGCGCCCTTTTTTTCTCAGATACGTCTATGCACAAATAAATTAATATACTTATAAATTATCATCGCTTTGATTAATTTCGTCAATCAACTTAATTAATTTTTTTTTTAACCTACAATCAAAATTTTAAAAAGTGAACCCACCCCTTTGCTGAGTCTAGCCGTGGTGGCAGCTCTTTTTTTTTGCCTGTTGCATTTTAATTCGCTTCATTGTGTTATTGCTTTCTTCGCCCAACTGTTCTAACAGTTCGGTATCGTTCTTTTTTTATTTTTGTTAAATAAAAAAATAGCTTAAATTAAAAGAAAATCGTAAAACGCGAATTAAAAGTGTAACAATTCATTCTTTAAATTATTTTATCTTAAATTTAAACTTTTTAGTTTTTAATACTCTGACCCATAAAAATCTTAGAAAATTTAAGTTAAACATTCTTTAAAATATTCTAACATGAATTATCAAATTGAATTGAAAATTTTAAATATTGAAAAGTCTTAATTTAAAATTAAATAATTTAAAGAATAAATCATTAATTCAAATTGCTCTTCCAAAGCAATTCGAAGAATGTTTGATTTGAAATTCATTGTTCATATTGGTTTGGTAAAAACGTCTGCCAGTTTATCGTCGCTTTTGACATATTCGACTTGAATATCGCTTCGCAAGTCTCGTTGTCTTGTACATAGGTAGAAATGGCGGCCACGACCGCCTAGCTCCGTGACCCAATTAGCGCTTGGTTGCGCCCTTTTGATACCATAACTCGTTTGACCTGTATACCTAGATAAAGAATTGTTGAAATGAATATGTGGAATTATCATTAGGTACACTCCCCCAACCACAGTATACCCTGAGGGAGGTAAGTCTTGTGCATAGATTTTTAAATCATTTTTAAACAATTGTATTGCGCACTTAAATATTGAAAGAACAAAAATTTTTGTGGATTTTTAAAAAAAATTTTGGTGTCTATTTTAAAAATATAAACAATTTTATGGTTTTTTGTTAAAAAAAACCTATAGGTTTCCACGTCTTGTCTTTTTTCAACTGACGAACGATGTATTTTGACAAGATATCTCTGTCTGTCATGACTGTCTGGCTTTCCTTATTTCTACAAAGGTCTACTCTTTCGTTTGCTCCATTTTCGGTATCAACCTTGTCTTGTCAAAAAAGGACAGTTGAAAAAAAAAAAAAAATGGAAACGCAACTTACACCGAAACTGACAGTTGTTGGTATAGATTTTATGTCAAAAAAGTTTCTCTAAGCCAAAAACCCCGCCAACTCCTTTTTTGTATAATATACCTTGCTAAATCAATTAATACCATATTTTGATTAAGAAATAATTATGTATAGGTACCTTTATCTCCTCCAAAAAGTAATTTGAATTAAACAATTTGCTTCTTCAACTTTCTTTTTTCTTTAAATATATGTCACGTTAATGCGGTAATGGTAATAGTCTAATACTCAGAAAAACATACCATAGGTATAGTCATTAGCTAAATGTCAGTCAACAAGAAAAGAAGCTCTTCAATTATTGTTAATGGTTCTATTAGACAACCACGCATCACGCAACTCATAAAAAGAAAGTCCACAAAAGTTCTAAGTAAATATATACCTATACGCATTTTTCACAAACAGCCTCCAGGTATATACATAGGAAGGTAAGTATTATATGAAAGCCGATGGCAGTAGCCCCTTCGTCACATATAAAGAAGAACATAGACAGACATAATAGTAAAAATCATTAATGTATATTAAGCCTCTAACGAAGAGTTTCCTTCCGTGCCGCACGTTGGTTAAACAATATTATCGACATTTCCATGAGTCCTCATAATATCTGTTCAATCCAAACAAATCGTCTTCTTGGATTCAAGACAAGAAAGTTGTAGAAGTAGGTATCTATATTGTGTTCACATTTTACTAGAAGTTCCATTTAGAAAAGTTTATGTTTAATGTTTCTAGATTTACCTACATAGTAAATATATGTATATGCTTCCCCAAGTCACCACCTTCGCAGCATAAATATGTAGGTAGGCTTTCTCATTACTTCTGTCCCTTTTACAAATCCATTACTTATGCCATGTGTATATCTCTGTCGGAATGTTTTGTCAGATAAATTTCGTTGCTTTATTCTTTCTTAATTCATCTATACTCAGCGTAGGTATATAGGTTCTATATTCCATCCCCTGTCCTTATACTAAAAGTCAATTCCAAAAAAGCAAAAACGCACAACAAAAGCTTCAGATGATTATATGTCGCTTTAAGCATAGACTGATGGTCAACTTACTATATGTATGTTTTATGAAATTCAAGAGCTTCTTTATGTTAACTTTAACAACAACTTACTATAGGTACTTAAGGTACAATTGATTTCCCTTTCCTTATACTGGAGCTGCACTTATACCAAATCGGTTGGAATGTTTACACACAGAGCTACGTGAAAATATCTTCCGTCTATATTATAGATTGTGTGTGTGTGGCCCTTCTGCCTAATTGAACATTCTAGGCCATACCGAATCATCGCGTATACTGATTGGAACCAGTGTCACATACTGTGGCGCAACAATAGATCATCAAACTCGCATCATATATGGTTCATGCCATTTATAGTCTCTAACCAAAGTAATGACCATGAGCCCTCAAGAAACTCGACAGTTCATATAGAAAGGGCAAAGGCATTAAAAGGACACTGTCAGAAAATTAAATGTGGCACAGTAAAAGAAGGAAATATCGAGAAATGAAGAATTTAAAATAAAAAAAAATACCTGTTTTTTTAAACAACCTGGAAAAACTTATACGATCAGGGCATCGGTTTCATAAATATTTGATCTAGATAGTTTAAGGATCGCCTCTCAGACTACTGGGACCTATTTCATAAATATTGACAGGACGTGTAAATTTTACAAATTTGTAGCACTTGACAGGACGTGTAAATTTTACAAATTTGTAGCACTTGTTTGAAAAAATTTCAGTTCATGAAATATTGATCGTTGAGAATTTTAAATTATATACAACGACAAATTTGTCATGACAATTTTGTCATTGACAAATAATGACAAATTCGTCATTATCAAATTTTAATTTATTTTTAGTGATAATTTTACCATGGTAAGATTTTGACAAATTTTTCGAGACAGTTGTTACTCATCGGGGATCGTCAATTTTTATTAAAGTATCATTTAAGGCCCATTCACATGAAAGCGACCGACGAATAAAAGAACAAATGGAATTTAAAACATTTAATAAGCCTAAAAAAATTCTTCACAAAAACTAGAAAAAATGATAGAAAACTTTTTTAAATTAATAGTAAGGGGCCAGTTATAGCTATCAGGAAAAACAATCAGGAAAAGTTGAAACAGATGGAAATAGGAATTTTTTCCTTATGAGCGTTTATAGCGAACATGAAAATTACGTCAGTGAGTAGGCTGCCAATCAAATTTTCCTGATTGAAATGCAAACGAATTTGTTTTCCTTCCACTAATCTGTCAGTGGAACAAGTAAAAGCTGGAACGCAAATAATTGGAACGATTTGTTTCATTTTGATCGAAATGACAATCAGCTGGTACGGAAAATGAAATTCAGTCAGGAAAATAAATAAGTACATTTTTCACAAAAAATATTTGTTAAATTGAAAATTTTATTGACACAAAAAATTCTTTCAGTTATTGGCCATCGATTATAGTGCATCAATTGCGTTACAAATCGAATGAAAACCTATTTGAAATTTTTTCCTGTTTCGTTTTTCTGATCGCTATAACCGGCCCCTAAAATACTAAAATTTGCGTTTTAATTTCTAAAACAAGAGAAATTTGAAAAAATAAATTGGTCGTCACGAATTGCAATCTGCACAAACTTTTACCGAGAAATCCGAAATAAAAAAGTTATATCTAAAAATAAATTAAGCAAATTCATTAATATCGGTTCAACAGCTAATGAAATAGTCAAAATCCAAAAAATTGATTCTATGAGAGATACCCTTTTTAATCGAAAGATACATTTTTTTTTTTCAATAATATGCTAGCTAGATCGTACTGATTTTAGGTCACATCTCAATTTTAATCAAAATTTTAGGATCTGTTTTTGAGAAAAATTAAATTTTCCTTGCGGGTTTTTAAACACTTGTATAGTATAGTGCCAAGTTTAAAACTAATGAAAATCAATCAAGTCATTTTCGAATTATTGAATTCTCAAAATATCATTTTGAAAATTTTTGTTAAAAATAAAAAAAAATTTTGGTAGGTATACAATTCGTTTAAAATAAATAAATAAAAAGAAAAATTTGAGAAAATCGAAAATGAAAAAAAATGTTCTATAAGAGGTACCATTTACAACCATTTTCCGACAGTTTTGTTTATAAAATGGTAGCCTTTATGCAAAAAAAATTACTGATTTTTTTTAATTTGTTATTTTGACACAAAAAATTGTACGGCATGTACCTTTATTTTTGGTCTTAAAAAAATGAAAAAAACATGTCGGGGGCGTGCCCATTGCCCAAGACCCTGTTTAGATTGTGACATATGCTCACTACTTAGTGAATAGTCATGTCGTGTCTGCACTCGAATTTTTTCAGACATGTTTATCGCTGAATTCTGATGGAATATCTGTGAATTGAGACATTTGATTCTGAGCGCCATGAACCCTGAATTAAATATTAAATAAATAAGTAGTTGAAAAATATGGTAGAAATTGCAATTTTAGTAATTAAATCTACTTCAGCATCTTTGTTGTTATCAATTCACCAATTCAATAAGCATTTTTTGCTCCTACCCCTGACCAATTACACAATTATTATTTTTGTTCTCATCTAACTCACCCTTCAACGAACTAGAAACAAAATGAAGAAATGGTATTAAATGGAACATTTCGGATATGAGACATGACTGCTCACTACAATCTCTATGTTTTCTTACTGACTGTCGCCTCCTTTTTCACCTCACCGATTTCAGCTACAAACCGCCGTCACTACGTAGTGGGCAGTCACAATCTAAACAGGGTCCAAGGTACTAAGTTTAAAGAACATCGAGCTGCAGCCGAAAGGGCAGGACAGATAAACTCGCAGAATTGAGAGATCCCAGTTTGATCAAAATCTCGAGTTTGATTTACTTTACGAATCCATAACTTACCATTTATTACCTACCGCAAGTAAAAATGTTTAAAGGGGAACTTTATAGTTTTAAAAAAAAAAAAAAAAAAAAATACAGAGAATAATATGAATAAAACGGAGCATGTGCTCAGAGCAGATAAAAAATATAAAAAGTTAAGTAAGTGCTACAAAAATTTTAGCATTACAAATTTTATTAATTTAAAATGTAGCAAGTGCTTCAAAAAGTGGAGTTTTTAGCAGATACTCCATTCGTCCATTGTCTTTAGGATTTTTTTTAGCAAAAGCTCAAAAATTTCCTTCGAAGTTAATTTGAAATAATTGAAAATCGAAGAGCATGAGAAATAAAATAAATAAAGTTATTGTTCAACTGTCAAACCGATTCAAACTGGACACAAACAAATTATTGAAAACAAAGTTTTATTGACCTTATATTTCTCATAATTCGCTCTTGTACAAACTTGTTTTCGAAATTCATCCGCATATAATAAAATATTTTTACTTCGAGTCCAAAGCTACTGTGTGGGATGACTCCAATCTATTTCAAATCATTCAAGACCTTCTTAGCTCTTTTCTTAACCTTTCTGGGTTAGTCAAAATAATTGTCAATATGATGTTGAGGTTTTCAACATTCTTTTGTATGCCGAAGATCTGGTAATAAAGGGTCGTTCATTTTTCGCTTTCGAAAGTAAAGCTAAATAAAACACACACAGCGATACATTTTTGATGAAAATTTTATTTCATTGCGATGATGCACAGGCCTTAAGACATCAGTAACGCTTCCACTCTCTTCAAATTTCTTCACAATTTTACCGATTGCTTGCGTAGTCAGTCAATTGTGACGACCAATAATGCGTAATGCACGAAAAGTGGCTACGTTTGAATCACCAATTTTTTAGAATGTTTTAATAATTTTAACGCGTTGCTCGATTGTTAAGCGATCCACTATCGTAAATGGCAAACATTCAACTAATATCATGACACTTCAAATGACAGATGAGTTTTACAGGTGTCAAATGCCAGCGCTACCAGATTAAAACCACGAAATGAATGACTCTGAATTTTCAGAATAACCAGAAAACCTGAAACTAATAATAAATTGCTAAGCAAAATACTGCCTTGAATGGATTCTATATCATTAAGTCAGACAAATCAAAAGTGATGTATTTTTAAGATTATGGAAAAACGCCAGAACACGAAAAAGTGATCCTTCAATGGTTCTAGATTGCTAACAAATAAAAGTACCTGGGGAGTAAAACTAACCATAGCTCTTGATTTCAACATCTTTCAGGGAAACGCGTCAAAATTTCAGCGAAATATCACCTGATTATCGTTCACGTTCAAAACTAGGAGTGAACTGCATGGTCCTACAATGGAAGTTAAAACCAATTTTGTTCTCCAGGTATATGTGTTAAGTAATAAAAAATAAAACTATTTTCACTTTGTTAGAATACCTAATACCTATACCCCATATTTTCACCACAACGTCTTGCATACTTTAACGATGCAGGAAGCAATCAATATTTTGAATGAATTTAACTGAAAAACACTTTATTACTTTTTGAAGGAATTTTCTAAATATAAAGGATATTTTTATTTTCTTCAATCAAATTTGTGAATTTTTATATTTTTCTTCAAGTTTTTTTTGTAAGTGTAGAAAAAGTGTCCTTTTATAGTGTTCAACAACCAACATTCAGTCATTCACATGTCTTTAGTCTGAAAATTCTCTATCCGCTCTCATTTTCATTTCGGGACGTTTTATAGTAGCAGGTATAGGCAGATAGGTATAGACAACATATCCTTTACAATTCATCTGCTTTGTCCTCTGGCCAATTGGTCAGGAAGCTATAGGCGATATATATGAGAATAGAAGGTATTTGATGCTTTTCTACGTGGAGTGTGAACTGTGAAGTCATTTTGAAGGACGACGACTATCATACGGTGCCTACAATATACACACGTGTGACTGGCATCGATTATAAATACTTTCACTCACCGACAACATCATTCTCTGCTACTGTCATTCTAACCATGAGTCTTTATATAGAGGGAAGTCAACGCATACTTTCATATAAAGGGGGTGAATATGCATACCTTGATATTTGACATACACGATTCAATGTATACAATACCTACATACATATATATAAGAATAACGGTCACTCACGAAGCTTAACCAAAGACTGTATTGAAAAGATGCTTATGCTTATACCATCGGCAGCATGTATTTGCATATTAAACGAGATTTAACCAATGTCACTTGTAATGGCAAGCGTAAATAGACACAATGCTGTTCTGCCATCTAAAAACGGATGTCCTCACTCATACAGGAAATCCGGTTGAATTATTGATGAGATATTAAGTCAATTTTGATTTCTATTGTAAATGTTGAGGCATGCAAAAGGGCATTTTCATTATACATAGTATGAGTATTGTGACAAACTGCAAGTAGCTGTAGATTACCTGCAGTAAAAAAGATACTAAAACTTGGACAAATTAACTATACAAAAAATTGCATTACAAATAAAATAAAATAAAATTTTAAATGCTGTAATTTTGAATTAAAAAAAAAAAGTCCCCTTTATTTTTAAACTATTTTGTTATATAGTCAAAGCTTCACCTATACGACCGACGCACGTATCATACCTATGTAACACCTATTTGACCAAACATATTCAACAAGTTATTATATATATTATCAAATTTTCTGAAATGCAATTCAAGCCTTTATAAACTAAAAAATAAACTATTGCAAGTATTTCAACATTTAATAAGCATCCTTGGACACCTTTAGAGCACTCACGTTTAGATTTTTATTTTATATACCCTGTATATCAAAACGACCCGAATATTTTACTATACAAAGAATAATATTCCATCCAGGGCCACATGAATATTCATGGGCACGCGCTAAAAACCGGCTAGAGGGTGTGCAATTAATTCCTCTTTTGCATTTGAAATTTTTTGTTTATCTTTTGAAGCACACACAAAAGTGGGAGTTTGGTCCTTGGTTGGTCATAGATATAGATATAGGTATATACTTACCAGGTATGAGTGTAGGTATATATGTATATATAGAATAGCTTTTGTGCTTCATGTCAACTCTGAACAGGATTTTCTTTTGAGAGTAAAAGAGTTTCCGTCCTTGTAACTGGAGTGTTCAGTTACCAGTTATATAGAGTAAGAATAGAAGACACTTCTTGCAGGTGCCTTCAACTACCTGATCCCTGTCGGAAGGCGTTTAAATCCTTTCTTTGAATAGAATATATTAAAATATATAAAATATATAACGAGTATTAAATAGCCTAAGAAATGAAGATGCTTCAAAATGGATTTTTTTTTATAGAATTATGAAAATGTCTATAAAAGAAAGTTTAAGGTGGTACTACTTTTGGATTTGACATGGAGGTTGAGAAGAAACTTGTTTATCGCGAATGATAAAAATAAATAATTTAAAATCCTATTGATTAAATAAGACAAAGCTTGTTAAATAAACTGGTTCGGATGTTTTAAGAAAATGAAGAGTTTTTTGAAAATATTATGTACTTATAGGTAGGTTATCCCTACTGCTTTGAATTTTATCTACTGCTGCTTTTTTACAATTCTGATTTAATAAATATTTGTATAAAAAACAATTTGAATCATAAAAATTCAACGCGTTTACCTTTCTTTATAAAGGGATTCACATAAGATGAGACAGAGGGCTTTAACTTGTAGTTAGATGAAGATAAAACTAGACAAAAATTTGAATTATTCATAATACATAACATAATTATTTTTTGTAAATTTTATAAAATTATTATTTGAAATTTATTTATAATTTATAAATTATTTCAAAATTTTTGCGAATTGTGGATTTATGAGTGTAGGTACATATTAAAAAAAAAAATATTTGGAAAGGCAATCCAATGAAATACTTTTTTGTTTTAATGGTAAATTTGACAGCATTTGAGAACTATGAGTTTCTGACCCACCTATAAGTGGGCCATAATAACACAAATGTCAAATCTTTCAACTTCCAACAGCACAGAAATAGTAGGTACTTTTATCAAAACAACACATGCATATAAAATCGCTCGAGTAGACAAAATTTTGTAAAAATTTTCAAGAAAATGCATATCACTTCATTATGTGGTAGTCAAAAAAATATGAATAACTGAAAATTCGAAATTTTATTTTATTTAAAAAAAAATTTTTATGAATTTTTAATGGATTTTTGGTGGATTTTCAAAAAGTTTCAGGTGTATTTGTTTGTGTTTGTTTTTCAACTTTTTTAGAGGACATTTAATAAGAAAAAACACAAATATGAGAAAATTGGATATGGCAAAAGGAATTATGGAGAAAGTTTAACCATGAAAAAAATTCGTCATGACAGTAGGCTTATTTCCAAAACTCATGTCATGCTTCCCAAGAAATTTCTAAATTAATTGGTTATTTAAAGAAAACAAATTAAAACTTTTATGTACAAAAAATACCTACTTTAGTGAAAGTGAACTTCAATAAAATCTAAAATCGTACTCCTTATCGTAATAGTAAATCTAATCCTAATCTTAATCCTAATCCTAATCCTTATCCTAATCGTTGGAGTTATTAGATGCAAAACTGTTCTTTTACAGCTCTAAGCTAGCAAAATTGAAAGCTATTGCTCTGTAAAAGATTATTTAACAGCTCCTTTCATTTTATTTAAAAATTATGTTCTATAATTGAAGTTTGAGAACACTTTTAGCTCTATTAACTTTATAAAGCATCAATATTTAAAAATATGCTCCATAACAAACTTTACACGTCTACTATCGAGCAACCTGTCAATATCAGACAATTAAGAGACGTTATATAGCTGCTAGCAACACATCCCCAAAATACTAACGCATTATCTTCTGAAATGTAAAAATTTAGCATTTACAGAGCTGTATACAAAAAGCGGCTGTAGAGCCGAATTACTAATATTTGCACACAAATATTTCGTGAAGCGCATGCGCATTTTCAAGTTTTAAAAAAATTCTATGATAGCTGTATATTATGAAACCTCTCTAAAAAAAATTCTATAGCACTCATGTTATAGGGTGTTCCATACTAGAATACGAAGAAAATAATTATTTCAAAAGAAAAAATTAAACCAGTTTAAAATAAATTAATTAATTTCATTCTGCATGATGTGTCGTTCTCGTCATATTGGTTGTTTTTTCCAAATGGCGGGTGAGTTATAAAAACTTTATTTGATGACAATTTCGTTTCTAAAAATACGCTTTGAAAATTTTATTACGTGCATATAAAAATATACCGAGGACCTAAAATACATTTTTGGAATAAAATATTCTTCAAATAAAAATCTTCGTTCATAGAAATAATTCTTTTTTATTTATTATCCACTTGCCGAAACTTTCAATTTCTGAAACACCCTTTTTATTTCATTAAAAAAATATAAAAACCAGAAAAATGCCATCTTGTTAACACTAGCTCCAAAAGAACAGAAAGCAAATCTTTAAGTAGTATAAGAGCTAGATATCAACAGTAATCAATATTGCAGCTCTATAACAATCAAAAATATAGCTCAACATGATTTAACAGCTGTATTGAAGAAACCTTCTTCCCTTATGAAAATATGGCGGCGAGAATAAAAAGTAATGCAATATTTTCTTCTATTCACTAAAAAAAAGAAATGTTTATCCCCGCGCTCTCACTCAAAATCAAACTAAATTGTATTTTTAACCAAAATAAATTTATTTCGAATTTGAAATTTTTTTTTTTTTAGAATTTTAAATTTTTTTAGTTATTATTTATTTTTATTTGACAGCTTAAAATACAGAATTTCGAAGGCGCGTTGTAATTTAACAAAGTAGCCGCATAACGTTTGTGAAAAAATTTAATTCGCACTTAAATTAAGCTAACATTTCACCGAAAAATATTAAATTCTTTTATTATTTATTTTGGTAGGAAATTATAATTGTGCATATCTTACAAAATTATATATTATTTATGCTATCAAACGATTCACTTATTCTATATAAGTATTAAAGCGTGCCTGCGTTTATGTTTGGTATTATATTTATCACTCAAACCAATACGAACAAACCTCTTTAAAAAGATGCTCTTTAAAGGTGTATGACATAGACCTTCAGAGTCACTTTCCACTAATAACGTGCTTCTTAAGAGCAAAAAAGTGCTCTCAAACTCAAAGAATTAGCTGCAAATGAGCTCGGCTTAAGCTCTTAATGTGTTTCTAGAGCTCATTATTAAAAAAAGGAGCTTTAAGATTAGCTCTAGAAGTGCTGCTAAAGCCTTTAAAGAACTAAAAATGTTACTTGGGCACTTTTTTATTGGACTTGTTGAATTATTGATTCAAAAAAGACTAACTCACTCACTTGTACTCATCACATTACAAGTGAAGACCATGTTAATTTAATTAAAACCACTTTCTAAACCTTCCTGCTACTAATAATAACAAGTTCTGAAAATTTAAAACAAATCTGACAAGTGGTTTCAACGAAAGCATTTCCTTATTTAATATGCATAGGTGGGCGTGGCAGTGGGCAGTAAATATTATTCATATCATATTCAAAATGAAAATCTGAAATAAGCAACCGTTACTTTAAACAATGTTAATTTAAACGGAGGAAAATTTGTTGAAAATTCAATAAATCAAGAAAAGTGCGTATACGCCCCAGTTAACCACTGCTCTAATCGTCTGTATTAGAAAAAATAAAACTACTGACCTCAAACAACAAAAACGGTTGGTTATCAATCAGCAAATTCAATATCACAAGCTTGTGTACAGCAGCTTGGGTTGATAAATTATTTCATCCGAAATGTCTGTTCAAAATTCACACTGTTTCCTCAAGTAGCACAAAAATCAAAAATACACCAAAATATCTAAGGTATTTAATGCAATCGTGATATACATTTTGAATATAAAAAAAAACCAGTTTTTGGTGTAGTTTTTAGATATTTAATTTCGATTCAGTGTAAATAAAACCGCGTTCTCGTATAAAATTTACACCGGCTGTACACAAATTATACTGATTTCCGGTATATACATTATGTTGTTGGTATAATAATTATTCCGGTTTCACCAAATTCTGGTGTAAAATTTTTCCCGTGAGTTTATTTTTTAAATCGAAAATAGTTTTATGAATTAAAATTTACACCGTTGTTTATTTTTTGATGCAAAACGTATCTAAAAGAATTTTGAATTCTTAATATATGATTCTAAGTATCATTCATAATATGAACCCAAGAAAATTATGAATAAATATGATTGTGAGTGCCTAATTTACAAACGAAGCACATTTTGTCGACTGATTTTCGGTCCTTCCCCATCTAAAATTCGAGCGCCTCGAAAATTTTAATAAATTGAAGATTTTTAAGTCACTGCGTAAAAATTATTTTTTCGAAAATTATAATTTTTTGGTTAATATTTAAATTTTTTTAGAGTCGTACTGTTAAAAATAAAATGCCAAAAATGTGGCATAATAAAGTCGATCCATATAATGAAATATTTAATCACTATCTTAATTTTAAATATGGTGGCCAGCCGATTCTTATTTTTACCTATAATATTCCTTGAAAAATATGGCCGTCGTGAAAAAAATATACCAATTCCTGAATTTGGACAATAAAAGGCACAATTTTTAAGGAACAGAAAGAAAAATACACAATTGTAAAAGTTAAATACAATATTCTGTTTTCGGTACATTTATTTTGCTGTAAACTGTGTAAAATATTTACTGATTTGTATCACTCCGAGAAATTGTTAAAAAAATGCACCAAGTCAAAGGAGCAGTAAGAAAATGCACCATTGTGAAAAATATATCGATGATTTTTTTCGGTATATTTAATTTGCTGAAAATGATGTAAAAAATGTTCAAAAGTTTGTAAAAAACAAGAACAAAACTGGTTAGTGAGAATACAAAAAACATTTATGAACTTTTTATGTACATTTAAATTTTCTACACTTTTTAACATTTTTTAAACGCTGACATGTTTCTTGGTCATTTTTTGGTTGCGTATCCAATGTAGCCTCTTCATCCTTTTCGTTGCTATTTTTGGTGGATGTTGCTATCTGGTTTGAAAATTTTATTTAATTTGTTTAAAAAATTTTTCTTTCTTAGATACCACTTTAAATAATTATTAAATTTCGAGGAACTAATTTTTTGTTAATATTATTTAATGAAAAAAACGCAGGTTGACAACGAAATGACGATTAATTAATTTCACTGACATTTTGTTGTTTATTTTTCAAACTACTTTACATAGTTTGGTGTATTTAATTTCCACACGATGAAAGTCTTACACCAAAAATAGTTGCTCATATCAAATGGTATATTTTATCTACAAAATATAGTGTACAAAATATGCCCATTTTGTTGGTTTCAGAATCGAACAATTTTTGTGCACCACTAATAGTATATTATAAAAACAACTGAACATCGGTTTATTTTTTGCTCCGAATTTCAAAAGTAATGTTTGAAGTTTGAACAGAAAAGACAATGGTGTAATTTTTAAAACAGTATATTTTTTCAGTTTTCTCAATTTTCCACCAAAATTCATTAATTTACATCAAATTGCACACCAGTGTGCTACTTGAGTCAGCATCATATCATGTAAACACTCATACTAATTGTATATTTTGTATTACAAGTTCATCATTTGCATTGCAAGAACTTTCGACAAAGGTATTTATTTAATTTTGTCGCGTATTTTATAAATTCTAGTTAATTTACATGTGATACAAATGTTCGTTGTTTTCCGATAAGATGACGATATTACTTCTTATTCTTCGAAAAACAAACAAAAGCTTAAACACTTCTCATTACCCTTTTAGTATTCTTAAGTGTGTTATCCTTCCATTCATACCATAAACACTTATATCACAATAAATAAAATATACATACATACATATATTAATATTGATACTGATATATAAGAAAACAATATATCTATATCCTCCATATACTTGGGAAAATGTCTTTTAATTTCAGTTGAAAGAGTAAACAAGTCATATCCTTTGGTTTTATACTCAACTCATATACTTCCAATTTTAGTTAAGTTAAGGCACTTGCTCTTACAAAAAAAAAAAAAAAAAAAAAACAAATAAAAAATTCCTAGCATCGTCGTCTTCGTTGAGGAGGAGGTGAATAACAACAACCTTCGCACTAGCAGCAAATTTTAATTAAAAGTAAATTCAATTTCAACTGCAGAAAAGCATTATTTAATGAAAGTAATTAACGGTGGACTGTAACTGTAAAAGTTTTGTCGGGGTTGATAGTAATGTTAAACGGCAAACAACCCGAAAATAAATTGAATGCGTTTGTCTCGTCCTCACTTTGAACTATCATCGCCTTCGCCTACGAAAAGCAAATTTGTGACAACACTCTTGGCAGTTTTGAGTGCAAAGTTGCTATGTCTTCTGTGTTACCAATGCCGCGCCACTGCCACCGTCCGTCTGATAATGAAATTCACTTTGGCATCAATCTGCATCTTTTGGAATGGCATGGCGCCAGCAAACCAAAATGGACGTACAAATAAATAAATAAAAAATGAAAAAATTTACAAACATGTTGTGTCCTTGGTCCTTGGTCCTTGGCTTTGGTTGTGTTTGTTATTTCAGTGACTCTGTCCTTCAAACCCTTGATGCGACGACCTTCTGCAATATAAATCGACGAAAACACCTCATTACAAAATTGTTTACTCAGCAATATGTTTGTCACCTTCCTCAAAACTTTCAAGCTTGTTTCCAGTCTTCGAGTAAATAAGGAAAAAATTAATGGAACTCTGATGGGTATAGACAAGGATGCTGTGAGTTCGTTTAATAGACTCAGGGCCGATCCCTTTTAATTGCGTATGAGGAAGTTTTTTGTAAAAAGGTTTAAGGGAAGGGAAGGCACTGGTTTTCTTTTTTTATAATAAACTAGCTGGTCCGCCCAGCTCCACTCGGAACTTTTCATAAATTTTAGCATTTGTAGGGTATTCACATTTTTACGCCTTTTTCGGTCAACATTTCCAATTTTCGGAAGGAAAAGTGTTGAGTCGCAAGTGCGGAGTGATAAGTGCCGAGTGGTAAGTGCTGAGTGATAAGTGGAGAAAGGCAAGTGATGAGTAATACGTGCGTTCTGCGTAGTGATACAAGTGTGGAGTGATAAATAAAGGAGTCACAAGTGTTGAGAGATAAGTGCGGAGTTATAAGTGCCGAGTGGCAAGTGTGGAGTGATAAGTGGAGGAGTGACAACTGTTGAGTGATAAGTGCGGAGTGATAAGTGCCGAGTGATAAGTGCGTAATGATAAGTGTCGAGTGGCAAGTTCGGAGTATCAAGTGTGGTGTGATAAGTGTTGAGTAAAAAGTGAAGAGTGAAAAGTAGCGAGTGACAAGTGTTGAGTGCAAAATGAAGAGTGCCCACGTGCGTCGGGTACATTACAGAAAACCGTATTTTTTTAAGAAAACTGGAAATATGGCAGTGCTAACTTCCCGCACATTCGTATACATGGGTTTGATTAAAATCTTGAATTTATTTTTTTATGAGTCCGTTGCTTGTTTTATTGATTTAAGTATTAACAAACATACCTAATTCATATCATATATTTTAAGTAAATTAACATTGTCGAAAAATTCGAATATTAAAAATGACAGATGATATGAAGTTGATGAAGGTTTCTTTTTAATAACAAAAAAAAAATTTGGCAAGCTTGCTTATAGATCTAAATAACTCTCATGCCATTATTACACCTCTATAAATGAGGGTTGGAATGTACTGACCACCCTGATGTTCTAGGAAAAAGAAAAAAAAAAACAATTATAATACAAATACAAGCTTTTTCGCACTCAATTTCATTGAATTCCGCTAAATTAGTTTCTCAGTCAGTTTTCCGTTGACACTGTGCAGATGAGTGGGAGAAGAACATTTTTATAAACGGGATTTCATTAATAACGCACACACCGGCAGACATTATACACATTGTTTCCGTTGTGTCGGTTACAATTGTGTGTCGTCTCGTCCAAAAGCCCAATCCCATCCCACCGGACTTATCCAATATATAACACAATATTCGTGTGATGCAATACAAAAATACCTATAGGGTCGGTGGTATAATAGTACGGAGCTGTAGCAATGACGCAATAGAGGCGTCAACCGGCCAACCTTCCTTCACTCACAGGATAAGGATGTAATGAAAACCGATCCGGAGATTGTCATAAAAAAAAAAAAAAAAAAAACAATTAACAATTAACAAAGGCCCCGACAGTGGTGACAAGTGACAACGACATTGCTGTGGTACAGAGTGGTGAAGAGGTGACGCGGGACAATGAAGTATATATATTGACGATGTGGTATGATGGCAGCAGTATAAATATGTATATATAGACGGGGAGGTGATGCCTCGCAAACGCGCGGCTTGGTATTGTTTAATTTTGCGCATGAAAACACGTAATGGGGAATTTAATAGAGCAGATCGAACGACTTTCCTGCTGGCAATGTAACTGGTTGTCTTAATCAAGTGAATGATTCCTTATGTTCGTTCCATAAGGATGGAGTTTCTATTAACTAAAATACTAAAGTGCAAAATAAGCACCACCATAACCTTAATTGGACATTGAACCTAACAAAATCCAAATAATATTGGAGCCAGAAATAGCAGTTGAATCTTAAACATCGATATTGACGGAAAACAAACTTTAAGTTAAATTTTGTGACAAATGATAAAAACTAAAGGTATCTACAAGGATTTTAGACACGGTTATATGTTTAAGTCCGCTTAAGCTCTGTTGGGATGATTTTCTGGGGCCATATCATATTTTTTAACAACATTGCGATACCTATGCAGACGGAGATTTCCTGTGCGTCTAGGGAAAACAAATATATTCAAATCATTGTTAAAAGTTATGGTGAAAAACTTGAACTTGGAATTAGATTTAGACTTGGACTACTTGGACTACTTGGAATACTTGGACTACTTGGACTACTTGGACTACTTGGACTACTTGGACTACTTGGACTACTTGGACTACTTGGACTACTTGGACTACTTGGACTACTTGGACTACTTGGACTACTTGGACTACTTGGACTACTTGGACTACTTGGACTACTTGGACTACTTGGACTACTTGGACTACTTGGACTACTTGGACTACTTGGACTACCTGGACTACTTGGACTACTTGGACTACTTGGACTACTTGGACTACTTGGACTACTTGGACTACTTGGACTACTTGGACTACTTGGACTACTTGGACTACTTGGACTACTTGGACTACTTGGACTACTTGGAATACTTAGACTACTTGGACTACTTGGACTACTTGGACTCCTCGGACTCCTCGGACTACTTGGACTACTTGGACTACTTGGACTACTTGGACTACTTGGACTACTTGGACTACTTGGACTACTTGGACTACTTGGAATACTTAGACTACTTGGACTACTTGGACTACTTGGACTCCTCGGACTCCTCGGACTACTTGGACTACTTGGACTACTTGGACTACTTGGACTACTTGGACTACTTGGACTACTTGGACTACTTGGACTACTTGGACTACTTGGACTACTTGGACTACTTGGACTACTTGGACTACTTGGACTACTTGGACTACTTGGACTACTTGGACTACTTGGACTACTTGGACTACTTGGACTACTTTGACTACTTGGACTACTTGGACTACTTGGACTACTTGGAATACTTAGACTACTTCGACTACTTCGACTACTTCGACTTCTTCGACTACTTCGACTACTTGGACTACTTGGGCTCCTCGGACTTCTTGGACTTCTTGGACTACTTAGACTACTTGGACTACTTGGACTACTTGGACTACTTGGACTACTTGGACTGCTTGGACTACTTGGACTACTTGGACTACTTGGACTACTTGGACTACTTGGACTATTTGGACTACGTGAACTACTTGGACTACGTAGACTACTTGGACTACTTGCACTACTTGGACTACTTGGACTACTTGGACTACTTGGACTACTTGGACTACTTGGACTACTTGAACTACTTGGACTACTTGGACTACTTGGACTACTTGGACTATTTGGACTACTTGGACTACTTGGACTACTTGGACTACTTGGACTACTTGGAATACTTAGACTACTTGGACTACTTGGACTACTTGGACTCCTCGGACTACTTGGACTACTTGGACTACTTAGACTACTTGGACTACTTGGACTACTTGGACTACTTGGACTACTTGGACTACTTGGACTACTTGGACTACTTGGACTACTTGGACTACTTGGACTACTTGGACTACTTGGACTACTTGGACTACTTGGACTACTTGGACTACTTGGAATACTTAGACTACTTCGACTACTTCGACTACTTCGACTACTTGGACTACTTAGACTACTTGGACTACTTGGACTACTTGGACTACTTGGACTACTTGGACTACTTGGACTACTTGGACTACTTGGACTACTTGGACTACTTGGACTACTTGGAGTACTTGAACTACTTGGACTACTTGGACTACGTGGACTACTTGGACTACTTTTACTACTTGGACTACTTGGACTACTTGGACTTACTTCGACTACTTGGAATACTTGGATACTTGGACTACTTGGGTTACTTGGGATACTTGAGCTACTTGGACTACTTGGGCTACATGTGGGCTACTTGGACTTCTTGGACTACTTTGACTACTTGGACTACGTGGACTATTTGGACTACTTTGCCTACTGGGACTACTTGGACTACTTGGACTTACTTCGACTACTTGGAATACTTGGATACTTGGACTACTTGGGCTACTTGGGATACTTGAGCTACTTGGACTACTTGGGCTACATGTGGGCTACTTGGACTTCTTGGACTACTTTGACTACTTGAACTACGTGGACTATTTGGACTACTTTGCCTACTGGGACCACTTGCACTTAGACTTGAAATTACCCTTGGACTTCGACTTTGAGTTGAACAATTGAACTAGGATTTGGTATTTAAACTTCGAATTCAAATTGTATTATAAATCATTTAAACGATTCACATGCAAAGTGTCGTTATACCTAGGATATTGGATTGGATTTATATGGAATCAAAAATTAATTTATACTCGAATTTTGTTTTTTTTTTTCATTATAGGGATTATATTTGAAGGAAGACAAACAGCTAAAATTATTTACAATAAAACATGCTTCGCCTGATATTATTTTATACGTTTTTTTTGTTGCATACAAGCCAGAAAAAAATGTTTGTAGTTTTATTTTCATCCTTGTTTTGGATACGACACATGAAAAAATGCTAGCGTGATTTACATTAACCCTTTCTGTTTTTTTTTATATCTCTCTCTCTCCCAATTACCAATATTTCTTACCTTTTGCATATCATTTCGTGGAGACCTAAACAATTTAAATTGTCAATCTATCCAATGATTTTCACAAGTGTTTATTATGAATTGTTTAAAGAAAATTGTTATTTAAAAATTTAATTATGATCAAAAAAATCACTCAATTTAATCAAATTTCAGATTTTAAAACAATTTGTTCAGTTAACACAATTATATAAGGATTTTTTAAAGCCTTACACTTAACCTTCGTGTTAACTCTAATTTCAATAATTTTTGCTCATCAATACCTCCGTCTTCGAAAAAAAAAAATATATTCAGACATCAATTAATACCACTTGGTATATTCCTTAATTACTGAAAACCTATCCAAACCGTACTTTTCACCTGCAAATTAAATGAATTTTACCCTTGTTCACGCTAATGGAAACTCTAGTGGTCTAAGAAGAAGATTAGCACCAACACATCAATGTGTATACGAACGACCCTTCACAAAACGCCATTAGGAAGTTATTCGCTGTAAAAAAAAGAGAAGGGTCGATAGACAACACAAAAAAAAAGAAGAAATATTCGCTTAAGAAAAAAAAAAATCCACCAACCTCTAAAAGCTCAAAATACTTTCGACTAGGCACGACTAGAAACGACATAAGGAAGGGACCTCACTCGTCATAAACAACGCCAGGAAATTCTTTATTTTCATATTTTACCGAACCATCAAGGACTAAAAGGACCCACGGGGGAATTTAGGCTCTATATATACCCAACAACAAACGCAGATAAATTCTTTACTACTTTTCGTGGATGTTATATGTGTGTGTGCTGGTGCTTGGTATTTTTCAAAAATGTTATCTCCTTGCCCCGTCAATAAATTTCAAAATGTTGGTACAATATTTGCCACTGATGCTGCATGCGATATAGAAAGGTTCATTTAGGACTTCAAATTATATCCTTACGAGTTGTGAGACCGGTACACTCGACATATATGTATACATATACGTCATTTATGAAAATTACTTTTTACATCCGCTGAATGTCCTTCTGATGTTGGAAATTTAGTTATTTTCGTGATGTGGTATGACGACGAGGTCCCCGTCCACCCAGCTGGTATGTCACCGAATCTGTTGTATAGAGAGGATGCGGATAAATCATATTTCCTGGACCAAATGCTTAATTAGCAATATGATTTCAGTGTTAGAGCGCACGCGGATGAAAGTGTTGCAACCCTTTTTATCCTTCGTTGGCTTTGCTTCCTTTATGTTTTTTTGTAATTTTTTTTTTTTTGACAATTTACAGGCGGGATTTCAGTGAGTCGTGTTGCATAATTGATGTCTGCTGCTGCTGCTGCTATTGCTACTCCTGCTGATGCTGTGGAACACACATTCAAAAAAGAGGGTGAAAGAATATTTGTTGTTGAGATTATCCTTTTTGAATTTTTGAGATAAATGCACAGCGAGTGGTGGTAGGTAGAGTGCACTCTCTCAAAGTAACCGAGGGTGATATTTGGATTGAATTCGATTATTTAATTAATGATGGTGAATTGAAAGGACCCAGGTCGTATATAGATATAGAAGTATGGAAGTCGAAGTCTTGGTTGGCGTATAAAGGTTAGTTAGCGGTGCGGGTTATTTGCAAAATTATTTTTGAACTCAGTGAGTGTTTACATAAATGCATGAAATATATTTATATAAGTGAATGAGATTATGCTTGCAAAGAGGGGAATTTTTTTTTAAGCTAATTACATAAAACTTTATGGGGTCGCAAAAGAGGATTGAAGGTTGAATGTTCAAACCGACAGTACAAATTGTTTATTACTATAATTTATGAGTAGAGTGGGTTTATATAGGAGTGAACTAAATTTTATCAACATTTTAGATTTTTTTTTGAATTTTGGTGCAATTTAGTTGATGATTGAAAAAAATAAAATAAAAGTGCCGATATTTTTAAAGCACGTTCAGAGTACACCAGCTTCTCGCTTTAGCATTTAGTAGCCTTTTAGCGTGGTCCAAGCTGCACCGACCGGTAGGTATACTCAAAACCAACGAGATTCTACCAATATTGATGAATTATAGTCCAGTTTATTTATAAATCAGTCCATACCTACTGATATTACTTGAAATATGGCTTGGAAACTGATAACTAGCGCTCTGAATGTATGTAGCATTGTAAGTTCTTATTTAATTTTCGATTTTCAGTAATTCTGATTGAAAAAATGCTGATACTTTCTTGAACTTACATTTTTAATAGATAATAAAAAAAAATGTTAATAAAATAATCAATTTAAACATTTGCCTTCATTTTCTATACTCCTTGCAGGGGTACCATATGGTTCTGTCCTTGGACCACTACTATTTTTGTTATAGGTATAATAATTCTCCATATTTCACATATTCGTGTACGATATTCAATTATATTTTCTAAATTGCATTTATAATTTTAGACTTACCCAGCCAAAATTTGAAGAAATAAATTGCTTCACTCATTGCTTTTGCCTCGAATATTGCCAATGGAGACGCTTTGACAATGGCAATGGCAATATTGCTCGACAGATGGAAGGCAATTATTGATTTCCATCGCGAGACAGTAAATTTTGACGTTTTTCTTTTTTTAAAATGATTTCTCCTGGATTTTGAATCAAATTTGCTTCGTTTTGAAATTAAAGTTGAAAATAGGAGCCACTTCATTGCTCCTATTTTCGACAATTAAAGTTTTTTTTGTTATCAATAAAAGTGATTTTAAAAAGCTTAATTTCTATACTGACTTTTTGCACCTGAAATTATCTGGAAATAGAAGGACCACTCAGTCAATAAATTGTCATTGCTATTGAAATTGACATCGCCTCAAATATTGCCAATGGAGCCACAGCGTTAAGATGCAACTATAGCTAGCGTTGTTACCATTTTATTCATTATTTTTTTTTTTAATTCTCTTAAACTTAAGATGAGAAATATTTTTTAGAAATCTTTCCATAAGAGAATAATTGTTGAAAAATTGTCCATATTTTCACTGAAAAGTGGTTTTTAATTTTTATATCGTTTTGGATTCTTTAGTCAAAGATTTACAAAAAAAAAGACATTAAACTTTTTTTTTAATTTTTAATAAATATTTTGTATGTTACAGTGGACGTCCAGTATAACGAATGAGCTTTAATTTTATTATAAGCTTAATAAAAGCTGGACTTAAAACTTAACATAATGTTTCTTAAATCTAAAACACATAAGGGTAGAGGTTCCAAGTGGTACAATTTCAATAAGTAAAAAAAGGACTATATAAGAAGAATGGATCAATACAGGCTTAATTGTGTTAGGATTGAAGGTATTTGTTGGGCTTACGTTGCGTTTGAATCAAAGGTTGCTTCAGGTAATCAGTACGGAAGTGAAGAATAATGAAACAAATCTTAACTGACGGGAGTTTGAATTCAGATAGATCTTTTGGAGAAGATTGGGTCAATCAAAAATCCCTTTTAATAATTAATTGGTGAGCAAAAACGAAGTTGGCAGAATCACGCATGGCATAAATTGAGCGATTGATGGTCAAACTCAGCTGTCATTTGAAGTTTCATAATATAAGTTGAATGTTTGCCATTTACGATGATGGATCGCTTAAAAATCTAACATCTAATTATTAAAACTTCCTAAAAAAGTGGTGATTCAAAAGTAGCCACTTTTCTCGCATTACGCGATGATTATGGTCGTCATAATCGACCGACTACGTAGGCAATCGGTAAAATTGTAAAGAAATTTTAAGCGTTACTGATGTCGTAAGGCCTGTGCATCATCTTAATGCACGATTGGTGTGCTCCATGTTCGAAAGGTGACATTGGTCCGTATTTCTTCGAAGATGCCAATGCGAAGGCGGTTACAGTCAATTCGGAGCGATATAGTCGAATTATAACCGGTTTTTTTTGGCCGGCGAATGAAGATATAATGACTTCAACGATATGTGGTTCCAACAAGACGGATCAACAAGCCACACAACACCACCAATTATGGTTTTATTGCGTGAGAAGTTTCCTGGTTGCGTAATTTCACGTTTTGGCGACGTCAATTGGGCACCAACATCATGCGATTTCACACCGTAAGTTTTTTTTCGGTGGGGCTACGCAAAAGACCGTATATTTACGCGAAAAATACGCTTATTAAAAACCAACATTCCTCAAGTTATGACCGAGATACCGCGCGAAATGTGCGAAAAAGTGGTTAAAAATTACCTCAAAAGAATCGCATGCTGCGCATCTTCCCGAGGCGGCCATGAATGATATTTTTTTTTCACACTTAATGGCAAAGTCGAAAATTTATAATGATATAAAATTTTTATCAAAAATTTATGGCTGTGTGTGTTTTATTTAGCTTTACTTTCGAAACCGAAAAATGAATGACCCTTTATCTCTCTCATAGACCCATTTTTTTTTGGTTTTCCACTATCTCATGATCGTCTATACCGATTTTAATTAAGTTTCTTTTACAAGAGCTTCTAGTAAGTTTGATAAATTTTGCATATTATCAAAATTTAAAAAAAAAACAACAAATTTTGAATTTTTAAAAAAATTTTCAAAATTATTTTTTTTTAAATTCGGTAGCTTTTTCGGAAATAGGTGAGTATCTTTTTTCAAAATTAATTTTTTAACTCTGCATTAATAAAGGCTACAGAATTGCATATCAATTTTGTATCTTTAGAAATTTTGTATATACAAAAATTTTTTTTTTAAAACTGCTCAACGATTTTCAAATTTTTTTTCTCATTAATTGTAAATATTTTAACAAATCAACATTCTTTAATTTTGTATCTTAATAGAAGTAAATGAAATAATAACTTAGATTATTCCTGTCACAGCGTCACAAAAAAAATATTGTTTACCAGTGTTGCCGAAAGTACTACTTTAGTAGTATTTGTACTATTCAAACTGAAACAAGCCATTTCACAGCGGAGTTGAACAAGACTTATACTGTCATATTAACTTCTATCTTGGTATGTATTTGGTTTTATACTTCAAGTTATCTACCAGATAACTTCCTGAACGAATTCATTTGATAACAATATTGTAAAAAAAAACATTTAATAAATTTCCTCATATTTAAAAAAACCCACAAAATTTAAATTTATGAACACTTATGGATAAACATAACATGTATGTATAGGTATAGCTTCGTTCTGTTCTTTTTTAACAATATTAATTGTGTTCGTATACATCAGTGACTTCTGCAGAAAAGAAAAAAATACTCAACTCAGACCTATGTACCTATATTACATATAAAGGTACGTATTTATTGTATGAATTTTCTTTTTTAAACTTTTTAATTAAATCTTAACTTTACTGTACTTCTGGGTTGATGCTCATGATTACAACTTGTATGCACGTAACGTTTGCCCATCAACGCCGCCGCAGGCATCACACAGCACAGACCTTATATATACAAAGACATATTTTAATTATTTTACATTAAAAGCATTCAAAGTTTGACTTTTGACAAAAACTTTCTAAATACATTCCAAAATGTTGGTTGAAAATAAATATGAAAACATAGGTGTAAGTATGTATGTTTGCATAGGGATTTTTTTTTTTTTTTTTTAAATAACCCATAGCACCAGGACTAACAGCAGCAGCAGCAAACAGCAAATATAATATATAAGAAGGCGATATTGTAAAAAGGTATTTAATATTCCTAGATGTTGACATAGGCAGAGGTATCCCAAAAATATCTGTATGCATGAATTCGCCTCTAAAGGCAAGTTAAAAAGTTGTTGCCTTTTCTAAAGACCAAAAGATATTTCATTGCAATATATAGCCAGGAAGGTTTATATGCGGTAGCGTAGGTACATAAACTATATAAACTATATAATCTGTGCTGCTTTTGAATATTTCGCCAAGAAACAAACAAGTACCTTCTTCTTTCTATAGACATAAATGAAATGTTTATCTGCAGATACCTACATAAATTTAATGAGTCATGGTTAAGGTGCGGAAGGAGCTACAGCTATAGCAGCAGCAATCCACTCCAATTCCCACTATGACTGTAGGAGTTCACATCATTCAATCTCGCTGTATTTCAAATCTCATACCAATGATATAATATTTTTCTGTGTATATTATGACAGCTGCAGCTGACAGTTCCTCAGAGTGAAAGGATAAACTTGGATGAATGGCATTGGTATGAAATGCAACCATGCTAATGAAATACTTAAATTTATACACAGTTAGCCAAGTTCCTCGTTTTTGTATACCTCTGTATATGTATATAAAATGCACACAGAAACTCTATGCATACCTATATACATTTGGACCGTTTTAATGAAAAGTTTTTCGGTTGATGTTGGCAAAGAGGGGAAGGACGGAAGAGGTGAAAGCGTATAAATGCATAGGAAAGGCACATTTTGCTCATAGAAAGATTAATTAAGAGGAATGAAAATTCTCGTTATAGGATCTAATAAAACAAACTATCACACACACAACGCCGATTACCAGATCCCACTGTCATTTTCAAGACTCGAGGGTTGCCCCTAAAAAATAATTAAATGATTTTCCATAAAAAAGGCTTCTATGACAAAAAAGGATTTTTTTTTAAATTTGTCATCAGTCTTCTTCTAAACCTATAAATATAATAGTGGATTACGCATTTCATAAATCTTCAAAAAATCGTAATGAATTGTTTAGATACGTATATATTGTATATACATTAGGATGCTTCTTATATGGCGGACAAATTTTTTTTTCGATTTTGTAAGACGGGGTCATTATGTTCTAAACCTATAAGGATCCTAATATTAACGGTTTTCCAATAGGGACTTTCGAACTTTGACAGTTTTTTTTTTTTGACAGCCGCCATATTTTTGAAGCGACATCTGTCAAATTGGCTGTCATTTATTCAGTCTGTGTTGCCAAATCACCATTGATAGATATAGCGTTCAACAACACGTGCAATAATGATAAAGTTATTTTATAAAAATGGGTGTTCTTTTTTGGGCAACGTTCCGTGCGCTTCGCCCATTTTATATACGGTAGCCATAACATCTAGCTATCGAGAAGAATATTCTCAGTGTGGTGGATAAATTTGAGTCCAATGGTTCAGTAAACAATCAACCAACTCCCGTACATCGACGAAACGACAGATCTGCCGAAAACATCGCCACTGTCCGTGATAGTGTGCAGGAGAATTCGAGGTAGTTGATTTCATGTCGCTCACAAGAACTCGGCCTTTCGCAGACCACCACGTAGCGAATTTTGCGTCGTGACTTGGGCCTGCAGCCTTATAAATTTCAACTTACCCAGGAGCTGAAGGTAAATGAGCATAGACAATGACGCGACCACGACGTAGTGTTCGCTGAATGGTCTCTGGAGCAGTTGGAAACTGACCCTAAAAATCATCTTCAGCGATGAGGGCGAGGGCCTTTTATGAATAAACAACAAACAAAACAATCGTATTTGGGACGATATAAATCCAATCCACATGAGATCCAAGAGCGTCGAATGCATCCCGAAAAAGTCACTGTTTAGTGTGGATTTTTTTGGGCTGGTGGCGTCATCTATAAGAATAAAAACTAAATTTGATAAGTTGTAAGTATTTTGAAGCTGCAAACGTGCTCAACTCTTAAAATAAAAAGTTCTGAGACCCATTTAAGTTTCATAACAAGATATTATAATACTTATAAGTATAGCAATGGGATATAAAGATTTTTAGCCATCGTTCTCGAAGAGGAGAACGGTTTCTACCCATTACCACCATAGAAACTATGGTTTTTCATGGAGGCTCGGTTAAGGTATGGGGAGGTATAAGATTAACAGCAACGCGATACGTTGAGGAAATCCTTGAAGAACACGTCCTACCCTATATCTATATTTTGTTTGTTCATTTTTTGTTGGATTTTTATTTTTTCCTTTTAACTCGTATTGGAATTTCCATTTAAAACAACATCAACATAAAAAAAATTCTAATACAAGTACTAGGTATAGTAGATACTATGTTGTTTTCAAAAACGTTATCCACACTCAGAGTTCCCGAACTTTTAACTATCGGTATTTTGAAATTTCTCAGAAAACAATTGTAATTGTAAATGACAGCAAAATTGGGGATTGAAAGTATATAACCTAAATGAGTCCTGTGAAGTTAGCAAAAGAATTGTTTAAAATTTAATAAAAAATGAGAGTTCCCGGTAGCAAACAAAGAGTTCTAGAGTTCCTCATACTTTTTTTCAATAGTTCTGGCGAATAAAGTGTTAAAATTGGAAAAAAAATTTTTTTTTGCCAACTTCACGCAGCGAGGACTTTTTTGAGAAAAAGAGTTCTGAGTATATTTTTCAACTTAAAATCAAGAGTTCTAGAGTTCCTGATGGGTTTTAGAAAGAGTTCTGAAAAATTGGAAAAGTTAGGGCAAATTTAAGTGCCAATTGACTTAAAACAAAAATTTTTCAAAATCAAAAAAAAGGAGTTCTGATTAGAGTTCCCGATAGCAAACAAGGGGTTCTAAACATTTTCCTAATAACTTTTTTCTCTAAAACTAATTTTTCAAGGGTTATTCGCAAATTGACTTAAATTTTTGGTTCTAAGTCAATGGACACATAAATTTCAAAATTTTTTTCATCCATCAGTATATTTGACAGTAAAACTGGATACATTTTGCTGATTCAATCGCTGAGCTCCCACAAATATAATGGTTAGTGCGTTGGACTATTACGGTGGCGAGTAAAAATGCTGGTTGATTCTTATGCATTTGTCAAACAATAAAACCTTAATTTCTTCGAGGTATAGGTATACCTAAAAAACTTTAAATGCATTTTAGCGGAAAAGGAGTATACCTACATACATTTTTATTGAGGGAAACTTAGTTCAAGGGCTTAAGGTATGTTAAATTTTGGAGACTTGTCAATTTATCATTCCTCTCCAAAGCAACATCTTAAAATACTATCTTATTACCAGCGTTGTGCTAAAGTGCCCAATTGGGCCATTTGGCCCCAAGTTTTGTATTTTGGCCCCATGCCCCGGGCCAACGTGAAATGGCCCCAGTTTCAAAAACTCCATAAATAAAACAATAGAAAAAATACTTGATTTCACAAATTTACAAAAAAAATCAAGTTTTCAACAAGCTCGCGTTTATTTCAAATTTTGTCGAATAATATAAAAAAAAGAAATATTATTCTAATGGCCAGTTGTACAATAGTGGTTCAGCCTCGGTTTAACTCACCGATTTCGGCGGATTAACTAAGGTTCAACGCTGGTTCAAGTATGTAATTGGTTATTATCACAGACTTGAACGGTAAACCACTGTTAAAACTCAATTGATCCCCCGAAATCGGTGGATACAAATTGCTGAACCACGGTTTAAATATTTGTACAACTGGCCCTAAGAGAATTAGTAGAAAATGATGATGTATTGTTTTGACAAGCTTTAATAATGTAAGCTTTCATAAATCTGTGAGAAACGCAAATATTTTTGAGCTTATTAATATTATCCATACTCAATTCAAAGGAATTAAGAATGAAGCCGTGCTCTGCTCTCCAATTATTTGATTAAAATTATTTGTGATTTTATAAGAATGGTTTCAAAGCTACCCATCAAATCTATTAAAGGAGATGTTTCTAAAAATTTATTTGAATTTAATAGAAGAAATAGATTAATTTTTTAATTCTGGACCAACTCTGGAAAAATTAGCGAACAATATTTTAAATGACTATCTGTACAATGCAGTGCATTATGAAGAATGAATTCTTCTACCATAAAATTATTAAAACCGCAACAAACTAAACAAAGGAGTTATTTACTCATTTATGAGAGTTGAATGATTTTTTTTTTTAATGAAAACCTTTCAATTTTTATTTAGCCTCTACAGAATTGATTAAAACAAATTAGGAGATATTGTAAATTTTACTTTCGTTTATATTTAATTTATTCTTTTTTCTTATAAATTATTATTTTTTCATTCCTGAAAAAATAAATAAAATAATAAAAAATATCAAAGAAATCATTTCGAAATGTGTCATTTTACTCCAATATCCCTAATTGGCCCCAAGAAATTTGAAATGGCCCCAAGAATGGCCCCAGGATTTTTTGTTCCAAGAACAACGCTGCTTATTACCTTAATTCTTGTATATATTTATATATATATATATATGTATATATATTATTGGTTTCTCGAAAACGGATCTAACGATTTGGATGAAATTTTCACAGTTTATTTCAATGATCTTTTCCTATTTCTTAGTTTCTCGGAATTGGTCGGAAACTTCTCTTTTTCTCGGAAACGACCCGAATGATTTGAATGAAATTTTCAGAGTTTGTTTTGATGAATGAGGTTAAAATTAAGAAAAATAATTCTGTAAAATCCATCTAGTGCCACGCCCACTTTTAATGTTTCTTCGTTTTTAAGAAACGGCTCTAACGATTTTGATGAAATTTGCAGAGATTGTTAAGATCAACGAGAAAAATTTTTTTAATTAGTTTGAAATAACTCCGCCCTCTACTACGCCCACTTTTTTTAATATAATGGGATCTCAGAAATGGCTGTAACGATTCGGATGAAATTAGCTAGGAGTATACTGATGAATGACAAAAAAAATTTAAAAATAATTTTGAGAAAATCCACCCACTGCCACGCCCACTTTTATTGTTTTTTGGTTTTCGGAAAAGGCTCCAACGATTTAGATGATATTTACACAGTTCGTTGAGGTCACCGAGTCAAAAAATTTGAAAGTAATTTTAGTTAAATCCGCCCACTGGCACGTCCATTTTTCTAATATAGCTAATTTTCGGAAATGGCTATAAGGATTTGGATGAAATTTGCAGGGAGCTTAAGAAAACAAAAAATTCAGAAAACGGTTTAAGGAACATCTGTCCACTGCCACGCCAACTTTTATTGTTTCATAGTTTATCGAAAACGATCGTAAATGCCTCTATTTTTTGGAAACTACTGAAACTATATGAATCAAATTTTCAGAATTTAATTAAAGGAATAAGAATAAAATTTAAAAAAATAAAATTTGAATCCGCCCACTATCAAGCCCATTTTTATTAGTTTTTGGTTTCTCGAAAACGGCTCTTGGATGAAATTTTTAGAGTTTATTCTTATAAACAAAACAGACATTTTCAAATTGGATTTAATCCGCCTACTGCCACGCCCACTTTTATTATTTTTTCTTAGTTTGACGGGATTAATTCAAACGATTTGAATAAATGTTTTAGTTTATTCTTATGAAAAAATTTGAAAAATTGTTTTGCTAAAATTCTCCCACTGCCATGCCCATTTTTATTATTATGTTTCCGGAAATTTCAAGAAATTTTCAGAATTTTTTTTTATGAATGTAAAAAAAAATTTAAAATTATATCTATAAAAAATCGCCCACTTTCACGCCTACTTTTCTTATTTATCGCAACGGCTATATTTTTTTTCACATCGTTATTCCTATTTAAAAAAAAAACATAATGCTCAAACACTCCACTGACACCACTGCAGTCACAATAAATTTGGCTTTGAGGAGCAAGTTTTCAAACGTTTGGAACCAAACTATAACTACATCTCGGATAATTATCAAATGGCCTTAATGTTTCCATGATAAGAGTGGGTACGTAAGTGAAAGGTAAATTACTTAGATCATGTTTTAACTAGAATTTTGTACATTTTTAGGGCACTGGATCATACGTATAAATAACATCTGTTGTAAAACTTTTAAAGAATTAATATTGCCTATTATTTCACTACTTAAATAATTTTTTCTTATGAAATAAAAGGCGTGTTTTTTTCTCTAATCTATAAAGTATTGCAAAACAGTTCAATAATATTAAAAACAATGAGCTTGAATAAAGAATGTGTTTTCTATTGAATTTGAAGCAAAATAAATAATAACGTATCATATAGCAACTCAACTATACAGTCTATCGTTAGCCTGGAATTCTATCGAGACTATTTTGATAAGCTGTATAGTCTTGTTGCTATGATATGTTACTCAGCCCTATCATGAATTCCATCGTAATCGGAAACTTTTCCGAATCCCGAAAAAAAATATCACCGAATCCGTTCGTAATGACTATTTGTATGAGATTTTTCACTACGATGGAATCTGTGATAGTTTTTTTCGGAACTCGTAACAAGTTTTCGATTACGATGGAATTCGTGATAGGGTTGATTATAATTTTGATTCATTGAACCGTTTTATAATCTTTATAGAAAAAAGAAAAAAACACGCCCAAAGTCAGGATTACTAAAAATGTTGTCAATATATCATATATTTTTATATAATACTATTAAACGAGCAAGCTTGTATCTTAATATCTTTATGTGTATTATTGAAATTTAATTAAATTTTTCTACAAAAAATAATAAAAAAAATTCTCGAAATAAATTTTAAAGATACCGAGCGTAGCTCGGTCTCACAGGTACTTTAATATTATGAGGCCAAAAAGAAGTTAGCACCGTCATTTTCGATTAAAAAAAAAAACAATTGAAAATTTCCCACATTTGCAAATTTTGAGGATGAAATTTTTTTCCAAAATTAAGTTTTTCTAAAAAATTAATGTTGTGCTGTTTTTTGCTCAAAAAATTATACAACTGAAGAGATAGAAAAAATTGCATATTTGCAACTTTTACTACCGAACGCAGCAGGGAGAAGGGCGTGGAACTATGAAGAGAAAAGAGATGGAAAAGGAAGCGAGGGAATGTTTAGAGGGGATGTGAGAGAGAGAAAGGGATGGAAGCGAGAGAGGATCACGATGGGAACAAGCGAGAATGGGAATGAGAGGAAGGGAAGGAAGAGAAGACAGTATATGACAGGATACGAGAGGGTAGAATGGGAAGACAGAAGAAAGGAGGAGAAGGAAAGACGGGAACTAATAATGGAATCCAGATATAACAGTTGCTATAAGGAAGTAATGACCGAGGGAATCTCTCAATATTTGAAAGTGGGATGGATGGCAGAGAGAACAAAGAGATCAGGGTAGGGAATGAGGTAAGAAAAAGATGGTACTGGAAACAAGAAGAAGAGAGAATGTGCAGAGTGTGTGGAGGTGAGCCAGAGACGTAGGAACATGTGATAGAAATATGCCGGACAGATGGAGATGAAGGAAAATCAGTAGGAGAAAAAATGAGGGATATAATGGCCGAAGGAGGGAGAAAGCTAAGCGTGGATAAAGGCACTATAGGTTGCGAGAAGGAGTAACGGATGGGAGGAGAGTTGAGGGGAGACTTTTAAGCCTAAGAGGAGGCAATACAACACAATACAATACAATACTACCGAACGCAAATAATGCGAATGAACTTAGCGTGAAATTAACAACATCATTTTCGATTTTCAAAAAAAAAATTGTCCTGTATTGTGCTCAACTTGTGCTGCGATGTGTTTTAATTATTTTTTTTATTTGCATATTTACAAATTTAAGGGATGTATTTAAAATTAGCAAATTTGCGATTTTTTTTTTAAATTACGATTTTTTAAAAAGTTATAGATAAATGTGCTCTTTTAAGCTAAGTTAGTGCTTGTTTATATTTTTTTTTAATCGAATATGGCGGTGCTAACTTCACGCACATAAGTAATGTAGCACAAAGCCCACGCAAGTTTTATATTTCTTTATGTTTTCTATTTGTAGTTGGACCCCCCATGACCAAAGCCTGGATCCGCCACTGGTACCTACCTACCTATGTAATTGGATTTCAAGGTGAAATGCTTAAGGCACTGTATAGCAATACAACTGTAAAGAGAATTTATGACCAAACAAAAGTTAAGAGATTAATAATTTATGCATATATACACACATCCAATAGTAACCATCGTTACTTGGATCTGTGTTACCTATACATATATTACCGGCGGCCACTGAACAAGTAAATGTGGGTACAATTCTATGTGAGCTTTTAATTGGACCTCTTGGTGACAAATCTTAATTCGTTTTTTTAAACTCAAAACCAAAAATGTATATGCCAAACTTTTATAAATACTCCTCTCTTAAAACATTCATGAAACATGATAAAACTTTAAGACCATTATACCAACCTATACCTATAGAAGAATTGCAAATCTTGTAAGATTGTCAATTGAACTTAACACAAATTTCTGCAAGCTATATAAATATATACCTAACATCAATTAAGTCTGACTTCACCATAAAGCCACATGGATTACTTGTTCCGGAAGCAATACCCACAAAATACTCTCTGCAGTATTTCTTGATTTTGCTTAACAACACCGACTATACCTATAAAGAATACACACACAACAAAAATAGAAAAGAAAACTCTCGACGACGACCATATACAACGACAAGGAAGAAAAGGAATTACAAAACTAACAAAACCAAAAAGTATATAGATATAATATAATATTGTTGGAAGAAGGCATTGAATTTGCATATTTTATTCATTGGATGAATTCTAATCGACAAATCCCGTTACAAAATGATAATAATAATTGTCACTTGCAATGTTATAGCCCGAAAGAAGTGCCAGCGACACCTATATATAAACGAGTAAGAGATAAAACCTAATCGGTATTTAATTTGTTTTATTGCTTTTCTTGCCAAGTCACATTGTGTATGAATAAATACGAAATCAAATTAACCATACGATATTTAAATTTTCTCATCCTGGGTTGTCGTTGGTTTTATAGTAAATATATATACGTTCAAAGTATTTCTTTTTTTTTTCCTTTATCCATTGGAAAAGAAAAGATAACTTGGTTAAACTAACTCTTTAAGCCGATGGTACAGTAGGGCAATATTTTCTGAAAGTTGGCTATATAATCTATAAGTCGTTAGAAAGATGTTTTGCCCGAACCTCGCATTTAGTATAGGACAAGGATTTTTTTTAAGTGTAGGGTGCATCAGTGTGAGTATACGAAATGATTTTCGGGGCTGTTACCTCCCCCCCCCCCCCAGTTGACTACCTATAGTGAGGGCCTTTGTCAATACGCAATTTTTGCTAAGTTCAGTTCATCTTACATAGATTGTGTGACGAATACCTAGTGTGAACTATATGCAACAAGATTAGATTTCCTAATCATTAAATTGGAAATTTTTGATTTTGTTTTTAGCCCAGGGCCCTGCTAGTTTATATAAGAGGGTTTTTTTAATAATACAAATTTTCTATACTATTCTACTGAAATACATCAGCCAAGTAGAAGACTTAGCACTATTTTAATGGACTTTGTTGAATTATTGATCAAAATAGCTTTTAACGGCCTTTAAAGCTAGGACCGCACTCGGCGGAACTGCACTTCAGCGGAACTGAACTTCACGACTTATTTGTAGGAAATTGTATGAGCTATATCGCACTAAGCCACAACTGCACTTCACGGCGCGACACTATGCGACAAAGTTGGTAATCTGACCAACTGTGTCGAGCATTGAACTCTTATTTCTCTCTTAATTTTCAATAAAAAACAGAATATAAAATATATCTTAGTTTTTGAGAAATAAAAAAAAGTACTTTTTTCCAAAAAGGTGAAATCTAGTTAATCCAGTGATAATCCGCTTATTTAATAATTGAACTGAACAGATCAAACTTGGGAAAACCAACAAATGGGTTTTTCATGCAAAAAATTTACAGATTTCACTCATAGAGTAACTATGGGGACATTGAAAATGACTTATGTTAGCTCGATAAAATAAAAAAATGAATAATCTTGGTGATTTCTAATTTGTATCCTATAGTTGCACCAAAACTTTGGAAGCTGTCGAAGAAACCATTCTTCAGTCTGAAATTACAATATGTAGATATTTTTAATGTCAAATCCCAGTTGGCGGTTAAATTAATGTATTATGTTGATTGGAAAATATGTTTTCCTTCGGCTGTTTTGGTCACAATAATTTTAGGTTAAATTAATGTTGTTCAGTTCAGTTTATTTAATAACGGCGTTGATGTTGAAGAAAATAAAATATTTGCTCAAATTTGCTCAAATTGATTTAAAAAGTCTCTCAACTTATTGAACTATTTATATGTATATAGGCAAGTTATTTGATTTACTGTCAAAGTGAACCCTTTTTGACGCGAGACCAAATTTATAAATAATTTGATGTGTAGCTCAAACTCAATGCAAACCTGATTTACCTAATTGTTTTTAGGTATTCTATAATATTTTGCATTTTGAACTCATCTTTTAATAACCTCGAGTCGTGTAATTTCTTAAAACAATATTAATGGTTTTGACAGTTTAAGCAGTATTCTTTTATCTGAGTAGGTATATGAAAAGCAAAGCACCAACTAAGTAGACAGCTGGGTTGACAACCAAATTGAATCGTTTTTTTTTTTCATTTGAGGACCTTAAGGTAGAACTGTAATAGTCGGAAGATGTTGTAAGAAAATTCTCTCAGTTCACTTACGCATGGAGCGGTCGGTGAGCGCTCTTCACTTCCGGAAGCAAAAGTAAAAAATTGGTCGAAACAAGCAAAACTCAGTTATGGGCACGTCATATGAATTCTTTGTATTCGTTTCGTTTCGTACGACCACTTAGGTCGGCATCCGACAGTATATTCTAAGTTCAAAAATCGCATTGGCTTAGACGTAGGTAAAGTTTTGTATTTTGTATTTATAGCCTTAGATTTTACCTTAATTTTAAGACCTTAACCTCAAAGATCCGATAATTAGAACAGAAAATAAAAGTCAACCCTTTTCGATTACATACATACATTTAAGTTTCGCTAAGTTAATCCTACCTCTAGGCTGATTAATGTTAATTTAAATACCTTAACCTTCAACATCTGGCCCTTACCTATAGAACTAAAGTTATAAGTTATAATCAAAGAAGTTCAAGTATAGGTCTCTGTGCATATTCTAGGTTCAACAATCGAATTGATTAAGAATTAAGTCAAGTTTTGTCACATAAATCTTGAAGCCTGACATTTAACTTATTTCAAAAACTTAATCTTTAAGATCCGATTATTAGTACAGAAGTAAAAAGGCAACCGCAGAACAACTAAATCAATACTTTTATATAAATGTACATACATAATGTCATACTAAGGGGTCAAAACTCTTACGTCTCTGAGCCATTCTCAGACATTCGAAACCATTTACATCCACAGGTCCAACGAGTTATGGTAACAAAACGGCGCACTCTAGCGCTAATTGGGTCAACGAGCTAGGTTGCTCGTGATCGCCATTTCTACCTACCTACCTACCTACATACATAATGTATGTACCTATATAGATACGTAGGTATATGAATTTTATTGGCGAAGCCAATTTTGTTATTCAATTTTTCAATTTTTGCAATTATTTATTTTGATGAATTAAACCTCAACGTTTTTCACCTACACTTTTATGTTATTTCACTTATTTTTCAACTGAATAAATTAGTTTGATATTTTACCTTCATTTTAAGACCTTTATTTTAAATATCCGATTGTTAGAACAGAAGTTATAAGCCAACCAAACCAACCTAATCGTACCATTACGAATAATATTTGCAAAATACCTAGGTACAACATTTAATCAACATAACATTTTACAGACATACCTAACCTACTTAGTAATGTAGCTATGTATGTATATCATTTTTGTTCCCGATGCGAAGCCAATTTTGTTTGCATCAGCCACAGTGCTGTGGTGGTTTTTTATTCCACATATTCCACTCCAACCAACGTCTTGCCCACACCCTTACAGCAATGTATATTCTTTGTGGGTACGTTTTTTTCTTTTTCTTTTTGTTTTCTTGTTCCTCACGTCATTTGCCGTGATGAAATTAGTTCTCAAAAGCCAATCTTTCACGTTTTTAGTATGAAATTTTGTAAGCTTTTGCAAACATTTTGATGCAGATTTGTAGCCTGTCATTTTATCTTTAATTATCTATCTTAATATTAAGCATCCGATAATTATAACCTGAGTAAAAGGCTTCTAAGTGCGCTCAAATCGAGTGATTTTAAGATTTCATACAAATTCAACTATCCTCCACTGAAGCTCGTCGGTTGGAGACGATCAACGTGTAGGTACGATTCATCGATTGTGTCTTTAGGTTCATTTTGGCATTTTCTTTGGTAACACCAACCAAAAATTCGATCCTGAGCCCCCTATACACTAGAGTTCATTTCGTTCATCTGTTATATATTCATTTGTTCATTTAATCATTTTGGTAACACCATATTTTTCTCAAAACGACCCTATAAACATTTTCAATGTTAAAACAGAATATAAAATGTATCTTAGTTTTTGATAAATAAAAAAAGTACTTTTTTCCAAAGAGGTGAAATTTAGTTAACTCAGTTTATTTTTTTTTATTATTTGCTAAAAACCGGATGGTAGCAATAAAAAATAAAAAAGGGATAATACGCTTATTTAATAATTGGACTTAGCAGATCAAACTTGGGAAAACCAAAAAATGGGTTTTTCATGCAAAAAAGTAAATTTATCATATACCAGCTCAACAATTTTGTTGCTCCGATCAGGTCGAGTCAATGAAAGTTGAAGTATTTTAACTTTTGGACAACATCCACATTACAGCGTTTCCAAAAATGCACGCATTTGACACTATATTTTCTACACTATAATTTCCTCGTGTAACGGTGGTACGACACAATTTCATATGAAAAGCTTCTCGTATCACTTATAGCCATTATTTAAGGTTAGTGATGTTTGCCAAAAATACATAAAGCCAAAAAGAAAATCCCCAAAGCCAAAATCCCCCATAGATTAAACCAGGTAGAGACAAAATCCCCAAAATAAAATCGCGCGATTTTATTGCTTGATTCACTACTTACACATAATATTCTTTTTGGGCAAATATAAATAGGTAAATATAGGTTTGTTATTTATGCATTGTTGGACATTCTAGATTTCTAATGAAATAAAAATAAACATGTCTGACGTATGTCAAGTTAGCACTTCCTTTTTTGAAATTTAAAAAATTAAGTACGCCATTAATTGAAGCTTCTTTGTAGTAAATTAGTTGCGGGAAGAAAAAATTTAAAAAAAAAACAATACCCATAGTTTTTTTTCTAAATAAAAAAAAATGGTATGCAGCGCTAACTTGATATCAAGTTAAGGCTTAACTACATAAGCCAAAAAGTACTGAAGTACAAAAGTAAAAATATTTTTTTTACCGCTAGCGCCGTTGTTTTGTGAAAAAGAATACACAAATTTGTTTTTAAACCAAAATTTAAGCTTTCTGCATCATTTTTATAAGTTTTCCAGTCAGAAACACTATCACAAAATCAATTTTAAAATTTTCACTTTTGCACTTTTTCACTTTTTTGGCTTATGTAGTTGAGGCTTTAGCATTTCACTTTTGGAAATTAAAAAAACTAAGTAAGCAATTAATGTAGCTTTTTTGTTGTAAATAATTAGTTGCGAAGAAAAAAAAATTCTAAAAATTTTTTTGGCAAAGTTTTTAAACAAACACTGAGTATGTGGTGCTAAGTTGACATTGTGAGTTCAGGCAATAAAAAGTTATATATTGTCAAAAAAAATTTTAGAATTTTTTTCTCTCCGCAACTAATTTACAACAAAAAAGTTACAATTAATTGCTTACTTAGTTTTTTAAAATGTGTCTCTAACATTGCATTCCATCAATGAATACAGCGTAGCCAAGACTTTGATTTGTACTTTTTCATCCAAAAGAGTTTTTAATGTGGAATTTGTTGACACAATTATTGTCGCTCGACGTCCTTAAAAACGTTGTATCAAAAAATAATTTGTCTCGCGTTGATTTGTCAAAAAAATCACTTAAATATGACGAAATACCCCAAAATAGCATTTTTAATATAAATCCAGCATTACCACTTTTACGAGACTCGATTACAGAAATATCGCCATCCAATCAATTTTTTGGGTCGATTTTTTAAAAATAGCTTTGAATGTAAATTTTTTGAGAATCAAAGCAGGTACAAATTTTTTTCTTACAGTTAGCTATCCATAAAGTTTTTAAAGACCTTTCTTTTGATGTATAATTCGATGGGTTTTATGAAAACATTTTTTTTTTATGAAAAAGTGTAAGTAACCTTCCCACTTTTAAAAAAGGCAAAAAATTAGATTTCAAAAATTTTGTATTTTTATATATATATATAATATTTGTATTTTTGAAAAGGTCTATGAATTTGAAATCCATAACTGAAAACCGCAACCATTTAAGGCTCGCCGTTCCAGAAATATCGCCATGTAAACAATTTTTTTGAACAAATTTAATTTAATTAAGCAAAAATAATGTAATTTCACTTTGGATGCAAATATTTCGAGAACCAGAGGTGGTAAAATTTTTGTATTTACAATTTTAGAAAGGCCTCAAAAAACTAATAAATAATTTTGAAATTTGCTATTTTAAACGATTCTCGATTGCAGAAATTAGCCACCCGGACAAATTTTTTTGAACAAATTTAATTTAATTAAGGTAATATGGTAATTTTATTTTGGATGCAAATATTTTGAGCATAATCGTGATGTGGGAGTTGCAACCATTCAAACACACACACGATAAGAAATAAAAAACAATTTTAAATTAATTTCGATTGTTCCACCCTACAAAAGTTTTTGGATAGTGATATTTCCGCAATAAAGCATCTCAAGAGGTTAAAATTGAAAAAAATACCTCGTTAATTTTTTAAGGCCTTTTCTAAAACTGAAAACCAAAAGCTTCTAGCTAGTCTGGTTCTCGAAATATTTCCATCCAAAGTGAAATAACTCTGATTCGATGCTATACCATAAAAAAGTAGTTGGATGACGATATTTCTGCAATCAAGACTCGTAAATGGTTGCGGTTTTCAGCGCTGAGTAGAAAATTAATAGACCTTTCTGCCAATATAAAAAATTTGACACATACAGATAAAAAAAGACCAATGCTTTTTATGAATCGGACAATACGAAAAAGCAACTTATGATGGTATTTTGTACCTCTGAGCTGAACTAAGCGTCCAAATGACATAAAAGTATTCAAATGATGATCTAGAGAGTTCCACCTTTCCATCGAAGTATCGCAATACCAAAACAAACAAATTTAAAAGACCAAGCACCACTTAAAGGAGTCTGATGATCGGCGTGGCAGTCGTGAAATAGCTATAACTCCAGCCTATAAAAAACTTGGTGGTAGCTCACTCAAGTGTTGTTGTTCATTCAAACCTTCAACTTTAAAAAAATCCGATTTAGGTCCGTAAAATAATGGAATAGTTCCCACTTTTGAAAAAGTCAAAAGATTAGATTTAAAATTTTTTTATATTTTTGGAAAGGTCTATGTGAATTTATATGACTTTCAGAAAAACATTGTCCACTTACTCGCGGTCGATGTTCATCTAAGACCCAATTCGTTATGTTGAGAAAAGAGACCAAATCTTTGATCTTTATTTCTGGGAAGTCATCGAAGAATGGTTTACCAATTGACTGTAATCTCATTCTGGCTAGAGGGGGCATTTGCAGAGGAAGTGAGTGACTGTTTCCTTTTCTTGCTGGTCTCCACAACTACGACCGTGAGTATTGTAAGGGATTTCCAGCTTTGCCGCATCGCTCTCCTAATGCCCAGTGTCCAGAACAGGTTGCAACGATCTCTGATATGTCTTGCCTGGGTCTGCAAATTAGGTCATTTGTTCGGGATCTGTTATTGGTGGGCCAAATATTTCTAGAAATAATGCAGTTTATTAAACTGCCCCACCTGCGGTTTGATTTGTTAAGAAAAATTGAGAATATATTGCCCTTCATAACCCCAAAAAGAATGTTGACTCATTCCGCAAGTGAGCCGATTCTTGTCATGGCCAGTTCATTTGCGTATTCGTTTCCCTAAATTCCAAAGTGACCCGGAACCCAGATAAGAGTGACCTTGAGGTTAATATTTAGGCTTTTGAGCTCATCACGGCATTGCTGAACAATTCTGGATGCTGAGACAGCCGAATCAATGGCTTTCACGGCTGCCTGACTATCTGTCAGGATAACAGTATTTCGATTTTGGTTAGGGTCTTGTTTAAGTATTTTGCATGCTATCCCTAATTGCTATTTGCTGCGCCTGGAAAACACTAGCAAAGGAAGCCGAAAAGATTTATTTATATTCAGAGGCTCGGAATATACTCCTGAACCAACTCCACACTCCATTTTTAACACATCAGTAAAAATAGTTGTGTCGAAGTCTCTCGTCACGACGTCATCCTCCCAGCCCTGTGTGGATGGGAGTTTAACTTTAAATTGCTCAGACCATAAGGTTTAGTAACCCAGCTATTTGATTCGCGTTGATCGCGCCGCAATATTCTAACACCAAAGTGGCCACATAAGAGCAAGTATACGTGCGACCAAGTCATTGCATTTTATTTTTAATATTATTTTGCAGTTTTGTTCTTATAATAGTCTGATGTTCAATCAAAATCCCTCAAGTTTAGTTTAAAGCACAAAACTAACTTAGGAATTAAACTAAAAAAAAAAAAAACAGAAAATCAGAAGAATTTATACCTGCAATCATTTATATGGAAATTCACAATTCCGCTTTTAATTTCTTTTTCCGATTTTCTAAGAAATTATTATAAGTGTTCTTAGTTACTTAGTTATCCCCTTTTGAAAATTCACACCTTAACTGACAAGTATTTTCAGTTTAATTAAAAGATTATGCCGATTATGGTTCTTAATTTTATTTTCGGATAAAAACTTCATGATGTAAACCTAACTTTAACTGGAATTTTAAATGTACCTATATTTGCAACCTTATACTTCATAAAACTCTTGAAATAATAATTTGTCTTTGAAAAAATTATACCTCAACTTTGGTATCTTCCTTGGGAATTAAGTTTTATGAATTATTTTCAATTTAATGGTCAGTCTGCTCCAATGTGCCGGTGAGGGCCATCATATAGACTAGGAACTTGGGGGAGACATTATACAAGTACCTACATTTTCGTAACGTAAAACTAACAATATTATAAAAGCAACAGTTCCACGAGATAGTATACCTATACATATACAAATACAATACATAGGTAAAGGGTACTTGTAAATCCTTTATAACAAAAACCTTATTAAGAAACCTTTTGTGCTCATCGTCATGGTTGTCTTTGTACATCTATGTACCTATGTATAGACATCGTTGCTTGTGTATCGATAAAAGTTAATTGAGTGAGTTCCAGAAAGAATCCAGTGAGTCGGTGACGCGCGCGGTGTTGGTGGCGGGATAAAGAAGTGATGATGGTGGTTTAAGATTGGTGTATAGGGCAAAAGAGCTCTCCACTGCACCTCTCGAATAACGTCCTATAGTAGGTATAAAGTTTCCAAGAAAGGATTTATTCTATTAGACATTGTCTATGTCTATGTGTGTCTATGTGTTTATTTTCTATTTCCTTACTTCTTTTTACTTTTTAATTTATTTTTTTTTCTTTGGTTTTTTATAAAAAGGACAGGTATTGGTTAAGTAATTTTTTTTTTGTAAAATTAGTTTTATAAAAATTTGACATTTGGAATTTTGTTGTAAAATCCATGAATTTTTTCGGCTCCGGGATCTTAGCACCTCATATATGGGATATTCGCAAAAAAAGTATGCCATCTAAAAGGTCACTAATTGGTCATAAAAGGTCAGCTATTTTCAGAAATTGGTCAGGTTTAGAAAACTTGTAATCCAAGCTTGAACTTTTTCAAGGTCATAAGCGATTTTTGGCACCTCATTTATGGGATATTCGCAAAAAAAGTATACCATTTTTAAAAAAGGTCAAGGTCACAGTATAAGACTTTTAGCACCTCATTAGTGGAATTCCGCAAAAAATTGCATAACATCTGAAAGGTTATTTTATACTTATAAAAGGTCAGCTATATTAGGAAATTGGTCAGACATAGTTTTTGTTTATGATTTCTTGCATTTTTTTGCGAAATTCCACAAACGAGGTGCTAAAAGTCTTATACTAGTGAACTTGAATTTTTTTTTAATTCATAAAAAAAAAAATCTATAGCTGACCAATTTCCGAAACAAGCTGACCTTTTATGCGAGGATTGAGCTACCTTTCAAATGATATATATTTTTTTCGAATATCCAACAAATGAGGTGCTAAAAATCGCTATGACCTTGAAAAAAATTAAAATAATTATTAAAAAAAAAAAATATGTCTGACCAATTACTGAAAATACCTGACCTTTTATGACCTTTTACTGACCTTTTAAATTGCATACTTGTTTTTTATAAATTCCACTAATGAGGTGCTAAAAGTCTTATACTGTGACCTTGAAATTTTTTTTTTAAATTCATAAAAAAAAACCTATGCCTGACCAATTACTGAAATTAGCTGACCTTTTATCACGATCCGGTGGCCTTTCAAATGGTATACTTTTTCTGCGAATATCCCATAAATGAGGTGCCAAAAATCGCTGATGACCTTGAAAAAGTTCAAGCTTGGATTACAAGTTTTCTAAACCTGACCAATTTCTGAAAATAGCTGGCAATAAGAACGCCGCGCCTCCCCAAAAATCGATTTTCTTAAATTTGAATACTACACTCGATTGGTCTGTTTTTAAACATTATTGACCACACTTTAACTTTTTTTGACCAGCCCTAGAAATACATTTTTTTTGATTTTTGAAAAAAAAATTTGATATTTTTTTATAATTTTTTCTTCTAAAAAAATATATTTTTTTTTTCGAATTTTGAAAGATGATCATTTTGAAAAACACAATTATCTCAAATTAACATCCTTTACAAGTCTAAAAAAATATTTTTTTTCGAATTTTGAAAGATAATCATTTTGAAAAACACAATTATTATCTTATCATCAAAAATTTTTTTTTTTAAATTCGGTGAAAAAAATATTTTTTGAAGATGTAAAGGATTGTCATTTGATATAATTATGTTTTTCAAAATGTTCATTTTTTTAAATTCGAAAAATAATATTTTTTGAGGAGAAAAATTGAAAAAATAAAGTATGGATTTTTTTTTTTCAAAAATCAAAAAAAAAATTATTTGCAGGGATGGTCAATATTGATCAAAAATAAAACAGTGGAAGGTGTAAGTCAAATTTGAAAAAACCGATTTTTGGGGTGGCGTTCTTTTCGCCCCCCATTTTACAAAATTGATTTATTCGATTATTGTGGGTGGTCAAAAAAAGTTAATGGGTGATCAAAAGTGGTCATTTAATTGGTCATCTTTAAAAAAAAAATTGGACTTTGGGGCCAAGTTAACATAGCTACGTGAACGACCTCTTCCACTTTCCAGCAACAATGATGGACGATTTCTTCAATCAACTTGGTGTCCGAAAATGAAGACAACTTGTTAGCTGACAGCTTGAAGCTTCTTGGTTGAGGTCCTGGTCCAGTCCGCCACTTTTAACATTTTTTTGGGTTTGAGGATAATGATAGACCTAAAGCCGAAAACACGTGTTGGGTCTGCTCTCAACTGAGGGATTAAATAATCGGGGCTATCTATGAAATAAAACTTTATACCAAGTGTGGTGAAATCGCTGGTCTGATCGCATAGAACAAATAATTAACCAACATCTAGGTAATTTTAAGATAACAATTCAGCATGTTTGTACGACTTTGATTCGTAATTTGCAGTTAACTCTGTATAAGAGTAAGTGTTGTGTCCTGTCATAGACATGCCAAGGAAAAGTGGGCAGCGACATCATCAGAAGCATCAAGTTGCAACACAATCTTCTTATATAGGTAAAAAGGAAAATAGAGAGAGAGAGAGAGAGAGAGCTTACAAAGCTAACAATAAAGGATATTTGAATAGAGTTTTGTTTAAAGAACAAAGGCACCTACAATCTACATATTCCCACCTTATATTATATACATCCCAAACAAAAAGCTGATTCACTATGCGTGATACGACAACCATAAAAGAGAAGCCCTTACCACCGTTTCGTTTCTGTAAGCTGATTTCTTCCAACTTAAAATGCAAGATAAGATCTGGGTTGTTATTTTTTTTTTTTTTTGCGTTGGTAGTTGTTGTTGTTTTTGTTGTGTTGTTCCTTCTTCCTTATGATAGCGTATATATACCCGAACCGCAGGGCGCCCAAATCATTTCAAAATGACTATATAGGATGGTATGGAAACTATAAAGGAACAGCCTCTCTCATCCTTTACATCAGGATCTTATGGAAAAGGTGCATTCACCTTTTCTATACACAATAAAAACAATAACAATAAAATGCATGATGCAAGTATAGCATCATCATGTATATAGGCAAAGAAAAAGGCAAGGAAAAAAGCAAGGACATCGCATGATGGCGAAAACTGATGTGATGAAAAGGCATTGCCTTACGCTGCCAGATATACGTATATATACCCGCCCTATACTCTTTTTATCTGGCACATTCCACACTTTTAATATTTTATTGTTTTTTTTTTTTATATTTTCTAGGTTATGATCGTAGAGGTCCCTATTGTTGTGGTGATGTGCTATGATGATGCTATGCAACTTATATGGGACTTACTTGTATATTGTGTAATTTCTTGAATATGTCTTTTTTTTTAGCTTTTATTCGTACCTATGTTATGAAGATATTAATACGTTGTCGTCTTCGTCGTCTTCGTTGTCTGTTGTTTCTATGAAAAGAATTCAATTTATCTGAGAAAAAAGTTTCACTATTGTTTGTCTTCAATGATGAACAGAAAAAGTGGGACATAAACTGGAATTGATGATTGCTGAATGCAATGCTGATTGAAACACATCCTTTGTTTAGTTTGGCGCTAATGCAGAAATTAATGTTGCAGGCAATTGTGACATAAGATATTAAAATATCCTTGAAATTTAATTAAATATGCTGTACAAATACGTCCAAAATTCAAATATATTTATTTGCCTCTAAGTAACCTACCCATATTTATTAGATTTTCTTATAGACTGCTAACCAGGCTTTAAAAAATTTCAATGCTTTTAAAAAAATGCATTTTGCATTAAAAAAAAATTTATTTCAAGTTGAAAATTGTTTGCATTAAAAAAAAATTTAATGCAAGCTGAAAATATTTTGCATTAAAAAATAGCTAATGCGCAAATTTAAGTTCAAAAATTATTTGCATTCAAAAATATGCAAATTTTAATCGAATCTAAAAAAAAACTTTTTGCATTAAGAAAATGAAAACACTTTTTGCATTAAATTTTTTGCGATTTTTTTTTTCGAAAATATTTTGCACGAAAAAAAAAATTATTTCGCGAATAAAATTCATTTGATTTTAAAAGAACTAAATTAGTTATGGAAGCCTATATTTTACGCCATCTGATAAAAACGTAGCTTAGTTTAAGGTAGTATTATGTGACATTAGGGTGGTCGTTAGAGTAGGCATTAAAAAAAATTCATCTTAAATGGGTCTTAATCAGCTCCAAATGACGAAAAACTAATTCCCTAAATTTTTCAGTTTATTATTTTCATCCCCTATTGGCACTGTAAGCGTTCAATTAACTGAACTTAGCAAAAATTGCGTATTGGCAAAGGCCCTCACTAGTCAACTGATGAGTCCAAGTGAGATCGCCGGGACGAAACGCCAATTTTTGCAGGACTTAAAGGCTGTTAAAAGCTATTTTGAATCAATAATTCAACAAATTCCATTAAAATAGTGCTCAGTCTTCTAATTGGCTGATATATTTCAGTAGTATAGTATATAGAATTTATATTATTAAACAAAACCATCTTATATGAACTATGTATATTAAATTGAATACAGGGTGATTCCAGCAGAATCTCACAAATAGGGCGTGGTAGGTTGAAGCCAGACAATTAAAAATTTGTATGAGAGGGAGTTAGTACATATTTCAAAAATTATTTAAAATGGATAAAAATTTATTCAAAATCAACAGAAAATTACAACAACAAGCTGTAGCTTTTTTAGAAGCCAAAAATCTATTTTTTAATTAAGTTATTTTGCCGAATATAGTTTTTGCAAGAAATATTTTCAAACTCAAAATTTTCCAAAAAATGTAAGATATTTTTTTTTATTAACTGTAATTGAGTAATTGAGTGCTTCTTTTAATTTTAGGTTTTGATGCTTTTATTTAAAAAAAAAAAAATTGCATTTCTTTGAATACAAAAAATTGTCTAATTAAATTAATTTTTTTTTTTTTCAAAGCAAAACATTTTCGAATTAAATTTGCGTTTTTTTTCAAAGCAATTTTCGAATTCAATTTGTATTTTTTTAATGTAAAAAATGTTCCAATGAAATTTGCATTTTTTTAATGCAAAATATGTTCCAACAAAGTTTGCATTATTTTTAATTCAAAAAATGTTCGAATATTTTCGAATAAAATTTTGGAATTCAAATAATTTTTTGAATTATTAAATTTGCATTTTTGTTTTAATGCAAATAATTTTTAACTTCCATTAAAAAATTGTTTTCATTGAAATTTTTACAAGTCTGCATTTAACGGAATTATAGGAGTACCTACGGTTTGCGTCTTGATATCCAATGCCCTATGGATGTTCGTGTTGATATCGAATGCAAGTCTAGCAGGTTTTTTTTATTAACCTTAAGTAGGAGTTGATGACATTTAAAATTATTTGTTCGGGGTCGGAGCCAGGTAGAATACTATATTGTAGTGACAACTGACGGAAACCATATAAATACATATCTTACAGTTCAAATTATAAGTTCAAATGACTTCAACTACAAAAGTGCGTTTCGCCCAGGTACGACAGTTGGACTCATCAGTTAGATACTGTCGTATATCATTCTAAAACGCAAATTATGATCGATTATTACCGAATAAAGTAGTTTTCTAATTTTTTTGCACCTTTTTTATTAACTAATGGAATCTATTCTAAAAAAATTTCGCAACCATAAGTCAGAAACGGAAGGACAAGAATTTTGGCGAGCAAGGTATGAATATTCTTAGGGGTAAAGTACAGTGTTATCCACAAGGCACGGAGTACACCATTTTGTGTTTTACTCACTATTTATATGTATATACGGTCCTAAAATCACAGATTTCTTTTGAAAATAACAAACTCCAAGATTTATAGCCGATTGTACAAATTCTATTTGAGAATAATTAAGGATTATATTGGCGAAAAGTACGAAAAGTCAAGAATATTTTTACTAAATATCTTTGATTTCTTCTGATTTGGCATTAAGTCAAAATTTTTGGATCTTCACAAAACATTTTTTCAAATCTTCATTTACGCAAGCTGCGTAGTGTACAATAAATCCCCAATTTGTATATAGAGCGAAAAGGAAAGCGGTCTCAAAATTGATCCCTGAATAACTCCGTTTACAAATATTAAAAGCTCAACTACTTATTTTTGACCTGCAAAGTATGACAAGTTCAGTTTGACTGCAGTTGATGAAAGGAACACTCAGAGAAAAAAAGAGTATAATTAAGAACAAAAATACTTAAACTGACAAAGTTCAAACTTCTTTTCATCGCAATCGTGTTTATACTATAATTAAGTACGGCGGAATTGAATCAATATTAACGTATTCTTTCTTTAAGTAGTTGCATTCCTAAGTTAAGAACGACCAGCAAATTTAAATTTAAAACCCGAAATGTTTAAATTAAGCGCCCGTAGATCTTATTCTGATATCGGGGCATTAGGGATTTAAGACCACATTTCTTGAAATAAGAACGAACAATTTTGTAAATTACACAGGTACCTTCTTAAAACTGGAATCCAATAAAAATAAAAATCGTAATTATTTTAGTGTTTTTTATTAAAAAGTTTATTTAACCCATACAAAGTCGAATATAACAAATAATTCATAGATAAAATTCGAAGCTCTTTTGTAGAGCTATATAATTTTAACAGAGCCTTTCCGGTTACGCTTGCCAGCCGAAGATTTTTTACATCCTAATAAATAAATTTTAAGAATTTTAAATAAATATTTTCAAAACTATAGATCTTACCAAGCAGCGACAAGAGGATTTGCTTGATTGCCCCTGGCTGTGAGGAGTATTAGCACACATGAATTTCTCCGAGAATCTGTTGTTAAAAGCCAAGAGTTTGTAACTTTAGAGTTATTGGATGGAGTGTCATCGTCAATGTTGTGCTAAAAAAAATTTAACGATTCATGAAGTACTTACAAGTGATTTTTTCCGTAGAAAAAGTATGGATAAGTATGGAAGACTTTTGTGAGTTATGCAATGTCCGATACGAAGAAATAACAAAATACAAATTAAGTTGTACTCACCAATCAAGTACTTATGGATTTCTATTAAATCGTATTGTTTTAACAGATACATCAGCTTTTCTGTATCTTCACTGTCCTTATTGTCCACTGGATCTTGAAATATGTACACAATTTCGCAATTTTCTTCCTGCTCCATTTTACCACCGACCACATGAAGATACGATATAACACAATGTTTAAAAAAAGTGATACGTGAGGAAATTTCGTGCAAAACATAACAGTCAACTTAAGCACGCATTTTTTGTTTTGATGGTATAGAAGTCATTTTAACTCGGTGCGTTCTTATATTATGTACTTTTTGGGTAAAATAAGAAAAAACGGAGTTAAATTGAGTATGTTATGCTAAGAAGGATCGCGTTCTTAAATTCAATCTAAATATTCTTAAATAAAATTAGACTTTCATTTTTCTCTGGGTGAAATTGTTATGTGGGTATGTGTCGAAATTCCGCTTTCGTTTTTCAAAATTCCGACTCTCATGCTACACCGATTTTAGCAAGTGCGAGGTGTCAAACGAATCGAAATTATCTGCTGATTTGACGAATTATGATTTTATTTTAAAAATGTTAATAATTTGTTAAAAAAAAAACTGCACTTGTTTGTTTTCGTGCGTCTTTTATTTTTATGTAATTGCTATAATTCTCGAACGAGTAGGCTAGTTAGTTTTGATTGCAAAATACGGATTATAAAAAGCGGGATATTGTTCCTAACATTATTTTTTTTCTAAAAAAAAAAGTTGGTCCGTATTAAAAATAAAAATTTGATAACTGTTAAAAAGATTTGTAATTTTTTTTATTGAGAATTTTTAAACAAGCTAAATAGTAACTATGGTATACCAACAATTTCGAAAACTTAATACATCCTTCAAAAACGACTTGGTCAATATTTATAATATCTAAAACTAAATTTATTATTATAACGAAAATTAACGGTAGGTACCTTCCATACAACTTTTTAAGAACAATTCAAGAAATTCTTATTTTTTTTTAAATCAGCATCTTCGATGTTGATTAAAATTTTTCTGTATACCTATACATACTAATATTAGTACGATCTACTTTTCACGTAGGAACAAATTTGAAATTTTGTTATTATTAACACTACGTAGCTCATAGAACCTTTTTTTTATTTTCGGTCAATTGCATTTTGTGTTTTACCAATTTAAATTCTTTTTTTTTTAATTCAGAAGCTTCTAAAAAGGTTTTAATTGAATTGCCTATCTAGAAAATATTTTTAGAATTAAAAAAAAAATTAAAATAACATTTTTAAAATTTCATATTTTCAAAACGGTCGCTTATTTTTCTCTAAATTTAACTTCTAACTCGACCACATTAAGAAATACTTAAAATTCAAATTAAAAATTATTAAACAATTCTTTAAATAAAAATGGTATTCTTTAAAAAAAGTGGTTATACTATTTTAATTAATAATTTGTTTAAAGAAGTCATATAGTGTACATCGTGTTTGTGTCATTTAAATATGATTTTTAACAATTTTCTTGTTTAAGCTGTAAATTAATTGTATCTTTAAGGCTTAAACGAAAAGTAAACAGAAGCCAGATTGAGGTAATTTAATGCTTTTAAATGTTTACATTTTGACTTTAAGGAAAATCTCATCTTATATAGCTTAATCAGTTCCATTGCATGCATTCAAAATTATCATTTTACATAATCTTATATATAAGTCAAAGAAAAGAATATAAATATGTACATTGTACACACATATTTAATTTATTTAAATTTTTAAAACTTCCTTAAGTGATAAAAGTTAAGTTAAGAAGTTTAAGGTTGATTTTTAATTAAAGTATTATAAAGGCATTGTTCTGAAAACTTAAAAAAAAAAATGTTTTCTATGTTAATGAAGGTGTCACCTTATACCCATTCATTAATCAACTTTGATCCCGATTCACTATGGATACACGAATACGGACCCATCATCTACATCAGGCTCTGCATCATCATCCGATGCCGATGCCGATGCTCGATGAGAAAGTAATGAAATTAAACCCAACCACACTTTTCAATTTCTTATCCATATCTCCTTGCTTCTCCTTAATGACATGTGAAATTGAACCTTTTTTATATGGTGTGTATACGTATAAACAAGCATCGAAAAGAACAAATAAAAAAGATAACGCTTTGTCACTCAAAACACCCCCCAGATCCAATAATTTCTTTCCATCAACAGCTATGTATGCCCACCATATGCTGGCAATGCAAAGGCATCAGAATTGTTGGCACAATCTCCCTATAAAGTTGTCTTCGTCATCCTCGTCGTTGTAGTCGTCGTCTTTAGCAAGTCTCCCAAATATTGACGTTGGCTTTAATTAATGACTGTACAAACAAAACGTACGAAATTAACAAAATTCATTTTAGTATCTGTTTACGTTCCATATGTGTGTCTGTGTGTATGTGTGTGGATTTGTTGTTGTGAAAAAGGGGAAGTGCCATTAACGGGCCAAGCTATATACAATATGAAGCTAGGATACGGGATATCAACTCATCATAGTAGAATAGCATAGTCGCTGCTTCACTAGTACTCAAACACTGGCAGCAGGAAGTGTTGAATTATTTACCCATGCAGAGTGTCAGCAGCTCTTCATGTCTTGCCACGCTGTCAAACCGTCACTTCACCGCCCTGGGGTCCTGGAAAACTTACTTCATTAAATTTGATGATGATGTTTTATTAAAGCTATATCTTCTTCGTATATTGAATTTTATAGAATAAAACTTAGGGTTGGGTGTTTGGGGGGCATAGGATATATGTATGTATATATAAGTGCTGGCCAGGCGCGGTTTAAGAACGATCATTGTCATCGTTTTACTTGTCATCGTCATCATCAGCATTATCATTGTCATTCTAAGTCTTCGAATAACAGGGCTGTTTTTTATTCTGTATAAGTCTAGGCGACAATATCAATTTAAATGACCATTTCAAAACAAAAAAATTAGTATATTTATCTTCAAAAATCTTAGTTAAAAGAAATTAGATTCAAATAACGTTGATTTTTGTTATAGAATTTTAAGCAGGATTCTATTGTGTTTTTTTATAAGCTGCTCGATCTATTACTTTCCTGTATAATTTTTGAATGTGACATCCTATTTCACCACATTTTTTAAAACAAACCAACACCATACTAAATTTTTAGAATGACTTTCTTAGGCAACGATAAAATGCCAAAAATCAACATCGGAGCTTATTGATTCACACGAAAATACAACAACAATTTATGTAAGTCCATACGGACCTAGCTTATTTTCGAGACTCAACTCTAGCCCCCGTGAAAACTGTATTACCGGCACTTATTATCAGCATTTTGCTATCCATAGTTTTCAAGGAAACTTCAAATTATCTGAATAATAGAATGACAATTTTTTTTTCATTACTAAAGTAAACTATGATTCAGAATGTACAGATTTGTGTGTTCGACCTCACAACTTTCATTGCGTTTGTTCTTTAAATTATTTGCTGAATGCCATCTGACATTTCATAATGTACATTATGCGCATGTGCTCCATTTTAATTTTCACTGCGTTTGTTCTTACAACTTTTTCCTAAATGCCATCTGATATTTCTTTATTCCTTTTCTTTCTCTCTCTCTCTTTTAACTATTTACGGTTAAATATAATGTTATAAAATTTTGTTTTTCCAATGGTATACTGTTATTCATGCCCTTGCTTATTAATAACCCCAAAAAGTATGCTACAACTGTTGTGTTTGACGATTTATTTAAGACGATCATTATGGTTTACTGTGGCGTATGTGGAATATTTTTGTTTTCTTTTTTTGAAAACTTAGATATTTAATTAAATAAAGTGCACGACTGAGTCGCATATACTTGCTCTTATGTGCAATCTCACTGTGGTTTTGAGACCCTAGTAAAACTATATTCATTTCAATATAACTTCGTGTTGCACATATACTTATATAGCATGTCCCAAAATTCATGCAAGAAGTAATTTTCTTGGATCGGTTTGATGGACAGGTTTTTTATCCAAACATTTTATTTTGTTATTTTGCACCAAACAGGGACACGTTGTAGATGCATTTGTGGCATTAACAATCAAATAGAGTCTTAACAAAATTGAACCTGAAACCAAGTAAAAAGCGAAAAGATATTATAATTTCTAAAATATTCAAAATAATTGAATGCAGTAAATTTTGTTTAATTTATGGAAGTTTTTATTTTATTAGATTGACTAAAAAAATTATATATGGACCTTTTACATTCGTCCTTTCCAGGAAAGTTTTTTTAAACAAAAATTTAAATAGCTATAACTTCTTCATTAGTTGGTTTTGAAATTTTTTCCATCCGATAGCTCTCTTTGACACACAAATTTTGGCTTATCAAACTGGCTTTATTGCCGTTTTGATTGTTAACGACACGTTAGTTTGGATAGGGCCCACGCAAAAACAATAGTCTAATTAAAACCAAATGCGAAATAAACCGTAAGCGAAATAACCTTGACCTAAATAACTCATTGCACTTTCAACGAAAATGCAAAACGAGTAAAAAGAGAGAGAAAAAAAATGCGAAATAACTAAATAACTGTAGGGCGAAGTGATCGAAAAACAAAATAAAACAAAAACTAAATAATATATTACGAAATAAAAAGAAATAGTTGTAAGAAAAGCGACACAACAAAAATGCGAAGTAAAAAAAGTGAAACAATAGGCACCCAAATTTTTAACATTAAAAAAGCCATCAAGATAAAAATGAGCCTATAATCGATGAAAATTATCTGTTTCGAAAAATCACCGCCAAACTTTCGTTATTGTTTCAAACTGTTGCCTTAACAATAAAAACACCTTGTTCATTTGTGTAGCGCTTCATTTTTAATAACCCTAAACTGTAAGCTGTCAAACCATTTTTTTTTTCGTTGGCAACAGCTCTCCGTACAAATGGCGGGAAATTAAAATCTTGCGTGAATTTTGGCATATCCTTTATACGCATGAATGGATCTTTAAATTTAAACTGAAAAAAATTTTAATAAAACATAAACATTATACAAAATATCTTAATTTATAATTATGAAAAAAAAATTTAAAAATTGTTATATAATCGATCATCCATCAATTATTATTTATAATAAAATTTTAAAAATCGTTGGAGCGGTTTTCAATATTATGTATTTTTATTCATACATTTTACTTGCGATATACATATATATGTAAGTAGGTACTATATGGCGATTCTTAAAAAAATCAAACTCGGGATTTTCATCGAAGTTGTTATGATAGCGAAGTCGAAAAAAGTGGGTCTCGCAATTCTGTCCGTCTGTCTGTCTGTCTTTTCGGCTGCAGCCTAAACGGGTCGGTCGCTTTAACCCAAGGTGGGTACCTAGCGTTTTTTGGCCATTTCCCGTACACATTTTTTTATTTTTTTTAAGACCTGCCGTAAAATTTTTTTTAGCAGAAAATGAAAATCTTATTTTTCTCAAAAATGTGCCCACAATTTTTATTAAAAAAATTCAGTAATTTTTTTTACAAAAAGACAACCATTTAAAAAAAATCGAATGATGGTTCAAAATGGTAGGTACCTCCCATAGAACTATTTTTTTGATTTTCGATTTTCACAAAAAGAGTTGAACTGATATTTGTCAATTTTTGTATGGAGAATGTTTGAAAAAGTTTTGTATACCAAAATTTTCAAACAAATTTTTTTTTGAATTTCAAATTTTTTTTTAAACTTAATACCTAATTCGAAAACGATTAAGTTAGGAATTTTTTTTAACTTTATCTAGCAGATTTTAAATGAAAATTATTCTTATGACCAAAAATAACAGTACCTCCCATATACAAATGTTTAAAAAATCTCATTTTTCTCAAAAACGGCTACTACGATTTTGATTAAAGTTTTTGTGTGAATTAATATCTGTACGATCTACCTCTCTCATGATAGAAATATTTTTTGATTTTCGACTATCTCATTATCAGTTGAACTGATTTTAATGAATTTCATTGCCTCAAATAAGTTCTTATAATAATATTGCATACCAAAATTTTTTTTTAATTAATTTTTTAACTCCACATTAATAAAAGCTAAAAAAAATACGTACTATTTTTTTTTAAATTTTTTTTTCAAAATTTAATATATAAAAATATTTTGTTAAAAAAACGGCTTCAAAGATTTTCGATTTTTTTCATTAATTGAGATTTCCTTAAGGAATCGGATGATGTACATCGTATTTGTGTCAAAACAATTTCAGAGGTTATTATTAATAAATTTAAGTTTAATTACATATTTGTTTACAATTTTTTAGTCTATATACGGTAAGTTCTATGCATATTTGCAACACGGTGTTCATACTCGCATAATACTACCTTAAACTTAACTACGTTTTAAGCAAGTAGTTTTTAGCTCCAGTCTTTACAATATAGGCTCCCATAACTACATAATTTATTTATTTTATAAGATAAATATAGTTTTTGAAATATCAAAACTTCTAAAACACAGTGAAGTGGCACATAAGGGCATACTTCGATCAACCCAGTCGTGCACCAATTTTTAGTTAATTTTAAGAAAAAAGCTTATACGCCATTTTTACTAAAAAAAAACTTTTTTTGATATATCAAATTTTCGAAGAGTAATTTCAATTTTCTTTTAAATCTAAAACAAATTTATGTTTCAAATTTTAATATGCATGTCGATGATGGGAAAGTTTAAAAAAAAAACGGTTCAAAATGTATTACTACTTGAAGTAGTAATTTCAACACACCGACCGTGAACACCGAAAAATGCGTTTTTAAGAAAAATAAAATTTTGGTTTTTTAACAGTAATCGTGACTTGTGCGGCAAACATCGTTTAATTTTTGTTAAAAGATTATTTTTTTAAGTCTTTTAGATCGTGTATAAATGAACCACTATAGGCTATAAAGTTTAAAAAAATCAACGAAATCTTTTTCGAAATATACCTACACACCTATTGATTTTTCAATAAAAAGTTTTATTAAATTGATTTGATATTGGAGATTTTTAACGTGTTTTTTCATGAAATAAATAAAAGATATTATTTTAAATAACTTAATTAATTTTTAAAAACCCAAACAAAATTTTTTGGAATTTTTTTTTTGTAGATACACAATTACATACAAAATTGATCAAAATCATTTTCTTAAAATTAAACTTAAAACAAAGTTTCTATATCGGAGGAACCTATTATTTTGTTTGCAATTTTTCTCAAATTGCAGTATTTCATCTCTTGATCGAACTTTTAATATCTAAAGCCTTCTGATCTCATATCTCATACCTGTTATTATAAATGCGGGCCTGGTTCTTTGTCATATAATATGTGACTAAGCAAGCGGCTTCACTACACCATCAATTGTTTCTAACTTAGTTTCTTTGGTTGGTCCTCGATGTGAAAACTATCTTCAGGATGGTCACAAAAACGATGTGTAATATAATTAGTTTCAATTTTATAGGGTACACTCATCAGAGAGTCTAAAGAGGGTTTCTAAATACATATATAGACAAACTGGTCAGGCAGGCAGGAAGACAGACAGACACAGCCTGCTTTTCTAATATACCTACACCCGACCACAACTATGGGTGAAAGGATTGTTTTTGTTAAAAGAAAACAAATATGTATGTATGTAATTGTATGTACTTACACACACTCAAAATGACACACAAAAAGATGCTGCGGTCATTATGTGACAATGTGTTAGTTGGTTGGTTGGTTTGGTTATTCCATCGAAAATGATGAGCAACATTACAACACTTGAAGGATAAAGCAAGCTTGGCCATTGTTTGTTGTTATAATTGAAATTTAAATAAATGAGGTGTATCTTTGTGTAAAAGATGTAAATATAAAGAGCAATGAAGGGTGTATATATATAGTGAGTATATATATGTGTAGAGAAGGATAAGGTAAGGATAAGATATGTGAACGTGGAGTTTGTATAAAATGTGTAATCAGAAATTCGAAGAACAAAACACTTGAAAAGTTAATTAATGAAAATGGGCATCAGAGTCTTTGTCATGTGTTTTTTTTTTTATTTTTATTTTTTTTTTTTTTGAAAATTGGTCCGGTTTCATCCCTTACATCCTCATTGTTTACTAAACTTAGTTTTTGGTAAATAAAATTGGAAGATGACAAAGGAAAAACACCTTTATTGTGATTCTGTTCGTTATTTAAATAAATTGCTCTTTTAAAAGAAAGTTTAACCAATGACTATTTTTGAGATAAAATAGAAATTATATTTTACAGGGTTTTTTGAAGTGGAGATTCTTAACATTGGTTCTGGAAATGGGGAGTTAAGATACAGAAAAATATACGGAGTATATGACAGAAGCAACGTCACACCATATATTATCTCGAAGAAACTCAACAAAATCAAACAAAATCGACAAAAATTGTCTGCTGATTATTTGCCAACAAGCAACTTCAGTCGAGAAGAGCCCTTATTTTATAAAAATCTCCTAAAATAATCGGGATGACTGTCATTCAAAATTTATTAATTTAGTTTTAATTATCAGATCTTCATAGGTAAAAGTCTTAAAATGAAAGTAAAATGCAACGATACAGTATTAAAATTTCAAAGTGTGGTGGGATCCCATAGTCAATTTATTTTTCCCTATTTGACATACAAAATTTTTAAAAGAGTTCAAAAATATGATTAATTAAAAAATTAAGCCCAGAGAAATAACTACGTCATATCTACAAACAATAGTAAAAATGGGATTTATACCTATGAGAGAAAATTATAACTTAAGATGTCCCACAAGGTTCATTTTACATCCCTATACTATTTTAATATTTATAAATTCAAATTTTATTCTACACAACGAACAATAATAACTTAAAGGCGTAGGGTCATAAGTCCACAGGCCAAAATTCAATAGACTTTTGACCAACTTAGGTGGGCTACAAGTCCAATCAATTGTGGACTTATAACGCAACCTTTTGAGCTAGCAGTTTACAAAACAAATCATGTGAATATTCCTTAATTTTAGAAAGTAGGTCAAATATTTGTTTGATTTTTTTTTAAATCACTCGCCTGCCTGACTACCGAACATATCCAAACCGGAAGAATGGAGTTGGGTGGGTAGGCCAGATGACCGAAAAATGGAGTTAAAATTCTTTGAACCAGACAAGCGGGCTATCCGATGTACCTACTAGTTGTCCTAGAAAGGTTTTCGGGGATTTATGCAAAAAAATGTTTTTCCTACTGAACTCTTAAAACGCATCTGTAGCTTAAAAAAAAAAAACAGAATTACTGTTTTTTCAATAATAATAATAAATAATAAATGAATTTTGAAATCACTTAAGTGGGCCAGAATTCCACAATTTATCGGCTAGAAGTCCACAATAATTTCCTATGGACTTTTGGCACAATAAGGTGAGTTAAAAGTCCACAACTGGCGTGTGGACTTTTATACCACCCATAAGTGGGTCAAAAATCCAAAATAGGCTTTTGCCCTATGGACTTATGACCCTTTGCCTATCTTAAAATACGTTTACAAGAGTCTGTTCATTCAAATCTATTTTTCCAATAAATTTAATAACATTTGATTATTAAAACAAATCATGTTTTCCGCATTTATGTAAAGTAAAGCTGTAAATTCTGTTTTCAATACTTTTTTTGATCATTCTTGTCTTCTGTAATAGCACACAAAAATGATAAACACAAGTATCACTGATAAAAATTGCCCAAAAATCAATAAGTAGGTATAGGTACTTGCCGTTTCAATACTTAATTTTTAATATAGAACATCATATTATATGCTCCCTAACTCCTACCACTTATATAAGCAATCATCAAGCATATTATATAAAAAGCATGTTTCGTTATATTAAATCAACATTACAACACTCAAAGCAATCACTTTTCATATTGTTTATACCCATAAACACAATAAACTTATATACACAAGACAAGAAAATTAATAGTCTCGTAAAATTATTCTGAAAATAATATAATAACACAAATATAACATTTCAGAATAATTTCAACACAGAACATAATAAAGTATCCCTCATTTAATGTATGAAATTGTCATAAAGAGTGTTGATTCGTTCGTTGCCCCGCGCCGCGCTACGCCACCCACCGCTCGGCCATATTCTTTTTCGCCCATCATTGTTGTCTAACATTGAAAAATTTAATCAAGTCCGATGACACTTTGTTAATATATTTAACACAGTACATTACAATGCTTAACGGTCCTCAAAATATTACTCAACAATATGACCTCCAGTAGAGCATAAAAGCGGAAAGGATATAACACCAAAGGGGTATTCAATCCACTGTGGTCCATGTGCTGTTATATATATTTTTTTTTTATATAAAGCTTCCTACCATTTTGCCTTCGAAATGATAACAAACAAAGACGACAACTCAGAGGACGACAACAAAAAAAATAAAAAAAAAAAAACTCATCATTAAAACATGCGGAAAGTGCTGAAAACAGTACTATATTAAAATTCATAATAAAAGTCCATTACAACGTTAAAATCCAAGCTAAGTGGGAAAAAGATTGATATATATACGCCTCTGTGTGTGCACATTGGTATTAAAATGTCCATAACTTATTACAACACTTTTCATGTATTTTTGTATGTATATAAACATTTATGTAATATCTATGGCTCAGTGGTCCTCAAAACACCGCCTGTTTCTAGTAATAAAATATAGAAACGCGTCTACGACAAAAAATGGTATATATATACTTGCATATAATATCTATAGTCGTTACAATTTATCTCAATATATCCTGTAACCATAAAAACAGTTACAACATATTTTCTTAATGAAAATATTATGACATCAGAATGATGATGAAAATGTATCTACGGAGTATTAATTGAATTTAAGAAAACTACTATGCATCGGTAGGTAGTTCATCATATTTCAACTCGACGCAGCGGAGGATTTCGAGAAGTTAAGGATTTTTTTTACTAATTTGATTGTTTTGTTCACGTTTTTTCCTACATATGGCTTTTTTTAAGAACATCCAAATAGTAAATTTCTTTAATATTAAATTTAAAATTAAGAAACTATGTATATAGAAACTATGTTTTTGAAAAAATGTTGTTATCAAAATATTAGTATCAAAAATTGGAACATGTTCATGAGTTCGGAAAGTTTTAATGTCGAATAATAAAGTTCGACGGTTAAAGTGCAGGATCTTTTTAGTCAAATTCAAAAAAAAAATATCATTAATGCAAAAAATTCAGCAGAATCAGCGCTAACTTTTGGTAATTTAAGCGTAACAATGTTGTCCTGAATATTTTCCAGAAAAAGGCAGAATACAAAACCTCTTACTATAAGGTAGGTGCACCAAATAAGGCCCGGGACCTAATAAGGCCCAGCAAAAAAAAGGCATAACTGACAAGCAACGGGACTTATATTTAATATACTTGGGTTCCGCATCTTCATTTCAATTCAGAACCATGCAAAATTTTGAGTTGACGCAATCGTGTCGAATCATGCAGTCGCAACAAGTTGTTGAAGGGTGAAGTACGAGCCTTTTTATAAAAAAGTTTTATTTAAAGTTCTCTTTTCGTCACACGAACTTGTTCTTGTGTAGGACTGTGGTTTAAAACTTATTTTAAAAACTATTCGTATAAAGATAAACGAAATAAATTAGTTATGGGAGCGTATATTTTATGCCTAAAACGTAGTTTAGTTTAAGGTAATATTATGTGAGTACACAAAAATTAATAATATAGCAACATGTCGCACATATACATGCATGGAACTCGCAGTTTAGACTGAAAAATTGTTAAATTAATCAATATAACTAGACAAAACAATTAAATAACCTCTGAAATTGATTTTACACAAACGTGATGTACGCCATCTGATTTCATAAATATGAATTTATGAGAAAAAAAATTTGAAAATCGTTGGAGCGATTTTTTAAAATAAATAATTTTTTATACACACCTAAATATGTACTATGTATATAAAATTTTATTTTATTTCTGTTTTGGGCTTCAGGTCAATAAATGAAAAAAGTTTTTTTGTTTTTTCACGACGTTTCGTCCATGTCTATGGACATCATCAGGTGAATTTTACTCTGTATTTGTATTGATAAAATAACATATAATTAACATTAAAACACATGAAATAACAACAATCAGTAACTTACACTAATTACATTTATATCGTAAAAACATACAAAATATGGTATTTACACTTTAAAGTAACACTGACAAGTAACATGCTCAACAAAAGCTTATTAATACAAAACTTTTTTTCATTTATTGACCTGAAGCCCAAAACAGAAATAAAATTTGCATTAAAAAAGGTCACCTAATATACATGATATAAAATTTTATGAACATTTTTAAGAATAATAATTTGTGCGCAAGTTTTTTTGAATTTATTTATCTGGTTATAAAAAATTAATTTTATAAAAAAATTCATCTACCCATTTTCGAAATATCGAATTTTCAAAATATTATTTTGAAATTTTTTCTAAAAATCCAAAATTTATTTTTTTTTGAAAATTTTTATACCTATGCAATATTATTTAATAAAAAAAATTATTATAAAAAATTTTCATTAAAATCGGTTCAAAAGATAATGAGATAGTCGAAAACCAAAAAATAGTTTTATGGGAGATACTTATCATTTTCAATCGTTAGATACAATTTTTTTTCCAAACATACGGTAGTAGGTACTGATATAAGCTGTTGAAACAAATTTTTTTATTCAAAATCGTAGTAGCCGTTTTTGAGAAAAATGAGATTTTCCTTATCGGTTTTTTTAAACACTTGTATGGGAGGACCGTTATTTTTGTTTAAAAGAATAATTTTTTTATTTTTTTAAAATCTGCTGGGTGCCAAGTTTGATAAAAATCGATCAAGAAGTATTCGAATTATTAAATTCTCAAAAAAAATTAAAACTTTTTTAAAAATCAAAAAAAAAATTGAAAATTTTGGTATACCTACCTACAAAACTTTTAAAACATTTTAAAACGTTCGTCATAAAAAATTGTTTAAAATCAGTTGAGCCATTTATGAGAAAATTGAAAATAAAAAAATTGTTCTAGGTATAGGTATACATATTTATAAACACTTTTCGGATTTTTTTTTACAAAATTGTTTCCTTTTTTTTAAATACTGTTTTTTTTTTAATTTGTGGGCACGTTCATGAGATTTATAAGATTTTCATTTTTTGCTAAAACAAATTTGTACGGCAGCAAAAAAAATAAAAAAAAGTGTCAGGAGACTATTCAAAAAAGCTATGTACCTACTAAGTTTAAAGAAAATCGACCCACCCGTTTAGGCTGGCAGCCGAAAGGACAGGACCAGATAGACGGACATAATTCCGAGACCCAATTTTTTTGACGCTTTTCTCGAGTTTGATTTTTTTTACGACTGCATAACTTGCCATATACAATGTATATTAAACATACATATGTAGTACCTATACATATATCGTAAGTAAAAATTGGTGAGCTAAATTTATTAATGCAGAGTTAAAAAATTAATTTTTAAAAGGTTCCATGTACACATTTTCGAAATATCGAATTTAAAAAACTGCAATTGCAAAAATTTTGATATGCAATATTATTAGAAGTTCTTATTTAAAAACTAATTCAAATCGGTTCAACACATAATGGGATAGTCGAAAACCAAAAAAAAAAATTGTTTTATGGGAAATATACCGTCAATAATGGATTAATTAAATATTTTTTGCAATAATTATGTTAGATCGTACTGATATTAGCTATAGGATAAAAATTTTAATCAAAATCAATTTGAGAAAAATAAGAATAATTTTGGTTTAAAATCAGCTAGATAATGTTGAAGAACTACACGGTGCCAAATTTAATAAAAATCGAATGATTCGTTTTTAAATTATTAAGTTTAAAACAAAATATTTAAAATATTTCTTGAAAATAAAACAAAAATTGTAACATTTTGGTATACCTGTACAAAACCTTAAAAAAACTTTTTAAAATAATAATAAAATAAAAATTTATCAAAATCAGTTGAAATGGTTTTGGGAAAATCAAAAAATAGTAGTTCTATAGGAGGTAACATTTATAACCATTTTTTGAATTTTGTATGTACAAAAAGGTAGCCTATAGTAAAAAAAATTACTTCTATGCGCATTCTCTGACATATTACTAACCATTAAATAAATGAGGTTATTGAGTCGCAGGGCAACGAAAACTTAATTTTTTTTTAAAGCAACCATGTCATACGCAGGCAGCCGCCTCTTTTAAAATAGTGACAGAAACAATTGTGTCCAGAAAACGTGTGCCCCAATTTGAAAAAATTTATATTTATTTTACAGTACATTTATGATTTCTATTTTTAAATGTTTGTTCTGTGTTGATTGTTTATGAATTTCAAGTATTATTTTTTTCATTTTTAAAAGATATATAATTTTTTCTTATATAAGAAAATATTTAATTTTAAGCAAACGTTGTAATTTTGAAAATTTTTGAAGTTTCGAACCACATGCGCAGGCTAAAGATATGATTTAATGTAAATTTTGTTGGCCAATTACTTTTTCTTTGGACCTAAGACAAAAAAATATTCCTATACAAAAGCAACCCACCTTAGTATTCACGTTTTTCAGTAAAATAACAATAAGATTTTCATTAATATATCTCAACAGATTTCTACAGCCCAAAAAAAACTAGTTAATAAAGTTTAAAGAAAATCAACCCACCCGTTTTGATTGCAGAAGAACGGAAAGACATACAGACGCAACAAATAAGAAACGTTCTTGTTACCTATTTACAAATTATAAACAAATAAATATATATTGTATGTCCTTCAGTTATTTTTAATTGAGTGTATACAACTTTTATATACAAAATGTTTAAATTAATAATTTTTTTTCAAGACTACCTGTACATTAGCATACATATTATATAAAAAAAAAATAAAAAAAAAAATAAACATCTAATTAAAGTTTTCTAATGTAAAACTCTTTTTCAAAGAACATTGTCTTTTTTAATTTCTTTGATCTTTAAATAACACTCATTTTTTCATTTCTTATTTTATTTTGTTTTCTATTTAGAAAAATACTATAGCTATGTACAGTATCCTACTGTTCAAAAGAAAAATAAAAGTTATAATTCTATAAGGTTCTTGTAATTACCCTAGATAAATATCTTAACTTGTTTCTATTCATCGTTTAATTATAAAAGTTAAATTGAGTTTCTATTTCTACTTTTATACCTGCAGAGTTTTTATTTATCAATTACCTTCAAGATTAAAAAAGTTAAGGTGTTTTATTTTTTTTTTTTTTTTGTTCATGTTTGGCTGTCATAACAGATATACAGAAATAGATTGTATTGAAGGATTGTTCGTTTATGGATAGTATAGAAACGGATTTAAGGCATATACGTTAAACTCTATTTTAAAATGTTATGGGAGCCTATATTTTATGGCACCTAGTAGACAGTATGTTGTTCTTATAGGGATAAATTAAAATAGATAATATAACACCTTGTTGGACAATATGCATGCATTGCACTTAATTATCCTTTGGTACTAAAAAAATGTAAAAAAAAACACTTTTAAATATTATTAGAAATAAATTAATTTAACTACTTTTGAAACTGTTTTGATACCAACTGCACACTATTTGATTTTTTTACAAAATTCCAATTTATAAAAATAAAATCGAGTGGTTTTTAAAAAAATTAATGTTTGCGAAGCGTTTCTGAGTAATTAATACTCCATCCTCCGGCGAAATACTTTTTTCGTTTTGAGTCCGTTAACGACAGGCAAAATACTTTTTTCGCCCGAGGATGGAGTAAACACTCCGAAACTCGTCGCAAATTCAATTTAAAAATAAAAATTAAAATTAAATTAAAAGTTTTGTATGAAATTAATAAAAGTTAAAACAAAATTTTGTTATGATTAAATAATATTTCTTAAATAACACAACTTGGAGTAAAAAAAGCCAAAAAAAGCATTACTTTTGTTTTTTATTTTTTTTTAAGATACAAACAAAAATATAATACTTATGTAAGTACATTCTGTTGACCGAAGTCAAGAGGTGTAAGTACTATTTACATACGTACTTGGTAATAAATAATTAATTTAGATTTATATGATGGGGATCCGAAAAAGTTAATAATTTAAAATCACCTAAAATTAACAATTGTAAAATGCACAAAATGTCTTAAACAACAAAATCAGAGAAAAAAAAACAAAATTAATGGAATTATTAAATTTTCTATTTCATCATAATTCAATTTAAAAAAAAATCAATGTTTAATATTTACTGAGTTACTGCACCATGTTTATTCAATAAACTATTAGTTAATCTCACAAGTTAGAAGTGGTTAATCTAAGAGATATTCTAGTACACTGCTGATGCGAAACGAAAGATCCCATACAAAAATAACACAACGAAATCATAAACTAAAAATTTCGTTCTGCTTTTCGTTTTTAAGTCAGTACGCTGTTCGAAGAGCGAAATTTATGATTGTAGCAGGTTATTTGGAGAAGTCTCCGCTCCTTTTTCGCACTGAATTAATTATACAGCAGGGTTGCAAAAGCTTAAGTCACTTTCTAGCTTAAGCTTGGCTTTAATTCACAAGCTAGTGGGTGACTTATGAATTAAAAAAAATGTAATTCAGCAGCTAGTTACTGACTTATGAATTAAAAAAATTTAATTCATAAGTTAGTTGGTGACTTGTGAATTAAAAAAATTTAAGTCATAAGCTAGTAGGTGACTTATGAATTAAAAAAAATTTAATTCACTACCTACTAAGTGACTTATGAATTAAAAAAATTTAATTCACTTCCTACTAAGTGACTTATGAATTTAAAAAAAATTTAAGTCATGAGCAAGTTAGTGACTTATGAATTAAAAAAAAATTTAATTCACTATTTACTAAGTGACTTATGAATTAAAAAAAGTTTAATTCACTACCTACTAAGTGACTTATGAATTAAAAAAATTTAATTCATAAGCTAATGGATGAAATCTGATTAAAAAAATTATGTTTTTAAATACTAAAGGTAAAAAGATTATAAAAAACGTACCAATAAACGTATATGTATATTTTTTAAACTTTTTAATATTGAATATTCACTTTTTTCACTTTTTCACTTCACAATTATGTATAAATTTAATGCGCACTAGTTACTAGTTACTGAACAATTGATGGGTGAATGATTTATGTTTGTAAGTTAAAATAGTTTTTTCTATTATTTTCATAAAATCTTCCAAGAGAGAAAATGATAACCCATTATTTGCTCAACACAAATATTTTATCTATATTGCTTTTTTATACTATTGGGTTATAGGGACTGCATAGACGTAAACTCACACAAAATTCTTAAATAGCTTGAAAACCACTTTCGTTAATAATGAACAAATTATGTAGTCAAAACAAGCTTAAGAATTTCCAATATACCAACTAGCTGATGAATTAAATTTTTTTTAATTCATAAGTCACTTATTAGGTTGTGAATTAATTTTTTTTTAATTCATAAGTCATTTACTTGCTCATGAATTACAATTTTTTAATTCATAAGTCACTAACTTGCTCATGACTTAAATTTTTTTTAATTCATAAGTCACTTAGTAGGTAGTGAATTAAATTTTTTTTAATTCATAAGTCACTTAGTAGGTAGTGAATTAAATTTTTTTTAATTCATAAGTCACTTAGTAGGAAGTGAATTAAATTTTTTTTTAATTCACAAGTCACTTAGTAGGTAGTGAATTAAATTTTTTTTAATTCATAAGTCACCAACTAGCTTATGACTTAAATTGTTTTAATTCACAAGTCACCAAATGACTTATGAATTAAACTTTTTTTAAATCATAAGTCACTAACTAGCTATAGAATTATTTTTTTTTAAATTCATAAGTAACTACTAACTTATGAATTAAATTTTTTTAATTCACAAGTCATCTACTAACTTATGACTTAATGATTTTTTTAATTCACAAACTCGCAACCCTGTTATACAGACTATTTATTGTGTGCGGAAAAATGACATTTGAGTTTTATTTGTGTTTTTTTTTTGTTTATCATTTTCTTACATCATGGGTTTCTCTGATTTTTTGCGTTTATGTTTGATTTTGTTTTTGGAATTAGTGAAACTCTCCAAGGATATTTTCCGTTGTTTTCGCAAGCGTTTCGTTGTCTGTTTGGATATCACAGGAAATTTTCGTTTCGCACCAGCAGGCTTTAGAAGTGAGTGTTACTTCTTAGTCTAAAGACCTATTCACATGAAAGCGACCAACGACCGACGAATAAAAGAACACATTGGAATTTAAAGCATCTAATTAGCCTAAATTCTTCTCAAAAACTAGACAAAATGCTGTATAAAACTTATTTAAATTAATGTTAAGATGCTAAAATTTGCTTTTTAAATGTTTTGAATCCCATTTGTTCTTTTATTCGTTGGTCGCTTTCATGTGAATGGGCTTTAAGTTGTAAATGACAAGATATCTGGTGTTCACGTGTAAATTACGGTTATGATAAAAAGTTGAACCCGGAATTGTTAATATTATAAAAATACAAATACCTTAATGGTAGAAGCTGACTGTTGAAAATGATTTTTCAACAACTCAAATATGCTATGGAAGTTAGTCCGTTAACCTTGCAGCAAATAATACAAACAGTATATTTTTTCTGTTTAATTAGCAAAGTCTCTATATTTTATGATTTTACGATAATTTGATCCCTACTTTCTTTAACAAAATCCACTATAACTCTCCAACAGTAGTGATTATCCAAAAAAGTTACTTAAAATATTTTGTAGGAAATTAAATTTGTTACAATTTTTTTACACCATTTTTTTCTGTAATTAAAAAATATGCGATTTGGATCAAATTTTCAGAGTTTATTCTTAAGAACGAGAAAAATAAAATAAAATAAAATTTAGTAAAATTTGCCCACTGCCACGCCCACTTTAATTATTTCTTAGTTTCTCGAAAACAATTCAAACGATTTGAGTGAGGTTATAAGAGTTTATTTACCACTGCCATTCCCACTTTTATTATTGCTTGGTTTCTCGGAAACGGCAGTACCTACTTACTTTAATGAATTTTTCAGAGTTTTGTCTCCTCAATAAGAACAAAATGTGGAGTGAGGAGTGCGGAGTGAGGAGTGCAGAAAAAATTAATAAAAAAACGAAAATCAATTATGGACAGGATGACCAATAACTGGGTCAAAGTAGAGGTTTTTCAAAATTTCAAAAAAACAGCCGTTACTCGAAAACCGTAATGATGCGGTGCGGACAAGTTACTAAATTCTAAGTAGTCATGACCTGGCCTATCACCAGTTTCAGTTTGGATCATTGTTTATGGGACACCCTGTATAATGAGGAAGTATCTCCACATGTATATCTCCAAATATATCAAGTTATCTATAAATATTTATCTCCACGTATATGGAGGTATGTATGTATCTCCAAATTAATCTCCCCATATGGGAAGGTATCTTCACATGTGTCAAGATATCTCACACATTTATCTCTACATGAATCTCCACACGTGTCGAAGTTGTGTCCACATATTATGTCAAGGTATCTCCACATGTATCTTCATATGTGTTGAGGTATTTCCACATTCTTCTCCACGTTTTGGCAAAGTGTCTTCACATTTATCTCCACATACAAATATGGAGATATACATACATACTTGTGGAGATATCTCCACGTGTAGCTCCGTACTTTAACATGACGTCACCCTGTCACACTTTCGTATTTCCAGACTATCACGCTAATACACTTTCGATCTTAAAAAAGAAAATACCACAAATTTACCACTTTAATAATGTAACAATTAGAGTAGAGGATGCCCTGCATACTGTGATACTATCGCAGTGTAGGCATGGCACACAGCGATTTCTGGCATCCCCTCCTAGGAACGAGGGTATAAGCGAAGTAGAAGTTGGCAGATTTAACTAAAACCAATTTCAATATTTGTATACACCGTGAAAATTTAATTCAAATCGTTTGAAGTTTTCCCTAAGAAACTAAGGAGTAAGAAAAGAAGGCGTGGTAGTGGGCGAGTTTTACAAAATCCAATTTTTCATAATTTTTCATGAGAATAAACTTCAAGTATATTTCATGCAATTCGATCGGCCGTTCATTTATTTCTCTCATAATTTGGATGAATTTTTCAGATATTGTTCTAATTAGCAGGAAGATGGTTTATGAAGTTGTTTTTATTTTTGATTTGGGGTTTTTCCTTATTGAACGCATTTATACAGTGAACAAATTTAATGGTAGTTTTCCACTAACTCCCATATCTACTTTTCTCATACATATTTCAATTTTGTCGATTAGAAAAAGTCGAGCGAAGCTCGGTCTCCCAGGTATTGTTACATTTAAGCCAGTTACATTAAAGCTATTTGTGGTCAAAAGCACGCTTGACCAACCTAAGCAAAAATGCACGAAAATTGGGCGAAAAGAAGCATTCCGAATTTATAGGCTCATCATTATATATGTATTCCTTATATTCCAAAAAATTTCATACGACTAATAAGTGCCCTTTTAACAGTTAAAGTTATAGTTCTTATAAAATACTTAACAGTAAAGTTGAAAATATTTCAATTAAAAAAAAGTTTAAAACAAAATAAATCGTTTTTCTAGCAAAGGAAATAAGTACCTACCAGTTAAAAAGAATTCCTTTTTATACCTACTTTACTCGTATACGCATACTTACAGTTGTTTGCTGTTGTTTATTTAAGTCAATTTTCCTTTATAATTTAATTTAACATTCTTTAATATCTAACTAATTTTTCAAAGGGATTTCATTTGCTCGGATGTCAGGTTTTGTTTACGAAGTCTTCATTTCTATTCCTCCTACTGATATGGCTTTTGCTAAATTAATGTTATAAATCATTGTTTAAGGAATTTACCATTTTCGGTATAATATGCATTGGAAGGGTGTATCTACAATCAACATACCTACATACGTATATACTGTCTTCATGCTGTGTTTTCGAAATTCATCCCAACACGTATTTTAGCAGTTATATCTATTTAGCTGGATATATGTATGTATGTATGTACATGAACTTAATGCCTAAAATCAAAGTGGACCGACCCATCCCACGATATTGTATATATGTATGTGAAATCCTTAGAAAATCTTCCATTCTCATACCAACTGCAAAAACCAAAAACATTCCAAGGACAATTTTATATCCGCAACAACACAAAATCCAACCAAACAACACAAAAAAAATAAAAAAAAATAAAACTCGAAAAGCCCATAAGTAGTCTAGGTTTGTTAAAGGCACAAAACAAAAGCCAAGTCGGTTACATTCTCCCATTTCACTGTATAGTATAACGTTTTGATGGGCGATGCCCTTTGAACACAGTATAAGCCATTAAGTGCTACAAACATGTACATATACGTACAGTCCTACATGAAGAAGGTTTTATTAAATGTCAACTCAAAGCAAGAGATACAAACATCTCTTCCACCCACTAAAACTTGGAAATCTGAAAAAGCACATTAGCTATATTAGTCACACCCTTTGCAAAATGTATCTTTATATCTCATACCTATATGTATATGTATATTCGACCCCGAGCTCGAAAGTCGAATCACATAACCAAAACAACCAACAACAACAACACCAAGAACGACTATAACATCAAATAAGATCTCATGAACTAAATAATCCCCCTGTCCGAATTCAAAATAAATAATGTCTCCAATTCTCAACAGGTGGCGGTGGTAGAGGTGGTGGTGTTGGTGGTGTATTGTATAGCACGGCGCGGCGGCGGTGCTGACTGCTGGTTTAGCACAGGTGAAAATTTAAGCACAATCACGAGCCAGGAACCAGGATTCAGAAGTAATAAAAAGACTTTATTGCTTCAATATATTCTAATCAAGGTAATTTAGTAATTTTATTAAGGATTCCAGGATTGCCGAGCATTTCTCTGTCTCCGGCATCCAACCACTAAATAGTGACTGTCTTCGAGCCCGTTTACGACAGTGCCATTGGAATGGCACTAATCAACAGAATCCAACACGAAGAGCTGGTGGATATACATATACAATGCTTCCCTTATTGCATCACAACAGGAATGAGTGTGCATATGTGATGGTATCCTTGAGAAGGGGCGAGGCTGAGGGCAATGGTTTAATTACAATGAAACAATAGTCACTGTTTTTTTTTTTTGCTCTGCAAAGAGAAAAAGAAATAAAATAAAAAAAAAATTCAAAGGGCTATGTTTTAGATGAAAAAGGAGAAGGAGTTGTAGAAAATTGGAGCAACATATTCAATTGGCAAATGTACCACCTATATCCCTTCTTTCTTCATCCACTTCCACCATCTCTAAATTTGCATCCGACAGACTAATTCAGACATTTACAATTATTATACACAAATATAGGTCAAATTGTCTGTATGTTTTGTTGAGGATTCTCATTCATTTGGGGATTCTATATAAGAGTGGATATAGATACATGGCACCCCCAAGGACTCCCACGATGCATATACTCAACTCATACACCATGAATATAGCTATACACCCACTCTGATTGGCGATGTGATCCTAGAAGATGGCGATGGAGGATGAAACTCCTAATGTATGCATTGCTCCGTGTCGTGGAAGTATATATACAAGTTTTGTTATTTGCAAAATTTTATGCTGCTGTTGTTGTTGTTGTTGTTTTGAAATAGTGTTCCAAGAGAGCTCCTCGCTACATCCGTTGGCCCATTGTCTAAATCGTTTTCTAATGATTTTCGAATTGTTTTGTTTGTTTGTTTTTTTATTTAGTCCTTTTGTATATGCTTTGTTGGCGCCTTGATTAGAAGCAGATTACAAAACTACAACAACTGAAACTTGCTAATTGCAAAAAAAAAAAAATACAACATAACAAAACAATGTGCATAAAAATAGCAATAAACAATGGATGACACCATCTAATGAAGTGATTGCAGATAAATGGACACTTCATTGCTGATTGCTTGAGGTATTTGACCTTTATTGATGTTATAGATATTATTGTGTATTGTTTCTTATTACTGGTATTGTTTTATTACTCGTATGCATATCAAGAAATTTAAGGTGTTACAGCACTAGCATATATGAAATGCATTAAATATTTATGTGGTACTAATGCAAAAAACGATAGATAAATATTATGTCAAATAAATTAATTTTGTATAGTTTTGTTCTTAGTTTTTTACGTTACAGAAAGTAAAAAACTAATGTAAAAGTTTTTTACTTGCTGTATTTTAGTTATGCTTATGTAAAAAACGTAAAAAAGGTATAAAAAAAAACGCGAACAATATTCAAAATTGGTTACCTTCAACTTTCATGATTGAAGATGACAGTTGGATAAAAAACTATTGGGTTTTTATTTTATTTTCGACAAAATGATTAAAAAAACAGATTCTCTAATCTATTTTAGTCCAAGTTTTCCATTAAAAAATGCTTCAGTTATTTATTTAAATTTTGATAGATGCCTCTCATTTTCTCTCTTTTTTCTCAGTTATTTACTTTTTTTACCTCTTCTTTACCTTTTTTACGAATTATTTACGTTTTTTACGGGATTTTTTCGTTTTTTACACTTTTTACGCGTTTTTTACCTACTTTAACGTAGAAGAGGTAAAAAATAATTTTTTACATGGATTTTAACAACACTGGTTGAAGCGCAACTATCTCGGAATCAATACAATATTACAAGAATGAATGCACCTGAAATATCCTGCATATTTGATATTTTTGATTTTGATTTGATTTTGATATTTTACCGCAAAGTGTTTGTTAGAATCGAAGAAGGAAGTTGTTAATGTCCTAACAACTGTTGAATTTTTTTTTACACTATCAGATCTCTGTCGCAGAGGTGCCGTGTCATAAGGCCATGCGTCGTAAGGCCATATTTTGAAATATGGCCGTATGACGCTTTCACAAAGTGACATAAGGTCATATTCCAACTTATGGCCATATGGCCTTATGTCACTTTCAACCGTCTTTTCTTGTTTAATAAATAAACCTGGCCAAATGTTTTTGCCCAACACTTTAACTGTTATTCAGTTACGGCGTATAAACAGTGAGGTATGCAACCCCCCTGCTTGAGCATACTATAGGATTTGGGGTAGGTGTGAGGTTCGGTGTATGCAAAGTTTCTTTTGTATTTACAGATTCTGAATTAAAAAAAAAAAAAACAACTCAAATTTTTCCAATTAACGAAAGTATTCTTAAGCTACAGCGCTTCACAAACCCTAACATAAAGTTGGCCTTATCGAAGATTAAATTAATCTGCTCTGTGAAATTGAGGTTAGACGCAAAAAGAATTCCAAGGTCCTTAAAACTATTAACGCGAACTAAAGTATGAACTGATATTTTAAAATTGTAACAACATAATTATTGTTAACCATATAAAAACATTGAATTCTTTTATAATTTTGTTAAACTATTTTTTTCAAAACTGAATTTGTCTAATTAAATAATTTTTAATCAATAAAAACATATAATTTTGAATTTATTGAATACAACATGTAAAATATTTTATTACATTAAGTAAAACAAAAACCTATTACCCTATAAAAACAAAAGCGCAACAAAAGTTCCACTCAATTCTATTTTCACTCAAAAGCATTATATAAAATACTCAAAACACAAACAAAAGCTCCTTAGAAGCAGTATAAAAGGACAAGCACAGATCGTAAATTTTCATTCTGTTCTGATATCTTCAACTGCGAAGTTCTTCGAGCGTCCACAAGAAGGTATCAACAGCGGAATCATGTGCGGAGGGTGTTCATTCCGTTCACACTGTGCGAAGGTCCACGACCGTCCACGGGGAAACGGGATGAGCAGCCAAAGTATTTGATTACTTACTAACAGCGGAAGCATATGCCGATGTTGTTCATTTCGCTCACTGTGCGAAGGTCCACGACCGTCCACGAGGTAGCGGTGTGAGCAGCAGAAGTATTTGTCTCTTCTTTTTTTTATATATATGTGTGTATATAACCACTTGTGGTGGTTCGCTGTGCGAAGGTCCACGACCGTCCACAGAAAACCATTACAAGTGTATGGAATGCATACATATACATAGCCTTTGATTGTTTTGATTTGCAAAAACAGAGTTGCCATGCTTAACTTTTATAAAATAATTTTTGTAAAATAAATTAAAAACAGAGTTGCCATACTTAACTTTTATAAGATAAATTTTGTTAAATAAATATAAATTAAAAAACAGAGTTGCCATTCTTAACTTTTTATAAAATATAAATCTTTTGAAATAATTTTCTAAAAACATAAATAATGTTAAATTTAAGTTTAATTTATTAAATAAAGTTTGTCACAGATGATTATTCCTAAAATATAATTTAACTCTTTTACTTATATATACTTGGATATATGATTTCCTTTGTTGGGTTGCCCACTCAACGTGTACTGCGGTTCTCGGACAGCATACGCGTGGTAGAGAGCCTAACAAAGAGTATAATGATGAATTCCTTAGCAGAAATGACTAATCCACGCAACCATTTGCAAACAACCTAACTACCCCGAGCTACCTTCGCTACAAAATCATATAAACTAGGAATACGTTTTTAAGAGAAAGTCATGACGAGGCATTTAATTGGATTTAAATTCAAACCGGTCTTATGACACGATTTAACAAAACTATTAATATCTTCTTGCTGAAGTAAACGATCACTAAAAGATGTAATACTTTTAAAAAATTTCATATCATCTCAAAAATAAGGATTTCACTGTTACGAATGCATAAAGGTGCATCATTTATGGCTAATAAAAAAAGAAGGGGTCCTAAGTGGCTCCCCTGAGGAACTTCCGATTTTGCAATGAAGGGGTTAGAGAATGAGTCTCTAAATTTAACCTAGTAAGATCTATTTTGGAGATAAGATGAAATCCAAGTGATGAATCCAGGATGAAACCCAAACACTGGGCACGGTAGTGCCCAGCCAAGTTCTGGCACTACACCCTTTTTACATGAACAAACTCAGTCGATTTTTGACCCCCCTCTAACTTTAGTACCATTAAAGTCAGAAACTTCAAATTCGAAATATTTTTTAAGGTAGAACTATAATAGTCAGAAGATGTCGGAAGAAAATTCTCTCAGTTCACTTACGCATGGAGCGGTCGGTGAGCGCTCTTTACTTTCGAAAGCAAAAGTTAACGAAAATTGTTCGAAACGAAGCAAACCTCAATTATGGGCACGTCATATGAATTCTTTGTATTCGTTTCGTTTCGTACGACCACTTACGACGGCATCCGACTATTACAGTTCTACCTTAAGACTGACTAAGCGTTGGCGCCTCATCAAATTTTAACCCCCTAGCATAAGTGGTTCCTCAAATATAAGTCTTCAAAAATCGCAAGAATCGTAACTGACTGATTGACTGACTTACAGACCATCAAAACTATGAAGCACTTCCCGACATCGCAGAATCGTGCAATTTCGCACAGCTGTAGGTTTTGTAGTGCAACCAAAGGAAAAAATTAAAAATTTGAGATTTTCCATTCAGAGGGCGTGGTATCCGCCCATTTTTCAAGAATTGTTATCAATTATATGGAGCATTTCCGACAGCCGTAAAATGGTAAAATTTGGTAGAGCGGTAGGGCTTGAAGTATGTACATGCAAAGAAAAACATAGAAAATTTAAGGTTTTTCATTGGGAGGGCGTGGTATACGCCCACTTTCTCAGAACTGTTATTAATTATATGAGCACTTACCATTCCTTTATAGAATGATAAAATTTGGTAGAGCAGTAGGGCTTCAGGTGCATACAAAGGAAAACATATAGAAAATTTGAGGCGTGGAATCCGCCTTCTTTCTCAGAACTTTGATTAATTAAATGGAACACTTCCAATTGCTGTAGAATGATAAAATTTTGTAGAGCGGTTGGATTTGAAGGGCCTACCAAGAAAAAAATAGAAAATTTAAGCTTTTACATTTAGAAGGCGTGGCATGCGCCCACTTTCTCAGAATTGCGATCATATTAAATGGAGCAATTCCGATTTCTGTATAGAATAAGTACTACACTTCTAGCTTCACTAGTATATATTTTGAGATTTTGAACTGGCAAAAAGGAGTGAGATCAGAACAAGAACATAAATGTTAAAAAGTAAGCCAAGTTCTTCTATATAAAACCTTTATGTAATAAATCAGCCGTGAAAAGTAATGAGATCTAAATATACGCCACCAACGTTCTTATTTTATGAAGGTATAATATCAAATATTTAAAGTAGAGAATATTAAAACAACTCAAAATGATGAGAAAAATTTATTATTTAATGACTAAAATTTGGCGGTTCTTTGGTCAAGTTTTCAAAACGTTTTAAATTCTGAGACCTGAGTAATAAAAAGAAAACAATTGCCAAGTAAACCGCCAAATTTTGGTCATTAAATAATAAATTTGTCTCATCATTTGGAGTTGTTTTAATATTACTTAATTTAAATATCTGATATTTGACAATATTTGATATAATGTACAGAAAAATGGTAAGAAAATTATTTTTCAGGAATAGGATTGATTTTATGCGAGAACTCATATATACAATACGACTGCCTTAATAAAAAGGCAATCTGAGGCTATTAGAATTTCAATTTTATTGTATTATTGTATTTTCACTGTCAATTTTATTGACAACACTATTGTTTACAACGATGAGATATCAAACATCCTTACATATATACTTACCTACCTTTTATAAATTATGGGAAATGTTTCCCTACATAACATATATTTATTTGACCTGCTGACCGTATATTTTATACATCACAGCTATTATGCTTTTTATAATATATCAAAATGGTTACCAATTAGTCACATCTCAAGTTTCATACCAAGCACACCAACATCATCATCATCAGCGTTGTCATCTTCATTAGCATCATAATTATAATCATCTTCATCATCATCATTATTATCATCGCAACGAAACTATCATCATTGTCCTTTGTAAGAAAATATTTTCCTGCATATATACAATTTTTTTCAAACCCAAAGAGACAATAGGGCGACGGACAATGATTACGCTCCCGACTATATATGTATGTATGTACGACGTAAAGGTACATTTTATACAATGATGAAATTAACCCTTCCACATTGTTCCAAGTCTCATTTGCTAACTGTCACAGGATACCACCGTCAGATCAGAATACCGAATACAGCTCAGGTGCATGCAAAAGCTCCAAGCAAAAAGTGAATCATAATTTTTATTTCCTGTAGCTATCTATATTTCAGGAGCATTACTTATGCCATGAAAGACCTTTCTGCCCTATATGTATCAAGTGCGCGTTCGCTGGTTGACTTTTGGGGGTGGTTGGTTGGCTGGCTGTGTTGAAGAAATTTACAAAAAAAAAAAACAAAAAAAAAAAAACATCCCATTGTTTAAGGCACCCATAAGCTTTTCATGGTCGGGAGGACATCCCATATTATATACCCATATACAAGAACCATCGCAACGGGTGCATTGTTGTCAGAGGTATAAAAGATTACCTTTAGGTTTCGCCTATATTTTCATTCGCCATCATATATGAAAGGCTAAAATAAAACGAAGAAACTATAATATACTCGTATGTCGGATTTGGTCGCAAGGATGTGCTTTGAATAATTATATATTTAGCAAAAAATATTAATGTAACTCCATTCGACCCCTTAAGATTATTTTAGACTTTTTCCAAAATTTGGCTCATTTTTAGGAAATGCTAACAACATAGCAATAGATAGAGCTCTCTTAAATTCAGCTTCGTCGCATTTTTTTTTTAAAGTCTCATTTTTCTTTCCAAAAATTTACAAAATTTTAAATTTAACAATTTTAAAATCGTTATTCAGGAAGTGCTGCTCCAAGTCATTTAGCCTATAAATAAAAAGTGACGCAATTATTGTTTTCGAAACATTTTTAGCTGACCCGTATCGTGTATATCACACCCTTAGAATGAAAGTGACCTAACTCAAAATTTTCGTAACTTCTTATTTTTCAAAAAAATGACCTAAAAAAGCAAAATGAACTCTAAAACCAAGTGGTAAAAAAGATGCCGAATTTTGTAGTTAGGTCACTTACATTCTAAGGGGGCGATTTATACACGATGGCTCGAAACCTGCATTTTCAGTAAAAATTTAAGGGGGTCAAATTCCCCAAATATTTTCTTAGGTTAGTTTTCTTTTTAAAATTTTATAATTTTAAATAAAATGTTCGCAAAACCAATACCATTCCACAGGAAATGTCAAAAATAGGAGGCAAACCCAGTTAGTGCCGTTGAGGAATGTGGTTCCCACACGGGACACCATATGAATGGATAGAGGTTTCCCACATATAGCATGTGGATGCATTTACTATACATACCCATACCCATATATATGCATCCATGGATAGGTCTTATACTAGCTCTTTTTTTATTGTCACGATGTCAACGACGACGATGACGGCAGTGGTTAATGGTGACTTCCGGGCAGAGGAAGTAGTGTTTTCGTATATATGAAATGCTCAAGTGTCACGCGAACGCTTCCATTCGGAACCTTTTGTTTTCCGGATCAGAGGCCGTTGAAAGGTTGAAGTTCTCTAGCTTGGACAAAACTTTAAAACTTTCAGGCAATATATATAGAAGCATTCAAAACTGATTGGAGGGCAGCATGGCACAGCATATATATAGCTACGATTAAAGTGCTGGTAAAGTTTTATCATGGTTTTCATTTGCGTCCATTGCTCTGAGATATGAAAATGTTATATACATATATATGTCACATATACATGCATATATATGTACCTATGTAATGTATATATGGAATAAGAGGTATTTTCCCAACTGTCATTTCCATACATATGATGCCAAATTATTTGAAAACCCAGGAGATGGGAAATCCTTTTGCTGTCACTTGTAGATGTATATGTAGAGGCATGCGATGGTGGATGTTAAAAGGTTTCGTGCAAATGTCATGTCGGTCTTAATCTCAAATTGTCTAGCCATCAACAATTGTTTGAGTTGAGAGATCAAAGAGTTGTTCTAAATTACAATGACCACCATACAGCAGTAGAGTCTGAATTATATATATAAAATGAAAGCTTTGAATTTTCAATGTAATTTGCTTTAAATATTACGTAAAGCACCTACTATTATACCTATACGTTGGGTTATGAAGATAATATTCTAGAGCTTTAAATAAAGTTACGTTTACAATCAATTGTAGAAAAATTTGTGTTTACTATATTTATATAATTAATTTTTAGTACCGTATCCTGGTAATGTTTAGATATACAAGGGGCAAAAACGAAAACTTCCAATTTTAATGATTAGGAATTATAATCTTGTTGGATATAATTCACACTAGATTTTTGTCATGGAATCTTTGTATGATGAACGAAACTTACCAAAAAATTGCATATTGAAAACGTCCTCACTAGTCAAATGATGAGTCCAAGTGATAGGTATCGCTGCGCCGGGATGAAAGGCCAATTTTTGTGAGGTAAAGGCCGTTAAAAACTATTTTGAGGCAATATTTTATTTAATTTCATTTCATTTTATTTTATTTTATTTTATTTTATTTTGTTTTATTTTATTTTATTTTATTTTTTTTATTTTATTTTATTTTATTTTATTTTATTTTATTTTATTTTATTTTATTTTAATTTATTTTATCTGTACCGTGCAAAAAAAACACCATTATCTAAGCTTGTGATTCCTGGAATTCTTGTATTTAAATATTTATTTTTGAATAAAATCTCTCTACGAAATTAAAAATACGTATTATCTCAAAATATATATGGAATACAATTATTGTTTTTTTTTTTGTTAAAGTTATTTCATATTCACATTTCTTTTAAACGTAATATAAGAAGAAAAAACACTGATAAGTCAGCTAAAAGCTTATAACAATGTCCATAATTTTGTTGTTTTAAAAATGCTTATATTCGATTGTTAATTAATGGTTAATCAAACGAATATTAACACACACAAAAATCAAAATCGTATTTTCGAGAAAAATTAAATTCATTTAAACGCGTTTAAACGGATATATGAAAACTACCGCTAATTTGGGCTATAAAAATATGTTTGTTTGAAATCAACTGTTTTCAAAAAAATTAAAAATCAAAAATATTGTTTTATAATGGGAAGTATCATTAATAATTAAAATTACTTTTTTTTAATATCTGTGGAGCTATTTATGAGAAAAATATAAGATTTTTCAAAACTAAAAAAAAATTACATAATAATATTTTGCCCCTAAAAAAAAAAAAAAAAATGGCTTATCTATTTAGGCTGAAGACGACGCACGCCACGTGACGGCCAGAATTGCGAGACCGACTTTTTACGACTTCACTACCATTGTATAATACATAATTATATTACCTATATAAAATAATTTTAATCAAAATCTTGAGTTCGTTTTGTTTACGAAATCAAAACATGCCTAATAGTATGTACCTACCTTATATCGATCATAGCCCAGTCGCTATGTAAAAAAAAAAGGGCTGAACTGGAAAAAATTTAATTATACAATTTTCTTTCACAATTCGTTATATTTTGTTTTTTTCGGAACAATAGAGCTGAAGCTTAAGCCACTATTTTCAATATTCTAAAAAATTTACTAAAAATAGAAAAAAAAAATATTTAAAAAACACGGCAACACTTGCAATGACATGTTGTATCTTTTTAAAAGCCAGCAATCTTTTCTTCAATTCTGTTTTTAAATCAAAAAATTAAATGAATACTTTTAGGAAAATTAATTTTCAAACTCAAATTAAAAAAAAATTTAAAAAAAATTTGAAATAAATTTTTTTCAAAATTTTACGTTATTTAGTAGTATTTAATGAAATATTTAATGCTCGCTAATCAATTTTTATTCATGCACCAAAAACCAAATTCTTAAATGTTTTTGAGAAATATCAGAAATAAGTTTCTATTAATTTGGCTCCAATTCTTCGGTTTATGCATGCATTGCTCTAAAAATCCTACTTCTATTAAAAAAGTAGTAAGGTACATTTTGTTATATTCAATTTTCTCAAAAACTAAGACATTTAAGAATCTGATTTTTAGCGTTTGACTAAAAATTGATTAGAGCATTGAACACTAAAAACAAAAATACTACTCAATAATTAAAAAAAATGAAAAATTAGTTTTCAAAGTTTGTTAATTTATTTACAAAATTCTGAGTTTAAAAATAAATTTTCAAAAAAGTATTCACTCAAATGGATTAGATTTAAAAATAAAATAAATAATGGATTACTGGCTTTAAAAAAGTAATAAACATGACACTGGGTGATACGCATAAAACATAGTAAATGCTTTTAATGGAGAATTTTTAAAGTAGTTACTTTTTTGATATGCTTAAAAATGCAGTAAATGCTTAAAATCAAGTATTTACTTTGAGCCATCGCACTTACTTTTTTCGGATGAATTTTTTCAGTAGAAACATTATTTCGCATGCATAAAAAGTAGTAAGTACTTTATTTCTGTAGGAATTACTTAATTTTTTCAAAGTTGCAAAATAGCAACTTGAACATTTTAAAGTACATACTTTTTTTGCTTTAAACCATCAATTAGGTTGCTTTTGGAACCAAAAAATAATATTCTTAAATCATATTTTTGGTCGGTGTGTTTATTGAAATTGGGATCGCTGTTCATATTTACCGAATTATTTGCACACTTCATTGATAAGCCATTGCAATTAGGGACCTTGCACCAAAAGGGGGGAAGTAAAAAAACTTATTTCACGAATGTTTTAAAATTTGCATATTTTCACATTTTTTTTAATAAAGTTTTAGGTTAAATAAACAATATTAGTACATAATTACTGCGATTTTTTAAAGTTTGGATTTGCCCCTCATTTGCACCAAAATGTAATAAATTTGCTTCCAGATTTTGATTTATGAATATTAAAACACATAAAAATTAGTTATTTAGTATATTTCGAACTATCAATCAATACATGTATATAGTTAAACAATAATTTAAAAAAAGGAAAAAACAGATCATTCAGTTGCCTTTTTGCATCAAACGCAAATAACGCGCTTATATTTTTTAGTCGCAATTGCCTCGGTTATGCACCAAAAGATCGCTTTTTTTGTTCAAATTTTTAGTGAAAAAGCTGCTAGGCCAAAAATATGGATGCCAGGTCCTTAATTAGACTATATTTTAGATCTTTATGACTAGGATATTCTTATATCTTGGAAATGACTTTTATCATTTAATTGTTTTTTTTATAGGTTATTTTTGAAACTGATAAATAAAAGCATTATTCGCTACTCTAACAAATGGTTCCTGATTTATGTATTTTAAATAATTAAAAAAAAATATTTTCAGGGTTTTTTGGAAATACTGGTTTTCAGGTTTCTTTTTGAGAAGGTATAAGCTAAGCCAAAATAGTGTTTCAGAACAGTTAATAGATTTTTGCATAAAAATAAAATGTTAAGCCATTTTATAAAATTTTTATCAAATTATGAAGAACAACTGGATGCAAAAGATGAATGGTTTAGTAAACACAGCTTTTCATCATATACAGAGGAGCTTGGAATGTACGCATGTTGAAAAATTGAATCCTTTTTTCCATTCGGAAGAATACATTATTTGGAAAGGATATCCGCCCATCAATACCCAAGCAATTTCTGATCCAATGAAATATTGTACAAGTGTTAATCTTTTAAAAATTGTGTGTTGTTATCAAGAAATAGAACAAAAACCAGTATTTACTTCAATTTCCGATGAATTCTTAGTATTTACATGGACGAATTTAGTATCTACTGATAGTATTTGCCAGCAAGTATTTACCCTTATACTTCTAGTAAATACTTCCGTTTTATGCATATCACCCACTGTAGGTGTTGACGTTGTTTTTTATTATTTTATTTTTTTTTTCTATTTTAAGTAATTTTTTTAAGAAAATTCCAAAATGACCCATATGCTCCAAATAACCCCCCCTCTAACTAGTTTTTAAAGAAAAGTGTACACTTAAATTTTTTCCAGGTCAAATGTTTATTCGGTCAACATGGGCTATCAATGCAATAACTTCTTATGAGCTACATACAAAATATGACTAAAATAAGTTGAGCCATTATCTAATAATTCGAAAATAAAAAAAAATGTTTCTAGATATGATATGATATAAAAAAATCAAAAATTGGTATGCCAACGTCATGTCTGATTAATCCTCCTTTACGTCATGTGGTCAGTGAACAAAATTCAATTTTCTATTCATTTTTTATGTTTTCATGATCACTGAAATTTTACAGAATTTTCTTTGTGATTTTTTACTGCAACTATTTAATATATGTATCTGACATGGGGTCTATTTGGCCCCACTGTACTGAAATTCTAACAAAAATCATATTTTTTCCAATAATTAGGTATTTTATCTATATAATATTTTATTAGGTATGTATTTTATTTCAATTAGAACATAGTACCTATAATACTTATTTAGTTTTAAGTTGTTGGCAGTTCCAGGAGACATTTGACGTATATGTTATTTGTGTGGCAAAGGCAACAATAGGTGTGTTTTATTCTTTGCTGCATATCCAGCGCAGCAAAATTTCCCTTGGCAAACAAAAACAATTTGATTGCTGGCGAAAAAGAAGGCAGTAAAAAAAAAGATGGCTGTGCTGGCGATAGAGCTTTCAATTATTGAAATGAACGTATATAGAGTGAGTGATCGTTTTATTCAGACTTGTGCTGCGCTGGCTATGCAGCAAAGAAATAAAACACACCTAATATTTACCAAAACAATCGCAAGTGATTTGCTTGTGCCGCATTGTGCCGCATTTAAAAAAAAAAATCGTACTAAGCCGTATATGGTTTTTAGAGGCTAGCTATTTTTTAGCGTGAAGTTATGCACTGCCATCTTCGATTTTCAAAAAAAAAAGTTGTGCTGTATTGTGCTCAACTTGTGCCGGCATGTGCCGCAAATTTTTTTTTTTAATTCGCAAATTTGCAAATTTTACGGATGAAATTTTTTGCAAAATTGCGATTTTCAAAAAAAACAATGTTGTGCTGTATAATGCTCAAAAAATAACACTAAGAACCGAAGAGATAAAATAAAATTCGCATATTTACTGCTTTTAGAACCAAAAATAAATTTTGCGAAGCGTGAAGTTAGCACCTTATAGCTTTGGATAGGCACATGAACGCGAGCAACAACAACATAAAAGCTCGGTCAAGCAGAACGAGATGTTCTAGTTTTTGCTTTAATTTCATCAGACAGAAGAAATAAAAAACTTTCATCTGTTTGATATCTCCTTCCAAGTATTTATTTTTGCTTATATGTATTAGTTTTCTAACACAACTTTTTATCGAGTGGTCGTTGCGTTTTTTGCAAAAATCCTCCTTTAATTGCCCGCTTTCAGTTTGAACGACACGGTATGATTTTATGCAACACAGAGAACGCGACGGGCAGAATTGCTGCGCGCACCTCTTCGGTTCTTCGTATTATTTTTTGAGCATAATACAGCACAACTTTGATTTTTTTGAAAATCGCAATTATGCAAAAAAAAAAAATTATTCGTAAAATTAGCAAATTTGCGAATTAAAAAAAAATATTTACTGACAAGTTGAGCACAACTTTTTTTTTTTGAAAATCGAAAATGGCAATGCTAACTTCACGCTGAGGCACTTCGCAACATTTGCGTTCGATCGTAAAAGCTGCAGCAAATATGCGATTTTTTTCATCTCTTCGGTTCTTAGTATCATTTTTGGAGCATTAAGGTTCCCCCACACCAACGCATTTTCGGTGGTAACGACGAAAACAACAATAGCAACACGCATTTTTTTACTAAGTTAGATTTTATATTTCCAGTAATTTCTTAAATACACGCTGAATACCTTCCATATTAAAATAGAATTTTCACTAATTTTAACATACCTATCTTCTCCCCGTTGCGTTGGTTGTTGAACAGAAATTTGTTAATTTTACTTCCTTTGCAACCATTAATTCTTGTCCATTGACCAATCTTTCCACAGTCAAAATTCAAATAAACATCAAACCAAAAGTCAAAAAACCTGGTAGGTATCTAGTTTGGGGAACAAAAATATTTTGTGCTCAACCAATATGATGATGGCTTCACTGGTTTCAAGAGTCAATTCACCCGGCAAATTGGTGTGAATGTTCAAAATTTGGAAAAGTCCAAACGCGAAGACCCCACATGCATGAAACTGAATGCACTCAGAGGAAAAGAATACTACATTATACTTACAAAGTCCTGTTCCTGCAGTGCATATACTCGTATATAAATGGGTACGAACTATATGCACAACACATTTTAGCCACATGACTAGGGCCAACATCTCATCTACGAGTAGCGTAGTAACGAATATTTAACCGACCAAACCCGCTCGCCTTGGCTTGGTTTGCTATGTCATGGCTTGGCTTTGCCACTCGAAAATTGAACGGGACACCCTAATGGACGGACTTTTTAATGCAATTACAGGCATGTGCACTGGCCGAATACCTAATGGCGTACCCTGTTTATAGTTGGGACATTGCGGCCCGTACAATATTCATACTTGTCTCTGGGGGTATATAGCAGAGTACTTTTCAGCTCTCATGCGGGCTCTGGGGGTTTGCAGAATTGAGTGAGTGGGTGACAACATTTTTAAGTTCTTGGTGTATATGGAGTGGGACGGAAGCGGCTGGTACGTGATCGTGCATCTAATTTGATTTAACTACCATCTCGCTCTTTTTGTGTGTCAAGTCCTTTTTGGACACGACCGACGACTACTACAACGACGACGATGACGACGACAGCGACGCGTACAACGATCCAACCAACCAACGAACGAACAAACGAACGAATGCTTCAACAGGGTGCGGATGTCATTTGGAGTTGTTGCCATTTTGCAATGGCCACCATGCATTAATGTCCCCGAATGAGGCTTTCACTTTAATGGAAATTTAATAGCTTCAAATTGCATTGAAGCCAACTGTGAGCGTTGCAGCTGAATGTATATACGGATGGATGGCTAACTGGTGATGGTCATTCCTATCATAGATATATACTCATTTATGTATAGGTATAGCACAATCAACTCATACCAAATGAGCGAACTTTCAAAAGCGTTCCTCTTCTCTGATGTGCTTTGGATTTATTTCACAATTAAATGATTTTAAATTGATTTTTGAGAGCAAAACATTGAGTGGGGGAATTTTTTCTTGGTTTTGTTTTATATTTTTTTTTTTTTTTTTGCAAAATCGAAATCAGTTTAAAATCATTTAAAAGATTTATGTCGGTACATGATTTTTTTTTTGTAAAGAAACGAACTTGACTTTGGAGGGAAATTCTATGGAAAATACAAATATTTAACCGGATATTTCAAAACAAGTATTCCGGTTATTTTGGGGAAATGTTAGCCACCTTTTAATGATCTTGGGAATACTTCAAATTTTTCTATCAGAGGAATGAGCCACTTCTAGTTATAAAATTTCAATTTTCAATAGAACAGGTTTCACTTAACCGAAATCGGGTTATTTTTAATTTAGTTACAATCTGTCAATCCGGTGCTTCTGAAAATGTCAAACAATATTACGATATAAAGATATTAATCCATATTTTAAGTATGTTGGTATACTTTTGATTTTAATTTCCACATTTCAGAGTTTTACAGCAACATTTAGGTTGTACATAGGTACAATATATATAGAAACTTGCAAGTATTTATCTCCAGTAGTTTGGGTTAAAAAAGAGAATTAAATCTTGTTGATTGGACAAGACGTATAAGTTTGAATCAGAATCCCGAAAACCAAAATCTGAAAAACCCATAATTTTAAAAATTATAAAATCAAAAAAAAAAACAAATCCCGAAAACCCAAAAACAAAATGTTTTGCAGTTAAATTTAACAGTTAAGGTTAATAATATTAAAAAAATTTTTTAATTTTAACTAAGGGATTTTAGTTTTCGGTTTTTTTTTTAGGATTTTTGGTTTTCTGAACGTTGGGTTTATTGTATTTTGTTTTTTGGGTTTTCCTTTTCTGCGCCAATAACACGGACAGAGGAATGGTTGAGAGTTGTATGTCACTAGGCCCTGGTTCTAAACGAGCTGTAGCGCCACCCAATTTTTTTTTTTTTTTTCACTTTGGGTTTTCCGAATTTTTTCTTTTTGTCAATAAAACCTAAAAAACAGCCCAATTAGGAAATAATCGCCGGAAAGCTAGATTTTGGCACTTAGCCTCCTCATGGCGTTTTTAAGAAACTGCCAAAAGTCCCCATCGATATGACCACCGCTAACAATTTCGAAAAATAAAGAGTTTGAAAAATCATTTATTCAAATTCTGAGCACTAAAAAAACTTCATTTGAAAACATTATTAAAAAAATGAATTACTGGCTTAAAAAAAAATTATAACATGATATTGTAAGTGTTGCCATTGTGTTTGTATATTCATTTTCTATTTTCAATATATTTTTTTTTAATTTGCCCCTCCCACTTAAAGGGGTGGACAAATAGAGTGGGCCAATATCTTAAAATCATGTTCATATAATGTACCTACATTTAAAAAATGTATATGCTTTTATCACAAAATACAAAATTTTTGAACTAATCCGCCCCGGTACATACATATTATATATGGAAAAGTAAAACCTTGAACTCTTCCGATTGGTATATTTCGAAAACGGTTATTTTTATGAAAAAAAGTATGGACATCTTTTTTGTAGGAAATTTTTTAAGCTACAAATTAGTCATTGACATATTTTCTGTATCTACAACTTATCATTTGGGAGTTATTCCTGATTTACCATTTTGGGGTTCAACCCCCACTTAAATTGTTAGCGGCACTCATATTGATTGGACTATTTTCAAAATTTTGGGTTTTCTTGATTTTGAACATTCTGGATTTTGCGTTTTCAGGAAAAAAGTATATCTTGGATTTTGGGTTTTCTTTATTTTGGGTTTTTGAATTTTGGAATTTCTGTTTAATGGGTTTTAATAGCTTTTGGGTTTTCTGGATTTTGTGATTTTTGGATTTTGAGTTTTTGGGATAACGTGTTCTCAAGATATTGGGATGTCTTGATTTTTGGCTTTCTGGATTCGTTTCAGGAGTTTTGGTTTTCCAGATGGTTCTCGAGAATTTGGTTTTTCTGGTTGGATTTTTTGTTTTCTTTGTTTTGGGCTTTTTGGATTTTGGGGTTGCTGTCAAATGGGTGTCGGAAATTTTGGATCTTATAGATTTTAAATTTTCTGGATTTTGGAGTTTTTTAAATTTGAGTTTTGAGAATTTTGTGCTTTCTGGATTTAGCTTTTTCAGGAAAAAAAGGTTGAATTTTGAGGTTTCTTAATTTAGGGCTTTTTGGTTTCTTGTGTTTTGTTTTTTATGGATTTTGAGATTTTTGGGTTTTGAGTTTTAGGGATAATACGTTTTCAGGATTTAGGGTTTCCCTTATTTGGGGTTTTCTTGATTTTGCGCTTTTCGAATTTTGAATTTTCGGAATAATGCATTTTCACCATTTTGGGCTTTATGGATTTTGCATTTTCGAGAAAAATATTTTCATGATTTCGGGTTTTTGATTTTTTATTTACAATTTATATGACTAGTGACTCGCATTAATATTTATAAAAAAAATCAAAAATCATTATTCTCATTATTAATATCATTTAAACTTTGAAAAATTTCCAGTACAAAGAATTTAATCTAAATCGTTGTAACCTGTAAAATAAACAAACTGGAAAATTTGATTTGGTTCTTCTCCTTCACTTTTCGTTGACTTCCCCAATGAACATAAGATTAGCACTGAAAAAAAAACAAGGAATCTAAATTTAGACCTGAGACCTATTTCACCAAACACTTTTCACTTTTCATTTTGCAACTTTGCACTTTTACTTTGCAAATATTGTTTCACCAAACGGAAATTTGCAAAGAGGAAATTATTGAATTGAAAAGTTTTCCTCTTTGCAAATTACGTTTCACCAAACAAAAATTTGCAAAGTGCAAAGTTCTTTTTGCAAAGTGAAAAGTTTTGTTTAATTGCAAAGTATTTGTTCTTTTTGTTTCACCAAACAAATAAACTTTGCAAATTATATTAAGAATTTTGAAAAGTTTTTGAGAAATATGCAAAGAGAAATTTTCATTTGCAAATAAGTGTTTCTTTGGAAAAGTTGTTAGTTGTAAGTTAAAATAATAAAAAAATGAATCGTTGTGAAGAATATTTTGAAGACGAAGTAGTAAATAATAGTGACCAAAGTGACCAAAGAGTAGTGAAGCTAAGAATTAACTTCGATATCGGAAATAATTTTTCGACAAAAGAAAGTTTTTTAGATTAACAAAAATTACCATCGAATTTGTTTTGTCTAAAATTGGAAATAAACTATAATTCAACAGTCAAAGGAATATGTGTTTAAGTCCCTTGCAACAACTTTTGCGTACACTACATTGGGTTGGGAATACAGCCTAATATCACGGTGTTGCATCTTTGCACGGAATAATTAAAGCAACTGTCTGCAGAGTAGTTCCTCGAGTGTCGAATATAATCATTGATGACTTTCTCCCAAACACCATTTGCTGGCCACAAAATTCTTCAGGCATAGCCTTGCAATTTTTTCTCAAGGAGGAAGCGAACAGAATATCCTTCATAAAAAAGAAAAAAAAATTGACAAATCTTTACTTTGCAACTTTGCAAAATACGAATTCAAATGCAAAGTTCTATTGAAAGTTGGTGAAACACTTTTACTTTACACTTTTCAAAAATAGTCTGTAAATTGAAAAGTGAAAAGTCTTTGCACTTTGCAAATTTTGTGAAACACTTTGCACTTTTACTTTGCAGGAAATTATTTTTTTGCAAAGTTGCAAAGTTGCAAAGTGAAAAGTGAAAAGTGTTTAGTGAAACAGGCCCCTGGTAGAATAGATAGAACCTAACTATAGTAAAATTTTGGAGCAGTTTTTTTTTTATAAAAGGTGAAATAAATCGAAAATTTTGGGAGTAGATTTTAAAACGAAAGAAAAACTCATGTTTTCAAAATATGAATTTTTTGCAAATAATTTATTTCAACAAAATTATATTATATAAGAAGGTTATTTTTTTTTAAATAGCTATATTTTTTAACAAAAAAAATAAAATAAACATAATTTACATTCATTTCAAAACAGAATTAGATTCAAACATTCAGAGCCTGAGTTGGTTAGAAACTTGAATAACACGTTATGTACTGTCATTTCTTTCCATGTTGTTTGGCTAAAGAATTTTTCAATTTTTCTGTCTGGAAAAAAAGGAGTAGATTTCAAAAAAGCAGACTTGTGGAGTAGATTTCTTTTCTCTCTTAAAATTGGAATAAATTTACTCCGATTGGAGTAAGGTTCTTACCCTGATTCAGACTATATATGACCTAATCGTAATGTGAAATTTCACTGTACCAACGTAATCAATATCATGTCACTTGCCCATACTATAAGGCCATAAATCAAAAGGGGTATTTTTCAGTAACACCCATAAGGGCTTTTAGTATTGTTTTTCCCTTATACATGATCTACCTACCTTACCCATGCATAAAACAAAGATTCCCAAATTTTATTTCATATTGCCTTTTTTTTAATTTATGCTTTTACAACATAAGGTCCAATACTTCTTTCAAACTTTACTTCAAAACACCAATATAAATGTCTATACTTTTTTGCTTGCAATGAATTTCTCCATATGAGAACAATTACATTTATAATTAATTTCAAATAAAGGTATAATATCCACATAGTACCTTACAAGCTTTTCATTGAATGTAACTCAATTTCCAACTTCTCCTAAAGCCTGGAAGACACAAAAACAACAGCTACGATGAAGTGTATAGTTTTATTTAAGTTACTACCTTACGAGTATATTAAATATGTATTTAAATTTATTTTCTTATAATTGTGTAACTGCAGGAAATAAAACAAACCATCTTTATCACAATATGTTGTTGAATTTAGCATTTAAAATTTTGAACAAAAAATTTCAAAACATTAACTTCAATGTTGATGTTTTTGAAAATTCCTTTCTATATTCACACAAGCTTGGTATAAATAAGGGAGCCCTTCTTGCAAATAATTAATTGCCTATGCAAAGTTTACCTTTGCCTTTTAATCGAAAATGTGTATAGTTGGCTAAAAGTCCTTACACCAATTTCCAACCAATATATTATATAGTAATTCATTTATAGTACCTATGTATGTTGTGTAAAAGATACGAGTATCTTTATATTCTACATACCTACAACAATAACACTGATGACTGTTAATTAAATTTTGCAGTGTTTTTCTTTGATCTTGGTCTAGCCTTGATTTTGTTGGTTTCTGGTCACTCGAAGGACTTTTGTCCTTACACTCTCTCTCTAAATTAACATGCACATTGACGTTCAAACAGTCCGTTTATGGAACCTTGTGTTTCTTCTGAGGTGAAAAGATACGACATAATCGAATGTGTGTTGGGCAACCCTTAGTTTGTATTCAAGTCGTCTATATCCTGCTTTTTTGTTGTTGTTGTTTTTGTTGCTGTTGAACTACTAAGAGTCTCCAGAGAATCTTAAATGTTTAAAATGTGCAATCCAAACGATGAAAGGATATATATGTATGTATCTATAACCAAAAAAGAGTCCACTTGAATGCACATTGAGCAACAACAAAAACCATCTTAACAGTCAATTCATCTCTGGCGGTGTGCTCCGACAAAGTGTCTGGGAATGGAATGAATAAAAAAATAAAATTCTACCGGAAATACAATTTTGTGTCCTTGAAGTGCATACGTTTTGGCATAAGGACTAAATTTGCTTTGAATGGAACTACAAATTGCAACAGTAAAAGAATTGATGATGATGAGCTTTATATAGGAAAATAGCAATATGGTTGAAGTAAGATTTTAGTTGCCTTACCGTTTCATAGCTTGATTGTTAAAGATGTCTGATGGAGTTTAAAAGTATTGAATTTATGATCTTTCTATAGTTTTAAAAGAATTTTCAAAATTAACGGAATGGGTTGTATGAGTCGGTATAGTTTTGTTTATTAATTATACAAATTATGGGACTAATGAAAAAGAAGCTATTTTTATTACTAAAAAGTATAAACTTCAATTAAACTAGCATAAATTTACTTGTTTTTTTAAAATATTTTTGTAGCATGGCATATTCGAGATGTATTTGCTCCAACGTACAGTGGCCCGTTTTGACTTTTTGATTGTTAAAATAATTTACTCTTAAATGAAAAAAGGTATCGTAACAGTTTTTTTTAACTTAAAGAAAATTTATAAGTTGGTGATTTTCAAAAAAATATATCAGAATTTTTTGTTGAAAAAATAATTTTTACTCAGTGCGATAGACATAATATGTAGTTTGTATTTTACTTTAATTAAGGCCTAAAGTTTAGATTTAGAGTCTAGGAAGCTTTTTTCCTACTCGTTGAACCAGTTAGAGCTTCTCACGAAGCGCGAGAGACTATTAATGTCACGATTTGCTAGATCACTAGGATCATTGTAGTAGAATTCTCCTAAGTGGAGCCTATACGTCTTAGAGATAGAGCAGACTGCAGAACATGTACAGAGAAGGTGAGGAATCGATTCTTCCTCTTCTTCGTCCATACAACTTATGCAGAAGGATCGTTATAGAATACTCCAAGCCTTGTTGCGTGCTTACCTATTAGACAATGTCCAGTAATGACACCTATGACGGAGCTAATGTGCAGTCTGCTTAGAGATAATAAGTTCCTAGAGCGCTTCAGGTCCAGCAAAGGCCAGATCTGTTTTTTGGCCTGACATGTGGCAATGCTATTCCACCTAAGATTTGTTTTCTCTATTGCATCTTGCTTTAGCATAAGTTAACAAGTAGCGATGGGTATACCAATATTTGTCCGATTTGACAGCATGGTTAGTATAGTTCCACTTTTGCCAAGTTCGTCTGCTTTACAATTGCCGGGAATGTCCCTATGACCCGCCACCCAGCAAAGGTGAATGTTGAACTGCTCTGCCATCTCCATGAGAGATGATCGGAAATAAAGGGCAGTTTTTTATTTTGTAGAGACAGAATCCAGAGATTTATGGCTGCTTGGCTATCCGAGAAATTACGGATATCTGTGGTTGATATCACGTTTTCTTTGAGCCAAGTCAGGACTTCTTTTATCGCCAAAAGTTCCGCCTGGAATACGCTACAGTGATTGGGAAGACGGAAGGAGAGACTTAGTTTCAGCCCATCTGAGTATACACCTCCACCAACCCTGTCATCAGTTTTAGAACCGTCAGTATAGAAGTGGATCGATTCATCTTCCAGGAAAGTCAGGTCCTCCCAGAGAGATCTGTAAGGAATGGTAACCTGAAAGATTTTATGGAGCTGTAGCTGTGAGGTGGTGTAATCTGTGATATTTAGGAGTGATCTTAATGAGTTCAGAGTGATCGAGTGATCGAGAATATCATTGTTGGACTATTGGGAGGAGGCTTTAAAACATGTAGCTATGCTTGCCGCCGTTTGTTTACAGAATATATCGAGAAGTGTGTGATGGAACAGAATATCTATTTATAGTTTTGCAAAAATAAATTTTCATTTCAGATACCAAAATTTTGAAAAAAAAAAATGGACTGACTTCTTCAAATTAAATCTCTCTAACACAGCTCATTTTATGCAGATGAGTTTTTGGGAATATGTGATCAAAAATATAAGATTTTTTTCCTTTTATAATTTAAAGGCAATAATTGGCGGAGTTTTTTTTGTAACTCAATTTATAGTTGAAAAAGTTTGCCCAAAATGGTGTATCAAAAAACATTGAATTCAAAAGTTTTTAAATTAAAAAAAAAAAATTAAATTTAATAATAAACAATTAATATGTTCAGTAAAACAAAAGTTTTTCAAGCACTCCCCTTAGTTTTTACACTCAAAACTACAAAACTAAATTTAAAAATTGTTTTTTTGCCAATGATTATTGCCACTAGATTTGCCACTGTACGTAGCACTGATTTTTAAAATAAAGTTTTATAATTTACACAAATTCAATTTAAGGTTATGATATTTTATAATATAATATTTGTGTTTTTGTGTTTTACATAGTTGCCACGCGAGTGGAAAGTCAGGGAAAATCAGGGAAAGTCAGGGAACGCGAATTTGGTAAGGGAAAGTCAGGGATAGTCAGGGAATTTCGAAAGTGGTCAGGGAAAATTTTTTGAGCACTGAATTTTTTTGTACAATGAAAAAAATTGAATATTTCGTTGAACTCAGGGACCTTACTCTGTATTTTGTTCCGAAAGTCAGTTGTATTCGAAAGTGATTTTTCGTCCCGCTTTTGAATTGGAACCTTGTAAAACTTTCGAAGGGCAAACAATAGTATTTAATACTTCATTCACTTATGGATTATTTTTTTCAGATTGCGAATATTTTTGATTAATTTTTGTAAATTTTTTTTTTCTTAAAAAAATGTAGGAACACATGTCATTAAATTCCGGTTTATCTTTTAGTATATAATCCTATCATCCATTTTTATTCGATCACTAAAAACTATAGCTGGTTACATGTCTTCTATTTTTTAAGAATTTTTTTTTTAAATTTTTGTTCGGATTCCTAGAGCTCTTAAATAGCTCCAAAATACTAGACTAAAACTTTTTTCCTTACGTTTTTAACTTTTTCCGGTGATTGCTCTGCTAACTGCATTAATTTACAAGAAAAGTACTCGAGCACTAAATTTTACTTACTTAATTAGCACTTGATAAGCGCATAATGATGACGTCACAAAAATTAAGTTATGTTTCTCAAAGAGTTACTATTTTAATTTTTTTTAAATTTGGTCAGGGAAAACTTTAAAATTGGTCAGGGAGGGTCAGGGTAAGTCAGGGAAATTTATTTTGAAAAATAGTGGCAACTATGGTTTTAGTGTTTTGATGTTTGAAAGTTTTAGGGAGGTTTGCTGATACTGCACATAACGATTTAAGTTGAACTTAATTTCTTAAGTATCACTTTATGACATGGAAAAAGTACCCCTTAAGAATTTAAGTTCAACTTAAATCGTTATGTGTAGTATCAGCAAACGGGCCTTAGTGTTTTAGTGTTTTCTCACAACTCATATTTCTAAAATTGTATATTGTAATGATAATTTTTGGTATGATCCGAAATATTGACAGCTGTCACATGTCTTTTGTCAAATTTTACAAAATTATCAAAATATTTCTGGGACAAATATTAATTGACAATCGTTAAGTGGTTAATTTAAAAATTATCTCCTGTTTGCAGATATCCCATATTTATTGATATCCATCTGGTTGGCTAGTTTTTCATCTTTTTTTACACCAAATTTGTATGTATTTTGATTCGATGACGTGTTTATGTTTATTGTTTATTCTTTATACACTTGGAAGTTGGTATTCATCATAATCAATATTGCCTAACAGTTAATTTCGATTAATTAGAATTCTCTCCTCAGCTCTTGATGGAATTTTTTCTTCAACTGCATTATTACGTAATTCGAAAACTATCGACCTAGTCAAAATATTGTATTTTGTTGAATGGAATTTCACACCCACTTGATTTATAAAATGAGATGAGAATGCCTTTAGCATCATAGCAGCGCATTGGCCACAAAATAACACACACAGTTCAGCAATCAACAATTTAGCCAAAACAGCAATATCATACTCGCATATACTACATGGAGAACCATGAAAATGTGAAGTCTGTTGTATATTCTCCTGTCGGATGCAACCAACACCGTCAACATAACCGATAATCAACCATTACGGTGAAGCGGTTGGTGCGGCGCGGCATGGGGCGTGTGAAAACAGAATAAATAAATTTAACTCGACCGAAAAACAAAGGCGCATTCATAATGCAAATTTTAATGAAATTGGAACATGTCGATCCAAAATTTTGGCATAGATGACTATAGTTCCGGACATTTGGCCGAAATAGCTATTGGTTTGGACTTCATATTATAATGCACGTTCAGTATATTGTGGTGTCAAATCGATTGTAGGTCTCTCTCTCGCGAAATATAGATGACACGACCGACCTACGCACGCACGAAGCCAGGGATACACGTTATTATGGCATGGTAATTAGCTATTGAGATTAATATTAGATAGGCTCTCTCGCAGGTAATGGTTCATTCGAGTTTTGCGAACAATACAACAACACCCCCTCCCCCCCTCCACCCAATCAACTATAAAGGTATCCACTGATATCATACGGTAGAGTGAGATACATATTATATACAAAAACATATATTATTATCTTAATGCATCTAACTGATGGCTAAATGGCAGATTTGCAATGCAAACTCCAGATACAATATTTAGGTCAATTGACGAAAATAATGAACAGTTAATTTGGTAGACCTGTCATCGGAGTGTGGGTCGATGCCTTAGGGAGTGACGTTGATAAATTTGTTTATGAATCATCATATTACGAATCCCTCTTAGCCTTGGTAGTCATAATATGGTGAGAAATTACTATATATTACATCCTATATCGGTTTGAAGTACCAACTTTATTTTTCAGATTTGTAGTGAAACTTTTTTGGGATCTTAGAATTGTTCCAATTTTAAATTCAAATAAATAAAAATACCAATACTGGATATTTTTCAGCTAGTATTTTTGATAATTCATGAACCGCAAATGTTCAAAAGATTTATTAAACATGTATTTTTTTTGAAAAATCTGTATAGACGAGGAAGAGCAATTCCTATCTCAAAGACGTATATAAGGTCCACCTGGGAGAATTCTACTACAATGATCCTAGTGATCAGTAATTAAAGGCACTAGTTATAGTCTTGTACGTTTCGTAAGGAGCTGTAAGCGGTTCAACGATTTGATTCTTGTGGTATCACCATGTAACGATGCGTTACACTTCCGCTCGCACCTACCAAAATGTAGTAGCCGGCCAACTGCCTGAATTGGAATTTAATCACCGACCTCCGCCGGCCGAACTACCAAAAGCTCACTACATCATAAACCAACTACCAGCACCCTACATAACATCCAACCAACATATATACCAGCCACCTATCACCCACCGATATCACAATTCATGATACACACGGTACACACAATTCAACGAAGTCGCCGACATTGACATATATATTTCGTTTGTCGTTTTAAAGTTCACACTGCGTTACAGCATGAAATATAACAAGAGGATGTGAGAAACTAATATGATTCGAAGCTTATCGACTCATAATTTTTCCGATTCTCGAATTAGAAGATTAGAGATTAAGCTTTTGGCTGTGAACAGATTGTAGCATCTGGTATAGCCTCAGTTTCCTTTTTGAATACACTCGTGTATCAATAATGTCAAACATTTTTGTTCTAAAAAGTTTCCTCTCGCCGATTTTGTTATTCCCTTGGACTAACCTTGGGCTGGAATCAGATTCCTACCGTTCCTCCCCTCTTACTTATAAGCAGCGGGCTCACTTGTTATTCCCTTGGACTAGCATTCGGCTGGAATTAGATTCCTACCGTTCCTCCCCTCTTACTTATAAGCAGCGGGCTCACTTGTTATTCCCTTGGACTAGCATTCGGCTGGAATTAGATTCCTACCGTTCCTCCCCTCTTACTTATAAGCAGCGGGCTCACTTGTTATTCCCTTGGACTAGCATTCGGCTGGAATTAGATTCCTACCGTTCCTCCCCTCTTACTTATAAGCAGCGGGCTCACTTGTTATTCCCTTGGACTAACGGTCGGCTGGAATTAGATTCCTACCGTTCCCCCCTCTTACTTATAAGCAGCGGGTTCACTTGTTATTCCCTTGGACTAGCCTTGGGCTGGAATTAGATTCCTACCGTTCCTCCCCTCTTACTTATAAGCAGAGGGCTCATTTGTTATTCCCTTGGACTAGCCTTGGGCTGGAATTAGATTCCTACCGTTCCTCCCCTCTTACTAATAAGCAGCGGGCTCATTTGTTGTTCCCTTGGACTAACCTTGGGCTGGAATTAGATTCCTACCGTTCCTCCCCTCTTACTTATAAGCAGAGGGCTCATTTGTTATTCCCTTGGACTAGCCTTGGGCTGGAATTAGATTCCTACCGTTCCTCCCCTCTTACTTATAAGCAGAGGGCTCATTTGTTATTCCCTTGGACTAGCCTTGGGCTGGAATTAGATTCCTACCGTTCCTCCCCTCTTACTAATAAGCAGCGGGCTCATTTGTTGTTCCCTTGGACTAACCTTGGGCTGGAATTAGATTCCTACCGTTCCTCCCCTCTTACTAATAAGCAGCGGGTTCACTTGTTATTCCCTTGGACTAGCCTTGGGCTGGAATTAGATTCCTACCGTTCCTCCTCTCTTACTAATAAGCAGCGGGCTCATTTGTAATTCCCTTGGACTAACTCTGGGCTGGAATCAGATTCCTACCAATTTTCCCCGGATCACTTCCTCTAAGTGAATCTCGAGGGGTGAGCTGCCCCTGTAGCTCGAATTAAATAGCTTTGATTATATGAAATAAGATGTTAGTTAAACTAAGTTTAAATGAAATTGTTAGACTGTAAGACCATTTATTTCGTTGAAATAAAAATACATAAATCTGGTAAACGATTAAAGTTTTTCTTTCCTTCATAATTCGAGTTTTACTTGCTTTCTTCGGGAATACCCTGGACACGACGAGCTTACCTCAGTTATCAAAGAAAAAAGCTTCACAACCATTCATCATCACTCTTTTCCCTTCTGAAAATACAGGGGATATAATATGGCTCTGATGGAGCATGGTCCAAGTTCGGGCCCCAGCTGGGCATACAAAGTTTTTTCAATTAAAATTGAACAATGACCAAGCACCACTAAAAAGGACTCTGATGATCGGCCTGGCAATCTTGAGATAGCTATAACTCCATCAGCCTATAAAAACTTGGTGGTAGCTCAACCAAGTGTTGATGTTTCATTCAATCCTTCAATACCCGGGATTGCTATCCGAATAGACTATTTTGGAGGTTAGAATAGGAGGTGGAAGACAGAAGTTCGGAGTTAATTAGGTATATAAGAGTTGGAAGAGTTGGTCGTATTAGGTAGACAGAACATAACTGCTTTCAGTTGAGTTTAATGAAAATGTTGCATTTTTTATCAGATTTTTTAACAACATTTTACTACATAACTGACAAATAGCAGTTGTTTCATTTTTGACGACTGCAAGACAACTCAACTGACTTACATTATAGCAAAACACAACTAAAAAGGTAGCCATTGTGATAGTTGTCTTCTGATTGACCGATATGGTTAAATTGTTGACAGACAACTAGTTGTGATCGATATTACCAAACGGATGGATTATAACTCAACTTCAATGGTAGTTGTCTTCCATACTAGATGCAAGAATTTTGTATATGCCAAAAGTCGGTTTCTAAAATTCTTCATTGCAAAATTTTGTATTATTCAAAATACCGTGTTCCGAAATTCTTAAAATCTTAAAGTTCTGGTTTTCAAAATGCAATAAATCCATAAAATAATTCAGTATTTCAAAAATTTGTCAATAATAATTATGAAGACAAAAATCCGGCCTATATTATAAAGAACCCAGATCCCGATACCCACTGATTGAATTAGGTGTATGAGGTGCTCATTTTTTATTAATTGCTAATTAAATTAAGTGAAGATAGCATAGTTATCTATTAACAATCAAAACAGACTTAAGTGTCATAGGAGGGAGTACCAACCACTATCTTGTCGAAACCCCGCATTTTTTCTTTTAATAGTCTATAAATTACGCGTAAAGATAAAGAGGATTTAATCAATCCTATATAATTTTTAAATTATCACCTATGTATGTAAGTAGATTGTATAGATTGATGATATAGTCTATAGGTACAGTCAGTTCATATGAAGATCAACTTCCAATCTTAGCACTGGACTGATTTTATTATTTCAAATTTGGTAATATTATTGTTGATTTTTTTGTCCAGTGTTTCGTTTGTAATTTTATGTAAAAATTTTCTATAAAATTTACTACTATTTTTAATAAAATACATGAATGGATTAGTAATTCTTAAGTGCAATAGTTGTTTGATAAAATTTTAAAAATATTAAGTCAATATTTTTATATTCCGATTCTGGTTCTGTGAAAAAGTGAATCGAATAACTTTTCACCCTTTCACCTAAAATCTCGTTCTGCGAAAATGTGAAACCAAACATCAAAAACATTCATAATGAATAATTTGCTTTCACGTCGGCATTTGGAAGTGAATCTGTGAAAAGAAAGGGTGAGTACGAATAACCAATACTCAATTCAACCACATCTCCTTCTCTGTCCTATTCAGTGTTGTCACTTTACCACAATTGTGGTAGAATTACCACTTTTTTGAGGATTTTTCAAATCTACCCACTTCTACCCCGGGAATTAAAAATTCGACCACTATTTCCACATAATATACAAAATAATTTGATTAGATATATTAAAGAAAAAAAAGGAGGTATCGATATTTTTGGTCCTAAAAAAAGAAGAAGAAACGTGTCTGAAGTAAAAATGGATTTTTTACTGAAAAAGTAAACTCGTATATTTTACTCCTCTTACACTAAATGTCCGTTTACTTTTAGTTTTAATTTACGGTGTAAAAAAAAAAAATAATAAAGAAAATGTAACAAACATCTATATTTAAACAAAATGTTAAGAACAAAACATTGTAGCTTTAAGTATTCCAAAATAAGTTTAAAACCAATAAAAATTATTAGTTTATTAGAAAGAGTCAATTAATATTTCTTACTTTCGTATTAAATTAATATTTTAATAAAATAAATAAATTTGTGGTATAGGTCCATAGGTCCTAAGACAAAGATTGGTATGTCGAAAAAATCAAAAAAAAATTACAAATTTTATAAAATTATTTTCTTCGAAGGATTCCAAACATTATGTAATGAGATTTTCTCTTAAAAATAAAAATCTTGCGGATAAAAAATTTAATAATTTTGAGTGACATCATAAACATTCAAAATTTTATCCTGAAAAATTGACATAATTAAGTAGACAGTACAACAGAAACATTTAATTTTTCTTTTAAATTTGACAACATTGTTCGTTTGTAACGGGTGATTTTTTAAGAGGTTTAGAACTTTTTTTAAAAAAAAAACACAAAAAATTCGAAAAAATGAATGAAATATTTATTTGAATCGATAGTTTGAACCTTGCAATTTAATGTTTAAAGATAATTTCATGCAAATGTTGACCGCGGCTGCGTCTCAGGTAGCCCATCCGCTGAGTCCAATTTTGGCATACTCTTTCACACATATCGGCCGGTATCTCACGAATGAATGCATGGATGTTGGCTTCCAGTGCGTCAATCGAAGCGGGCTTGTCCCTATAGACATTAGTCTTGACATACCCCCACAAAAAATAGTCTAATGGTGTCAAATCGCACGATCTAGGCGGCCAATTGACCGGCCCGAAACGTGAAATTAACTGTTCACCAAACTCGCCTCGCAATTGCGCCATTGTTTCGCGTGCTGTGTGGCATGTGGCACCGTCTTGTTGAAACCACATATCATGCAAGTCAAGAACTTCCATTTCGGGCAAAAAAAAGTTTGTTATCATCGCTCGGTAGCGTTCACCATTGACATTAACGGTGCGATTCGCATCATCTTTGAAGAAATATGGCCCAATAATGCCGCCGGCCCATAAACCGCACCAAACAGTGGCTTTTTCGGGATGCATTGGTAGCTGTTGCAATGCTTCTGGCTGATCTTCACTCCAAATGCGGCAGTTGTGCGTATTTACGTACCCATTCAACCAAAAATGAGCCGACCATAAAATGGAAGCAGCGCACGATGAACATTTCGAACCGAGCACGAATTTTGATAGTAAAATTCAATAATTTGCAAGCGTTGTTCATTTGTAAGACGATCCATGGTTAAATTGCAAACCAAACTGAAGCTGTTTGACAGTGACACAAGGTACTAAACACACATCAGCTGTCAAAACCAGTGTTGCCAAAACCAAACCAGCTAAAAAATCACCCGTTATGTTGGTAAGTATTAATACGAAAAAAAAACTATTGAAAATTTGATTTTCCAATCTAGTACCGAAAATCTGAATCTACCACCATTTTTTTGCTCTATCTACCACGGTTTTAAATTTGAAACAGACAACAATGATCGGTAACATAGTTCGTCAGAGAATTTTATTCACTGAACCAGAATCGCTTAATTTGCACAAAGTGAATTGAAAAAGTGAAAGCAAATGCTTGAGAGCGAATGTGAAAACTATTTATTCGAAACCAGAATCGGCCCCGTGATGAATTAAATATTCATATAACTGAATGTTCTTCAAAGATCGCCATATTTTTTTTGTTTAAGGGCGGCGTGGTGGCCGTCAGCCAGATTGACAAATATAACAAAAATATTGAAATAGTAGGTACAAATTGTACCGTACAATTCACATTAAAAAGGTAGATCTGGTCTGAGTGATAAAAAATGTAATTCTAATATTTCTCCTCTTAAGCCTAGTACCTACGCTGCTGATGCGAAACGAAAAATCCCATACAAAAATGACATAACGAAATCAGAAACGGAAAATTTCGTTTTGCAATACGCTGTTCGAAGAGCGAAATTTATAAATGTAGCAGATTATTTGAAGAAGTCTCCGCTCCTTTTTCGCACTAAATTAATTATACAGACTATTTATTGTGTGCGGAAAAATGACATTTGTGTTTCATTTGTGTTTTTTTTTTGTTTATCATTTTCTCACATCATGGGTTTCTCTGATTTTTTGTATTTATGTTTGATTTTATTTTTGGAATTAGTGAAACTCTCCAAGGATATTTTCCGTTGTGTTTTCGCAAGCGTTTCGTTGCCTGCTTGGAGATCACAGAAAAATTTTTACCTTTGGTATTATTTCGGTTGTCTTTCGAAGAACGTAGTAAGTGAGTTCATATAGATTAGCCGTATACCTACCTACACCACGTGCGTTGAAATCTCCCAACATATTCTCATGCCAAGTAAAATCGTTTGGTTCGGCACATAGCCGATCCACTCTAAGGAAAATTTTAACATTTTGGAGCTGTAACTTTAGTGCTGCGATTTAGTTTATATAATGAAGTGTCTTTAAGTTAAGCTGACTTCCGCAGAATCTGATCAGCTGTGTAGGGGTTGGGACGTTGCGCAACCACGCTGACCATTCGCTGGCTTGATGCGTTTGACCTGGCATGCGTGTTGCACCGCGTTCACTTCGAGGACGAGGAAAGCGTATCCCACGCATCATCGACAAGCAATTAGTGCACCATAAGATTATTCTCAATTTATTTTTTCAAAAGTTTTTCGGCTTGTGCTTCTAAAAAAACAAATACGAAATTTTGGCTCCGAATTCATCACGACTTGCTCGTAAAATTGAGATTTCAACACCTTACAGCAAAGATGTCATCTTTTGATGCAAGATTATTTACCTTTATTTGAGTCTAAAAATTGTTTAAAGTCTGGGGCGGTCTTGTTACTTACACTTAACATATAATCATATTAACTTTAGTCTTTTGGTAAGGCTTTTCAGATTCGAAAGATACGGAAGATCTTTCTACAGTTCCTCTTTTATTAATTCGCCATTTGACAATCGTTGAAGGTTACGATGAGAGAAGAGCCTTTGCAATTTTATTCACTTATTATTAAGAACTTACTGATTTTAGATCTGCTTATAGCCAGTACAATAGTGATTCAGCTTTAGTTCAAGATTTTAACTCACCGATTTCGGTAGATTAACTAACGTTCAACGTTGGTTCAAGTATGTAATTAGTTATTATCACACACTTGAATAATAAACCACTGTTGAAACTCAATTAATCCACCGAAATCGGTTTGTAAAAATTGCTGAACCACGGTTAAAATATTTGTACAACTGGCCCTTAGAAGGTTCAGCTTCCTTCATAATAATATGGCTTTTATAATATTCTATTTCTTAGCTTCATAAAATAAAAAAAGACATGTAAAATACATTTTTTATTTAAATTTATTTATTATCATAAAATGTTCATTTCGTGACGACATTTTTGAATAAAATAATTTTTTTTCATACACGAATTTTGTTTGGTGATATTCTTGCGCGAATGACCTTTTTATAGAAATGAGCAGATTTCTTTGGATACCGTTCCATCAAAGAACTTGTCCTATTAACTGCATATAGTCCAAATTTCGACCTTCAAATAAAATAAGCATAGGTAATTTATATTTTTTTTTTTTTTTTTTTTTTCAAACTAAAATTAAATTATTATGGCAAAAACTTACGAAAATCCAAAAGTCCATTCAAAGTTATCAAGTAAACTCCAATGAGTATAACTATATACATTGCATCCATTATTTACTGCATTTAATATAGCTTGTAAATGACTCTGAAATTATAATTTAAAAAAAAAAAATGTATGAGTATATCTATCATCGTTAATTCTTCACATAGAAAAAATCACAGATTATTTATTCTAACCTTCAAGAAAGCAACTCGGTCATCATCATCGATGTCGTCCTTACCACGCCAACCATTTTCTGTGACTCTCATTGGAGGATTATTATATTCTTTTCGAATCCAACTTTTATTGTTGCAGTAAGAAAAAAAAAGTTAGTGATATAATTTAGAACAATTCTGACTCAAAAACTTACTGCAAAACTCCTTCCAAGGCTTCTGGATTACATGATGTCAAACTCATCTTATAACTGACATTAACATCCCGTTTAAATGAAGGATTATTCCCTTCTGGTTCGGTGTTGCGTATTACAGCAGTCGACCTGTAGTAATTAAGACCAAAAAAGTCAGCCGAACCTCTGATAATATCTTTCCATTCATCATCGAATTTGGGTAGACGTGACATAAATCTTCCTTCTGCCAGACTGTTTTTTGCAATATCTTTCACCATTATCTCAGGATATCCACCGGCTTTACTGAAAATTGGATGTGCCAGGTAACCAATCTGAAAATGAAGTCATGAAGTTTTTAAGGGAATATATACTGGCGAAGTGCACTATATCTCGCTTCATCCAAAAAAAAACCTACAAAAAACTGCAATGAACGTTCAAGAAGATCCATATCTGAAGAATTCGTTACACTGTGGTAATTTGTGTCAAGTGCAATTCCCACTTGACCACCTTGTTTGTCGGCGAACTTGGCTTTATAAACACGGTATGCGGCACCATGTGCCTTAAGAAGTTTATGTATACACATATAATCTCCTATTCCGGAATCGTTTAGAAGTGGCGGAATCAAACCGTCGGCATAACCAAAAGAACACAAATTCAAAGGTTCGTTGAAAGTTATCCAGTTTTTGACCTGAAATTTTTAATTCATAATAATATTATTTTGCTTCTAAAGGCTAACCACATACTGGAGCCGCCGCACCGCTCTGGCTCAGTGCTCACAACTCCGCAGTATGGGTTCAGCCTAAGGTATAATGATTTGTAGAACTCACCCTGTCACCGAACATACTGAATAGCTCTGTTGCAAAATTTACAAATTTTTCAATTATCATTTCGCTAAGAAAGCCTCCTCTTTTCTGAATTGCCAAAGGCATATCGGTGTGGTGAATTGTAACCAAAGGTTCTATTCCATTTGCAAGAAGTTTATCAATGACATCATTGTAATAGTCAACTCCAGCTTGATTTTTGTAAGTAACTTCGCCATTTGGGAAAATTCTTGACCACGACATTGAAAAGCGATAGTGACCAACCTAAAAAAAAAAAGAAGAAAATTCAGGTTTGTATAGTTTTGAGGGATACCAATGTTTTTCTTATTGAAACTACTTTTTTATATTTATATAAACAAAAATAGACATATATATACATATATTATAATTCCTAATCCATAAATATATTTTATTCCCTATAAATCTTTAGTTAATATAAATCATACGTCATACTGTCCCTCAAGTTGCGTCGTGCTTCAGTGGCGTCGAACAGTGGCCAGTTTATGCAAATCTAGCGGCACTAATCATTTTTCTGGTGGTTCAATAATGCAAAACTCCTAAGATTATTAAACTAATAAATATTTGAAGCATAAGAAAAAAAAATCGTTTAGAAGAATAATTTAGTATAAAGAGCCAGTCAAAATAGAAAAATTTGTATAGTGACAAAAAAAAAAAACTTTTAATTTTGTATAGTTTTAAGTGTAAAAACTGATGGAAATGCCTGTAAAAACTTGTGTCCTTTTCTTTCACTTGATATATTTGTTTATTATTAAAATAAAAAATATTTTTTTTTTTATTTAAAATCTCTTGAATTCAATGTATTTTGAAACACCACTTTGGACACACTTTTTCAACTTTAAATTGAGTTACAAAAAAAAAAACGCCGCAAATTCTCGCCTTTAAATGAAGTCCTTATATATTTTTTCACATAATACCAAAAACTTAGCTGCATAAAATTGCATAAAGATGTGCTAGAAAGATTTGATTTGAAGAAGTCAGTCCATTTTTTTTTTCCAAATTTTGAATCTGACAATTTATTTTTCCAAAATTATTTACAAAAAAATTTAAATTTAAAAACAAAATTAATGGATAGATTTCTAGGTTAAAAAAATGGTATAACATGAAATTGTAAGTGTTGCCGTAGATTTTAAATTTTTTTTCTAATTCACGTCAATTTTTTTATAAAATTACTGCACCTTCTGCCTAATCGGGGGGAAATAGGCTCACCCTCCTTCTCCTTCACTACCTATCTGACATTGTAATTTATCACTTTTCCACTAATATAATATTTTTAAAATAATTATTAAAATATTTTTTAGTACACTCTTTTATGTCAAAAAATTGAAATATGTATACACTTATTAAACAAAAAATAAAAATACATAATATTTAAAAAAATGTTTTTTTATGTTTTTTTATTGGTATATTATGTTTTTCCCCACTGTTTCACTCAAAAAAGCTTCAAAACACTCTGACTCTGCTGTTACTATAAATTTAAACTTTAGACCTGTGTAAATTGAAATACAAACTATACAGTCAAAATCGGTTATAACGAACTCGATGGGACTGGATAATTTGTTCGTTATATCCGGTGTTTTGTTATAACCTATTTTCCTTTTTTTGTTCTCTATTAAAAAGTGGGCAAACTTTTTTTATTTTACAAAAAACTTTTATTTAAGTATTTACAAGGAAGTCTGTGATTTTTTTGTGTCGACATTTCTGTTTTATAAACTTTTCTTCTATTTTCTATTTTGGTAAAAAATTTTCATAACCTCGGTCAAAAGTATTCAGTCAAGGTATTGACTTTTTTTAATTTTTAATTTGGATTCTTCATGATTCTTCTTAATTTTATCTCGGTCTTTGAAAACGGCAGAGATTGTTGAAGCCGATACAGCAAACTCTGCGGCGAAAATTTTATTGAAATCACCAGCTTGGATCCTTAAAATTAATGCAGATTTTTCTTCAATCGTAAAAACTCTACGTTTTGAACTCATTTTGAAAAAAAAAACTTACACATTTTAACCTTCCTTTATATAAAAATATGTTCCTCTCAGAAACAGAATTTGAAATTCACATATAAAAAAAAACAGAGAAAGGGAAATCCCCATAATTTATCATTTTAAATGCACGAAATTTCCAATGCCTACTTATTTTTCTTTTTAATATTCGTTATAAGCGATACATTTTAAAATTCTCCATTTAAAACTGTTCGTTTTGAGCGATAATTCGTTATAGGCGATATCGTTAAAACCGGTATTTGGTTAGTATAATTTGTATATGAACCTCGGCCGGGAATTTAATATTAGTTCGCAATAACCGATATTTCGTTATAACCGATGTCGTTATAACCGATTTTTACTGTATATCTATAATCGCTTTAGGTAAAAAAATGATTATGTCAACAGAAAATTCTGAAACACCCTGTACAGAAATTTTTTGAAACTCAGCAGCTTGACAGCCTTTAAGTTAAAAAAAAAAATTGTAACGATATCTTTATTCGTTTGAGAGTTATGATTTTAGCAACCAAAAAAGTCGAAACGGACCACTGTGCGTCGGCCGTCGTTCATTTTTTCTGTGCGTGCTGGTGTTCATCGAACTAGAGCTTGAACAAATTGACAGATTTTTTTTTTCAAATTCTGTACACCAGCTTAGATGTGTCTTAGTATTTGTCCCTAAAAATGCACATCACGAAAATATAATTTTAAAAATGTTTGCACAAATATCGGATCTGACAATCTGTTTGTACTTAACTTTAGGCCATTATATAGGTAAATGAATATATTTTCAATTTTCATTCTCATCAAGTACAACATTAAAAAAAAAAAAAAACGATATTGCACATTTTTCATTTTTGCACGTTCACGCCTCTCATTAAACTGCAAATATTTATAAGTATCAAGTGATTTTTAATTTTATTTTCCATTATTATTCAACTAACAATATGATTTTAAGATTCTTTAAACTGAAAATTGTTTTATGTTTTTGTGTAAATAATTTTAAATAAATTCTCACGATTTTAAGCTTTGCGGGTAAGAGTATGTCACTTGATACCAATAATTTTAGTAAATATTCAATAAATGAAAGAATATTGAAATTTTAACGCGTAGGTACAGAATAAAAACTGTTAAACCACATTAAAGACACTAATTTTTCAAACATTAATTAATTAATTACATTAATTACATTAATTTTGTAATTTACCTTAAGATCCTTGAGTGCTTCTAAATCCTGGTCAAATCGATGATATGAGTCTGTAGCTATATCTCCATTCGATCCGTCCGTTATAAGTTCAGGATTATTGTGAATATAATCATCCCAAATTGACACACCTTTACCATCTTCATCCCAAGCGCCTTCAATTTGATAAGCTGAAGTTCCAACACCAAAACTAAAATTCCCTGGAAACCGCAATTTTCCTTTGGCACGGATATAACAACCTTCTGGTATGTCTGGTTTGGCCAAAATACTTGGAAAACTTTATTGAAAAAAAAGCAAAATTAAATTATTTACACCCGCATAAAGTTTATTTAATTTAAAATTAAAAAAAAAAATACATACACAAGTATTCCAACAAAAAGAACTAAAGACTTCATTTTTAATAAATTTCAATTGTTTATTCTTAAAACAATAAGAATAGACTATATTTGGAATTAAGAATGAGACTTCCTTTTATATAGTCAGTGGTGCTTGAAAATTAATCAGAATAATTTTGTGTGAATGGGTGAAAAAGTACAGAGTCATGAAAAAGGAAACATCAGCGTTTTCTCAAGACCATTACTGTCTATTTACTATTTTGATAATATATAGATAATATTCTATCATTTATTTGATTTAAAATGAATAAGCTTTAAATTTAAAATTAACGAAATTCAAAAGATAAATAGAAATGAAGTACCTTCCCACTTTTATTGTTTCAGAGATAATAATTATTGAATCATATTTTTTTATTTGAGTTATCGTACATAACGAGTATTTATTATGAGGCAGTTGGTCAAGGAAAATAATGATGACCTCCTTAAGCAACTTGTATACAATCTGACCTGCAGTGTCTGCATATGGAGTTCGCTAGCCTACAAGCCCAGCGTAAGGATATGAGTCAAAGAGTTGTGCATCTGTAGGGAATAGTAACAAGATTCTGGAGGAGTATAGATTGACAGAATGGTGCAAAAAAGCACAGAACCGAACTTGGTCGTGCACCATATCTTTCAACAGCAGCACAGATATTTGCACATCTCCTAAAGCGATCTGTTTTGGGCTCTTACATGCGAGAGCGACTCAAATTCCATGCGCTGAATATGATTTTAGTGTCCACAGCTGCAATACTAGCAATGCCACCATAATAGTGAAGATAAAGACAGTCCCGTGAAACTGATGAATGCACATACTGAGAAAATCTACGTATATGTCAAGTTAACACTACACTTTTTGAAATTAAAAAAACTAAGTACACAATTAATTGTAGCTTTTTTGTTGTAAATTAGTTGTGGAAAGAAAAAATTTGTAGCTCTATTATTTTTAACAAAAATGGTATGTAGTGCTAATTTGATATCAAGTTAGCATTATACACTTTTAGAAATTAAAAAAACTAAGTAAGCAATTAATTGTAACTTTTTTGTTGTAAATTATTTGCGGAAATAAAAAAATTAAAAAAAAATTTTTGATGAAGAACAAAAAAAACTGAGTATGTAGTGCTAAGTTGACATTAGTTGCGTTTTATTATCTATGGGTCTGGGTTGGGGTTATCTTTCAACACGTAATACAAAAACAAATTTGGATCTAAGTTTCTATCGGGGTTTGCTTTATGGAACCAGAAATAAGTTCTTACTCTGGCGGGAAGACGGCTCTTCAGTCGGTAGAGATAACAAACTTCAGTGCGAGGAAAAAAGACAGTATCGGCATGAAAAATAAACAAACATAAGACAAAAAGAGATGAGCATACAACAGTGTTGTCATTAGGATCCGTATCGTTTTGGGGGTAAACCATATGGGTTATTTGCGATAGTAAAATGCGGCTATTGTGAGTTCAGGCATTAAAAAGGGATATTCAAAAAACTAAGTATACGCAATTGTTTTTAACTTTTTTATTGTAAATTAGTTGTGGAGAGAAAAAAATTCTAAAATTTTGTTTCACAAAATATAAAAAAAAACAAGCTTGATGGATAATGCTAACTTTACATTGTGAGTTCAGGCATTCAAAATGGATAGTAGGTATACTTAGTACATATTTTAAACTTCAAAAACTGTAGTGCTAACTTGACATACGTCGATTGCCTTGAAAGGGAATCATATATGTATAAGCATTCATAAGAATCTTCCATTGAATGTCCGGCAAAGACGTCCCCCATAGAAGACAATCGTTGTAACGCGATAATAAATTGATCATAGACAGCGTTATCACTTCCGGAAAAAGGTAGATTCAGAAAAATCGAGGTAGATTTTTAAATTGACTCTTTTTTTTGTATAAATCTATATTTAAAAAAAATTTAATTAAATTAAAAAATAGCAAAGTAAAATCCTTAACTCTTCTGATTGGTTTATTTCGAAAATGGTTATTTTTATGAAAAAAAATATGTGGATCTTTTTTGTAGAAAATTTTGTAAGCTTCAAATTGACTCTGACATTTTGTTTGTACAACTTACCATTTGGAAATTATTCCTGAAAAAACATTTTGGGGGCCTTCAACCCCCCGTAAAATTGTTAGTGGCGCTCATATCGATGGGAACTTTTCACAGTTTCGTAAGAACGCCATGAAGAGGCTATATACATATACTAATATCCAGCTTTTCGGCGATTATTTCAGAGAAGTTTGTTAGTGGTTTCGTATTTGGTAAAGTTCATTTCAGAGAACTTCAACTATGCTGCGGAAAGGAGAAAAAAGAAGTAGAATTGGCTTCTTTTTTTTGTAAAATTGAAGTAGGTTGAAACAGAGATTTTTGAAATGAAGTAGATTTCAATATTTTGGTGATGGTGCAAAGTAGGAAGTAGATTTTAAAATTTTTTGAAAAAAGGAAATAGATCTACTTCAATTTAAGTGAAGTGGTACCACTGATCATAGCATAGCGAGTATCGACTATCGAGCAAAAAGTGAGGTTTTTCAAAATAGTGTAAGGTACACAGCAACAAATGCATTCACACAGGGAGGGAGTGCACTTAAAGAGCTAAATGCTGGGGCGCCAAAAAGAATTGGTATCACTTGTTTTTGAGCAGTAGCGTGCGTGGCAGGGGCAAGGAGGGTACAGGCCCCAGGTGGCACATTGCTTGGGGGCGGAAATTTTTCAAAATATGAGGGCGGCAAATTTTAAATATATCTGAGAGGCAATTTGCTAGGGGCGGCAATTTTTCAAAATATTAATCAATACAGACCTAAGTGAAAAAGATTTTTGTGTGCTCTGGTTTTTATATTTTTTTTTTATTTGGATCTATATTATAGGGGCGGAAAATTTGCAAAAATCCGGGAGGCACAGTTTGCTAGGGGGCGGCAATTTTTTCAAAATTTTTATCAAAACAGGAGCTAGTGTTAAAAGATTTTTGTATTTTTTGTCATTTAATTTTGTTTTTATATTTTTTTTTTGACAGTTCTTAAACTCCTTGCATTTCAGAAATTTGTGTAGCCAGAAATTTGGAAGTTTTTCAATGAAGGGAAAATTTCTTACTCTCTCATTATGCTCTCTTCTTGCAAGTTTATTGAGTTAACAAAAGGCATTTTTCGTTTTTAGTTCAGAGCAGAGCCTGAACAGTCAAAAAAAAAATTGTTTTTTTTCTTTTTTAGTTCAGAGCGCGCTCTGGAGCCCAGAATAAAATAGCAGAGTAAACGGAGTAAAATTCTGAACACAAGCAAATAATAAAAATGGCAAAAGAAGCTGGTTGCTCTAGTAGAGAAGTTAAAATAATAATAATTATAATAAAATAATTCCTATTCATGATAGTTCAGTGCGCAAGTTGTTTCATAATTAAATCATTGCGTTAAATTAAGTAATTACATTTATGCATATTATGTATCTACAAAATTGAGTGCTATACTAAACTTAACCGCCTATTACCGCTGGCGAGTCGAACGAATAAACGTGTGAGTGTAAGAAATCAATATTAAAATTGTCGAATTGAGAACCTTTGATTCACTCTATTGTGGACTGTGGTTATCGAAAGTTCATTGATTTGAACGTCATTCGTTAGTTCGCTAATGCAAACATCTCACTTCGAACGTTCGATTCGCCAACCGTAATAGGGGGGTTAAATGTAATCTAAAATGTATGTTATATAATAATTACTCAATAAGATATGATTAACTCAAGCTATGATAACTTCAAGTGAAGAATCCCCCCATCAAAATGTATGTGAATTGTGAATGTTTCGATATCTTGATGAATTAGTGTTTTTGTCGCGGCAAAGATAATTATAATTTTTTTTCGATGAAATTAGTTTATCAATCAGATAAGATCTCGATTTGTGTGCCAGCAAACAAGTGCTAAGAATTGGATGGTATTTTTTAATAAATTTTTTTGATAATTACTATTTTCGTAGGATTTTCTGAGAAGAGTGACAAAACACAATCGGAAAATCTTATCGAAAACGAAATCATTTTGTTAGTTTCTGCTTTAAGTCCAGTCAATAAAGCATTTGACTTGGAAAAAAAGTCGGAAAGCTGGATTAAAGAAATTGTCAAAAGTAATCATTGATATGACCGCCGCAGTGGGCCCAAATGGAGTTAAGCGTCTCAAAAACCTGTAACTTTTTTGTCTCTTGAAATAGTTAGGTCAAATTTGGAACACATTAAAATATAATGAATCATTAAATACACTTATTTTTAAAATCTATTTTGATTTTAAAATGTATAGTTTATTCAAAGTTAAAAAATTATAATTTTGGCTACCAAAAATATGGATTTTCATTATAAATTTTCAATTATCTCAAAAACTAGAAGACATTTAAGCATCTGGCTTTTAGTGCTTGACTGAAAATTGATCAGAGCATTGAATATTAATAACCAAAATTCTATTAAACAACGTAAAATTTTGTAAAAATAGTTTGAAATTTTTTTTTTTAATTTTTTTTTTTTTCAAAATTTTGGTTTTGAAAATGTATTTTTCCAAAAATATTTACTGAAATAATTTAATTTAAAAATAGAATTATGACCTTACCTACATCCCCTACCTTTTATGGCATCTTATGAAAAACACCCTTAATACATACATACATACATACATACATATACCTGATTTAGCTTTTTAAAATTTATTTTTATGCGATTTTTCATCCTAATTGCCTTTATTCGTGGTTATATACCTGTTAAATTGGTAATTGTTATGTCGATGGTTTTTGAGTTCTAATAAATCTTTTCCTTTGTTTAATTACTCAAATCAGATTTTAAACACAATTTCACCTATATTTAAATTTTTTTTTAACTATTTGTTTTTTTCTTCTAATTTTCATGCATTGAGGCATTGTCGGCGGTATAGTTTTTTGTTGAAGGGGACTTAAAAAAAATAATATTTAAAATAAGGAAATACTGGGAGATATTCCATATTCGATTGCGAGTGTAAAAACAGAGTTAAAAAAAAAAGAAAAATTAAATGAAGCTTATGGGAGATTTTTTCCTCGTACTTTATGGAACATATATTGCCATTGCTCAAAAAGGGCACAATTGGAGCAAATTTTTTATTCTGTGCCTTGTTACTTATGTACTTAGGAATAAAATGCACTATGAAAGAAAACAGCGCAAGACAGCGCAACTATTTAAAACCTTAATCAAAGATAAAAACAAAGAAAAAAAAAACATGTTCATAAAAATCATTAAATTTAAATTAAAGAAATTATTTTATTTTTTTTTTATTTTCATTTATTTGAAAAGCTAAAATCATAAGCTTTCTAACAATTTGTAACACTTGTGTGATTACTATAAAACACTTGAAAAAAAGCTCTATTAAAAACGTTCTTAATTTTGCCATTCTTTTAGGATTGTGTATGGCGACCACTTTTGGTAGCCATATCATTAAATAATGCAACTTAATTCATTAAATTTTGATTGGAATATAAAATTTGACCTTTCCCTAATTAATTTGCATACAAATTTCAGCTCCCACAATAATTTCGAAAAATAATTTTTGAGACGCCGCGCCGCCGCCGCGCAGTCGCCCGTTTAGACTTTTTTATTTGCTAAAATCATAACTCTTAACAAATTATAAAGATATCGTAACAATTTTTTTTAACTTATAAAGGGAATTTTGAAGGCTATCAAGCTGGTGAATTTCATAATAATATGTTTACAAGGTGTTTCATAATTTTCTGTTGAAAATATAATTTTTACTTAAAGCGATAGACATAGTTTGTATTTTATTTTACCAAGGTGTAAAGATTCGATTTAGAGTAATAGCAGAATGTTTTTAAACTTATTTGAGAGAAACAGTAGGGACAAAACAAAATAAACCAATGAAATCTAGACAGTGGGAAAAAAGAAAAATAAAGCATTTTTTAAAATATTGTTTTTGTTTAAAAAATATACTTAAAAAATATTTTATTGGTAGACTAAAAGTCAAGTAGAGGGAAAAAAATCAAAAGTGATATAGATTACAAGTCAAATAGTGGAACAAATTAAACAAACCAAAAATATACAAGGTGATTTGGATAATATGCAAAAAAAAAGGCTAGAGCGTTTAGGTTATGTTGATAAAAGAAAAAAATCGTATTGGAGAGGTCTATTTGCCGTCGTGTAGGCAAGATGGGCAATTTTTGCAAAAAAATGACTTAAATTAGAAAAAAAAAAATTAAAAATCAATCGGCAACACGTACAATATCATGTTATAACTTTTTAAAAACCTAGAATTGCATCTATTCTGTTTTGTTTTTAAAATAATTTTTTTTTTGTGAATAGTTTTGGAAAAATAAATTTTCAGACTAAAAATTTTGAAAAAAATTGGACTGACTTTTTCAAATCAAGACTCTCTAGCATAAAAAACACAAGTTTTTTTTAACACACTCCCCTCAGTTTTTACAGTAAAAACTCAAAACTATAAAAAATAAATTAAAAAATTATTTTTTTGCCACAATAAAATAATAATTTAGCCATGCAAGCTAAATTATTCATCCAAATTTCTAATGGTCCAAACATTTGTTCATTCAGTAATCTTAAAATTTTTGATTTTTGCATTACAAACCCACCAGAAAAATGATTATTGCCACTATATAGATTTACATAAACGCGGCCACTGTGCTCCGCTTACAATTGTATAGGAGGGCGTTGAAGGCTTTATACCAAAATCCAACTTTACGGCGATTATTTTCTAATTGAGCAGTTTTTCTGGCTCTATTGACTGGGTTATTAGAAATTTAAGAAGAAAAAAATATAATTTTATATGTAAAAGAATTAGGTAGGTAACACAAATTAAGCTATAATATTCAATTTTATTATTTCGATCAAACATTGAATGTTGTCTCAAGTATTAAAATTCAGCTGGTATGGTTCTTCCTAACCTTATAACCTTCCTATCAGCATTGCCGAACAAAATACAATTTCCGTGCCACATTTTCTAACAAAAAACGTGCCATTTTCGTGGCATATGAAAACAAAACTCGAATTCTTATTATTTACATATGTATTAAAAAAAAAAAATTCAATTGTGGGGTGAAATACATCAAAAACTTGAAAAAAATAATTTCCTCTTATTATATCGAAAGATAAGTGTTTCTACCATTTTTTACCCCATTTGGAGCAATTTTCCTAAACTCTTGCTTTTCTTTAAGTAAAAAAATGGAAATAAGAAAAACGTGCCATATTCAGTTTTTCCGTGCCACGGTGAAATTTTCGTGTCAAAAAAGCAAGATCGCGCCACTTCAGCAACGCTGCTTTCTCAAGTTCATTGCTGATTTTTTTTTTCAGTACGCTCTCTCATTGGGCTGTTCATATCTACAGAATAGGATTGTGCGTTTTAGTTCACTTGAAAGAGTTAAGTTCAAAAGTATTTACTGAACTAGTTCGATCTTCTAGTTCATTAATCATTTAGTTCACTTGTTCAATACAATCTAAATCTTACAAAATAGAATTTTGGATTTTTGCAAAGGCAATATAAAATATATTTTCCTTGGTTGCTTTCTTTAGGGCAATCCATTTGCAACGAAATATTCTCGATGCTTCAAAATATAATTTGTCCCCTATCTGTTAGAATTTAAAAAAAAATTTCAATGGCAGGAAATATCTTCAACAATGCAAGATCTTGTGCCAGTAAAAGGAGTCTGATGAAATAGCTATAACTCCAGCTTATAAAACTTGGTGGTAGCTCATCCAAGTGTTGTTGTTTCATTCAAACCTTCAATATTAATATAAACGATGGTGCGCAATCTTGGCAGCATAACTGCAAGTGTATGTTATCACACGAAAACTCCTTCTAAAAATTAATTAACTTAAAAAATTTCATATGAAATTAGCTGGTCAAGCAGGCTCCGCACGGGATTTTTCCATTAATTTTGGCATTTAAAAAGTCTTCTAAATTCATAGGGACTTCAAACAACACTTTACATTGAATATTTTGGCACACTTAAACATTCTGTTTGGAATGATATTTAATTCAGTAGTGTTTGCCTTTTTTTAGAATTAATATTTTCTCCTTCACATATACAAAAAAGAATCTTCAGATATCGCCAAAATTTCACCCCTGAAAGTATGCAATTTCAGGTTTTCATGATTTTCCCACTTTTACGCCTGAAATTTGCGGGTGCAGATCTAGGGATTGACTGTTAACTTAGAGGTGGGTTCAATACCCACTCTAAGTAGCATTCTTTTCTATATTCTTCCAGTTTCAACTGGACGCCACCACCCATGTGAATATTTATTATTAATATATAAATTATAAAAACCCTTATAGAAGCAAATTTTCATTTCTTCCCCTCATATCCTGATATATTTTATAGGCTATATAGGTCTATATCGACTACCGACTCAAAAGCTTGAACAAAAATTCTTCGTTAGATATAAATATCTCGAGTACTATAATTTCCTAATTATAGTTAATGTTTTTATCCCATGTATTTCATTGCTTAAGTATATTATTAAGAATAACTTGATCAGAAACGAGACAACCCGCTGTTTTTTTATACATAAATTCACCAACATACTCAAATATGCCTTATAGAAGGTATCTACGCTTGACGTTTCAGAAATTCCAAAAGTAATTAACAATAAAACACAATAAGCTAGTTATAATAGATAAGATACATATAAGTACCACTTTCTATAACAGCGGGTAGTTTCTGTGTCCTGTCCTGCTGATGCTGTCCCAGTGCCAGTCCACAGTATATCAATAAATAATTTCTATATAGAGAATCGTTTCATTTGGACAATTATTGCTAAAAAAGTAATTGATGAAAATATTTCCAATATCAGAAACACGGAACATGAGCGCAACAAATTTCATTGGCCTAATTGAATCAGGGACTAAAGACAAATCTCCAAATGCTCTTCCATCTTTTATACAACCAGCAATTTGACACAAAACGACAACGACAGTGACAACGTCAACGCGACGATGACGTACGGTTTTGGATACAGGGCGGCACGGCGGCGGAAAGGAATGTACGAACTTCCGCAAACATTTGATTAGAAGGGAGAATGTGCGCCAGCCGACAAAAAGGATCCCCAACTATAACTGATGCCCCTGCTCTCTAATGCTGCTTATATGCAATGCAAAACAGCAAAACCCCCTGGCAACGATGCGAGGGCGAGGACAAGGACAACGACACTGACTATAGAACACGGATTGTGAGCTCGAAAAGTTTTTCATATAGCCGATGCATTGCTGTTGCTGCTTCACCAGTGGTTGGTTGACTTGAATAAGCCTAATTTATTCATAGCAGAACCACATACACACAATCAAAAATATGCATTCAAAAACAGGTGAGCTCTCAACGAAACGAAACAGCCCGCACCTCTCCTCTTCATCTTTCCAACCCACCACTTCGACCATTCGTCTGTTGGTTGGTTGGTTTGACCAACCGTAACGTATGAAGTGAAAATCAAGCTTATATTGTTTAGGGCCGACCTTACCGCACTCCGAACTCCGATTTACCTACTTGCCGGCCGATAGTCTGACAAAACCATAAAAGACCACCGACCATACGGATCCGGTATGAAGAATCAAAAATTGGTCAATGTATGCGGGAGCAGTTGTGGGGATCGAGATTCGGGATAGGGGATTTGGGAACTCTATATACAACACACACATACCTACTCCCAGTTCCAACCAACTAACGTTATGATGCGATGGCGCGGAGGAGGATTGTAGGATTTTCTCTATATCTCTATCTATCCCTATAACCGGAAGACTAAATTTGAATATTTTGATGAGATTTTAATCCAAAAATGTGTGTTGGTCAGTGGGTGGCAACAGCAGCATCATCACCAGCAGTGGTGGCTAAATGGAGAAGCATCATCAGTTCGGGTGGGTTTTGCCTGTGATTTGAATATTTCATTATCGGACAGATTTTGACAGTGAGTGCAATTTTGTAGTAGACTCTCTTACTCCATGTGGTTGAGGTGTAAATTTTCTATAGTTAGTTAAAGCCCTATACCTATACTCATATATAGCCTCGAACTATAACTCACTAACTCACTTATTCACTATATAACTCACTGACTTCTTCTTCGATAATTTAAATAAGGTATTTCCAGGGCTAGGTTTTTGTTTATGGTGTAAACAATGTATGCATTTAAAATTTTGCCACGTATGCATTGTACGAGTATGTTTACATATTTGGACTTACCTGAATGCTGAAGCTATATAGAGAACACCGATGAATGGAAAATAATGCTGGTTTAGACAAACAACAGGACTTGGAGTTATTTTCAAACATTATTATAGAACTCAGGTATAGAGATTTTTGCAACTGCAAAACAAGCATACTGCATATATGTAGGACGTAGGTGTACCTAGTCGGTAGTGTGTTGTGTATGCTTATGCATAAATGTTAATTTGGTTCTATTCAGTTTGAATTTGTAAGGCTCTTATACAATTTATAAAAGACGCTTCAAGTCAATGTAAATTTTGTAAAATTTGAAAAATAATGTAGCACAGATTTTGTGGATTTTGTAAGTATTTGTCAATGTGAAACTCTTTGTCGGACTTTGACCAAGTAGAGCTAGTTTGCAGGGCTTTATATTAAATAAGAAATGACAAAACTTTAAAACTCAAAAGGAAAACACATAGAATACATGTATGTATGATTGACTTTTAACAGCCGTTGCACCCTTTAAACAATTATAATCTTTCACATGCCTACTTATTTGAAGCATCAATTTTACAATCATTAGAGTGGTAGCCCGTGGCTTAATGGTTTGTGCGTCTGTCATGCCAAAGGTCTTGGGTTCGTTTCCTGGTTTAATATGTCACAGAAATGTTTTTCACGGATAATGCCTCTAGCGAGGAATTGACGAATCTACCAAGAGTATCTCTTGTCATGAAAAAGTGTCTCTCATCTAAGCTGTTTGGATTTGGCAGAAAATTATAGGTCCCCTCTATTCTTGTCAATAACACGCACATCAGAAATGGTTGAAAATTGTAAGTTACTATAGGCCCTGGTTCTACATGAATTGTTGTTGTTGAGTTTTTTTTTTTTAAGATTTCTTTCTCCATTAACAATTTATCAAAATTGCGAGTATCCAAGGAATTTTTTATTTTTTAATTCTTTGAATTGTTGCCCAAAATTTTTAAATAAATTTAAAGAGTTGAGGGCAAACTCTATGGGTTATAAATTCTTGTATGTATTAATTTTAACAATAAATTATTATACTTTCAATTGATAAAAGTTTTTATTATAATTTTTTATCTTTGAAAATATCAAAAATAAAAATAACAATCAATTAAGAATAATTGATCAATTTTTAATGAATTGATTTTTAAAATAGAAAATGTCGATTATTTATAAGTTTATTTGACAATTGTATAACTCTGTAATTGATTTAAAAATTTCTTTTTGATGTTTAAAAAGTAATAAAGGTTAAATTTCGAGAATCATTCAAGGTCTATACCTGTTTATATTTTTCCAAATTTTGCTAGTATAGGGTGAATGGGAATAAAAACAAAAAATAGAATCCGTAGGTTCAAAAATTCTTTTTGTTTTTGAATAGATAAATTAAGAAGTTGAATTTCGAAAATCACTTAACATTTAGCTATTGGGGTAAGATGGGTTAAAAAAAAGTTGTTTAAATGTTTTGACCCCAAACTCAAAACTAATACTGTGCTAACTTCTTAATGAGCTCGTTTTGAAACAATTTTCACCATCTGATAGCTCTCTTTGATAACTCAAATTTTGGTATATCAAACTATGTATTTTGATAAAAGTGACTATAACACCGTTTTGTTTTGATTGTTTACGACACAATTTTTTAAGCACTGCATGCCGAAATGCATTTTATTAGACTTTTTGGTCATCGGTGAATAGTAATTGTCGTTAGTGGTTAAGTGATTCTGTGCGATAATGTAGAAATAAGAAAGTACAAGATTCATATTTATTTTTGTTGTTCCTCTACGTGTCGACTTTAACTGTCTACATTTAAACGTAGACAATTATGTCGACAATGTCAACAATGTCAACAAATATGTATACAATGAAACAATTGCTGTCAAAATTGCAAATCAATAAAATTCATTCTAGAACAACGCGTGGAGTGGTCGCAGAAAGAGCTTTAAAACAACGTATTATTTAAAAATAAAAACTGAAATGTCGGGAAGGCATGAATTTAAAAACAACATATTATCTACATACAACATACTTAACAAATAAAAGTTTCTTTTTTATGATAAATAGATGTTTGTCTTTTAATATTTTACAGGCTTAGGAAAATAAAATAAAAAAAATGATTTGTCTACATTGTCTTCATTGTCGACGTTGCTATTTAGACAATTACCAATTGTCTACGTTGAATTGTCTACACGTAGACAATCGTGTAGTCTACATTTATAGTCTACATGGCACAACACTGGTTAACAGCATTTTTGACTTTCTTTTCCCAATAGAAGGGTATTAAAGTTATGAAACTTGAAAAGCATGTGCAGATCATTTAAAAGTTGGTTTTATTTAGTTTTTATTAAAAAAAAAAACTGAATTCTACCTGGAGTTACGTGTTTTGTTTTTTTGCGAATAAAAGAGTTTATTGTATGTTATTTATAATATTATGAAATGCTAAAGTTTTTTTTACCCATTTCAAATTGTTTTACGGTTTGATAAATAAAAAGATATTCATTTTATGTCAAATTCACATTGGAAAGCCTTTTAGCTTCTCTTTACGAAATAATGAACAATCTCGATATAGTGAACAGGCCTGGTTTACTTCACTATATTGAGCGTTTACTGTAATTTTAAACTGAAACCGAATTCAATCAATGGCGAGAAGAAAGAAACAAGGATAATATTAAATAAATAAAATATAGCTTGAACCAAATCACTTGGCCATTTTACTGCGCAGCTCTCTTTTAATTTCTCTGCAGATACACACAAAAATTGCTGTTCTTTAACGGCCACTGTTGTTCTATAACAGCCGCTGCTACGAGATACACACAGAATTCACCAAATAACTTGAAAAAGATCGTGTTATTTTTTGCATACGAAACCAAACTTTGAGTAGAGACAGACAAACGCAGAGAATCATTAAATGAAATCTCAGAGAGCTGTATAACTGACCTCAATCAATCTACCACAGCACAGTGATTGAAGATAAGATACACACAAAATTCACTAAATAAGTCGAAGAAAAGCGTGTTTTTATTTTGTATAAGAAAGCGGGCGTTGAACAGAGTCGACCCAAACTCAGAAAATCATAAGTAAAGAAAGAGAAAGGAAACAAATTTGTTCTATCAGCGAGAAATTTTATAACCCAACATATTTCGGGTTGCCTTGCCTTGCCTTGGCTTTGGCTAATGTACAGAGAGTGTGGACTGTGGAGTGTAGACAGTATACGAATACTAATAATATTGACGTGTGTGTTTCCGTGTGTGCTTGAAAATAGTTCAATTGAGTTGCTAGATTGTGCAACTTGTGTAGGATTTAATGAATAGATACATATTAAGTATTGCCCATGGGTTCTATGTTGCTCTTTATTTAATAAACCTTGTTGTGTGGCAAGGTTGTTTGTTATTTAGTAAACATCGTTGTTTAGTAGAAAATTTAATAGGTAACCCGGTAGGAATCGGGTTATATGGACGCCACGCCACTGATACCTAATAATAAATTATAAAATTGATTGTGATAAAGCATATGTACGATGACCGCATCCATTCATTATAATAATGAACAGTTCTGTATTTGAAGACGATGTTCATTAAAAATTATTTGTTAAACAAAAACACATAAATGTTCTGTATTTCAAAGGTTGTTTATTATTTATTCTGTATTTCGTACAAATTCTTAAAAGTAATGACATAAATATTAAAGCAAAATTCAATGACAAAAAAAAATAATAATGCTAAAGTGCCCTAACCGATTAAAAGAACGAACAATTTTATTTTGTCAAATGCTCCTAGAGAAAGAGTTTTTTTCTATTCTAAATAATATTTGGACAAATTAAAACACCCAAATGAAGGTCGAAACTGTAAAATATTTTTTGATGACTAAATACAATTACGAATTCAGTTGTTTAGTTCAAAGAATAATTTATAAAAATCCAGAACTTAGTGAAGGAAATTTAACCTTCAGAAAAATATCAAAATCCGTGCAAATGATCTATGTTAAATATATATATTATATGTATTTGTATTATATTAAGTTGTTATATTTTTTTTTGTAAGACTTTTTTATCTAAGAGTTATTTTGTTTTTTAAGTTGAAGTTTGATGCAAACAAAGACTGAATTTTTGTACCTTCTCTTTTTAAGTTAAGCAATTTTTTTTAATTAAATGGAATAATTTTAAATTGAATTGATTTTTGTTTCTTTCTTCACTTGTTCATTATTTTCAATTCTAAAATATGGTCACCGTAAGCATATGACACTTTTATTATGAACAAAAAATTCTTAAAAGATGCTAGAAGTACAAAACAAAAGATTTTATAAAAATAAATAAATTATTAGGAAACATATTTTAGCCCTTTTTTTACGCTTTTTATAAAACTTTTTATAAAATACTATATTTTTTTAAGTGTACTATATTTTTTTAAAGTTAATTCTAAAAATTACTATACCTAATCAATGGGACAAATGCTGAGAACCCTAGAATCTATTTACGTAGTATACAAAAATTCTCAAAAAATTCATCGGCAGTAGGTACCCTGGTTTTATATTTCACATTTGGTAGTATTGAACACCTGTAAGAATAATTCGAAATATAAAATTTCCATTCACATAGTAGAATTCTACTTCAGCTTTTATCGGCTGTAATCCCACTGACAATGTTGTAAATCGAACTATACAACGGATAGCTTTTCCAATAAAACACGCCTATTGCGTCTGTTGCTACAAAATTTCAAAATATTTTTCTTTTAATTAATTTAATGTAACGTAGTTAGTTTGATGAGTGAATGATCATTAACACTCTGGGTTCTGGGCCAACTTCGCCTAAATAAGAGAGATATTTTGAGAATAAAATTCGAAAAATAAAAAGTTTAAAAATCATTTATTCAAAAAGAAAGCACTAAAATAACTTAATTGAAAAACATACTAACATACTGAATGAATTATTGGTTTTAGAAAAGCTATAACATGATATTTAAAGTGTTGCCGTTGTGTTTTTATGTTAATTTTTCATATTCAATATTTTTTGTTTAATGTGCCCCTCCCACCTAAAGAGGTGGACAAATAGAGTGGGCCAAAATCTTAACATCATGTCCATATAGTGTACCAACAACAACAACAAAATTGATGCTTTTATCACAAAATGCACAATTTTTGAACTAATCCGTCCCAGTATATAGAAAAGTAAAACCCTTAACTCTTCCGATGATAGGGCTTGGCAACCCTTGAAATAGCTATATCATCCAGCCAAATAATTAATTAAAACGAATTATAAATTAATTCGTATACCATTGGTGGTAGCACCTTTAAGTTGTTGTTGTTGTTCAGAAATTCAATGAAATCTTCCGATTGGTTTATTTCGAAAATAAAGTAAAAAATAAAGAAGGAAAAATGAAGCTAAAAATAAGTTCGTGGCCTTTTTGTCTGTACAACTTACCATTTAAGAGTTAATTCTGGAAAACCATTTGAGGTGGCCTTCAACCCCCCGTTTTGACAGTTTCTTAAAAACGCTATGAGAAGGCTATATACCAACATCCAGCTTTCCTTCGATTTTTTCTGAGTCAAATCCTTTATTGACTAGACTAAAAGATCCTATGATTTGATGTACCCTTTAACGTCCTTCGCACTCGAAATTATTCAACATTACCTACTCTTGTTTTTATCTTCATTAAAAACTATTAAATATTAATAATAAAAAATAATAAATAATAATAATATTATAACAATTCTTAATAAATAAATATTTACTTAATTTTTTAATAACGTTACTTATCACTTAAATGGTTTAGACAACACAGACTGCGTCTGGTACATAATTACAAATTACAGCAATCGTAAGTTGAGACATCTTAACAACCTAACCCAGACAATTTTCATTTTAAGTGATTATAAAAATAATAAAATTTAGCTAAGCAAACATTTGAAAATAGAAAAAAATTAAATTACTAACCACTTTGAGAAAGACAAAAATATAAATATGACTGGAATAATGCTTCATTCTTTTGGCAGTGATTTGCTGATGCGGCGCTGCTACTAGCTCCTTCTCGTTGGTCATAACTACATATACCTTATAAACAAAAAAAATGAATTGTTTACCTTTACCTATCTACAACATAAAATATAATGCATATACAACGAATATCGTATACATACATATTTCCATAAAAAACGGTAAGTGTGCTCGGTGGAATATTAATAATGATTTCCTTCGCAGAATGGGTTAGACCATTTCCTCATTTTCTTCCAGTTATATGGTTGAACATTATACCATGAAATAGGAACATAAGAGGCGATATTTCTCAACAATACTTCCGAGTTCCAACTGCTACTACTACTGTTCCGCGCCGACGACCAACGGACGACAACGATGACTATGATCTACGACGTTCATAGAACACATTTTTACTTCTATATCGTGCCGCCGCCGCTGCTGCTGGCGTTCGACGACGACGTTCGACGTCTTTGGATTTCAATTTTTAGTTTTGTTGTTTAGCTTTTTATATTCATAGGTTTGTCCTGGCAAGTTGAATGCAATTTCTTGCATCAATTGTTTTTGATTTGAAATTTATGATGTAATTTTTTGTTTTTTTTTTTTTTTTTTTAATTCTCATTTTTTTCTTTTATGTCTCAGATTCAGTTTGGTGCAATATGCTTATTAAACTTAAAAGTTATGTTTTATTTTTTTTTCATTCAGGAGGTATAAGTAAGGTATTTCATATTGCTAACGATTATAAGCTATTTCAGAAGTTAAGTTAAGTCGGACTTTGGTTTAAGATATTACTGAGTGGTTTCCTTTAGAATATTGAATTTTTTTTTTAAAGTTGGATTAAGCTACCTTTCTAAAACAAAGTTTTCAATGCAATTTTAGAATAATTTGCTTATTGGTTTATTAGTTGTAAACAAATTTGTGAGGCATGAACTTCGACTTTTGGGATTCAATGCTATAATAATATCTGTGGCAGTAAGACAGAGTAGCTTATGTATTTTAACCTTAACCTTATTTAATGTAATTTTTTTTAGGAATTATAAGATAGCTTTTGCCTCGGGAAGATTCGCAGCATGCGTTTCGTTTGAGATAATTTTTAACCACTTTTTCGCACATTTTGGGCAGTATCTTGGCCATAACTTGAGTAATGTTGGTCTTAATGCGTCTAGAGTTCGAGGATTTTTCACGTAAATACGTCCTTTTGCGTAGCTTTACAGAAAAAAAAAATCGAACGGTGTGAAATCGTATGATCCTTGGTGGCCAATTGACGTAGCCAAAACGTGAAATTACGCGACCAGGAGACTTCCCACGCAATAAAGTCATAATTGGTCGTGTTGTGTGGCTTTTGGCCCCGTCTTGCTGAAACAACATATCGTCCAAGTCATGATCTTCAATCGCCGGCCAAAAAAAATAGGTTATCATTCGAAGACATCGCTCCGAATTGACTGAAACCGTCGACTGTGATCATCAGCAACACTTGCACTTGCAGCAGCAATTTTCAAATTCTCTCTTCAAATTTCTTCACAATTTTACCAATTACTTGCGTAGTCGGTCGATTATGATGACCATAATCATCGCGTAAAGCACGAAAAGTGGCTGTGTTTGAATCACGACTTTTGTAGTAAGTTTTAATTATTTTAACGCGTTGTTCGATTGTTATACGGTCCACTATCCTAAATGGCAAACATTTAACTAATATTGTGACACTTTGAATGATAGCTGAGTTTGACCGGTGACAAATGCCAGCGTTACCAACTTGAAACCACGAAATGAATGAACCTTTATATATACAAAAGTCCTTTAAATTTTTTTTTATTTTAACATGGGACAGTTAAAAAATAGAATATAATAAAAAACGTTCAGTTTTAAAATGAATACATTACGCGGTCCCTTATTTTTCAACACTTTTTTTTCTTCCGCATACAGCCTAATTATTTTTGTTAGTGCTTCAAACCGTTCTAAAAAAAATTTGACATCATTTGAACTTCATTTACTAGACCCGACTTCCAATCAAAGTATGCCATACATTTATGTAATTTTTACAAAAAAATACCACATCTCCCAAAAAACTGTAATTGAATCTATTGCCAATTTTTTTGCATCGATATCAAGTATGTTTAATTTTTTGAAGATGTCATTACAAATTAGAAGAAGTTTTAAATCTATTTTTCTAGTAATTAATATAAACTACAAAAAACGGTAAGTTTTTAAAGTTTTATTTTATAATATTCGGCTCTAGATAGATGTCAGTTAAGCATTTTTTGATTCTGTTTAACAGTTCCATAAAAACTTTCAGGTTACCATTCCTTCCAGATCTCTCTGGGAGGACCTGGCTTTCCTAGAAGATGAATCGATCCACTTCTATACTGACGGTTCTAAAACTGAGGACGGGGTTGGTAGAGGTGTATACTCAGATGGGCTGAAACTAAGTCTCTCCTTCCGTCTTCCCAATCACTGTAGCGTGTTCCAGGCGGAACTTTTGGCGATAAAAGAAGTCCTGTCTTGGCTCAAAGAAAACGTGATATCAACTACAGATATCCGTATTTTCTCGGATAGCCAACAAGCCATTAAATCTCTGGATTCTGTCTCTAACAATTCAAAAACTGCTCTAATTGCCGCTCATCTCTCTTTGAGATGGCACAGCAGTTCAACATTCACCTTTGCTGGGTGCCGGGTCATAGGGACATTCCAGGCAATTGCAAAGCAGACGAACTCGCCAAAAGTGGAACTTTACTACCTTTACCGTCAAATGGGGCAAATATTGGTATACCCATCGCTACCTGTAAACTTATGCTAAAGCAAGATGCAATAGATAGAACAAATCTTAGGTGGAGTAATATTGCCACATGTCAGGCCACAAAACAGATCTGGCCTGTGCTGGATCTGAAGCGCTCTAGGTACTTGTTATCTCTAAGCAGACTGCACATTAGCTCTGTCATAGGTGTCATTACTGGACACTGTCTAATAGGCAAGCATGCAACAAGGCTTGGTGTATTTTCTAACGACTTCTGCAGGAGTTGTATAGACGAAGAAGAGGAAGAATCGATTCCTCACCTTCTCTGTACATGCCCTGCTATATCTCAACGACGTAGGCTCCACTTAGAAGAATTTTACTACAATGATCCTAGTGATCTGGCAAGTCATGACATTAATAGTCTCGCTAGCTTCGTAAGAAGCTCTAAATGGTTCAACGAGTAGGAAGAAAGTTTTCCTAGATTCCTGTGGTATCACAATGGGCCAACCAATGGTCTAAGTGTGTCCAGCGTTCTGCTTGACAACCACATAAACCTAACCTAATCTATACTCACGCTGATGCACCCTACACACAAAAAAAACGTCATCCTATACTAAATGCGAGGTTCAGGCAAAATTTTGTAACATTTCAATGGACTAAAAGGAAATATCTGTATATCTTTTATTTATTTCTTAAAAAAACACTTTGAAAATCTCCAATATCAAATCAATTATATTTTTGATAAAGGTTTATTGAATACATATTAACATTTATTGATTTTTATTGCTCTTAAATTGGAACAGATTAAAAGAAAAAAAATTCATATTAATTTTCCGTCTTATCTTTGAAGGTGTTCCTATCGTATAGGTCATACGAAGCTAATATTTTGCATATGTTAAGGTCTACAAAAAAATGAGGGGATATGCGTTACAAATAAAAAATCTGTATAAAGGAAGGGTCATCCTATTATACACATATATTTGTTTTATATATAAATCAATCGCTCATAACAATATTATATAAGAACCTGAACCGTATAACCATTGAATAAAAAATTAAAATTTACAATTGTGTTGTTTTTATTTGTGGACACATATTCTTAGGTTGTCAACAATGCTTTCAATAAATATGGAATATATAATTATTAACTATTACTTATCGTTCACTATGGCGTATACGTACTATTTTTTTATTGCGAGATTAATCAAAACTAAAAAACATTTACAGCCCTATTAATAATCTCAAAATAGATATGAAACAACACTAACACATGTTTTAACTTATAATTCTTAATTCTTAATAATAAACGTGTTTTAGCCTTAAATGACATTTGACAATGAGTGGATAACTTATCTCACCAATTTTGGTGTTCAACGAGCGGATAACTTTAACGATCACAATTCAATTCAAAGCTGACTGATATGACAGATAGCTTTCAAAAATGAAAGAAGTACTTGAATATTTAGTACAATTGAGGATACTTTTCGGTGTTATTCAGTGAACAGATAAAATGAAAACAGAATAAGTTCATTAATATTTAATTTTATCAAACGGATAACTTCACTATCCATGAGTTAGGTAAAACGTAAATTTACAAGCGGATGGTGTATTTTTATTAATAGGGCTGTTAAAGTATACATTCATTCAAATTCAATTTATTCAATTTTGCATTTCAAATCATTTATACTTAAATTCACACATAATATTTTTTTGTTTTAAATTACCAAACATTGAAATCATTCACTATCCTATTTTTTTCTAAATACCAACTAATATTTCCAACATTAATACAACATTATGCATCGTTCAAATTGTACTGTAATCAGGAAATTTTCAATCAACTCACTGATCTCAAATGTTGGCCTAATGACATAATCGTTCACGAGTTTGTAAATAAAAGGAATATGTCCCGCAATCCTTTTCAGAAAACACTGACAAGACAAACAAATCGTCGCCAATAATTGATATATTTTATCAAAACGTTAGAGGACTACGGACTAAGACCAATAAGGTCTACTATTCATCATCCATCTGTTCCTTTGACATTATTGCCCTCACCGAAACTTGGTTATATGCTGGTATCAATGACTCTGAAATTTTTGACAACACTTTTAATGTTTTTAGGCGTGACAGATACGCTGATCCCAATATTGATACTGTGGGAGGTGGAGTTTTAATAGCCATAAAGTCTTGTTTCATAACCACGCAAATTCATGTTCCTGTAGCACTTGACAAAGAATTTATCTGCATTAAAGTCAGTCTAAAAAATAAAAACTTATATGTTGTAACGCTATATATCGTACCTGGAAGTCCTCGTGATGTCTATATAAAAGCCTTCGAGTACCTGAGCTTCATCAACGATTTATTGGAGTATCAGGATGAAATTATTTGTTTGGGCGATTTTAATCTTACCCACGTTGCTTGGATACGCTGTCCAGATACAAATGTTATGTTGCCAACTGGAAATTTGAAATCGGACGATTCAAAACTAATTGATGATTTAACTTCTATTGGACTTCGACAACGTAACGATATTTTAAATACAAATGGAAAGCTGTTGGACTTAGTATTTACCACTATTGAAGACGATATTACATTGGAAAAATCAAGCGAGCCTCTAGTGTCTGAAGACATCCATCATCCAGCGCTGACTTTTTCACTTTATTTTAACTCAGATAATTTTAATAATGAAATTTTAGAAAATTCATACGCTTTTAATTTTAAAAAAACTAATTTTTTAAAACTAAATACTTTGCTATCACAAGTAGACTGGTCTTGTCTAAATAACTGTTTAAATGTTAACTCAATGGTCTTTGAATTTTATAATATTTTGTTTGATTGTTTTCTTAAATCAGTACCTCTTGCTATTCAAAAATCGAGATCTTCGGTTCCTGATTGGTACGATAATGAATTAAAAAGTCTTAAAAATCGAAGAAATAAATTTTGGTCCGCTTATAAGCTATTTCAAAGTGAAGCAAATTTTAAAAAATATTGTGAATCAAGAGATATTTTTAATAGAATTTCAAGTTTAAAGTATTTTAATTATCTTCAGAAGGTGCAAAGAGATCTTAAAATGAATCCGAAATGTTTTTGGAAATTCATAAACAGTAAAAGAAAGTCTTGTCCTTACCCGTCTGTTCTCAAGTCGAATGGCATTTCAAGTCATGACCCTCGAGTTATAACGCAACTTTTTTCTGACTTTTTTCAAAGTGCCTTCAACTGTGATACTAACAACTGTGATACTTTAAACTGTGATACTTCGAACTGTGATAAACTTGACGAAAATGACAATAACTTTGACCTTTTAAAATCTTTTCCTTACTTGACTGATATAAACTTTAATATTCATTCTGAAAACATTAAAAAGTTTATATCTAATCTGGATGAAAGTTGTGTACCAGGTCCTGATGGTATACCTTCCATTATTTTGAAGAACTGTGTAAATCACTTGTCGTTTCCTTTGTCTATTCTTTTTAACTTCTCTATGTCTTCTTGTGTTTTTCCGTCTACTTGGAAAGATTCTTTTATAATCCCTTTACATAAGAAAGGTAAAAAAGATGATATTAAAAATTATAGACCAATTGCTAAGTTATCCGTTATTCCTAAACTCTTCGAGGCTATTATTTGCGAATCACTATGTTTTTATGTTAAATCAATTATCGCTGCAAATCAACATGGTTTTACAAAAGGTCGCTCTACTGTGACTTTTTTAATGGAATTGGCAGAAAGTTGTATTGATTCGTTTAAAAAAAGAAAACAAGTAGATTGTGTCTTCACCGACTTCAGTAAGGCATTTGACAAACTCTCACATCGAGTTTTGTTATTAAAATTGAGGAAGATGGGGTTTAGCGAACAGTTTGTATCGTGGCTCCAGTCTTATTTATTTGATAGATTTTATTCGGTTCTTTTCAATGGCTGTGAATCAATTAAGTTTAAGGTTAACTCTGGAATACCACAGGGTAGCCATTTAGGACCCGTACTTTTTATTTTATTTATTAATGACTTACCGTCTCTTCTGAAATATTCCAATTGTCTCATTTATGCGGACGATGTTACAATCTTCAAAACTATTGAAAATACTCGAGATTGTGAAGAGTTTCAGTGTGATCTTAATTCTTTTTTCGATTGGTGTGTTCGTAATTGTTTGACTCTCAATATTGATAAATGTAAAACTATTACTTTTACGAGAAAGCTATCTGTATCTCCTGCAAATTATTTTCTTAATGGTGTATTATTGTCACGAGTTAGCGATTTAACTGTCCTTGGTGTCCTATTTGATCAAAAACTTGACTTTATACAACACATCAACTCCATAACTAATAAAGCTAATTCAATTCTTGGGTGGATAAAGAGAGAGTCAAGGCAGTTTTCTGATCCTTTTGTTATCAAACAGCTTTTTGTGACATTTGTGCGACCCATTATTGAATATGCTTGTCAGGTTTGGTCACCCCACTATGACTGTCACATAGCCAGATTAGAACAAGTGCAAAAAAGATTTCTAAGGTTTGCACTCAGAGGATTGGGTTGGGAAAATCCTTACGAACTCCCGCCTTATAACAACAGACTGAAACTGATAGACATGCCTAGTCTTGAGAGCAGACGCTTGTATTTATCTTTTGTCTTCATTGTGAAACTTATAAACGGAAACATAGACTCTTTGCACCTTCTGTCTCGCATAAACTTTAATATTCCCCAAAGGAGTTTGAGGAATTTGTCCGAATGCATATTTATTTCAAATTATCGGACTAATTATGAACGATTTTCTCCTCTCAATAAAATGTTTAAATTATTTAATTTTTTCAACAGTAAATATACTAATTTGTTCAACCAAACTGTTAATACTTCAATTAAATTTAAATCAACTTTTTTTCAATTTTGTAACATGTACATATAATTATAACCTTTAAAGCTAGCAATTAGCTGAGTTAATAAATAAAACATTTACAGTCCATCATTCCCAAACATTAACTATTATGTATCGTCCACTATGGCGTATACGTAATATTTTTTGTATTACGAAATTTTGTTGTTTACCATATTAATCTGAATTTTAATTGTAATTAGATATAAAATATTTCGATAAAAGAAAGTTCATTATAATTTCAGTTAGTTTAATTATTTCCACACTTACCTGTCAAATGGCGAAGTTATTGGAACTATTTTTAAAGCCAGAGTGAAAATATGCAATCTTTACTTTGTCCCCATATAGAAACGATCCAATTAACATCTTTGCCTTTGAACAAAGAGTTAGGGGTAGGGCAGTTACAGGCTATTTTCTTGATAAATACCCTGTTCTATAGGAAACCAAAAGAATACACTTCGGAAATAATACCATGCACGCGATAGAATTAATATTCAAAGCGCTGCTACTGAATGGATTCAACTGTTGGCATCTATTTCAATACTGAAAAAAAATGCTTATGTGTATCGATTCAAAATAATGCATACTTAAAGTAGCTATTTAAATAGAATTATTTAAATTGTCCAAATTTAAAAAACTATCCTATTAGAATAACATACTGCCATAACTAAATTACAACTATTATTTTGATAAAATATTGATTTCAGAAAGCAAATTAAAAGACCCGTTGCCATTTTTTAAAAAAAAAAAAACTGAAAAAGTTGTTTCCTCTCATTCAAATACCATCAAGTCTTAAATATTCTTATTTCTGTTGTAATTAAGGACCTTTAAATTTAAGACAAGTAAAACTATATATAACTATAGTAGAATAATGATTTTCTTTCAACTATATACATACATAGTTATGCCATTATACCTACCTACCTACATTACATACATCCATTAGATTTTAAGCTTGCAAAAACCTTATTAATTTATTGACCTGTTAACATCACTGTGTTCTTATTAAATTAGAATCTACTTTGCCATGAAATTATCTACCGGCTCGCATTAGGAAAATTAAAAGCTTCCTGCCAAGCAGTATTATGGCGACAGTATGAAATTATTTCCACTTGCAGACGTCTCGCTGTTGCTCAACAATATTCCCCTATACCTACTATATGTATATAAAATTCCATCTATATACAACACAGCCTTTATGTCGAACCTCCATACCTACATACTCTATAATAGCATGGACGAACCACCAACTAAGCCCCAAAGGCCCTTTACATCCGTATAAAGTCTTCGCGTTATTCACTCTCCCCCGCAGACATTTCGTGACTTGTAAAAGTAACTTGTTTCAAAACAGGACAATCCATTGGGCCAGGAGTAGGTATATAGGGGTATATGGGGGTATAAGGTACATTGTTTCTTGCACTAACGGTAATCGAATTTAGTCGTGGTATTTTCAGATTGCTCTAAAAGGGGGTTAGATGTTTGCTCGTCCAGGTGTATGAGAGACTGCACAGTAATTAAGAATTTTATATATCACGAGTTCGAATAGGTTAGATGGTGGGTGAGGAGGTTGGGGATGTGGTGGTGGGGGATGTACTGGTTGGGATAAGAGGTCAAACAAAATGTAGGCCGCAAGTTCAGAAGGGTGCTCATTTAAACGTTAAATAATATTTTCCGTGATAAATTTCCATTAAATAGAAATTAAATAGCGACCACGTTCTTCTTCTTTATTGGTAAAAAATGAAGGTAGGGAATTGAATTCCCCTAATGAAGAAGAGGGAGAGATTTTAGAATTGAAAAGCTTATGGAGTTGGTTTAATTTAGTTAGCGCAAAGTGCAGTTTGTTTGGTTCCTATATACATATACATTTGATTTAATTAGGTTATTTTTAGCTGATCATTAGGCATGCCTACTTATGTTCTGTCTAATAAAAGTTTGGTTTATTAAACTTTACTCAATATTTGAGAGGATGAGTTTGTTTATATCATCCAATTCGGCCAAAAGAAGTTGATAATCATCAACCTTTATTGCTCGCCATTGACGGTAGTTGTCTGGCCATAACGGCGTTCTCAAATAAATTTGGACCGATGACGCCGTCACTTAAAAATCCACACAAAACAGTGACTTTTTCGGGATGCATTAGACGCTCTTGGATCTCATTTGGATTGGTATCGTCGCAAATTCGACAGTTCAACCTCATCGAATGGAAGATGAAGATGGTTTTTCAATGAAAATTAGGGTCGTTTACCTTCAGCTCCTGGGTCAATAAAATTTTGTTAGGGTGCAGGCTTAAGTCTACGATAGGCCGAGTTCTTAAAAGCGATGAGAAATCGACTGCCTCGGATTATCCTGCACACTCTCACGGACAACGGCGATGTTTTAAGCAGATGGTGATGGTAGAACTATTATGACGACCAAAAAATTGACGAAGCACGCGAAAAAATGCCCGAACAGAAAATGCATTTTTATAAAAAAATATTAAAATTTGAACGTGTTGTTGAACGCTATATCCGTCTATGGTGATTTGGCAAAACAAACTCAATAAATGACAGCTAATTTGACACATGTATAGTTTCAACAATATGGCCACTACATCTATCAAAGTTCGGAAGTCCCTATTGAAGGACCTTTTACTATATTTTTACTTGATAGGTATAGCTATCTTTGTAAAAATTGTTTGTTTTTTTTTCGTTCTTAAATTTTCTTATTTTTTGTAAAATAATTATTTTACTATAGTATTTATTATTTATGAATAATGTATAATTAATGTACCTAAATTTAAATCTTACTGTGTCCCTGTAAATGGAAAACTTTTCGAAACAAATGCAATGAAAAAAGTCCAGCTAACCTTTAAATTAAACCCGCTGACAGATTTTTTCTACCACCGTCTACATCGTAGTTTTTAATCTATTTTTCGTCAAGCTAGAACCTCTGTTTTAAAACCTTACTCTAAAAGCCATGCAACTAGCTATGATACCATAGGGAACCGCTTGGAGGTCGGGTAATTGGCTCATCTATGATTTTCCTTCAGGTTTGAAAAACAATCACCTTCATCCGTTTGGAATCCAGATCGCAGATGACGCACAGCCACGGCCGTAGCCAGCCAGCAGTAGCCGGGTGAGGGTGACCAAAAAAATGTTTGAGCTCACCCAACAAAAAATTTGGTACACTTTAACATTTTCCACATTTGAAACTTGTGAGAGAAAATATTTTTTTATATTAAATATGCGTTAATGTGGTTTAATTTTGCCCGTTTAAATCCACACATTTATTTTCTTCATCAAAAAGTCGGAAATTTCCCTTCGAAATTCTCCTTTCAACAGGTTTTGAATGCTTACAGCAGATGAAAACCAGAATGCTGTTGAATATGTTCCCTCTATAAGATCACGGAGAATGAAAAGTTGATGTTCTCTACCCTATTATGCGTATCCGTTGTTATATGTCTTGACTTGGGGAAAGTGACAATGAAGATGAAACAGCATCATTAAATCGAGTTTTTTTTGAAGTTATCGACTCAGTTATTTCAGAGATAAATAAAAGGTTTGAGAATAATAATTATGCACTGAATGCTGTCGAATCTGCTTAAGACTATTTGAGTGAAAATTTTAATTACAACGACTTAAAGCCACTAACGAAATTAAATTTTGAATGATGCCCTCACATGAAGAAATTTTAGTTAAAATTTTTTTTTTTAATTGTCTGCTCATCGATAAAAATATCTCTGGTTTGCAAAATACTTTTCACCGACTTGGGTGAGCCATAATTGTTCACAATCCAAATTTGGACCAAGTGGGTCCACAGGCCAAAAGTCCATAATTGGTTTTTGGCCCACTTGGTTGGGTTATAAGTCCATAAATCAATTTTGGCCTTATGTTCCATTTAAATGGCCCAAAATTCCATAATGAAGTGGGCCAATATTCCCTACTATGAGGGAGGATGTGTGTCATAACTCAAAAGGCCACAATTATTTTTTAATAATTAATTACCATTATTCATTAAAAAAAAAAGAAATTCAAACAAGAACTTTTGATACTTTATTTTTAAGTTTGGTTTAAAAAGTAGGAAAATTTATTACAAAATTTACACAATTTTTTAAAAATTGTAGGGATAAAGTAATTAAAAAAAAATTCGTTCGAATTTTTGTTGGAGTAATAATTTTGTAAGGAATATCTACCTAGTTAGAAATTAAGTCAGAACGGGCTAATATTAAGATATAGACTTGAAACTTGGAGAGTTCTTTTCGTAAAACTTATCGCCTCTTTGAAATTGTCGAGACATTTGGACTTCGGAGCTAGCATAATTTTGAACGAGTCATCATTTTCGGCACTTTCGAAAATAGAAGCCATACGACTGCGAAAACAAACCGAAGAATACAAATTGTTTAATACTAAATAGATATTTGTAGTTATTCATGTATGTATAACCTATATTGTTGATCTCCTATACTTTTAATTATAGTATCTAATTTAAAAAGAACATGAATCAAGAAAAAATGTTTCATTATATTTTTCCCAACGTTTCGATGGTGGTTGCCGTCTTCTTCAGGGGAGCTTTATTTACAAAAAAGAATTTTTTTTTTGTATTACATGTGTATATGCAAATATGTACTTCAGGCGGACAAAGTATGACTTACTGAAGAAGACGGCAACCATGACTGTCGAAACGTTGGGAAAAATATAATGAAACATTTTTTCATTTAATCACCAATACGACCAACATAACCGAAGAGAACTAACTTAACAAACTCTCGAAAAATTCATATAAAATTCAACTTGGTCAAAACATGAATCATGAATATGATATTCTTACCTATACTTAGGGTTTTAATAGAAACTAGTATCGCCCTGTGTCGAAATTGGACATTTTTCTTTTTTAATTTAATTTTTTTTTCAACATGCACAGTGCTCGACAGTGCAAAAAAAAATTACCCACAGTGCGTAAATGCGTGTCTCAAGTATATACATTACATATTACATTATACATTTGCCGTCATTTTCAACGGTGACTATTTTTCCGCAACCTTGTACTTAGGCTGAACATTTTGAGATGCTTTTTATCATAGGCTTTGGTATGATAGTTGGCTCCAAGGTTTACCAAGGAAGCAACAAACTTTAGTGTTATCGAGGTTATTTTTACTTACCTTACGGGTTCTTATAAATTCTAATACAATACTTATATTTGCTTATAACAATATTTAATTTTATATAAACCAAAGTTCATATATTCTTACAACTAAATTTTAACAATATAAGAGAAGGCTGACTGAGATGAGTAAAGGGTGTTTTTTTTAGGCGTGTGGTTTTCAATCTGGCAATACTTTTTTCGGAGTAGGTTTTTTTTGACAGCTGTCAGTGTCACTTGATTTATGCTCAGTTTTATAATGAATAGATTTTCTCCTGAATAAAGTTTGCAAATCGTGCAAATTTATTACCAAAATAATGGTTCGGTTCCGCTGCATCCAATATTCGGTCGACATAATCGCCCAGCAGAGTAGGTGATTCGCCCAGCAGAGTCGGTAATTCGAGCAACCATGGATCGGTTTTGCACCACGTTTACTCTAGTGGATAATGCGCATCCTCAGAGACCGAAGACACTATTGCTGCTGTGGAGCAGAATTTCGAAGAAGACCCGAATGAGTCCATCTGCCATCGTGCGCAACAATTGGAGCTGGGGCCTCTTGGGCCTCTCGGCTGGAATTTATTCGAGCCAGCCGCGGCGGGCACTTACCCGAAATCATTTTTAAAACATAATGGCAAACCCTTATCTTTATAATAAAGGTAAATTCTTGGCCATAACATTAAATTATATGCGTTTTATTTCTTCTTGAAAACCACACTTTTAAAAATCACCCTTTAGTATCCACTAAATTACAGTCTGAGATAGTAGACGCCACTAAATTGCAGCCTGAGATAGCAGGCGACACTAACTAACTATAATTTTACCTGGACTTCCATTGCCACTTTTAGAGCAGTGTAATACATCATTACAATGTATTAAAATAAAAAATCGAATTCCTCCTATAGGCAATCACATAAAAATGCTCTGTACCAAATTTGAAGCAAATACGTCCTTCCCTTTAGACTCTAGCTAAAATTACATAGGACGCACACATGCACAAAGACAGACAGACGGATGGATGGTATGAATTGAAACCCTCATTTTTATTTCATCATTAATTTTGATTACAACTGATACTTCTCTTAAAGATGAAGAAAGAATATTTGTAAAACTTTTAAAGAAATATTTTTTATGACAAAAATCTGAAAATTGAAATTTTGTCTGTCCAATACAGTTTTGCCATTTAAAGAGTTAAAAGGACTTATTTCTTAAAGGTCAGCTTCCATCATGGATAATTATAATAATTGTTTATATAATTCTTATAATTACAAATATTTGCATACAATTAAAAATTAAACTCTGGCGATTTACAAAACAATGCATTATTTTGAAAGAATTTTGTGTCTATTCAGTACATTTTATACACAAAATGCCACATCTCACATAACCAAAAAAAAAAATACTTTTAATCCCAAAAACCAAATCGACGATAAGTCCTTATTATAAATTTATCTATGGCAGTGTAATTAATGCTATTATCGAGTTGATTTTTAATTTATTTACCGTATGTCTGTCTGGTGGGTTAAAATAACGGCTCATACACATATACACGCACCAACACAACACAGTCCAGCCACACAAAGTACATAGAAGCATATCGTGGCCACGAGTGTAATTCGAAACCAAATAGCAGTAATTTTTGATTAATCTATTTGTTTATGAATTAATTGTGTTTACGATATGCCAAAATGACCTATAGACTATATACACAAAATTATGATTGCCTGCGCTGCACATAGAAATATTATGTTTGGTATTACATTGCGGAAACAGGATTCGCGTGAAGCAATGAGAGTGGCTGATATTATATAAATTTTTCATAATACACATTGCACACATATTATCTTCCTTTAGATACCTACTATTTTTGTGACTATTTTCATGGAGTTTTTTTTTTTTTTCGTTTGTTTTTTTTTATGATTTTTTAATGAATCGGATTACCATTCAAATTCAAATGGTTTTATTATTATCAATTTCAATCGAATAAAGTGTTTTTAATTAACAGTTGCCATCACGTGTTTTTGTTTGTATTTGCATATACTAAGTTACTTTTGTAATTTTAAATTTTTAATGGAATAATTTTTGTACTGACTATAAAATTTATAATAACAATAATTATGATAATTACGAGTATATAGGCGTAATGTCCTGAATTTGTAAGCAACAAAATAAATAAAGGTTTAAATTAGGTATGGGCCATAAGAGATCAATAGTAAAGAGTATCGAAAAAATTAAACAGAAACATGTGGTGTTGAGCAAAACCAATAAATTATTTTTATTCATTTGGTCGAAAACATATAATTTTAACTCAACGTGAAAGTTTTTGAAGTTATTTAAGAAATTTATAAAAAAGTTAAGGAATTCAATTTTATATGCAAACTGGTGATTTCCCAGAAGAAGCTGATGAAATTCAGATATCTTATATTTATTTTATTGGAATTATATTTCTTAAATTATTTAAGATCAATATGTAAGCATAATCTAGAAATTTCAGACGAGAGTTCAGATGACTCCTGATACTAATCTACCCCTTATTTTCCAACAATTTTATTTGGCTATTGCATTTTAGTGTTTTGTTGATAATAGCAACATTTTTTATTTGAGTTTGCAAGAATATTAAATGTTTTTTAGAAAAAGTGCAGTGGCACACAGTGAAGTTAAAGGAGAAATTTAGACATCTTATATTGTGATGTTATTTTAATGGCAATAGCCACCTATGGCAGAATCTATAAATTTCAGACTGAGAACTCTGATGACTCACGTCTTAACTATTCTGTACTTTAAAATTGCGTCGACATTTGCAAAATATTTCTTTGTGAATATAAAATTATTATAAGAAAATGTAAAAATGACACACATTGAAGCTTAAAAAGAAATTAAGATATATTTTAATGTGTCATTATTTTAATGTAATAAAGTTCAGTCAAACCGTCACAGATAATTAAAATTCAAGAAAGCAGCCACGTATTGCAGAATTCAGAAATTTCATACGAGAGTTCCGATGACTCCTGGTACTAACTTAACCCTTATTTTCCAACAATTTTATTTGACTATTGCATTTTAGTGTTTTGTTGATAATAGCAACAGTTTTATTCGAGTTTGCAAGAATATTAAATGTTTTTTAGAAAGAGTGCAAGTGACACACTGTGAAGCTAAATGATAAATTTAGACATCTTATATTGTGATGTTATTTTAATGGCAATATAATTCGGTCAGACCGTCCTTAATTATAAAAATTCGAAATGGAAGCAACATATGACAGAATCTAGCAAATTTTTTTTTATTTTTGAGTTTGCGGGAATGTGAAATGTTTATTTCATAGAGTAAAAGAAACACAGTGTGAAGCTGAACAAGAAATTCAGACACCTCATAATTTGACTTTATTTTAATGTAATCATAGTTCAATAAAATCTTCTTTAATAACATATTGAAATTGAAGATGATGACCACTTATTGAAGATCGAGAAATTTCAGAAGAGAGTTAAGATGACTCTCGCTTCCAACTTACCCCATATTTTCTTACAATTTTAGAGGATTATTCTACAATTAAGTGAATTTGATAATAGCAATATTTCTTTGAGATTGTGTGAGTAAAAAAGTTTTCTTGGAGAGAGTAAAAGTGACACTCATGTACATAGGTGTTAGGACTGCCTAAATCTGTAAAAATATCTTTCGATTATTTTTTCCACCATTTCAACTTGTAAACTTAAGTTTGTCATTTAAGTAACTCTTTTGTTGTTTTTTTTTTTATCGAAAAAATGTCAAACTTAGGACATCAATAACTAAAAGCTGATATTTTTCAAATGAAAATATACATATGTCTATAAAAGACATAAAAACATAATATTTTGTTGTTATTTAAATAAATTAAACTCGTCCAGTGATATTCGGTTCAGTGTGCCACACGCCAATGGTTGACAAAAAAAAAAAAAAAAAACAATAGTCAATGTTTATTTTTATACGAAGCCAACAGAAATCACGTATCTCTGACCTCCATCGAGCCGCCATTTGCAGATGCGGTAGCATTAATTGAAACAAGCAAGAAACACATACACGCAAAATAAATAAAAAAAAAAATAAAAATAAAAATATTAATCGTACAAATTTTCAATATTCTATTGAATCAATTTATCAGATAAGAAAATGTTCAAAACAAAAGCATCGATTCACGATTTTTCCAGCCACTGCCTTGCTATGGTATTATTTTATTTTATTTTACTTTTATATTTTTGTTTTTTCATCCGCAAATATATGCATTTGGTCAAAATCGATGCTATATCCTTTTTCTAACCGTTATTTTCTGATATTTTATCCAAAACAAAACAATATTTTGAGTGAATTCAAAAAAATTGGTCATGTTCGTATTTGAAACCAGCAGCGCCCCCCCACCCCCACAAATATTTATATACTCATTCTGGTATAAAAAAAATCCGCAAACGTAATCGCATCCCAACTCCCGTCGCGCATATACAAAAGGAAAAGAGAGTTTTATATGTCTGTATATACATATGTATCAAGTATGATAGCAAATAGAACTGGTCCTGTGGTATTGTTGTGGTCGCGTCAGTTGATTGTGTCATTTATTTAAATTGAACTTATGCATGGTTGAATCCATTGTATATATCGAATAAGTTTTGAGGTAGGTATGGGCGAAAAAATGGGGATTCCAAAAATCTGGACGTATGCATTTCGTATATAAATGTACATATATGCCCTCAGTATAAGTATTCGTTTTCGAAACTTTTATCTCAAAGGATATACGATAAACTCGGAAATTTTTTGTTTTGTTTGTGAAAGTCTCCGATATTTTTTCACAGGATATTGAATTATTTTGAATTCTATATAAAATCGACAAGAAATAGAGTAGCATGAAGGCGTAGCAAATTCTTGCTTTTATATAATTGAATAGGAAATACATAAATTTTATGGCACGACAGCTCGTGTAGAACCAGAGTCTAGTGACTTATGTTCAATTCTAAGACATTCTTGTTTTCATGTTATAAATATAAATAAAGGGGACCTACAATTCTTTTCTGGAACCAAACGGCTATAAAGGTTAGAGACATTTTATCAATTTTCTTGGAGAATCATTTCCTACCAAGAGACAGTGTACCTGAAAAAAAAAACATTTTTCCAATGACGGGAAAAAGAAGAATAGTTCATTGACACATCCCATCTTACTGTCTAAATTGGTCAACTTTCATGTTGTCATCCACATTTAACTAACCTCACGAAAGGATAAGACTATTTCTGTATAAAATTGTGTACTTAAAAGTTGTCTTATTTCGAAAGATCCAGGAGTTTGTTTATTTTTATTATTTCGAATAAGTGCCTTAGTACGTCAAAAAGCGTATTTCTTCAAAAAGTCTCATTATCTGGTTGTTCCAGTATTGGATACTTCAAATATTTTTTTTTTTCAGGGATGCTATAATTTGCCTTTAAAGTAGAAGATAACTGATGCATTTCTATTGGTAAATAGTAAAAGAAGAAAGATATTATGGAAACTAGCTATTTCTATGATTATTATTTATTCCAAAATATGGCTTTAAAGTTTGGTTATTTACCACAGGAAAAAATAAGTGCATTCAATTTAATTTCGAATATGAAAACTTCAGGTATTTGTCCTGTGTAATTTTCAATGAGATAATTTCCAAAAAAAAAATTGTGAATTTACCTTATCCAGCCTGAGGGTAGTGCAAATTAAAATTGCTGTACAGAAAATTTTTGTATACCTTATATAAGAGCAAATTTAAGTTTATTTTCAAGTAAAGCAAACAAATTATGTACAACTTTTACTGATAGATAACTTAAAATATAATACCACTTTAATGGTAAGTGCTTGGAATAGATAGTAGTAAATATGTATTAGAAATGTAATTTTATTTCACAAACAATTTTTGATCTTGTTTACAATTTTACAGATTATAGGTTCCCTCTCACCAACGCGAATTTTCGGTGGCGACGACGAAAACAACAATAACAACACATGGTTGTCAATGAAAACAACTCGTTGTTATTATTGTTTTCGTCGTCGCCACCGAAAATTCGTGTTGGTGTGGGGGATCCTTAAAGCATTGGTTTTCGCCATCAGCCAGAAAAAAAGAGTATTTATATGAAAAATTACAATTTATTTAAAAAATATCTAGTACTATACAAAATATTACAGATTTTATTAAAAAAAAAAATCAAAAGGAAAATTAAAAAATTAGGATAAAAGAAAAAAAAAAAGTCGTATCAGATTACTCAGTCTTGAAAAAAAAGAGTTGATACTTAAAATTTTATAATTTTCACGTATAGACAATTAGAATTAAAATGTTTCATTTAGAATTTGATTGCGGTATTTATTAAAGCAGATCTAACATAACTGTGTAACACAAACCACTCCTGACCATTGAGAACTTCAACAACTTCAGTGTAGATTTTCCTCAATGTGAATTTCTTATTGATTTAAGAACAGTGCAAATTCTTATAAAATGGATAATATTTTCAGGCGATCTGAGGTTGTTAAGAGAACATTTCTGGTCCATACAGCATGGTAATTAAGTCGTAGTAGCTGCGACCTCTAGATTTAAAATATTTTAAGATCGTATCAATAGTACACTCCGCTTCAACTGTATAAGCACAAACATTAAACATATAGCTGAAAAATGTTTCCCAAGTTTTAGTGTGGTCTGTTCCTGATTAAGAAATAAAGATTCGTACGGAAAAAAACATGAAAGGAGGTAAAAAAACGGCAACAACAGCAGTTGATCAAAGAGCAATTTTAAGATGTGTTTCCAATTCGTATGATTCTGCGGCAAAAATAACACAAAAAGCTGGTATAAGTGCAAGCGTTTCAACAGCCCTTAGAGCAATCAACAGTGCAAATCATCTAAAACGAATGAAACTTGAAAAGAAACCACCACTAAACGAGCAATGGAAAGGTATGCGCTTCGAATTCTCTATGCTCCCTATGAGTTGGAAAAATGAATAGCGCCCTGTGGTTTTTTCGGATAATTAGTTAAGATTTTTGCCAGTTTTACTACGTATAGATGCTATTTAAATTATTGGTCGCTGACTCCAACAATTAAACGTTATGTTGCAGTTCCAACTTCCAGACGTGACCATTCTGCAAAGAACTGTAACTTTTGCGATTACGTTTGGCAGTCGATGATCAGGAAGGGCTAATACTTTTCTCATTTAGTTAAAATGTATCCTGAGTGAGTAAGTATAATGCGGCGAGACACCAGTCTCCAGGTGTAACATATATGAGGGGGTATTTTCTGGAAGTCGAAAGATTTTTTTGATAAGGTTGTACTTTATCAGTTTTTCTACCTCATCATATCGACGAAATCCCCAAACATGTCCCGCATAGCACCATTGGCAATATTTTGAGAAATAAATTGCTTGGCTAGTTGTTATTGTGTTTATAATATTGCCAATGGAGATGCTTTGGAGATCCCACCCAAGTGGGACTCAAGTCCCAAATATTTTTTGTTAAAAATGGGACATAAGTCCCAAATTTTTTAGAGGCATAGAAGATAATAATAATTTGTTGATGTTTTATTTGAAAGAAAACTAGTGCAGTGCTAGCACTCAGCATTACACCGTATAAATAGTGTACTATTTGGGCACATTATAGGATTTTGGGTAGGTGCGAGGATCAGTGTATGTATAAAGTTTATTTTTTATCATTTGTTATAGTTTTTATTTAGTGGGATATAACCCCCAACATTTTTATTTTGGGTTTAATTCCCACTTGAGTGGGACTGAAGGCTTAAATTAAAATTGGGCTTTATGTCCCACTCAAGTGGGACATAAGCCCAAAAATAAAATTTGGGCTTTATATTCCTAGGCCATATGTCCCTGCGCCAGTACTGACACCTCAAATATCTCCGATAGAGCCACAGCGTTGTGTTAAGTGCTTGGGGCAACGCGTTTTTTTTTTTTCTAGAACTCCCTTCCAACTATTTCCTTGTAGGTACTTTTGGAAAGAAAGTTGTGGCATTATAATTACTCCTACTCCTTAATTGTCCTTTACGATCGTTCGTTTCTCTGTTCTTTTTCTCTGGTCCACTTCTTTTCTCTTGTATATCTGCCTGTTCCATTTCTGAAGACCATTATTCTGAACTTATTGGCGAAAGTACAATTGCATTTTGTTTTTCATCATTTGCATTATTTGTTGAGATTCGGCTAGTATGACGATATTGTCTGCATACATTATTGCTTTGTCATGAACTCCATCAAAAATAATTCCTCCAAGTAAAGCCGATATTATTTCATCCAAAATGAGCGAGAAAAAAAATAACCTTGTTTAGCTTCAGTTATCGTTTGAAACATTTGGAGCTTTCCCATACTGCCGTTGCATTATTTTTGTAAATGCCTTGTATTATCGCAAGAATTTTTGTAGAAATTCTCAAAAGACTTAATTTGTAAAACAAGGTATGTATTTCTATCGATTGAATCGAAAGCAACTTTGAAATCTACAAAGAATCCCTGTAATTTTTTTGGTTTTCCAAGATATGACCTAGTAAATGCAAGTGATTGAAAATATGTTATCCACCGTCGAGTAATCCTTCCTGAAGCCTTTTGCTATACCCAGGTGAGTTGGTCTTGTAGGACACAGCAAATATTTTCATTACAGAGTTCATAAACAATATGCTTCGATAATTGATTTATTTAGATCATAAACTTCGCCCTTTTTGAAAAGTGGAAGAATAATATTTCTAGGAAAAATTTTCTCATATTAGTTATAGCTTCCATTGAAACTCATATCATTGAAAAATTTAATTTCTTATTTTGAGACACTTTTAAAGAAAAAACAGTGAATATTTTGATGCCAATAAAAAGTTGATGACTCAATTATTGTTTCTACTCAACAAAAATATTTCATTTTAGCCGAATTTTTCACATAAAATGACTTCTAAGATTTCAATGATTAATGGTAAGGTTGTTCAATAATAAAAATAAAGAAATTCATTTTACGTGTTAACTTGGGCCAAAAAGAAAAATTTGTTTGGCAAAAATTAAGTTTTTTTATTTAATTAAATTAAGTCAATAGATTTACATTTGCACCAAAATAATCATTGATTTCGCTTTTTAAGTGCCTCAAAACTTAAAATTTAAATTTTCAATGAAAGCCCCTAAATATAAAATTGTATGCACTGGTTAGTTTTTCAATAAAATTCACCGTCCCGTATTTTAAAAATTCATATAATAGCACACGATCTTCTCTTGGAGCATTATTGAGATTGCATCGGCGTATTATATGACTTCTTATACAGTGAATACATCGCCATGATCTTCATTTTCTATATGTGGCGAAGCCTAGAGCATCAATTGGTTTATATTTACTGGTTTGCTTAGGAGATTTTCAAAATATTAGGTTAAGAGATTTGTATTAATTTAAATATTTTGAACGGCTCTGCGAAATTAGGCCCCGGGAAATAAGACCCCAAAAAAAAAATGAAATAGGGCCCCAAAATTGGGGCTTTAGTTCATTATGAAATTAGGTCCCATGCAACAAGGCCCCAACGAAATGAAAAAACACCCCAAAAATAAACGAAACTATACCCCAATTTGTTTTGTCCATATTTCTAAATTTTTCTCAAAAATGAAATAATACCCCAATTTGTTTTGTCCGTATTTGTATATTTTTGTCAAAAATGAAATAATACCCCAATTTGTTTTGTCCATATTTTTTCTCAGAAATGAAATTATACCCCAATTTATTTTGTCCATGTTTTTTCTAAAAAATGAAATATAACCCCGATTTGTTTTTACTGTATTACTATTTATTAACAAAAAATGATACAATATGCAAAAATGTCAAGCAAATACTTGCATTGTATCTTGTACAATTTGTCTACAGCATGGGCATTTGTAGTTCTCCTGGCCTTCAGAAATCGATTCCGATTTTTATATTGAAAAGCATCAGTAAGTAACAGAATAGCTGATAAAAATCGCGCGATTTTTTTCAGCTATTCTGTTACTAGCTAATGGTTTTAAACACAATCTTCACATTTATCAATTAAAAATGATATTTTATCTTACTTCGTCAAAATATTCTATATATATGACCAAAAGCTGCTTAAAACACCCTTGCGGGACAATTTTAAATGTTCCGTCCATGAATATGGTAACTTTATATTCTTTGGTAATACTGATTGAACCAGAGTGATGAAAGTTTTCTCTTCATCAAAGATTCTTCATCAACTCGGTTTTACATTGAAACATGATTGCTGGGTCCACAATTAGCGGTATTTTTCAAGCTCTGGGTCCTCGATTAGCGGATTTTCACAATACTTTTTGTGAAAAACAATGATGTTTTAGCATAAACAAGTAAATTATGCAAAATGAAATAAGGCCCCAAAATGTTTTTCCAAACAAAATGTAATTATACAAGTAAAACATGCAAAATGAAATAAGGCCCCAAAATATTTTTCAAAATAAAATTAAATTAGACCCCAAAATTAATGTTGGGGTCATATTTCATTGGGGTCTTTTTTCATTATGAAATAAGGCCCCAATAAAAAAATGAAAAAAGGCCCCAAGAAATGAAATAACACCCCAAAATTTAAAAATTTTCGTTGTTGTTGTTTTGCATTAAATGATTTGGGGCCCTATTTCATTTTTTTTTGGGGTCTTATTTCCTGGGGCCTAATTTCGCAGAGCCATTTTGAACTATAAGAAAAATTAACGCGCTATCATTTACTTCCGATAATTTTAGCATTATAGGTACGTAATGAGAGTAAATGCTTTCTGTTTTTCCTTGGAAATGCTTTTAAAAACTTTATTCGCATCTTAGTACATACTTTTTCCTAAGTTTGAATTTATTTCAGAAATCCAAATCTATGGTGTTCACTTGACACATAGGTATTCGTCACGAAATCTATGTAAGATGAACTGAACTTAGCAAAAATTGCGTATTGACAAAGGCCCTAACTATAGTCAACTGATGACTCCAAGTGAGATCGCCGGGACGAAACGCCAATTTTTGTAGGACTTAAAGGCCGTTAAAAGCTATTTTTTAAACATCAAACTATTCAACTACATATTAAAGAATATATTTAGGCCAGTTAACAGATGTTTTTTTTTGCAAAATTCTACCGCTGAAATAATAATAATTAAATTAAATATAATCAAAATTGGTAAGTATAACTCGACTGTGAGTATTGATAAACCAGCATTTTATTTTATTTAGACTGATGAAAAATGTGTATGGATAGCTAGTGGGGTTTAACTTTGCACCAACTCAATTCGAAATGTTTCGGAAGTGTGAGCTGTGTGTAAACCTTGTATGATTTACAATGGATCAAAGTAACCTGAGTTAGCTGGAGGAATATAGCCCTCAGGGGAAAGATTTAAATAACAAAATATGTTTGCTGTGGAATAAGTTCGAGTAATTAGGCTTGTCTAATTCATTTTTTAACTTCACTTGCCCACACATATATAAACCGGAACTGTTATGCCAACAAAAATGAATTATTGATAATTATTTAACTTAAGAAATTATTTAATTAAAAAGTTTATGGCAATAAAACAGCTTCCCTTTATTAAACACAAATTATCCCTTGCCTCTGAAGTATCACCATCGTGATAGTTTTAATACCTAATTCGTATAACTCTTATTCTGTTCTCTATAATATGTCAACACTCCGTTGTCTATTTTAGTGTTGGTACATATACATACCTACTATTCACATACAGACGATGATTATTTTGAATGTTACCCAACTAATTACGCCAGAGCCAAATGTCACTTATACCACAAAACCAGGAACTCCCTTGTTCCCCTCAGCTCACTGCAATCATCCATTTTTGATGATGGTTGTTATGAAATCATTGGCAGACACAAAATGCTTTCAGCAAAAAAGCTCTGTCATTCCAACAGAAAATAGATGAAAACCCCGTTTCTGTAGATCCTAACAACAACAAAAAAAAAAATAAATAAAAAAAAAATAAACCTTAAACAAATGGCATGGCAACACAGGCAAAAAAGGAGACATACGCTGGCTGTAGGTATGATACTCGTAGCTGACGCTGACGTCTGTTTCATGTCACTGTGGGGTGGCCTTTTTGTTTTCCTACGGTAATGATGCGTTTTATTTGCTCTTTAGGTGATTCGCTGTAATTGTGGTTTAATTTCGGTTGAGTGTTTTCCCTGGTGCGCGGGTTGATTCGTGTCGGTTGCATTTCAATTTCCCCAATTGAGTGCGGTACTCCGCGAAATTGTCAAACAGTTTCGGTATCTAAGTAGGTACTTACTCAGTTTTTGGTTGAAATTTTGCAAAGACGCATACTAAAACGTTTTTCATTATCAAAAGTGATTATTCGCAAAATTATTGTCATATATACAATGAAAAGTTTTAAGGGTTACAATTAAAGTATATTTTAAATTATTATACGTGTAGAACGCTGTCTATAGATACCCATCATACAACTGGGCCTGAATGCACGCCCTGCGACACATTCAAAGCACTTTCCAAAAATTGTACCTTGTATGAAGGTTAAATGAAGGTTAAACAACAAATGAACACTGGAAATTAATAATTGAATGTTGATAGATGTGTTTTATTTAGAGGTGTTTTGATTAGCGATGTCGAAGACCTCTTTTAGCGAACGACAAAAGCTTAATTTTGGTCATTCAACCACAAACAATCCTTATGAACAGATTTTATGTTTTACCCTACCTTTTTTGTGCCTAGTCGTCATCGTTGATGAAATGAAATTAATGGTCCAAGAATGGGTATTGATATTAGCCATTGGGAAGTTTGGAATATACGATTTTGGAAAATATCGAAATATTTTCACAATTTTGGTTTCTGATGGAAAAGGTATCTTAAAAGAACTGTTACCCAGTTTTCCCAGTGGTTTATCTGTCCGTCTGGACCTCAACCTATAGCATTAACCGCTGAAGAAATTGTCTTCAAACTTGGAACTGAAGACTTTACTATCAAAATGTGAGGTGACTTCGGTCTAAAACTCAAAAGCTTCTTTTAGCGTCTCATGCATCTGATTTTGATGTAATAATGTTAACGGAGACGTGGATCGATTTTACATTGACGAACAATAAATTATTTTCTAACGATTTTGTGGTGTACCGTAAAGATAGACATTTTGATCCGTTTGCATCTGTGGGTGGTGGAATTATCACTGCGGTGAAAAATGTTGTATACATAGTTGTATTTTTTTCAATCCCTGAGGTCGACTCAGTGGATATAATTTGTGTGAAGGTTAGTTTTGGAAATAAAAGTTTGTTAACATTTTAAATATTTACATTCCCCCCCCCCCCCCCAAGGAACACGTTGGAAATGTATAAAATTGCTCTAAACGCCATTAACTATGTTTCTAAAAAAGGCGACACTCTTGACGATGTCCTTCTCGCAGGAGATTTCAATCTTCCTGATCTGTAATGGGCGCTCTTTTTGATGACGAAATTTGCTTAACGGCTACCAACGTTTCTTCTCTTATTGAAACTGCGTGTTTGTTGATAATGTGATATCATGTGACTTGCAACAAATGAGCTGTATAAAAAATAATATTGGCCGATAGTTAGATCTGATATTTTTTACGATTCTTAGAAACTGTGTTGTTGGAATTGTCCTACTCCTATTACGAAAATTGATTGGTCCACCCACCACTTTTAATCATGATTTTCGATGTTCATAAATCAGATTTCGATATCGATAGTGACTCTCTTCAGTTTGATTTTAAGAAAATTGACTTCCCTTTATTAAATGAACTAATTCAAAACATTGATTTTAAAACCCTTTTAGACGGAAGCATTGGGGTGGTGGTTTCCAATTTCTATTTAAGTATTTTTGAATGTTTCATTTCGTCTGTACTGGTCAATAAATCAAGACACTCATCTCTTACAACTAGTCTTACAACTCCTCCCTGATACATCCACCAGCTTTGTAGTCTACGTAATTTGAGGAACAGAGCATGGAAGAAGTACTTAAAGTCTAATAAGCAGGATTACCACAACTATTATCTCTGGTTGTATAATGAGTTCCAATCGTTATGTAGTAACCTCTATGATAGTTATTTGATCAAAATGCGTTCTTCACTTCTCATTTACCCAAAATCAGTGGCGGATCCAGGATTTGGTCATGGGGGATGTCCAATTACAAATATAAAACTTAAAGAAAAATAAAACTTGCGTGGGCTTTGTGCTACATTATTTATGTACGTGTAGTTAGCACCGCCATTTTCGATTTTCAAAAAAAAATACAAACAAGCAAAAACAGCAGCAGCTTAAAACAGCACAAGTATAATTTTTTTTTAAATCGTGATTTTGAAAAAAAAAATTGCAAATTTGCGAATTTAAAATTTAGGTTTCACTAAAATTTGCAAATTTACGAATTTAAAAAATACATTACGGCACATCGCAGCACAAATTGAGCACAATACAGCAAGACTTTTTTTTTTGAAAATCGAAAATGACGGCGCTAATTTCACGCTAAGTTCCTTCGCATCATTTGCGTTCGGTTGTGAAAGTCGGAAATATGCGATTTTTGTATCTCTTCGGCTATATCATTTTTTCATCACAACATTAAGTTTTTAGAAAAATTTTACTTTGGAAAAATTTCATCCTCAAAATTTTCAAAAATATTTACGGCACATCGCAGCACAAGTTGAGCACAATGCAGCACAGTTTCTTTCGAAAATGGTGGTGTTAACTTCTTTTTGCCCTTATAATATTGAATAGTATTTTAATATGTTGCTTTGGAGAGGTAGATATGATAAATTGCCTAAGTCTTCAAAATTTAACATACCGTAAGGCCTTTAACTAAGTTTCCATCATATAGGCCTTATAGCCTTTACACACCGAACCAAAATCGAGATTTCGATCAAAAATCACCAAATCTCATCAAAATCAACAAGATTTCCCATACATTTTCAGATTTCGTAATCTAGTAGATTACTGCGAAATCTTCTTTTTTTTAGTTTCTATCAACACTGAAATTTGATTGAAATTTAAAAAAAAATCTAGATTATGTGTGGTGTGAACGATTCAATGAGATTTGGAAATCTTGTGCCGAAATCCGAGAGTTTGGTTCGGTGCGAAAACCGTATAAAACTGCTACGCAATCTAATGTAAGTAGGTATACAGGTATACTCCTTTTTCCACTAAGATGCGTTTGAAGTTTTTGAGGTAGGTATTCATTACACTTGAAGTAATTTTAAGTCGAAATTTTATAAAAAGATGGGCTTTCTGTAATTAACACAAAATTTAGGTCGAAGAGAAGTAAATATTTAATAAATAAATAACTTAATACAAAAATGTTTGGTTTCAATGCTCATGGGGGGGGGGGGGGTCCGGACCCAAACCCCCCCGTGGATCCGCCACTGCCCAAAATACTTTTAGAAAATTGTTAATAACAAGAGAAAATCTGACGGATATCCATCAACTATGAAGTAAATAGATGAGACAAGTTGCAACCCTGTTTTTATCATTTTTTTAACTTTTGTTTTGTGATGAATGATGATGATTTTGTACCATGTTAAAACAATTTCAATAATTTGAATAGCTTTTCTTAAAGCTCAATGAATAGAATTGTAATCACAGTTGACGATGTAAGAGAACACCTTGAGGGATTGGACAACGAAACATCCAGTGGACCTGATGAAATTCCTGCTTTTGTTTTGAAAAAAATGTAGCAACACTCTGGCAAGACCATCAACATTTTTATTTCAGAATTCTTTGAATCAAACAATATTCTCTTGCATTCGGAAGAATTCATTCATTATCCCAATCCATAAGAAGGGCAATCGTAGTGATATTTCAAATTATAGGACAATAGCCAAACTTTCATGTTAACCAAAATTATTTGAATATTTAAGTGTTATTATTTCAGCTGCAAACCTTTTCTTGCGAGCGAGCAACATGGGTTTATGAAAAAGAAATCTACCGTAACTAATCTTCTTTTACAAATAAAACTATTGAGAATGGCCATAAATTTGACTGTATATTGTATTGACTTCAGTATAAGGCCATCGACAAGTTGTCTTATAGTCCTATTTTACTCAAACTTTCATTTCTTGGTTTCCCTTCAGATTTCGTTCAATGGGTTGGATCTTATCTGAAGGGGAGGACATACAAATTTCTTTTTAGAGGAATAATTTCTGATTTTACTAACGCAAACTCTGGTGTACCCCAAGGTAGTCACCTAGGTCCACTACTCTTTATAGTTTCTGTACCTGATGCTATTTCAATAGTAAAATCCTGTAGGTTGCTTATCTACGCTGATGATATTAAGTTACCCAAAATCATTAGAAACCAGTCTGATTCTGATTTTCTTCAAAATGACCTTAATATCTTTTCTAATTGGTGTACACAAAACAATCTTTTTCTGAGTGTGTCAAAATGCCAATCAATTTCCTTTTATAGGAAAAAAAATTCAATATCCTTTAATTACAGCATAAAGCAATTTGTACTTAATGAAGTAAAGGCAACTTGTGATCTTTGGTGTAAACTTTACAACAGAATCTTGATTTTTCATTCCATATTGAGAAAATTGTTACTAAGGCCAATGCCATGTTTGGTTTTATTAAACGTTGCAGCAAAGAATTTTCGAGGGGCCTCGTTATACATCCCTATATACAGGGTGTCTCGAAATCACCGTCTCAGAAGAAAACCATGAGTTCCTGAGGTCGTTTCAAGTTGAAAACCTTAAGAGGTAATTTTCTCGTTTTCGCTTCGTTTTCGACTTATAACGGTTTTTATGATTTTTATTCTTTTTTCCTCTGACTAGGCTCTAACTTTGCCAAACTACAACGGAATTTTGAAATTTTTTTTTATTTAAACAAGAACAGTTAGAAATTTGTATTTACCGTACTTTTTTTTTCTGCGTAAATATTATATTAAGTTACTTGAACTGGAATGACCCAAATCAACTGCCTCCTTATAGCAATCGCCTTCTTCTTTTAAACATGACTACTCTAGAAAAACGTCGAAAAGTAACCGATGTTTTGTTTTTACACCAACTACTGATTGGATCCATTGATTCACATGTTCTTTTGGACCAAACTAATTTATTAGTTAGAAAGAAGTCACAGTCGCACTGGGGTTGCCCTGAAGCGTTTTATGTAACACTTTTTTCGCCCTAGGTTATTTGCACTGTGTTCGGGGTGAGCTCTGAATGACTCTTATGAGAAATCAGGTTTTTTCTTTGAGCAAGAATTCAGAGCTTCCAAAATTCAAATCAACTGTTGGCATTCAGGGAAAAACAAGTGTTGATGATAAATTTCTTGGTAAATAATATGACTTATTTTGTTGATAATTTTTGTTATTTATTTGTTTTCATGTATAATTATACACTAAATGCCAAAATATACAACAGTCTGTAAAACAATGAAATGAACAAAAAAATCAGATGGTGAAACGTCTTGTAGCACAGAAACGTTCGATGTAAAATAAAAACCTGAGCAGCCCTGAGTTTTTTGTCAATATAGACTGACAATCTCCAGATCACCGGTGGGTAGAAAACATCGAACAAACTTATTTCAACAGAGTCTTGTATATGGATTTTTTTTTATCAAATATCGAAGACAGCCTAGAGAGTGTGAAGTCACTTCTTTTCTCGATTATTCGATGGATAAGTTTCGCCTTGACGGCTGCAGAATGCAACCTAATTTCAGATATACCTACTTATAAAGTTTCGTTAAAAGAAATGTCATTAAAATAATCCATGCTTTGTCTAAACCAGTTTCTGACATGTAATAGAAAAAATGAAACGCTTAGGGAACAGGACACAGGAACCCAGGACATTGAAATAGATAATTTTAAACTAAAAGCTAAAACATTTTCTCATGATATACTTTTAGCTTAGAACGCAATTTATGTGTGTATCCTCGCTAAATTGATTGTTGAGTAAGCTCATCATGACATTTAATGACTTTAACCGATAGCTTCAACAACAAAGTGCAGATAATGAATCTCGATCCTTCAATCGAAAGCTAAAGCTAAGCTATAGATATTGTCGATGTTTCATATAGTTTGACAGCATCGTCATCGCTGACTACGAGGACGAGGACGACGACGATGGTCTCAGGAAGAGAGTTATACCATCATTCATTTTTGTATGTATGTATGTATATCAGCTAACGGTATGCTATTGAATCCATTTCGAATACGTCTCGTGTTTCACACTACACGAACATAAAAATCTCGTTCATTTACTCATGCAGTTAACCAAACACAGATTTATATCCTGCCATAATCGTTAGAACAAAATCGCTGTGCCATATCCTTCTTTATTCAAACTGCCACGACTACGGCGATAGATGTGTGTCTGTGTGTGTTTGCGAGTGTATCTTTGCCTCTATTGGGGCTAGCTATATATAACACCAAAAGGAAAGACTATTTTATGTAACCAAAGGATTCGTCTTCTTATACACGTCGGGATGTTATGAAACTTTAAACTTTCAGATACGGAAAAGGCAATGCCATCGCAGCGCTTGCTGAACATTGAATACCATTGACTAGGTATAGAGATATACACATGAGCGATGGGTAATGGAGATGATGTCTCATTTGATTCCTTTCAACTTTGTCAGAGTCCTTTGGTCCCTTTGTTCAATACAAGCTCTTTATAGACAGCAAGTGAAAAATAAGGATAGAAACTTAACTCAGCATATGCACACCGTATTGCCACCCACCCGTAAGAAGTAGATATAGGTACACCAAATACACAAACCGACACCATCATACTATCTATCCTTCGGGAGGGTGGCAGCAAGGACATCCGAGTATTCATCCCAATTTAGCACTAAAAAAAATATATAAGTATAAAAAAAAGCTTGAAAGACATTTCACCTCTTCCCATCATTATTGTGGGCCATGACATTTTGGTTTTCTTTCATTTCATTTTTTTTTTGCTTCTTGCTACCACTTCGTACTTCGTTCACTATAAAGTAATCGATCCTGTATAAGAAGCAAGGATGTGTGTTCCTTGTAATGCTATACTTTTCCCTAATGGACGCTTTTATATGCGAAACGACCTCACGTACACGTTTTAATAGGCACTAAGCAAATTGTGCCACAGATTGAGATTTTTATTTTTTTTTTTTTTGTTTTTGTCTCGCTTGCTCGGAAGTCCCGCATGGACTAGCTCGATGGGTTTCTTTCTTTTGACCATCGCAAGTAATTGGCGGGAAACTTTGTGGCATAGAGATATGGCTCTTCATCGAACAAGCATCGTGTAGAATAACCTTTGAGATTTGACTCGATGGTAGGTAGGTATAGTACAGGTACCTATAAGTAAGTTGTTTTTTTTGTATCTTGTGTCAAACGAGCTACATATACCTATGGCCTGCCGCAGTAAATTTATTTTAGTAAAGGGTGTTCAAGGAAATATATGAGGTTAAAAAATATTCACATCACATATGTATGTTTGTACATATGTATGTATGTACATATGTACCTTTATATGCATGAATAACTCTAAAAACAGCTCAATATTCCAAATGTACACACACAAATGATCCAATAAGTATGTCTTGCAAGAATTATTGTATGGGTGTTTTAAGGCATTTTGCAAGACTCAAATCGAATAGTACTAATCCAGCTATGTTGCGTGACATAAGGAACGGTAGAAGATATTGCCACATCATTGGCCCCATCCAAAGTGTCGTAAGCCTTCACGCAAACCGCACCCGATATCGGTGGCGAGCACGATAACGTTTATCTCGCGATAAAGATCCGATCTACAACCTACTCACATAAGATCTCCGAAACTTTGGTCCGTCAAAAATTGGGTGGAAACCAAAAATAAATTTCCTTACTTTTCTTATATACTTATACACCTACTAATATTCTTGAGATTTCGTTTTTCTAAAAACTGTCCAATTTAAAGCTCGGATTGGAGTAACATAAAAATTAATAAGATTTGAATTTACGTCATGTTAAACTCTAAAAAAATCAAAATTTTAAGATTAATTTTTTCGCTCCGGAAAAAGGCGTTTGTACAAGGGATTTGTATGACATTTGGAGATATTTGGCGTGTTCAGAAAAATGAGATCTCAGATCAAAATGTGCGCAAGCGAATCCAAGATTTATTTTTACTCAGAATTTTTACAGAAAAGCTGATAAATTTTGCTGAGGGATCTTATTCATGTAACTGATATTGCTGAGATCATTTTTCTGAACATGCCTATTTAATATACATAGTACGTCAAAATATAGTTTATTGTCCATCTGTCAAGCTATAAACTGTCAAATTTCATTGAAGGATGGCTACGATGTCGATGGTTCAACAAAATTCACGTAAAGCAGAAGTGGAACGTGAATGTAATCCACATTTCGTGTAGATGTGTCCATCTCCATTGATATAAAGGTCAGCACATAAGTATCGTAATGATTTATTTATTGAATAATTTGTTTTGCTTATACATATATGTACATACGTATTTTTTTTTTTTTAGAAACTTGGGAAATTTATGATGGAAAGCACAGAACACCAAAGTTGTTCAATTATATTTTGAAAGTCGACGTTCAATTATCCAGGCACAAAGATCATATCGAAATGGGCCCAGTGATCTAACAATTTCCCGATTGGTACAGCGCTTTCAGCAACAGGGTGCTGATTTTCTGCGTGCTGGAAACCGCAAGCAGTTCGAAAAATTGTAAATATTGTTCAGGTGCAAGCAAGTATTGAGGAAAACCCCGAAACTTCTATAATAAAGCGATGATTCTCAGCATTATCTCTAGAAAATATGGGTATACTCTATGACTAGTAGATATTAAGTGTTTTTTTATTGAGGAAATAAAAAAAAAAAAGTGTATTAAAAAAACAGGGTTTTGCCGTATAGATTTTTGCAAGTCAGTATTTTGACCATACAGTATTTTGACGTACAGAATTTTGCATTTACAGTATAATGACATACAGAATTATGGTATTACAGGATTTTGACCACACAGAATTTTGTCATACAGAATTTTAAAAAACAGTATTATGATCCGCTCCCGACATTGTTCTATTCGTATAATTCGTGCTGGAAGAATAAAAACGAAATGGGTAATTCGATTTTTTGCAATATACCTACATATTAATTTTTTTTTTAGTGAAGGTAAGAAATCGATTTTTCTTTAAACTGTAAATTAAATTTTGAAAGTGGTTTTCGTTTATTCAAGTAATGATTTTATAATTTGCGTAAAATTTAATTAAAAAAATGGCATCAAGTAGTGAAAAAGTTGTTTATAAAAGCGTTTGTGATTGTATATCTAATTGAAAAACCAATGAGTAAGTCCTTTTTTAAGTTCCATTCAGTAGAAAAATTTTTGATTATAGCAACTGAAAGACCAACTCCCTTGCTGCTAGAATTGGCTACAAAATTTAACAATAAAATAAATTTTACTCAAGAAACTGTCCGTAACTTTCACCCAGAAACATAATATATAAAACGTACATATAGGTATTACTGGTTGCAAAACCATAATTAAATTGTTCTGCTGGCCATTTTTATTATTTAGACATGAAAAGTAGGAATATATCAGTTAATTAAACACTTGCAATAACGTAATAATTTCCTTGGATTTTTTGATTTGAATCATTTAAGTGGCAGTTAAGATTAACATCGTGTTCACTTTAGGAAGTGTATAAATTATTTGGCGAAATAAACAAACAGTTTTTCGTGGAACTTCAAGTGACATTATAATGAAATTAATTGTTATATTTAAACAGCAAGAGTTTTTAAATTTAAACGTTAAGCAATTTATTGAAAAACTTCGAAATGGTGATGTCGGGTCAGTTTTTCTAGAAACAAATAAACTTTGTGAACTAATATTTGAATTTCCTTTAGACACTTCGTTCGTTGAAAGATCTTTTTCAACGCTTAAAAGAATAAAAACATATACGAGAAACTACAATTGGTCAAAGAAGACTATCAGAACTTTTAATGATAATTATTGAAAAAAAAAAAAAATTTGCGACAGAAACAGTTGAAAGATTCTTTTCATGAAAATGTATTAAAAATATTTTTTAAGAAATGAAGAAGATTTTAATTATAATATAAGTAATATCATCATATCGCACCCTTAGAATGAAAGTGACCTAACTAAAAAATTCGGCATCTTTTTTACCACCTGGTTTTAGAGTTCATTTGACTTTTTAAGATCAGTTCATTGAAAAATAAGAAGTTACGAAAATTTTGAGTTAGGTCACTTTCATTCTAAGGGTGCGATATTATGTACATGTAATTTTTAAACTTAGAGAAAATAAAAATAAATGAAGTGAACGATTGCATTTTTTATTAACGCCCTGTCACTGATAGAAATGTAAATGTAAAAAACTTCTAAAGTCGGATGAACTTGAAAAACTTGCACAAGTATCAAGGACTGGTGGCAATATACAATTATCTCACAAATTTGTACCCGGACCATCTTCAGAGGAGAGGATGATATCCCCATACATTATATGGCATGGCAGAATCTTTATTTTAAGTCTAAAAAATTAATAGTTTTAAAAAACTAAATGTACGAATCTTTTTTAACTTTGTCGAAGCTAATTGCGCATAAAATATCGATTTTCTCGGTTTACTTTTATTTAAAAGATGGACACTGCAGCTTCTGCATATTAAAAAAAAATTTTTTTTAAATAGTTGGAATTTTTGTAAGCAAATATAACATTAATATTCGATTATAAACGCTTTAGTATGTGATAGTGTGATACCTACTACAGTCGACTCTCCCTAAGTCGTTCTCTCTCTAAGTCGAATTTCTCTCTAACTCGAACTTTTTCGCCATATTTTATCATTACCTTCAATTTTCCATACAAAAAACAGTTCTCTAAGTCGAACTCTCTCTAACTCGAACACATTTTCTCGATATTTGGCATCTTTTTTCACCCCTTAAGTCGAATTTTGTTTAAAACAAAATAAAATAAAAAAAATTATCCCTTCGGAATTCGTATTTGGGTATATGTAGTATAACTACGAACCATCAAAACCTTAATACATATGTATATATGTGTAGCATTGCGTGTACCATCATCGTCCGCTCTTCGCGTTTTTTCCTATTTATAACCCTGGTACCTCTATAAAAAGATACAGTTTTAAAAAACTCGAATTTTTCCAAAACTCTCTCTAACTCGAACAAATCTTGGTATCCCGTGAAAATTCGACTTAGGGAGAGTCGACTGTATTTGATCAACTCCCTCTTTCATCGACGCTCTTCTCGATTCTAAGCTCTGTTCGCAGCTCCAGTATGTGCATAAGGGATAGGTATAGTTATAGACCATGAATAGTTTATTCTGAAGAATAAATAAGAATTTTTTCCAAATCCGTATAGTACCAGACAGCCTCATAGATGGCGTCACCACAAATTGTCAACTTGTGTGAATATAGGTACTTCTTTCTGTTTTATACACAAATTTAATTTATGTGCTTTATAGTTTATTTCATAAATTTTCAAACTTAATTCATTTATTGTCCACAGCGACCCCAAAGAAAAAGATAAAACACAAAATATTATTTTGTCATTTTTGCAATAAAATTGAACTTTCTCAACAAATTATCCATGGTGCCTCTAAACTACTTTTTCACCACAAAATATTCGCAGGTTTGTTGACCCCCCACTCCTCCCCCCCCTAAACAAAGTTACAAAAATTGCTTTGTCATTTTTTTCAATAAAGTCACCTCTCACCACCCGCCTCTGTTCGCCACTAGCGCCATCTTTTAGAAACGCCGCACCGGTTTATATTATGAATTCTAATCTAATTTTTGCTCGAAAATTTCGCCGCATCAGATTTTTCCTCCCTACAGGCCCGGGCCTCATGCGCCTAAGTCTAAATCCAGCACTGGTGATACATAACCTCTCTCTCTCTCTCTCTCATATTACCATAGCCCGCATATATCCGCAAGATCGTTTCTGTATAGGGAATACAATTCAATGGGATAACCTCTGCTCTTGTTTTAATGATGCATATGGTACCTATTTGTTAAATTGAGTATCTACACCCAACTAACTAAAGTAGTTCTTGTTTAGCAAGTTGTAATTGAGTTTAGCATATAAACAACCCTTTGGAAAGATTACCTGACCTTACGCAATCCTGTCTCCTTTTCGCATCCGCGGGCTTTATTAGTTCGTATACCTCGTATACCAAGGTAAGTAGGTACACAAACCATATTTAATAACAAAATACCAATATTAGTTATGATCTTTTTTTCAATTTTTCTCCAAGTTGTCTTGAAATTAAGCTTCAGTTTTTGTTACACTCTGATTCAATTTTTTATAGATCGTTGAGATGAATTTTATCTAATTTATAAACCTCCTTATTTCAGCTTTTCTCAATGCCTAATTACAGCAATTAAAAAGAAGCCTATACCATAAATCAGAAACATTTTATATTCTTTTCATTATAAAGTGTGAGACACCCTGTGTACCTACGAGTACATACAACTCATCGCCTAGCATCATTATAAAGCAATTTAAATTTTCCGCTTGAATTAATTGAAACTTACACTATAGTTAGGTAGGTAGGTACCTACCTTAACAACCTTTGGAGACTCTGCTTTGATTCTACATCTGCACAACATTTTGTCATAAAATAGACAGTTGTAGGTATGTGTAGATATAAAAAAGGAATCAAAGTGAAGCAATAATATAAACGCAGTGTAGAGAGAGGCAACGACACGGTATACTAACTAACTTCATCTTCATCATCGTCTTTCTTTCACTATATGTATACCTTACCTATATTATACCTAAAACTGAACTCCATTTAATAAGATTCAAGAGTAGGTATACGAAGCTTCACATGTGTTTGCTCTGCATCCCTTCAAGTGTAGCAGACATAAAGAATACAAGCCGCTTGCTGTTGCATGCATACCGTTAGTATACCCACCCATAGGTATCCTGGCGTATATTATATATAGCTGAATTTCTCCTTTAATTACGCACCTTTAGGTTTTTTCTATGTGCAAGCAAGTGGGAAGAATATCTGCATAACTGTCACTGTTGCACGACAAAATGACACTTGAAAACCTTACAAAGCAAAAAGGATGCACTCAAAGTAATTGCATTACAGTTTAAGTAAAAGGTCGTTTCATAGACTAAGCGAGTGTGAATGAAAATGGAGTTTTATACCTACCTACCTACCTAACCAAGGTATCATGAAGAAGGCGATGTGTATTTTATTTTTATTAAGTTGGTGTGGAATTGAAGTATATAGGAGTTCATTCGTCATGCTACTTAAATAGATAACAGATGAATACACTTCGCACAGAATTGATTTTTGAAGGAAAACGTTTTATCGATAAACCAATCGCCATTTTACTTTTATAATAATAAAAAAAAAGGTATGAAGATACCAACCTATACACATTTAAAAGTTCTGATTTGATTGATTACAGAAGGTTTATTTTTAGAAAATAATGTTTGACAGATATCTATTTGTAGGATATCTATTATCTAGTTCAAACTTCAAAGATAAAGGTTGTAAATGTAGCCTACCCAACTAACAAACTCTCCAGAGCTAAGCTCTTGAAATCTGAAATAAGCTTCCATAAAACTCTTTTATATCCCATTGCTATACTTAAAAATTATTGTCTTGTTATGGAAATTAAATAGGTCTCATAGCATTTTTATTTTAAGAGCTGAACACTTTTCTCTCTTTTTTCTCTCTTCAAAATACTTATAACTATATCTTATAGCTAAATCAATTTTTCTTCTTGGAATAAGATTATATAAACTTACAGTCTCATAAAAATTCTTTTTGTGAAAATTCAGCTCTAAACATATGTTCGTAGTCTTTATAATACCATAACGAAGACAACACTTGTAACGGGTGATTTTTTAGCTGGTTTGGTTTTGGCAACACTGGTTTTGACAGCTGACGTGTGTTTAGTACCTTGTGTCACTGTCAAACAGCTTCAGTTTGGTTTGCAATTTAACCATGGATCGTCTTACAAATGAACAACGCTTGCAAATTATTGAATTTTACTATCAAAATTCGTGCTCGGTTCGAAATGTTCATCGCGCGCTGCTTCCATTTTATGGTCGGCATTCTCGACCTTCTGAGCAGTCTATTCGGAAGATTGTGACCAAATTTCGCACCAAATTTACTTTGTTGGACATTAAACCACCAACACGTTTACGTACTGTGCGTAGTGAAGAAAATATTGCGGCCGTATCAGCTAGTGTGACAGAAGACCGCGAAATGTCGATTCGGCGCCGTTCCCAGCAGTTAGGCCTTTGTTACAGCACTACGTGGAAAATTTTGCGGAAGGATTTGGGCGTAAAGCCTTTTAAGATACAGCTGGTGCAAGAACTAAAGCCAGCCGACCTACCACAACGCCGAATTTTTGGTAAATGGGCTCTTGGAAAGCTGGCCGAGGATCCGCTTTTTTATCGAAAAATTGTGTTCAGCGATGAGGCTCATTTTTGGTTGAATGGGTACGTAAATAAACACAATTGCCGCATTTGGAGTGAAGATCAGCCAGAAGCATTGCAACAGCTACCAATGCATCCCGAAAAAGCCACTGTTTGGTGCGGTTTATGGGCCGGCGGCATTATTGGGCCATATTTCTTCAAAGATGATGCGAATCGCAGCGTTACTGTCAATGGTGAACGCTACCGAGCGATGATAACAAACTTTTTTTTGCCCGAAATGGAAGTTCTTGACTTGCATGATATGTGGTTTCAACAAGACGGTGCCACATGCCACACAGCACGCGAAACAATGGCGCAATTGCGAGGCGAGTTTGGTGAACAGTTAATTTCACGTTTCGGGCCGGTCAATTGGCCGCCTAGATCGTGCGATTTGACACCATTAGACTATTTTTTGTGGGGGTATGTCAAGGCTAATGTCTATAGGGACAAGCCCGCTTCGATTGACGCACTGGAAGCCAACATCCATGCATTCATTCGTGAGATACCGGCCGATATGTGTGAAAGAGTATGCCAAAATTGGACTCAGCGGATGGGCTACCTGAGACGCAGCCGCGGTCAACATTTGCATGAAATTATCTTTAAACATTAAATTGCAAGGTTCAAACTATCGATTCAAATAAATATTTCATTCATTTTTTCGAATTTTTTGTCTTTTTTTTAAAAAAAAAGTTCTAAACCTCTTAAAAAATCACGCGTTATAAGAGTTTTAGCCTTTTTATACTTTTATGAAAACTCTTACAGGATCTGAGTTTAATACCTCCTATATCAAGAGTATCAAAATTTTAAAAATAAAATTTTTTTTTAATTAATTTATTTTATTTATTATATTTTTTTTTAATTAATTTATTCAAAAATTAAGCACTAAAATAACTTAATTTAAAAACATACATAAAGAATGAATTTCTGGCTTTAAGATAAGCTATAAAATAAGTGTTGCCGTTGTGTTTTTATATTCATTTTCTATTTTAGAATTATTTTTTTTAATTTGCCCCTCCCACTTAAAGGGGTGGACAAATACAGTGGATCGATATCTTAAAATGATTTCCCTATAATCTACCAACAATGAAAAAAATTGATACTTCTATCACAAAATATGCACAGTTTTTATAATTTAGTCGCCCAACTACATAGAAAAGTAAAACCCTTAGCACTTCTGATTGCTTTATTTCAAAAACCATTATTTTTATGAAAAAATTATGTTAATTTTTTTTGTAGGAAATATTTCAAGCTACGATAAATTTTTTTTTTGTACAACTTACCATTTGGTTATTCCTGAAAAATCATTTTGGGGGGCCTTTAACCCCCCGCAAAATTTGTAGCGGCGCTCATATCGATGGGGACTTTTGACAGTTTCTTTAGAATACCATGAGGAAGCTATATACCAAAATCTAGCTTTCCGGCTATTATTTCCGACTTTGGCTGTTTTTTTTTGGCTTCATTGACTGGTCTATTATGAGATCACTGATAAATAATAAAATAATTAAAATATGCATTATTTTGAACGCGCTGTTGTTTTTCGAGGTAAAAGTTCAAATAACTACATACATTTTCAACCGCATAGGTATATTTTTTGTGTCTCATAGGTATGTGAAAAACAATAAATATATAAAGTATCGCCATTATAACGCATAATAATAAATTGATTGACGTATAGCATTGAATAATTGTTCAATGCTATAGCCAATTTCACGTTTTCGTTTGACATTCCATTTTTTTTTTTGACGCCAATTACTGTCAAATTTTGTATTGAACAATTATTTCTAAAAAAAATATTATATCTGACTCATATTATTTGAAAAAATCAATCTTCAGTTATATTTACGCATGTATGTATACAATAAATTAAAGCATTTACAGTGTACACTACACACACACACACATTCACCTAAAATCAAAAAAAAAAAAAAAGCAGAGCAAATGAACTTCACCATGGGCCTTAAAAACCTATTTTTGTGTTATGAGGCCACATCAAATTTCTTTAATAAATAATTAACTTCACTATCAATTCATTATATAGATATGTATCTATTTATTAATTAAGCTTAAAAATGTTGCATTAAATTGTTAAGCTTCACCCACAAATTCTTTCATAACAATAGGATTTTCTTCTTCAAGCATTATGCTCCTTTCCCCGGCTGAATTTATTTGTACAAGAAGCTTTTCAATCCGGTCATCAACATTCTTATTATTTCCTGGGGTAGAATCGTGTAAGGTGATTTGCGATAAGTGAGAGTCACAATCAAGCAATTCAGTCTGTGTAAGATGATATCACATTTGATAGCTAAAGAGCTATCACATCAAAAATATGATTGTCATTTTCCAACAAATTCGACGTTTCTGCCTGAGTACGACTAGAGTTACCAGCAGCTTACAAAAATTGTATGATTTTTTCAGAGTTCTTTTTTTTTACCGTTCATACAGACAAAAATGAACATTCTTGTGACAAAAAAAGTTTACTACATTCCGGAATATGAAAAAAACATAAGAATTATATCGCAAAGAGGTCATTTTCGTTCTAAATTTTCGATAGCTCATTATAAACATTTGAAACATTCATTATGGCAACCATGTTTTTGACAAATGCCATTGGTAAGTATTCAATTGTATTCAATTGAGTTGAATCACCTTACCCAGACGGAAAACTAAATGACAATCACATATGACTATGGTTGATGTGACAATCATTTATTACTTTAGCCGATTCCACTCCTGTTCTTATTTTAATAGCTCTTGGCTTTCGACTGGAGTAACTGGAATTGGTGGCGGAGATGCAGACGCAAACGGAGATTCGACATCGTCAGGGTCAAACAGGATCATAAAGATGAGGAATTCCTATATTCATGAAGTCGATGAAAAAGCTGGCACGGGCAATGGTTCATTAATTGATATGCATTCTGAAAATATGTACATAATATCTGCACAAATTGACAAACGTTTTGTTTGTAGTATTTATAATGTTTATGAATTTTATCTGAGGGACGGCTGTCTACCACCACAAAAAGTACAGGCAATGGGGAGTAATTTTCATACCATCTGTGAAAAGTTTTGAAGTGGTCCAAGTTTGAATGCAGTATTGTAGAGAGGTTGATTTTGAGTATAAATCTGAGTTTGCGGGAAATTCGCGTTTGTGGGGGTCCCGTTATCTTGAAAACAAGATTTTTTGTTTTTTGCCGTTTTTCTCTATTTGTGCTACTTATTATGAAAAAAAGATTAAATACTTTTTTGTTGCAATTTATATTATCTACAATTCTATATACAACATTTTTACATAGAGCAAATAACTTAGAAGTTATTGAAAAACGAATAAAAATTTGGACTCGACCACCTTTATTTTCGAATTTCGAATTGCTCGCAAACCGGTACATTTTCAGAAAAAAAAAAATATTAAATACTTTTTTTTAGAAAATATTTTAGCAAACAAAATGGTGTATTGTTTATTAATTTCTGACAATTTTTAAGTCCACCAAAAAGGCTATTTTATTACAAAGTCGAGAAATTTCAGATGGAATATTTTTATTGAATCTGATTGTGTAAAGAAAGTTGCATAGGCTGAGTCAAGATAAGAAAAAAATCGTATAGGTGAGGGGTTATATTTAATAATACAAATTCTATGACCATCCGTTCATTATAATAATGAACAGTTCAGTATTAGAAGACGATGTTCATTATGAATTATTTGTTGAACAAAAACACATAAATGTTCAGTATTTCAGAAGTTGTTCATTATTTTTTCTGTATTTAGTACAAATTCCTAAAAACAATAACATTAATATTAAAGCGAAATTCAATGTCAAAACAAATATAAAATAAAGATGCTAACGTATCCTGACCGCTTGAACAAGACATCTAGTACAATTTTATTTTGTTAAGTGCTCCTGCAGAGTTTTTTCTATGTACAGTTCAATAAGACCCGCGGAAATAAAGCCCATGGGTCATATTTCCAAAAAATATAAATTAAACCTGCAGGCTATTTTTCCTTATTGGAGTGGCAATAAGACCCACCACAAAAAAGCATTAAAACCCGTTATAGTTTTTGCCTTTCTGAATTGGCATTAAGACCCACTATTAAAGATATACCTATTCATAATTTGCTTTAAAATGTTTTTCAATTATTGATTTTAAAACAAAAATGTTTTTGACTTTGTCAATAGTTTTAAAGACACCTTGAATGCCCCGCTTCGGGGGTTCAGAAAATATCAAAATCCGTAAAAATGAAATATGTTAATATAGATTTATTTTTTTTTTTTGTAAGTCTTTTTTGTTTTAAAATTTTATGCAAGTTTTATGCAAACAAAGACTGAGGGCCAGTTTCACAGTAAAGTAAGTGTCACTTAAGTTCCAGATATGGAAAACTAATGCCCAATTTCACAGTGTAAACTTATCGGAATAAGTGACACTTAAGTCTCCCATATTGGCCACTTAAGTTCCACTTACTCAGACCTTAAAACTACGTCTAAAGTCCATGAATGGGAAAATTAAGTGCCACTTATTTAGTTAAGTATGCAGTGTGAAACTGGCCCTTAATTTTCCCATTTTCAGCCTTAGTTTTACTACCTGAGTAAGTGGAACTTAAGTGGCCAAAATGGGAGACTTAAGTGTCACTTATTCTGATAAGTTTACACTGTGAAATTAGGAATTAGTTTTCCATATTCGGCACTTAAGTGACACTTACTTCACTGTGAAACTGGCCCTGAATTTCGGATTTCTGTACCTTAATTTTTAAGTAGATATTTTTTTAATTAAATGGAATAATTTAAAATTGAATTGAATTTTGTTGCCTTTTTCACATGTTCATTATTTTAAATTCTAAAATATGGTCACCGTAACTATACTACGAAATACATCAGCCAAGTAGAAAACAAAATCTATGTAAGATGAACTGAACTTGGCAAAAATTGCGTATTGACAAAGGCCCTCACTAGTCAACTGATAAGTCCAAGTGAGATCGCCGACACGAAACGCCAATTTTTGTAGGACTTAAAGGCCGTTAAAAGCTATTTCATTTCATTTGACAGTTTGTTCCCTGTCAGCTGTTTTTTTTTTATTTGATTAAGCGCTTAATGATTAACAAGGTGTGTTTGTTTTGTTCATCTCGCAATTTCAACTATATAGGTTTTGATAGGTTTTATCAAAAACTTGTGGTTACGAAAACTTGTTGTGTAGCAAAAATGTATATGAAAACTTGTGTTTTTGATTAGGTTTTTCGTCAAAACCGATAATTTAGCAAAAACCGATAAATTAGCAAAAACCGCGTTTTTGGCTTGGTGGGAAAAGCCTATTACAAAGTAAATATTCTCACACAAGCCTTTCAGTATTCTGATTGCTGACATAAGACATACACACACAAATAAATAAATAGTTTGTTTCTCTCTGAGAAAATGCTAAATAAGAAAGATAACTATACCTACATATATAATTTTTTAAAGTTTACAAAATATGTACTCTGTTCTCTTTTGAGCGAATGTTATTGGAAGATACGCATTCTCATTTCTCATAGCAAGACTTAAGGTGAGAGCGGATCTCATTGGAAGAGACGCATTCTCATAGCAAGACTTAGTTGAGGTGTGACTTGTGAGCCTCCCATAACAAGGCCATTTAACGCTTTTAACAGTGTTATAACAATCTAGGAGTATTCTTCAAGATTACTCTTAGCGCCCTTACTAGGTATAGTCTAGTTAAGCTGGCTGATTTCCTTTATATCTATCTGCAGCATACAACGATTTTGTTTTTTTTTTTTAATTTCCTCGAAAACGGTTCTAACAATTTTGATTAAATTTCAAAAATTTTCTTTACTTCAGGTTTTTTTTTCGAATAACGGAAAGAAAGTGTTCACTTTTTTTCGATAATACTGGCCTGATTGGTATAGCATAGGTTACAAAGCTGCATAAACATTTCGTGATTTTTAGTTGATTTTTCTTCCATATACATCAGACAGACAACATTAATTCTTAAAGAACATTTAACGTGCTTCAATGAATTTTACCGATTTCAATCTAAATAAGTTTAAAGTTCAAAGACAGTATCGTGTCCTGTTTTTCTTTCATGAACATATACATAAGTAAAAAAAAGCACTATACCTATAGTCTATTTCCTAACAAAAGTTGCAAGCCTTTTTTACAAAAGATCTGAAAATTATTTATTCAAATTCTACAAATCTCACTGATGCGCCAACGCAGTCAGGAGAGCCTATAAATAAGGTAGGTATAGTGCAACTTTATATTGATGTTAAGTTGCTATATATGATGATGAGTAATTGCGGGTGCAAGGAATAATGAGAGCGGTACAGTGGGGCAGACTTCATTTAAGTTCATAAATAAATTCAAAATAAAATAAACGACTGGATCACACGAACTTGGTCTTTATGGCAATTTTGTTACAATGTACCTATAAATATAACAGGTATAGAAATTTTGATTAAATTTTTTATATTTTCTTCTGCAAAATCCGATTAAATGAAATTTTTTGTGTGGGACGATTAACCTTCTATAGATGATCTAAAATAAAAATTAATTTTTTTTTCTCTAGGGAATCTCATAAAAATGCTCTGCACCAAATTTGAAGCAAATTGGTTCAGTTGTGTTTCTATTTAGAAATACAGTGGAGGCCCATAGAAGCACGGCGCCATGCCATGGACATAAGGCCCAGGGACATAAAGCCCAAATTTTATTTTTGGGACTTGCTTCCCACTTTGGCAGTTTTTATTTAGTGGGACATAACCCCAAAAATTTGTATTTGGGGATTATTTTATTTGTTTTTAATTCCAATATGCCCCACTGTTTGGTGTCGAATATATAGGCATGGATGCTGAGTTAATTGCATGCAAATTGAATTGTGAACAATAGTGCCGCTAATTGCGTTGTTCCGTCGAATATATATAGCTGGCGCGCTTCAGGAGGCAAAAATACAATAGCCAAGTGCATTTATGTGGCTACTGTATATTTGAATAGTAACGCTGTAGTGGGATGCTATGGTGCTGGGATAGTAGTGTCATTAAAAATTCATTGTCAGTGAATGAAAATAACTTCACCGCACTATCATACTTTATATATAGGTAGATACCTGTCAGAGCATTAATTACGGGTAACTTTTGTATAAGGCTGCATGACCTCAGCAAGGATATTTTTTTTTTTTATTTTTTACTCCAGATGGCATAGGTATACCTATTTTAAATAGAGAAAAGAAATCTTGATGTGGTTGTTACATCTTGAGCTCTGACGGAAGCTCTGTTAGGTCAACGTACTAACTTCTATCAGTAGATATGTTTATAGAACAAACAAAATCTTTATTTATTTTCTAGAACTTTTTTTTCTAAGTCAACAACATGAAAAAGAGGTGAAATGCGGTTATAATATGAAAGAAAAAAAAAATCATGGAAGTAAGAATTGGCATGGAATTCTTATTTATTTTTTTTTTAATACCATTAACATTGTCAATCGAATTAAAACGTGCTGCTCTGAGTTTCTCCAGCAACTCCATTTACCCATGAAAAATTGTTGCCCATTTCGTTACGTAACTTAATGAACCTTTCAATAATTCGAATTGCAAAGAGCCAAACCATCACGCCGTACATATTTCCATCATATTATACCTATATACGTTTAAATGTGTAGCCGTAGAGGATTTGTATGTCCTTTCTTCATTCGGTAGGACATACATATCGAGCATCTGTGTCATTTTGCTGGGACACAAATCAAATTTGGCATGTGGCCATTTTAATCCAGTTTAAAAAATGCATGCACATATGTACCTATGCGATGTATATGTTGTCATGAGAAGACTCTACACTCAAATTAAGGTGATTTTCGTTTGGAACCAGTTCAAGCTTGGCATTTTAATTGAATCAATGGTAAATTTCATGTATACCTATAATATGGATGAAGTTTAACACCATTTCAATTTTCAATGAGCAAACATTTTGCAACGGAAAGACAAATCTTTTAAAAAAATTTTAAAAACAAAAATTAATTGTAAAAACCGTATTTTTTAAGCATGAAATATATATAAGAGCCTTAAAACTAAATTTTGTTTAATTAAAAAAAAATAAGGGTGGATTAAAATCGTTAAATAAAAAATTCAGACTTTAAATTATGCAACCACCATTCATTTGAACCAAAAAGATTCCAATCATTTTAATTCCTATTCATTTTACTGCAATCAATTGAATGCAATCTTTTTTGAATCATGCATTCGTTTGCATTCAATTCATTCATTTGCATTCATTTGCATTCATTTGCATTCATTTGCATTCACTTGCATTCATTTCCATTCATTTGCATTCTTTGCATTGCCATTTTCCTGTGAAAACTGTGGAATAAGTTTAATGGAGCCAGAGCACGTAGGGTTTATAGAGGGAAATATGGGAATGGATAGATTGTAAAGAATGAATTCCCGAAAGATTGCATTCAATTTTGACTGCTGTAAAATAAATGGGAATACAAATTATTGCAATCGTTTAGTTGAATTCAATAAATTATTTTTTAAGACTGCATTCACAAAAGAATGTATTTTTTTACAAGCCTACCATTTATAAGAATTTATATCCCCGCTGTAAGAAATAATATATTTGGTAGAGCAAGCGGTGGCGTTTTATGTGGAATCAGATTGAGTAGTGTAGGAAACTTTGTGGATTTTAAGCGAATTGAAAACAGGCTTTTAATACAAATTTCTAGTAGCTCAAAAAATTATTTTATAATTCCATTATATCTGAATTGTAATAACTGGCGGAATGAATTTGAAAATCTTTATAATTTTTTAAATAATAACTTTTTGGAAAATGTCATGCTAATTGGGGACTTAAACGCGCGAATTGGTAACTATCAGAATCCAAACTCATTTTATTCTCAATACCAACTAAATTGTAACTTTATCAGAAACTCTAAAGATGGTACTTTGAATAGCAATGGTCGAAATCTGATTGAACTTTTAGAAAACTTTGGTTTTTTCGTACTTAATGGGGTTTACAAAGGCGATGTTGGTGGTGAGCTCACTTTCATAAGTGGACAGGGACAATCAGTGATTGATTTATGTGCTGTGTCAGGTGATTGGTTGGTATCAGTGATGGACTTTGAAGTCCTTGAGGCAAATACTAATAATAACTCGCTCTAAGTGGATTTATTAGCTCATCATTTCAAAATATTACTATCAGCGGATGAAAATTTTCAGACTTTTAGCTATGCGTGCCCAGATACGATAGTGCATGAATTGGATACTGCAGTGTCCTTTAATGAATTGGAAGCAGTGCTGTTAAAAATGAAAAATAATAAAACACCGGGAATAGATGGTATTCCAGTTGAATTTTATAAACATTCTACCACACAGTTCAAAAACTATATAGTAGAATTCTTCAATCGGATTTTTAATGAAACTTGTGTTCCTAGTAGCTTTAATAAAGCAATAATTTTTGCTATTTTCAAGAAAGGTGATGCTAGTCTCCCTGAAAATTACCGAGGTATCTCTATTCTTAATACACTTAGAAAAATCTTTGCTTCAATCCTCTACGAGAGGCTTACTAAATGGATTGATAATCACAACCGACTGAGTATTTTCCAAGCAGGATTTCGGCATGGGTTCTCTACTATGGACCATATTTTTGCAATTTCTACGATCGCAAATAAATACATTGAAAAAAATAAAAAACTCTATTGCTGTTTTGTCGATTTCAAAGCCGCTTTTGATACGGTTAACAGACAAGCTTTGATTTATAAGTTGTCATCCCTTGGTATTTCTCGTAAATTTTTACTTCTCTATTTTAATTTTCTGGCCTCGACAAGTGCAGCCGTTTGGGATGGGACAAATTTGTCAGAGTGGTTTCAAACGTCGGCAGGAGTTCCACAGGGATGCATCCTCAGTCCAATTTTATTTGCTTTGTTTATTGATGCGGTTTGTGATATTTTACCGGGTGGAGTAATTTTTGCAGGTACCTGTGTTAAGGTTTTGCTCTACGCAGACGACCTAGTACTGCTCACAGACAGTCCTTTCACATTACAACTTCAAATAAACAGACTTCAGGAGTACTGTGAAATGTGGGGCATGCAAATTAATTCCCGAAAAACCAAAATTATGGTCTTTGAACCAAGGCAACGAAGAAGACTGCCCGAGGAAAGTTGGTATCTCAACCGTGAGCGCATCGAAGTTGTAAGTCAGTTTAAATATTTAGGAGTTCTGTTATCTGCAAACTTGAGTTTTGTTAAGCATGCGAGGGAGAAAAGTAATGAGGCCAAATTGGCCTTCTTCTCTTTTTTAATAACCATCATGTTGATATCGCATCAAAATACCGAGTATTCAACGCCACAGTTAATACGTGTATGTGCTATGGTGTACAGGTTTTTGGCTACATGAAATTCGAGGAATTTGAATCGATTCAAAGGTATTTTTTCAAAAGATTATTTCGGTTACCAAATACGACACCTACTTATGCTATTCACGTGGAATCCGGTATTCCACCAATTTTCATTCAAAATCTAAAGGCCCACACTGATTATGTAATTAAAGTTATGAGAAGAGAAAACGGTCTTCACAAATCATTTATGCTAAGACTTCTCCAAACAAATGCAACGCCCTTTAAAGAACTGAATCAGCTGGCTGTAGCTCATAACGCAACTCTTTCACTTTCTGAAAACAATTTGGATGTATGGAAAAACATTTTTGCTGATCTAATTGCGAAAATAGATGAAAAAATTTACAATCAATTTCTGAATAGAGCAGCTTCTTCAGAGAGCAGAAATATCTATAAAACTTTAAATCATAGACTGTTAAATGAATTTAACTATTTTTGCACGGAACTTTCTGCAGAAGCTATAGGTACCATTTTTAGAGCTAGATTGGAGTTACTTAACTTAAATTATATGCCTTATAGATCAGATCTCGCTCAAAATTGTAATCTCTGTAATAGAAGAGAACTTGAAGATAGTTATCATTTCATCGCAGTTTGCCCAATCCTACAAGAAATTCGTCGGCTTTACTTCCAAGAAAGCTTTTTGTCGCTAAACCAGCTTATTAGTATATTGAATGGTTCCTTAGGGTGGTCTAGCCTATTTAAATTTTGTAAGCATGCTCTTTTGTACCGTAACAGCTTTTAAAAAGAACCGCTCTTCGCATTCCACCAGTTAAATTTTTCCTTTTTTATACTTATGTTTCAAATCATGCTAAAATTGATAATTTTATGTTTCAAATCATCCAAAAATTGATTACTTATTTTGTGTTTCAAATCATTCTAAAATTGTATAACCACTAAAATTTGGAATTCTAACTCCTATGTTATTTCTAGATAAAAAAAAAAATTATTTAGTTTTTATATTTGTATTTAGACTCAAAATTTCAAATTCATTTATGCTCATTTATGTACTTTATTCTTCTATATTTCATTGTATAAGAAATTGTCAATCAGGCAGACGGCAGCTAAGCCACGTCCTTAATCTAAATGTTTATTATTTTATGAATCTATTGAAATAAAGAATTGTATCTATCTGTATCTATAAGAATTTAAAATAAAATTTATAAAATAGAAGCCGTTTTGCAAAAAAAAAAATACTGAATTTAAAAAAAAAGTTATGGGCAGGTTTTTGAGACAAAAAAAGATTTTCATTTTTTTGCTAAAAATAAAATAAAGATAGCTACTGTATTTTTGGTCCTAAACAAAATTGAAAAAAAAAATTTTCCAGAAAAAGCTATACGTACCTACGTAACTATAAGCTATACGTACTATACGTAAGAAAATCGACACATCCATTTAGGCTGCACCCAAAAGGATGTGATATGACAGACAGACAGACGGACCAGAATTGCGAGACCCACTTTTTTCGACTTCGCTATCACCGTAATATCAAGTTTGATCAAATTCTCGAGTTCGATTTTTTTTTACGAATCCATAACTTGTCATATATACAACTCCCTTAAGCGGACAATTCTTTTGAGCGGACAAATTCTCACGACAGAGGATCTTGGATTTGAATTCCCTACATTTTATTATCCCTTAAGCGGACACTCCCTTACACGGGACGCGAAAAAGAATATCAGACGCAATTTATTGTTAAATTTAATTCAATTTGTAAATTTCAATCGTTATTTTCAGCAATATTATTCCATATCTTCTTTTTCACTAAAAACGTTCCCATTTCTTCATAGCGGCAATAGATAACAGATAAAGAGATATGTATAGCAAAAAATCAAAAATAATCGTTTTAAATGAGGCAGCGTTAATTAATAGAATAATGTAAAATTTGTTCCTGCGAAATAGTAGATCGTTATAAATATTAGCACACAACAAAATTCTAATCAAAATCGTGGGAGACATTTTTAAGAAAAAAAGATATGATTTTTCATTCGTCCTTTGTTTTTCGTTATGAAAATAATTTTATGTTGCTGATAATGTTTAAAAAACAGCTTGGTGCTAAGTTTAGTAAAATTTGACTTGGTCGTTATCGAAATACACTTGACTTCCCCTAAATCGAAATTCATCGAACTCGATTTTTTTAGCCATATTTTGAAATTCTCCTAAATTTTTCATACAAAAACCATGATTTTTTTAATCACAACTCGTTTTTAATTTTGCAGATAATGCATAACCCTCAGGCAAAAAAATTTTGTTGTTTCGCATTTTACGTTTTGCAAATCTCGTTTCGTTTTTTAAATGATTTGACAAATTATCCTTTCGCATTTTGCATTTCGCAATTTTGATTTAGTTTTTAGTTCGATTAGATTTTTGAATTTCCGGAATTTTTTATCTGGCATTATGTTGTTTTGCTTTTTTTTATTTAGCAATTTTTATTTCGCCCTTTTTTTGTTTGGCATTTTGAGGTTTCGCTTTTTTTATTTGGCATTTAATTGTTTTTTAATTTTTTGTCCTCCATTTAATTACATGACTTAAAATTTCGCGTTTCTTGTTTCTTCGCAAAAATAAACAATGAGGCAACCCCTCTGCTTGGGCACACTAAAGGATTTGGGGTATAGGTGCGAGGTTGGGGGTAGTTAAAGTGTTGGACAAAAACATTAGCTAATATGCATAGCCAATTTATATCCAAGTCAAATTTGGCCTCATTTCCATTTTCAAAACGAAATAAGGCCAAAGTTGAGATTTGGTCTTATTTCGTTGGGCCTTATTTGACGTCACCGAAAAATACTCAAAAAAGAACGATTTTCCATATAAAAAAATTACTTCTCAAAAAAACATTAATATTAATTATCAAAACAATTAAACGGCGAAATGATCTATCAGCGAAATAATAAAACGGCGAAGCGATATTTTGCGAAATAATGAAACGGAGAAACGTTATTTCGCGAAAAAAATAATTGCGGCCAAATATCAAACAACGTAACAAAAAATAACTAAACAACAAATTGCTCAATGATTTTTGCGAAATGATTGAAAATATTTTTGAAAAAACCGAAATATAAAAACGCCGAATGTGAATTGCGTAATGATTGAAAAACATAATGATTAAAAAACCAAACGTAAATTACCAATTGTGGATTTTGAATCAAACGAAATATTTAACGACTAAAGCGAAACAAAGAAATGCCAAATGAATTTTACCAAACAATGGTGACCCGTTTCTATTATATCTAGCAAATAGAAGTCATTTTCAATGTCCCTATATAGTTACTTTGTGAGTGAAATCTGTAAATTTTTTTTGGTAAATTGTACACGAGTTAATTGAAAAGCAGTTTTCAGTGTTGGATTGAGCTTAACTTTCAGCTGTCAAAACTTTATAGAAATCGCGAAGTGCGACAAAATCGAGGTTTCACTATCGAAATCGAAATGGTGTCACTAAAAAAATTGCTTTTGTTCATAGTGTGGTAACTAGGTTTCAATAGATTTTTGAAGGAAATACCTATTAGGAGTTAATAGCATATTTAGCTAACCAAAAAAATTTCATATATAGGTAATTTTGAGCTGCTGTTGCATCAGCTGTCATCAGCTGATTAGCTCTGGATATGTAACTATCCGAATTTTAGAATACAGATTTTTGGAAACCAACTTTTGTACATACAAAATTAGAACTCTAACCCGATCGAATTCCTTTGATTGTATCATTGAAAACATCGATTGCCAATTTGAAACTCAACAATTTTTAAATTTAAAATCGCAATTGTCGAATTGAACATTGTGTTTTCTTTGAATGAAATAACAAATAAGAAAAGAATGAAAGGAAGAATAAAAATAAAATAAGATCAATGACTAAGGCTAAACTCATACTGGAGCTGCGAGCAGAGCGGCGATGCGAGAGGTAAGTAGAGCGTTTAAAACAAACACATGCTTTCTTATGAGAACTGATACCTCGTTGCTAGAGGCCTCAGTATGAGAGCTCGCATAAGAACACATTTGTTTGTTTTCGTCGCTCTGCTCACTTCTCGCATCTCCGCTCTGCTCGCAGCTCCAGTATGAGTTTAGCCTAAGAAAATAAATAGGTAAATTAAAGGAAACATTGATTTATAGGTATTCGAATCGGAAAAAATGACAGAAGGAACAAAATTACAAAAAAATAAAAGATTGAAACTTGGAAATGTTTCCATTGGTTTTTTTCTTAAAGCCTAGTATTCAGCTCGAGTGAAAATGAAATTTCTATACAAAAGTGACGCCTAATTCATTGGAATGAAATTCATAACATGAAGTGAGTACCAAAATATAAAAATGAAATATGAACCGGTTCTTCAATCAATTTCACCCAAAATTTTCATTTCCCAATGTACGACCACAAGGAAAAAAAATATGGTATTGTTGAAAATTTTGACATTTGTCAATGAATTTGTTTTGTTCAAAATATAAATTCTAAAATTAAAAAAAAATTGTTTCGGATTAAACGGTTGTCTTTTCTAGCGTTTTTATTCTAATCAAGGAGGAAAACGGATCAAAACACAGAATCAAAATACTCTTTTAGGAACCTTTTCAAAATTTTGAAGACAGTCATTCAAATTGATAACTTTTTTCATTCAAAGTGAGTATTAAAAATTTCAAAAATTCATGTAAAGAATTGATTATGGATTCATATCGAATATCCACGTGTATTTTGAAATATTTTTATTTTTCATTTCACGGGAGGTGAGTACTAGGCCCAAAATATAAATTTTGAATTGACAATTTTTTCATCAATTTTCATATTCGAAAAATCAAATTTTTTTTAGATCGGAGGCTAGCATTGCCTTAGGGCCTCTACATTTCTTAATTCGGCTCTCTGCTAATGTGATGACTCAATCAAAAAGCATTTTTATTTAAGATAATAATGAAATAATGAGCCCTAAAAGCAAGAAGCTTCTCTTTATTTATTTATAATTTTTGTAAACATATTTTTAAAAACAATAATTAATGCTTATTGAACAGAAAAAATATTAATCACTCTAACTCTAATGTTTAGAAAAATCCCTCTATAATTTGAACTAATTTTGCTATCCCGTGAAAATTAGACTTAGAGGGAGTTGACTGTACCTACGTCCTACATATTATGTTTTCAAAAAAATAATAATTAATGATCATAACTGAAACTATTGATATTCCAGGTATAATGACCTCTTAGAATTTAGGTGCTAACTTGTCCATACCGAATCCAAACGTTTCTCGATTTACGGAATTTTTTTTTTAACATCGGGAAACCTACTTTGAATACCTACAGGTTTTGGTCAGCCTGTCTGTTTTTTTTTGTTTTTTTTTTTCAATTTTTTCTCTTACCTAAATATTGTCTAATTAATAGTAAGACAATTAAAATATTTTAGATTTCTTCCATCATTTTGCTAAAATTTAATAAATAATTATGACTGATATTTGATCAAATCTATTTTTTTTACTACAATCATTTAAAGAGCATCCTGACAAAAATGATTCAATATTGTTTTTTTTTAGTTTTAAAAATGTGCATGTTCTCCCCTAAAAATAAACAAAAATATCTTACCCTGTCCAAAATGTAAGATGATAAAAAAATTTAATTTAATATTAGCAAACCAATACCTAGCAAATTCAATTTTTGAACGCTTCGTTGATTAAGCAACAGGTTCATGTTAACACAATTTGCGCAATATCATACAATTTTCATTTTTATTTTCCAATGTTCCATGTACATAGATACACATGTATATATATATTTAAAATATGAATTTTGTTTCAAGTTTGGAATTGAAAGCAAAATAAATGTTCAGCACCCAAATTGTATAAATTTAGCATTTATATGCAATGTGTCCAATACATCAATGGACGTGCAACAATTTATTTATGTATTTTCCGGAGTCATTTTGACATTTTCACATCAAATTATGTAAAATTCCATTAAAAGTTTGTGACATTTTGACACGCAAACTAAAATGGTATACCTTTAGAGTTAAAAGTTTGTGGTTGTTCATATACGTAATATTATCACTTCACTACTAACTTAAATTATTTTTTGTTTGTTCAAATAAACGAAATAATATAAAATAAAATTTAAGGAAAAGAGAAAACAGAAAATGTTTGTGCTTTTGAGTTGCCCGATTTATGATATCGCAATATGTAATAAAAAAAAATGTCAAAAACAAATAAAATATTTGGCAAATATGATTTAAGATTTAAATCTTTTAGTTGATTAAGAATCGTTATATATGGGTTTCCAATATTGAGATTAGATGGGAAGATGTTATAATTTAATAAAACAAGTTGTAGGTATATAAGATCAATTAACTTTTTATTTTATTTTAAAAATCCTAACAATGAAATTAGTAATTACGTTAGAAATATAACATAATTTCAAATGGCAGACGTGGTTTCGCTAGATGGTGCGCGAATTCTATAGAGGTTCAATCTTCGATGTCTCTGACGCATAGATCAGGCTGAATTTGAGCGATAAAACGGGTAAGGGCACTATGTCACTGGACAATTCACTCCCTCTCTACGTGAGATAATAAAGGGTGTTTTTTTTAGACGTGTGGTTTTCAAGAAGAAATAAAACGCATATAATTTAATGTTATGGGCAAGAATTTAGCTTTATCATGAAGATAAGGGTTTATTCCAGCCGAGAGGCCCAAGAGGCCCCAGCTCCAATTGTTGCGTGCGATGGCGGATGGACTCATTCAGGTTTTCTTCGATACTCTGCTCTACAGCAGCAATAACGTCTTCGGTGCTTACTGTACGGTATCTCTGAGGATGCGGATTATCCACTAGAGTAAACGTGGTGCGAAACCGATCCATGCGGTTGCACGAATTACTCTGCTGGGAGATTATGTCGACCCAATATTGGACGTGCAGCGCGCGATGCGTCGCGCGAACCGAACCATTATTTTGGTAATAAATTTGCACGATTTGCAAACGTTGTTCAGGAGTAAGTCTATTCATTATAAAATGGCAAACCAAACTGGGAATAAATCAAGTGACAGCTGTCAAAAAGACCAACTCCAAAAAAAGTATTGCCAGATTGAAAAGAACATGTCTTAAAAAACACCCTTTATAACCATTTCCTCAAATCGCTCATTCAGAATGCCCATTGTAGGGATGAGTCAATATTTTGGTAACAGGTATTGAGTAACAGGTATTTGGAAATAACAATAACAACTTGTTATTGAAAATCAAAAATAACAGTTATTGAAATAACAGATAAGATTTATAAATTTTTAAATTTATATTTTATTTATGTATTTTCAATAATCGATACGTAATTGGCAATAGGCTACATTAAATAATAAAATTAAAAAAACTCCTTTAAATTCTTTGGTTTTATTAATGTTTTGCCTAACTGGGGCCTATTATTTCACGGAACATACATCACAGAAATGTAATTGACGTACTGATTTTGCTTAAGTGTTATTCGGGTTATCGGTGATTGCAAAGTTATCGTGCAAATCCGAAATGTAACAAAAAGTTGCACCAATTTCATTACTGGATTTGCTAAACTGTTATTTGGCTTATCTGTGATTGCAAAGTTATCGTGCAAATCCGAAATGTAACAAAAAGTTGCACCAATTTCATTACTGGATTTGCTAAACTGTTATTTGGCTTATCTGTGATTGCAAAGTTATCGTGCAAATCCGAAATGTAGCAAAAAGTTGCACAAATTTTATTACTGGATTTGCTCAACTGTTATTTGGCTTATCTGTGATTGCAAAGTTATCGTGCAAATCCGAAATGTAACAAAAAGTTGCACCAATTTCATTACTGGATTTGCTAAACTGTTATTTGGCTTATCTGTGATTGCAAAGTTATCGTGCAAATCCGGAATGTAACAAAAAGTTGCACCAATTTCATTACTGGATTTGCTAAACTGTTATTTGGCTTATCTGTGATTGCAAAGTTATCGTGCAAATCCGAAATGTAGCAAAAAGTTGCACAAATTTTATTACTGGATTTGCTTAACTGTTATTTGGCTTATCTGTGATTGCAAAGTTATCGTGCAAATCAGGAATGTAACAAAAAGTTGCACCAATTTCATTACTGGATTTGCTTAACTGTTATTTGGCTTATCTGTGATTGCAAAGTTATCGTGCAAATCCGGAATGTAACAAAAAGTTGCACCAATTTCATTACTGGATTTGCTTAACTGTTATTTGGCTTATCTGTGATTACAAAGTTATCGTGCAAATCCGGAATGTAACAAAAAGTTGCACCAATTTCATTACTGGATTTGCTAAACTGTTAGTTGGCTTATCTGTGATTGCAAAGTTATCGTGCAAATCCGAAATGTAACAAAAAGTTGCACCAATTTCATTACTGGATTTGCTAAACTGTTATTTGGCTTATCTGTGATTGCAAAGTTATCGTGCAAATCCGAAATGTAACAAAAAGTTGCACCAATTTCATTAGTGGATTTGCTAAACTGTTATTTGGCTTATCTGTGATTGCAAAGTTATCGTGCAAATCCGGAATGTAACAAAAAGTTTCACCAATTTCATTACTGGATTTGCTAAACTGTTATTTGGCTTATCTGTGATTGCAAAGTTATCGTGCAAATCCGAAATGTAACAAAAAGTTGCACCAATTTCATTAGTGGATTTGCTAAACTGTTATTTGGCTTATCTGTGATTGCAAAGTTATCGTGCAAATCCGGAATGTAACAAAAAGTTGCACCAATTTCATTACTGGATTTGCTAAACTGTTATTTGGCTTATCTGTGATTGCAAAGTTATCGTGCAAATCCGAAATGTAACAAAAAGTTGCACCAATTTCATTACTGGATTTGCTAAACTGTTATTTGGCTTATCTGTGATTGCAAAGTTATCGTGCACATCCGAAATGTAGAAAAAAGTTGCACAAATTTTATTACTGGATTTGCTTAACTGTTATTTGGCTTATCTGTGATTGCAAAGTTATCGTGCAAATCCGAAATGTAACAAAAAGTTGCACCAATTTCATTACTGGATTTGCTAAACTGTTATTTGGCTTATCTGTGATTGCAAAGTTATCGTGCAAATCCGGAATGTAACAAAAAGTTGCACCAATTTCATTACTGGATTTGCTAAACTGTTATTTGGCTTATCTGTGATTGCAAAGTTATCGTGCAAATCCGAAATGTAACAAAAAGTTGCACCAATTTCATTACTGGATTTGCTAAACTGTTATTTGGCTTATCTGTGATTGCAAAGTTATCGTGCAAATCCGAAATGTAGCAAAAAGTTGCACCAATTTCATTACTGGATTTGCTAAACTGTTATTTGGCTTATCTGTGATTGCAAAGTTATCGTGCAAATCCGCAATGTAGCAAAAAGTTGCACCAATTTCATTACTGGATTTGCTTAACTGTTATTTGGCTTATCTGTGATTGCAAAGTTATCGTGCACATCCGAAATGTAGCAAAAAGTTGCACAAATTTTATTACTGGATTTGCTTAACTGTTATTTGGCTTATCTGTGATTGCAAAGTTATCGTGCAAATCCGAAATGTAACAAAAAGTTGCACCAATTTCATTACTGGATTTGCTAAACTGTTATTTGGCTTATCTGTGATTGCAAAGTTATCGTGCAAATCCGGAATGTAACAAAAAGTTGCACCAATTTCATTACTGGATTTGCTTAACTGTTATTTGGCTTATCTGTGATTGCAAAGTTATCGTGCAAATCCGGAATGTAACAAAAAGTTGCACCAATTTCATTACTGGATTTGCTAAACTGTTATTTGGCTTATCTGTGATTGCAAAGTTATCGTGCAAATCCGAAATGTAACAAAAAGTTGCACCAATTTCATTAGTGGATTTGCTAAACTGTTATTTGGCTTATCTGTGATTGCAAAGTTATCGTGCAAATCCGGAATGTAACAAAAAGTTGCACCAATTTCATTACTGGATTTGCTAAACTGTTATTTGGCTTATCTGTGATTGCAAAGTTATCGTGCAAATCCGAAATGTAACAAAAAGTTGCACCAATTTCATTAGTGGATTTGCTAAACTGTTATTTGGCTTATCTGTGATTGCAAAGTTATCGTGCAAATCCGGAATGTAACAAAAAGTTTCACCAATTTCATTACTGGATTTGCTAAACTGTTATTTGGCTTATCTGTGATTGCAAAGTTATCGTGCAAATCCGAAATGTAACAAAAAGTTGCACCAATTTCATTAGTGGATTTGCTAAACTGTTATTTGGCTTATCTGTGATTGCAAAGTTATCGTGCAAATCCGGAATGTAACAAAAAGTTTCACCAATTTCATTACTGGATTTGCTAAACTGTTATTTGGCTTATCTGTGATTGCAAAGTTATCGTGCAAATCCGAAATGTTATCTGTGATTGCAAAGTTATCGTGCAAATCCGAAATGTAACAAAAAGTTGCACCAATTTCATTAGTGGATTTGCTAAACTGTTATTTGGCTTATCTGTGATTGCAAAGTTATCGTGCACATCCGAAATGTAGAAAAAAGTTGCACAAATTTTATTACTGGATTTGCTTAACTGTTATTTGGCTTATCTGTGATTGCAAAGTTATCGTGCAAATCCGAAATGTAACAAAAAGTTGCACCAATTTCATTACTGGATTTGCTAAACTGTTATTTGGCTTATCTGTGATTGCAAAGTTATCGTGCAAATCCGGAATGTAACAAAAAGTTGCACCAATTTCATTACTGGATTTGCTAAACTGTTATTTGGCTTATCTGTGATTGCAAAGTTATCGTGCAAATCCGAAATGTAACAAAAAGTTGCACCAATTTCATTACTGGATTTGCTAAACTGTTATTTGGCTTATCTGTGATTGCAAAGTTATCGTGCAAATCCGAAATGTAGCAAAAAGTTGCACCAATTTCATTATTGGATTTGCTAAACTGTTATTTGGCTTATCTGTGATTGCAAAGTTATCGTGCAAATCCGAAATGTAGCAAAAAGTTGCACCAATTTCATTACTGGATTTGCTTAACTGTTATTTGGCTTATCTGTGATTGCAAAGTTATCGTGCACATCCGAAATGTAGCAAAAAGTTGCACAAATTTTATTACTGGATTTGCTTAACTGTTATTTGGCTTATCTGTGATTGCAAAGTTATCGTGCAAATCCGAAATGTAACAAAAAGTTGCACCAATTTCATTACTGGATTTGCTAAACTGTTAGTTGGCTTATCTGTGATTGCAAAGTTATCGTGCAAATCCGAAATGTAACAAAAAGTTGCACCAATTTCATTACTGAATTTGCTAAACTGTTATTTGGCTTATGTGTGATTGCAAAGTTATCGTGCAAATCCGAAATGTAACAAAAAGTTGCACCAATTTCATTACTGGATTTGCTAAACTGTTATTTGGCTTATCTGTGATTGCAAAGTTATCGTGCAAATCCGAAATGTAACAAAAAGTTGCACCAATTTCATTACTGGATTTGCTAAACTGTTATTTGGCTTATCTGTGATTGCAAAGTTATCGTGCAAATCCGAAATGTAACAAAAAGTTGCACCAATTTCATTACTGGATTTGCTAAACTGTTATTTGGCTTATCTGTGATTGCAAAGTTATCGTGCAAATCCGGAATGTAACAAAAAGTTGCACCAATTTCATTACTGGATTTGCTAAACTGTTATTTGGCTTATCTGTGATTGCAAAGTTATCGTGCAAATCCGAAATGAAACAAAAAGTTGCACCAATTTCATTACTGGATTTGCTAAACTGTTATTTGGCTTATCTGTGATTGCAAAGTTATCGTGCACATCCGAAATGTAGCAAAAAGTTGCACAAATTTTATTACTGGATTTGCTTAACTGTTATTTGGCTTATCTGTGATTGCAAAGTTATCGTGCAAATCCGGAATGTAACAAAAAGTTGCACCAATTTCATTACTGGATTTGCTAAACTGTTATTTGGCTTATCTGTGATTGCAAAGTTATCGTGCAAATCCGCAATGTAGCAAAAAGTTGCACAAATTTTATTACTGGATTTGCTTAACTGTTATTTGGCTTATCTGTGATTGCAAAGTTATCGTGCAAATCCGCAATGTAGCAAAAAGTTGCACCAATTTCATTACTGGATTTGCTAAACTGTTAGTTGGCTTATCTGTGATTGCAAAGTTATCGTGCAAATCCGAAATGTAACAAAAAGTTGCACCAATTTCATTACTGAATTTGCTAAACTGTTATTTGGCTTATCTGTGATTGCAAAGTTATCGTGCAAATCCGAAATGTAACAAAAAGTTGCACCAATTTCATTACTGGATTTGCTAAACTGTTATTTGGCTTATCTGTGATTGCAAAGTTATCGTGCAAATCCGAAATGTAGCAAAAAGTTGCACAAATTTTATTACTGGATTTGCTTAACTGTTATTTGGCTTATCTGTGATTGCAAAGTTATCGTGCAAATCCGAAATGTAACAAAAAGTTGCACCAATTTCATTACTGGATTTGCTAAACTGTTATTTGGCTTATCTGTGATTGCAAAGTTATCGTGCAAATCCGGAATGTAACAAAAAGTTGCACCAATTTCATTACTGGATTTGCTAAACTGTTATTTGGCTTATCTGTGATTGCAAAGTTATCGTGCAAATCCGAAATGTAACAAAAAGTTGCACCAATTTCATTACTGGATTTGCTAAACTGTTATTTGGCTTATCTGTGATTGCAAAGTTATCGTGCAAATCCGAAATGTAGCAAAAAGTTGCACCAATTTCATTACTGGATTTGCTTAACTGTTATTTGGCTTATCTGTGATTGCAAAGTTATCGTGCAAATCCGGAATGTAACAAAAAGTTGCACCAATTTCATTACTGGATTTGCTAAACTGTTATTTGGCTTATCTGTGATTGCAAAGTTATCGTGCAAATCCGAAATGTAACAAAAAGTTGCACCAATTTCATTACTGGATTTGCTAAACTGTTATTTGGCTTATCTGTGATTGCAAAGTTATCGTGCAAATCCGAAATGTAACAAAAAGTTGCACCAATTTCATTACTGGATTTGCTAAACTGTTATTTGGCTTATCTGTGATTGCAAAGTTATCGTGCAAATCCGAAATGTAACAAAAAGTTGCACCAATTTCATTACTGGATTTGCTAAACTGTTATTTGGCTTATCTGTGATTGCAAAGTTATCGTGCAAATCCGGAATGTAACAAAAAGTTGCACCGATTTCATTACTGGATTTGCTAAACTGTTATTTGGCTTATCTGTGATTGCAAAGTTATCGTGCAAATCCGAAATGTAACAAAAAGTTGAACCAATTTCATTACTGGATTTGCTTAACTGTTATTTGGCTTATCTGTGATTGCAAAGTTATCGTGCAAATCCGAAATGTAGCAAAAAGTTGCACCAATTTCATTACTGGATTTGCTAAACTGTTATTTGGCTTATCTGTGATTGCAAAGTTATCGTGCAAATCCGAAATGTAGCAAAAAGTTGCACAAATTTTATTACTGGATTTGCTTAAAGGTAGAACCGCACTAGGCGGAACTGCACTTCAGCAACACCGTGCGCACTTTCGCACGAAACTGAACGAAACTTCACGTCGCGACACAGTTGGTCAGATTACCAACTTTGTCGCATAGTGTCGCGCCGTGAAGTGCAGTTGTCGCTTAGTGCGATATAGCTCATACAATTTCCTACAAATAAGTCTTGAAGTTCAGTTCCGCTGAAGTGCAGTTCCGCCGAGTGCGGTCCTAGCTTAACTGTTATTTGGCTTATCTTTGATTGCAAAGTTATCGTGCAAATCCGAAATTTAACAAAAAGTTGCACCAATTTCATTACTGGATTTGCTAAACTGTTTTTTGGCTTATCTGTGATTGCAAAGTTATCGTGCAAATCCGGAATGTAACAAAAAGTTGCACCAATTTCATTACTGGATTTGCTAAACTGTTATTTGGCTTATCTGTGATTGCAATTGGTTATCGTGCAAATCCGAAATGTAACAAAAAGTTGCACCAATTTCATTACTGGATTTGCTAAACTGTTATTTGGCTTATCTGTGATTGCAAAGTTATCGTGCAAATCCGAAATGTAACAAAAAGTTGCACCAATTTCATTACTGGATTTGCTTAACTGTTATTTGGCTTATCTGTGATTGCAAAGTTATCGTGCAAATCCGGAATGTAACAAAAAGTTGCACCAATTTCATTACTGGATTTGCTTAACTGTTATTTGGCTTATCTGTGATTGCAAAGTTATCGTGCAAATCCGGAATGTAACAAAAAGTTGCACCAATTTCATTACTGGATTTGCTTAACTGTTATTTGGCTTATCTGTGATTGCAAAGTTATCGTGCAAATCCGGAATGTAACAAAAAGTTGCACCAATTTCATTACTGGATTTGCTAAACTGTTATTTGGCTTATCTGTGATTGCAAAGTTATCGTGCAAATCCGAAATGTAACAAAAAGTTGCACCAATTTCATTACTGGATTTGCTTAACTGTTATTTGGCTTATCTGTGATTGCAAAGTTATCGTGCAAATCCGGAATGTAACAAAAAGTTGCACCAATTTCATTACTGGATTTGCTTAACTGTTATTTGGCTTATCTGTGATTGCAAAGTTATCGTGCAAATCCGGAATGTAACAAAAAGTTGCACCAATTTCATTACTGGATTTGCTTAACTGTTATTTGGCTTATCTGTGATTGCAAAGTTATCGTGCAAATCCGGAATGTAACAAAAAGTTGCACCAATTTCATTACTGGATTTGCTAAACTGTTATTTGGCTTATCTGTGATTGCAAAGTTATCGTGCAAATCCGAAATGTAACAAAAAGTTGCACCAATTTCATTACTGGATTTGCTAAACTGTTTTTTGGCTTATCTGTGATTGCAAAGTTATCGTGCAAATCCGAAATGTAACAAAAAGTTGCACCAATTTCATTACTGGATTTGCTAAACTGTTTTTTGGCTTATCTGTGATTGCAAAGTTATCGTGCAAATCCGGAATGTAACAAAAAGTTGCACCAATTTCATTACTGGATTTGCTAAACTGTTATTTGGCTTATCTGTGATTGCAAAGTTATCGTGCAAATCCGGAATGTAACAAAAAGTTGAACCAATTTCATTACTGGATTTGCTTAACTGTTATTTGGCTTATCTGTGATTGCAAAGTTATCGTGCAAATCCGGAATGTAACAAAAAGTTGCACCAATTTCATTACTGGATTTGCTAAACTGTTATTTGGCTTATCTGTGATTGCAAAGTTATCGTGCAAATCCGAAATGTAACAAAAAGTTGCACCAATTTCATTACTGGATTTGCTAAACTGTTATTTGGCTTATCTGTGATTGCAAAGTTATCGTGCAAATCCGAAATGTAACAAAAAGTTGCACCAATTTCATTACTGGATTTGCTAAACTGTTATTTGGCTTATCTGTGATTGCAAAGTTATCGTGCAAATCCGAAATGTAGCAAAAAGTTGCACAAATTTTATTACTGGATTTGCTTAACTGTTATTTGGCTTATCTGTGATTGCAAAGTTATCGTGCAAATCCGAAATGTAACAAAAAGTTGCACCAATTTCATTACTGGATTTGCTAAACTGTTATTTGGCTTATCTGTGATTGCAAAGTTATCGTGCAAATCCGGAATGTAACAAAAAGTTGCACCAATTTCATTACTGGATTTGCTAAACTGTTATTTGGCTTATCTGTGATTGCAAAGTTATCGTGCAAATCCGAAATGTAACGAAAAGTTGCTTCAATTTCAATACTTATTTAACTTAACAGTTATTCGGCTTATAGGTGATTGCAAAGTTATCGTGCAAATCCAAAATGTAACAAAAAGTAAGTTTTTTTTAACAAATTATTATTATTCGCGCACGAAAGATTGTCGGCAATATTCACTCTTCTCAAATGGCGTCAGAAAAAGAAGACAGAAAATGAAATGAAATGGCATAGAATTATATTCTAAAATTTATGGGACAGAAGTATATGAAGTATGAATTATATTGAACGCGATAATTTTTTGTTTGTTGATGACTGCAGATGTGTAGGTGTTTTTTTAATCGTTATTTTACCGTTTGTACAAAATTGCATTGATATAACTCAAGCCAATACACAAATACCTACGTATTTCTGTTTACCAGTATGCCTAGTCTATTTTGTTTCAATGTATTAGTTATTTCCCTCCAAAATTGTAGTTGGCATTTTTTGCGATTGTTGGCCAGTGTTCTCAGACTAGTGGTTTTTCAAACCAAAATGGTAGGAAAACATCAGTTTCGATGGACTTTTTGTGGGATAAAATTCATGGTGAGATTATATGGTGGTAAAATATACCAAACGTTTTTTTTATAGTGGGGAAAAAATATGTTTGCCATAATTGCAATTTACTATACTTACTATATATTTCCTCAAATTTTGTTTTCTTCCCTTACCTACATTTATAATTCAAAAATAAAAATATTTGGTCTGACCATTAATGATACAAAAAACCTTTAACCTGTCAAATGTCACTTTGCCAAACAATCAGAAAGAACCTATCTTTTGTTCTTCTTTCCAAAAAAATCATTTTTTGTTCACTAAATTGCAACAGCAAACTTCCTTCTTGAATTGCATAGTTGCATCTACCTTAAAACCCTTCCACATTATTATTATTAAAACATGTCAAAAAGTGTGAAACAAATCATGTATAATAGTGTGGAAACAAAATATGATATTCCCAGCCTAAACGATTTGACATGTTTTAATACATGAACATTTTTAGGAATGGTTCTAATTCTATCACACATTTCATCATATTTACCAGCCCATTATGCTGGTTTTTTTCCGTCCAGTACAAAAATGGTGGGATTTTTTTTCGAATCTGGTAGGATTTTTTATATTTCATCTGAAATTACTGATACCGGCTAATGTACCGTACTCGACACTCGTATATATTTATATAAGCGTATATATACATGTAGTATGAATATAATATGATGTGTCACGATTGACGAATGACGATTCACGAAACGAATTTGAATTTCTATATTCAAACAGCTAAGTGCTATTTGCTAATTGCTTTAATCTACATTTCGGATTTGCACGATAACTTTGCAAATTGGTGCAACTTTTTGTTACATTTTGGATTTGCACGATAACTTTGCAATCACAGATAAGCCAAATAACAGTTTAGCAAATCCAGTAATGAAATTGGTGCAACTTTTTGTTACATTCCGGATTTGCACGATAACTTTGCAATCACAGATAAGCCAAATAACAGTTTAGCAAATCCAGTAATGAAATTGGTGCAACTTTTTGTTACATTTCGGATTTGCACGATAACTTTGCAATCACAGATAAGCCAAATAACAGTTAAGCAAATCCAGTAATAAAATTTGTGCAACTTTTTGCTACATTTCGGATTTGCACTATAACTTTGCAATCACAGATAAGCCAAATAACAGTTTAGCAAATCCAGTAATGAAATTGGTGCAACTTTTTGTTACATTTCGGATTTGCACGATAACTTTGCAATCACAGATAAGCCAAATAACAGTTTAGCAAATCCAGTAATGAAATTGGTGCAACTTTTTGTTACATTTCGGATTTGCACGATAACTTTGCAATCACAGATAAGCCAAATAACAGTTAAGCAAATCCAGTAATGAAATTGGTGCAACTTTTTGCTACATTTCGGATTTGCACTATAACTTTGCAATCACAGATAAGCCAAATAACAGTTTAGCAAATCCAGTAATGAAATTGGTGCAACTTTTTGCTACATTTCGGATTTGCACGATAACTTTGCAATCACAGATAAGCCAAATAACAGTTTAGCAAATCCAGTAATGAAATTGGTGCAACTTTTTGTTACATTCCGGATTTGCACGATAACTTTGCAATCACAGATAAGCCAAATAACAGTTAAGCAAATCCAGTAATAAAATTTGTGCAACTTTTTGCTACATTTCGGATTTGCACTATAACTTTGCAATCACAGATAAGCCAAATAACAGTTTAGCAAATCCAGTAATGAAATTGGTGCAACTTTTTGCTACATTTCGGATTTGCACGATAACTTTGCAATCACAGATAAGCCAAATAACAGTTTAGCAAATCCAGTAATGAAATTGGTGCAACTTTTTGTTACATTTCGGATTTGCACGATAACTTTGCAATCACAGATAAGCCAAATAACAGTTTAGCAAATCCAGTAATGAAATTGGTGCAACTTTTTGTTACATTCCGGATTTGCACGATAACTTTGCAATCACAGATAAGCCAAATAACAGTTTAGCAAATCCAGTAATGAAATTGGTGCAACTTTTTGTTACATTTCGGATTTGCACGATAACTTTGCAATCACAGATAAGCCAAATAACAGTTAAGCAAATCCAGTAATAAAATTTGTGCAACTTTTTGCTACATTTCGGATTTGCACGATAACTTTGCAATCACAGATAAGCCAAATAACAGTTTAGCAATCCAGTAATGAAATTGGTGCAACTTTTTGTTACATTTCGGATTTGCACGATAACTTTGCAATCACAGATAAGCCAAATAACAGTTTAGCAAATCCAGTAATGAAATTGGTGCAACTTTTTGTTACATTCCGGATTTGCACGATAACTTTGCAATCACAGATAAGCCAAATAACAGTTTAGCAAATCCAGTAATGAAATTGGTGCAACTTTTTGTTACATTTCGGATTTGCACGATAACTTTGCAATCACAGATAAGCCAAATAACAGTTAAGCAAATCCAGTAATAAAATTTGTGCAACTTTTTGCTACATTTCGGATTTGCACGATAACTTTGCAATCACAGATAAGCCAAATAACAGTTTAGCAAATCCAGTAATGAAATTGGTGCAACTTTTTGTTACATTCCGGATTTGCACGATAACTTTGCAATCACAGATAAGCCAAATAACAGTTTAGCAAATCCAGTAATGAAATTGGTGCAACTTTTTGTTACATTTCGGATTTGCACGATAACTTTGCAATCACAGATAAGCCAAATAACAGTTAAGCAAATCCAGTAATAAAATTTGTGCAACTTTTTTCTACATTTCGGATGTGCACGATAACTTTGCAATCACAGATAAGCCAAATAACAGTTTAGCAAATCCAGTAATGAAATTGGTGCAACTTTTTGTTACATTTCGGATTTGCACGATAACTTTGCAATCACAGATAAGCCAAATAACAGTTTAGCAAATCCAGTAATGAAATTGGTGCAACTTTTTGTTACATTTCGGATTTGCACGATAACTTTGCAATCACAGATAAGCCAAATAACAGTTTAGCAAATCCAGTAATGAAATTGGTGCAACTTTTTGTTACATTTCGGATTTGCACGATAACTTTGCAATCACAGATAAGCCAAATAACAGTTAAGCAAATCCAGTAATAAAATTTGTGCAACTTTTTTCTACATTTCGGATGTGCACGATAACTTTGCAATCACAGATAAGCCAAATAACAGTTTAGCAAATCCAGTAATGAAATTGGTGCAACTTTTTGTTACATTTCGGATTTGCACGATAACTTTGCAATCACAGATAAGCCAAATAACAGTTTAGCAAATCCAGTAATGAAATTGGTGCAACTTTTTGTTACATTCCGGATTTGCACGATAACTTTGCAATCACAGATAAGCCAAATAACAGTTTAGCAAATCCACTAATGAAATTGGTGCAACTTTTTGTTACATTTCGGATTTGCACGATAACTTTGCAATCACAGATAAGCCAAATAACAGTTTAGCAAATCCAGTAATGAAATTGGTGAAACTTTTTGTTACATTCCGGATTTGCACGATAACTTTGCAATCACAGATAAGCCAAATAACAGTTTAGCAAATCCACTAATGAAATTGGTGCAACTTTTTGTTACATTTCGGATTTGCACGATAACTTTGCAATCACAGATAAGCCAAATAACAGTTTAGCAAATCCAGTAATGAAATTGGTGCAACTTTTTGTTACATTCCGGATTTGCACGATAACTTTGCAATCACAGATAAGCCAAATAACAGTTTAGCAAATCCACTAATGAAATTGGTGCAACTTTTTGTTACATTTCGGATTTGCACGATAACTTTGCAATCACAGATAAGCCAAATAACAGTTTAGCAAATCCAGTAATGAAATTGGTGCAACTTTTTGTTACATTTCGGATTTGCACGATAACTTTGCAATCACAGATAAGCCAACTAACAGTTTAGCAAATCCAGTAATGAAATTGGTGCAACTTTTTGTTACATTCCGGATTTGCACGATAACTTTGTAATCACAGATAAGCCAAATAACAGTTAAGCAAATCCAGTAATGAAATTGGTGCAACTTTTTGTTACATTCCGGATTTGCACGATAACTTTGCAATCACAGATAAGCCAAATAACAGTTAAGCAAATCCAGTAATGAAATTGGTGCAACTTTTTGTTACATTCCGGATTTGCACGATAACTTTGCAATCACAGATAAGCCAAATAACAGTTTAGCAAATCCAGTAATGAAATTGGTGCAACTTTTTGTTACATTTCGGATTTGCACGATAACTTTGCAATCACAGATAAGCCAAATAACAGTTAAGCAAATCCAGTAATAAAATTTGTGCAACTTTTTGCTACATTTCGGATTTGCACGATAACTTTGCAATTACAGATAAGCCAAATAACAGTTTAGCAAATCCAGTAATGAAATTGGTGCAACTTTTTGTTACATTTCGGATTTGCACGATAACTTTGCAATCACAGATAAGCCAAATAACAGTTTAGCAAATCCAGTAATGAAATTGGTGCAACTTTTTGTTACATTCCGGATTTGCACGATAACTTTGCAATCACAGATAAGCCAAATAACAGTTAAGCAAATCAAGTAATGAAATTGGTGCAACTTTTTGTTACACTTTGGATTTGCACGATAACTTTGAAAATTGTAATCACCGATAAGCCGAATAACAGTTAAGCAAAATCAGTAATGAAATTTTAACAAATTTATACTTTTTTACGCTGAAATCACTAGATATTATTCAGAATCCCCGTTAAGGAAAGTCAGTAATCAAATTTAAAGAAAATCAGCAATGAAAATTTTTTCTCTGTACTTTAACGAACATTTTTTTTTCATAACTGTTATTTCAGTAACAGGTATTTATAACAGGTATTTGAAAGTAGCAATATTAGTAGTAACAGATATTGCAAACTAGCAGTTTGGCCCATCCCTAGCCCATTGTGTCATGAGCTGTGTGGGACAAAGTGCTGTTCTGTTAGAACCATATGTCGTTCACATCCATATACCATATCATTTCAATTTGGACCAAAAGAAAACGGTTATCATCGATCGCATAGCGGTTAGCGTCCCGCATTGATGTTATTTGCAATGTCATCGTCGTTTTTGAAAACGATGATGCCGTTCATCGGCCCACAAGTCACACCAAACAGTGACATTTTGCAGATGCATTACCACTTATTGACATCGCATCCAAAATCCGCTGATTTTCGATTTTAACGATTTTAACGATTGAAACTTTATGAAAGCATTCGCTTGAAATTTAAAACATATCTAGCACTTTAAATGGTTCATTGAATTGATTTAATTTTTTAGTTGAATGATTTAATTTTTTTGTATTATTTTCAAAACAGTTAAAGTTGATAAAACATCAAATTTCCGGAAAAAATTGAAATATGTAGTGAAATTTTTTGAGAAAATTAGCATATTTTTAATTTAATTGGGCACTTTCCTACGATATTTGTCAAAAACTTGGTTAACATTGTTGAATTTTGAAATATTTTCAATGAGCTATAAGTAATTCGATAAGTAATGTCTCGTCATTCCTAATCAATTAGAGCCAAATTCATAAAAAACGCGTATTCCACCTTTATTCCACTTAACTAAAGCAGGGAATAAGAGTTAAGCTATGGGTTAAAAATTTCCATGAATAAAACCAAAATGTTCGTGGAATAGTAAATTGACGTTTACCTTAAGAAAATCTACTACAGTAAATAAGATGCCTGTTTGGTAACTTGAAATTTTCCCCAGTTCCCCAGTTCCCCAGTTTTCGCAAACATAGGTATTTTTCGTATTGGTTCTGACAGAAAATTGTGATAATTTGTTAAAAAAAAGCTCAAGTTACCAAACATACCTAAGAATTCTCTTGTTAATATATTTCTGTCAAAATTGTTGTGTTGCGTCTGTTTTCTGTTTTCTGTTTTGTTTTTATTTATTTAAATGAAATGTATCTGATGAAAGCCATAACATTCGAACCGACAAAAATATGTCCACCTCTTGGGTCCCCATTTAGGTCATCGTCAACAACCGCAATGAGTTTCCTCATATTTTCCTTGAAAAATCTACATATATTTCTTCCTGAAATCCTCCTCACTTTCATTATAGATCATATACATGTATTTTTGTATAGTTTTCTTTTTATGGTGGTTGATGGCTGATTGTCCAATAATTGGAATTAATGGTTTAAAAACTCGATAAATCTAGCAGACATTATTAATTTTATTCAAAGTTAAATTAGCAATCTTCACTTAGGTATTTTTTTGTATTTCAGAATAAATTTGACACATCTGGTTCTTATTCCTTCGCTAAACCACCTTCTCCGGTGGTTTAACTTAGTACACTTCAATTTTTAGATATTTTCTTTTATTCATAACATTTTGCACATAGTCCACGGAATAAGACCTAACTAACCCTTCGCTTTTCCACGTTTATTAATTTGGCTGTTATTGTTTATTACACGGGGATTTTGAGATTATCAAATTATGTATTCAGATTTCAGATTAATGAGTACAGCAGGAGCAAAGAAATGCGTTAATTATTTAATTAAAAAAAATCCATATTTTAACGTTCATGTTTTATGCTTCTTTTTACTTTTCATTTTTAAACGAAAGAATTCAAACTTTGTAATAAAAACTATTCTGAGTACGTATTCAACCGATAAACTAGGTATGCACATAAAGAGAAAAAATAAATGTTTCAATTAGTTCGATATTCAGATTAAAGATGGTTCGAATTAGCAAGACATTACTGTAATTCTTATATTTTCTGCATTTTTTGAATAATTGTATAGTAAACGTTTTGGGTAACAGAAATATTTGTTTTTAAATGCTTTAAAAAAGAACTCAGAAAAAGTTATAGCATTTTTGTAGGCATGTGGTAATTCTAGGCATACTATGGCATACACCTCAAATTATTTGACAATCATATTTTTGCTGTGATAGCTTTGTAGCTATTATGGTTGTGTTCTCATTACAAATCAACTAAGGTATGCGATTGAATCCCTGATTTTAAATTCTTGATATTTTTTCAATATATTTTGTGTCAACCTAAACTATATTTTTAATAAAACTAAAGGCTGCTTATAAGACGTCTAAAAATAGCCAAATAATGAGGAAAAAAGCATTTAAAATAATATAGAAAAATTATGTAAATTTAACACCAACAATATCAACAGATATGTACATATGTATCCTATAGCAGATAATATAGGATAAAATCTTTGAAACTCTGTGCATTTGTATGAATTTCTTCACATTTTGTTTTGTTTAGATGACCTTTGACAGACTTTAATTCTGTAGAAATTCACACAAATGCACAGAGTTTCAAAGTAAAGGAACTAGGCTAATAATTTTACTATTCTTTGGGACAGATATCCTTTTTAAAAACAAGATTTTGTTTAAGGAAATTAAAAATATTAACAAACTGAACGAATTATGAATTCGTTCAGTTTTTTTTAGCTAATTCTTAAACCTTAAATTCTTTTTGTAACTCTTTCTTTAATCATGGTTTTGGTATGTACTAGAATTATTTTGTTTCAAAAAATAGATGGCGTAACAGTTTGTTTCAGAAAATTAATTAGTTATGCAAGGTTCACACTTCACATTTTTTTCCGAATGTTTCAAATACCCGCGTTTTATTAGGTACGAATCTGGATCAGGATCATCTCATGAAAATACAACGATACGGATGCTAATGACAAAAGTGTTGTATGCTTATCTCTTATTTTCTGATGTTTGTTTATTTTTCTGTCTTTTTTCACTACACTAGGTACAGTTTGTATCCACTACCGACTGAAGAGCCGTCTACCTGCCAGAGTAAAAACTTATTTTCGGATCTTTAAAATAGATTAAAGCCCTTCCACACTATCCCACTGAGTATTAATACAAAGTGGAAAAGAATTCCATGCTACTGCCAAATTTGTGAGAGAGAAATTTCTTTTCATTTTTTGACCACACACAAAAGTTTAATTTAACCTCAAAAAAAATGTGATGAAATGTGCGACAGAATTAGAACCATTTCTAAAAATTCTCATGTATTAACACATGTCAAATCGTGTAGGCTGGGATTATCATATTTTGTTTCCACACTATTATACATGATTTGTTTCACACTTTTTTGACATGTGTTAATACTCAGTGGGATAGTGTGGAAGTGCTTTTAGCGGATACAGAACAGGATCCAAAGTTGTTGTTGTATTACGTGTAAAGCCTAGTACGCTGCTGATGCGAAACGAAAATTTCCTGTAATTTCCAAGCACACAACGAAACCCTTGCGAAAACACAACGGAAAATATCCTTGGAGAGTTTCACTTATTCCTAAAACAAAATCAAACACAAACGCAAAAAATCAGAGAAACCCATGATGTAAGAAAACGATAAACAAAAAAAAACACAAAAAAAATTCAAATGTCATTTTTCCGCACACAATAAATAGTCTGTTCAATAATTCAGTGCGAAAAAGGAGCCGAGACTTCTCCAAATAATCTGCTACAATTATAAATTTCGCTCTTCGAACAGCGTACTGCAAAACGAAAAGCAGAACGAAATTTTCCGTTTATGATTTCGTTGTGTCATTTTTGTATGGGATTTTTCGTTTCGCATCAGCAGCCTACGAAAAATGATCCCGATCAGATCCGTAGATAATAAAACGCGGCTAGTGTCAAAATGCACCGTAATTACTTTATAGAAATTGACAGAAGCAAAAATGCAAACCGAAAATAAAAAGGCGTTTATTTTAATCTCAAAGAAATTTTTGATTTTGAATTGTAATTCTGTACTACAATTATCAGGTTCAAGATTATATTTGAACACGTAATCCAAAAACAACGTAGGATCCTGTTATCTCTCTATTTTAAAGAAAGATGCAAAAATTATTTATTAGTTTTACAAATGGCTTCTTACTTTATTTTTAAAGCACTCACATAAATTAGTAAGAGCTTTTATAATTTAAAATTACAAAAAAAAAATATGTACTTTGAATATTCAAAACAGTTTGAAAAATCTGAAAAATGAAAATGCGTCAAATTTATAGCATCTTATTGGTATGAATTTAAAGTAATTTTTTTTTTTCCTTTTGGCTCAGCCAATTATTTGATTTTTTCTTGTATAAACCCAACCTACATTGCTCTAGCGATTTGATACATCTTATACAAAACACGTATAAAAGCACTGTCGCAAAATTTTATACGATTAAGTACAATGTTAAAGCATTTTTAGCATAGTGCTAATTTAAAAACAGGATTTTACAAATTTTAAACGTGATAGCATGGTGCTATCTTTTTAACATTTTATTAAAGTTAAAAGCACCAAATGCCTATTTTAATTTTTTAGTAGGTATCATACAAACTCCAAATGTCACTTTGACAGTTAAAAATGTGAAAATGGTGTTTGGTGCTTACTTGTTTGCACGAATTCTAATTTTTTAGGCTTGTTCAGGTGAAGTTTATTAAGAAAATAGGTTTAGTATGATACTAGTTAGTAGTTAGTATGATACTAGTTATTGTTAATACTAAGAACATTTTAGTAAAGAGCTTGGGGACCTCAAATGGACACTATGGATAGAATCGCAAACTCCAGGATACATGGTGAGAGAGGAAACCAAAAGAGACAAGTTAACGATAAGAACGGGGAGAAGGGCGTGGAATTGTGAACAGAAATTAACAGGTGGAAAAGGAAGCGAGATAGCGAGGAAATGTTTAGAGGAGATGAGAGAGAGAGAGAGAGAGGGATGGAAACGAGAGAGAATCACGATGGGAACAAGGGAGAATGGAAATGAGAGGAAGGGAAGGAAGAGGAGACAGTATGACAGGATACGAGAGAGTAGAATGGGAAGACAGAAGAGAGCAGGTGAAGGAAAGACGGGATTTAATAATGCAATCCAGATATAACAGGTGGTATAAGGAAGTAATGACCGAGGGGATCCCGCAATATCTGAAAGCGGGATGGAAGGCAGACAGAACAAAGAGAATAGCGAGAGTCAGGCTAGGGAATGAGGTGAGAGAAAGATGGTACTGGAAACAAGAAGAAGAGAGAATGTGCAGAGTGTGTGAAGGTTAGCCAGAGACGTGAGAACATGTGATAGAAAGATGCAGGTCAGGTGGAGATGAGGGGAGATCAATAGGGGAAAAAATAAGGGATATAATGGACGAAGAAGGGAGGGGGGAGAATGGATAAAGGCACTAGAGGTTGTGAGAAGGAGTAAGGAGGGACGGATGGGAGACTTGTAACCCTTAGGGGATGCAATACAATACAATACAGTAAAGAGCTTGGGGAGAGTACGATAACTCAGGCGCCAAAAATTGAAGAGGGTTTTTTTAAGAGGGGTAAAAAACAAGCATTTTTTTACTACAGGGGGGGAGTCTATCTCGCCCCGTTTAGGAGGTAGGGGCAATTTTAGAAAAAAATTACTTAAAATGAAAAAAAAAAATTTAAAAACAACGGTTACACCTACAATGAAGTACTATACCAGTTTTGAAAGCCAGAAGTCTATTCTGTGCCCAAGCAGGAGTGTCTCATGGGGGCAGCATGTTTATACGCCGTAATGCTGGGTATGCTAGTACTTTATTTATGCTTATTTATGCAAAAAAACAAAATTCTAAAAAAAAGTAGTAATTTTTAATTTTCTCATGAAATAGACATAAAATCATCATGATTTTTAAAATCAAAATTTTAAAAATAAAATTAGAAAAAAAAAATAATAATTTTTTTTCAGAATTTGTCGTTATTAAGTTCTAATTTGGGTTATAATTTTCGATACTCTAATTATTATTGAGTCAAACGCTAAAAACCAGATAGCAGTTAGTCTTTTAGTTTTTGAGAAAATTGAAAATTACCAAAATTGTTATGTATTTTTTTTTTTTCAAATATTAAATAAATTTTGAGTTTAAAAATCATTTATTCAAGAACTAAGAACTTAAATAACTTCATTTAAAATTTACATAAAGCATAAATTGCTGGCTTTAAAATAAGCTATAACATAATATTGTAAGTGTTGCGGTTGTGTTTTTATATTCATTTTCTATTTTAGAATTTTTTTTTAATTTGAGGTGGACAAATAGAGTAGACTGATTTGATGCTTTTATAACGAAATTCACATTTTTGGAATTAAGTCGCTCAACTCCATAGAAAAGTAAAACCCTTAACTCTTCTGATATGGTTTATTTCAAAAACCGTTATTTGTATGAAAAAAGTATATTTTTTTTTTGTAGGAAATATTTCAAGCTACAAAATAATCTCTAACACTTTTTTTGTAAAACTTACCATTTGGGAGTTATTCCTGAAAAACCATTTTTGGGGGCCTTCAACTGCCCGTAAAATTGTTAGCGGCGCTCATATCGATGGGGTCTTTTGACAGTTTCGTAAGAACACCATGAGGAAGCTATAAATCAAAATCCAGCTTCCTGACGATTTTTCCGAGTAAAATGCCTTATTGACTGGACTATAATATGTACATACATAGGTACTATAATATGGCAAGTTATGTAATCGTAAAAAAATAAAACTCAAGATTTTGATCAAACTTCACATTACGATTACGAAAAAAGTGGATCTCGCAATTCAGTCCGTCTATCTGTCTGTCCTGTTGTTTCGGCTGCAGCCTAAATGGGTGGGTCGATTTTCTTTAAATTTGGTACATAGGATTTTTTGGGCATTCCCCCGACATATTTTTTTTTAGGACCAAAACTAACAGTAGCTGCCGTACAATATGTTTTAGCAAATAATGAAAATCTTATTTTTCTCAAAAACGTGCCCACAATTTAAAAGAAAAACTTATATAGCTTCGCAATCACCTCTCCTTCGGGTTATCTTATCGATATATTCAACCTATCGCGATCGTTTTGAAATTTAGGTCTTCAATATTGTAATGCCGTGGTATTAAAAGTTGCTGGATTTTGAATTTTTATAGTTTTATAAGGAATTCTCATTTTAAAAATCTCCAATATAATGAAACAAACAAAATTACTATCAGTGACATACACAAAAATATATAGATATTTTATTATTGTTATAAACTTGCTTAATATTAATATGTTTTTAAAATTTTTTTTTTTAATTCTGATTATCATTATTAGGTACTCTTAAAAATAACAAACTTATAAAAGACTCAGAAGCAATTTACTTAAAAAGAGAGCTTAATTAAATGCCTGTTTTTTTTTTCATTTTTATGATATTACATATAAATATGGCTAAGCATATTTGTATAGTTACATAATATAATAATATCTGTGTTATAAAATTTTATAAATTAAATTTAAATAATATTATAAAGATTTTTCTTAAATTACTTTATGAAATTTTTTAATTCTTCTCGATTCGAGTTGTGATCATTGCATACAAATAAAAATATATCAAAATAGTTTATAAATCTCCTTCGACTATCTAAAATATTATTAAAATAAATCTTAATCACAGAACTAAAAACTGCTTCTAATTAGCACTATATATTACGTGATGGGGTGTATTTTCAAAAATGGAACATTATTTTTTATTATTATTAATATTGTTGTTCCCCTTTCAAAAGGCAGCCATATGGTCAAGTATTATCGTTATATATTTTATTTCGAGTGATAATATTGATTTTCGGGTTCAACTTGCTTTGCAAATTCACCCATAACGTCCTTATATACACCAGGATCTAGATTATGTCCAAGCATGTAGATTAACCACCAGTCTCCTAGTTCAAGTTTTCTAGATAAAGAACGACATGTTTCAATTGGAATCATACGATTACGAGAATGTAAGATACGTGGACGAAGTTTAGGCATGAAAAATATAATCGCTCTGAAATTAAAAGGTTAGTAAAATTGTTTTTTTTTTTTATAAAATTCCTTTCAAATTCTTTCAGTTACCTGAACAACAAAAGTCCACTTAGAAGAATTGTCATTATGACAAACCAAAACCATATGAAAACATAAGTCTTTTCGTTGACAATGTTAAGTGGTAAAATGCAAAGTGCATCTTGCTTTTGTAATGAACCAGATGGACCGTATTTATGGAAGATACACTTGGTTACTCTTGGAAATACATAAACCATTGGATCGAAACGTTGTTCCTGAGGAATATCCGATAAACCCATGACTCGTGTACCATAAGATAAAAATTCTCCATTGAAAAATTTATTCATAAGATACATTTGTACAACGATATTGACCAGGCAAAGAGCTTCACATGCCCAATACCGAGCAACGTACATCTTATGGCGCTGAAAATAAATTATTTAATTAATTATTAATAAAATTTGAAAGATTTTTGTTTTGTTTTGAAATTTCACAAACCAACCTTGACGTGTTTGATTAAGTAGTCCAAAATAGCGTCCCTTTTAGCTTCTTTTTCTTCTCTTGTGCAAATGGTCAAATTAAGACCCATGACAATTGAACGCAGTAATCCACCTTCGAAATGATCCCAAATATATTTCGGCGTATAGCATGCGGCGGCCTGGAAGAAAAAAATGATAAGGATATAAGTTAGAATTATGTAAAATAATATTTTTTATTGAAAATAATTAAACAGAGCACAGAGCAGATCGGATGAGATGCAAGTTTATAAGTTGGCGAAATCTAAGCAACTGAAGGTTCAACGAGCAGGAGATAATTGTTTGATTATTAATTTGTATGAATCGCATCCCAAATCCCAAACAGAAAATATAGAAAAAAAAAATTATTTCAATTTCAATTTAATCATTTTTTGTGAATACGCAATGGCTTCTCCACCGGCGTGGCACCTGCGAATATCCCGCAATTTAACCAGAATATAAAAAGAACCTATCAATTTCATAAGACCAAAACCGAGACCTAGAAACACGATTTAGGGAAAATCGTAACAGAATTTCAGTCGATGCTCAAACTATGACATAAACATTTCTGAAAATTGATTGATGGCGATTGATTCGGCTGTAAGGAAAAATGAACCATAATCATACCTATGACGACACTAGGTACATAAAGACGAATAATTTCGTCCATCCGATTTCGGATCAATCCAAACTCAAGATCATTATAGTTTTTAATATTTCATTTCGGAAGACATTTTTTTTCATTAGGGTACCACTTAGGAAGCTTGAATTGAAATTTTCGACAGTCAACCATTTGCAGAGTTGCCCCTATCTTGAATTAAAATTAAAACTTATAAGCTTAAACCAGGGTTGGAAACGGTTAAGCTGATAGTATAGATTGCCAATTTTGACTTGCAATTTATAGCTACCTACAATATTCGAAGCTATATGCATTCGTAAAATAAATCCAACTCGAGATTTTGATCAAACGATGATAGCGTCGAAAAAATAGGTATGTATACAAATTCTGTCAGTTGGTTCGTTCGGCCACAGCTTAAACGAGTGGGTCAATTTTCTTTGAAGTTGGTATACCTACAGCGTTTTTTGCGCTCGTTTTTTTTTCATATTTTTTTAGGACCAAAACTAACGTATAGGACCTGTCGTACAGATTCTGTTTAACAAAATTAACAAAATAATGAAAATCTTTTTTTTTCCAATTTTCTCATTAACGGTTAAACTGACTATTTGATCAATTTTTTTGTGGAGAATGTTCCAAAAAGTTTTAAAAGATTTGTATACCAAAATATTTTTTTTTTTTTGATTTTTCAAAAAGTATTTTTATTTTTGAGAAAATAATAATTTTAAAACGACTTGATCGATTTTTATTAAACTGGACACCCAGGAGTTTTTTTAAAATTATCTAGCAGGTTTTAAATTAAAGTTATGCTTATGTAACCAAAAATAACGGTACCTCCCATATACAAGACGTGTTTAAAAACCGATAAGGAAAATCTCATTTTCCTTAAAAACGGCTATACCTACTATGACTTTGATTAAAATTTGTATATGGGACAAAATCAGTACGATCTATCATATTATTGGACAAAAATTTTATCTGTCGATTAAGGTATCTCTCATAAAACCATGGTTTTTGGTTTTCGACTATCTCATTATCTGCATATCAAAATTTTTTTTTTCAAAATTCGATATTTCGAAAATGGGTATATACTTTTTTTTAAATTAATTTTTTAACTCCGCATTAAAAAATAACGTACCTACCAATTTTTGTTGTTAACATAATATAATAATTTTTTTTTTTAATAGTGTAGGGCCTAAAATAGAGACTAATTGGAGACCCTACACTGGCACTGGCAATAAACTTTACTATTTGCTGCCTCCCTTAATATACGAGGTAGGATTGAAACAAATTGGTGTTTTGCTTGGAAAACTTGAAATTGTGCAAAAGCTTTTTGCATAAAACATTAAGACCGAGTAATTTACTGTATTGAAGGACTTTGAATAGTCTAAGAGTGTCAGTAAAGTAGGTTATCTCTTGTCCAACTATCTTCCCTGATTTCATCAACAATGTACATTAAGGCAAATTTATATAACTTCGCTGTGGGCGGAATCACAATTGTCGCGAAATCAAAAGCAGTGTTGTTTGACTTTTTTACTTTAAGTTTTTTACATAGTTTTTTACGCTTTTTTACATTACTTTTTTACTTGCTTAATTTTAATTATGCTAATGTAAAAAACGTAAAGAATGTAAAAAAGTAAAAAAAAGCGAAAATTAATAAAAATTTGTTACCTTCAAGATTGAAGATTGCAGTTAGTTAAAAAAAAAACTATGGGTTTTTTATTTTATTTTCGACAAAATGATGACAAAACAGATTCTCTAATCTACTTCGGTCCAAGTTTTTTAATACAAAATGCTTCAATTATTTAATTGTTCTTTCGATATTTTTGAACGTCTGCCAAATTTTCTTTATTTACTTATAAGTTTTGACATAAATGCCTCTTATTTTCTCTCTTTTTTCTTAGTTATTTACTTTTTTTTACCTCTTCTTTACCTTTTTACGTTTTTTATGTTTTTTACGGGATTTTTACTTTTTTTACACTTATTTACACATTTTTTACCTACTTTTACATAGAAAAGTTAAAAAATAGTTTTTTACATGGATTTGAACAACACTGTTCAAAAGTTCATTATCAGAAATAGCTATGTTTTCTTATCTGTTTTACAACAGTTTTTTTTCAAACACTTTTGACAAGAAAAGAAAAATAGCAATGGGACGATACTCAGAAGTACTATTATTTGTATTTTTGGAAATCAGAATATTTTTGGATTTATATAGTCAATATGGAGTTTAGAATGTAGGATTTAACCCATCAAAACCAATCGCATTCAATTTCAAGGAGAAAATTGCTTCGGCGGCATCAGTTTCTGTAAACCTTAAAAAAAATCATAAGCTACTTGCAAATCATTGATTTCAAGATTGATAGCTATTGGCAAGGAATTATTTCAATTCGAAATCGAGATAAATTTTTAATTACTATATATATAAGTCAATCAACATCGACCGGGCGTGGTTTATTGTTTACCTATTCCAATATCTCTCAGATTTTTCCAAAGATATTTCCCTATGCAATAGATGGACTTATATAAAATTTAACACCATCAAAAATAATCCTGATTTATTGAAAATTATTTATGAAACATCTCTTTATCGTTTTTTGACTTTTAAATGTTTTTCATCTCGATTTCTAGATTTATCCGAAATTTTCAGTGTAATATTATGCCTGTTTCCTTGATGTCCAAAATTGTGAATTTCTACGAATTTTATTCAAAAGTCTGTCAAAGTTCATAAAAAAAAACAAAATGTGTAGAAATTCGCTATTTTGGATAGAGTTTTAAAGTAAGAGGAATGCACCTATTATTTCTGACCTTATTATATTTACATACATACTTTAAAATTCTATCGATTACAAAACAAAACTATTTCTCTACCTCGACCCGCTTAAAAAATAAAAAAAAAAAACAATTTAAATCTAAATGGCGGAAACCCTGCAAGGGGTTGATGTTCGAAATCTTCGATACAAGTTTCCTATAAAGTTATACATTCTTAATGGCACACAAGAAAAATCTAAAATAAATGAAATTCAAATATAGCAAGTAAGAAAACATAGTATAGGTACCTAACCTATATCTAATTAAGGTGGATTGCTTTAAATAAATCTATATATTTGAAAAGATAAATTAATACTCGTCTTCTTGAAATTCTTATGTGTAAACGACGACACTTTACTCGTCGTCGCATCATTGCTCATATAATATTATGTCTTTCTTATAGTTTCTCCTTCTATATAGAATTAAGCATTTAAATTAAATTGACATTAATTGAACAAAAACTGCATTGGCTTTCATGAGTTTTATTGTTGACTTGACGGTAAATACTATGAAAAATGTAAACAGTCATCATAAAAACCCCATCATCGTACTTTGTCCTCTCCCTTTATGTATGTATTTTTTTTTTTAACATAAGATTATTTTTTCATAAATTTAAAAAGATGTTGCCTTAGTTTATGGTAAACATTTTTATTTACATAAAGTCAATTTTATCGTCCAACAGATGACATTCAAAATGGGGAACAAACTAGCATTCAATCAAACTGAATAAAATTCATTTATAAGACTGTGGGGCATTTCCCCACAACCGCACCGTGTTTGAATAATATATATTTAACTCAAATTTTTATAAAAGTGGAGCGACATATATGTATAAAATATTAACCCTCTACTGCATGATCCAATGAAAAAATATTGTTTGGTTTTCATTTTTGTTTTTCATTTTGTATAATTAAGAGACTAACACAAAAAAAATGTTTCTTTTTTTTCGGGATTGTACAAAGAAAAAGAAAACCAATAACATAAAAACACATGAACGAAGAATTCTCTTAATGATCAAAACGGTACTTTACCAATAGCAGCGGCGTTAAAAAATCAAAAACCATATATGGCTTCTTGTGGAGTAGATGTCTAAATTGTGCAATTTGTGATAAAAGCATCAAATTTTTTTCATTGTTGGTACATTATATGAATATGATTTTAATATATTGGGCCACTTCAAAATTCCGCCCCTTTAGGTGGGAGGGCCAAATTAATATTTTATCTAAGATTAAAAAAAACGGCAACACTTACAATATTATGCTATACCCTTTTCAAAGCCAAAAACGTATTCTTCAATTTTATTTTCAAATTAAGTTATTTTAGTGCTTAATTTTTGAATAAATTACATATTTTCAAACTCAAAATTTTGAAAATAAAATAAAAAAACAAAAAATTTATTATGATTTTTTTTCAAAATTTTACGTTATTAAGTACTAATTTTCTTTCTCATTTTCGATATTCTTATTAACTTTAAGTCGAGTGTTAAAAACCAGACAGCCTTAAGTCATTTAGTTTTTCAGAAAATTGAAAATTACAGTTAAACCATAATTTTTGAACAAATACTTTCTAGACTTTCTTGCCTAAATTATAAAATTGGTGCAATCTATAAGACAATTTAAGGTCAGGTAATTATAAATTTTTAATATGTTACTTAATAATTTTGGTAGATGAAAAAAAAAACAAATTTTCACAACCACGCCCCTCCGCCTTCAACAATTTTTTTTTTTTAATTTTATTTTCAAAATCTTGAATTTGAAAATAAAATTTATTCAAAAACTAAGCACTAAAATAACTTTGAAAATGGAATTGAAGAATGGGTTCTTGGCTTTAAAAAAAAGTAAAGCATGATATTGTAAGTGTTGCCGTTGTTTTTAAATATTTTTTTTTAATCTTAGGTAATTTTTTTTTTTATTTGCCCCTCCCACGGAATTTTGAAGTTGCCCAATATCTTAAAATCATATTCATATAATTTACCAACAATGAAAAAAATTGCATGCTTTTATCACTAAGTGCACAATTACATATTTAACTAAGCCGCTCCACTGTAACATATAATACATAGCTCTGATTTTATCAGAATAAAAATTGATTATATCTCATATTTAAATTTATTTAAATTGCCGGGTATAGGCCATGGGCGTAGTTAGAGTAGGGCAAGGGTTGGCACTGCTCACCCTAAGAAAGTCGACAGTACTAAACAAAAAACTAAACGTTCTACCCATGTAAGTAAAAATTTTGTCAAAATTTAATATAAACGAAACTAAGGTGCCAGTTATATTAGCTTTCATTGAAAACGGTAATTGAACATTTTAAATGTTAATTTGATGAACTTAAAAGGATAAATCAGTGATTATTTGTATGGCAATAAAAAAAAATAGGCTTTTCTAATTTCCCACGTATTTTGCTTTCGGCTGAATCCATATATCTGTAACATTTATGTCTTTCAATATTGAAGCAATAAAAACTTTGTAATCATGTCTATATGTTCCGCGAACTGTTAACTGTAACGTTCAGACCATAATAATTTTTGAAGACATAATATGGACCAAAATTTAATATTTAATATTAACTTTGTTAGTTCTAAAGTTTCTGTATTTAACTATCGAAATTTATGATAAATAAATAAATTCAAAAATTTAAGACATTTATATTTTTTGCATCAATTACCATTAATTTGCTATTTTTGGATTTTATTTCAAACAGAAAAGTGTTTTTATATTAAGGAAGTGATGGGAATAGTGTGTTAGTTTCACAGTGTGTCGAGATGCCAATTACCTTCTTCGGTTTTAAGTGGGATTGTGCTACAGTGGGACATTTTCGACAATATTCTGTTTTAAGTGTGACACAGTGTGAAAGTAACAAGAAAATGTGTTAAAAGTCAAAATTACTAAATCACATTTTTGTTTGTTTAATTTTTTTGTGCTGTTTGAACTATAATTTTAATATTATAAAACAAATTGTACTAACCATTGAAAAGATAAAGGCAAATAAGGTACAAATAAGACCATCATTTTTTTTTTTTCTCTCAAAAATCTTAAAAGAAGTTTTATTACAATCACATACATAGATTATTACATGCTACGAAGTTTAATTAAGAAAACACAAAAAAAATAACAAATCGTTGTATTGGAGTTACCCATTTCTAGAGAAGCAATAACAAAATACTACAAAATTTAGTTTTCCCCTCTAGAATGTCACAAAATAATGCTCTGGCGCAAAATTGTAAGTACAGTAGAATCTCAGAAAGATGAACGGTTCTATAAGTAGAACAACTCTGAAAGATGAATGAAATATTCCACCCTTATAAGTGGAAATTTTGTACTAAAAAATATGAACGCTTTATTTCTAACTTAATTTTTTTACATTTCATTTACCTTTAGTTCCTCGTAGGTATTATATTTATGTAAAATTATTCAATTCTGTGAACGGTAATTTGGGACTTGTTTAAAATTGTTATGTAATTCATATATTTAATTTTAATTTAAATTTATATCTTCGGTGTTAGGCAATAACGCCCAAGGGAATAACTCCCAAATCGATTTGGAAATATTGTCTAAAAAATTCGGAACAATTGTTTTTTTTTTCTCGATTTGAGCATTATTTTAAATTTTTAATTTTTTTTTAAGGAAAGAACGCCCAAAAGAAAAATTTTAAAAGTCAAATGGGAAATAACGCCCGAAACTTAGGAAATAATACTAACATTTACAATATGAATTTTTGAAAATTAAACTGGCGTATAAACACTGAGGTATGTATGGGGGGCATGCTGCCCCCCTGCTTGGGCACATTATAAGATTTGGTGTAGGTGCGAGGCTTGGTGTATGCATAGGTTTCTTTAAATCCAGATTCTTTAAATGCAAATAAGACTTCGCATACACCCAGCCTCGCACCTACCCCAAATCCTACAATGTGGCCAAGCAGGGGGATTGCAAGAGGCAGCATGCCCCCCCCCCCCCATACATGCCTCACTGTTAATGCGCGCAATTTATTTAAAATTATCTTATCATTGAAATTTCACTTTGGAAATATCGCCCAAAATTGAAGAAATAACACCCAAATTTTTCCAAAAACAATTTACATTGAAAATACTTGGGCGATATTTTCAACTTAAGATTTGGAAAAATATAAATTTGGGCGATAATTCCATTTTTTTTTTTTTGTAGGCGATAAAAAAAATTCGGGCGATATTGTCTAACGCCTATATCTTCTACCTCAACCATGAATGAATAAAAACGAATTCAAAAATCAGTTGTAGTTTGGCAAAGTTAGAGCCAGCCAAAGGAAAAAAGAATATAAGTCATATAAACCGTAATAAGTCGAAAACGAAGCGAAAACGAGAAAATTAACTCTTAAGTTTTTCGACTTGAAATGATCTCAGGAACTCATGGTTTTCTTCTGAGGCGGTGATTTCGGGACACCCTGTATATACATACGTATGTATGTATGTACGTCTTGTTGACAGTTTTCTCTTTTTTTTTTGACAAAATGATGTATAATTTTTATGGCTATATTTCATAAAACTTATTGAACTGGTTTTGATAAAAATTGTCATATTCCTGTTTTAACTATAGATTGGACAGATACAAAATAAGAAATTCAGTTTTTGCGTATCCGCATTTAAAATTAAAAAATCCTACACAAAATGACAGAAGTGTGAGGAACTTGATTGACAAATGTACATTACTATGTATTTCAAGATCTTATCATGTCAGGTTAAGCGGGACCCACAGAGTCACTATGGTAATTTAAGACATTTATACATATTTCGAAGTGAAACTAAATTATATCAATAAAAGTCTTCAAGCTAGTCCATTGCAAAAAAAAAAAATAACAAAAATAATTTATTGATCTACCAAAAGTTTAACTTCAACTACGAACAGTGCATACCAAGGCCTGACTTATACTAATTTAATTTATATAACTACCACATTGATGTCATAACAATTCGTCCATGATATACCTACCAATTCTAATTTTATAGGTCGTGCAATTTTATATTTATAGGACTTTTGATCAGGTTCTTATGCTAAATACCATTCTGTGCAACGATTTTTAATTTTTGTTTTCTCATAAATTAAAATCTGATATACAGAATCTGTATGTTTTGATCACCATGACAACAGACACAAATTTGGATATCAGAAAACACAAAAAGTGAAACTGTGACTTCTTTGTATTGATTAAGTCACGACAGTTATAGAATTATACTCATTATATTATTTTATGTATACTAAAATTAAATACTATTTTATGTGAAACAGAACAACAGGTCTTAGCTCTGCAAGAAGTTGCAGAGTTAGTTAGTTAGATATAGTTTGTCTTTTGCTCATCTTCAATCTATTACATTCACATTAGATACAATAAAATATATTGTGAAGTCCAAAAATTATTTATTTTTAAATATCAGTAAATAAAGTGGAATTAACAAAAACTTAATCAATTTTTCGTTTGTAATAATTAACCTATTCATTTTTATGTACATCACTGTACATACAACTTAAAAAAAAAAAAACAACAAAAAGAAAATCTCATTTTTTTTCTTCAAAACGGCTACTACGATTTTTATGAACAAAATTTCCGTGTATTGAAATAAGTGTGACATAAATTTTAGTGGAAATTAATTTAAATATAAGTCGTTATTAAGATTACCTACCTCCAATATAAAATAATTTTGAAACTAAACCAATTTAAATTAATTAATATTTAACATTTTTGAAATGAAACAACAATGTTACTCAATCGTTCTCAGCTGATTAGCATTTCTAGTTATAGTGGTAAGTGGACTGGAACCACTCAAGTTTTTTGTTGTTCAAAATCGGTTTCGCTTTCTTTTATTAATATTAATATTAATTTAAGCTCAACAGCTGCGTCTGAATTTTATACTGTATTTTGCACAATACACACTAACTAACTATAAACTCTCAGTTTTTTAAGTTTCCTTTTCTATATGAAACAAATTAAATTTAAAACTCTTTATAGGTAGTTTCTTCTATACTAAAACCTGAAATTAATTTTTGTATGTCAGTTTTAGTTTTAGAGAACTCAACTTGAGAATTAATTGTAGCCGTTGTGCATATAAAATTTTAAGTTCAATTTAAAAGGGTGCCAAGCTTAGAAGTATCTAAAAACGAAAACATTAATATTAATCTCTCAGAAGTTTTGTGTAAACTTATCGGAAAAAAATCATTTAAACATAAGAAAAATATAGTAAATTGACATAATAAATAAATAAATGTACATACAATATACATAAATCATGTTGCTAGCTTTGGAACCAATCAAACCATTTCTACGTAATAATTCAAGAGTTACTATTGATAACTTCTTCTTTAAGCTTCATTATTTTTTTACATTTTTAATACTTGCAACTGCAACAGTATTAATTACATCAAGGTGAGATTTGTTTTATTTTTGATATTAAATCAAAGTAATAAAATTATTAACTTTTTTTTTTTATATATTTTGTGTAATTTTTGGGAAAATTTAAAGACAGTATAATGAAGAGCATATAAAATGTATCTCGGACAGAATACCTGAAAAAGTTATTAATACATATTGCTTTGTTTTGACAACTTTCACAGTGGTGAGTAAATTAATAAACAATTTCTTATTAAGTATTTTAAATAGAAGCGAGACTAAAAAAATGCCTTTTTATAAAAGTGTTGTTAATAAAGGAATTGTTTTTGCGGTCCCATCTGGACTATAGGATTCTCTGTCGGTGGGCATACATATACTTCGGGCTTTTGTCTAAAGTTCATGCACATCCATTTTGAATGGCAATAAATTGTTATAAATTGTGATAAATTGGCATTTTTTAGTCTCCTCCATTTTCAATTATTTGTTTTAAATTTGTGTGTGCATTCTAGGGTTTCCAGAACATCTCTTCTTTATAGAGAACATGTTCACTTTTTCGATTCCGAATTCCGATCTTTTTTCCACTCTCTTTTTTCATACAATTCTTTTCTTATTCTCTTTTTTTTTTGCATGTTCTCTTCCTCCATAGCTTTTTCACAAATTGACAATTAACTTCAAAATTAATTTTATTTCATATAAAATTAAATTTTTACCTTGAAAATATTTCACTATTGGAAGTTTTAAAAATTTTAACAGTAGCTGCGTTTTATTGGTAATTTATAACTATAGTGCAGCTACGCAGGTACACTATTTAGATCTATGGCTGTGTTCGCAAAGTAATTTTGTTTCCGTGCCTCCAATAAACTATACACATATCTTAGAACACATCCAATTTGTGAGTGAAAAACAACATCAAGGTTCAAGTCATGCATACTTTTCAACTCGCCATCTTCATCTTAAAAGTTTTACTTTCTTTATCTTTGTTTTTTTTTTTTTTTTACTGCGCTGGCTATAAATTTACAAATAAAACGCGCCTAGTCTTTGCTTTCACTCAGCACAAAATCAGTCCTAAAAAAATGTTGCCCCATAGATTATATGGATCTAAAAAATAAGACTTTGGGAAAATGTGTCTGTCAAAAAAAATTTAATTTTCCAAATTATTCTGAATTTTAATTCGAATTTATCATTATTAATATTCAAAATTATTACTCAAAATGATTAAAAATTTGTCAGATTTTTGTCTGTATTCTGGGGAAAAATGTGAACGTGGAGCGTATTTCTTCGTTAATATAGCTTTACAATGGCAGAGCCATTTTTACATAATTTGTCCCCATGGGCATTTTTTTTTCTGGTGCCCCTAAAATTTTTGGGTCACCGATAAAAAATAGTATGTATGTTTGTCAAAAAGTATCAGGCTTTATTTTTAAATAATTTTACGGCATATTTTTAAGTAGGAAAATCGATCTGCGATTTAATCAACGTTTTTTTCGATGTCATTTTAAATTCTATTAGCAGCTATGCTAAGAGCTTTTATTATAGCTCAGGGAACCGCGTAGATAATTTTTAATACGTTTTATGGCAGAAAAGGTACGTTTTCTTATGTTGTATTTAAGATATGAATGAATAAGAATATTTTCAATGCAATATTATTTTTGTTTAAATTTTACTTTTTTTCAAAAACAATTCAACTGACTTGGATCATTTTTTGCGAAGATTTTTTTAAAAAGTTTAAATTTTTTTTTCTCAGAACTCGATATTTTGAAAACTACTTTGTCGTTTTTTATTAACACTCTTTTAAACAAGAAATATTCTTATGAATAAATATAAAAGTAGGAAATTACCAAACGACACGTCATGTTTAAAAACCGTTAAGGAAATAATTTGTTTTAAAGACGGCAGCTTTGATTTAAAAAAAAAATATTATGGGATTTTGTTAAATTAAGCCATTACACTTGTCGTTGAGCAATTTTTTTAAATTTCGATTTTTTTATTATCTGTTTAACTGATTTAAATTAAATTTTCATACAAAATTCATTTTTAAATTCTTTTTTTTTTCAACATGGGGGGAATTTTTTTTTCGAAAACAACTTTTTAATTCCGTATTAATAAATGGCGTGCCAAGTTTTTAACTTAAAAATGTTGAAACAAATTAATATCTCCATAAACATATTCGCCCTAGTGTGAAAACCAGTTAGCTCTATTTTTGTATTTTTTATAAAAATAAAAATTTTGCGAATATTTCAATAAATCAACATAAAAACACATCAGGAAGTTATTCTTATTCACTTCTTATTAATAATATTCAACATAATAAGAAGAAATTAATATTTTTTTTTTTATTTTACATAAGTTTTTTAAATAACTAAAAATGATAAAAATAGAAACATAAACTTAGCCGGTTTTCAATCTTAACTGACGATATTTACGATATTTAAATTATTTTTTTTAAAACCTCCAACGCATATTTGGGCATTTTGTATTAGATGATCTTAAAAGTTCGATGTTAATTTATCAATAACTTTTTCTTCAATGTTATATAGTAGGTATATATACATACGTCTTGTATGAAATGGCGGCCAAGTTGTTCTTGCAGGCTTGGAAAAAAATACAGTCTTTTGTGAAAAAATTTATTGAATTCAATTAAATGATTACATTCATTGACTTCACTTTGAGACTTAAGACTTCAAATTATGCAATCACCATTCATTTGAATCAAAAATATTACTATCATTTTTTCCCCATTCATCTTACAACAATCAATGGAATGCAATCCTTTGGGAATTCATGCATTCTTTTGCATTCTTTAAGTTGCCAAAGAATGCAGAAGAATGCAAAAGAATGCTTAAAGAATGCAAAAAATCCAAAGAATGGATGAATTCCCAAAAGATTGCATTCATTTTATTGTTGTAAAATGAATGGGGAACAAAATTATTGCAATCTTTTTGATTTAAGATTGCTTAATTTGTCTCAAAGTGAAATCAATGAATGTAATCTTATTATTGAAGTCATTAAAGATTGCATTAAACAAAATTGCATTCTCTTACAAGCCTGATTGTTCTCTTACTGGCTGAACACAATGCGACAGAGCCGCAGGCGGCGGAGTTGGAGCTGCAACACATGTCAAAATATTATAAGTACACACAAAATCAATGCTACGAGCAGAATGGAACGCAATTGCAGACGGAGCTGCAGTCAGAGCCGCATTGGTTCGCGAACTTTTCACGTGCAGCACTTTTGACGTTTCAATTTATATGAACAAAAAAAGAGATGGACAAAAATATTGAAGTTTTTAGTGCTTATTTGTGTCGCGAAAAAAAGGCATACAATGTTTGTGCGTTCAACAAAAACTTCAAAGCTTTGCAATCATAACATTAAATTCACCTTGTTATGTGGTGAGTTTTTTTGTGAAGATTATCTAAGAATACAGAAAACATTATAAAATCACAAAAAAAACTTCACAAGGAATCAACCTCAGCATTGTGAAAATGCATTTTCACAATTGAAACAAAGAGGGCTGTGGCAGTATGGAAAGGGCGCCCTCTCTATTTCAGTAGTGTTTTATCTGTCAGAAATATCTATATTCAGTCAATTCAAAGTTACATTAACTCTCCAAATAAGTTGAATAACCAGTTAACTGGGTATTTAAATTAACTGAAGAAACATTTTTCAAGATTGACATGTTTTCAGTTTCTTAAGAATCAATAAAAGAAGTTAAACATCAAAAATCAGCTTTGCCATAGACAAATTTGCAAAAATTTGCTCCGTCTAAACTTAATATTATATTTTACACAATTCACACTCACTACAATATCTTTCCTTTTAAGAATCAACCCAGCCATCCAATTCAATTGAATTCTGTGAAGCAAATGAATTTTTAAATTCTTGGGAAATAATTTACAGTATTTTTTATGTCAGTGATACTGATATCAGCGACATAGTCATTATCTCTCTTATCGGCACACAAAATAATTGATTAAAAATAAATTTTTCTTTTTATACCAATACCTGTTCCATTTGATTTTTATATCAATTAAAGCATAAGAGAACTCAACTTGAGTATTTGTAGCCTACATTCAATTTTAGTTCAATATAAAAGTTAATCAAGCATAGAAGTGTCTATAGAAGCAGAATACACCAATATTAATCCCTCAGAATATTTTGCTAAAATTTATAGGAAAAAATCATTAAAAAAAAGAAGAAAATATAGTAAATCAACATTATTAATAAATTAATATATAATAAATCATGTTGAAAGTTTTTGAACCACTTAAACCATTTCTACGCCCTACAAGGGTTACTATTGACAATTTTTTATTTAAAATTCATTATCGTTTTACATTTTTAATACTTTTAATGGCAACAGTATTAATTACATCAAGGTGAGATTAAAGTGATATCAAATTAATAGAAATAGCAACAAAGAGTGATAAAATTTTATTTTTATTTTTCTATATCTTGTGTAATTTTTCGGATAATCTAAAGACAGTATATCGGAGAGCATATAAAATGTATCTCGTCTACAATACCTGAACATGTTATTAATACATTTTGCTTTTTTACTACAACTTTCACTGTGGTGAGTAAATTAATAAATTATTTCGTATAAGAATTTTTAATGGAAGTGAATAAAAAAATGACAATTTATAAAAAGTTTTGTGAATGAATAATAATATTGGAGGTTTATTGCACTGCGATTTCAAGATCTATTGTGCCCAAAAAGTTTTGTTAATAAAGGAACCGTTTATGCGGTCCCACTGTGCTAGGACCTTCATTCGTTGGAAATACTCCGGGTGTTTTCTAAAGTTCATGCACATCCATTTTGAATAAACTGTTATAAATGTTTTAAATTGGCATTTATGTGGTCTCCTCTATTTTCAATTTGTTTTAAAATTTTGTGTGCATGGTCACAAAGTGCATGCCGTCGAAAAATATTTGATATTAAATTAAGTTTTCATTGCCAACCATGTGTTGTTATTATTGTTTTCGTCGTCGGTGCGACAGTTTCTCGTTGGTTTGGGGAGCCTTTATACTTCTCCTAACCAACCGTTTTACCAAAAGTATATTTTATACTACACCGTACCTTACACCGATCCCTGGTTTGTTTATCTCATACCGAACCCTGGGTTAGCTAAGCTACCTCCTCCCATATAAAGCCTAGTACGCTGCTGATGCGAAACGAAAAATCCCATACAAAAATGACACAACGAAATCATAAACGGAAAATTTCGTTCAGCTTTTCGTTTTGCAGTACGCTGTTCGAAGAGCGAAATTTATAATTGTAGCAGATTATTTTGAGAAGTCTCCGCTCCTTTTTCGCACTGAATTAATTATACAGACTATTTATTGTGTGCGAAAAAATGACATTTGAGTTTTATTTGTGTTTTTTTTTTGTTTATCATTTTCTTACATCATGGGTTTCTCTGATTTTTTGCGTTTATGTTTTATTTTGTTTTTGGAATTAGTGTAACTCTCCAAGGATATTTTTCGTTGTGTTTTCGCAAGCGTTTCGTTGTCTGTTTGGAGATCACAGGAAATTTTCGTTTCGCATCAGCAGCGTACTAGGCTTAAGGTAAGGTATACATATTACAATAAGACATTGGGTGATCACATCAAATATTTATACGTTGACAAGTTTATTTTTCGTTTTTATTTTTGTGATTCACGGTCAGCAACGCTCAAGCCGGCAAAAAAAAATTCATTAATTTAAACAAAACTCTAAAAAACCAAAAATCCCTTCTGAAATTAGACTTAAAGCTTGAAATACTTAAAATAATACACATTGTTAATACTTTGTCTTCTGAGCAAAATAAAAACATTGCAATTTGTAAATAAAAAAAAAGTGTAAGTGCCGGGACTCACGGTTAAGATGTGTAAACATCAACATTCGTCCGAATGCCTCATAGACCGAGAACCTACATCAAATTTAGGGTGCGGATGATATCAAAAATGTACTGGTATTTTTATATAGATCTTAACTTTTCATAAGCAAATTTGAAAATCGGTAATGATGCATGGAAAATGCGTCTTTTAGTTTATCGACAAAGGCCCCAACCACGCTTATAAAAGTTAAGATGTATCTTAACACACCAGTGAATTTTTGCGATCACTCACACCCACAAACAGCAGTGGGCTCTTAGCCAATCATTAAAATTATATTTAAAAATATTTTCCATTCAATGACCTTATTTCGTCTAATTTGCCAAAAAAGGCGGCCTTCTATGTTAAAACCCTGCAGCCATGATGAAAGCGCAGTCCATGTACTATATGGTCTAAGCAACCAACCACATTTCAACCCAAACTGAACACGACTTTTTGATTTTACTGAGCGTACATACCGTTGAACGCACTCAATTTTCCTGAAGCTCAGAACAGAGATTATGGATAGTTCATAAGTCTGCTATCACACGATGAATCCAGTTGCATGCGCCTTCTTCGAATTTTTCTTTGTTATTTCGTCCGCTGTTTCAAGCTCTATTACACGTTGAAACCAAAGTTAGGAATCTAATTTGACAGTTCTCTTTATTTTTCATTTTCGTGTTGGGCTGTGCTCAAGCAATAAAAAAACTTTTTCTGTTTTTATTTTTGTTTTCATAATTAGATATATTGAAGAAAGAAAGGTTTGTGTGCCTTTAAATGAATATCAGTCAAGAAAAGCAATAATTTATTTTATTTATGTTGTTTTTAAAGATGAATTTATCATTTCTGGAAAGCCTATAAGGCTATCAATAACAGTGCGTTGCATCGAAATTTACTCTTTGAACAACAAAACCATATTATGAAGCAGAATAGTAAAAAATGGGACAAGAGAAAAGAGAAACGTCAAATAGTTGCACCGAAAATTTTACCCACGCGACACCGGTCACTTTTTTTCCGTCTCAGCTTTTCGATTTTTTTTTCTTTTGCACTTACGTAGTTCGAAAAGTCGCATGCGTCTAGATGCATCGTGTAATAGCAGACTAATCTCTGGCTCAGAATCAAAATCACGACCACGGTTACAAGATAAGAATCACGACTACAAGATACGTAACGTTTTTTTTCACCCTACCGCCAGTATAGATGTTTACACATCAAAAATCTCTGGAACTGAAAGGAAAACAAAATAGAAAAACCGCTCTGGTCTCAAAGCAGTCATGTAATTGAAAAAAAGTACTGCAAAGAATACAAAATACGGATAATGCTAAAGAAGCTTAAAATACAGTCTCGTAAAACTTGGCCCACGACTCACAGGACAACTGGTCTTCCGTCTTATCTTTTTTCTCTTTTGCACTTATTATGTTCAAATAGAGTCAGACGCAAAGAATCATCGTGTAATAGGGGCTTAATATATCCTCTAAGCAGCCAACCACATTTCAACCCAAACTGAACTCAACTTTTTGATTTCGTATATAATCACTCAGCGTTTAGTTACTGAGCGTACATAGCGTTGAACGCACTCAATTTTCGTGAAGCTCAGAATCACGACCACGATCACGATTACAACGTTACGTTACGTTTTCTTTTCAGCCTACCGCCAGTATAGATGTTTACACATCAAAAACAAAACTTCTGCCTTTGCTGTTGTCAGTCAGGGTTGCCATGTCTTGAACTATTTTGATAGTTCAATTTAAAAATGTTCATAGCTTATAATCGCAGTCCAAACAGTAGCCCTATACAAAAAAAAAACTTTTCTCATAACTTGAATGATAATTTATTTTTATTTTAAAATACAACGAAAAATAAAATGATTTTTTTGTTTATAAAATAAAAAAGAGTTAACAATATTATCACATTTAACATATTGAACAGTTGAAAATCAGTCCATGTGGTATCCTCATCATAGTTATTGTCATTGTCATCCTCGTGGTCATTGTTATCACATTGGTAAATTGTTTGGTTTAATTAACTTGTTGTTTCAAATTAGGGTGAATATTTTTTACAGTAATTTTTTTTAACCGGAGCATTAAATATTAATGCGAGCATAATTGCATCGAGTGATCTGTGATGCTATAGTTAATCGACTTTTTGGTTTTACACAATTCATGAAGAAAATAGGTATTCTTTCTACAGGCAAAGTTAATAAAATTGTTTAACGAAATACGCCAAATCCCCGAAAATTAATTCATCCGAAATTTTTTTTAAGTAAAGAGCCAATTCTGTTCAAAATGGTTCCAAATTTGTTGGAATTTTGGAAAGAAAAGGCGAACTCCAGTCAAATATAGATATGAAGCTTATTCCATTGCTTTTCCAAATTTCGAATATTCTCCACGGTTTTCTTGATCTTTGTAATTACATTTCTCCAAAGGTAAATCCTTAAAATTTGGCCTGTACAAAATTACGATTTATCTGTACGAAAAAAAAAATATCGCCCAAGATTATATATTATTTGGGTTATTTATAGCACAATTATGATTGGGCTGTCATACTAAAATTGTTGTCGGCAATTTTGGATAAAGATAACCCGCTTTCCAATAAATATACCAAAATCTGGCAACCCTGCTGTCAGTACCAATTAAGTGAACTAAAAGGAGAAATTTAAACCGTGCACAATTAATTTATTCTGGAATGGATGCAGAATGCAGATTTGTTTTTTCCTTCAGCTTGCCGCTGAAGGCTGGGAGTGAATCCCAATGTGCGATTATTCTACTTAATAGTTCTTCTAAGTATATAAATGCATTCTATTAGCCAGGCGAAGAATTTTATCATTAAGCTTGCTGATAATGAAGGCTAATGGGCATAAAATCCCAATTAACTTTTGTATTTATATTATGTAATCTAGGTCTGAGTATATATGAATTACTCCAGTTCATGAAGTTAAGATTAATACTTTGTAGGAATTATATGAAATAATAGGGATATTCATGCAACGAAGCGGCATAAAGTCATCGTAAACGTATACTGGGTTAACCTGTCAAATGTTCATAAAAATATGTCAGGTTTATGCAGTTTACAACGTTTACGATGACTTAACTCCGTTGCATGAATACCCTTAATGTTTTATTTAAGTTGATTAATTATTAATTGTAAAAAAAAATGTTCCACACAAAAATTTTGGTCAATTAGATTTTATTAAGGAACTAATTTTAGCATAAGCTGATATCTTGGATGCGGATTACCGACCGATGATTCCGCCACATCATAATTCGCATCAAACAGTAACTTTTTGGAATACGTATTTAATGCATTAATATATCGTCCCATAACCAACAAATTTACTTTTTCACACATCCATTCATCAAAAATGTGACCTGTCTACTACATCCCATCTTTTTTCTGTTCATTAAAATACTAGGTATATTTTCTTCACTCTTACGTAACTCTGTGTTTGTTTATCCAGATGCTTTATTATGCTCGAATAAATATTTTTGCCCCTCCTTGTTGTAGCATAATTATCTAATTTATTAGAGGTGAAAACATAAAATTTTATAATATTTCGATAAATTTTTATGTTTATAGGTTCGTCATTTAAACAACACCGCTTTAGACAGTGGTGCCATTTTCCAGCCAGGTATTGGTCCATATAACTTTGATAATGAGCCCATCAAACGACACGCCTACTATCAATGGGTTCCATTTGTATTATTCGGACAAGCTTTATGTTTCCTTGTGCCACATTTTGTCTGGAAACGCTGGGAAGGTACAGATATCTAAATATATCTAAATATATAAGGTGCACCAAAAAGCTAGAGCCAGTAGGTTGGGTTAAGACAAGAAAAAAATCGTATAGGAGAGGGGTCTATTTCCCATCGTTTAGGCGGGAGGTGCTTTTTTATAAAAAAAATGACTTAAAAAAGAAAAAACAAATAAATAAATTTTGTTCAAAATTTTATGTAATTAAGTATGTATAATTTTTGTCTTATTGATTTTCAATAAAAACAGAAAACTGGATCCTAAAATGTATCTTAGTTTTTGAGAAATAAGAAAAAATGAAATGAATATTTCGAGTTTGAAAATTAATTTTTCAAAAACTATTCACTAACACAATTTAATTTTAAATGAAAATTAAAGAAAAGATTGCTGGCTTTCCAAAAAGGTATAACATGGCATTATAAATTTTACCGTTGTTTTTAAATAATTTCGTTTCTGTTTTAAGTCAATTTTTTTAAAAATTGCTTCCTCCCCCCTAAACGGGGGGAAAGAGAACCCCCCTTCCTGTATAATTTTTGTCTTATCTTAACCCAACATCTCGCTCAAGCTATTTGGTGCACCTTATACCGATCACCCTGTATTATACTTCTTTAAAATTCTGAGTACCATTTTTTCAAATTTTATTTTTCACAGGTGGTCGCGTAAAGAATCTTGTTCTTGATTTAAAAATGGCTGGCATTTCAAGATATATTCATTCAAAAATAGAATTCAAAAATACCAAAATCCCATCAATGGATGAAATTGAATCTCGAGTCAAAGTTATTCGACACGAAATAAAATATCGAATGCGTTTGAATAACAAATGGGGTCTACATCTTATGATGGCCGAATGGATGAATTTATTTAATATTGTTTTACAAATTTGGTGGACAAACAAATTTCTAGGTGGACAATTTTACAGTCTTGGTACACATGTACTTTCGCAAAATTGGGAGAACAAAATGGATATTCTTGATATCGTGTTTCCCAAAGTGACAAAATGTCATTTTAGAAAATTTGGTCCATCGGGTTCGTTACAAGTGCACGATACACTTTGTGTAATGGCATTGAATATTATCAATGAGAAAATTTACACAATCTTGTGGTTTTGGTTTGCTTTTGTTTTAATTATGTCAATATTGGCAGTAGTTTGGAGATTCACCACATTAATGATGTATAAAAAGTAAGTTTTTTTTTTTTTTGAAATGATTTTTCTAACACTAATTTGATTTTGTAATTTCAGTAAATCGTTTTCACACTTAGCTTTTTCTAGTGCAAAAGCTGGAAGACATCACAATAGAAATGATCTAAATACAGTTATACAAATGTGCAACTTCTCTAATTGGATGTTTTTGTACTTTTTGGCATCGAACTTGTCTGATTTTGTGTTCAACAAGATTATTCAAAATCTTGCTGCAGAATTTTCAGAATTTAATCAAAATCCTCAACAAATTGTAAGGAATAATGGCACTGAGAAACCAACATATTCCATGGATACGGTTGATGCTCCACTGTTGGGAAAGGAACCTTCGAAAGTTGTTTAAGTTTTAAAAAAAAATAACTTTATTTACTTATAAGTACCTATAAAATATAAAATTGTTTTAAATAAAAAAATTTACTATCTAAAGAATTCACCATCAAGTATATTGGGTCTGTGAGAAAGAACTAAATTAATGCAAATTGTCTAAAGAGTGAAATTGCCCAAGTTCACAGAGTAGTATATCGATAAAAAGTGTGGGAAATTTTTTCCTGATAGATAATAAATGAACTAACGAAAGGCAATTGCATTTAATTAACTTCCCTTTAAATTTATTTAAATTGTTGTGGGCTCGTATAACTATACTAGTGAATCCGGCACAAAAAAAAAAATACTTCAGATTGCTCTTTTTAACTTTAATTTGAGGTTCTTTTTATTATAGAAACTTACCTGGAAGAATAGCACAAAGCACACCCACTGGTAATAGGTGTAGAACTTCTTGGCTTGTTCATCGTCAAAGTCGTTAGCAATGCCTGGATGTGCAACTTCAGTACCGACCTGAAATCAAATAATATTAGAAAGAATTAGTTTGATTGTGTTTTTTTTTGTTCAATGAAAGATAAGATAAGGAGAAAGAACGTTTGTGGAAACAATAACGATTGATTGATAAAAACTGACAGAAAGGGTCATTCATTTTTCAGTTTAGAAAGTAAAGCTAAATAAAACGCACATAGCGATACATTTTTTATGAAAATTTTATTTCATTGTAAAGTTTGGACTTTGCCATTAAGTGTGAAAAACAATATTAATTAAATGGCCGCCGCGGAAAGATTCGCAGCATGCAATTCTTTTGAGATAATTTTTAACCACTTTTTCGCACATCTACGCACGGTATCTCCGCCTTGAGTAATAATGGTTTTAATGCGTCTAGAGTTCGGGGATCATTTGAGTAAACACGGTTTTTTACGTAGCCCCACAGAAAAAAATCTAACGGTGTAAAATCGCTTGTTCTTGGTGGCCAATTGACGTCGCCAAAAAGTGAAATTACGCGACCAGGAAACTTCTCACGCATAATAAGCTCATAATTTATCGTGTTGTGTGGCTTGTTGTCCCATCTTTTTGGAACCACATATCGTCCAAGTCATATGATCTTCAATCGCGGGCCGGCCAAAAAAAATCGGTTATCATTCGACCATTACTGCGAACGCCGGGAAATCGATAAATTTGGATCATCAGCATTTCTACTTCCACTTGCAGCAGCAATATTTTCGACTGAGCGTGCATTACGATGATGCACACAGTCCTTACGACTTAAGTAACGCTTCCACTTTCTTCAAATTTCTTCACAATTTTACCGATTGGTTACGTAGTCGGTCGATTTAGACGACCATAATCATCGCGTAGTGCGCGAAAAGTGGATAAGTTTGAATCACCACTTTTGTAGTAAGTTTTGATAATTTTAACGCGTTGGTCGTTTGATAAGCGATCCATTATCGTAAATGGCAAACATTCAACTAATATTATGACACTTCAAATGACAGCTGAGTTTTACAGGTATCAAATGTCAATGCTACCAACTTGAAACCACGAAATGAATGACCCGTTACTTATGATCGGTACTAATGATGTTTCAAATATATAAATGATGCTTTGATTAATTTCTACTTAAATTCGAAACAAAAAACAAACTCGAGACAAACAACATCGTAAAAAGCATCTCGTTCAAATCTGTCAACTATATTGACAATTCTACTTAATGTGTGGACGTTGATGGGATATTGTGCGGAAGAATAGGGATGGGAGGAGAGACAGGAATTGGAAAGAATGCAAGAGAGGTACCTCAAATGGCCACTAGGGGTAGAATGGCACACTCCAGGATACATGGTGAAAGAGGAAACAAAAAGAGATAAGATAACGATAAGAGCAGGGAGTCAGGGCGTGGAATTATGAAGATAAATAAATAGGTGGAAAAGGAAGCCAGATAGCGAGGTAATGTATAGGTATAGAAAATGAGAGAGACAGAGAGAGGGATGGAAGCGAGAGAGGATCACGATGGGAATAAGGAAGAAAGGGAACGAAGGGAAAGGAAAAAAGAGAGGAAAGTACGACAGGATACGAGGGAGTAGAATGGGAAGACAGAAGAGAGCAGGAGAAGGGAAGACGGGAAGTAATAAAGGAATCCAGATATAACAGGTGGTATATAGAGAAGTAATGGCCGAGGGGATCCGCAATATTTGAAAGCGGGGTGGAAGGCAACAGAACAAAGAGAATAGCAAGACTCAAGAGCCAGGCTAGGGAATGAGGTGAGAGAAAGATGGTACTGGAATCATGAAGAAGATAGAATGTGCAGAGTGTGTGAAGGGGACCAAAAGACGTGGGAACATGTGATAGAAAGATACAGGTCAGGCGGAGACGAAGGAAGATCAATAGGGAAAAAATGAAGGATATAATGAACGATGGAGGAAGGGGGGAAGAGTGTATAAAGGTAGTAGAGGTTGCGAGAAGGAGTAAGCAGAGAGGGATGGAGAGAAGACGGTGGTGGGACACTTGTAACCTTATGGGAGGCAATACTACACAATACAATTATAAATGTCAATTATTAATTGTTTAATTTTTATAAAATTTTTGATTATTTAGAATGAATTGTTGCAAATCTTACAAAAAAAAATTGATAATTATCAAAAAAACATTTTATAAATTGAGTTATAAATAGAATATTTTAATATTTGGTTTATTAAGATTTAATAATAGAAATGATCAAAGAAATACATATATTTTTGAAAATTCTGTTTTCGGTTGAAAATATAAATTATTATTGTAGATGAGATCTTAATTGATCTATTCTATTTTTTTAAGTAAAGAATTTACTTGGATTATTGCTTTTCCAAATTAGCCAATTTATCAATTGTTAATTGAAAATCTATATATGTGTTTTTATGTAGAATTTGTTACTTATGATGAGGTATTTAAATAAAAGAAAACAGTTTAAACTAATTTTTTACTTCCGATAAAGAGAATCTTATTTTGCTCAAGGAAAAGCATCCGATTAAAAAAAATTCTTAATTAGCAAGAAATTATTATTGGCATATCCCATAGAACGATTTTTTACTCAGGTACTGTATGTATATGGCATGTTTGATTTCTTGTAAACAAATTTCGAGGTTGTAAGGAAAAATAAAATAAAATTAAATTAAATTAAATGTAATAATATAAAATTAAAAAAACATTAAATAAAATAAAATAAAGAGCCGGAAACGAATTAAAAAATTTAATTCCTTAGCTAGTTAGTGACTTATGAATTAAATAAATTTAATTCACAAGCTAGTTGATGACTTTTGAATTAAAAAAAAATTTAATTCATAAGCTTAAGGGTGAATTGTGAGCAGGAAAATTTTTAGTTTATAATTTAGCTTATGAATTAAAATTCTTTATGCTAGCATGTTAATTTTTCAATCTAAATATTGGTAAGAAAGATAAAGATATAGATTCAAAAGCTAATTATAACTACTTTTGCTACCTATCTAAATTACATATATAATAGCATCAAGTCTGTGTACAGTCTAGCTCCATGAACACCTGTTTATGGGCTGACGCACAGACCTACACAATGCGACGGGACGGAATGAAAAAATCTTTCGTTTATAAATAAATTTGGTTAAAACATCGAAAATACAAATTTTACATTCACATACCAAAACTTGCCCTATAGGCTATACAGCAAGCTGCAAGTAAAAAAACACTGTCTAACCTATTGAATCAAAGTCATTATTTTCAGTTGTATTGTAACCGCAAAAGGAAAACCAGGCAAATTAACTAAAGTGTACATCAGTACAAAAGATATACAAACAATAGTTCTTTCTTCTAAGCCCTCCCTACACGAGCAATTGACTTGTCTACCGCACACATGTTAAGCATATGCAATTTATGTACAAACATAAATTCCAACAACTAAGGCCCTTAAATAATAATATACACAAAATGCATAATGTGTCCAGTGCTATATTTCTTCTTATTAAATTCATAAAATGTGCATCTGTTTCTGCATTCAACATGCGTATATTTTTCCAAACATCAATCACACCACCGAACATAAATATCATGACATTTAAATAAGCTATACAGTAGTGGTACAGTATATAACGAATGATATAATCCTCTCTATTAGTTATATCGAAATTTTCGACACATTGAATATTTTTTTCTTATACAAAAATAAAGATAAATTGAAAATGCTATATATGTAAATGAAATATTTTTTATTCAATAACTTCTCGATTTTTTATTAAAAGACGTATACGAAACATTTTAAATTAAAATCAAAATTCAAAATTAATGAACATGTATGTTTAATATACCAGTAGGTATTGGGGTACTGTGGTGTGGGAAATTTGTTTTGCTTATGTCATTGTCGAAATTTTTGTTTTCTTAGTAACGTTATCAAAAATGTTTATAGATAGGTACTTCTAGGTTCTAGGTAACTTTTATTCCGGACAAAATAAAGTTACACACAAAATTTAACAGTTATACACAAAAATGTAAATTTTTGCATTTTGTTTGATTACGTATGAAAATGAAACAAAATTACTTCGACACAAAAATCCTAATCTAGATTCCTGATTGAGCCATTAGTAAATCTTCAGTCAATAGTTTACGTGTAAGTTTCTTTTCCCAATTCGTAATATGTAAAAGATCATATGTAAGTTATTTTTACGTATATTTTTACACATTATTATATTTTTCATCATGTGACGAAGACAAAAATTCGTTGTTTGTTGGTTATGGACTTGAAAAAAAAGTGTTCTTAATATCGATCATTCGAATTATATTGGATCATTCGTTATACTGGACCACCACTGTATACGCAATATCAGATTATAGAGAGACGGGCACAACGGAAGTCGCAAAAATAGGCTTTGAAAAATGAGAAGTAACAGAGACGAAAAGAAAAACAAAACAAAAATAAACATTACTCAATTCTGCAGATTTGAAGTTCATATAAGGTCTCTTAGAAATAGGGTGTCGTACGAGCGATTAGTATAATAAATATCTAATAATACTCTTGGGTATTTTATTTAAACTGCTCTGTTTATTTTCATCATGAAGAACCTTCAGCTGCGAACACAATAAGATGTGAGAAGCGCGATTACATGCGAGAAAAGTATTCTTATACGAACTTGGAGCACTATGAAACCGTATTTTCTCACAATCCTCTGATTTTTATTAAATTTATTTTAAATATACACAATTTTTTTTGATTTATTTTTTTTTATTTCTCAGAAAGCCCTTGTCCCCAAATTTTTGCAAACACTCACCCCACAAAATTTTTTTTTCAGTAGATAGTTGCTAAAAATTTTACCAAATTAAAAAAAAACACAATATTTTAATCCAATACATATAATATGAAACTTAACTAATAAAAAAACTCCTTATCTTTCGTTGATATACCTACATGACATGAAATAATAAATTAGCATACCTATATATACATATAGTCACAACTGAATTTATCCCCCTCTCTAAAAAAATCACTGTGCGAATTTTTTTTTTAAATGTCAAATTGTTTTGAATGACATTTTTGTTGTTTTTTTTTTTGTCAAACTTTAATTATATCAGTGGATATTATTGGATTGTTTTTTTTCCACGGTTTTATATTAGCTAATTTGCACACAGCAAATTAATCATTCTTTGTTTAAATTTCTAAACACCAACTTTGTGGTTTGAATATTAAAAATTCGCAAGAATAATTTGTTTTTATTTTTTCTAGGAATTTAAAGTTGCTTTTTAAGAGATCACGTCATGTTCAGCAAACTTATGTCTATGCACAACCAAATATTAGTTCCAAGAACAAAGGTTCTATATATATCCCACCCTTAGAATGAAAGTGACCTAACACAAAATTTCTGTAACTTCTGATTTTTCAATAAACTGACCTTAAAAAGCGAAATGAACTGTGAAACCAGCTTGTAAAAAAGATGCCGAATTTTTGAGTTAGGTCACTTTCATTATAAGGATGCGATATGTATCCAAAGCTTATCGCCTCGTCGCGTCGCGGCACATAAATTCCTTCTTTTATTTTTTTAATTTCGTCATGAATTTACTCAACATATGTACAAACACTAAATCAAAGCATAGAAAATTAATTTGATGTCATTTTAATTTAGAAATATTATATCATTTGGAGAAACCCAAGCAAAAAAAAGCGTTGCAAAACTCCTAGAGAAGGAAATAAAATTCTTCAGATTTGATGTTCACATAACGTCAGCTTTCTGTTAAACCCCCTAAGTGGATAAATGAATAATATTTCAGGAGACACAAAAAAAAAAGATTAAAAATATTTTAAAAATATAAATGAATAATGAATAACATATATACATAAATAAAAACGAAATTTTTAGAACCTTTACCTAAAGTTTTTTTTAAACTAATTGATTGATGCAAAAGGAATCACAATAAAGTAGATATTGAGGCATTGATGTAGAATTCAGTGTTTTTTTTTTTACTTTCGATATACAGGGTGTTTTGCATAAGATGCAAAAAAAGGCTAGGGCATCTAGGTTAGATCAAGGCAAGAAAAAATCTTTTCTTAGGGGAAATTCAATTTTCTCCTGCTTAGGCGAGAGGAGCAATTTTCCCATAAAAATCGACTTTAAAAAGAAACAAATCATAAAAAATCAACAGCATTACCTACAATGTTTTGTTATATCTCCAGAAATCCATATTTGAATTCCATTTTTTTTAAATAAAATTGTTTAGTTGAATAGTTTTGAAAAAATTAATTTTCAAATTAAAAGAATTGAAGAAAACAAAAATAAAAAAAATGTTCCTTAAATTAATTTGTTTAAAATTTTACGTTATATTAAATAGTATTTTTTTTTTAATAAGCTCTTCATTCAAACCCTCAATAATAAATGTCTTCTATTTAAAAAAAAATAAAAATAACAAAATCAACTTTACTTCGTAACAAGTGGGGCTTTGGAGCATTTAAAAAAACGGATTGAAGTCAAGTTAAAAAATTTTTTTTTTATTATTAAACTTGATATTTTGCGATTTTTTATTGAAATTCCCTTTACAAGTTTTTCTAACATTTTTAAGGAACAAAAATAACGTACCTGACATTAAATATAATTTTTTTTTCTTATCTTTGTCAAAAATGTCTGCAAGGATTTTTTTAGAAATAATTTAGTTAATTTGGTTAAACAAAAATTTCCGAAAAATTAATGTTAAAATAGAATGAAAAAAGATAAACGTAAAAACAAAATTTTTTTGTATAAACAAATTTTTATTTTTATTTTATTTTGGTTAACTTTAATAATTACAACATTATTTTATTAGATAATTAATTTTAAGTTTTCGCGACGCGTTTCGGATTAAAAATCCATCATCGGGCGTAGGTGTAGTTGACGTTTTGATGTTTTGTTCGAATGCATTCGAACCAAAATAAAATAAAAATAAAAATTTGTTTATACAAAAAAATTTTGCTTTTACGTTTATCTTTTTTCATAAACCATACAACATGGAGACAACACCACAAAATTTATTAAAATAGAACTGTGGACCTACTAACATTTTGCGAAATATATTTTTTGGATTTAAAAAAAAAATTGAACTTGTTTGTTAAATTGTTCCAAGCTGTTTTTTAACATTATATAGCAGATTTAGGTTTGATTTTAAAACGGTTAAAGATAATCTCATTTTTCTCAAAAAAAAACTTATCAAATTTTGATTAAAATTTTTGGTTGTTCTTATATTTGTACGATTTACCATTTTACGTGAACAAATTTAACATTATTGTATTACTAGTAGTAGGTACCTCATAGATCCATTTTATTTTTATTTTCAATTAATTACATACATCATTATCTGTATAACCGATTTAGTTTTTTTTTTGTATACAAGAACTCCTAATTAATTTAAATAATGTCGCGTATCAAAGTTTTCCATGTATACAAAAAATTTTTTTTATTTATTTTTTTACCCATTTCAAAAATGGGTAATCATGATTTTTTTTTACTTGCGATACATAGGTACTATGTATATGGCAAGTTATGCATTCGTAACAACAGAAATTGAACTCGAGATTTTATCTTCGATCAAACTTGACATTATGAAGTCAGTTGGTGTCGAAATTCTGTCCGTCTGTATGTCAGTCCTTTCAGCTGCAGCCTAAGCCAGAGGGTCGATTTTCTTTAAACTTGGTATACACCTAGCGTTTTTTGGGCATTTCCCGACAGTTTTTTTTTTTTAATATTTTTTAGGACCAAAAATAACAGTAGCTGCCGTATATTTTTTTTAAAGCAAAAAATGAAAATCTTATTTTTCTCAAAAACGTGCCCCCAATTTAAAAAAAAATCAATAATTTTTTTACAAAACGGCTTCCATTTTATACAAAAAAAAAATGCTGAAAAATGGTTATAAATGGTACCTACCTCCCGCATAGAACCATTTTTTTAGGTTTCGATTTTCTCAAAAAGAGTTCAACTGATCTGTGGAGAATCTTCCAAAAAGTTTTAAAAGCATTACCTACCAAAATTTTCAAAAAATTTTTGTTTGGATTTTTTAAAAAAAGTTTCGATTTTTTTTAGAGGAATTTGTACAATTCAAAACCGGCTTGATGGATTTTTATTAAACTAAGCACTCAGCAGTTTTTTTTTATATTATTATAAAGAATTTGAATAAAAAATTGTTCTTATAACAAATTTTCCTTACCAGTATATCTTATAATATAGGTATCTATCTCAAAAACGACTACTACAATATTGATACAAAATTTTATAGGAGCTAATATCAGTACGATCTATAATATTATTAGAAGAAAAATTTGTATCTACCACTTAGTAATGGTATTTCTCATTTTAATGAAATTTTGTACACAAGAGCTTTTCACAATTTTGAACAATATTCCCTACCAAAATTAAAAAAATATATTTTGATTTTTTTTTCGATATTTCGAAAATGAACAGATGATTTTTAACTCCGCATTATGAAATACTTAAAAATGGCGATCCAATTTTGTTTCTTAAAAATGTTATCAAAACTTTGTATATAAAACTATTTTTTAAAAAACCGCTTCAACAATTTTTAAAATTTTTTCTCATAAATTGAGATTTATTTAGTAGTGAATATTATTTTAAATTTATTTTTAACTCAGCATCAATATATGCTTAAAAATTTAGTACTAATTTTTTTTTTCTTAAAAATGTTTACAAAATTTTATAAAGACACATGCGAAATTTATATTTTAAAAATATATTCCGAAGTTTTTTTTAAAATTTTTATTGTTTTCATAAATTTTGATTTGTTAAAGAAATAAGATATACATAGCGTTGATTTCAAAACTATTGCAAAAGTTGTTTAATTAATTTATTTTAAATTACGTTGATTTTTAACAATTTTTCTACACGATTTTGAAAAATTGAATTTTTAAAATTTTTTAAATCAAAATAAAATTTAATCGAAATCGGTGAAGAAGTTGAATAGAAAGTCGAAAAAAATAAAAATAAAAATAAAGGGTCATTGGCAGGTACTTTTAATAAAAATTCTTGCAGTAAATTTTGTATTTACCATTAATGTAGACCTTACATACCTAAGCCAATTAGCTACACAGAGGGATCATATTTTTACCAAAGTCGATTTAGTGATCAATAAGCTCTTTCTTAAGGGGTTTATGGTAAAATAAAATATCTACGTATAAAGTTGTTAAAATTATTTGAAAAATTAAAAAAGTTAAAAAAAAACTAAAATTAAAAATTTTCTTTTCTTTTATTTAATTTAATTTTATTTTATTTTATTTTATTTTATTTTATTTTATTTTATTTTATTTTATTTTCATTTATTTTATTTTATTTTATTTTTTTTTATTTTATTTTATTTTATTTTCATTTATTTTATTTTATTTTATTTAATATTAACTTATCAGAACCGGTTTGACCAGAGTAGCTAATTAGCTTATAATCGAATAATTAAAACAAAAATTATTTTTGGACCTATGTTTCAATTTCCTGTCTAGGGATGCACCTTAAGCGGCATATATATACACGTGGAAATCCCATCATGTATGGGAGAGTATATTAGTCAAAATGCCACACGTATACGTTGTGTGTATTTTTGAAACATAATCAAAACTTTTTGATTTTTGGTCAATCATGTAGCCAAGATAGGCACTCTCAAAAAAAATTTATTAACACACTTTCCCATGCATGATGAGATTTTGACGTGTGTATAGACCGCATAAGAACCTTTATTGTACCAAATTTGAAAGCTGTTTTAAGAATGAACCTATTTTTTCATTAACTTTCTTTTCTTTTTCATTATAAAATTTTCTGATAAGATAATAATGTTTAATCAAAAAAATCTATACAAATTATTTAACGAAACAAAAATAAAAAAAAACCACTCACCTGTCTTCGAAAAGCATCCGGCATCGTAAATGTACTGGAAATCCAGCAAAAAGTATTTACCACATGCGTTGGAAGGCCATTAACAATACAACTAATTGGACTGCCAACATACTGCGTAGCGGTAATGATAAGACTGCATGTTAGCAATAATACCGTTGTGAATGAATTATGTAAACGGAAAACAGCATTATCCGTATGGATATCTTGTATTTTAAGATATCCTTTCAATCCTCCCAAGACCTTATACATGATGATGTTTCAGAATATTATTTTTTTTTTATTAAGAAAATTTCTCAATCAGTATCGAATATTTTTTTCCGGTTTGATAAGAATAAATTCAGTATATTGCCACTCATATCATCTGGAAAAAGAAAAAAAATCCATTAGTCACATCATAGAGTATAGATATAATAACATTTACTACAGTACACATGTATTAAAATCTGTACAATTAAAAGATTATAAATACAAATGAGTGTTTAAAGATTTCTGTAAGTGATTTATAATATTATAAGCTAAAAAATCTGTTTTCAATTTTCTTTGTTAGATTGATTGACTCATTTTTAATTGTAGTGAATTTATTGTGACACACAAATGCCATGACAGATATACGGTTTTAAAGAAATCAATCAAATAAACAGACCATTGTTGCAACACACAATTGTATATCTGCATTATTAAAATAAATTCAAGACAGTTTATTGTATCGATCGATTTTGTTTGTAATACGTCATTTAGCTGCAAATATAGAGGAGAAAGGGGAACATTTGGCTTTTTCTAAATCAAAACTTTGATTTTTTGATTTTCTTTTAGAAAATCACTTAGAAATTTTAGAAGGAATTACGTCCATATGTTTAGGCTTTGGTTCAACGCGCTCCCGTGACCTGGGCACAACACGCACCAAGAAACAGAACATGGACAATAATTAATATGATGAAAATAATAAATTTTTTTTTGACTTATCATCTTAATTTAAGATCAATCTGTTTTTGAATTATTGAATTTTTTTTTAAATGTTGGAGAATTCAATGAGCAACTCGAAAATTTAAAAACATTAATATGCGGATAGATATCCATCCTTAATAAAAACTTATACTAAAATTAATTTTATACAAACATTTTGGTATGAAAATCATATAGGAGCCGTTTTCAAGAAAAATTATTTATTTTTCTTGTTTTTTTTAAAAGTTCGATATTTTTGGTTTTAATATTTGTTTTTGTATAGTTTTTTATTTGGTTTAAAAAATACTACATTAGCAAGTTTAAAAAAATAATTAATTTTGGAAATACAAATTGAGCTTTCAAAAAAGCAAAAAGACTCTTGTTTAAAAACTCGAAACATATTTTTTTTTTTGAAATTTTGGTAGACAATACTACAGGGTCTTTCATTAAGCGCTTCCTATTATCTTGAAATTTAAATAAAACAAAGTGTGTTCGAGTTATCATCGAAATTTTTTATTCATTTGAAAGGCGGCTGTGGTTTGTGGCATAGACCCCACAAGAAAAAGTCAAACGGAGTCAAATCGCACGATTTTGGTGGTCAGTGCACATCACCTCCTCGAATCGCTCTTGCAGAATTTCCAATATGGTGTGAGCTGTGTGTCACCTAGCGACCGCACCTTCCCGCCGCGCCGTACTGTTGAAACCTATATGGTTGCTATCTATATCATCCTATTCAGGCCATAAAAAGTTGGTAATCATCGACCCATAACGTTCGCCGAATTGACGGTGATGGCCTGGCCAAAGTCGTTCTCAAATAAATATGGATCGATGACGCTGCCAGACCAAATTCGACACCAAACCAAACACTAAACAGTGACTTTTTCGAGATATGTTTTGCACGCTCTTGGATTTCATGTTGATTGGTATCGTCACAGATTCGACAATTGTGTTTGTTGACGTACCCATTCATCCAGAAATAGGGCCCATTCAGCGAACACACATCATTGTCTATGGTCGTTTTACCTTCAGCTCCTGAGTCAGTTAAATTTTGTACGGGTGCAACCCCAAGTCACGACATGAAATTCGCCAACTTGTTGTCTGCGAAGGGCCGAATTCTTGTGAGTGACGCGAAATCGACTGCCTCGGACTCCCCTACACGAGTGTTGTTCAAATCCATGGAAAAAAAAAACTATTTTTTACCTTTTCTACGTAAAAGAAGGTAAAAAATGCGTAAATAAGTGTAAAAAACGAAAAAAATCCCGTAAAAAAGTAAAAACTCGTAAAGGTAAAGAAGCTGTAAAAAAAGTAAATAACTGAGAAAATAGAGAGAAAATGAGAGGCATCTGTCAAAATTTAAGTAATTAAGGAAAATTTGGCAAACGTATCGAAAGAAAAATCTTGAAACCAATTTTTATTAATTTTCGCGTAATTTTTATTAATTTTCGCGTAAACGTACAAAACTAATATGTAAAAAACGTAAAGTAAAAAAGTCGAACAACACTGCCCTACACAGTACACACTCTCATGAACAGCGGCTATGTTTTCAGCAGATCATGCGTTTCGTCGACGACGCGACCAGTGGCGTACGCAGGATTTTGTTTGGGGGCGGCCTCAATCTCAATATTGATAGAAGTTTTTTTTTTAACGTATCACTAAATCAAAAATGAAAATCTTTCTTATTATTAACCATCTTATATGAATAAGAAGTTAAATTTCAGTAAGAAAACGAAAAAAAGAAAAACACAAAAAACATTCCTTAAGTTAAGAAATGAATTTAATTCATTTTTTGATATTTTTGGTTTGAAAGGGTAGATAATGTATGGTATAAACGGAATTTGGTGAAAATATTGATTCCATTCTTCTTTTTTAATTCACTATATCTTCAGGGATTACACCGATTTCTTTGTGAATATTCAACAAGGCTAACCCATTAAAGCACTTGTTGTGGCTGTCGCGTCAGCCACGTTTTTAACCGTCTCAGAGTGGAAAACGAACGTCCTGGCTCTGCATACGTCACTGGTAACACACAAAGAACTTCAATAACGTTTCTCAAATTATAGGATTTGAATCTTAATTGCAAAACGGAAGTGAAATTTCCTGTATAGTTATTTTGGTTTCATCATTCCATATTTGTTTCCATATCTAAATTTTAAAATATTGCTACCTAAGTCAGTTTATTTTTATTTTATTTATTAAGCCTAGTACTCAGTTCTGTAAATGAAATTTTCATATACAAAAGTGACGCGTATTTCACTGGTATGAAATTCACAAGAAGTGAGCACCAAAACATGAAAGTAAAATATGAAAACCGGTTCTTCAATCATTTTCATCCAACAATTTTCATTTCCCTATGTACGGCAACTTAGGAAAAAATTTAAGTTGTTGCGGAAAACTGTGACATTTGTCAATCAATTTGTTTTGCTCAAAACACAAATTCTGAAATAAGAAACAATTATTTCGGATTAATCGATTGTCTTTTCTAGCGTTTTTATCGTCATCAAGAAGGAAAAAGGACCAAGACATGAAATTTAAACACACTTATTTGAACTTTTTCAAGATTCTGATGACAGCCATTCAACTTAATATATTTTTCTTAAATAAGAAGAAGAAAACACAAATAGTAATAGAATTATTATTTTTATTTTTGCTTTTATATTTTTAATTCAAAATGAGTATTAAAAAATTGAAAACTGAGTATCAAGAATTCATGTGAAAAATTAATTATAGGGTTGTAAAAAATGTACTCAAGTGATGTACAAAATATACACTTAATCCTATATATTTTACAATATCGGTTGGAAAAACCTAGGCAAGAAATAACTTTTAATTGTTTCAAAAATTGTATATTTTAATTTTAATTTTAATTTTTAAGTTTACATATAGGTAGTTACATATATAATTCTAAGTATTTAATATTATTAATTATATTATATTATTTATTTTGTATTTCTCCAATGGTGCATGGGATTTCATTCCGTTTAAGGGTTTTTTGAAATAGAAAAAGAAACAAAAATTTAATGTGTGAAATCGTTTTAGGACTTTTGCCTGATTGCAAAGGAACTTTTTTTGAGTTTCTATGAATACTGAGCTTCATCTTAAATGTCAAACGAAATCTAGATTACGTGTGGAATATGAACTAGTGATTTAACTAGTATATTCATATACGTATATTTTTTATATTAAATTGAAAGGATATTGTTAAAGCATCTTAGCATAGAATGTAATTTTGCTTGGGTTGGGGGCTCGAGCCCCCTTAGCCCCACCCTGCGTACGCCACTGCACGCGACGTACGGATTGGTTGGTTGATCGTTTAAACTTCAAATTTATCGACCACACTGCGAATAGTCCTCTCCGGTAGGATGATTATGGCGATCGTCAAATGGGAAGCGCGAAGCGATCAGAACGTTGCCCGAACAGAACACCAATTTGATAAAAAAAAACTTTATAATTTGCAAGTGTTATTGAACGGTATATCCGTCCATGGTGATTTGGCAAAAAAGACTGAATAAATGACAACGATTTGACATAATATTTAAATGGTGGCACAAAATAAATCACCCTATCGGAAGATGATATAATTTTTGCGATAAAACGGGCACAAATGTTTATCAACACTGGCGGCAGCCACTTAACCGATATAATCTTTTCGACTTAAGAGAAAAAGTTGGAAAAGTCCAAATAAAGATTTCCATCACTGAAAATCATTTTTTTTAAATTGAGTAAAAAATTAATTCAAAAACAAAATGGATGACTAATTTCGCGCCAACTTGTAGCTTCAACAATATCGCCGCTATCAACTGTCAAAGTTTAGAAGTCCCTTTATTGAAAAATCTTTATTAAAACATTTCACATAAAAAAAAAATGCTCCGAATAAGCTGTAGTTTTTTTTCTGAGAAAACCAAAAACTAAAAAATCATTTTATGGGAGGTTCCATTAAAAACGTTAAAATAAATGCATTTAAATGATTTTTTTTAACATCTTTTCGTTAAATTATGTAGCTACATTAAAGTTAAAGTTGTTAAGAGCAAGTTCATGTGATAGTAGTAGTCATGCACTGTATTTAATTTTTGCATATGATTAAAAATAGAATTGTAAATGTTTAAACTTTAAAATGCAAATATCACATTTTTTTTGAAAAGTTTTCAATAAAAACTATAGTTTAAGTAATTTTATTGAGAACAAAAATTAAAGGTTTTTGAAACACAACGAAAGACATCGTTTTTCGTCTGCATACTAATTGCTACAGTCTTACTTACACATTAAATGTGTGTCAAATTAAAAAAAAAAAAATCGCGATGCATTAACTGGATACAAGATATTTCAAAACAATTCAGATCATTGCTCCTGAAACCAAATCATGGCGCAATTGCCAGACGAATCAATTAAATTCAATCAAATCACTTAACAGTGTTAAAGAGAAGAGACAAAATGAAATCTAAAAATGTTTTTTTTTTATTTTACATTGGAAGAAATCTCTACCAACAACACAAAAAAAAAACACTCATTAATGAAACAAAATATAAAATAACATATACATAGATAGTTACTATAGATGTATATTTTGATAAAAAAAATTAAAAATAATATTATATCAGATCAAAAATAAATAAGTTTTGTTAGTTCTTTTTTAGACTTTTTCGTAAACAATGTCATTATTGTTTTAATTAACTTATACAATCTTAATAGCTTCAATGACAAGCCAACATTAAAAATTTAAACCTCAACAGTTCGTGCGACATATATGTCATGCATTTTATTTTTCACTTCATGTGTCTCTAACTTTAAGTGTAAGGTTGAAGTTAAACCCGAGTTCAATGACCAAATTTAAAGGGTTAAATAAAATGTACACCCCAATTATAGATTCTGATGAATAAGCCACGCAGGAAATAAGACCCAATTTTGACATTTCACTCACAATATACACATATGTATGTAAATGTCAAAAGTGCAGCTCATTTGTCGGTTTCTGTAATCGACAATTTTAAGCATTGCTGAATTCACAATAAAAACCCTATAGCTTAAATGGTGCATTTACCGAAGTTTAAGTGATAAAGAGCGAAAAAATCTCTTGGACGATCCATTTTTTTTTCCAAAAGGATTCATTTATGACAATTAAAATTGATAAAAGAAAATTTTTTTTCATGGGCTACTGCCTCTTGCGAGGAATTGACAAGTCCTCTTGTCATGAAAAAGTTCTTCTCATCTTAGCCATTAGAATTCAGCAGAAAATTTTAGATCCCGTCCATTTCTGCCAATAACACGCACACAGAAATGGTTGAGGGTTGTAACTGGCTAGACCCTAGATCTGCATGAGCTACAGCACCACCCAATTTATTTATTTTATTTTATTAAAATTGTTAAAAAATAGAAAAGACACTCCCAAAAAGCCAATGTCAATGAAATTCTTAATTCGACAATAGAAAACAAATATCGAAGATAAAAGCTATGTAAAAGTATCGAATCCCTAATTTTTTCTATGTTATAAAAAAATTTAAAAATATAGTTCATTAATTCATTGCTTCAGTTGTTCAGCATTAAAACATTACTTACCTTTTTGCTTATAACTTTTTTAATACAATATCTACTTTGTTTGGTCTAAAAACCGAAATTATAAAATAGAAAACGCGTCTTTAATTTAATGTTCGTAGGTAGAATAAGATCTTTAGACTCCCGCGGGTAAAGTTGATAAACTGATTTTCTATAAATCACGTTGATACGTCCTATCTATCTTCTACTTATATGTAGATATGTATTACTTTTTTATTTTTTTATTGCTTAAGATTGAGATTGTAAGATAAAAAAGAAGAACAATTATATTTATAGTCATCCTACTCATAGGTTCATTATTTCTTTATCTGCTTTCCAAAGTCATTCCAAGAATCTTTATCTCAACAAAGAAAACATTCATCTAAGTTAAAAATAACGTAATAAAGTTTTGTTTTAAACTATAAAAAAAATATAGAAGTGTTTAAACCTGAGGACCTACCAATGTTATGAATTCTTAACACAGCTTTGTATTTATTCAAATGAGCAAATAGTTTTTATTTTATAATTTTTTTTTCAGTTGACTATTATTTTTTAAGTTGCTACCTATTAGGTTCACGTTAGTGTGTACCCATTTTGATCTGTTTTAAAACAAAACAAATATAAATAAAAAATAAAACCAGAAGCTTAATTCAAGAATTTACGTACGTATGTAAATATAATAAATACTATACATTCTTCATAATATTATATGTACATAATGTCATTTACACATATTCAAGGAAAATATTGATAACCTAGATTTGGGTTTGTTCAAATGGAAAATATTTAAAAAAAAAAGTTGGAAAAAAAAATAGTGCGTGTTCGTAACTTACAACCAGAAAATTTATATATAGGAACTAAGACTAAATCAGCTAATCAAATTCATACAAAATAAATACATAACAAAAATTATTTTTTTTGATCTTTTTGAAACTGAAATATTCAGGTAACATTTTTATCTAGCAACTATGACTACACAATTCACCTTATTAACTAGGAATTTTGTATTAGGAATTTTCTTATAATATTAATTATTTTAGCCCTAATAACAGCTAATACTCATAAGAACGAGCATATGAACATTTTGTCAAAATGTTTGTAGTAGTTTTTAAATAAACTTAAATATTTCTTTATTGCATACGAAGCCGAATGTTACATTTTCAGGTTTAAGTCCATTTTTCTTCAAACAAAAAAATCCCCGTAAATTGTTTAAAAATGTGTTCTTAAAGGCTTTGTGAAAATAGGGCACATTTTGTACCTGTTATAGTAGACAAAAATTGTTGGATTGAACCAACTTGCTCTTGCGGTTATCAACTACATTTATTATAGAGCTACATTTTAATGCAACAATTAAAAAAAAAAAATGGTACAAAAATAGACTTTTTTTTATATTTAAGAAAAATTATTTTTAAAATTTTTGAATACAATATTATATCAACTATTAAGAAGCATCAGACTAAAAAATTATAACAAAACTAGCCTATCCGTGCGAGAATTCTCACAATTACATAAAAATAAAAGACGCACAAAAACAAACAAATGCAGTTTTTGAACAAGTTGTTATCATTTTTAAAATAAAATTATAATTCGTCAAATCAGCAAATAATTTCGCTTAGTTTGATACCTCATTTGTAAAAATCGGTGTAGTATGAAAGTCGGAAAAGGAATCTACACTACAGAAATAACATTTATGATGGTGATTTGTCAAGTCTTAAAAATTGTATAAATGTCGTGATTAACTCAAATATAAAGCAATTTTCGTCAAAAACGTCAAAACCCTATTTCTCCGTAATGCGATTTTTTTGGAAAGAAAAACCTGAAACGTAGTTAGAGCCATTTTTCAGAAAATTTGAAAGAAACCAGAAATAGTTGTATATGGCTGCAGCCCGAGGGCGTTAAATCGGAAAAAAATCAATGGTATATATATGTAAAAATTTGTTACGATTCATGAATCATGAGCAATAACACTTTTTCGTGCCACACCGATTTTTTGATACTTTTTACTTTAATTGGTGGTTGTATGTTTGTATGTATATTGTATAGTTAAAAAAATGTATAAGAAAAGAATTTTATTCATATTGAAAAATTTATAATATGAAGGAAAAACAATGACCTAATATAAATCAAGTGTTTTTTTTTTTATTATGAAGTGGTGATCTAAGATTTGCTTTAAAATTTAGATCCTTATTGGTCCCTTTTAACTTTTCAATCTGCAAACTTATTTGGGCCCCATTTGCCCTGGTATCGCTTTTCTATCTTAGAAATGGTCCTGATGAAACCTCTGACCTTGCTCGTCGTTTACAGCCCCCAAACTGTAAGGGAAAAAATCCACGTGTGAGTCTAAAAAATGGATCTTGATGGATACAACCCAATGCTTGATAATCTAGCAATAGCTCGCTGGTCCTCGCTAACTTGCTCTTTGTAGCTGTCACTCTTATAGTTACCCAACAAATTTGCAACAACATTTTTTTTAAAAGCCTTACATGCAGATGTTAGAATTGATCAATTTTTCTTCAAATCTTTTATACCCTAAATACAAAATACAAAAATACTCTCTTTTATTGCTTCATCACTTATGTATTTGTTTTTATTTCCGTATAGTATATGAGTACTACCGTAAAAATCACAAGAAATCTAATACTAATGGGCCAGTTATAGCTTTCATTAAAACTCATTATTGAAAATTAAAATTTTAAGTTTTGAGGCACTTAAAATGCTAAATCAGTGATTATTTTGATGCCAATATAAAGCTATTAACTTAATTATTAATTTTTGCAAAAAAAATTTCATGTTGGTCCAAATTAACAAGTGAAATGAATTTCTTTATTTCAAAGATTGAATACCTTACCATTGATCATTGAAATTTCAACTGTTCAACTGTTAAAGTTCGTGTGGAAAAACCAGTGTTACTTTTTTTAAACGCATTTTTAAACTTAAGTTATAAAAATTCATTCATTTTTATCATCAAATAATATTTTTAAAAATAACTGTACCGCAGCCATATAAAATATTTAAGCATTTTAGAAAAATCTTATTTTTCTCAAAATTTGCATGCACAATTTTAGAACAAAAATATAGATTTTCGTGGGAAATCAATGTGCATCTTAACTCAACTTAACTAATGTCTATACAAAATTTTGACATCAAATAAACATCTCTAAGGATGAAATTTTTTTTTCAGCTCAACTGCGATTAGTTTTCTAGTGTTTTTTACTATTTTATTTATTTCAAAATCGCTTACAAGAAAGGACAACAGTTTTGTAAAATATAAAAAGGTTTTTTCTAAATACTACTGAAATACACCAGACAAGTAGAAGATTTAGCACTGTTTTATTTGGACTTGTTGTAAATAGCTTTAAATCGTTCTTGATAATTGTTGAAAGCCTTAAGAGTAATTTAGGAATTTGAATTTAAATAATTAACAAATCTATTTAAATATTAAAATTAAATTAAAATTAAGTGCATTACATAATACGATGAATTTTCTGTGGTTAGCTCAAGCTCAGCTTTTATAGAGAATTTCCATTGCTACAACTCAACTCAGTTGAGCATCCACTTCTAAACTTAAACAATGTATTGTATAAAATTTCAAATGTTATAAAAATTTCAATAATGAACCTCTGTTAACATAATTAAAGATTCATGATTTAATTTGTAAGTTAAAAAAACAAAAAAACCTAATTTTTTTAGACCTTACCAAAACTACATACAAAATTTGTTTCCAAATTGGCACATGAAAATTTTTAAAAGCATATACATACCTTTGAAAATATTAACAACTTTTAAGTAACATTTTTTTTTTAGTGAGAGATCATCCGAATGTCAGGGTTAAACTCGAGTTAGCTCCTTGAATATTTTGTCAGTTAATTTACTCTGAATAAAGTAAGCAGTTTTTTCTTGAGAAATAAAGCATTGTGCGTGTAAAAAAAAAATAAAAATTGAAGTGTAGTTCTGTGATACAAGAAAGGGTGAACGGCAGGGCCGGCCTCAGCCAAACTTGCGCCCTGTGCAAGATTTGTAGTAAGCGCCACTTTTTATACTTGCACACATACATACACATGGCAAATGGTAGTACATATTTGTTTGCGCAAGATCAGATTACATTGGTGTTTGGCAATAACGCCCAAGAAAATAACTCCTAAATCGATTTGGAAATATCGCCCAAAAAAAAAATGTATGTATGTATGTAAAACATGTATCGCCGAAATTTATATTTTTCCAAATCTTAAGTTGGAAATATCGCCAAATATTTTTAATGTAAAATGTTTTTGTAAAATTTGGGCGTTGTTTCTTCAATTTTGGGCGATATTTGCAAACATTTTTTTTTTTTTTTTTTTTTTTTTTATTTTCTTTCATAAATTTTGGGCGATATTTCCAAAGTGAAATTTCAATGATAAGATAATCTTAAAAAAAATCGCGGCGCATAAACAGTGAGGTTTTTCTGGATTTTCTTTTTTGTGCGATATTTCCCATTTGACTTTTAAAATTTTTATTTTGGGCGTTGTTTCCTTAAACAAAATTTAAAAAAACCGCAATAACGCCCAAATCGAGCAAAAAAAAAAACAATAACAATTGTTGAGAATTTTTTTGGGCGATATTTCCAAATCGATGTGGGCGTTATTGCCTACCGCCAATTACCTTTTCTTGCTCCTTGTAATGCGCCCCCAGAATTTTGCGCCCTGTGCATTTGCACATCTTGCACATATGGTTGGTCCGGCTCTGGTGAACGGACAATAATAGTAATAATTTTCAATAGTTTTTTGATCGCTAAAAGTTGAAGTTAATCTTTCACTGAAAAACTACTTCCTAAGGTAACTGGGGTTTAAATTATTTGCAAGATTAAGGACCTGCAGTTGTACAAGAGTTTTTTAGCTTCGGTTCAAGATTTTAACTAATTGATTTCGGTGGATTAATTGGTGTTGAACTACGGTTCATGCGGTTTAAGTATTTTCACAAACTTCAACCCCGAACCATGGTTGAACCACAATTATTCCTCCAAAATTGATTATTTAAAATCCTGAATTGAGGTTGAACCACATTTGTATACAACTAAACAAACGAATATCTAATTTAACTCATAGTTAACTAAGCACTGAAAACTGGCTCAAATGTCCATGTTTTTAATATCATGATCACCCAAATCTTCAGGGGTTAAACTCTTCTTTTTTCTTGTAATATATCGACGGTTAAAGTGCAGGACGAAGCGAGTTAAAAAAAATTCCTTAAACAAATTATTATTAATGCAAATAAATCAGCACAATAAGACCCACCTTTTGAAAAATTTCAGCTTAACAATGTTATTCTGAAAATTTTACAGAAAAAGGCTAAATTCAATTGTGAATTCAAAGTTGCCATACAAAATTTGGCAGGTTTTTTTTTATTGCTGTATAACATGCAAAAACGACTTGCGAAATTTTGAACTTCAACAGTCGATAATATAATATATTTCATAAAATTAAAATCACGAGATAATTTGGGGTGAACCAAACAAATTTAGTTTTTTAAATAATGACTATAATAACACTCTTGAATATAATTAATTAGTATGCAGAGTTAAATCATTCTGTTCAATTCAAGTTAACAAATTGTTATAATGTACTAAAAACCGGACTTCAATCAATTGAGTTATCTTATAAAAGCAAGTTCATGCGACAAAATACTTTCAAAGGTTTTATTCGAGTGAATACAAAACCATTTTATTTTTTTCATTTTTTTTTCTCAACAAATAAAGTGATATAAAAATGAATCTAATTGTTGACTCCAAGATAATTTATGATCAATCTTAAAACCACTGTAATAAAATGAATATATTTTAGCATTGACTGTATCATATTTTTTTTTATTATAAGCTTCAATTATCGAAAAGGTCAAGAACCGAAAATTAAAAAGTCAACTTGAAACACCACCGCATAAAGAATGAATTGAATAGAAATAAAAAACAAAAACGAACCGAGCGCCTGGCGAGAAACAATAATTTCGTCTTTTTGTGTGGTTCTTCGATCACATTCCTATATGAAATATTTATTGTTAAAATTGATTAATGATATAAATAGGTATATGTGTACATAAATTTTATTTTTATATACGTATGTATATGTTTATATGTTATCTCATGTGAATGAAGACTTCAGCATGACCCAAAACGGATTGTTACGCTGAATTCAATTAGTGTAGACACGTTCAATATAGGTATTTATTTCGTTTTGTGTCTGAAAATTAATTTTTTTAAATTTGTTCACATACAGATCTAACAATAAGTGAGACGTTACGTCTAGGTGTGTTATGAAGTCTCTTATAGAACTTTTGTTTTAGGTATTTATTTCTATGTTTGGAAAATTTGTCTCCATAAAAGGTAAAGATGACCAAGTTTCGTTTCAAGCCATAACTACAGCAACAAAAAAAAACAAATTCATAATAAAAACGTAATCAAGTATATAATTTAGGCTTATTTTAAAAATAAAAAAATGCACAACAAGCATAAGGTATAATGCTAGAAAAAAAAATAATTATGAAAACAAACAATTTATCATACCTGAGATGAGATTTTGATTGATTATTTGTATTTGTTAATTTTTGACAGCGCTCACGTATAAGGGTTTATCTTGATTACATAAGTATTCACAATTTGGTCAATTTATTTCGTTTTTTTAGATTCAGGTCAATACATCAAATTTTTTGTGCAATCTAATTTTGTTTTAGTTTTTGAGTTATTCACCTTAAAGCTTTTGGAATGGTTTGACCGATTTTATTTTTATTTTGTAATCCGGTGTTTCTACTTATTGACGGTTAAAGTCCAGAACATTGTAAGTACTTTTTCCATGTTTTTCAGAAATCAATAAAAACCTTACTCATAATAAACTAAAATAAAAGGTTTTTCCTTAAAAAAAAACAAGTTTTCGTTATTTTTCATTTTCTCAAGAACTTAAAAACATTTCGGCATCCTGTTTTTTTGTGTTTGATCAAAAATAAATAAGAGCATAGAATAATAGAAAAACAAATAATACTTAATAACGTAAAATTTTGAAAAAAAAAAAATAGTTAAGAAAAAATTGATTTTTTTTTCAAAATTTTGATTTTGAAAAGTAATTTTTCAAAATCTATTCACTCGAAAAACTTTATGTAAAAATAAAATTAAAAAAAGGATTTCTGGCTTTACATAATGCTATAGCATGACTCTATAGGTGTTACAGTTATTTTTGAATATTTTTTTCTCTTTAAGTGATTTTTTTTGAAAATTGCCCCTCCTGCCTAAACCGGGGGAAATAGACCCCCCTCCTATACTATTTTTTTCTTGTCTAAGTCCATCCTACACGTTCTAGGTTTTTGTCGCACCTGATGCAAATCACCCTGTATATGTGCATTGTACATAGGTAATGGCAAGTTATGCATTCGTTAAAAAATCGAAATCGAGATTTTGATCAAACTTAAGATTTCGATAATAATGAAATAAGATAAAAAAAATAAGATAAAAAGTGGGTCTCCCAATTCTATCGACGGTTGGTCGATTTTCTTTTAACTTGGTCCATAAAATTTTTAAGGTATTCCCCCGACACTTTTTTTTTTCATTTTTTTAGTAGCCAAAATAACAGTAGCTGCAGTACAAATTTTTTTTAGCAAAAAAGGGAAATCTTTTTTTTTCTCAAAACGTGCCCACGACTTAAAAAAAATTTGTTTTTTTTTACAAAAATCCATTTATGAAAAGAAATTCCGAAAAATGGTTATAAATGGTACTCTCATAGAACCGTTTTTTTTATTTAAGATTTTCTCAAAAACGGTTGAACTGATTTTAATCAATTTTTGTGTGGGGAATGTTTCAAAAAGTTTTTAAAGTATTGTAAGTAGGTACAGTTCTTCATAAACATTGGAAGAGAAATTTTCAACATCAGTTTTGCGTTGTATACCAAAGTTTAAAAAAAATTTTTGTTTTGATTTTTTAAAAAAGTTTGAATTTTTTTTTGAGAACTTAATAAATTTGGAACCGACTTGACCGATTTTTATTAAACTTGGCACTTAGCAATTTTTTAAGATTATCTAGAAGATTTAAAATGAAAATTATTCGTTTATCCACAAATAACTGTATCTACCTCCTATACAAGTGTTTAAAAACCGCTAAGGAAAACCTAATTTTTCTAAAAAACGGCTCCTACGAATTTGATTAAATTTTTTAAGTGAACTTATATCAGTACGGTCTACCATATTATTGAAAACAAAATTTATCTATTGATTAAAAATGATACCTCTCATAGAACCATTTTTTGGTTTTCGACTACATATCTCATTATCTACAAAACCAATTTAAATGAAATTTTTTACACAGGACCTTTAAATAAGTTTGAATAATATCGCATATCAAACTTTAAAAAAAAATAAATTTAGATTAAAAAAAAATTCAGTTATTTTTTTAAAATTCGATATTTCGAAAATGGGTAAGGTACCTATAGGTGATTTTCTTTTTTCAAAATTAATTTTTTAATTACGCATTAATATGCTAAAAAATTGCGTATCAATGTTTTTTCTTAAAAATGTTTACAAAATTTTATATTTAAAAAAATATTTTTCTTAGAAACCCGCTCCAACGATTTTCAAATTTGTGTTTCATTAATTGGATTTGCTCAAGAAATCAGATGGTATACATCACGTTGGTGTAAAAACTGATTGAGAGGTTGTTTTATCACTTTATTTCTAATTATGTATACTGATTTTTAAAAAAATTTCAGTCTAAACTGTTCCTATGTTCTATGTGTCTGTGGCAATAAGACAGAGTAGCTTATGTCGACATAAGTGTTTTTTTCGGTTTTTCGATTTTTAGTAGTCTACAGTTTGAGAGCTTCTTTTCTGTCCAAACCCCATCTTGAAATCATTACCCGTTGAAAAGTTATCTTGTAATTCCTAAAACAAATTTACATTAATTCTTATTACAGATTGAAGACAAAAGTGCGTTTTTCTCGAAACCTGTTTTTTAACATAAGCTACTCTGTCGTATTGCCACAATAATGCAACACGCTGCTATTTTGTTTACATTTATGAACTCACATAATACTTCATTTAACTAAGCTGTGCTTTTGGCAGGTAATTTATTTCGCACGTTATGAAAAATTATCCTAAAAAAACTGAAATAATTATGTAATTTGCAATCGGTAACTTTAAGCTAAAATATCTCGACTTTCTTTAAAATGATTTTAAAAATATTTCATATTCACATAACAACTTCAACGTCACCTTTCATTTGATACTATAAACTCATTCGCGTACAGTGTATATATTGCTGGTCAAGGCTATCCATACTAAAATGGGTATTCTCTTCATGTAAATTATTGATTTGTAGAAATTCAAAAGCAAACTCGTGATTGTGTTTCTGTGAAATCTCTTGAATCCAAAATTAGAACTTAGTCAAAAGCAAAAAATAAAATCAATTTGTTGATATTCACATTATTGCCATATTCAGGAATTATGTATCATAATCAAGTGTAGAAATCTTGCAGTTCCCAAAATTTATTCGCATTCACTGTAACCATTAAACTAGTAAATTGAGCAAACTCTTAGTCATATAAAAATCGAAAACAAGTTTTTTCGTTAAAGTTAATTTTTTTAAATGCGAAAATGAACAAAGAAACATTTATGTGTGATTTCATTTGATAAATTAAATTCACGAAGTTAAAAAAAAAATTAAAGAAAGTAATTAACATATCGACACACCTCAGTGCAAGAAATTAAGTTAATATAATTTAAAAAGGCCACAAAAAAAATTTATACATAATGATAAAGCCAGATGGATTAATCAGTTCAAAATAAAAAAAATCATCATTTGTAGAAAGTATATAGCAACAAAATGTGGCCGTGGATTGGTTCGGAAGAAAACGACATAACTTAAGAAATTAAATTTGAAATTAAACAGTTCAATTTTGTATAGAAAAAAATCTAATTATCCACTGGAGTTCTCTTCATATTTCAAATTTTTACATTTCTCATAAAAGTTAGCTAAATTATTTTTTGTTTTAATACCTGAAACGTTGATATAGACATAATTTATTTTAAAATCCACAACATTTTTTTTATTGTAAGTTTCTTCAAAAAATCAGGTAGCACATTTCATCTTCTGATCAAATCTGTTTATTTTTTTCCCATTTAAAAAATCAAATAGCTATTTATATTTTTCTTAATTCTAGTTCATTTAAGCTATAAGAATAAATAAGGTGAAGATTTATTGATATATGTATAAGAATAATTCGTTATTTCTACAGTAATAAATCTTTCACATAATTTCACATCCGAGCTTTTTATTGGAATCAAAATAATCATATATTTTGCTATAAGAAATAAGCAAAAAAATAAGAAATTAATTTTTTCAATGATGAGAATAAAAAAACTTCAATTAGTTTCAATAAAAGCTATAGATGGCACTTAACTCAAACTGAAGCAAAGGCGGACTAGGCCACCGGGCAACCGGGATTTTGCCCGGTGGGCCCATATGCGAGAGGAAAAAGAACATGCAAATTCTCTGCAGTACTTTTCTTTTTTTTAAAAGAAAACTTTCTCATAAAAATTGATTTCTAGGGGCCTTATAGTAAATAGACGGCTTTCGTGGCAACTAAAGGATCTCAGGAAGCATACACAACTCTGTAAGGGGCTCCCATAATGAGAATAAAGCTGTTGAGTTTATTTTAACGAAAACTATAGGTTAGCTGATGGGGCCCCCCATAAGTACCTCACAGTACTCTCGCAGACAATTTAAACGAAACTATATTATTGGGGTTCCTATATACTATATAGTGAGCTATTTTCCCATTGGTAACCTAAAGAGGCCCCCAAATTACTCCTAGTAAAATTTATATTCTATAATTACTACATATACGATATTCCGATTGCTGTGAGTATTTTCAAAGTTTCGGTAGAAGGAGGCAACATCAATCATAAAATTTGCATTATTGCAGTAATGTTTTCAAAAATCAAATCACATTTTTTGTTAACTCAAATACATAATAGAAATTTCGGTGCAGGCAATTTATAGCTAACAATTACACAACGATACAATTTTGTATCTTTGTTTTCGGAGCTAATTATTTTCACCCCTGTACTCATTTTACTATTTTGCAGCACTTTTTCTTAAAGTCCCGGGAGGCCCTTTGACTCCCCGTCCGCCCCTGAACTGAAGCACTATTCTTAGGGCCAGTTTCACAGTACACCACTTAACAAAACAAGTGGCACTTATTTTGCCATTTTGGCGCTTCAGGCGCGAGAACTATCGACTAAAACAACTTTATATAAAAATATTATGAAAGTAATAAATTTCTAAATTAAACAAAAAGCTACAGCATTTTGTGTTGTGAGTGTTGCCATTGATTTAATACATTTTTTTTTATTTAATGTCAGGAATTTAGAAATTTTTCTCTCCTGCCTAAAAAGGGAGAAAAAGCCCCCTATTTTTTCTTGTCTCCACCAAACTTACACGACCAAATTTTGGAGAAAATTTTGTATGGAAGCAAAAACTTAGCGTGATCTGCGTTCCATAGGTGAAAGAAACGAATTTTTGGTTTTTATTATTTTTTTTTTTATTTTTTTTTTGAATTTATATTTTACATATTCGTGTACATATATTAAAGTTTATAAATTCTAAGCAACTTGAGGTACCTACAACAAGGGCAAGTACATGCGACCCAGTCGTACATTTTATTACTATCATCGTATGGCAATAGTTGTAGTAAAAATAAAAACAATAATTCATGATAATTAGTCATTATGTCAAACCGCAAGGTGCATAATATAAAGAAATGCCGCGACCATTTGTTCTGTACTCAACCAAGCCAAACGTTATAAGAAAACAGTATATACCTGTGGGTACTTACATTATTATTTAAATCAAAGCCGATGGGGAGTAATTGGAGACATTTAATTATACGAGTTGTTATGTATTTACATAAAGCATTTTCAAAAAATACACACAGTAGTATTTAAATAAGTTGTTACGTCAAGAAAAATGGACCCCTTAACAAAAATTACGGGAGAAGTGGGCACATTGGCACTATATATGTAGTCTCTTGGGACTTTTTTTTACACCATTCAGTTAATTTCAAATGCATTGCTTTGCAAAAGTAATAAAACTTATATCAGTTTAAATGTCAATTTTTTTTAAAACGATTAAAAAGTTTTACCAGAATTTTAACATAGAAAGATACCGTTTTTATAAAAAAAATTAATTTTAAAGCCTATAGTACATACTTCCTCGTGAAGTGAACAACCATCAGTGGAGAAAGTGAATTTTTGACACAATTTGCAGCTTTTATGGTCAAATTGTCAAAGCTAACCAAAAATCAAAGAGTTCCCGTACATTTTGCGCGTGAATATGATTCACCGCTCGTGAACGCAAACTCTCCACTTTTTGTCATGGCTTCGCGAGCACGCTCACGGGTGAACAAAAATGCAAATTTGTATGGATTCACGACATGAGTCACAAGTATGTACTAGGCTTAATAGGGCAAAGGTTCATGTAAAAAATCAAGGATTTAATCAAACAAGACTTTTCTATGATGAAGAAATCAAAAAAGTGATTTTATTTTATCACTTATACTTTCGAGAAAACTATACAGGTACTGTCAATGTTGGAATAAAACTACGAAATGATTTCTTTATTTTAATTAAATTTTTTTAATTTTATTTAATTTAAATTTTGTTTTATTTTAATTTATTTTATTTTATTTTATTTTATTTTATTTAAATTATATTTTATTTTATTTTAATTTAATTTATTTTATTTTATTTTATTTTATTTTATTTTATTTTATTTTATTTTATTTTATTTTATTTTATTTTATTTAAATTATATTTTATTTTATTTTATTTTAATTTTAATTTTAATTTTAATTTATTTTATTTTATTTTATTTTATTTTATTTTGTTTTGTTTAAATTTTATTTTATTTAAATTTATTTTATTTTATTTTATTTTATTTTATTTTATTTTATTTTATTTTATTTAAATTATATTTTATTTTAATTTATTTTATTTTATTTTATTTTATTTTATTTTATTTTATTTTATTTAAATTATATTTTATTTTATTTTAATTTATTTTATTTTATTTTATTTTATTTTAATTTATTTTATTTTATTTTATTTAAATTTATTTTATTTTATTTTGATTTTTATTTTTTTTTTATTTTTAGTTTTTATTATTTTTAAGTAAATACTTATTATTAGTATTAATGATCAAATATCTTACTTCTTTAGTGCTTAACCACATAGCACTAGTAAATAGTTACAATTATTACTCATTCTCTATATTCTTTGTATTCATACATATTTTAGATATGACGTATTTTGTATCATATTTAATTTTTTTAATACAACATTACTACAAAATTAAAATGCCCCAATTTTAGTTTTCATCCATACTTCCCCTAGATTTTATAAAAATTCTTCAGTTTTATTCAAACTATTTGAAGACCCTAAAACAATGTACATATATTAAGTTTTAGATTTTATTATGGATATTCCCACGGTTTAGTTTTATTCTTGCATGTACATTGTACACGTATAGGTAGTTGGATTCACAGTCGAATCTCAAACTCGATAGGGTTAATGCAAGCGGAAATGTTGGTGATGCATGTAGTTTGGCATACATATTATGTACATGCGTGGGTTATTAAGTAAGGTGGAAAGAATGTTTTTTTTTTTTTTTTTTTTGTTGATAATGATAATTGATTTATGTTATGTAAAATCTATTAAATGTAAAAATTTATTTTCAGGTACCAACTAAGAAAGAGTAGAATTAAAAATGAAAAATTACTTAAAAGACTTATTGTTGCAAACCTCAGTGATACTTCCCAACACATCACAACAACCTTAAAAGGTGAGGTGAAATTGATTTTGTTAAGTTTGCGTATTCTGGTAGCAACGTTACAACTTGTGAGTTGTGAGCTTCACAAGAACTATAGAAATTGTGTGATCTCTTTTTGAGTAGCTCACAACAAGTTGAACATTTCATAATCATGAAATAAACAACCAAATAAAAAATTCACCTTGCTTTGGTGACGTTTCTTTTGAGGATTTTTTGCGAAAACCGAAAATGTTTTCGGATCACAACAACCTCACAAGTAATCAACATCAGAAGACCTTCAGCCCACACAACACCAGATTAGCCTTGTTAAATTGGGTAAACAGGTATCACGAAAAATAATATTAATGCTACTATAGAAGCTGAAAACACGTATACAGGAATCGTTTAAAGAGGTAAGCTATAGGTCCCGGTTCTCCATGCGCTGACGTGCTACTAAATTTATGTAGGTACCTACATATACATATATGTTAATAGTCTAAAATCTCGCTTTTAGATATGAACGACTGAAAGACAAGACAAGCCAGTTAAAATAGCTAGATGTTTGATAAATAATTCACCAATAAATCAAGATGGTGTTTTTGAGAAAAAATGTTTATACATATTTTTAAGGAGCAGATACAATGACCCTTGTTGTCAAATTTTTTATGTAAGCTTTAATTTTAATAATTAAGGATTTTATTCTTTCAAACCTTTAAGAAGATTCTCACAAAGTTTGAACTAAATCAAAAATAATTGAGCAACTAATTTTCCTTCTTTAGATCAGTTTTGTCAGTTGCTGAGGTAGCTCTGTGTTAAATAAGAGTAAGTTAATCTTGCAAATAAATTAAACCCGACTTAACATAGAATAGGGATTTTCAGTGTATATTTTCAACAATTGTCAAAAATCTGTTAATTAAAATTGCTTTACATTACGACAGTGTCATTTCTATTGTAACAAAACACTTTATCAAAATCGAAAGGGCAACACTATGGAAATCAATATTTTCATAGTGCCGCATCTGGTGTCGCCCTCTTTATTTCGATTGTGTTTTGACACACATCTAGACCAGTAAAATTTTACATAAGTACAAAAAGTTACCTATGTATGGTTGCGATTTTTTTGCTCGAGCGTCGAACATGTCGAGTTGTAGAAGCTGAGTAAGGTCAAAGATTCTCGAGATTTAATCTCCAGATGAGTCCTGAAACCAAAGGTCGCTCCTCTATCCCCTCACCCTACCCTTCCTTTATTTCCTATCCCTCGGCGGCACGGCGATGCAGCTGTTCGTCGATACCACTTCTCTCCCATACCCCTCCTAGTTGGCACGGCAATGATGCTGTTCAACATTCCCTCACCCTGTGTAGTAACACTCCCCTCTCGACAGAACGGTGATGACGCTGTCTATCGTTCTTTCCTCCCTATGTACGGTACGGCGATGACGCTGTCCTACATTCCTTACTTCCTCTGATTCTGTCTCTACAAATTCAAAAACTGCCCTTAATTGCCGATCATCTCTCTTGGAGATGGCACAGCAGTTCAACATTCACCTTTGCTGGGTGCCGGGTCATAGGGACATTCCAGGCAATTGCAAAGCAGACGAACTCGCCAAAAGTGGAACTTTACTACCTATACCGTCAAATCGGAAAAATATTTGTATACCCATCGCTACCTGTAAACTTTTGCTAAAGCAAGATGCAATAGAGAGAACAAACCTTAGGTTGAGTAATATTGCCACATGTCAGGCCACAAAACAGATCTGGCCTGTGCTGGATCTGAAGCGCTCTAGGAACTTGTTATCTCTAAGCAGACTGCACATTAGCTCTGTCATAGGTGTCATTACTGGACACTGTCTAATAGGCAAGCATGCAACAAGGCTTGGTGTATTTTCTAACGACTTCTGCAGGAGTTGTATGGACGAAGAAGAGGAAGAATCGATTCCTCACCTTCTCTGTACATGCCCTGCTCTATCTCAACGACGTAGGTTCCACTTAGGAGAATTTTACTACAATGATCCTAGTGATCTGGCAAGTCATGACATTAATAGTCTCGCTCGCTTCGTAAGAAGCTCTAAATGGTTCAACGAGTAGGAAGAAAGTTTTCCTAGATTCCTGTGGTATCACAATGGGCCAACCAATTTTCTAAGTGTGTCCAGCGTTCTGCTTGACAACCACATAAACCTAACCTAACCTAGGACCAATAAGGGTAGGTATTTAAGCTCAAGTTTGCGGTTTTGAAAAACCTGTACTTGCTTCGAAACAAGCCTTACCATTTTAATTTATAATTCTACTATTGTCAGATACCAGATGAGTTAACACGGAATTTCAGTTGACTGAAAAATTTTGACTTAACTCTGAAAATAGGATCACCCCGCACTCAAAAATAAGCCGATTGATTTAATATGGAATAACTCTTAAGCTATAATACCACATACATTTTTTTTCAATAATATGGTAGATTGTACTAATATTAGCTCCCATAGAAATTTTTATTAAAATCGTAGGAGTCGTTTTTGAGAAAAATGAGATTTTCCCTATTGGTTTTTAAACACTTGTATATGGTAAGTTATATTTTTTGGCTATAAGAAAACTTTTTATTTAAATTCTGCTAGATCATCGATCAAGTCGTTTTTAAATTATTAAGTTCTCAAAAAAAATTGAATCTTTTTTTAAAAAACAAAAAAAAATTGAAAACTTTTTCGAAACATTCTTCACAAAAAAATGATCAAAATCAGTTGAACCGTTTTTAAGAAAATGGAATTGTAGCCCTAATGTAAAAAAAATACTCATTTTGTAGGAACCGTTATTTTTGGTCTCAAAAAAATGAAAAAAAAAAAAAAATACCTGTAGGCGGAATGCCTAAAAAACTCTAGGTATCAAGATTAAGGAAAATCGATTGACCCATTTAGGCTGCAGTGGAAAGGAAATTTCAGACAGACAGACAGGCAGACAGACAGAATTTCAAGACCCCCTTTTATCGACTTTGTATATTATCATTGGGACAATTTTGATCAGAATCTCAAGTTCGTTTGTTGCGAAACCATGCGAATTAGCTCGTTTTATAGGGAAAAATCAAAATAAAAAATATCGATTTTCCTAAGCCATTTCAGGCGTATGCATTCGCGTAGTTAAGGGGAGGGGAAAAGGTTGGGCAGCGCCCACCCTAGAAAAATCGAAAGTATACTAAACCTCTGTTCGCATACTTCCCAAAATTTCAAATTTCTTCCAATTTTATAGTTCAATAATCTGCCAACATGAATTTAATTTTTAATAAAATCGAACTAAAATTGGTATAAATTCGTTAGTTTTGGGAATTAAACGTGCGCAACAACAAAATAACAGACACTCTATATAAAATTATAACAAAATTTTGCCTACATAAAATTTTACAAAGCTGTTAGTCATGTTTTTTTTATTTTAAACGATCTGTCGGTCCTGCATATAAACGTAGTACATTTTTTGTTGACAAACCCTAAGCTAAGCAACAGAGTTGAGCGTGCCATTCAAATATTGGATGCTAGGAAATTTCGATTCTTAAAATGTCGATCACTGTCAACTTTTTCAAAAATCTGTATTTTTGTTTGAGATTATAAAAATCGACATTATTTTAACCAATCCCCAGAGTGAAATACGTAAAATTCAACTTTGAGGTGCTTCAGATGAGAATTTTTTGTCTGAAAATGCCGCAAAAATTAAGCTAACTTTTTATGACACCTGGCCAATAAGAAGTTCGAAAAATTCCGATATCTTAAAATTCTGATATAAAAAGTAAAATGTATACGTTGAAAGTGGTCATTATACAAGGTGTCCCGCCTCAGAAGAAAACCATGAGTTCCTGAGATCATTTCAAGTCGAAAAACTTAAGAGGTAATTTTCTCGTTTTCGACTTATAACGGTTTTTATGATTTTTATTCGTCTTTCCTTTTAGACTAAGAGCTTACAGCTAGTTTTGGGTGTGAGAGATAGCTAAAATTAACTGGTATTTTAGGTAGGTCTTTACTTTTCACATTCAAATATGAAAGTCTTGCATGCCGTAGTTGGGGCCTTTGTCGCTAAAGTGCATTATTTTAGTGAATCTGTTAGATAAGCGGACCCATGGAAAAAGTCTTGGATTACCATATTATTATTATCAGAGGGGAAGCTTCTATCAGTGAGAAAATATTTCTAAATGCTATCACATTTTATTTGCAGACCGGTTTCATACCCATCTTTTGCTTCGTCTTGGATTCATAAGACACCATCCAAGATGTCTTGGACTCCCATTTTCATATCTAGGGCGCTCAGATCTTTTATTAAATATAACCATTTAGTTGCTATACTTTTTATCTGGGCTTAAAAAAAAAACGCATTTTGAAGGCACCATTATCGACAAAGGCCAAAATTTGCTGTGTGCTCTCGGTCTATTTAACTACCTCTAACTTTGGCAAATTAGAAGCGATTTTTGAAATTTAATTTTTATTTGAACAAGAACAGTTAGAAGTTTGTATCTACCACACAGTTCTACATTTATTTTTTGTTTTTATTTTTTTAATATTTTTAAATGTATTCTTAAATAAAAAATGTTAAGTATTTTTAAGAATACATATTGCGCTTTCACAATAATAAAAAAAAATTATACTTAATAACGTGTTTTTGTGAAAATATCATATCGAAGACAAAAAAAAACAACCTTAAAATGCTTAAAAAAATGTATTTGATAATAAATTGCGGGAAAACCGTTATCCACACAGAAAAAATTGTATGGTAAATAAAAATTCCTAACTGTTTCTTGTTCAAATAAAATTTCAAAAATCGGCAAAGTTAGAGCCAGTCAAAGGAAAGAAGAATAAAAATAATAAAAACCGAAAACTTCGAAAACGAAGCGAAAACGAGAAAATTACCTCATAAGTTTTTCAACTTGAAATGACCTAAGGAACTCATGGTTTTGTTCTGAGGCGGTGATTTCGGGACACCATGTATATGCAGTATCGAAATGTGAAGTTGAATTACGGTTGGATTTTCAAGTCACGTTTTCCGAAACTTGAGGTAAGAGATCTATTTGGAGTTCAGTTGAAATTATGTTGAGATTGCAGAAGATGGAATGATGTCAATGTATTAAATTCACAACTTAAAAACAAATAAAATTGTGTAATCACGAGTACCTACTACGCGTAGCTGTTAAAACAAATTCATATTTATATTATAGACAAAGATGCGAATATATCTACTGTCAAATTTACTTCTCGACCTATGTTTTCTGTCACTAATTAAGACTTGACTCCGCTCAAAAATCGGGATTGAGTCGACCGAAATGATTTGAAATCAACCTGTGTTGAGTTTGAAAGATTCAAGTGAATTTGAAGCTTACATACACATGTTTGCAAAAGTACCCAATACAACCATAGTTTAAAATTGATGACAGCTTATCAGTTGGGTTGCTGCCCTTCCTAGGAAAAATTCTAACTACGCCAATGGCCGTATGAGCAAGTGATTGTATTATATTAGACAGTAAAAATATATAATTATAAATGTAATATCAATAGTGTTTTCATTTTTGTTCAGTTCTGCGCATCTGTCAAAATTGAGGTATCATCCTGGTAAAATGATGGATCCAATGCCCCTTTAATTGTCTAATTTCAATATTTTGTTGTTGTTTCTAATGAAGCGTGCTGAGTTCCTGTGGGCACTCGAACAGACATTTTTAATTTTTTGACACTTTCAACTTTGACAACTTGCGCAAAATATGTCCTTAGATTTGTGTACTGTGGTATTATTAAAAGTACAAAATTATTAAAAGTAAAACTTTTTATTTATGCAAGAAATGGAACATTTTTCCTTTATTAATCGCAAAAGACTCCTCTTTACTTCTTGTTCCCTTATACTCATTTAAAACTCGTGCATTTAAATTACATTAATAAACCAGAAACAAATTACCAGAAAACCGGAAAGACTAGGAAGATATAACAGACACTGAGCAAATAATAACTTATTTATCTTAAGGGATATTGTCTTTGCAGGTAGGTATAGATGTAATCATAATATACATACGTTACTTGCTCTAATCACTTTTCGTCTGATGTATTTGAAATTAAACCTAATTTAGAGTAATCTAGATTTGAATTAATTAATAAAATCTCAGAGTGCTTATATAGGAGATGATTAAAAGCTTTTTAAATAAGACGTATGTGAATGAAGTAAAACATTAATTTAAAACAGATTTCAGATGACTAGATTTTTTATTCATAATATACAATATACCTACACGGTTAAAAATGTTGGTGTAGTTTTTAATATTTTTTGGGTTACATATATGACAACACCAAAAATGTATTAAAGTTTAATACTTTTAATACAAAAATTATTACATTTTATAATAGAAAAAGAGAGGAAATAAATTGAGGAAATTTTCTCATAAGGAAATTTCTCACAAAGAAATTTCTCACAAGAAAATTTTCTCTCAAAAGGAAATTTCTCTTGAGAATTAACGCAACATAGAAAATATTATTATTACTCGTAATTCGTAAAAGCTATAATAATGAATGAAAATTTCCATTTGGGAATAATTATTCTTATTATTTTTATTATAATAATAACATTTTTTTTCTCCATCATTTTTCACAAATGAAAATAGAAATCTTATTGCGATTGAAATTTTGTCTACTAATTAACATATTGTGCCTCGAAAAACTGCAAAGCGCTTTCAAAATAATGCATATTTAAATTTATTTATTTTTATTTTCTTGCTTTTTAATACAATATTAATAAATTTTAATCTTGGTTGTATTACAAAGTGACGGAGTCTGTTCAATATGTTCATATTCAATACGGCTGACAAAAAAGAGCACCGAAGCAAAAAAAGGGCGAGGAAGTATTAGAATGTAATCAAAAATTATTAGAGAAATACTCATATTTGAAATGGCAACTGAGAGAGAATTTTTCCCTCTCTACGAGGGATATGTTTTATTCTTTTGGTTTAAGATCGACTCTTTTTTGTATTACAAATGATATTTTTATACAAAAATATTAGAATGTAATAAGAATTGATTAGAATTTTTTTTTAATATTTCCCTAGTATTAAAATGTAATATTTGCTGTATTGCATACGGCTGTAATACAAGAGCTGTATTAAAAAATACCCCAGAATTTTTAACCGTGTATACAGATTTAAAAGAGATTTAATTAGTTAGTGAATGCAATTTTAAAAATTTGAAGTAGGGACACCCTTAGCAACTTTATTTGTAAAAGAGTAAAACCCGCTTAAGAGAAACCCGCTCATCTGGAACACTTTTTTCATCCCCGAGTATTTGTCGACCAATTACCTTTACAACACTCCGCTTAAGCGAAACTCGCTTAAGTGAAAAACCCGGATACCTGAAACATATTTTCAGTTAAATTTAATAATTTTCATTGAAAAAAAAACTCTCTTAAGTGAAAAAAAAATTAAAAAGATAAGAACAAAACATTTTTTACTTGTTTTTACTTCTTTTTTATTTTTCACCTCCACCAAATTTTCATCGCAAAAATGACATTTGAATTTCTGATATGTCAGAACCCTTTTTGGAATTTTAAAATCCGCTTAGGTGCAATTTTTTATCACTTATCCGGACTCCGCTTAAGTGAAATTTTTTTCGTTTAAGTGAAAATCCTGCTTAAGTGAAAGAAAGACTGTGAACTTTTTGCAGTTTCTCGCGGGTTTAACTGTAACAGATTTGATGTGAAAAGATCATTGGAAATTCCTTTATTTGATTTGGTGCAAAATTTTTAAACAGCCTGATGTTAAGGTATAATGTAACATGATACTACTTAACTAACTTTAAAGTTCTTTACTAAAATATGCTTAGTTTTAAACATATGTACATATTTTAACAAGTACTAAACTGAACCTATTTTCTTAATAAACTTCAGGTGAACATGTTTAAAAAAGTTTGTGACAGTTCGTGCAAACAAGTTATCGAACAAACCATTTTCACATTTTTAATTGTGAAATTGACATTAATTGGAATTAGTATGATACTAAAAAGTTAAAATACGAATTTAGTGATTTTAACTTTAATTAAGATAGCACAATGAAAAAAAGAAAATCATGTTTTTAACCTAGCATCATACTAAAAATGCTTCAACTAATTAATACCTAAAATTTTGGCGCCAATATATTGTTTAGTGTGAAGAAGGATAGAATTTTTGTACAATTTTGGAGATATTGAACAAAATACAATTTAAATTGTGTTATTTGTGATTCTTAAAACTAAATCACTATGTGTGATTAAATTTTAAACTCAATCATATTTTGTCTTAGGTTTGGTCTGATTTACATGGCATTTCATGCATGGGACGTTTGATGCACTAAGACCATAGGTTTTTCCATTGTGATTCCACAAGAAACTGTCGAAATTTCTTCCTACTCTTTGAAACACTTAAAGCTCCTTACTAATGCCATGATTTACCAGATCACATAGGATCCCAGATGGAGCCTAAGCCTTTGACCTGCTCTATGTCATTGATCTTGATATGGAGGTGCACAAAGTTAATCCTATTTCACTCAGACAAAATATGGAGTTTTATTAGTGTATAATCTGTAGTCATTTAATTTGTGTAGGTAATCCACAAGGTTATATCTAGAGTCTACCAATCTTTTTTTTTCTTTTTGAATATTTCAATTTAAATTATCAATTTTAAGCAATTCTATAACAATATCAATGCTTAAGAGCCTATTGTTTAAATTTCTATGATGATTAAATAATAATTTGATGAATTAGTTATAGCAAATACAAAACACTGAGGCAGGTAGTTCAAAACAGAGGCAAGTCGAATATAATTTATTCATGACGTTTTTTTTTTTTTGATTGATGATATTACTAAAATTTTATTTATGACCTCCTGAAACTCTATAGACTGAATATGGTAATTATCTAGTGTCTGTTAGACCTTTGATCATTTTAATGTGAGTTTAATTGAAAAAAGATAGACTACCTACAGTAAAAAATTAAATAAACATAGATCTGTGGCCACAAGGAATAACAGCATAAGTCGACTTATGTCGAAATTGAGTTTATTACAGTATCTGTGCGCAATATGCGATTCTACATATACCTACTGTCATATTTTGTTCGTACTTTTATCTCTTACGGTTTATGAACTGCAGCACTTCGTAAATAAGTTGTAAAGCCTATTTGTAATCGCAAACGAAGCATTTAAATTGTTCTGAAAACTTACAAAAAGTGACTTCTGCTGTTTTTCCTTTTTGCCACAGAGATAAGAATTTGTTTTTATTCTATAAATTCAATGGCTCAAAATTTTAAACATTTAAAACCTACTCTAAATAATTTTTAAATCCGAAGTTGACTCTAAAAATGAGTTTTAAAATGAGAGTCGACTCTTTGATGATTTTGAACGATTTAAAGTATACTTTAGCCCTAAAGCACTCATCTAACTTTAAAATCAGCGAAATGATTCTCTGTCTTTCTCACAGTACCTATACTTTATATTTTTTATATTTTTGGTGATTTTGAGCTATTTAGAAATCCAAAAGTGTATAAAACCCGAGATTGTCCATTTGATAACCTTGACTATTTTGAATTTTACTCAAGGTACAAGCCCACGTTTCGATTGATAATTGAAAATCCAAATATCAGGGAGCCAATAACAAATCGCGATCTTCCCATTTAAACCAAAACTGCAAGTCTTCGTGACTTTACATTTATTCTACTATAATTGTATTTTCTATACTTGTTAATGGTGCCGAAGCTGGAAATTTTGCAGCCTTACGCAAATTGTTATTTTGCCGCCTCAATTAAAGAAATAACATATAACGACAACATTAACATTTACATAGGGTTTTATTTAATAACAGTCAAAGTGTTTCGACAAAATGTTTGTTTACAGAATTTTGAAACGCGCGTTTTTATTTTAGCAAATCTTTTAGCGATTTTTCTTCTTCAGTGCGATTAAGCATGTCTATTTCAATGGAAATAGTTGAAAGACCGGTTAATCGTCTTGGGTCATTGAAGAGCGATGATAGGTTTTTAAAAAATTACAGTCTTATTTATAAAATTTTTGTCTACTTAGACACTGTCCAACTATTTTTAAATAGGTCGAAATATGCTTTATTTAATAAAAATAAATATCAGATTATTCACGGTAAGACAATCTACTCTTGTGTCTAAGTTACTCAGCTATATGAGAACAATAAACTAGGTTTTGGAACACATTTTCCAAAGTTTTACAGTTGTCTGAAGTTAGACAACTTTTATAAATAAGACCATTAATCTTTGAGAAGATACCTTCACTTAATGCAACAATTTCAGGAAACGTTAATATTATTTTTAATGCCTTTGATAAATTTGGTACCAATTGAAGTAAAAAGTGTAAAGCTAAATAGTTTAAAATTGACAAAGATTTGAAATCAACAACACCAGAAGTTTGGTTTGGAAGCATGAAGAAGAAAGAATGTGCAGAGTGGGTGAAGGTGAATCTGAGACGTGGGAACATGTGATAGAAAGATGCAGGTCAGGTGGTGATGAAGGGATGTCAATAGGGGAGAAGATGAGGGATATAATGGACGAAGGAGGGAGGAGGGAAGAGTGGATAAAGGCACTAGAGGTTGGGAGAAGGAGTAAGGCGAGAGGGATAGGAGAGTTGTAACCCTTAGGGGAAACAATACAATACCAACAATACAATACAATACACCAGAAGTTTTGTTAAATAAAATATATTTATTTCATTCAAGAGATATAATATCTGATTGCAAGAACCAGCTAACTCGATTTGTTTAATTTTTGAGGTGCTTGGGTTTTTGCTACCTTGAATCGATTCGTATTATAATTTTTACCACTTACTACAACCAGTAGCGCAGAAAATATATGGTGTTATTATTTTACCAGTTTATCATGCAAAAAATAGAGCCTGAAAAAGAGGCCAAGACTTTCTCAAAAATTCGAAAATTGAGTTAGCTGGTTCTTGCAATCAGGTAACGTTATAATATCCTTTTGAAATTCGTTGTCAATTTTTGCTGATTATATTGCTTCAAGTTGTCTTTTAACCTCACCTTCTTTGAAAAATCGCAAGGAAATCCGAAATTTTGGCTGAGAAATTGAGAAAGCGCAAAGCGCGTTCATCGAAAGAAGTTGGCGTAACATTGATAACGTTAAAAAAGAAATTAACCTTAAATTTCAATTTTGGATCTGAATGCTCCCAAACAGATTAAAAAAGTTATTGATTTTGATTGAAGCATTTTCAAAAATGACATTGATTTTGATTGAAGCATTTTCAAAAGGATATTTATTTGCATACAAACTTATTCCAACTTCTGTTGATAGTACAAACTTTACGCGTTTAGCAAGGAGAGTTTGTTCAAAACTTGAATTCCAAACTTACTAAAATTTCAATGAATGAATCATACGTTTTTGATAAATTTTCTGTGAGACACGAAGTTACTTTTGCTCTGCTCGTATACTCAGCATGGTTTTGAAGAATGGCTTCGGACAAAAACGCAATAAGGAAAAAAGTTCAGGGAAGTATAGTTATTGAAGTAGATTACCCTTTTTTCGTTTTGGAATTATTGTACTGATTTTGCCGCCTTAGTCAAGTGCCGCCCTAGGCAATTGCCTGTTTTGCCTACCGGCAGGTTCGGCACTGCTTGCTATTACTAATAAAAAAAAAATAATCTTATTAATTGAGTAGAAACGTGAAAGCGAACGACTGTACCTACCTATTTGTTTTGACTTTTGAAGATGTTTTTATGTGTATGTTTAACTTTTTGTTCTGTTTGATTACTTCATCTGTCAAAATAAGGCGTGTTCAACTAAGATTTGTTAAAATCACGTTAAAAAAAACCTTCATTAGTTAGAAAAGTTTTTTTAAAGTGTTTAAAATTCAGAAAAAGTTAGACAAGGGCTCTCAACTATTGTCGGTTTTCTTGTTTAAACGAGGACTGTTAAAAATTTTGCGCCAATAAATTTTGCGTTTTAAAAAAAAGATGGTTATTTCCTCTTAAAATATCACATGTAGCATAAGAATAACGTATAAAGAATGCACCTATAACGATGAAAAGAATACTATCCTTCGCTAAGGAAACAAATCCGAAAGTTTCTTGTTATCTCGTTTATAATTAGACCTATTAATCAACAACCCTAACAGGAATTATCAAGTTTTACAGCAAAAAAAAAAAAAAAAAAAATATTGTGAAAGTTTCGTACAAATGTTCTTCCTATAAAAATCAGTATAAAGCAATCTTTAAAAAATGACATAAGCACATAATATTGTTTGTTTAAAATTTTAAATTTATTTTGACCGATAACAACAGTAGGTTTATCAGTTGTGTTGTGTATAACGCCTTGATGGGTCACATCATATTTTCCCCAAAGCTCTAATCAGTAACAATAAATTGTTTGATGATTTGCAAAATTCAAATTCTACTTAATTGACTGCTGTTATCAGTATTGTTAAACAAAATGTTATTTTCATTAAAATATCACATACTACCTATGTAGGTACCTATATCAATTGTTGGATTCTATAAGCAAATGAATAGTGACAATTGATCAACATGCTTGCACACTCACATCTAGCTGCCTCACAATTTAATCGCAATTGACACAGAGATTATGTTAATGACAATAAAATAATAAAAAATGGTCACATATGCATATAGGTAGGTAGGTATATTGTTTCATCATGCACGAATGAATCTGAAAGCAAGAATGTTTGAAACAAGTATGGAGCAGGTGTGGAGAAAAAACAACAAGTTAAAATGTGTACTATTAATTTAATATTATATACAAATACTTAATATAACTGCATATACGTTTATACGTAGTAACAATTTTACTATAGATACTTACAAAGATTCCATTGATAGATAGTTTTGTTCCCAATAGGTGTATTATTGTTGTTATTCACTATTTATCATCTCATTCATAAAGTTCGGTACGATTGAAGAAAGTCATCAGAGCAATACAATATACGAGTCACAAACAATATTCTCTTCTATGTAGGTATTATAATTTGTTTATCTGATTTTATAGCGCAACGCACTCAAATTGATAACAACAACAAAACAAAAAAATGTAAACACAAAAACTTATCTTGTTTCAACTGATACCACAGAGAATATAATATGTACACACCGACTGATTCGTTTGCAAATAAAAAAAAAATGGAAATCTTATCACCAAAATTTTGTTGAGGTGCGCGTCTCCGAAAAACCGGCGATATAATCTCGAATATAAGACGTAAATAAAAAAAAAAATGAGAAGAAAAAATAATAATACAAAAAAAAAAATAACAGTAAACCAAAACCTTCAGGACTATAACTTGTCTGTCTGTCCTTAGATATGTTCGTAAATAAAATAAATATACGACGAGACGAGAGATATTGTGATGTAGATTCACGCGTCCTATATGACTGTGCAACACAAACACTACACTAATTTGCCTTTACAGAGGCTTATGCTGAGAAAGCGCCGAATAAAGCTAGCTAGCCAGACAGAACATCAGCCATCAGCTTTAACGAAACAAAACGAGCAGCGAACCAGCAGTAGGTATAAGTCGTCCAGAGTCAAACAAACGAAAACCCAAACAGCAGCGCCAGATACTCAGATACACTAACTGGTATAAATGAATTTAAACAAAATACAACCAAAACCAAAAACAGATGTGAAAGTACTCACACTCTACTCTTCAAATTGTCTTCTCCCCTTCCTGTGCTGGAACTGGAACCAAGCGAACAGTAACAGCAACAGCAAAGCAGCTGACGCAGGCAATTCTCCTCTTCATCATACTTATATATTTATACGAAATTTAATTTTAAGTCCAGATCGACGAACGTGACGACTATGCGGGGTAGAAGTTGCTGACATGACTCAATTGATGTGGGTTTTGATTTCCCCAGCTTACATAGATAGTACAATACATTGGTATAAATTATTTCTCTGTGTAGTTGTAATTGCGATATAAAAACGTGCTTCCAATATTTAAATTCAGGTATTACAATATTTGCATTTTTTTTCTTAGGCTGAAGTTCGAGAAGGAGAAAAAAAAGAACGTTCTTTAAAGCGGTTTTAGACGAGTTTATTGTGAGCTAGGCATTTATTTTTGTAAGTATTGGTTAATGGTGTAAGTATATTGGTTAAAGTTTTCTGACTGTACAATTTGATTAAAAAAAAAAACAATGCCTACGATTCACAGAGAGGAATGGTTTGGCACAGTTTAACGACACTATCAACACGTGTTTCTCAATTTCAAAGCTTAAGGTGCTTATTTGCGAATCTTGTAAAGAATACCATACCATACATTCACAAATTAATATTATTAAAAAGAAATCGTTGAAATATCAGCTGATGAAATTTTTATAATATTGTAATTTTGTTTGATTTGTTTAACACAAAATCAAGAAAACAAATTGGCAAATGTCCATGCGCAGGTATTTCATCAATCTCACAGGTGTTATAAGGAACGTATAATTAAATTAGTATAGAAAAGCCACCAAAGATGTTACAAACTTTGCTACGCAATTCGATCTCATGTAGCAGTCATCTTGTACGAAGGTTTACGTTTCAAAGATTCATATAAAACCTATGACCTGGAGTTTTTAGGAGTTACCGACTAAGAACTACCTCTCTAATCCAGGTTGTTACTTAGTTTGCAGCCAATGGGTATACCTATAGTAATAAAGGTAAATTAGTCAGAGAAAAAGGCCAAAATGTGACAAAAAAGACGATAAAGCTGAAATTTGGTGGGAAGCTTTATTTGTACATGTGTACATATTATCTTAAAAAAAATAAAATAAATTTGGTGACGTGACATCTTGTTTAGAACTATAATAGTCTAAGAGCTCGTAGCAGATTCTTGGAGTGAAAGGAAAACAAACGGTATTAATGTTATAATTAGTCCTGGCAGTAATATGACAACGAATACATTCGTCTGCCAAAACGTAGTGGCAGCGTTACCGAGTAAAAGTGCATCAAAAGTACCTACAACTTTTCTGATAATAGAATTAGTGAGAGAAATCACTTCAAATCGCATTTCAGCGCTCTTGACTCCCTGATTATAAATGTGGTTACGAAAGACATCTGGGTAGCCGCAAAACCACTGACAGACGTCGCCGAAAATGCTTTTTTTTCCGTTCTTAGAACTTTGGGAAACCACTTGAAATTGGTCGCATTCGAAAGGCCTCGACTCCCTGAGTGCGAATAAGCGCATGACAGACGGCTAATGTTGAATTCCTTTCAAAAAAAAGAATCGAATTTTTTTCCAAAAGAATCGAATTTTTTCTGTCAAAACGAATTTTTCTAGTGTAGCAAAATTCGTTTTGATAGAAAAAATTCGATTCTTTTGGAAAAAAATCAATTCTTTTTTTGAAAGGAATTCGACATAAGTGGCCCCCAAACCCCCGACAGACGTACGTCGCCGAAAATGCAGTTTTTCTGGAATTTTCGGAATTTGAGGAAACCAACTGAAATGTATCTCAAATGAAAGGTCTTGACCCCCTGAGTGCAAATATTTCCACGACAGACGTCTAAGTGGTGACAATTTCGTTACAGCCACAATAAAAGTCGCGGATATTAATATTTTTTTTTTAATTGGTCTATGGTGGTAACCACTTCTTATCTTACTCAATTAAAAGGTTTTGGCTCCCTGAAAAATAAAATATAAGTGACAGACGTTTTGAGCTACGCCAAGTTATTGAAAACTGCGTAAGAAATCACGGATGTTATTATTATTTTATCAAGTGGATTGGAGCCTGTACTAGATGTTATCTCTTGAAATGTATTTCAACTAAAAGATTTTGACGCCCTGACTATGAAAATATTACTGGCAGACGTTTTGAGTTAAGCCAAACTATTAAAATCCGCGAAATAATTCGCGAATATTATTATTCTTTTTTTAATTCAATTTTAATGGTATAAGTGATTGAAATACAGTGGAATCTCGCTAACTTGAACACATACAAAACTTCTTAAGTTATTGGATTGTTCAAGTTACTGGAAAAATTAAAAAAAGTCTTTGTTTTTATATGTATTCAATTTATTATTATAAATTTATGTAAAAGATACAAAACACATTTGTATTTAAACCAACTCTTGTAAAAAATTAACTGCGGAAAATTTTATTAACACGTTCTTGCATGCACAAAATTTTCTGGAAAACAAAAAAGTCTTAGGCACATACACTATAAAAAATTACGGGAATTACCCTTGAATAAAAAAACAATTTACAAACGTAGTAACCTACAATGAGGAAATTCAAACTTCTGTTGATATAAAATTTATTTGTTCAAGTTAAAGAGTTTCAAATTGTCTTAATTATTCAACTTATAGAGTGTGCAATAAAAAAGGTCAAGGTAAAGATCCTTAAAAATAGCCTGTTCAAGCTACAGAATACATAAAATGGAAAACAACATGTTCAAGTTATTGGATTGTTTAAGTTATCGTATGTTTAAGTTAGCGAGAGTCCACTGTATGTCTCAATTAAAAGGCTTTTTTTCTCTGAAAAAGAAATGTTATAAAAAGACGTTTTTAGCTACGGCATGGGATTCAATTCCAAGACTTCCAACGTGATACGTGATAGTCCTATGTACCAATCATTACACCATGGGTTACTAGCCTTCTACTTTGCATTCAAAAATTTTGAACAGGTCTATTTTTAGGAGAGTTGATTAAGAGAGGTAGTTTTTTCTAAAAATGGATTGTCCTAAAACGAAAAAAAGTTGTAATATTTTTTACTTCTTCCAATCAACTGATAATTTTGAAGCAATTTATTTAGCATACTGCACTGCTGAAGACGAAACAAAACATTAAATTTTGGTTTCAACTGTTTTCATGGGCAACCTTGGGTGGCCCGACTCGCGTCTTCATAGGATTTTAACTCCCCTTCGTGTAGTCTGTCCTGCTCGTGCAACTCCCTTGCTCCGCTTAGTATATGGTTTTCTTGATCAACATTAGGTATTAATTTACCTACAAGAATTTTTAATGGTATCGGGATATTTTGCAGTTAAACAAATTAGGGCTTTCTTCCACATTGAAAACGAAATAAGGCCAATTTTTGATTTTTATTTTTTTTTGGTTTGGTCTTACAGTCAACGTGGTTTTTAGAAGTTTTTTTTGTACAAAGAAGCATATAAACTTGGGTAATTTTTCTTTTCAATTCGACGTCGCTAGATCGCAACTGGTTGAGCCTCTATTCTTCAGTTAAGGATTTGGCTGGAGGAAGGACTAAAGCCACCAGAAGATGGCTTGTATCTGGTTTTTCAACACTTAGGCTTTTAAACTATTTGAGGTAAATTCTCTTATGATTTTTGAATTTGTTGGTCTGTTTCCCCGTTTAGCCGGGAGGAACTATTTTCTAAAAAAAAATTATTTGAATTAAAAAAAAATTAACCATAACAAAACATAAATATGTTTCCCTTAATTTAACTTAAATACGTTGTCTAAGTTGCTATAGGTAAAATTTTGAAGATTGAACAAAATTTTATATTTGGTTTTCAAAATTTGAGCTCGAAAATTATTATTTCAAAAACTGTTCATTTTATTTAAAAAGAAAATAAAAGAAAAGAAAAGATCTTTGTCTATACAAATATGTTAAGCAAGGCATTGTAAGTTTTATTGTTATTTTTTATTATTTTTTCAGATTTAAGACAATTTTTTTAAGAAAATTGCAGCTCCTCCCGACTAAAACAGGACGGAATAAACCCCCCCTTCTATGCGATTTTTTGTCTTGTCTCGTTTAAACTTACACGCTCTAGCTATTTGACCCACCTTATGTTAATCACCCTGTATATATGAACGCCATAAATTTAAATGGTGATACTTGAAAATGTTGGTAGATGTATAGAAAAACTTAAAAACTTCCCATTTGATACCATTTTGAGCTAATACTTTCACAATAATCAATATACTTCTTAAATGAAGTGACAAGTTTAAATAAATCAAAAGTTTTAATATTTTCTGAAAGATGGCGCTAAACACTAAAACTATACGCAAACACAACAAAACGATGTCTATATTTTCCAGCATTAGAATAAGTTTTAATTTAAGTTTACAAAAAAAAACATTTTTTAAAAAAATTGCATAAATGGCTAAAATATGTATATATGAAAAATCGGTAGAAATTAAAATTTATTATAGCTCAAACAAATATCTTTCTTTCTGTACAGCAGAACACAGTGGGTAAATTCTAATAGTTCTGTAAACAAGATGGCTCATAAGTCACATATACAATAACTGAAAAGCGTATAATTTGATTTTTTTATTATACAGTAGAATCTCGGAAAGATGAACGGTTCTATAAGATGAACAGCTCGGAAAGATGAACGAAATATTTCCACTTTTGAGTGTTCAAAAAGATGAACAGGTTGAAATTTTGTACTCGAAATGATGAAAACTTTATTCCAAACATAATAATGTATTTTTTCTTTGCATTTAGTTCCTCCTGAACTGTGTTTTGGGGCTTATTTCACCTTGTGATGTAAATAATTTTTAATGTTTTTATTTATAACCATATCTTCTTCTTCAACAAAATGTTGATGCTCAAAAAGATGAACTATTTGAAAAGATGAACGGGCCCTGTTTTATATCTGTTCATCTTTTTTAGATTCTACTGTATGTAGTTTGTTTTTTGGTGATCCGGATGTATTTTATTTTTGTTTTTATTTATTTAAATATGTAATTCCCTGCAGTTCTTTAGTTTCTGAATGTAAATAAAACACTTATTTCATCCTTTTTCAGATGTTTGGTTGTTTTTTTTTATTATTATTCTTTTATTATTTATTATTTTTCTTTTTTTATAACAAAAATATAAGATATCAGGCAAATTTATCATGGAAAAATTCAACATAGTGCAATGCACCACAATAATCATCTTAATGCCAAGTGAAATTTTCAACGAATAAATTCAGAAAGTTAACGAATTGACTATTCTCCAAATTTAATGAAGCCTGACTTCTTTTTGTGCGGGGTTATTTGATATTGTGGGTTAATGCAAACGACTTCACAATTAATGGATAACATCATTCATATATAAAATTGTTTTTTTTTTTTTATTTATGGAATAGAATACCGGGTTAGTGCAGCCCCCTTTGGCTTTGCTAGCACATGTATACTGTGACTCGTGTATTTCCTGAAACCCAAATGCGAAAATTTTGAAGATTAACGAAGCCATTAAGATGAAAATAAGCTTGAATTTTGGGAAAACATTTATATACGCGCGCCGTAAGAAGTCTTGAATTAAGAAAACTTACAGCTTTTATAGAATATCTACATAATATATAGATGCGTTAAAAAGGTACACTCATGGGTGGACTGGGAGTTAAAGGGCCTCTCGAGACTTTAAGAAAAAAGGACCATAAAAGAGTGAAATAAGCAGATGAAGTCAAAACGAATTAGCTCCTAAAACGATATTAAAAAAAAATTGTATCGTTGTGTAATTGAAGTCATGAACAGCTTGTTCCAAAATTTTTATTATGTATTTGAGTTAAAAAAAATATAATGCAAGTTTTAATGTTTCCTTCTTCTACCAAAACTTCGAGAAACTCAAAGCAATCGAAATATCATTGTTGTTTTTTTTTTCTATTCTGTTTCTGCGGCCCTGAAATTTTGTGTGAAAGATTTCCTTTAAATGAGCTGAAAGTCAAAACTAAACTGGGGGTTGCGACATTTTCTCATGACAAAAGATACTCTTGAAGGATTTGTCAATTTCTCGCATGAGGCAGTAATTCGTGAAAAACTTCTCTGTTTTTAGGAGACCATTCATTCAAAAATCAGCCTCATCGCTGAACGCAATTTTTCAATAAAACCGAACCAATTTTCTAAAATTTTCTAATATTGTTGAAGCGTGTATTTTATCATTATAAAAGTGCAAAGACTGGATACTGAATTAAAATGCCTTTGACAATAATTTTGATCTATAATTTGATTTGACAGAACAGTCTGAAGTTAGCATACTTCACCCTTCGATAATTTGACTAAAAATGAAGACTAAAAAATTCATCTTTTTCTGTCCTGAAAATTTCCAAAGTTTCTCCAATTTTAACTAAAGCCAATTCAATCATAATTAAATACAGCTTATTAAATAAATAATTTAAATAATAGCCTATTTCCTTTACTTTGAAACTCTGTGATTTTCTGTACAAAACTGCGAATTTCTACACCAAAGTCTGTCAAAGTTCATATAAAAAAAATAAAATGACGTAGAAATTCACACAAATGCACAGAGTTTCAAAGTAAAGGAACACACCTAATAATTAATAGATATAGTAACATCAACAAAATTATGAGTCTATAATTTCCTCAACTGACTCAAAAACCTATAGAATATAAAACATTATTCAGAGTAATTTTGGGTCCTCCTTAAGTTACCAATGGGTGCACAATAGCTCAATTTTTAGTGTGGGAATCCAACTTGCAGTTTTGTTGGGGTGTTCATCAGTTAAACTATAGTTTTAGATAAAATAATTTGGTAGTGACTCAATAGCTTTATCCTTATAATGGGGACTTTTAAAAGAGCTATGTTAAGGGCATCCATATTCCTTTAGGGGTCATAAAAGCTGCAGTTTATTTACTGTAAGGCTCTTATAGAATTCCAATTTTATGAGAAAGTTTGCGTTTAAAAGAACAGAAGACACTGCAAGAGTTTTGATGCAAGTTTTGTTCCCCCAGGGGCTCATATCTTGCAAAATCCCGTTTTCCCAAGGCGGACTCATAAGCCAGCTTAGCTAAATTTTTAAACAAGAATAATAAAAAACCAAAAGGGATTTAAATAGTTTGTTATTGTTCTTTTTTTACACAAATCAAAAAAATTTTTGGTATTGCTTGCGTGTAGAAAAAAAAAAGTTGCTGAACCCAAAACCGCCTTATATATGTTAAATAAATTGAAAAAATGTAAACAAAAAAACTATAAGTCTAGGTAAAAATGTTTCTAAATAAAATTAAACAAATAGAGACCAAGCACCACAAAAAGGAGTCTGGATGATCGACGTGGCAGTAATTGTGAAATAGCTATAATTCGACCCTATAAAAACTTGGGGGTAGCTCAATCAATTATTTAATTTCATTTAAATTCATTTAAACCTTCAATATTAATATAATGGTGCGAAAGCTTGGCAGCCGAACTGCAAGTGTGTTATCACATAAAAACCCCTTATAAAAAAAACTATAAGATTTTCAAAAAGTGTCGTGTATTGTATAAGTAAGTCTACGAAAGGTAAAAAATAACTCGAAACGCATAAGAATATCTAGGTGTAATTTTATACTTTTTTATTTGTTAAAAATCGCAAATTGTTGTTATTTTTAAATATGCATTGCATTTCTTAAATAGGTATCTATAGGTTGATATAGATAGCTACCTATTGTTTTTTTTATTATGTACTTATACCTACCTGTTTTCTATTGTGTTTCTTTTTTTGTGAATTAACTCGTTTAACACTCTTTGGACTTTGAACATTTACAAAAATATTTAACGTCTATAAGGTTATTTGAAGCTTTTATATACATTTTAAAAAAGAGTAACAATGTATTAGTCATGAAATTAAATTTAAAAATTTGTTTATAAAACCGAAGACAAATAAGAGAAGGTATCCATATCTAAATTGTATAATAAATGAGAATTCTGTACTGTAGATGGCAACAATAATCGTGTCACAATTATACGTGTCACGCATCACATATACATTTTTATAATTTAAAAAAAAAAATCATATTACCAAAATCTCAACACAAACACCATCACCAAAAAAAAAGAACTCCATCAGTAACAAACATACGAATATATTCTATACACATAGATGTATGATTTTGTTTGTTGGAATTCCCAATGCAGCATGAATTTTTGTTTTTGGAAATTTATACCTTTTTATATGTATGTTGTATATTCAAGAGGGAGAATGGAGAATTTTGGTCTAAACTCCAGAGACAATGCAGCATGTTGATGAAGTACTCGTGTGTCGTTTATATGTATATATATTGTGCGTATAATGTTCATGGATTGGGGAAGGAGAACTCGATGTACCAAAAGTGGAAAAACGAGATTCCACCATCGCTGCCACGGCGGACCGGTATGTAATGATGACGCGCCACAGTTTATTGCCCTTTTGCGTTGTGCACAAAAAACGAACATTTTGACACTCTTTGGAAGAAGCAATTACCTACCTACCTACCAATACCATGTCTGCTTTTAATTTTCAAAATGTTAAATTTCTTTTCGTCATTGAGTGCATTATTTTTGTGTTGGATATTATGCTCATTCAATGTCACGTATATCTTGTTTATTTTCAGACAAAAATACCATAAATGCATTTAAAAAAAAGGGATTCCAAAGAAACCCAAATAGCGTAGATAAATAGATATATTTATATGTAGGTACGCATTTGGACAAAAAAAATATATATTTTTAGACATTTTTCACTGGAATCGTAAATGAGGTATAATTAAACATCCCTTATACATTGCACGTAGTTGCTATGGATATCAAGCTGTATAAAAGGTATAAAACCAAGCAACCCTTGATGATGAAGATGACTTTTGTTATATTAACTATGTGGACGTCTGCACATGCACATTATAAATATGTTCTATACCTGAATGTAATGAAGGTACATACATATATAATAAACAAAATAAAGAAATATTCATGGGGATGATGAAATCAATTTCCATGTAAAATGTCGGTCGACTGCCGGTTTGGCATACCTCAATTGAATGTGACACATATATTTATTTGAAATGAATAATTTTCGTTTATTTTTAATTTTTTCGATTGTAGACTGTATAGATAGGAAGTGACCTTGATTAATCACTGGTAAAAATAACCCTTACTTATAATCATGGAAAAACACATTGTGGGTAGGTTACAAACTGCTGATATAGATACAGACGTTACACGATGCACGTAGTCTAAGTATACTTATGAGTCTCAAGGAATTTATACCTACTTGTTATACTAGGGACAAAACCTGGAGGAGTCAAAAAATAGTTGTATCCCATCATAATGGCCATTGGTTTATGCGTTCGTGCGTACAGCCTCTACCTAAACCGGTTGACGAATCTCCCTTAAAAAGGAATAGGAGCATTTGAGTCACATTTTTTAGATGAATTTTCGATTTTGCTTCACTACCTTACTTACATACCTACCTACTTATTTTATATTCATCTAGAATAGGTATATATCGACAAAATAAAAAGTTTAGGACCTCGTAAGTCGAAAAATAAAACAACAAATTAATTGATGCAAAAAAATTAGAAACATCAGAGCCACCTTTTGGCAATTTCAGCATAACAATGTTATTCTGAACATTTCACAGAAAAAGGTAGAATTCCAAACCTCTTACTAGGTTTAGATCGCCGTCAGGTTTTTTGTTGATTTCTGAAAAAAAAAACATGCATAAATGAATTACGAGGTAACTCCCATATAAAAATTTTGGTATTTTGTTAATTTTTTTGAAAATAATCTAAGAATTTTGAATAAATTCTTTATATTTTTTGTATTTTCAAACTGTTTTTAAGATATCAATTATTCAGGATTTTTTGAAAAAATATTTTTGCCTAAAAAAAATCACAAAGCCAAAATAGATAAGAAATAAAATGCACCACTGGTTCGCAGAACCCTTTATTTTATATGGTTAGGCATGTTCAGGCAAGAGAGATCACAACAAAAACATAAAATGTTAAAAAAACAGTATTAATATCAAATATTTTAAAAAGAGTAATATTGAAACAGCAGCAAGAAATGAGAGAAATTTATTATTTAATAATTAATGACTAAAATTTGGGGGTTCACATTGTCAAGTTTTCAAAAAGTTTATGAATTGTGCGTAATAAAAAGAAAACTTGCCAAGTGAACCCCCAAATTTTAGTCAGAAATCAGTAAATAATAAATTTCTCTCATAACTTGGTGTTGTTTCACTATTACTCTTCTTAATATTTGAAATTAAACCTTCATAAAGATAGAACTTGGCCTACTTTTAGATCTCACTATTTTTCACGGCTGAGTTGTTACATATACAGATTTTCATATAGAAGAACTTGGCTGTTTTTTTAACATTTTATCTTTTTGTTGTGATCTCACTCCTTTTTGCAAAGATATTTATTTGTTGTCAGGTAAAAACCTCGTAAGATACCTGCTAATACCATTCTACAACAATCAAAAGTACTTTATATAATTGATACAAATTCTGTGAAAATGGGCGGATACCACGCCCCCTGAACAGAAAACCTCAAATATTATATTTTTTTATTTATAAGCATTTCAAGCCCTATCGCTCTACCAAATTTCATCATTTTACAGCAATCGGAAGTGCTCCATTTAATTTATTGCAATTCTGAGAAAGTAGGTGGATACCACGCCCCCTGAATGGAAAACCTCAAATTTTCGATTTTTTCCTTTGTATGCACCACAAGTTGTTATTCTGCACAGCGGTAGGTGTGCGGAATAACAAGATTCTGCGGTGTCGGGAAGTGCTCCATAATGTTGATGATCTGTAAATGAGTGAGTGAGTTAGTCAGTCAGTGGGGGGTCAAAAATCGCCTCAGTTTGTTCCTGTAAAAAGGGTGAAGTGCCAGAACTTGGCTGGGCACTACCATGCCCTTTGATCTCAAAGATCTCAGGAATCTCAGTTATACATGAACAGGATTCCTCCGCAATACTTGAGCTTTGCTGTCAAAATTCCGAGACAAACAAAATCTTGGATTCACTTTCCACTTTTTGAGTGAGAACGCACCAGTTGTATAAATTCGATTCTATATTATTTGGTTAAGCATTGAAGCAAATCTATCTCCAGAATAATAAAAATATAAAGATTGTTTTGTTTCTGGAATACCTAGTTTCTTTAAATAAGATGATAAACAGAAAACTAATATGTATTTTCGCAAAAGTTCTACCGATTTTTTTTCTTATTTCGCTTATTATTAAGAAACTTTTTATTGATAATAAATTATTTGGCTGATATTTATTGTTGTATTTTTATAGAAATCATTTTTTTAAATAAATGAAAGAACAAAATATATTAGTTTATATTTATTTGTTTTATATAGATACTCGTTTCTTTTTTCCGTTTTGTTTTCTCACTGTTTGCTATCTCGCTGTTTTGTTATCTCGTAGTTTATGTCATTGCCAAATAAATAACTTGAATAATTTTTTTATATTTAAAAATTAAATCGTTTAGAAAAAAGATAAACTTTATGTTGACGGAATTTATATAAAACCTCAAGTTTTCTACAACGTACATATATTTATAAATACATCTGTCATGAATACTGTTTTGATGTCGCTCCTTATCATTTTATTTTTCCTAAATGACTTTATAGTCGAGAATATTTATTCATGATTCTTTTTGGAATTTAATCTGAAAGTTGAAAAGAGGATTGTTTTTACCATCTAGAGTGAGTGAGTACCTTTTAGAAAACTTTAATCCATGTTTTTGACCAAGCAGACCTTGCAGAGTTTCCACCATCAATTGATTTAAAGGATGAAATCAGTTTTCGCTATTTTCTAAACGGGGTGGAAATTTTTTTTTTTTTTTTAATATGAAAAAGTCTACAGTAATAAGAAAACATTCGGAAAAATCAGGGAAACGTTATAAAATTATATAATTTGAATATAAATTCAAAACCAGTTGCTAGAATTTATTAGTTTTGTATGAGATTATAATACAGTTGTGCAACCAGGAGAACTTCCTTGGGAAATTTTTATAAAGTTTGTAGATACTAAATTTCCAAATTCCAAACCTTATCAAAGGCTTGAACAACACCTACAAAATAGAGCAGAACATGCTTGTTTTCCTTCAATTGCCTTTTCAACAGCATCTGTAATTCGATGCGCTTGGTCTATCGTGGAATGTTTATTTCTGAATCTAAAGTGATGGTTTGGGATTAGTTTTCTTTTTTATATTATTTTGCTAAGCTTTTTCAGGAGCAGTTTTTTTAAAATAAATAAAACTTTTGCTATAATTGGTATAAGCGATATTGGCCTGGGGCCCTACTATGTAACTTGCTTCTACTTTCGAATCCATTCGAAAGTTGTTTTCAATGCTTAGTTTCAATCAAATTTTGGTGCTTTCGACTTTTTGCCACAGAATCTTCAACTAGCGCTGTTCTATTTCCGTTTATATGCGTTTGCTAAAGAATTAGCGAGCTGAGATTTTTCGAATTCGAACACTTTTATTGTAGAATCGAGTTACATAGTTGGGCCCCTGTAAGAAGTTACTTCTGTTGTAGTATAACAATGACTTTTGCGATTTTTCAATGATGGGACATAAATATATCGGAGTTTAAGCATAGTACGCAGCTGAAGCGAAACGAAAATTGGCATTCAAAAATTGAAGCAACGAAATCATAAACGAAAAATTTCATTTTTGTTCTGCAGTACGCTGTTCAACGAGCAAAATTGATAATTGTAGCAGATGATTTGGAGAATTCTCCACTCTTTTTCGCACTGAATTATTTGCATCAACCATTAATTGTCAGCGGAGTTTTTATTCGGATTTTATTTGTTGTTTCTTTGATTAGAGCAGAGGCTTCTGTGATTTTTTTGTTTTTATTTTTTTTTAACAATTGGTGACATTTATTCTTTCCGTAGTCATTTCGTTTACGTTTTCGTTATTGATTTGGAGACCAGAGAAAATTTTCATTTCGCTTCAGCTGCGTAATAGGCTTAAAGCATGCGTTTATTATACATGTATTGGAGTTCACTGAGTATTTAATTATTTTGTTTCCTTCGTTTGAGTGGCACAGGTTCATAGTCCATCAGGCCTAATCTCCATAACGGATTTTTTACAAATCTACTGTGGATTTTTGACCCACCTAGAAGTCCAGAAGAAATTCGTGTTGACTTCTGGTCCATTGATTGTGGATTTTTGACTCACTTTAGTGATTTAAAAAATATTCAGTTTATTCAGTTTTAAGGGTCCAATAGGAAAAATACGCGTTCTCTTGGACAAGTGGGTTCAAGAGATTTCAACTCATTTTTGGGGTCCTCTGTACCATTCACGCAATTCAGTACCTTTGCGGGTTCCAAGGATTTCAACACCCTTTTTGGGGGGCTTTGTACCGCTCACGCTCCGCTTAGGGTATAACCCAGTCACCAGGAAGGCGCCAATGTCAACATTTTTCTTAATAAACAGTTCCTCGGTTAATTTTGAGAAATTCCAGAAAATACTAATTGTGGTCTTATGACCAACTTACTTTCTAAAATTGTGGAATATTGACCCACTTTTTTGTGGACTTCTAGCTCATGAAGGTGGGTTATAAATCCACAATTGATTTGTAGACTTGTAACTCACCCAAGTGGGTCAAATGCTCATTGTGGACTTTTAGCCTGTGAACTTATGACCCTATACGCCGTGCCGTTCATGTCACTGACTGTTTATTTTTTATTTTTTTTGAAAAACAGAAAAATATTTTTACTTATAAATTCATTTCGGGGTTTTACAGGTTACATCATGTATAGGGTAGGGCGGGGCTAGTTGGCCCACTTTTACTTGAAGTCTCATAATTATCAAATTACTCATAGTACAACTATGGAGCTGGTATCAAAAAAAAGAATGGACTTCTGGCTTCTAAATGAAATCTGAAAAATTTGAAAATATGTAACCGTAGAAGAATAAAGCTAACATAAATGGATCAAGTGCAAGTGGGCCAACTTGCACCTATAGCGGGGTAAGTTGGCCCAGTGTGTGGGGTTAGTTGGACCAAGCTTTAAAAAGTAGCAGAACAAGTCTCATAAAGGGAAACAAATCCAAAATTGTATAAGGAATTTTATTTAAAACGGTCAAACAAACTAAAAAATAAATTTTAAATAAAACTTTAAAAAATAAAAATAATAGAAATAAATTAAGGTTTAAAATAAGTTTTGGAATCTAAATCACTATTGTAATTGACACATCGAAGAAGGACCCATCTCCGGCTACTGTTTAGTTTTTATAAGCCCACTTTCTGCAAGAATGGTACTGTATATCCACTCCTCACCTGACGATCTTTCAGCGAATGATTCGATCCACATTAAGCAAAAATATCCCAGTTCCTTTTCTTCTTCAGAACTTTATTTTTGTAACAAAAACCCCCTGGGCCAACTAACCCCACACCTGGTTTGAGAAGCATATTTAGTCATAAATATAAAAATACTCAAAACTGTTCAATTTAACTCACAAAATATGAAAATACAATATATTCACTTATAAAAAAACTTTACCACATCCTTTAATCCTAGATTTTTCACTAGGAAAATAAAAAAACTGTCTTATCCGCATTTTTAACTTTTACCCTCGAAAAAGACAAATCTGTGTGTGGTTTATTTTCTGACGGCACAATGCAACTGGAACCGTTATGACACGTGCTGGTAAGAGAGCACCCTTTGTTCGTAAATGATCGTTTTCTTGTAGTACTTTCAGTTTGTGAATAATTCGCGTGGGCCAACTTGCCCCGTAGCCCAACTAGCCCCGCTCTACCCTACTTAGATAAATTTATAGTTTTGTGTGCTTACGCTCTACAGTAGAATTGTGTTTATTTTTTTATTTTATCTTCGTCTTTCTTGCTGTCGGCTGAATTGATTTAATTTTTGATTCAAAATAGCTTTTATCGGCCTTTAAGTCCTACAAAAATTGGCATTTCGTCCCGGCGATCTCATTCGGACTCATCAGTTGACTAGTGAGGGCCTTTGTCCATATGCAATTTTTGCTAAGTTCAGTTCATCTTACAAAGATTTCGTGACGAATACCTAGTGTGAACTATATCCAACAAGACTAAAAATTTTAATCATTAAATTGGAAGTTTTTTGTAGGACTTAAAGGCCGTTAAAAGCTATTTTGAATCAATAATTCAACAAAGTCCATTAAAATAGTGCTAAGTCTACTACTTGGCTGATGTATTTCAGTAGCATAGTATATAGAATTTGTATTATTAAAAAAACCTTCTTATGATTTAATTTTTGTTATACAGAATATTTTTAGAAATATAATATTATACATTAAAAAATTTACAACAAATGATGTTTTAGATTTAAAAACAAAGATTTATTTTTTTTTTAAATTTGATGTTTTAGAAATGATTTTATGATTTTATTTTGAAATTATATCTTTAACTGCACAAAAATTATTTTTTTTTAAACATCTCATTCTCATAAATAAAGATTTATTAAAGAAATCAGTTGTGTACATCGCGTTGGTGTCAAAACAATAATAGATAGAAGTTTTTTTTAATCAATTTTTGTGTATTGATCAAAATTTATTAAGATTTTATGATGTTCGTTAATTGGACTTATTGATTCGTGTTTTCCAATTAATAACAATTAATATATTATTTCTTTTAAATATTCCCGAGACGTTTTGTTTCTTCTTTTCCAATATTATCAATGCGGTTATTAATTTTATTGAACTATTTTCTGTCACATTATTTTTGTTTAAAGAAAATTTTTCATATTTATGGTTTTGTATTTAATACATTCCTATGGCATTTATATATTTTGGATTGAATGGAATGGAAATTAAAAAAAAAATAAACGAATAAAACCAAACCAAAATTATCAACAGATTTAACTAAATTTAATTCTGTGATGTAAGTTGATTAATCTTCAAAGTAAAGTCTGATATATTTAAATTGATAATATTTGTATTTTATATACTTTTATTCTATTAATTCAATAAACTATTGAAAAACCAATAGAATACGACTTATTGAGCTTTCACTTTACTATGAAATTTTATTAAAAGCCAGAAATAATAAGGTAATTTTGCAAAAAAAAAAAATATTTTATGTATAATTTTTTTTTTTTTTTTTGACATTGTGCCTACCAATGCAAAAATTTTGCGACGACGACGAAAACAATAATAAAAACACGTGGTTGTCAATAAAAACAACATTTTATTATTATTGTTTTTGTCATCGCCGCGACAGATTCGCGTTGGTGTGGGGGAACCTTAAATCTTACAAGTTGTTTTCGCTTTAAAATATTGTTCTTAAATCTTCAACGTAATTTAGAAGTACAGTAGAATCTCCGAAAGATGAACGGTTCTATAAGATGAACAGCTCGGAAAGATGAACGAAATATTTCCACTTTTCATTGTCCAAAAAGATGAAAGGTTGAAATTTAGTACTTGAAAAGATGAACACTTTATTTTCAACATAATTTTTTACTTATTCTTTGCCTTTAAGTTCCCCTTGAACAGTACTTTGGGGCTTGTTTCGACTTTTTATGTAAATAATATTTAATGTTTTTATTTATAAAACTGTATCTATACTTCCTTAACCAAATTTTAATGCTCGAAAAAATGAACAATTTGAAAAATGAACGGGCCCTGTTTTATATCTGTTCATCTTTTCGAGATTCTACTGTATAAATTTTGGTGTTTTAATCTTTCTAGTACAAAGCACAGCTATGAATCCTTCAAAACAATTTGTCTATATAAAAGTTATAAAAAAGATGACATTTGATTAAAAAAAATTGTTTTAAGGTGTGTTAGCGTCCATGTTTGTCCAACTGCTGGAGTTTTGTTATTGAACGTACCCAATTACAACGAAATATATGACACGGAAGGTATTATTACCACCGGCACAGATGTTTACACAAAACCATACATATTCTTAAAGCCTAGAAGATACGAACATTTTCATAGACATAAATATTTTTTTTTATTTTTCATTTTATAAAAATGGAAAATTATGATATTTTGTCATATTATGTCATCTGATTTGTACATGTTTTTGATATACAACTCTAGACTACGCTATCTAGCCTTCAAAAAGATAAAAAAAAACATTTTAAATAAGTGTTTAAATGTTGATCTTACCTTTCTGTTTGACTAGATATGAAAAAAATTATTAAATTTAGTGTTTGGTTTTATTCACTGTGGCGTATACGTACTTTTTTTATAAAAAAAAATTATATATAAAGTATTACAACACATATTTTTTAAATTTAAATAAAGTGTGATGGAGAAACTCTGTCATAAAATATTTGTATTTTCTCGATCTGGACTATACTGTCTGATTGCATGCTATGTGATAAGACATTTTACTTCAATTTACTTTTAAAACGTGTAATTGTACAAGAAATAATTTTCCTTTCATTCTAAGTCTACATTTGTTTTGCAAAAATATTTTCAAATTGATTTTTATAATATCTATAGCTACGTTCAGACTGTGCAATTAAAATTTTTTTTTAGTTCATACTTTGTACTTTTTACAATTATGCTATAAACAGTAAATAGTTTATTTAAGTTTATTTCAACTGTGTTAACATCACAATTTTTGATAACAAATATTTAATCTATAGTAAGATTATGTCAATGAAGAATTCATTTACTCTAAGTAAAATAAAATATTTAATTGATATCAGAACGAAAAGCATTAAATAAATGCTTCAAATGATTTAGTTTGTCCATACTTACTTTTTTTTTGGTTTAACAAAGTCCTCGAAATAAGAGAGCCGAAAGCATTTGCTGGTTTTTCTATGTATTAAAAATAAAATGAGTAACAATTATTAATTTTATATTAATATTTTAATAAATAAATAAAACTCGAAATATGTTTCGTCTAAAATTTTGAAGTTTCAATCATTCTTAACATTGCCCAATGAGGAAAGTAAAAAAAAAATGTAAATGTCATTTTTTGTTGTTTGCCAGTAATAGCAATTTTGAATTCTGTTTTTTGAATTGCTGGTTGGAAAGGTTGTGAAACAAAAATGTAAATAAAAGAACTGTTTATACTTCGAAATACACACAAACTATTAAGATGTAGGTACATATATTTAAGCGTATATGTTTTTATATGAAGGTATCCAGATTTTTGAAAGCTAATTCAAAAGTCTGATAAAATTTTGTTCCAGCCTTTTTGTGGAAATGTTCTTTAAAAAAAAAAAACAAATAAAAAAATATTTTAAAAATCCAATATGGTATGTTTATATAAATTCTATTTATCAGAACATCAAGGTTTAAGCCTTTAGACTTAGAAGTATCATTTTATTTACCTTTTTATGCTAACTTTGGAAAAGTCAGAACTTTTAAATATGATATCACGACAAATAAATACACGAGTAAATGATACAAATAATTTGATTATGCATTCATGACAAAAAATTTGCTGATTTAGTAGCTGAATCATATTAAAATCAAATGACATATTTTTAGTTACATAAAAATAAATAAAATAATTAGTTGTGCAATAGCTTGTATGGTGACATAGTCTCAATTATTCCAGTGCATGACTATATTTGTTAGTCAGCAGGGTTAGAGGATACTTTCAAGGTTTTTGATGTGTAAACATCTATAACGGCGGTAGGGTGAAAAAAAAAGTAACGTATCTTGTGATCGTGATTGTGATTCTGTGATTGTGATTGACGTCACGTTACGTATGTTTACACATATTAACCGTGAGTCCCGGCACTCACATTTTTTTTTAATGAATTCGAACATCTAACGTGAGAGGCACTTTATCATGGCAAAAGATACTCTTTGAGAGTTTTTCACTTTCTCGCATGGTGCAGTACGCTTGATAAAATTAAAAGTGGAATCAGCTGCTATTGAACACAACCCTTTTCCGAGATAGTGCAACTAACTAACCACTACTTCAACCGCTACTAACATTTGTAACAAAATTTATTTATTGTCAACATTTTCTTCACCAAAAGTTTTCAATTTACTATCAATCCCTGTATAAACATTGTTGAGTTGCAATTATCTTAAACTTTTTCAAATGACTATTTTGTGAAATCAATTACATATTACTTATTAATTGAATTCAATTACATATATACTTACAATATAAAAATAGGTGATTTAGTTAAATTTATTGTTTTTCAATTGGTTAGTAAATTAAATTAACTTGCAATCCACGTCATCTTGTCACTGATTCTAAAAATAAAATATTGATAACTTAAGTAAATATACGTACCTACACATTATATTCTCTTGAATAACAATAGCTCTATTATTGATGTTCGATCTATAAAAAAAAAAAAAAAAAAACAAATAATATCGATGAAGTCTTTAAAATGATTTTCAACAATGATAAGGAACAAATTTATTTACTTTTATTTAAGACTGATAAATTCAAAGAAAAAAAATAAACAAAATTGCGCACAGTCAACTCACGTTATTTTGAGGTCAATTGCATGTTTTCTTTATTTTTCCAACGTATAATTCTGTCTCCTACGAGCAACGACGGGACGGACTTTTGTTCACTGATGGCGCATGGTTTTTTTTTTTTTAATGAAGTACATATGAAAGAGTGTGGCGATAGATATGAGCATCTTGAGAAAGATTTCCAGTCATCATTTATATGAGGCTCAATTCTGTTACAACGAGATAACAAGACAAACTGTTTAGTTGTTTTTTTTTTTTTGTAATCCACTTAGATATTTTTATATGTATACATTTAAAGAAGACTTGGATCCATAGGCTTAATTGAGTAAATTGAAGAAAAATTTAGTGCGTGCGTCTTACAGGGAAGATACTCTGAAAGATAATTTTGTCCAGAGTTATAATATGTATTTTACGCATGGGCTGAATGAGCTATAGCTTATAGGGCTGCAATATTTGAGGGGCGGCAATAATTGAATGGCCACTGCTTTTAATATCGACGAAGACAGTTTCAATCGATTTATTTTGGACTGAGTTTTAAGGGTCGCAATTCAATTCAATTCAATTCAATTAAATTCAATTCAATTCAATTCAATTCAATTCAATTCAATTCAATTCAATTCAATTCAATTCAATTCAATTCAATTCAATTCAATTCAATTCAATTCAATTCAATTCAATTCAATTCAATTCAATTCAATTCAATTCAATTCAATTCAATTCAATTCAATTCAATTCAATTCAATTCAATTCAATTCAATTCAATTCAATTTAATTCAATTCAATTCAATTCAATTCAATTCAATTCAATTCAATTCATTTCAATTCAATTCAATTCAATTCAATTCAATTCAATTCAATTCAATTCAATTCAATTCAATTCAATTCAATTCAATTCAATTCAATTCAATTCAATTCAATTCAATTCAATTCATTTCAATTCAATTCAATTCAATTCAATTCAATTCAATTCAATTCAATTCAATTCAATTCAATTCAATTCAATTCAATTCAATTCAATTCAATTCAATTCAATTCAATTCAATTCAATTCAATTCAATTCAATTCAATTCAATTCAATTCAATTCAATTCAATTCAATTCAATTCAATTCAATTCAATTCAATTCAATTCAATTCAATTCAATTCAATTCAATTCAATTCAATTCAATTCAATTCAATTCAATTCAATTCAATTCAATTCAATTCAATTCAATTCAATTCAATTCAATTCAATTCAATTCAATTCAATTCAATTCAATTCAATTCAAATAGAGGCATCCTCAAACAATTAGAAGTATCCGAATGTGATGTGATGTGATATTATTTACTTTAATAAATATTAGTACCTGGGAGACCGAGCTTCGCTCGGCTTTTTCTAATTGAAAAAAGTGAAATATGTATGAGAAATATAGACATGGCAGTTAATAGAAAACAACATATGTCATCCATTAAATTTGTTCACTTTATAAATGCGTTCAATGGAGATGCTTCCATATTATGTACGTGGAGATAAATATGTAGACAGTTTGACATAATGTGGAGATACATGTGGAAATACCTGCACACATGTGGAGATACATTGATGCATCGACATATGTTTGGATAAATTTGGTGGAGATAAATATGTGGAGTTACATTTGGAGATTTCTCCACTTGGATACATATGTGGAGATACATGCGGAGATTCCTCTACGAGCTAAGGCGGAGGTGAAACCACATGTATAACCTTGAGTGGCACGCATTTCGGGTTAAACGGATTTTAACTCCCTTATTGTGTTTTCTGTACCTCTCAGTGAGTGGTACAAATAACAGAGTTGTAAAGACTGCAGTGTTTTTGAGACTGCACTAATAAGACTTTTATCTTTAGTATTTTAACTTACAAAAGTATTTTAACTGTAACTATACAGCCAGCAGTTAGTACTTACTTTGTGAAAAATTTAAAATTGGACACCATGTTGTTGTTAGGGTTTGCATATCCGCACCAAGGTGTCAGAACAAAGAATATTATTTGGAGAAGAACCCTGCTTCTGCCATAAATGCCACAAAAGTGGGGGTGGAAGGGCATGGGCGGTTTTTCCAATTTTTTTTTTTATTTTGTTCTTGCGTATCAGTACACTTCCTGATAATTTCATCCAAATCGCTGAAGCCATTTACAAGATTCCAATATATAACAAAAGTGGGCGTGGCAGTGGCGGATTTAAATAACGCTAAATTCCAAAAAAAAATTCTCGTTAAGCTATGCAAACTGCAAATTTCATTCAAATCTGACCGTTCCCGAAAAACCTAAGAAGTAAAAAATTTCATGCAAATCGTTGGATCCGTTTCGGATATTTTTTGTTCTTCAATTTTTCTCACTCATAAGAATGAACTCTAAAACTTTTACTCAAATAGTTTGAGTAGCTTCCGAGAAATAGAAATAATAAAAGTAGTCGTGACATTGGCGGATTTTATTAAAATCAATTTTCAATTTTTTTCTTGTTCATATCTAAAAATAAACTGAAAATTTCGAATTGTGTTCGAGAAACCAAAAACTAATAAAAGTGGGTGTGGCAGTAGGCGAATTCTACATATTTCTTTTAAAATTTTGTTCCTACTTATAAAAGAGAACGCTCACTGAAAATTTTATGCAAATTGTCGGAGCCGTTTCCGATAAACTAAAAACGACAAAAGTGGACGGAGCAGTGGGCGGATTTCACTAAACTTTTCTTAACTTTTTTCTTCTTATTGAGGAGAAAAAACTCTGAAAAATTCATTAAAATGGCTAGTTCCGTTTCCGAGAAACCAAGCAATAATAAAAGTGGGCGTGGCAGTGTGTGGATTTTAGTAAAAGAATTTTTCAATTTTTTGTTATAAGAATAAACTCTTATAACCTCATAACCTCATTTAAATCGTTTGAATTGTTTTCGAGACTCTAAGAAATAATAAAAGTGGGCGTGGCAGCAGGCGGATTCTACTAATTTCTTTTTAAATTTTGTTTCCACCTATAAAAGAGAACGTTCTCATAAAATGTCATCTGAGTTGTAAGACCCGTTTCCGATAAACTAAAAACGAAATAAGTGGGCGGTGCAGTGGGTGTTGCTGTGGGCGGATTTCACTAAACTTTCCTTTACATTTTTCTTCTTATTGAGGAGAAAAAACTCTGAAAATTCATTAAAATGGCTAGTTCCGTTTCCGAGAAACCAAGCAATAATAAAAGTGGGCGTGGCAGTGGGTGGATTTTAGTAAAATAATTTTTCAATTTTTTGTTATAAGAATAAACTCTTATAACCTCATAACCTCATTTAAATCGTTTGAATTGTTTTCGAGACACTAAGAAATAATAAAAGTGGGCGTGGCAGTAGGTGGATTCTACTTATTTCTTTTTAAATTTTGTTCCTACCTATAAAAGAGAACGCTCTTATAAAATTGTATCTAAGTTGTCGGACCCGTTTCCGATAAACTAAAAACGAAATAAGCGGGCGGTGCAGTGGGCGTTGCTGTGGGCGGATTTCACTAAATTTTTCTTTAAATTTTTCTTCTTATTGAGGAGAAAAAAACTCGGAAAATGTATTAAAATGGCTAGCTTCGTTTCTGAGAAAGCAAGCAATAATAAAAGTGGGCGTGGCAGTGGGTGGATTTTAGTAAAAGAATTTTCCAATTTTTTGCTATAAGAATAAACTTTTATAACCTCATTGAAATAGTTTGAATTGTTTAAGAGAAACTAAGAAATGATAAAAGTGGGCGTGGCAGTCATATAATTTTACTAAATATATTTTTTTATTTTTTTTCTCGATCATAACAATAAACACTGAAAATTTCATCCGAATCGTTGGAGCCGTTTTCGAATAGCCAATAACTAATAACAGTGGGCGTGGTAGTAGGCGGATTTTACTGATTTTATTTTTTTAATTTTTTTCTTACCCATTAAAGTAAACTCTGAAAATTTTATTCAAATGGCTTGAGCCGTTTCCGAGTAATAAAGATATTTCAGACCGATTCCGTCATACTTAAAAGTAAGAAAAGTGGGCGCGGGGTGGGCGGATTTTACTAAATTTAATTTTTTATTTTTTTTCTCGTTCATCGTAATAAACTCTGAAAATTTTATCAAAATCGTTGGAGCCATTTCCGAGAAACCAAATATATATAAATATATAAATATATAAATATATAAATATACAAGAATAACTCGTTTAAAGTAATAAGATATATATGTATATTAATGATGTGAAGAAATTCTAGTAAAGGGCATAATTTAAATAGCCTAGGGCAGCAGAAATACTAAATACGCCACTGGTTTTGTTGTAATCTGTAAAAGACTTATGGTTAGCCTTGTATAATTAAGAAGAAAAAACATAATTAAACCAACTTGAGGGATTTTAAAAATAGGAAGGGAACTATTATTATTAATTAATATATTATTATTGTTTATTTATTTTTTATTTATTTTATTTGAAAAAATTATTATTGTTTCACAAATTTCGTTTCACGTATCCTAATTTTGTACCATTAGGAAGCTTAGAACGACGCGACGCACTTCTTGAAGGCTAAATTACAAACATTGTTTATTATTGTAATTGAACTCTCAAAGTCAGGCAGGAACAGAAACTCAAAATAAATTATGGGGATGAGTTCAGAAAATCATTACGCATAAACCATTAATTGCTCGTAGTCATTTGGAATTTTTTTGGATATAACATAGCCACGCGAAATAAAATGTATACATAGTTTAATCAAAATTCTAAAAGTCGTTTTGGGGTTATAAGACTTTTTCCTAACACCAGATGTGATTATTTTATTTCCCTAAGAAAATTTCAGGACTACTATATGCTACGTTTGACACTACTGCTATAGGTTATAGGCACTAAGACAAACATACACGTAACGAAAAAAATTACTTCTGTCTCATCGTAACATATATAAAAAATTCGAGATTGATTTTTTAACAATAAGCAAATCTTGCTCTGTAGTAACTAAATCCCAACTAAAAATAAAATATTTTTAAAATTTATGAAAGATATTATTTCTCCTAATGATATGCAAACACGCTAAGCTATAAAGTTACGGTGACCATCCGTCCGTTAAATAGTTTAGTTCAAAAGATATCCTATTTTATTATGTAAATATAAAATAGAAGCAGTTAAATCTGTAGGTATGTTTTTTTATTATTATTCATTGTCGAAGTATATGCGCGTTATATGAATCGAAAACTAATTTTTATTAAATATGGTCACCTTAAAAACAATAGTAACACGTAAAATGATATTATGTATATTTTGTCCTTTTTTTTTAATCAAATGCAATGCCATCAATGAACGAAGATTTGATTTTAATGAAAACAAAAACGAATAAACTTAATGTTTGAAAAAAAAAGAAACAAATGCAGCTGCTTAGCTTAAAAAACTCGGCACGAGGCAGGCATCAGAGAGTTGTGAACTATAAAAATGGATCATGTTGCGTGTTGATAGAAACAAATTAAAGTATTTAAATATCACTTATCCAATGCGCAATTAAACTCCAGACATTTTCTTGGGTATAATTGATTATTGTAATTGGATTTTGTTGATTCAAAACAAATCTTATTTTAGCTCATCATCATCATCAAGTGGCAAATAAGAATTTTATGATTTTATTGATAATTATGGATGATTTTGAAACTAAAATGAGAATTTATGTGTTTTAATAAATTATAGTCGTATTTTTTTGAAAAAGTTAATCACGAGCTCGGCTATTATTCAAGGATATATAAAGTTGTTAATTTATCGAGATGCTTAATAAAGAATTTATAACACAAATAAATAATAATAACAATAGCCAGCTCAGGAAATTTTTACATGCCAACAATATTATTTTGTAATCACTTTGTTTATTTTTATTTGCGTGTAAAAATTTACTGAACTGGCTATTGATTATATCAACAAAACACGGTTATGTATATAATAACAAACGATTCTAACTTTATTGATTAATTCTACCACTCAGCATTTGTTTTATAAAAATATAGAATTAAATAAATAAATATGGTGCGAAAGCTCGTGGAGAATCAGGACTAATGAAAAACACATCATTTGTGCTTAAGATATTCGAAATGAATAAATCTTAATTTTTCGTTATAAATTAAAATATTAATTTAAGTTACAATATAGAATGGAATTCTATTGATAAACAAACAAGTTAATTGAATTTTCAATTTCAACAAGGGCCTTATGACTTACTACTCATAACCATTCCATGTGTACGTTTTATCAACCAGGAATGGATTGGGTCTTGAATTTTCTGCAGAATCTGAATGGCTAAAATGAGATAGCAAGAGATATTTTTGGGTATTTTTTTAATTTCTCGGAAGAGTCAGTACCTACCCGTGAAAAAAGTAAAAGTTCCAGAGGCTGACCTTCGGCGTGACAGCCCTTCGCTCTATCCATTACCATATGACTCCTATAAATGAAATATAGACGTATTTATTAGATTTCCTTAAAACACTCATGGAAAGTTGTTGAGCTAGCCATTGTCTAAATAGTTGGATTTCTCAATATTTATAAACGCATTCCCACAGTTGTCAAAATATGTTCTCATATACTCACTGCAGACATCCCTGTAATCTGTCAATTTCATTGGATACGTTCAATGAACATAATATCTATCATTCATTTCATTTCAAGGTAACTTTTCAATTCTTTATTCACGTCTTGTACACTATAGAAAAGTTTTGGACAACCAATTGCAGTATCTAAATTAGACAATCGATGGAACATTTTTATACATACATACATATACATAGGGTTTTAGAGGTTGGACAGCTGTCCAAAACTAGACATAGGTACTTTGGGATGGGTTTATATATTCAGACTTTCATTTATTTATCCGACTTTTGTGGAGGATTTTGAACTATTTTCTGACGATCAAACACGTCTTTTTAATTAGTCCACCTCCAATAAAGTCTGATCTCGTATAAAATTAAATGTTATTTTGCTTTTATCAGATATCATTTTTTTAAGTAGATATACATATTTGAGTTTTCTAAAAATAGTATTTAGTACTATGTCGCGGCTATTTGTACTTTGCTCTTAAATTTTAAGTGCCTGCAGTATTTTTTATTTTATGGATCTATAAAATTGGAATAAAGTACCTGAAAAAGCATTAATTTTGCTCAAATAAAAATAAAATGATAAATAATGAAATCAAATTAGATTTAATTTTTTTTCATCGAGACATCCTCAGTCGTTTTGCACGAGAAGATCGTGTTCTACAAATTTAAGGCGCTCAGCGCAAAATCGGCCTAAGCCAAATTAAAAAAAAAAATAAAAAATGTCTGAATAGTTATACGATCTATTTTTGATAACAAAGCTATGTACGCCATCTGGGGCCCATTTCTCTGATCATACATCACATACATTTCATACATCAAACAACACTTTCATACATCATACACATCATACAATTTTCTGTTTCTCAGATTTCATTGGAAGTGTTGTATGATATTTTGTTTGCTGTATGACGTGTATGATTTTGACATTTCATTAATATTGAAAGTCAAGTTAAAATAAATCTCAATGTTTTTTATTGTGAAGTAAATTTATAGATCGTTTGTTGCTAGAAATAAAAGTAAATTCTTATAATTTTTAATCGAATACGGAAAATCAAAAAACAATAATAAGTCATCAAAATTTACCATTTTTTTAATTCAAAGATTGCTTACTTTCGTATATTTGTATGAAAAATTTGAGGTTAATTTGCTGTATGATGTGTATGATAAATTTTTGAGAAACAGAATCATACAACATTCCAATATTTCCAGTGTAATCTCCGGTCATATTTTGTTGTATGACATTGGATCATACAACAAATCTGAGAAACAGAAATCATACAACAGAACTGTCAAAATCATACAATGTATGTGATGTATGATCTGAGAAATAGGCCCCTGGGGCCTATTTCACGGAACATACATCACATACATTGTATGAATGTATGTACCTTAAAGTAGGCGCCAAAGATGACTCAGTGTAAATTTTGAATTTTTAGAAAAACTATGCGTCAAGTTAGAAAACGCATAATTTTTAAAAAATTTAAAATTTACGCCCACTCATATGGGGGCTATTTTACGTCACATACATTTCGGTGATGTATGTGATGTATGTTCTGTGAAATAGGCCCCTGATGTCTTAAATAAATCTGAATTTATGAGATAAAATTTCAAAAATCTTTGTAGCGGTTTTCTTAAAAAAAAATTTTTTATTAATAAAATTTTGAAAATCATTTTTCCGAAATAAAATTATAGAAGGCCATTTGTTTGTGTTTATTAATGCGGAGTTATAAAATTAATTTAAATTTTTTTAAAAATCCAAAATTTGTTTTTTGAAAATTTTGATATGGAATATTTTTGAAACTTACTAAAAGCTGTTGTGTAAAAAATCATTAAAATCGATTCCATAGATTATGAGATGTTCTAAAACAACAAAAATTGTTCTATGAGAGATACCGTTACTCAGATACAAATTTTTTTCCAATAATATATCGTTGATCGTAATGGTATTAAATTATACAAAAATTTTAACCAAAATCTTAGGAGATGTTTTTGAGAAAAATTAGATTTTGCTTACCGGTTTTTAAACACTTGTATGGGAGTTAACGTTATTTTTGATTTTAAGAATTATTTTTATTTCAAACTGATAAGATAACATTAAAAACTTCTGAGTGTCAAGTTTAATAAACGTCGATCAAGTCGTTTTTGAATTATTAACTCAAAAAAGAATTCTTAAAGTTAAAAAAAAATTGGAAAATTTTAGTAAACAATACTTTTAAAACTTTTTTTTAACATTCTACACAAGAAAATTGATCAAAATCAGTTGAACTGTTTTTGAGAAAATCGAAAATAAAAAAAAATGGTTCTATAGGAGGTACGTGCCATTTATAACCATTTTACGGGATTTTTTTGAGAAAAATTAAATTTTCATTTTTTATTAATAAAACATTTGTACGACAGCTACTGTTATTTTTGTCCTTAAGAAAACTTAAAAAAAAGCGTGTGAAGAGAACGCCCAAAAACTATATGTACCAATTTTTTAAAGAAAAAAAAACCAAGGCTGCAAGCCTTAATGAAAGACAGACAGAATTGCGAGACCTTTTTTTTCGACTTCCTATAATGTCGTTTTATCAAAATCTCAAGATCTATTTTTACATAACTTATTGCGGAAATTACGACCGAAAAGTCGGAAAATTGCATATTTTCAGTGCTCGATGGTGCCGATATATGAAAGGGAGGAAGAAAATATTGATTCTAATCTAACAAACACTATGGAATTGACAATCGTCTAATTTTGGCCCTGGCCAACAGATACATTTTTGATACCACCAACAAATAGCATACACTTTGCAACAAAATTATTTCCTGCAATGTAAAAATGCGAAGTATTTCATAAAATTTGGAAAGTGAAAAGACTTTTTAACTTTTCAATTAAATAATTTCCTTTTTGCAAAATTTTTCATTATTAGTGAAACGAAATTTTTTTTTTGAAAAGTTAAAAATAAAAGTGTTTCGTCAATTTAAAATAGAACTTTGCATTTAAATTCGAATTTTGCAAAGTAGCAAAGTAAAGGGTTTTTCAAAAGGGACGCTACAAAAGTAGAGCAACAGGGACAGCAAACGACGCCATATTTCTTGCCGCTCTTTTGACATTTCTCTTCAGTAAGGTTTGGCATTTCATTATGGAAAGATATACGAGCCAACAACGAGTCGAAATTATTAAAATTTACTACCGAAATTTGGAGTCAGTGGCCTCAACGTTAAGAGCGCTATACGTCCAATTTATGGATGAGGCTCATTTCTGGCTGAATGGCTTCGTCAATAAACAAAATATGCGGTATTGGTCAGGCAGCAATCCACACGTACTCCATGAGTCATCATTGCATCCCGAAAAAATTATGGTTTGGTGTGGTTTACGGGCCGGCGGCGTCATTGGGCCGTACTTCTTCCGTGATGATCAAGACCGGCACGTTACTGTGAATGGGAATCGCTACCGTTCAATGATAACCGAATATTTTTGGCCCCAATTGGATGATATAGACTTGGAGGACATGTGGTTCCAACAGGACGGCGCCACAAGCCACACAGCGAATGTCACAATCAATTTATTGGAAACCAAGTTTGGAGAACGTGTTATCTCACGAAATGGTCCAGTCGCTTGGCCGCCTCTTTCGTGCGTTTTGACGCCGTTACACTATTTCCTGTGAGGCTACGTCAAGTCTATGGTCTATCCCAACAAGCCAGCGACCGATTGATGAACTTTGTACGAATATCGAACGTGAAATTGCAGCAGTATCGGCCGATTTATGCTTGAAAACCGTCGAAAATTGGGTTCAGCGTCTGGACTTCTGCAAGCGTGCCCGTGGTGGCCATGCAAAAGAAATCGAGTTCCATACATAATGGCATCGAACGTACTTTCACAGGAATAAAGAATTTCATTGATATCCAAAACCGTTTTTGTTTTATTTAAAAAAACTTTTGTAGCGCTCTTATTGAAAAACCCATTATAGTTATATATGCACATCTCATACCAAAACTGTTTTCAATAATTCACCTTTTATGAGCCCTGTTAAATCTTTGTTACACTGGACATTTTTTGGCATTCCTTTTCAAACTACATATTTACTGTGCTTTGCATTGAACTAAGGGGCTTTGTAGAAAAGAACTTTTCACTTTGCAAATTTGAGTTTCATGAAACATATTTTGCAAAGAGGAATATTTTTCAACTTTTCATTTCAATTAATTTCCTTTTTACAAAATTTTCAAAGTAAAAGTCAAAAGTTGCAAAGTGAAAAGTGTGTGATGAAATAAACTCTATAGCTATAGTAGCAATATTAACACAGTTTCAAAGACAACTGGGGTTGTACTCGCGATTCTAATTTAAATATTTTACAATCTTTTGAAAATAAATTGCTTAGATCATTTGTTAATGTGACGTGGTGCGATCGGGAGGTGGAGGTGGTTTTAGTAAAGTAAAAATCTCACACTTCTATGAGCACGCGTTTTTCGGACCTCATATAGCCTTCTAAAGATTTTAACATTTACCCACGGAAAAAAAGAAGAAAAAAATGACAACCAACAAAATAGTTTTCTGACAACTCGTTTTATTTATAGAGCTTTACAAAGTTGGTCAATTTTGTTCTAGATTAAAAAATCAAAAAAAAATCTCAATAATTTGTTTTCTTTGCATGTTTCATTAAATAGGTATTTTATTTTACTTTTTATGTTACACAAACTGTTTTCTGATACGGACTTAAATTTGTATATTTAATTTAAACGATCATTTTCTACTTTTTCCTCAACGTAAACTGTTATATAAGCTCCTAATGTTTAACTTAAATAATAAATCTATTTATATTTATTTTATATTTATCTCAAAGTTCAAAATAAGACAATTTTTACCCCACCCAACCGAGTCTTCGCATTTGTATGCTAAGATCTTCTTCAACATTCTAGGCAAGATTTATTTTTTATGCATAATGTATTTTTAAAACCGAGCTTCATCTAGTCGTGCATTTATTTAATATAAGTATGTATATGTACACTCAATATTTTCACACTTTCTACTAAATTACATAACTACATTAGTAGAAATAATATACATTTTAATACGATGCGCAACTTTGACTTTTAATGACGGTACATACAAATAAAAAAGTATCGTTTTACTTGCAGTTACAAAATGATTTCAATGCTAATTTGAATACGGTTATATTATCTTCTTTTTTTTGTTTCATTTGGTTAGAACTTTTAAACAAAACTTATTCAATTATTGTTATTATTATAAAACTGTCATGTGATCCTTGTTAAATTATTAGTCAAATCAAGTGCATAATTGTCTTCAACTCAAATTACCCCACTGGCTATTTGGTACATCAACAAAATGTCAACACTAATGATCGCGTATAAAGCGTAAACGATGCACAAACATACGATACATATCAATCTTTATGCACGAATGTTATGACGTGAGCAACAGAAAGCTTACCTACAACCGTGCCCCCTATTTATTATAATGACAAGATATACTCAGCACCACTTAAAATATATATGTATGTAGATATAACATGCACTTGCAAAATAAATATGTGTTTTTATTTGTATTTATTCAGTGCTGGATTTGTTGGAAAACTAAACAAATCTGTTTTGAAAATGGTCCAAGGTGGAATACGTTAACATAATTTATAACCAATGACAGTCAAGTCGAATGTTATTTCCAATATTAAAGCGTGTTTTTCTGAAAAAGTGAATAGCCAGCTCAGCAAAATTGTATAGTTATCCAAAAATTTACAAAAAAAGTGATTAAAAAAAATTGTTTATAAATAAAACAAGAAATTGACTTGTTAATGTTTGAGTGTTAAAAATTGATGAGCTGGCTATTCACTTTTTTCAAACAAAAAAAACACGGCTATTAATGTTAGGAGAGTTAGAAAAAAATCTTACAAACTCGAGTTTTGGTGGAGAGCTTTAGTTGTATATCTTAATCGTTTTCTAAAATATATGTCAAAGTTGGACTAAGGCTTTTTATTATTTTTATTTATTATTATTATATTTTATTCACAGGTAATTGAAATTACATGGTAATATGTATTTAAATTAATGAGCTTAGCTGCAGAGACTATATTAGCTCTAGGGCTTTTTAGTTTGTGGGGTGAATGGAAAAAGTGTTGTTAATATGTCAAAAACTGGTAGTTATTTTGATTTTATTTGTTTTTGAGAAGCTTACCCATTCAGTTTTCTTGAAGATGTCTACAAATTTTAATTGAAATAATAACCTTCATGCGTCAATATTCACCTGAATCCGGCACTGAATGTTTGCAATATTATATTTATAATACCTTATGCATTTTTTTACTCCATACTTTAATGTACATTTATATATGAATAAAACATAAGATAATAATATAATATTGGATTTTTCACTTGTGAATTCAAATCTTAGTTACCTTCAACAAATTTATTATTTGTCATGGGAAGCAACTTATTTATTTTTTTTTTTTGTTTATTGAAATAAAAACATTGATTGAAGAATATAAATATTTACGTATTAATTTTAAAGAATCAATTTTTTTGTTTATTTACTTTTTTTTTTTTCATTTTTAAAAAAACTATCGGATATCAAAAAGTGGGTCATGCTCATGATGTAATTATTATCATTCTTCACTTTTCGATAGAGTGGATAATAATTTACGTGGTGCACTATCAAATAATAAAATGAATCGTTGACGCTTGAAAAAAAATAAATAAATGTATTATGATGGTCTAGAGGGTGGAAAGGAGGAAGGAGGGGAAAAGAGGAATGGAGAAATCTTTTTGTAGAACAAGTTGTCGTCGTTAGCTTATCAACTACTAGAAAATTAGATCAGTTCAATTGAAAGAGCATGTGAATAGTTGTTGTATTTGGAATTTGTATAATATTTGAGTAACTTACACACTTCATTCAGCTCTATATACGAGTATTATTATTATTATTATGGTAAGAATTTCTATTTGTACTCTTTGACCTGCAGTACTTAATTTAATTTAGTTTTTTAGAATAAATTCAAAGAAAGTTCTTTGAGTAAATCGTTCCTATTCATAATCTAAAGAGTTGATGTTTAATTTAATGTGAGACTTATAGATCGCAAATATTTGCTCTCGTGGGTTAAGTCTATAACATGGATGAACATAGAAAATATAAACTATTCCATATTCCAGAATTACATGATTAAGCCTAGTACTCAGTTCGAGTGAAAATGAAATTTTCATATAAAAGTGACACCTAGTTCATTGATATGAAATTCACAACACGAAGTGAGTACCAATATATGAAAGTGGAATTTGAACAGGTTATTCAATCAGTTTCACGCAAAATTTTCATTTCCCAACGTACGACCACTAGGAAAAAACTGAGGTAGTGTGGAAAATTGTGACATTTGTCAATCAATTTGTTTTGCTCAAAATATAAATTATGAAATAAAAAAAAATTATTTCGGATTAAACGATTGTCTTTTCCAGAGTTTTTGTTCTTATCAACGAGGAAAAAAGAACAGAATACAGAATATTAAAACCCCTTTTTGGAACCTTTTCAAGATTCAAATGACAGTCATTCAAATAAATAATTTTTTTTCATTCAAAGTGAGAAGTGAGTATTAAGAAATTTAAAACTGTGTATCAAAAATTCATGTGAAGAATTAATTATGGGTTCGTATTGAATTTTAACGTGTATTTTGAAACGTTTTTGTTTTTCATTTCACGTGAGGTGAGTACTAGGCTTTAAGGGGAAATATGTATGTGAAAAAAGTGAAAAAATCAAAATTGGAACAAAATTGTTTCACAGGCTCCCGGAAATTACGCCAAAAATTTAGTTTTCTTAAAATTAAAAAAAAAACTGGCCAAATTTCGGAAAATAAAACAGAAATATTGGAAATTTTGCCAGATAGATATGGAAAAAAAATCCAGAAATCAAAATTAAAATTATACGTTAGAAAGTATTCTGGCAATATTTGCAAGTATTTTTGGACACAGTGCGTATAGCAGATCATAAAAGAATAATTTTTCTATGAATAAAATTTCTGGCTTTTTTTATTTTTTGGAAAAAAAAATCTGGTGATTTTTTCGGCAGCCATTTAACAAAATTATTAGGATTATCTTCTGTAATTTTATTGTAATTTTTCCTTAGGTATGCTTATATGTATTTTTGTATTGAAACGCAGTTTTGATTAAAACCTCGAATTTGTTTACTTACACAAAACCAATACTTGCCATATAGAGCAAGTTAAAAAAAACAGAAAACAATATAAAAGAATTAAATGGGTCTCAATAAAAAGTTAGTATTTTAATTCATATAATATATGATGGATTTAACTTTAATCATTTGGATGACTCTTAGGAATAAATTTAATTTAATTGGTTTTAATTGAATGTATTTTATTTATTAGACATTTAGGTTAATGTTTAGTTTGTGTTCTTAATCAAATTTAATAGCCCGACAGAAAAAACAAAGTTTTCTTTTTCACGTTTTGCATTTAAATATTCATTTTTTTAACAAAAACACGACTTATTTCTCATGATCTGCAAATTATTAGTTCAAATTATTAATCTTTTTATTAAAAGAATAATTGATCACTCACTCCCTCATTCATTCATCTGACTTATAATACTTAAAGAGTGAGTTATTAAAATATAATACAAATAGCTATGCATTTTATGTATGAGCTCATTAAGATGAGAATTATTTTTTTGAATTCTAAGTAGGGTAAAATAAACAACTTATAGTGCTAGAGTGTTGATTTTTTTTAAATACTACCGGAAAAATAATAAAAAAAATGTCCATCAGGAATTTCTTATTGGATTTTTAGTAATTTATTTACATTTATTTAGGGTATTATTTGAAATGTTTTAAAATCATACAGGTTATTTATAGATGCTATAGCTTCTTATGAATAATAAAAGTACAAGGTACTTTTGCAAGAAGCTTAAGCTAGATATATAGCCATAGCTTATACTTAGCTTTAACTAGTTCAAGCCCTGTTTTGTGGGAAAAATTACACTTATTACATCTAATTAGAAAACTACATTCATATTTTAAGATTTCGTTTGTTTATTCACATGATTCGCCAAAGATATGCTGAAGCTAAAACTGTTATTTTATAGAAGCAAAAACAAGGAGAATTTTGTTTAACCAAATCTTTCAAGTCGCTTAATGGGACAAACACCTATATATTATTTGCTTTCAAGCAAATATCGATATATAAATCCGACTTAACATTACAATGATGGATGGATTTCCAAAAACTGTTTTTTATAATACCATCCGTTTGTCGGTCTTAACGTCTGCCGTACATCTAGCTAGAGCATAAACGGTTTAACCGATTTGATTCAAATTTAGTATACAGAGCATTATTATGTCACTCCCGAGGAGAGATTGCGAATTTTTGAGCTATCTTATCTAGATCGGGAACCTCCAATGTAACCGTTTTGGTAATTTTAAATTTTGTGCTACACTGAACCGTACGGAAATCTGTTCTTTCATATATCATTTATTAAAGGTCATGTGTAACTCCTCTATACGCTTTGTTGAGTCCAAAAAAAATCAGAAAGACGCTGCATAGCTATATTTTATATTTTAAACCGAAATAAACTTTGAAAATTATATCCACTTTCCGACCATTTCCTATAAAATTTTGGTTGTCTTGGTATGAATTCGACCATATTCTAACCATAACTAAAAAGAATACTAAAAATGTGAATCTTGATATTTTAGTAGATTTTACTATAATAATCTAGTTGAAGCTATTTTTATATTCACACAAATTGAAGCAAAGACTGGAAAAACTAACTAAAACTAAATCTATATATTAATACGTTAAGCGTTTTTCTTGTAGTTCCTTTTTGCCATACTTAAACCGAACACCCGCCAGTAAAAAAATATACCATTTAAAAGCTAATAATAATTACAAGTACCATCAGAAGAGAGTATGTGAATCGGCCGACTACATGCGTGTAAAAATAGATGGACGAATTTCGACCACAAGCGATACTAGTATAAATAATAGCTATTTTAAAATTGGTATTACTAGAAGCTTATTTTTATTCATTAAAACCTACGTTTTGAGTTTCAGCTGAAGCTTTTTTTTTATTCACAAGACGAAATTTCTACAATAATTATATTATTGGGGAAGGTCATAAAATTTTATAATAAAAACATTATGGATTTTATTTATTATCAATTTCATTCATGGCAATTAATGACGAAAACAAAAAAAACAACAACAAAATTTGCATCATCTTAATAAGTGGAGCGACATAATATATACTGAGACGATGGAATGGTGAAATAAACGGTCAGCGATAAAATTTTTAAAAATAAAAAAGTAGTTAAAAAAACAGGGTTTCCAGTTAAGAACCCCCTTTCTAAGATTTAATGTTTTTTTATCATCAGGGGGTATTATTTTTTAAGTACAAAAATTACAGTTTTTAATTTCTATATATATTTATTTAATCGCGGGAGTACTCACTCTAGAAATAAATCAAGTACAAAATTTAACAATATCAAATACGTACATATAATGTACCTATATCAATAATTTCACAAGCTGTGTATTTGTACACGGTTAAAAATTCTGGGGTATTTTTTAATACAGCTCTTGTATTACAGCCGTATGCAATACAGCAAATATTACATTTTAATACTAGGGAAATATTAAAAAAAAATTCTAATCAATTCTTATTACATTCTAATATTTTTGTATTAAAATATCATTTGTAATACAAAAAAGAGTCGATTCTAACCCAAAAGAATAAAACATGTCCCTTGTAGAGAGGGAAAATTTCTCTCTCAGTTGCCATTTCAAATATGAGAATTTTTCTAAAAATTTTTGATTACATTCTAATACCTCCTCGCCCTTTTTTTGCTTCGATGCTCTTTTTGTCATCCATATTGAATATGAACATATTGAACAGACTGCGTCACTTTTTAATAAAACCAAGATTAAAATTTATTAATATTGTGTTAAAAAACAAGAAAAATAAAAATACAAAAATTTAAATATGCATTATTTTGAAGGCGCTTTGCAGTTTTTCGAGGCACAATATGTTTATTAGTAGACAAAATTTCAATCGCAATAAGATTTCTATTCTCATTTCTGAAAAACGATGGAGAAAAGAATGTTATTTTTCTAATAAAAATAATAAGAATAATTATTCCCAAATGGAAATAAATTGACATACAAAGATAAATAGGTACTCTTGCAAAAATACACTTTCATTATTATAGCTATTACGAATTACGAGTATGTATTCATAGTATTTTCTGTGTTGCATTAATTCTCAAAAGAAATATCCTTTTGAGAGAAAATTTCCTTGTGAGAAATTTCTTTGTGAGAAATTTCCTCGATTTATTTCCTCTCTTTTTCTAATAAAGTTCTATTAAAAATGTAATAATTTTTGTATTAAAAGTAAAAATGTAATATTTGCGATGTATTAAACTTTAATACATTTTTAGTGTTGTCATATATACAACCCTGAAAATATTAAAATTAATGCCAGAATTTTTAACCGTGTACTTGCATTGTGCATATCAGCGGTTGTTGTGTTCTTGAAAATAAAATCCAAAAGTTTTAGATTTTGTATGTAAAGATTTCTTTTGCCTTGTATTATAAAATTATAAAAATAAAATAATTCTTTAAAAATTCAAAGTTGTACAAAATTTAGTTGTTTTTGTTTTTGTATATACAAATGTAGGTATCGGAGGAGTGTTTAGGGATACATTTTTGTATCTAGAAATAGTGTCAGTAAATAAAAGTATAGAAGGGAATGTTTAATTCTTCATGTAGTAAGTAGTAAGTTTACGAAGTGACTGCGATACGGGCAATTCGGCTGAAATTATACAGGGTGTCCCGTAACTCAAAGTCAAGCGGGTAACGGGTGATAGGGTAGGTTGTACCTGTTCTGGAAAAAATAAGAACAAAAATCTATCTCGCTTGGTTAAGTAATAATAGCAATATTTAGAAAAATAGTGAAAATCGATACCCTAGACCACATTTTTAGGTACTGTGGTCACAAATTTCCGAATTTTGACGTGTTTATTTTTTTAACGTAATCCTAAATAACCATGCTATTGATTTCAATCACAAATTTAAAAATAAATATTGTAAGTTTCGTAAGAAAAATAAAGTTTGACTGAGTCATGTTTCAAAAAAAAATTTTAAGCGAACTTTGACACTTCATATTTAAAAAAAAATGTACTACACTACCTTGGCAAGTTTTTTAAAAAATTGGCGCGTTTCGTCAAGATTTCAAAATGGTACAACACTTGCTGCTTATTCATTCGAAAAAAAATTTTTCATTTTTTATTTGCAAAAAACACCTCAGTTCACTTCAATCACTTTTACCAGAATAATGCTTTTTTGTACTCAAAAATCCATTTTACCAAGGTGTACGTGACATAAACAGAGGCACTAGAATCAGACACTGTTTGCCGTCAATAAGAGTGAGACAGATCGACATTATACAATATGGTACGCTACAATCTACGTTCGGTACGCTACGTTCCTTGTTTTAGTCGCAACATCTCACAATCGTGCGCTTTTGTTACCCTGGACTCGAATAGTGTTGTGGAAATTATGTCAGTTATTATCTAGTAATAGGTACTAAAAACTTCACAAATTTTTGCCAACATGTTCAGCAAATATCAACACTGGGAGCGTATAGTTACGAGAGAGCAAACTTCGTATACACGTTGCATATGGTTCGGGTCACGAGTGGTAGTTGTTTTGATTTAAAATTCGATGAGCAATGCTTTTCGGTATTCCAGTAGATCTTTCAATCGCACTGATCAAGCGCTGGAATCACATTCAATTCAATTTAATTTAAAACTACTTCGTTGTTATGTCCTTGGAGTCTCCCTTAGGCAATCGTCCTTGCGAGTATGATAGGTGTGCATAGATGAACACCCGGTGGTCATGGGTGATGCCCCACATTTGGGTACCTTTCGATCCACTGGAATACCGAAAAGCATTGCTCATCGAATTTTAAAACAGAACTACTTCAGCCCGTACTATGTGCAACGTGTACAAAGTTTGCTACCTCGTGACTAAACGCTCCCAGAGTCGATATCTGCAGAACAATGTTGGCGAAAAATATGGAAGTTTTTAGTTCCTATTTCTAGATAATAACTGACAAAATTTTTACAACAACAATCGAGTCCAGGGTATCACAAAAACGCACGATTGTGAGAAGTTGCGAGTAAAACAAGGAACGTACCGTACCGAACGTATATCGTAGCGTACCATATTGTGTAATGTAGATCTGTCTCACTCTTATTGACGGCAAACAGTGTCTCATTCTAGTGCCTCTGTTTATGTCACGTACACCTTGGTAAAATGGATTTTTGAGTACAAAAACGCATTATTCTGGTAAAAGTGATTGAAGTGAACTGAGGTGTTTTTTGCAAATAAAAAATGAAAAATTTTTTTTACGAATGAATAAGCAGCAAGTGTTGTACCATTTTGAAATCTTGACGAAACGCGCCAATTTTTTAAAAAACTTGCCAAGGTAGTGTAGTACATTTTTTTTTAAATATGAAGTGTCAAAGTTCGCTTAAAATTTTTTTTTGAAACATGACTCAGTCAAACTTTATTTTTCTTACGAAACTTACAATATTTATTTTTAAATTTGTGATTGAAATCAATAGCATGGTTATTTAGGATTACGTTAAAAAAATAAACACGTCAAAATTCGGAAATTTGTGACCACAGTACCTAAAAATGTGGTCTAGGGTATCGATTTTCACTATTTTTCTAAATATTGCTATTATTACTTAACCAAGCGAGATAGATTTTTGTTCTTATTTTTTCCAGAACAGGTACAACCTACCCTATCACCCGTTACCCGCTTGACTTTGAGTTACGGGACACCCTGTATAACTTGAGTTTTAATGATTAGATTAGGTGTACTCAGAATTTCAAGGCTATGGTCTTTAAATGCAAAAATAAAATACACTATGTAACAAACCTACTAAATGTCTAACTCGGTCCAATCGGCTATAAATATAACCCTTTAAAAACCACTTCCATAGGCTCACATGTATTCAAAGATATAGCTTATCCCTGATTAAATTTATTTTCTTGATCTTAATCTTTTACAAAAATGATCGGTTTTATCTTAAAATAAATTCGAAAACACCCGCTTAAAAGAAAAACCCGCTTACATTTTTTTCATACCCTAGTATTTGTCGACTATTTTATACCTTAAAAGCACTCCGCTTAAGCGAAACTTGTTTAAGTTAAAAACCCGGATACCATGAAACATATTTTCAGTAAATTTTTTATTTTTTTTATATTTTTCTTTGAAAAAAAAACTGAATCGAACAGAACAAAAAATTTGTTTAACGCTTTCACTTTTTCACATTTTTTTTAAATTTCACCTCCACCAAATTTTCACCACGAAAATGATATTTGACTTCCGGACTCCGCTTGAGTTAAATTTTTGTTCAATTAAGCGAGGTTCGCTTAAGTGAAAAACTAAGCGGGTGAAAGAAAGATTGTGACATTTTGCCGATACTCTTAATCATTTATTTTAGGTTCTGTTTTTTCCTTATTGACCGCAATAATTCATAAATAAAAACAAACTCACTAAAAATTTAATTTTAAAAGTCAATTTTTATTTTAATATTGAATGCATTTCGGTCTAATTTGCAGACCATCTTCAAGGAAATACGCAAATACACTACAAATGAAAGAATACAATAGATAAACAAAAAGAGCAAAAAAGAAAAACAAGAATAATTACAAAATTTGACAAGTTAAGAAATTTACGATGTAAACAAAAGAAATACTTAAATTTTAACATTACTTCGCAAGAGAAAATAAAAAAGACTCGATTGGGCTATTGTCTATGTTCATTAAATTATTTGTAATTGAGGTGTAAGCAGATTCATTAGCATCTAGTTTTGAGGGATATAGAACTGTTTTTATTAATTTATAATTATTTTCTATTGGTTTCATGAAATGAGGTTTGTCATGGTTTAAATCATATGTGTGGGCGGCTACTGCTTTGCGGCTCTGCGAAATTAGGCCCCAGGAAATAAGACCCCAAAAAAAAAATGAAATAGGGCCCCAAAGTTGGGGCTTTAGTTCATTATGAAATTAGGTCCCATGCAACAAGGCCCCAACGAAATGAAAAAACGCCCCAAAAATTAACGAAACTATACCCCAATTTGTTTTGTCCATATTTCTAAATTTTTCTCAAAAATGAAATAATACCCCAATTTGTTTTGTCCATTTTTTTTCTCAAAAATGAAATTATACCCCAATTTGTTTTGTCCATGTTCTTTCTAAAAAATGAAATATAACCCCGATTTGTTTTTACTGTATTACTATTTATTAACAAAAAATGATACAATATGCAAAAATGTCAAGCAAATACTTGCATTGTATCTTGTACAGTTTGTCTACAGCATGGGCATTTGTAGTTCTCCTGGCCTTCAGAAATCGATTCCGCTTGAATTTTCATATTGCATTCAGCACAAATTTTTAAATGTTTACAAGGCAATAAAACAATATTTGCCCGCAAATCTTTACATATAACGCATATATGTTCGTCAATAGTTGGACCAATAACATCAGTGCTGTCGTCCTCATTAGTATCCTCCTCACAGGAATTAAATTAATTGAAGATAATGTTCCAGCGACCAACAGAACCATATTCATGGACGGAACATTTAAAATTGTCCCGCAAGGGTGTTTTAAGCAGCTTTTGGTCATATATATAGAATATTTTGACGAAGTAAGATAAAATATCATTTTTAATTGATAAATGTGAAGATTGTGTTTAAAACCATTAGCTAGTAACAGAATAGCTCATACGCATACAATCTTGCCAATTAATCCTGCATGAGTTTAAATGGAGATGGGTATGTATAATAAAGACAAAAAAGCAAGTTGTGTCACTGTGTGTGGTATCTCATTGTAAAAGCGCTGAGAGAATTATTGAAAAGCCCATAAAAAAGCAAAAGCTCTGAGAGCGGGTCGCGATATTGGAACCCGCCATATAAACATTTTTAGTACAAAAATTTTTATGAGATGCGTCTTCTTGGTAACTTTATATTCTTTGGTAATACTGATTGAACCAGAGTGATGAAAGTTTTCTCTTAAAGATTCTTCATCAACTCGGTTTTACATTGAAACATGATTGCTGGGTCCACAATTAGCGGTATTTTTCAAGCTCTGGGTCCTCGATTAGCGGATTTTCACAATACTTTTTGTGAAAAACAATGATGTTTTAGCATAAACAAGTAAATTATGCAAAATGAAATAAGGCCCCAAAATGTTTTTCCAAACAAAATGTAATTATACAAGTAAAACATGCAAAATGAAATAAGGCCCCAAAATATTTTTCAAAATAAAATGAAATTAGACCCCAAAATTAATGTTGGGGTCATATTTCATTGGGGTATTATTTCATTATGAAATAAGGCCCCAATAAAAAAATGAAAAAAGGCCCCAAGAAATGAAATAACACCCCAAAATTAAAAAATTTTCGTTGTTGTTGTTTTGCATTAAATGATTTGGGGCCCTATTTCATTTTTTTTTTTGGGGTCTTATTTCCTGGGGCCTAATTTCGCAGAGCCCTGCTTTGCTGACATCTCTCGGTGTTCTTCAATGCGGCATTTCACCGCACGTCTCGTCTGTCCAATGTATTTTTGTTGGCAATCTGGGCAGGTTATTTGATAAATGCCACTCTTCTCGCGAAAGGGTTTTTTTTATCTTTTGTTGAACCCAATAATGTTCGTAACATGTTGTTGCTTGTATGGATAATACTCATATTAGCTTCTTTAAATGCGTGATTGAGTCGATTCGTGATACTAGGTACATAGGTCATAGAAACTCGTCGTTCGTTTGAATTTTGTGTTTGAGTGAAAAGGGTCGATATATTTTCTCTCTTCAACTTATCAGAGGATTTTTTAATTATGCCATCAATTAATGATTTTTTGAAGCCATTAATTTGGGCTAAGTGAACTATATGTTCATATTCAGACTTGTAAATTCAATTTCATACGTAAATTTTATGCTTTTATATCGATTGTTTATTGTATTCAAAACTTGATTCACATTGCATACCTTAGCTATCGCAAACGTATCGTCAACATAACGCCACCAAATTCTAGGAAGTAAACCTTCAATTTTTAGTTCTCTCTCTAGTTTCGACATGAAAGCTTCCGCTACTAGTGGGGAGAGACTATTACCCATACTACATCCGAAATCGTTGGAATTAAACTCATTTCTGTACTGGAAACAATTAAACTTCATAAAATTTTCAATAGCGAAAATGTATGCATCTATTTGTTCAGATGGTAGATTGAACTTTTGTAGGTGTTCTTTAATCGAAACGATAGCTAGGTTTACAGGTACACTTGGAAAAAGAGCCGTTACATCAAACGAAATCATAAGTTCATCATCTTCTATTTCGATGTCTTTTACTTTTTCTACAAAATCAAAAGTGTTTTTGAATGAGAAACCATCAATTTTGTAACAATCCATTTTGGCTAACAAATTAAACTAAATAGGGTAAAGTTGTTAACCGATTTCATGCAATCCAGTCATGTATTTTTAATTTTTTATTTTGTTTTAATGATTTTTCTATTCAATTTTTATTTGATTATTTTTGTTTGTCTTAAGTCCTAAGAACAGAAATACAAAAAAAATTTATTTAGGTAGATATAACATTTTTCAATTTCTACGTGAACATGGGTTTTTCTTATAACACCCGCACTCCATTAAATAACCAGTAAAAAAAATACTTTTTAAATTGTGATCAACTATTAGATATATTGCTTTTTAAGGTCTTAAAAAAAATTTAAGTATGATCGAATTCAATGAAACCATAGCTTGAAGAATGGCAATAAATCTTCTTTTCTATTTATTTCATAGCACCTAAAATACATTGAACCATGAAGTAAGTAAAACAGATTTTTGTTATAAGAGCACAACGCTGTAGCTTTTATCAACCTTGAGCTTAACGGTTATATGTCACTATTAATGATAATTGACAACATTATAATTTTATTTTATTCTCTAAAGAAGAAATTCAAATTTTGGTGATATGTATATTTAAAAAATATAGCTATACCATCTCATCTCCGACATCTTTGACGGTTTTGAGTAACATATACCAAGGAAATGAAAGTTGGGGTCAAAATTATGTACAAAATATTTGCAGAAATTTGGTTTCACAAAATATTATGTACATACCTATCTCATCTAAAATTCTGTAATTAGTTTTGATCTTTGCTGAATGCTGATGTCCCGATACTGAAACCAATTATTGTTGTTGTCATTTTATGTGTTACATGAATTCACAGCGAAAAGCTTCTATCTCAAATCGATGGCCCCGTGCAAAACAATACTAAGTATATTTTTTTTTATTTGTCAGGAGAGACGTTTAAAGTTTGTTTTTGTTTGGAAAAAATATCAAAAATAAGGCATTATACTAAGCCGTATTTGACCTCTGTTTTCAAGGCATTCTTGTTATATTCCCAAGAAAAGTATTAAAATAAAGGGCTTTCATACTATTAATTTGATTTTTGACGCGGAATTATGAGAATTGGAAGCTGCTGTGATGATTGCACGTCTATGGGCTCTTAATGTGGCCGTATAAATTCCATATTTCATATATTTTGTATATTTTTTTCGACTGCTTACTTCATTTTGACTTTTGTTAATTTTTTCGCGATGCATCGCTGGTTTAGGCCTAATTCTCGAAATGCTTTTATTTTGCCGTTTTCTTCCTCGCTTAAAAATTTTCCGCGGCCTATTTTCGACGCTAACAGGTTAAACACAATTAAATTTATTGGCAGGCAAAATTTTGAGTAAAATTGACCGACGCAGCTCAACGTAAACTAAAATTTTTGCTGTTGAACCTATTCAGTTGAGCCAAAAAATATGTTCGCTTCTACGGATACATTTGTTCTAGCCAGCGTTTCAGAATAACGGTAAGCTTTAAGACAACATTTTGTCCCTCAAACTAAGCGTATAATGATGCTCTTTCATTACATATATAACACATATGTGTCATTGCAATATATATGCAGAGAGGCTAACAATAAGGTGAACAAAAGATTGAACCTATGCAGATGAGCTGCAGTGTAAATACAATTTGCATTAAAAGTTTGCTAGGAATTTCATATTATACAGTTTTTGATGAAAATATACAAAAAATATGTTGGTTTTCCTTAAAAGGAAACAGTATTGGGAAAATTGTTTTTTTTTATTTGACAATTTAAAGTTACATATAATATGGAAAAAATCAGTATTACCCCATAATTTTTAGGATATACAGACTAAGCCTTTTATAGGGCAAAATATTGCCCCATGAAAGGAGGTTTATTATATTTTCATTGCAATGTCACCTAAAACAAGTTAACAAATGGTTGAATCGACAATTTTAGAGGACAATCACATTCAGCATTATACTTATACGAGTATAAAATGTTGGCGACAGAATTTGAAGCTTAAATAGAAAAGACACTTTTAAAAACCGGAGCTGAAAGAAACTTGATCTGAGAACTTCTAGCCATTTGATGGTTGTTGTATTCGTATAACTATACAAGTCGTGCAAAATGTATGGATTAATTTTTGTTTTATTTATATGTTTTTTTTTAATAACATATACCCACACATATGGAGCTATCGAGGAACCTGATCATGATCACGTTGAAATTAATAAAATTTTAAATTATGTAAGCGTTCGTCGAAAGGTGAAGTATAGACGAGACACACCAACGACCGATGCCATGTCGACTATATAATATAGTATAGAAGACATACGAGATAAAGGCAACATAACAAATGACATGTTTGAATGTGGTAAGTAGCCTTTTATGGGTTTTTGCTGCATTCATGGCTACATTTATATACAAAATCGATTCAACAAGTGGTAAATGGTTTGTCGGCTGGAACTTTGTAAAAGTTGGCTTTTTGCAGGTTGCACCAGGGATGTTGAGTGTATGTATATTGTATATTGATTGAGAGATCGTGGTCGTCAAGTTAAGTTATTTTGCGGTCAATGGCAAGAGACAACGAAAAAAAAAATATTGGTCAAAAGTGATTGGAAAAAAAGAAATAAAAACAAAAATATTACCAATTAATACAAATTGGGGTTTGTTATATTTTTTCTTTATATTTTAATGGAAAGCGGCAAATATTTTATTAATGGCTAATGAAATGACGCAATACGACTTTACGAATAAAATATTATTAAATTTAGAATTAAGCTGAGAGTTACTCAAGCAATATGAAAGTTAGAATTATTGAATAAATCTCGTATCGAGTCCTTGATGCAAAATAAATTAATTTTAAACGAGGCTAAATTTAGTAAAATTATACAAAATTATAAGGCAAACTTGTATCAGAGCTATTTCGTATCTGACAGAAATTATCATAGTTCAAAGGGACCCATAAGAGAGATCCTATAGCGACGGCACTTTATAGAGTTTATAGAGGAAGTTGAGTGAGCGCAACTTCAAAACCGCAAAATACTGAAACATAATTATGTTGTTCCAGCCTGCAGAAGCAATATACACATCTGTATTTGTTTTTTTTTTTGGGAGCGTATCGGAATCCCGCTTTTTAAAATCCCGTTTTTCGAAAATCCCGAAAAAAAGTTTTAAAATCCCGTCTACTAAAATACCGTTTTTTTAGAATCCCGTTTCTAAAATCCCGCTTATTCATAATCCCATGATGTATTGAAATCCCGCTTTTTAAAATCCCGCCAAATCCCGCCAATCCCGTTTTTCGCAATTAATTTGGGTATTAAACTTGGTTAATTATGAACTCATTCCCATCATTTTAGGAACTAACTGCCAACTACCAAAATGATAAAAAGAAATTTTGCATACACCCAACCTCGCACCTACCCCAAATCCTATAGTGTGTCCAAGCAGGGGGGTTGCTGGGGGGCAGCATGCCCCCCCATACATACCTCACTGTTTATTAAAATCGTTGGGACTTATTTCATAATGAAATAAGTCCCAAATGTAACTAACTCCCAAATTTATGAACTAAGTCCCAACGAAATGTTGGTGGGAGTTAAAACAAGTAGTTTTAATTGATAAAGCGGGATAATAAGAAACGGGATTATAAAAAACGGGATTATAAGAGACGGGATTATAGAAAGCGGGATCTTGAAAAAGCGGGATTTTAAAAAACAGGATTATAAAAAGCGGGATTTTAAAACCGGAATTTAAAAAAACGGGATTATAAAAAGCGTGATATCGAACCCAACCCGTTTCTTTTTTTTAATAAAAGTGTCTTTTTTTACATAAAATGGTTGTAGTTCAACGAAATTCGACTACATATTTGTTTTAAAAGTTACGTGAAAATAAAAAGATTAAAAAAAAAGAAATACAAAAAAAAATATATAAATAACAAAAGCAAAATATTTTGCCTATGCACATGATTTAAGAGCTGATTCCATTCTTCGTCGGCTGGATACGTAAAACTGCTAAGTCCACTTTCTCAAATTTTAAAGAAAAGCAAAACAACAAACAAAAATTACATAAGGCTCCATATCAAAAACTGATAAAATGGCATCAAAATCTCAATTTCGACCAAAAGTGGACTATAAGCATGCAGCTTTACGCATTTAGCCGACGCACTTCTTACTTTTTCAAATATATTATGACCTATAGGTACACCTTTCATTAAAGTTCAATCTTATACACGAAATTAAAATAATACTAGTTAAATTTTGAAAATTGTGTTTACTTACTTATTCAGCTATAAAACCAAACAACTGAACTGACTTCTTTAATATGTATCTACTGTCTATGGAAGGATGGAGATGTTTTTGGCCATTTTCAAAAATTTAATAATTCTTTTTGCGCATGTATGTCATTTTTCAGCGAATCCATTTAACCTTTTGTATTGAAATAGGTATACCTTCGGAAAGCTGAAAACTTTTAAATAATTTTAGACCCACCAAAATAAATTTAGAACAAAGGTCTTTCGAAATTTTTACAAAGTTACTGTTAAATAAAAAATAAAAGAAATTCATGATTTTATAACGAATTTATAAAATCTATTCCGAATCATGGATATTTTTGATTTCATATTTATGTTGTAAAGAGTATATATATAGCAAAGCAAGTAGGCCCGTGGTGGGTACTTGAAGGAATTTTGGGAGTTCAAGACTCCCCAATAGGACCAGAAGTTTTTACAATCAGCATATAATTTTCAAAAGTTTGTCTGAACTCACTTTCTTTTGTATCTATTCGGTAAAAAAAATTTCAATAATTTTTTACTAATTTTCTGATAAGCTTAAGACTTTAAATGGAACTGAATGATAACACGTTTATATGAGAAGGTATTTTTATTAATACAAATTCTATATACTATACTACTGAAATACATCAGCCAAGTAGAAGACTTAGCACTATTTTAATGGACTTTGTTGAATTAATGATTCAAAATAGAAAATAGCTTTTAACGGCCTTTTAAGTCCTACAAAAATTGGCATTTCGTCCCGGCGATCTGACAAAGGCCCTCACTACAGTCAACTAATGAGTGCAATTGAGACCGCCGGGACGAAACGCCAATTTTTGGAGGACTTAAAGGCCGTTAAAAGCTATTTTGAATCGATAACACGTTTATTTAAAGTTTTAAGTCTCGATTTTAAACTGAGCTCTGAATGCACTAATTTTGAACTAAGTTTAAAATCGATTTTAAAATGTATCCTCCTTTACGTCATGGGGTCCATTTGGACCCCAGAGCGTGTTTAAAAACTCATAACTTTTTTTTTTTGATTTTTTTTGCCTTGGAATTATTATCCTGAACAAAATTCAATTTTTTTTTTTTTATGACCACTGAATTTTTTTTCTGATAATAGCCCGCATACATCTGACATGTGGTCCATTTGGAACCCACTACTGAAATTCTTACAAAAATTATATTTTTCCAATAATTAGGTATTTTATTTCAATAAGAACATTGTAATATGTACTAATTTATCTTGAAGTTGTTGGCAGTTCCGGGAGACATACCACAACAATCGCAGGTAGTTCTGGGATGGAATCGGCTAAGGTGATTTGTGATAATTGACAGTCACAATAAAGAAATTCGGTCTGCGTAAGTTGATTGTCACATGTGACAATCATATTTTTGCGACTTTTTCTTGTGACAGCTATTTTGGTGTCATTTTCATGTAAAATTGAAAAAAAGATATCAAGAAAATGAGTTTATTTGTACCTGTGGAATTATTTTTAAGTCCTAATAATGTGGAAAATGAAAATCACATACATAATAGAAATGTCAGTCAGGAGTTTTGATTGTATTTTATAGGCTTACTTCCCATCAATGATAATTATTTCATTTTCTTTAAATCTTAAAAAGTTTAAAATAATGTGTACTATAGGTACTTATATTTATTTTCGCTGATTGCTATAGACGCTCAATAAAGGGGGGGATAGAAAATATTTGCTCACAAAAAAAATCAAATAAAGGATTTATTACAACTTTCAATACTTGTAATCAAAGTTATGCCAAGTTTTGAATAATTTTTGGTGATCACTTTACACAGAACGAAAATTTGATTTGATCACATTTGATTGTCATAAATGGTCCACCAATCACCTTAGCCGATTCCACTCCTGCTTTTCTTGTCTTCTGCTCTTTAGTCCAGTCAATGAAGCCAAAAAACATCCAAATTCGGAAATAATAGCCGGAGAAAATTGTTAGCTGCGCTCATATCGATGGGGAGTTTTGACAGTTTCTTAAGAACACCATGAGGAAGCTATATACCAAAATACAGCTTTCGGGCGATTTTTCCGAGTCAAATGCTTTATTGAATGGACTACTTGGGCAAAGGTGACATCTGCCCCATTTACAAGGAAGATTATCGGGGACTGTTCGTCGAAATTTAAAATCCTAACAAATATATTATTTTTCAAAGCCATAAATTTATTTTGATAAAAAATACAATCTATTTTGATTTTAAATGAGAGCACGGGGATAGATATTTCTTTTTTTTTAAATTAATAAAAAAAAAATATTGCATTAATTTTCTTTTCTGCCGCCATATTGTCATAAGAGAAAAAGTTTCTCTTTTATAGAGCTGTTAAATCGCTTTGAGTCTTGAGCTATATTTTTTATTGTTATAGAGCTGCAGTATTAATTTATGTTGATATCGAGCTTTTATATCGCTTAGAATTATACACTGCTTTATATCCACTTTATTGTAGCTCTATAGAAGATTTTTTTGCCACTTCGCAAGGCGCACGCGTATTAGTGTTTTACTTCACACAATATTTGTGTGCAAATATTATTAATTCGACTCTACAGCCACTTTCTGTGAAGCTCTATAAATTCTAATTTTTGACATTTTAGAAGATAATGCAATATGAATTAGTATTTTGGGCATGTGTTGTTGGCAGCTCTAAACGTCTCTTAATTTTCTGATATTGAGAGCTTGCTCGATAGTAGACATGTGAAGTTTGTTATGGAGTACATATTTAAATTTTGAAGCGTTATAAAGTTAATAGAGCTAAAAGTGTTCTTAAGGTTCGATTATAGAACAAAGAACATAATTTTTAAATTAAATGAATGTAGCTGTGAAATAATGTTTTTCAGAGGACAGAGATATACATAGCTTTGAATTTTACTACCTAAGAGCTGTAGAAGAACAGTTTTGCATTTAACAGCTCCAACGATGTAACTTGGGTAGGAAGGAATAAATACTAATATTATTTAATCTCGTTATCGTCTATTGAAAAGCCAAATGAATACATGCGTACATCAAATATAATATAAAGCGTGTCCCGAAATCACCGCCTCAAAACAAAAACCATGAGTTCCTGAGGTCATTTCGAGTCGAAAAACTTAAGAGGTAATTTTGTCGTTTTCGCTTTGTTTTCGACTTATAACGGTTTTTATGATTTTTATTGTTTATTGTTTTCCTTTGACTGGCTCTAACTTTGCCAAACTTAAACCGATTTTTGAAATTTTTTTTTATTTAAACAAAAACAGTTAGAAATTTTATCTACGATAAAAATTTTTTTCTGTGTGAATAACGGTTTTCCCGCAATTTATTACCAAACATTTTTTTAAGCATTTTAAAGTTGTTTTTTGACTGCGATATGATTTAAAAAAAAAACACGTTATTAAGTATGATTTTTTTCTTTTTATTATGAAAGCGTAATATGTGTTCTTAGAAATACTTAACATTTTTAACTTAGAAATACATTTTAAATTATAAAAAATATAAAAAATAAAGGAAAATCAAGAAAATATGAATATTTGAATAAAAACGAATTAAAAAGAATACAAAACTTTTAACGGTCTTACTCTTTTTTTATCCTCTCCAACATTCAACAATCAACGCTCGCCGTAGTTTTTTATTAGTTTTCATAAAACATTCCTACTTTCTCGATTTTCCTTTATTTTTTGTTTTCTACTTTTTTAATAATTTTAAATTTATTTTTAGGTAAAAATGTTAAGTATTTTTAAGAACACATATTGGACTTTCATAATAATAAAAACAAAATTATACTTAATAACGTGTTTAAAAAAAAATCATATCGAAGTCAAAAAACAACCTTAAAATTCTTAAAAAAAAGTGTTGCGGGAAAACCGTTATCCACACAAAAAAAATGTTTTATGGTAGATACAAATTACTAAATGTTTTTGTTTAAATAAAAAAAATTTCAAAAATCGGTTGTAGTTTGGCAAAGTTAGAGCCAGTCAAAAGAAAAAAGTATAAAAATTATAAAAACCGTTATAAGTCGAAAACGAAGCGAAAACGACAAAATTACCTCTTAAGTTTTTCGATTTGAAATGACCTCAGGACTCATGGTTTTCGTTTGAGACGCTGATTTCGGGACACCCTGTATAATATGGGATACTTTAACAGTCACACACTTTAATATCAAGCTTTTTCAACTCAATGAGATCAATTGTGAATCCAAATTATACCCAAAAAATTAGAATAAATAATTTCAATAAAAATTCAAATTTGAAAAAAAAACATCAATCAGCTTTTGAAATATTGAATTTTCAAAAAATGATTTTGAAATTTTTTTTTAAACCAAAATTAGTTTTTTGATATTGAATAATAATTGAATAATAATATTAAAGTAATATTGAATAATATTCAATCTTATTAGCTTGGGAAAAAAATTCAATAAAATTGGTTCATAAAATAACGACATAGTCGAAAACCAAATAGATGGTTCTATGAGAGATATACCATTTTCAATCGATAGATAAAATTTAGTTTTCAATAATATGGTAGATCGTAGGAGCCGTCTTTGAGAAAAATGAGATTTTCCTTACCGGTTTTTAAAAGCTAGGATGGAAAGTACCGTTATTTTTGGTTATAAAAATAATTTTTATTATAGGTCTGCTAGATAATGTTAAAAAACTTCTGGGTGACAATTTTATAAAAATCGACCAAGTCATATTAATATTAAAATTACATATTATTAAGATTTAAACAAATATTTTGAAAATTTTTTAAAAATCCAAAAAAAAATGAAAATGTTGGTATACAATACTTTTAAAGCATTTTGAAACATTCTGTTTAAAGATATTGATCAAAATCAATGAATTGTTTTCGAGGAAAACGAAAAAAGTGGTTCCAATGTACCGTTTATAAGTATTTTTTTGGAAATTTGTTTTTATAAAATAGTACCTTTTTTGTAAAATAAATTAATGAATTTTTTTTATTTGTGGGCATGTTTTTGAGAAAAATAAGATTTTCATTATTTGGTAAAAAGATAATTGTACGAAAGGTACCGTTACTTTTAGCCCTACGAAAATCTAAAAAAAACACGTATTGGGGGAATGCCCATAAAAACGCTAGGTACCAAGTTTAGAGAAAACCGATCCGCCTGTTCAGGTTGCAGCCGAAATGAGAGACAGAATTGCAAGAACCACTTTTTCCGACGTAATGTCAAATTTGATAAAATTCTCAAGTTTGATTTTTTTACGAATCCTACCTAAGCATGCATATATCCCAAGTAAAAAAGTAACAGTTGCAGAAAACACAAATTTTCCTCGACTTATACAGACACTCAGTTAACTATGTTCATTTTGAAGATGATTAGTAGCACAGTGAGTTAGAAATTTATTGCTAATGTGAACAAAAATTCGGGAAAATATTCATAAATTTATCTTTACTTTTTGAATGAAAAAAAAATTATAAATGTAATTGCTATATAGGTGTTTTCAATATCTGATTCTTGGACAAAAATGTAAATGCAGAATTCTTTTTTTAAATTTCTTATTAATTAAAAACTAAATTTTCTTTCAGTATTAATTAGTTTTAAATCAAATAGATGACTATTGTGTTGCCATTATATATCATTGTTCATGTATTTCAAAATTTGACACCTATATGTTTAAGCACATATGGATTGAATAAAAAATAAGAATCAACTCAGGTTAATTGTTCCAATTCCACAATTATTATTATTCATATAAATGATCAATCCTTAAACTGCATTGACCTAGCTCATCAATTCATTTTTATTTTGTACCTCAATTATAGAAATAAATTCCACAATCCTCGGGATTTGCATAATTCTCAATTTATTCAGCCCTCTATCAACTTGTTAATTTACTCATATATCGTACATCTTTTTAGTTTTCTTCTATTTGTTATATTCTTCAAACAACATATACATATCTACTCAAGATGCATTTTGAATTTATGTTACATTGCAGTCTGATGCTAATTTACACAAATTGACATAGGAATTGATTGTTAAAATTGGCTGTAATTGCCATGCAAATGAATTGTTAATTAATAACAAGGGAAAAGTTTTTTGTACAAAAATTACTTAGGAAGCAAGTGTTTGAATTTTCCCACAAGACAGAGGTGCTTTGATCACTTAAAAGGCCCACATATATCATTGAGACAACAACAACTGACTTTCATATAAAATATGCGATAAGTGGGTGTAACGATGATAATTTTTTTCTTAATTTTTCATTCATTAATTTATATATGTATGATCGTTAAAACAATTTAAGATATATTTATGTATGTATTTTCGTGGCAACAATATTAAGTGATCAAAACTTGTTTTATTTTTTTCACCTTTATGGCTCTCATCATGCATGTAGTGTACAATTCATTTGATTACAATTTGAAAATTAACATTATTCAAAGAATTCGAAAGACAATTATTTCTTAGGGCGTTAACTCCAATTTGACCTGTTTTTTGTATTCCAGTCATGAATTGAAATACATAGTTTTAAATACTTATACAGTTAAATGTTTAAAATGATAGAATAACCAGATAAAAGACTTCAATGAACGTGACTTCTTTAGCGTATTTCATTTGTTAAATTTCGATATGTTGGCGATGGACGACATGAAAAGTAAATTAAAAAGAACACGATAAGATACAATTTTTGATAGGCATTGTATTTTTGTGTTAAAGTTGTGTTTTAGAATGACAGTTTGACATTTTTAGTCATTTTGATACAAAAAAAGGCCCAACATAAATGAGTAAGCTTTAAATATTTTTGTTATATTTGTATTCATTTCAAAGAATATAATTAAAGAAAGTATATTCATGTTCGTATATTATAGTCATAGACGTATGAAGAGTGCGGATAAAAGTTAAGACGTGAAATGATTCTTAACATTTTTAAGAAATTTCAAAACTGATTTCGAGTACAAAATTAATAGTTCGGAAGGTAGCGTTTCATTTCGCTAAATAATTTTAAATTATAACTATTATACTAGTATAACACACTGGATCGCATGAACTAATTTTTGTGGTTTATGAATTATAATAAAGTTACTCAACACATTATTAATATAATGATAACTTAAATTTAAGAAAATGTAACAAAAAGTCATAAACAAATTGTTTGATTCTTTTTGTTTAGATTGTAGGTATAACTAATGATTTGTAAAATTTTTAAATACATTATATAAAAGCAACGGAGTACAAAGTCTTAACAAAATAAATCGTGCTCTTAAAATAAAATTCAGGGCTGTGTCGCATACCTCTGCTGATATTGTTTTGACACCAACGCGATGTATACACCATATGTTTTCTTACACAATTCTCAATTTATGCGATTATGTTTTTTTAAAAAATAATCGTTTAATATATAAAATTTTGGTACCTAAATTGGTACCTATGCATTTTTTAGCTTTTATTAATGCGGAGATAAAATACTAATTTTGAAAAAAATCATTTATCAATTTTTGAAATATGTATCGAGTTTTTAAAAAATTATCTTTAATTTTTTTTTATATTAAAAATTAGTTTTTTGAAATTTTTGATATTCAATATTATTCAAATTTATCAGAGGCTCTTGTGTAAGAAATTTCAATAAAATCAGTTGAACAGATAATGAGATAGTCGAAAAACAAAAAAATGCTTCTTAAACAGATACCGTTTATAACCGACAGATATAAAATTTGTTCCAATAATTTGGTAGATCGTGCTGATTTTAGGACACATATAAAATTTAATCAAAACCGTAGAAGCCGTTTTTGAGAAAAATTAAATTTTCCTTACTTGTTTTTTTAAACACTTGTATGGGAGGTACCGTTGTTTTTAGTTTTAAGCAGTGGCGAGGCGTGAGTAAAAAATGTAGTCGTTCACAAAATATCTTCCAACGGACAAATTTGTAAAATGAAATGTAAATATTAGTTCACAAAGTTTTATCTATTCTGGAAAAAAACTGACCCGATAATAATAATTTCGAAGTTTTTCAAAACTTGCTTAACGTTTAAATTTAAAATCTCTTGTGTTTAAATATAAAAATTAATTTATTGTATTGTCACGAAGTTCCACGAAAATTTGTTGCCTCTTAGTTAAATAGAATAGGTTCATATTTTGTCAGATAATTTAAACCCTTCCTAAAGTGAATCAATATATGGGAAAACGATTTTAAATGTTTAGCGTAACTGTCACTAAATGATTCAAGTCAGAAAATCCAAGAAAATTCCAAATATTCTTATACTTTTCCTGTTTAAATAATAAATATGGCCAGCAGAACAATTTATTTATGGTTCTGCAACCAGTTACGGACAGTTTCTTTAGTCTAGGCAGACGGCAAAATCTTGTCATGCTATTATTCTTAGATATATATATATAAAATTGTTAATTAATCGAGATGTTTAATAAAGAATTTATAATAATAATAATTATAGTAACATTTTTTTAATTGCTAATTTTTGTTGTCAATTCCAGCAGCAAGGGAGTAGGTCTTTCGACTTTCAGTCGCTATACATTAGGGTGATTCAAAAAAACGACTTTCTCGAAAGTCAATCGGGACCGGGAAAAATCATTAAGCTTAGATTGAAACCAAAAAATTAAGACTACAAAATTCAAAATCGAACACCATTTAGAGGTCGCTACCAGCGTTTTTTCAATAATTTTGCTTGAAAATCTTTGAAAATCGGATTTTTTCTCAAATGTTCAAAGCTGCCTAACTTTTCAAGTTTTGGTGCTGAAAGCATGAAATTTTCAGGGATTGTTCGTAATTTTATGTGATTTCCGAATATTCAGTTAGAAAATTAATTTGGAAAATATTTTTTTTTATAATTTTTTTTGTTTATAAATACAAAAAAACGTCTGCGGAAAAAAACCGCAAGGGATCTGGGACTTGGTGTTGACTTCAAATTACGACTAATTAAACCGAAAATGCATTTCAATGACCAAGAACCTGCCCCAAAGTTCTTTTCTTGCTTAAACAATATTTTCAAAAAAAACACTATAACCATGACGTAGAAAAACTCATATCGTATTGTACAGGGTGCGCCAAAAAAATATTTTTTTTAATTATTTTCTAGAAAATTTTATAAACTGTTATATTTTAATACTAAATCCTAACGGTTTTTGATTTAACAATTTTTTTTTTTTAATTTAGAAAAACTTCTACTTTGACTTAATTTTTGGATCACCCTGTCCAAAATTGATTTTTATTTTTTACCATTTTTCTTATTTATACTGCTTACTAGTTAGACTAACGTTTTGTAAAGAAATATTTTTAATGATCTTCACCATATAGCTATAAATAAATCGATAGCCCTAAATGGTGGTCCTAGTTTTGCAGTTTCTTAAAAGGTATATATGAGTTTTTCTACGTCATGGTTATAGTGTTTTTTTGAAAATATTGTTTAAGCAAGAAAATAACTTTGGGGCAGGTTCTTGGTCATTGAAATGCATTTTCGGTTTAATTAGTCGTAATTTGAAGTCAACACCAAGTCCCAGATCCCTTGCGGTTTTTTTCCGCAGACGTTTTTTTGTATTTATAAACAAAAAAAATTATAAAAAAAAAATATTTCCCAAATTAATTTTCTAACTGAATATTTGGAAATCACATAAAATTACGAACAATCCCTGAAAATTTCATGCTTTCAGCACCAAAACTTGAAAAGTTAAGCATCTTTGAACATATGAGAAAAAATCCGATTTTCAAAAATTTTCAAGCAAAATTATTGAAAAAACGCTGGTAGCGACCTCTAAATGGTGTTTGATTTTGAATTTTTTAGTTTTAATTGTTTAGTTTTTTTTGAATCACCCTACTATACATATTTAATCGCAGATTTTTCTACTGAATTTCACTTATAAAAGGGCTTCCCTACTAGTTTTTCAATTATACCTCACATACGTTTTTATTAACAACTTTTTCACTACTTGATGCCATTTTTTTAATTAAATTTTACTCAAATTATAAAATCATTTTTTGGATAAACAAAAACCACTTCCAAAACTTAACTTACAGTCCAAAGACAAATCGTTTTCTTACCTTCACTCAAAAAAACTCAATTCGTTGCAAAAAGTTCCAAACAAATTACCTATCCATTTCGTTCATATTCTTCCAGCACGAAATACGAATAGGACACAATCAACATACAACAACTATCCTATGATGTATCACAATGTGTAGGTACATTGTGCCTTATATCTATCTATCTATCTACAAATATACAAAAATGTTCTTATTTATTACGACGATATATCAGTAGTAAATAATATTTATAATTTAAAAAGCCTTTGCGATTAATATGACTTTTTGATAAGGAACGAACTTTTAATTTTAACTATAATACATATTACCAATAAAATAGTTAGAAACAATGACTATTATTTTATTTTACCAATGAAAAATAATAACTTATCATGAAATATAGATTCAAAAGAATAAATACCTTCTTATTTGAAATAGTTCTAATTGAGTTGACATCAATTTCTTGATAAGAAAACAATCTTATCAAATCACATTATAGATAAGTATAAATTTTAATGTAAACCTTTGGGTTGACTTGTGTAACAATTTTATTTGTTATATATGTATTTTTGTAAATTATATGTAAAAATTACTTCATCAATAAAGAAATTAAGAGTTTTGTAATGTAAGATTTTATATTAAGAAATTTAAACAATCTTTTTTAACAACCATATTATGGGTTTCACAAGTTTTGGGAATTACGGTTTATATTAATGATTAAGTTATTTAAATATTTACACATTTACATATATACATTATACATATTATACGGTGCCAAACCTGCGTGTAGGCCTAAGGTGGCATCCATCTACTTCAATGACTACTTCCCCTATCCTTTTTTCGTTCATCGTTGTTGTCCGAAGCGCTGGACCATTCTTCAAAAACATGTTGAATATTTTAGGCAAATTGCTTTGAAAATTTAACCGATATAGTGGCTGGCTTAGTTAAATAACTGTGCACTTTGTAATAAAAGCATCAAATTTTTTTCATTGTTGGTACATTATATGAATATGCGATTTTAAGATATTGTGCCACTTCAAAATTCCGCCCCTTTTGGTGAGGGGGGCAAATTAAAAAAAAATTAAAAAAATTACCTAGGTTAGGTTAGGTTTATGTGGTTGTCAAGCAGAACGCTGGACACACTTAGACCATTGGTTGGCCCATAGTGATACCACAGGAATCTAGGAAACTATCTTCCTACTCGTTGAACCATTTAGAGCTTCTTACGAAGCGAGCGAGACTATTAATGTCCTGACTTGCCAGATCACTAGGATCATTGTAGGAAAATTCTCCTAAGTGGAGCCTACGTCGTTGAGATAGAGCAGGGCATGTACAGAGAAGGTGAGGAATCGATTCTTCCTCTTCTTCGTCCATACAACTCCTGCAGAAGTCGTTAGAAAATACACCAAGCCTTGTTGCATGCTTGCCTATTAGACAGTGTCCAGTAATGACACCTATGACAGAGCTAATGTGCAGTCTGCTTAGAGATAACAAGTTCCTAGAGCGCTTCAGATCCAGCACAGGCCAGATCTGTTTTGTGGCCTGACATGTGGCAATATTACTCAACCTAAGGTTTGTTCTCTCTATTGCATCTTGCTTTAGCAAAAGTTTACAGGTAGCGATGGGTATACAAATATTTTTCCGATTTGACGGTATAGGTAGTAAAGTTCCACTTTTGGCGAGTTCGTCTGCTTTGCAATTGCCTGGAATGTCCCTATGACCCGGCACCCAGCAAAGGTGAATGTTGAACTGCTGTGCCATCTCCAAGAGAGATGATCGGCAATTAAGGGAAGTTTTTGAATTTGTAGAGACAGAATCCAGAGATTTAATGGCTGCTTGGCTATCCGAGAAAATACGGATATATGTAGTTGATATCACGTTTTCTTTGAGCCAAGACAGGACTTCCTTTTTCGCCAAAAGTTCCGCCTGAAACACGCTACAGTGATTGGGAAGACGGAAGGAGAGACTTAGTTTCAGCCTATCTGAGTATACACCTCCACCAACCCCGTCCTCAGTTTTAGAACCGTCAGTATAAAAGTGGATCGATTCATCTTCCAGGAAGGTCAGGTCCTCCCAGAGAGATCTGGAAGGAATGGTAACCTGAAAGTTTTTATGGAACTGTAGATGTGGGGTGGTGTAATCTGTGATACTTGGGTGTGATCTGAATGAGTTCAGAATGATCGAGTGGCCAATATCATAGTTGGACCATTGTGAAGAGGCTTTCAGACGTATAGCTGTGCTTGCCGCCGTTTGTTTGCAAAATATATCGAGAGGTGTGAGATGGAACAGAATATCCAATGCAGCGGCAGGGGTCGTACGGAGTTCTCCACCCATGCATCGGCAAGCTGAAAGTTGGACCTTGCTTAGTTTGCCAACATTTGTTGTTTTATCTAGAGCGGTCCACCATACTGACACACCGTATGTTAAGATCGGTATTACTACCGAGGTATATAGCCAGTGAGCAATGCGGGGTTGGAGACCCCATTTATTGCCGATTGCCTTTTTACAATGAGAAGAGTGCCACCGTGGCTTTTTTAATTCTTTCGTTTATATAAGGTTTCCAGCTTAACTTCTTGTCAAGAATAAGACCCAAATATTTTGCTTCATTCGAGAAAGTTAAAGGTACACCTTTGATGGTAGGAGGGTCTATATGAGGAATTTTGTAATTACCTAAGATTGAAAAAAAAATATTTAAAGACAACGGCAACACTTACAATATCATGCTATATCTTTTTTAAAGCCAAGAACCCATTCCTAAATTACTGTGCCTTTGTTTATATTTAACCTAGGCTTTTGTGCACCTGATAAATATATCTTTTCAAATGAAATGCCAATAAAAATCGATATAGGGTTTCAAATGAAATCCACATCAATAACTTTAATGAAGTCACATATACGACATTAAATTCTTAGAATAAAACTTTTATTCATATAAAAACAGGTCACCAGACTAAAAAAAAAGATTCATCTCACAAACATTTGACCTGCTTTTTTATTTGTTTTTTTTTTTTTTTTTTAGACTCGTGGGATTCGATAAAAGTAACAAATACCTATTTATAAACCCTTATTATAATTTCGCATCATTGAACAAAGTCATTAGACGAGTTTGTATAAATAACTCTAATAGAACGTGTGGTTTAGTCAGACATATACCTTCACCATTTGAAAGGTGTAACGCTCCAATTGTCTAGAATTTCGTTCTAAAGATTCAATGCGTGAAATTCGATACCCTCAGACAAGGTCAATAAATCCTGTAGTAGATTTAAAATTTCACATAACTTGTGGTCCACACTCTCTTTTATAACCTTTTTTTGTTCTTATACATATATGCGATGGGGGTGTTTAATTTCAAAACATCGTTAGCTGGTAGTTTTTTAGGTCTTCCTATATAACTTCAACAACAAAATTCAAGAATTTGCACAAAAACTTGAATTTTATACTCTACGGAAGATTTCGCAGAAATCAGATAGGGTTTTTGTTGTTGTTTGGTTAAAAAAGTTCAATTTCTTTGGATAATGGATACAAAGTTTCATGTTACAATATTAGTGTGACCGTTTTAGTTTACAATGTTAAAAAATAAAATCAAAGACAATTTAAATCATCATAATTATTTATAAACAAATTAAACGTGGTGTTTAAAAAAAAAAGACCTAAAAACATAACAAATTTCTCTAGGCCCATATAGACGTTGCGCAAAAGTCATCACCCTAACGGAAGATGCGATAATTTTTTCAAATTATTCCGCATTCTTTGACAGTGTTCAAATTAAACTTTCTCCTCAGACTTTTTTTGACGTTCCTGTATCTCTTATCTCACTTTCACTTCATAGCAAAAAAGAGGTGGCCAAGAAAGGTATCTCTTTCTCGCTGTGAAGTGAAAAAAAGTACAGAGACGTCGGTGGAGGCAGTCCAATGTGAACACATTCTTTAGGATTAAAATGATTCATGCCTTGTTGACGTGTATTTTGTATCTGATTTATTCACAAATATTAAAGAATATAGGTGACGTTTACCGGCATTTGCAAAAACTATAGCATCTTCCAATAGGTTGGTAACTGACAACTTGTACGTTTGAAATCATTGTTCAACAATAAAATATTGAAATTATAAAGGACGTTTTTTTTTAGACTTGTGGTTTTCAATCTGGCAAAACTTTTTTCTGTCACTTGATTTATGCTCAGTTTGGTTTGCCATTTTATAATGAATAGACTTACTCCTGAAAAACGTTTGCAAATCGTGCAAATTTATTACCAAAATAATGGGTTGGTTCCGCTGCGTCCAATATTCGGTCGACATAATCGCCCAGCAGAGTCGGTAATTCGCCCAGCAGATTCGGTAATTCCAGCAACCATGGATCGGTTTCGCACCACGTTTACTCTAGTGGATAATCCGCATCTTCAGAGACGCAGAACAGTGCGCACCGAAGACGCTATTGCTGCTGTGGAGCCTAGTATCGAAGAAGACCCGAATGAGTCCACCCGCCATCGCGCGCAACAATTTGAGCTGTGCCCATCCACTTTATGGTAGATTTTGCCAGCCGCGGCGGCCACTTGCCCAAAATCATTTTTAAAACATAATGGCAAACCCTAATCTTTATAATAATAAATAAAGCCATATAACATTAAATTATATGCGTTTTATTTCCTCTTAAAAACCAAACGTCTAAAAAAACACACTTTAGATAAGTAAAGGGATACTATGATCCACCATTTTCCTCGATTTCGACAGATGCGCCGAACTGAACAAAAATAAAAACTGTGATTATATTTACCTTTAATATATGATCTGTGTATATCACCAGCCTTATGGAAATTCAAGGAGTTAACTGTTAAACTAATTGTTGGACTACTGCCGATAAAATTTCAACAAACTTCAATTTGACGCAAATTGCAAAGTTCCTAATATTTTACTTCATTTATTTTAATTTATGCTGAAAAAAGAAGGTGGAATACTTTAAATACATTTAATGATTAATTTAAATAAAAACTCCCCTTACTGAATTCAAAATGCAAATGACAGTTAAGCCCGGTTCACAATGCGGTGTGAAAACGACACGTTGACGTGACAAGATTTCTTTGTAGTTTTCCTCTCTTAATGAACAGTTTGAAACTATGAAATAATGCATAATCAAGCATTCGCTTCGTGTCATTTTTTCTTTTTTTTTTTTACTTATGACACGATGCATGGGACGAGAAGAAATACTTTTTCACTGTTTAAAATTTGTTTTAATGAGAGAACAACTGCGAAGAGAACTCGTCAGACCAACGACGTGTCGGTCGCGTTTCGTCTCGTCTTCATGCTTCATTGTGAATCAGGCTTCAAGATATACTGATTTTCGGCTGTTTTATCATTTGTTTATGTGAAGGCCGTAATGTCTCTGTTGGAGAAAAAATGCTGAAATAATACTATTCAACGCGGTTGGTCACACTGAGGCTAACCATTACGCCGCCACCGCGTTGTGCGTCGCCGAAGACCGGACAAAAAAAATTCATAAATATGAGTCAAACAAAAAACTACTTGATGAAACACAAGACTTATGTTGCGTAATTAAAAATGTTCGTCGACGAGATCAGATTGTCGGATGTGTGGTTTAAGCGTCGCGTTGTTTTGAATTTAAATTTACCATGAATTTGGCAATATGGGCGCTGGATAGCGTATATACTGCGAATGTTAATTTAATTTGAGTGAAGATTATGTTGTCTATTGTTTTTAATTTGTATAAGATACTCAGCATAAATTTTATTTCTATTAGACTAAATTTATGTATTTTATAATTTTTTTTGAATAAATTATTGTATACGAAAATAACTGAATGTATTAATAAGCAATTAGTTACAGAAATATAAATTAAGCGAACAGAAAGAAATATTTTTATAACTTGTTGATATGGAGGCAATTGATTTATTGTTATTATTGTATATTTTTTGCTAATTGTTTGGAGTGGATTTAGTATGGTGATCTATGTGAGGCGTGACCCCTCCAGATGAGGTAGGATCCTACCCCTGACAAAGAAAATAAAACATATTTCTTTTTTTAGTGTGGAATAGGCTGAGTCTGCTAAGATTCGAATCCAGACCTCCAAGAATCACATAAAAATGCTCTGTGTGAAGCAAATGGGTTCACTTGCTTAGGCATGAAATTTTCATGCTTCCTTTCCTGTATGACCATTTCCAAATTGAATTTCTGGATCCACGTGTCTGGTTGGTGCTGAAATCAAATAATTTCAAACAAATACAAGTTCAGATTTAAAAAATAAAAAAATGAGAATGAGGTCTTGCACAAGGAAGTCACCTTGAACCCATTTATTTCTTGATAGGGCAAGTATATGGTTTCGTTTAAAAAATTTCTTGTATTCAAAATTAACACTACAATGTCGTAGGAGTCTGTAAAAGTGGGGTTTCGTCACCCTATCTATGCCTCAGTCTGTGCATTTGAACTGTGCAATTTGAGAGTGACAAATTTTTTTTAAATTGTACTAAATGTTAATTATTTGTTTCTTTTAGCTGAATTTCCTAACCAATATAATTAAATGAATACATAAATAAATTTTGTATTTCTTATTCCAAAAACATGATCCCGATATGTGTGAACACTAATTCAAGCATATCAGCTACCAAAGTCCATGCATACTTCAATTCCGAGGTCAAAATAATGCTCAAGGCCTCTTAAAACTTAAATTAAAAATTTCGATACCTATAAAAACATTTTTATTTTTCATATTTCATTGAAAATTGTAAAATTAATCATCTATTTTGTAAAGATTATGGTTTATGTAACTATATATTTACTATATCAAGAGTAGTACATAGGTAAGCTTGTTTTAGTGTAAGTTGATAAGGAAACCATATTTTCTATTATCAACATTCATGTTGCGAACCATTAATTTAGAAATATTCCAAGCTATAAGCACGTTCTTTGAATGTATTTAAAATTTAAATTACTTAACCAGAAATATGGAATCCATTAAATTCTGGCTAATTATATTTTAAGCGATTGCACATACATTCATTGTGCACGAATAAAAATATAAATAATATTACTTTAAATAATAGATTTTAATTTAATTTTTATAACTATACCTAAGTAAAAAATATTTGTAATTAGTAAGAACAATATTTTTCGGCGTCATTTCAGAACATCTTTAAAAGTTCATTAATATTCGCTTGAAACTTCTTAATTTTCTATGAGTCTAACAACTAGTTTGATCAGGAATGTATAAAAATATCGCCACTTGAATGCAAGGACAAGGTATAAGTTATTTTTTTTATTTTGGAGATATCGACGTTCTTGGGTTCTTAGCTAGCTGAGGGCTATCGCAATTGCGATACTAAAAATTACCTTAAATATTGTTTATTAGTTTATAATCACAATTACGATAATAAATGAAAATTCAATCTTTAAGGTATTTTTCTCTGTGAAAACGTGGAGCAAAGTTTCCAAAAGAATTGGAATACCAAGCCCTGATAACATTTTTTTTTCAAGCATAAGACCTTACAACCCAATTTATCAGTTTATTATATTATTATTATGATATCATTATATTAAATTAAATTAATTTATGATTACCTAAACATTGTTATTTATGTCAAGTTTAGAACTTTTTTTATTTTATTTTATTTTATTTTTTAAATTTTGTTTTCTTTATTTTATTTTATTTTATTTTATTTATTTTTTGTTTTTTATTTATATTTATTTTATTTAATTTCATTTTATTTTATTTTATTTTGTTTTGTTTTATTTTATTTGATTTTATTTGATTTATTTGATTTTATTTGATTTTATTTTATTTGAGTTTATTTTATTTTATTTTATTTTATTTTTTATTTTATTTTATTTTATTTTATTTTATTTTATTTTATTTTATTTCATTTTATTTTACTTTATTTTATTTTGTTTTTATTTCATTTTATTTTATTTTACTTTAATTTAATTTAATTTAATTTAATTTAATTTAATTTAATTTAATTTAATTTAATTTAATTTAATTTAATTTAATTTAATTTAATTTAATTTAATTTAATTTAATTTAATTTAATTTAATTTAATTTAATTTAATTTAATTTAATTTAATTTAATTTAATTTAATTTAATTTAATTTAATTTAATTTAATTTAATTTAATTTAATTTAATTTAATTTAATTTAATTTAATTTAATTTAATTTAATTTAATTTAATTTAATTTAATTTAATTTAATTTAATTTAATTTAATTTAATTTAATTTAATTTAATTTAATTTAATTTAATTTAATTTAATTTAATTTAATTTAATTTAATTTAATTTAATTTAATTTAATTTAATTTAATTTAATTTAATTTAATTTAATTTAATTTAATTTAATTTAATTTAATTTAATTTAATTTAATTTAATTTAATTTAATTTAATTTAATTTAATTTAATTTAATTTAATTTAATTTAATTTAATTTAATTTAATTTAATTTAATTTAATTTAATTTAATTTAATTTAATTTAATTTAATTTAATTTAATTTAATTTAATTTAATTTAATTTAATTTAATTTAATTTAATTTAATTTAATTTAATTTAATTTAATTTAATTTAATTTAATTTAATTTAATTTAATTTAATTTAATTTAATTTAATTTAATTTAATTTAATTTAATTTAATTTAATTTAATTTAATTTAATTTAATTTAATTTAATTTAATTTAATTTAATTTAATTTAATTTAATTTAATTTAATTTAATTTAATTTAATTTAATTTAATTTAATTTAATTTAATTTAATTTAATTTAATTTAATTTAATTTAATTTAATTTAATTTAATTTAATTTAATTTAATTTAATTTAATTTAATTTAATTTAATTTAATTTAATTTAATTTAATTTAATTTAATTTAATTTAATTTAATTTAATTTAATTTAATTTAATTTAATTTAATTTAATTTTATTTTATTTTATTTTATTTGATTTGATTTGATTTGATTTGATTTGATTAGATTTTATTTTTTTGTTTATTTTATTTCATTTTATTTTATTTTATTTTTTTTATTTCATTTTATTTTATTTTATTTTACTTTAATTTTATTTTATTTTATTTTATTTTATTTTATTTTATTTTATTTTATTTTATTTTATTTTATTTTATTTTATTTTATTTTATTTTATTTTATTTTATTTTATTTTATTTTATTTTATTTTATTTTATTTTATTTTATTTTATTTGATTTGATTTGATTTGATTTGATTTGATTTGATTTGATTTGATTTGATTTGATTTGATTTTATTTGATTTGATTTGATTTGATTTGATTTGATTTGATTTGATTTGATTTGATTTGATTTGATTTGATTTGATTTGATTTGATTTTATTTTATTTTATTTTATTTTATTTTATTTGATTTGATTTTATTTTATTTTATTTTATTTTATTTTTTTTTATTTCATTTTATTTTATTTTACTTTAAATTAATTTTATTTTATTTTTTTTTATTTCATTTTATTTTATTTTATTTTATTTTATTTTACTTTACTTTAATTTAATTTAATTTTATTTTATTTTATTTTATTTTATTTTATTTGATTTTATTTTATTTTATTTTATTTTATTTTATTTTATTTTATTTTATTCTATTTTATTTTTTATTTTATTTTATTTCATTTCATTTTATTTTACTTTATTTTATTTTTTTTTATTTCATTTTATTTTATTTTACTTTAATTTTATTTAATTTAATTTTATTTTATTTTATTTTATTTTATTTTATTTTATTTTATTTTATTTTATTTTATTTTATTTTATTTTATTTTATTTTATTTTATTTTATTAGATTTTATTTTTTTTATTTTATTTCATTTTATTTTATTTTATTTTATTTTTTTTTTTATTTCATTTTATTTTATTTTATTTTACTTTAATTTTATTTGATTTTATTTTATTTTATTTGATTTGATTTGATTTGATTTGATTTTATTTTATTTTATTTTGTTTTATTTTATTTTATTTTATTTTATTTTATTTTATTTTATTTTATTTTATTTTTTTTACTTCATTTTATTTTATTTTACTTTAATTTTATTTTATTTTATTTTATTTTATTTTATTTTTTTTTTATTTCATTTTATTTTATTTTATTTTACTTTAATTTTATTTTATTTTATTTTATTTTATTTTATTTTATTTTATTTTATTTTATTTTATTTTATTTTATTTTATGCATCTGATATTGGACCCAGTATTTAGTAGCTCGATATAAGAATTGAAAGGTAGGTTTTTCTAATAACTATTAATTAACTGCGTTAACTTAAGTGAAAAGCCTCAGTTTTGTTTGAATACAAAAATAAAAATTTATTTGAATCCACTCAAAAAAATACCTCCTTCAGAAGTTCAATTTGGATAGTTATATCTCTCATCAAACTCATCTGATCGTAATCACAGCCCACTGCAGGTAGACAATGCGAATTAATTCTCTGTAATAGTATGGTCTTTCATTGCTCTTAAATCATATTTAGCATCTTAATTTTAAATGGAGTTTTATGGGTTCAAAATCCAGTGCACAACCATAATTCATCTTTATGACGACCTTACTTATTATGAATTCCTATATATTTCTTATAATATTTTAACTTAAAACACGTCAACAAAGCCAATTTAAAATACACAAATCAAAGAGGCATCAACTTGTTCGTCGTCAGATTTATTAACTCATTTATAAATCACGTGCCGGAGCTACAAAGGTTCGAACAAAATTATTCACTATCTGACTTTTCAAATAAAGAGACATTAAAATACACCCAATGAGTAATATTTGCTAAAGCTTATAATAAAGTGACTCAATAGTTTTTTCTTGTAAAAAATTTTTAAAAAATCAGGTAGATCCGCTCAAAAAAGGAAATACCAATTGAATCGAGTTAAAAAAAATAATTCAATGACAAAATTTCTTCTAAATTAAAAAGAAACATTTTAAAAATCTTTTTTTTGAACAGCATGATGATATGCATTGCATTGTTTTCCTTTTCGCATTTACCATCATATACGCCATATAATCTTCTTCGATATCATATTGAGAATTTGTATGTTACTCACTATAGAGGAGTAGTTGGGTGCTAGAAAAAAGTGGTTAAAAAAATACAATTCGCGCTACAATGCAGAACTAGTCTAAGTCCAAAATTTAAAAATTAGTTTCTTTTTTATGTCATGAGGAAACTTGTTTTGTTCCGCGCATTTTCTACATATTATTCTGAATATTCCTACGTGCAGAAATTCCTTCAGAATTAAAATAATAGAATATAATCATAATGTCGAAAGTCAGCATTTTACGCACAAAGGTTCTTCTTGAAAAATTTGGAAAATGTGACTTAGACTAATTCTGCATTGTAGCGACGAATTATAGACAAATTTAAATAAATTCTTGACCTGAGAAAACATTTTTCATTGAATCTTTCTCAACGAATTGTTGGCTTATGAATCGAGTCCGAAGAAAAAAGAAAGAATCACGTGACATGGGTATAGCGCACAACGCGTGGTACCTACATTATGGTCTGGTTCGAATTTTCGTGACGGCAGAAAGTTTTTCAAATTAAATTTATCAAATAGACCAAGCACCACTAAAATGAGTCTGATAATCGGCGCGGCGCGGGGCACACTGGCCGATTTAGTACATACCTAGTTGGTCAAAAAAAATGTGTTATTGTTATTAAAAATCCATTTGGTTAAGAAATAAATAGCAAAACAACAACTAACAACAAAAAATTCCAAATCTTTTGATTCTTACACGTGGCAGCTCCGCCAAGTCACCTAATAAACTTTGCTTACTTTTGATTTTGTAAGTCGCAGGTTAAAAAGAGTTTGTGAAGTGATTTTCTGAGTTAAAACTAAAATATTTGAAACAAGAAAAGTATGTCAGAGAATGCCAATGGTAAGTATTGTTATTTACAACGCGTTTTGGATTTTTATACAATTAAATGTACCCACAAAAAAGTTTTTTGAAAGATACATTTTTATTGTAGCGACATATGAACTTTTTTTCATTCTTGGAGGAAAGAAAAAAAGTGCCGCAAAGTTCCATCATGAAAGTAATATTATTTTAAAGTTCCATTATTAAACTTCAATTGAATAGTAAATTTAAATGCCTAGACCCCACGATTCACGAAACATTTTGTGTCTTTTTTTCAAACGTATCAATACGAGCTTTTAATGCCGACCATTTATTTCTCGGAAATTAATTAACCTTTTTCGGGCACCTGTCAGAAGATGTTTTAGAAGCCCGTCGAAAAGATTGTAAAACTTTTAGGGTCGTATTTTCCAGGAAAATGTCCCGCGTTGATACACAAATACTGATTTTCTTCACAATTTGCTGATTTCCTCTGATTCTAAAATCACAGATTTCCGTCAGCTCCCAAACGAATTATTAAAATTCAACCACCCGAGGTTTTAGAAATGCAGCTTGAATTTTAAGCAAATTAAGTGTATTTATAGAATTAAGTCCAGCTAGCGACCCTCAAATCTACCACTGTGCGGCCTATAGCTGTAACTCCAGCCTATAAAAACTTGGTGGTAGCTTAAGCTCACCCAAGCGTTTGTTGTTTCATTCAAAACAGTTTTGTTTTTGTAAATTTTCAAAGCCATTTATTTTAACAAAACTGTTTTTTCTCGTATCTTACATAAAAGCCTCCACCAATTAAAGAAAATCTTACAAAATTTTTCAAAACTGCCCTTTAATAAAAATAAACATGGTTTGATATTTTTGACCATTTTTTTTCGAGTAACTTTTCCACTGCAGATAAGGCCGTTTTAGTCTTTATGATGATTTTTATAATGCATCTACCAAACAACTTTTTTCTGAGTCGATAACGGTTTTCTCGCAATTTATTATCAAACACGTTTTTTAAGCATTTTCAGGTTGTTTTTTGACTTCGACATGATTTTTTCACAAAAACACATTATTAAGTATAATTTATTGTTTTTATTATGAAATCCCAATATGTGTTCTTAAAAATACTTAATATTTTTTACCTAAAAATACATTTAAAATTATTAAAAAATAAAATGGTAGATACAAATTTCTAACTATTCTTATTTAAACAAAAAAACAATTTCAAAAATCGATTGTAGTTTGGCAAAGTTAGAGTTAGAGAGGAAAAAAGAATAAAAATCATAAAAACCGTTAAAAGTCGCAAACGCAGCAAAAAACGAGAAAATTACTTCTTAAGTTTTTCGACTTTAAATGTTCTCAGGAACTCATGGTTTTCTTCTGAGGTGGTGATTTCGGGACACCCTGTATAATTATTCAAAAGTTACATAATATACCTGTAGGTAAGGGGACGCTACAGCCTGGGAATTTTTTGTGAAAAGTGGGTCGTGTGCCAAAGACGTCGGCAGATTTTGTGACGGCTGGTTGGGGAGACCGTCGTTGTATGTCTTATCAGTATGTATGATGTTTTATGTTTATGGGTGTTTGAGTATCTGGCTTATGATTCATTGTTAATTGTGAGAAATGAATATAAAGATCATTTGTATTAAAGTGTTTATTTTTAGAAGACCTCTGATAGGGGACATTCATTGTGAATTAGAAAAAAAAAATAAAAATGTTTTGGTGTGAGAGATTACGTGAAGGAGAAACATTCTATAATCTGTATCTGTGAATCTGGATGGTTGGAGATCAAATTTACAGATGTAATATTTTATAATGAAACTTTAAAATTACTCGTACAACCAGAATATGGAAAAGAATGCGTATTGTTTCATATTAGAAATGGATAGACGATATCTCCTATTCTCTATTTTAGGTTACAGTTTCAATCTATGCAGCATGTACGATTTCGACTTTTGGGTGAGAATGTATTACTTTTGAAAAAAAAAAATAAAATACCTACTATGAATAAAACATAAAACTAAATTATTGTTAAATAGGAGGAGAGTTAACACTATAGGGGATACATTACACCTCATTCGAATGCTGTAAAGAGAAAAGAAAGTGAATACCCAGCCCTATGTCCGTTTGGTAAGACAGAATTACTTTTTGAACCTCAAAAAATTAAACAGAAAAGAGACAATCATAGAGATACGCAGGAGATTGAACGGGTTAAAGACAATCGCAGAGATATACAGACAATTGAATGAGTTCATGAAACATTTCAATCACATATATCTTAATATGTGAATATATATATATATATATATATACAAATGAGAGAATACAAAAAAATTGTATAAATTTTACAATTTGAGTGTTTTCTATTAGTTTATGATAAACCCTTGGATAGTAAGCATCTTTTAAAAAAAATTTGTTTTTTCCGGCCGTTTTATGCCTGCTTTCAATTTTACCTTCACTATCTATTGCTTACCCATACCGGTGGATATAAATATACAACAAGCAAACATAACTGACAATCTTTCTTTTTCATTGAGTCTACCTAATAATGATACTGTGCAGATAGGATTATCGTTTTGTTTGTTAACCTTTACAAATGGTAAAAATTTACCTAATACCACACAAACGGGTACAAAATAATTTCAAAATGATGCAACAGATGATACAACAGTGACGTCAACAACAGCAAGATCGATAAATAAAATTTTGGATGATAAAAAAGTAACCGTATAGATGAAGCAATCGAGAGTTTTAGGCAAGACTTAATTAAAAAAGAAATTGAAATATCAAGAATTATACAAAGTAAAGAAGATTTTTATAGACATTTTTCAAGCTTGAGTTTGATGAAAATAAGGCGCTTACTATTCGATTTTCGTATGATAGCAATTATAATTTGCGTACACTCAGCATTGAATGTTACGAGTATCATGAATATGAAACTGAGAGAGTTTTAAGTAATGGAGAAGTTGAGGTCTTTATGAAGGAGGATCTCGAATATAAATCTGATGTCGAATTATTGAATTTCAAATTATTAAAACAATCATACCATATGAATATCTCTTAAGAAAAAAATATATTTATAAATGTTTATGTAGGTATGTCAATAAAGCTTTTTATTAAAAAAAAAATACAAAAGATGTGTTATTTATTTATTTTTAGGGAAGAGTTATGATCGGATGAAAAACCGAGCCATTTTACAAATAATCGATCTTTTTTCCTATGAAGTACTTCTTCGATTACATATGAATCGGGAAACTTAGTTTTCTGTAGTTCAAGCTCATAAAATCCGCCTTTAATGGGATGCCCTTGGTATGGTCTTCCAATAGATACGTTATTGGATTTAAGCGTTGCACTTTTACTATCTTAAAGATTTCTGTGGTCCAATTTGGTGTGGACCCTTTATCGAAAACATGTTTGTATTTACTAATTCTGACAAAATCCCCAGTTTTAAACTTCGGAGTAGTATGTATTTTGATACGATTATAAATCTTGGAGAGTAATATTTTTTCATTTGAAGCATTAACTTCAGATGGTTTCATTTTAATCGTACGATGTTTGGAATTATTGTACGTTTGTACAATTGTGCCTCACTCTACGAACAAACCCCTTCTTTTCTTTCGTAACGTAACAAAAAACGACAACAAAAAATGTCTGCCCTTCCGGCATCTTGATTTTATTCTTATTAGAATTTTGTTCCTCATTGTCGCTTGTCAGACAATTTTTTTTTTCATCTTTGGCCCTTTTGGCAATTTCTTAAACGTAATAAATTAAACTCAATTTGTATTTTTTTAAAACTTAAAATAAACAAACAATAAGAAAGAAAATAAGTTTTTTGTTTATATAAGAAAAGAACAAAAATTACGAGAAGTTCAAGAAAGAAAGACAAACCCTTTGTCTTTGATGCTTGTCCAAGCCGCCGCCAAAGGAATAAGGCCTAATTTGAAGAAGTTGTTTCAAGTTGCTGCGTGCGTCGTGAGTTCTGGTGGACCATTCTTTTTTTTATGTGTTTGGCCAAATATTGGCCTCATCAGTTGTTCTATAATATCAATCTAACGATATGAACCATTTAAACTGAATTCTTTCCACATCCAAGTTTTCAAAGTACGATTAAATCGTTCAATAATTAGAACACTAAATGTAGAGTAAAATATGGTTGATTTGAAATTTTTTCATAAGTTTTTGAAAAGATGCATTGAAAAATTCTTTCCCATCATCTGTTTGTAAATTTTTAGGGTGACGACGTTAATATATATAAAGATATCTTCCATAACCTAAGTAACACTCGTTCCTATTTTATTTTTAATAGGAGCCGTTCAAGCAAATTTAGAAAATGTATCAATAACTGTGAGAAGATATCGATAATTTTCGTTTTCCGGTGAATACACGACCATCTCGACTTGGTCAGCCTGCCATTAATCATCTAGACCCTTAATAATTACTCGCCTTTTTGGGAAATTCCTTCGAGCATTCTAATGTAGTTCTTCGACAACGTTTCTTTGACTCATCTTTTTATTGAATGATAAAAAAAAAAACAAAGTGTTTATTCTTCATGATCTTGTTTGATGTTTGATTTTTTTTACTAATTCGTTTAGTGGTTTCGTAAGGGGCTTAAGAGTTTCTTCAATTTGAGTTTCGTATGCATCCCTCCCAGTCTTAAGAGCTTTGAATTTCTTTCGTAAGGCATCAGTGGTTCTAATGAGTTCCTTTGTTAATTTTACATCTATATTCATCATAATGTAAGATTTATTTAGTAGTTCTTCCATCAACCTCAAAGCTTTATTAACCAGGAAAGTGGTTAATAAAGCTTTGAGGTTGATGGAAGAACCTTTCAATAGGTCTTAAACTGAATTTGACATTTAGTTTACTGGTCTTAACTGAAGAATACTGGGTCTCAAACTGATTGGAATCGTTTTTTACTGCTACTATCTGCTCACTGTACTGCTCTGTACTATTCTCATAGAACGTTACTATACATATGATATTAAATTAAAAATTTTAGATGTTTTATAACTTAAGAAAGCAGTCGAAACCTTTTCTATATTGGCCTTCATTCAAAGGAATATCCTTATCAATTACCATAAAACCATAATTTGTATTCCAACATTCTGAACATACCCTTTGAAATGTATTAAATGTCCTATCCGAATTGACATGATCATTATATATGTGTTTTAAATTCATATCGTCCTGTTTGAAGACGATGAGAAAATTCGCGTTGTCATGTATTAAGTGTTTGGGTATTTTTGTATAAGTTTGACATAAGTAAAAACTATCAATGTGATGATGTCGTAACATACTAAAGTATACTCGAACCGTGTCTTTTTTTTCACGGGCAATGTCATCAAAAAGAAATATATATAATTTGGAATAACATCACTGTTATAAGTAAAAGTGGAAAAACCCATATTTTTGATGGGTTCCATAGCTTTTCGTAAAAGCTCATACTTTGGTTGATGTTAGGATTTAGAATATAAATATAGATATTTTCAAATTTCAATCCATTGGGATGTTGTAACAAACTCATAATGACATTTATTTTTCCACAATTTGAGGGACCAGTAATTAACCCCCTTATACTATGCGGGAATAGTTTACTATGCTTTTTTCTTTCAATCTTGTCAGTCAGTTCTATATTTTTTAACGGTAACTGGTATTGTTGTTAAACGAATCGCATGATGATAAAAACTAAATATTTTCCTATAAATAAAAAGTTTATATTCAAAAATTATCATTTCATTTCTATTCATTCTAGCGTATAGAATATGATATAAAATGTTTGATTATTCGAAAAATTCTATCAGTCAAACAAATATTGCCAAAGGAAAAGGTTTATTAAATTCTCTAATAAACAAACTCCCCATTGAACTTCATTTACCTGGTTATCAGTACTGTGGACAAGGAACAAAACTTCAAAATCGCCTAGCTCGAGGAGACCCTGGAATTAATTTACTTGATCAAGTGTGCAAACAACACGATATATCTTATTCAAAATTTAAAAAACACATCTGATCGACATATTGCCGATATGATTTTAACTGAAAAAGCTTGGCAACGAGTTAAATCCAAAGACGTAAGGATAGCTGAACGAGCAAACGCACTACTGGTTACCAATCTTATGAAGTCAAAAACAAAATTGGGTATGGGTTGCTCTAAAAATAATGATATCACGTCTAAGAACAATTTTAAAATAAAACAAAACTTTTTTTTTAATATTTAATTTTTTTTTTTATTTATTTAAACATATTTTTTTTAAAAACTATTTGTTTTTTGTTAACATAAGAAACTGCGCTATTTATTTTTTTGTGTTAAAATAAGTCGGTCCCCTCTTCCTCAGCTGTTATTCTCAGAGCTTCTAATAGAAAAGCTACCGAATGTAACCTCGAAAACGAGAAGTTTTCACTAAGCTGCTTTGTCTCCTTTGCAGCTATGTTCTGGAGCTCCTCATGATCCCAACATTGTTTTCCGTAGGATGTCAGCCATTCCTGGTAATCGGCCTTTGTGTTAATTTTTGACGACATTTATTTATTTTTTTTTTTTTTTGAAAAAAATTTATAAGTCTGTCAAGCACAACAGAGAAGTAAGAATCAACTGATACTCTGTAGGTTTTAGTTAGTTTAGTTTTTATTGAACATAATATATATACAATTTGGCTTATAACTAATATGATTCTATGATAAATTTACATTTGTTGGCACATAAGGGGCCTAACGTTATATAATGTCTTAAGTTTAACAAATTATAGATATATAAATTACATGCCAAAAAAAAGTTTATTTAAAAGTCGGTTGACTTAATCGTCCTCAGGGTTGATACTCTGTAGGATGAATGTTCGAGTATTTATACAAAACGTTAAAAACTCATACACACAATACAAAGGGGGCTCATGACAAAATATCTCTAGTACACATATAATGAAACAACAAACAGGTTATAATATATATAACGACTATACTTCCAAAGAAAAATGGAAGAGAATGTGTATTGTTTCATATTATTAGAAGTGGATGGACGATATCTCCTATTCTCTATTTTAGGTTGCGGTTTATAAAAAAAAAACTGGTCTTGTATACTTTTAAATTATGTACTATGTCCTTTTATTTTACCATTTAAAAATACAGATACAGATGTTAAGATTTTTGTTTAAATCCATACGGTACAGAACTAACTATAATCATCGAGAAAACAACGTTTTTCCGATCTTGGCTCCTCTAGAGTGATCACTTGATGTACTTTTGTTCGACGTATATTATTAGATTTTATAAATATGCTGTCATTATCTTCAGCGGATGAATTTATTACTGCTTCTTTAATTGAGTCGAAATTGATTTTAAGCGCTGATTGAAAACTTAGACATATACCCTTTACTTTACATACAATATAGTATTATCTTTGGTGCTATACACTTTGTATGCATAATTTTTTGGGCCACCACTCACAAACTCAGTTATATAGCTTCCTTGACCATAGCTTTCCAGTTCATCAGTCATGTCCCCGATGAACTCTCCAGTAGATGCTTTAAATTCCCCTTCCCGACTTATATAAATTACTGAATCTGTATCCTAGTACAGAACTCTTTCCTTCAGTTGTTCCAGATAACTGTACAATTTGAGACGTGCTTGAGTTGTTGTATAGCTATAGCAATACAAACATTAACTGTCCGTATAGACTCAGCTTCTTTTCTCTCATTTCAAAGCTTATCACAATATTGTTTTCATTAATTGGTAGAATTTGTAGAACTTCTATGGAAGGATGAGTAAGCAAATCAAACAAATCCGAAGGTTTATTTAAAATACAAGTTTTTTTGTTGATTTTCCCGTTGACCAAATTTAGCCCAAAAAGAATTTAGAATCAGTTTGGCAAGTGATCTCTTTCCAGGATTGTTTTCTATTTCGGAAAATTCCAACTCAATATTTTCCTTCTCAAGAAAATCCGCAATATATTTGTTTTTATCCTCTTCAGATGAACATAGGTACACCTGGCGACCCTGAAGCTTCTTGCTTTATTTTAAGGTAGGTATTCAACAAAGACGTAAATAACCCCTCAGAACATGTGTTCGGATTATACTGGATCACCTCGTATTCCGAAATTTTCATGATAGTAAGGAGCTTATATTATAACCCATTTCAATGGCTTTCACTACTTCGTCAATAACCAATGTTCCTAATATTGCTCTTTGATCATCAGAATGAGGGCAGATTTGTTCTTTACTTTTTTCACTACTACAAGTTTTACATAATGAAAACACTAGTTTATTATTAAGAACTCGGTTATTTTAAAGATGGCTAATGTAACACTTTATTTAATCAAATAAAGCATATTTCCAACTATTTTGAACTATTTTGAACTATTTTGAACTATCCAGACACTGGGCCTTGTGAATAAAAAAAAAGCTAAAGCTAAAACTTGGATTTTTAAGTAAAAGCTAGATTTTTGGTGAATAAAAATAAGCTTAAGCTAGCTAGTTAAAGATGTTTTCTAGTCATAGCTATTTTAAAATAGCCAACGCTAAATTCATTTAGTTTTAGCTTGTTTTCCCAGCCTAAGCTTCAATTTGTGTGAATAAAAATAGCTTTAACTAGAATATTAAAGTTAAAGCTACAAAAATTTCAAGATTTTTTCTCCCTGTCTAGAAAGCTTTGACTAGGTCTTCTTTTCAGTATTCTCTTTAGTTGTAGTGCGATTATGGTAGGAAAACTACGATTTTAGAAGAAACGGAAGTAAGTGATGAGGATTTTTATAGTTTATGTATTTAGATTTTCAAAAGAAATGTGCAGTGGTGATTACCTGATTACCTTATAGAAGACTCAACGTAGCGTAGAGGTGCACTGACCTCTGAGCAGAGAATACAGATATTTTTAAGATATTTAAGTGAACCTGGATTTCAGTATGGTGCAGTAGGACAAGATCTTGGAGTTGAACGCTCTTCTGTTTGTAAGACTGTTAAGCACGTAGTTGTCGTTGTCGTTGAAAGTTGCAGCATGAATTAAATGCTAGGCATTGTAGGTACATATATAAGCCATTTAAAGGTAGAATTACAAAGTTAATGGAGAATTATGAAGCAGGTACTTAAAAATAATGCGAGCTGTTAATTAAATTAATGTTAGTAACTCAAAAATAAGACAATTTTCATTATTCCTTTTAAAATATCAAAACTGTTTTATTGGAGCTACCAGACCTACATAAGTACAAATTTGAAACCAATTGGTCCACAGTGAACGTATAGACGCAGAGACTGACGGACGATATGATAAAAACATTTTTTACCCAAAATCAAAACTTGCCCTATAATACAGATAGTGGCAAAACAAAATCCGAAACAACCTTTCTTTTGGTCTATATATGAACAGTTCTAGCTAAAGCTACCTAGTCGAAACATGTGAATAAAAAACAAACTGCTTAAATTGCGAAGCTTAAACTAGAATTTTCTAGCACAAGCTATTTAGAGTAATCATTTTTTTATTCACATAAAACAAAGCTTAAGCTAGAACTGTCTAGCTTTAGCTGCTAGTAAAAGCTATGACTAGTTGGCTTTAGCTTCCTCCAAAAAAAGCTTTAACTTTTTTTTTATTCACAAGACCCACTGTCTAACTAGTAAAAATCTTATAAATACGCCTATTGGTTTTTAATTATTAAATAAAAATGTATAAGACCATTGAATATAAAAAAAAAAAATACTTGAATTTGAAAATTAATTTTTTGCAAAAATATTCAGTAAATTTGATGTAAAATCAGAATTAAAAAATGGATTTCTGACTTTAAATATATTACATGACATATTGTTAGTGTTGCTGTTAAATTTTAATGATTTTTATATTTTTATACTCGATTTTTTTAGAACATTGCCCCTCTCGCCTAAAAAGGGGGAAATAGACCCCTCTTCCATACGATTATTTTCTTGTCTTGACTCAACCTACATCCTAAACGGATAGATCGATTTTCTTTACACTAGCGTTATTTCAACATTCCCCCGGCATATTTTTTAAATTTTTTGTGGACAAAAATAACAATAACATACATTATTGAAAATTCTTATTTTTTCAAAAATAGCTCCTTATTTTTGTTTTATTTAATTTAATTAATAAAGATATAGCCTATACCTATTAGTGTTTTATCTTTAAAAAACGTTTAAGAATATCTTATTTTTATCAAAAATGATTTCTACAATTTTTATTAAAATTTTTATCTGTACTGATATTAGTAAGTAGGTACTAGGTAGGTAAGATCTACCATTTAACACGCATATTTTACATTAAGCAATTATGTATTAACAGTATATACCTCGCATAGAACCATTTTTTTCACATTATCTGTCCATAAATCATTTTAAATTAAAACCAAATTTTCACAAGTAAATAAATTTCGGATTTAAAAAAAAAATTTTGTGAAAATTCCATTTTTCATGATTTTTTTCCATATTGAATTTTAAACTCCACATTAATAAGGTCCTATTAAAAATTGGCGTAACAACTTTTTTCTTAAAAATGTTTAAAAAAATTTATTTATGTATAAAAATTTATATTAATAACAAATTAGAGAGTAATTTAATATTTTTCATATCCGTACTAACTTATTGATTTGTTTAATTAAATTTGATAAACAAAAACCGCAGAAGTATGGTTATAGGTATAAAAAAAAATTTCATTTGATGTCATACCTATACCTCTAGGTACAAATTATTTGTAGCAATTAAATTTTTCTATAATGACCTATATTACGTTATCAAATGCGACATCAAGTACGACCGAATTTGTTAACTATTCTCATCACTATTGTGATTAACATAACATAACATAACAAAACACTTAATAAACTTATCTATTTTCTTTTTTAAGTTTAAGTCTTATCAATAACCTAGGTTTTTGTTTTTTGAAAGTCATATGTAGGTACATACTTTGTTGTTCTTATCAATAGTTTTTTTTTTAAATGAATGCATTGAAATACCTATGATACTAGGTACTTCTTTTTTTTCACACATCTCATGCATTGCAAAATGTAAATTTTAAAAATTGGGTTAGTTTTCAACAAGTAGGTATACAAACCCTACAAAAAAAAAACCCAAACAAAAATAAAGCATTATTGTATAATATATACCTATTGTGTTAAGGCACGGAAAAGAAAAATTAACTCGAGAGCATTTTGTTTTTTTTTTTTGTTATTTAACTCTCTCCATCTCGATTCTCCTACAAACAAAGGCGCCTTCTCCGATTTCGACCAAATACTATGATTGGTATAAAACAAGTAGGGAGATCACTTTAAATTTCGAGAATATCGTAAATTTCCCCTTAATGCTGAACAAAAACAACAACAAAACACAAAACAAACCGATCAACGATATATAACTTATTTTGCAAGAGTATTAGTGGTTCTATACCAAACAAAGAGAGCTCTAACAAATGAATAAAAAACCTTTAACATTTACAAAGCTAGAGCGAAAAAAAAAAAAAATTCATATCGTTTGGCTTCGGTTCGGATTTCGGTATTCTGTATTCCGTGGTTAAGTATCTCAATACCATTTCAACCTTTCAGCCGTTGATAGCGAATGTAATAGTTTGCCAGTTAAGGTTTTCTACTCGGACTGTGCGCTGCGGCCATAAGATAAGCGCTCATAAATTTGTGACCGTGAATAGAATAAAAACAACAACAACATCAACAATAAAGTGCATTTGTTTTTCAAATTAAATATAATTTGAGTGAAAAAAAGCGATAAAGCACATCTTGCATTAAAATGCTGATAAAGTGGTTTCCGTTGAGCTAAGCAATAAAGCCTACAATAAAATGATTTTGATTTAACGTCAAACAAAACAAAAAAAAGATATTTTGTGAGTGTTAAATATACAAAAGAAAAGTGTAAAAAAAAAGTTTCTTTCCGAATTAACAAAAAAAAACAAAAAGAAACTCCTTGGTTTTGTTTACTGCACGAGAATTTGTTTGTTTGTTTTTTTTTTTTTTTTTTCTTGGGACCTAAAGAAATAAATATCAACCGTCGCGATGTTTGATGTATTCGGCTCCGTTAAGGGGCTCCTGAAAATCGACCAAGTCTGCATCGATAACAATGTCTTTCGCTTGCACTACAAGGCAACTGTGGTCATCTTAGTGGCTTTTTCGTTGCTGGTCACCTCCCGACAGTACATCGGTGATCCTATCGATTGCATTGTCGATGAAATACCCCTTAATGTTATGGATACTTACTGCTGGATCTATTCAACATTCACGGTACCGGAGCTTCTCACAGGCTTAACTGGTCGCGATGTCGTCCAACCGGGTGTGGGAAGTCATGTCGAAGGCCAAGACGAAGTCAAATACCACAAATACTATCAGTGGGTGTGCTTTGTGCTCTTCTTCCAAGCCATTTTGTTCTATGTGCCACGTTATCTATGGAAGGCATGGGAAGGTGGCCGACTAAAAATGCTTGTTATGGACCTCAATTCACCGATTGTCAATGAAGAATGCAAAAACGACCGCAAGAAGATCCTTGTCGACTATTTCACCGATAATTTGAACAATCACAATTTCTACGCCTATCGGTTCTTCACATGTGAACTTTTGAATTTTATCAACGTTATTGTTCAGATATACTTCGTCGATTACTTCCTCGATGGTGAATTCTCAACTTACGGCAGTGATGTACTCAAATTCACCGAATTGGATCCCGACCAACGTATTGATCCAATGGCCAGAGTCTTTCCCAAAGTCACCAAATGTACATTCCACAAATATGGTCCATCCGGATCGGTGCAGAAGTTCGATGGACTTTGTGTGCTACCACTTAATATTGTCAACGAGAAAATCTATGTGTTCCTGTGGTTTTGGTTCATTATTTTGAGTATTCTGTCAGGAATTTCATTAGTTTATCGTGTTGCCGTAATAGCGATGCCAAAATTGAGATTATTACTGTTCCGTGCTAGATCTCGATTATCCCAGCACGACGAAGTCGAATCAATATCGAAGAAATGTAACATCGGAGATTGGTTCCTGTTGTATCAACTTGGAAAGAACATCGATCCATTGATTTATAGAGAGATTCTATCGGACTTATCGAGTAAATTTGAAGGAAAGGAACCACCAGTGTAAACAAAAATTAATATCTACCATAATCGTATTTCAAGAAAAGAAAAAGGATTTTTATTTTTTAATATTTTTCATAATTCATTAAAATAGATTTTTTTTTGTTTGTTCATTTTAAACTCAAAAAGTAGCATAAAAAAAAAGAAAATTTCAATACATTCATCAAACAAACAGAGAGAAAGATAGAGAGAGAAAGAGAGCATGCCAAACTAACTAACTAACACAAACTGATAAATTTTATACCATTTATATAATTTTATTATTATTGAGAGAGTAATAAAGTAGCGCAGAATCGACATTTCAATTCAGCTATTCGAATTCTGATTCCCCTGAATTACGCTCAATCGTTTAAATTTGATGAGCGTCTTTAAAAATCATCCACTCTCTCGCTCTTTTGTTCAAAAAATAAAAGTCTCTCAAAACCAACATGGCCGATTTTTATAGAAAAAAAAATACCATAAACCAAGAGCAGGTAACCTTTTCTCACACATGCACACATCTTCCAGACCGACCCTTTTTGAGGGTTTTTTTTTGTCCGCGCAAAAGATGTGCATCTTGTTTCATCGCATGAAATTCCTTTTATTCTTTGAATGTGTACCTATAGTTTTTTTTTTTACATACATTTGGTATGTATGTATGTATCTTTAAAAAAAAAAAAGGATAAAACTGGTTCCACTGGATTTTAAGCCATCTCGGAATAAATCGACAAGATAAAGCATCAATACATCTCCTTCCACTCAGTAGCTACCTGTCTTCAGCCTTTTTTTTCTCTCTTTTATTTTTCATCTTCTTCCTTTGTGGCATTTCGAAACAGGTAGCTAAACAAAAAAAAGACAAAAAGGAAAAAAACTTGGTGGTCATATATTTAATTGCACGACTGTAGCTTAGAGTTTCTTCGAATTTATTAAATAAATTGTATTTATTCTAAATAAATTTATTTAAGCAGAAAACACATTAAATATATATATATCATTCCAAAATAGTACCTATTTTTTTTTTTGAAATTTCATTTTGCCTCCTAACTTGCCTGCCTATAGGTTTCATAATGAAATTTAGTAAGTAGGTAAAATTGTTTCATAATATTCATGACTAGTGCAATTATCTATGATAAAACGAAAAAAACATATGAATGAAATCAAAAGAAAAGAAAAAAAAATCAATGAAAAGACAAACAAAAGAAAAAAAAAAAAAAAAAAAAAAACAAAAACATAATAAAAGACAAAATTAAAAAAATTAAAAAAATTTTAAATACAAGACAAACTAAAATATTCTAAATAAAAACGGATTTAATGTTTCTAGTTTTTTTTTTTGAATATTTTATCAAACATATTCATTTCAATAACGTTTGCCTGCCATATCATAAATAAAAATTAATAACATGATTTAAACAGGTATTTTAAAGAAATTTACAAATTTTGAAGGTTGCAACAGGGATATTGATTATTTTTTAAATATTAACCAACTATGGGAACACTTACAATTTATAGGTGAAATAATCTTATCAAAATAAAAAATGATATGATTTTGAAAATTGTAAAAAAAAACTTTTGTTTACTCAATTGAATTGAATTATGTGTAAGGTTTTGATATCATTTTTCTCGTCAAATCAGCCAAATTATCTGGCATTTCTGAATCTAGCCAATGTCCAATAAAGCCATAATTAATGATTATTATATTGATATGACATAATCTTTTTCTTTTGAAATGTGAATGGATTTATCAAATTTAATTTAAAAGTCAAATTAATATAAAACAAAAATTAGATACTGTCGGGCGCCATTTTAAATATTTTTGTATATTTATATTTAACGAAATTCATTATTAAATATATGGTATTCTAAGTAGCTCTGTAAATTTTTGTAATCTACTTATTCTTCCTAATTAATGTAATTTTTTTTAATTTTGTTGGGCGCCACTTTTTTTAATTTTTTTAACAAATCATTTGTTTTTCTTAATGATTTTTTCAAAAACTGGATAAAGTTCGACATTCAAAGTGCTCGTTTTATAATCTTCAAAACCGAACTAAAAGTTCCTTCCTAAAAATACTCTTAAATTTTATACTGCCACTTATCTTCTATTTTACTTATTACTCATTTTAAAAATTTTGTGACATTTGGTTTGTTAGTTGCAATATTATGCAATTAAGAAAAGTGGATTCTCCTTGACTGATTTCAATAAACACATTTTGTTGGGCGCCACTTTTGATAATATCTTACATTAGTTTAACCAGTAATTGTAATTGAATTATTAAATCATTCGTCATATTCCTAAATTTGAGTAAATAGTAAACAAAAACTACTTATGACAAAGACAAATTTTCTAGGAAAATAAAATTAAATAGAAACGAAGTTAAAAACGAGTATACAGAGCCCACAGGATGAATCAGATTGATTTAAGTAGAAATGTTACAAATATAGTCATTATTTTCTTGTAAAAACTCAACTAACGCATGTTATCATATTTTCTATCATTTTAATATCGCAAAAACATCGATTTCTAGTGTATAGCACTTATATGAATAACAAAAGACTCCTGCAACCGCTGATGCCAACTATACAAATGCACTTGAACAAAAGTGAGTCTTTCTCATGTATAAACATTCTTTTGTTTTAAATTTCTTCCTACATTTTACTTATAAAGATACATATATACTTATGAGTCTTTTTTTTCCTTTGAATTTGCAGGAAAGCGTTACCAGAACAAAAGTTTTAAAGAAAATATTTGATATCCCAAATAATTTTCAGCAATCAAAGAAGTGTTGCATCTTTCAAAATATCGACAAAAAAAAGCTATTCGATTAAATTGAATCAATAAAATCATGTCATGAAAATACCTAAATGTTCTACTTAAAAAAAAATTAAAAATTTTATAATATCTAAAATTAAATAAAAAGAAAAAAAATCATTTTAAACGAATATACTGCGATGGAGTATACTTATCTGTCTCTCCATTAAATATAAAACGATAAAATATAACTATTAAAAATTTTCGAACGAAAAAAGTATGAAATTGAAAAAAAAGAAAACATTAAATTTCCTTTTTTTTAATTTTAAAGAAACGAAAAACAAACAAAAAAAAATAAGTAAATTATTGAATAAGAGTTGTGATCATTTAATTATTATATTTTACTACGAGAACAAAAAATAATACATTTTTTGTAGAATTTAGTGATAGATTTTATTATTTTTTTTTTTAAATATAAATTTAATTTCTTCTTCAAGAAATGAAAAAAAAAACAAATTCTCATTCACATACATGTATTTTTTTTTATTTCGAATATATATAAATTTTGTGTAGTGACAATTAATAATGAGGAAGAAAATTTCAAATATTCATAAAATAATAATAATAATAATAATAAAATATTATGTCTGTTTTTGATAGGAACGTTATAATATTTAATGCTATTATTTAATATAAGCAAAAATGCAACAAAAGAAAAAAGATATAAATAGTTAAGAAACATTATATTTTTTATATAAAAGACTAAGAAGCAATTTTAGATTATAACCATAAAAAAAAATCAAAATATAAATGTATTTTTATATATATATATACATAATTTTAAAATTTACTATAAATAAAAAAATAATAATAATTTAATGAAAAAGCTACGGCAATATGTTATACATTTGTACTTTTTTTTTAAATAAATTTTATTTAAATAAAGACGAGCTAAATTGTATGCCTAAAATTTGTGTTTGATATTTTTATTAGGGAAAACATTTTGTGGAATTTTTTAGTATTATATTATTTATTGCATTTACTATTATAAAGCAGCTTACAGATTATGGGAATATCAGTTTCTGTAGTGTGACTTCTTAGCAAAAAACAAAAGCGAAGGTTTTTTCTTTCAAATCAGTTTGAAGAGTAATTTCATCAAAGCTGTTTTTAAGAAAATTAAAAAAAAAACAACAATAGCTAAATGGAGGTTTAGGGTCGAAATTATAAATAAATACTTTCAAAATTTTAGTGCCTTTTGCGAGGAATTGTCAAATCCTCTAAGAGAACCTCTTCTCATGAAAAAGTGCTTCCCAACTTAAAGGTTCGGATTCGGCAGAAAATTGTTAGACCTGTATTTATTGTATTTTATTGTACACTTTTCTTTAAAAATTCATTAGATAGGGTTATTATAGGAGCATATGTGTAGTTTTTTTGGGAAAATCGGGCTAAAGTTTAGCTGCCATCTTGAATTTTCTAAAAAATTGACTTAAAATAGAAAACAAAATATTTAAAAACAACAGCAACATCATGTTATATCTTTTTAAAAGCCAGAAATCCATTCTTTGAAAAATTTTCAAATAAAATTGTTTTGGTGAATACTTTTTGAAAAATTAATTTTTAAACTCAAAATTTTAAGAAAAAAATAAAAAAAAAAAATTTTAAATCTTTTTTTTTCCAAATTTTACGTTACGCTCTTATCAATTTTAATTCAAACGCTTAAAACCAGATGATATGAAAAGTCTCAAAGTTTTTGAGAAAATTGAAAGTAGCAAAAATTTACTTTACTATTTTTTAGTGAAATAGAATTTTTAGAGCAATTTAAACAAAGTATTGAAGACAAACTAATGGAAACGTAATATATACAATTTTCTTTCCACAATTTGTTAGAACGGGTTATTCGGTTATTTGTGGTTTTTCGGGGAAATCGAGGTGGAGCTTAATTCGCCATCTTGGATTTTCCAAAAACTTGACTTAAAATGAAAAAAAAAAATATTTAAAAAACACAGTAACACTTACAATGTCAGGTAAATTTTTTTCAAAGCCAAAAATCCATTCTTCAATTATTATTTAAGTGAAAACTTTTTGGAAAATGAATTTTCAAACAAAATTTTGAAAAATGAAAAAAAAAAAATAATTTATTATTGTTAGATTTTTTGTGGAATCATTTTTATTGTTTTGCTAAATAATTTTTAAACTTGAATTGTATTTATATCATTTGATTTTCATTTACGAATTTTACGATTTTTAAGTATGTATTTAGTTAATTTCATTTTGAATATTATTCTGCTTAAATTTATCTACAATTTTTTACTTACTTCTTTAATTTCTTATTTTGTATTCTTTTGCTTAAAATTCATTTCGCATTGCATTGTTTTGCAATAGAAATCAGTTCGCATTTGATTATTTCACCATCGTTTATTTCAGGAACAAACGTCTTCGCAACAAACGATTTTCGCAACTCAAATTAATCATCTCATCTTGCTCGCTTGAAAAGCATTGCAAATCAAATGTTTGGGGTTTTTTTGGAAATTATTCATTTTAAAAGAATTTCTCCGCATATTGGTATAGATATGACTTATTAATACATATTATTATGCCATTTGTTGTTTAACAGGAATTAAAATAATATATTTCCCGTTTTTATCTCACAATTTTTTTGTTTGTTATCTTGCATTATACATATTAAAAATGCTTTAATACCAATGGAATTCAAATCATCGAAAGACTTTAATAAGTTTCTATCTTTAACAAAATTAACACATCAGAAAACGTAATGTTTAGGCCTAAGTCAATGAGAAACAAAGATGATCTGAATTAGGAATGGTTTTCTTACGATTATTATGAGTTTTTAAACAAATATAAAACCATGGTTTCAAAAAAACTGTTCAATACGTACAAGAAGTGCAAGGTCCGCTTAGTTACCACATATAGGAGATAATGAAGTTCTTAAAATAGAAACAAAACGCACTAAACCACCATCACCATATAAGCATTCTTAAGCTATACATAAAACTGTACAGTGGATGTATAGTAAAGGGTGATTTTTTAGCTGGTTTGGTTTTGGCAACACTGGTTTTGACAGCTGACGTGTGTTTAGTACCTTGTGTCACTGTCAAACAGCTTCAGTTTGGTTTGCAATTTAACCATGGATCATCTTACAAATGAACAACGCTTGCAAATTATTGAATTTTACTATCAAAATTCGTGCTCGGTTCGAAATGTTCATCGCGCGCTGCTTCCATTTTATGGTCGGCTCATTTTTGGTTGAATGGGTACGTAAATAAGCACAATTGCCGCATTTGGAGTGAAGATCAGCCAGAAGCATTGCAACAGCTACCAATGCATCCCGAAAAAGCCACTGTTTGGTGCGGTTTATGGGCCGGCGGCATTATTGGGCCATATTTCTTCAAAGATGATGCGAATCGCAGCGTTACTGTCAATGGTGAACGCTACCGAGCGATGATAACAAACTTTTTTTTGTCCGAAATGGAAGTTCTTGACTTGCATGATATGTGGTTTCAACAAGACGGTGCCACATGCCACACAGCACGCGAAACAATGGCGCAATTGCGAGGCGAGTTTGGTGAACAGTTAATTTCACGTTTCGGGCCGGTCAATTGGCCGCCTAGATCGTGCGATTTGACACCATTAGACTATTTTTTGTGGGGGTATGTTAAAGCTAATGTCTATAGGGACAAGCCCGCTTCGAATGACGCACTGGAAGCCAACATCCATGCATTCATTCGTGAGATACCGGCCGATATGTGTGAAAGAGTATGCCAAAATTGGACTCAGCGGATGGGCTACCTGAGACGCAGCCGCGGTCAACATTTGCATGAAATTATCTTTAAACATTAAATTGCAAGGTTCAAACTATCGATTCAAATAAATATTTCATTAATTTTTTCGAATTTTTTGTGTTTTTTTTTTTTTAAAAGTTCTAAACCTCTTAAAAAATCACCCGTTATATACATTATTTTGACGTTGCTGCATAATTTGCCTTCAAGGTCGACAACAACGATACAAAAAATTTTAAGAATTCAGTTGATTAATCCTATTTTATTTAAATAAAAGCATGATTATGCTATTTAATAATTTTCTAAATTTAAAACTTTTTACTAAAATGTTCTTAGTTCTTAATATTTTTTTAATTAGTAATCTATTTCTTTCTGATGTTAGATAAACACGCCTAGAACAATGACGACAAAGTTAGCAAACATACCATTTTTACATTTATTATTGTCAAAGTGACATTTGGAGTTAGTGTTTGATACTAAATTTTATTGATTTTATTTTGGTGATTTTAACTTTAAAAATATCATACTTAAGCGTTTAAAATTTTGCGCTAATGTCGCTGAACTGTTTTAAACAGAAGGTGTGTTCCTTTGGGTTGCAGCATCTATTGCCAAGTACTTTTAGCTGCATTCAACTACTTCTTCTCTGTATGGTCAAAGTAGTTCAAAACACTTCAATAATGTAGTAACGAAATTAATCCACACAAGAAATCAACACCATCAGTAAAAAGAATTTACATACATAGTAAATTATTGTTGTTGATTTTTCTCTAATATAAAATAAAATACAAATAAAAAAAACTAAAATTATATCTGTATTGTGGTGAGATTTTTCATTTAGCAAAATTAAGGCGGTCCATTCATAATCTACTGGGAAATACTACAAAGTACTTTGCAAGGTCCAAACTCCAAAGGAACACACCTATAGTCAGTTGTCACATTATATTATGTACCTAAATAATTAGACGGTGTTCACTTTGGACTTTATCTTCCGACTTTTTTTGACGTCTCTCTGTATACTTATCTCGCTGTCACTTGATGGCGATAAAGAGGTGGCCAGAAAAGCATCTCTTTCTCGCCATGAAGTGGGTGTGAGAAAAAATACAAAGATGTCAAAAAAGTCGGCGGGGGCAGTCCAATTTGAACACCGTCTTAGATACCACCGCATTTTCTGCGTCAAAATATAGATATATCTATGTACATACATATATGAGCACAAGTTTTAAGGAGGTGTTAAGTGGAAATTAATTAATTAATTTTTACTGTAAAATGTGATAAAAAAAACAATTCAGAATTTTCAAAAGTTATGCACATATCTACATACTACAATATGAATTGTAATTGTTCTGGGGCCAGTTTGCATAAAGATTTGTAGCAAATCTTTCGCACAAACGAAAACGTTTGATCGCTTTTTAGATACAGAATCTGGTCCCTGGGTTTATAGCGATTTAATCTAATAGCACTCGATTTAAATAATGGAAAGAAATTCTTACTTCCAAGTTCCAATGATTTTTTTTCCCGAAATACATTTAAATGAAATTTTTTTACTTACGAGATTTTGACAGAAATCCGACAATGCTTGCAATGAAGTACGTCTCCCTTTTTTCGAAATCGAAAATGATAAATTCGAAAATTATGACTGGTAAGATTAAGAACAGTTTTTGATGATTTCTTTTTACAGAAAATAAAATGATTGAAAAAAAAGGACAATCAAAATGTATAAAAATTTTTGACTTTTTAAAAATAATTTAAATTTATTTATTTATTCAATTTAATAATATCACAACATTCATTTCTTTTTTTGGTTTAGCGTCGCATTTCGATCTCAGGGATTTTTATACATTTTTATTTTCCTTTTTTATCAAAATTTATACACACAACATGGAGACTACACCACAATTAAAAATTATTGAACTTTATAAATATTTTCAAACTAAAAATATTGAGAAAAAATAAATGTAAGTAGGGTAGGTAGAGGTGAAACCTTCCAATAGCTTTTCATAAAAGTCACATTATGATATTCGAAATTTTTGTTTTCAAATTTTTAGAAAGCCTTTCTATTTGAAATATCAAAACGATTAATATGGAGCAATTTGTTTGTTTCTACAGGTTGAAATTTTCAAAAGACACTTAGTACTATTGAGTACCAGGCAGTGTGTGAATTGTACCGCACTAAAACTACCGGGAAATCAGGTCCAATCTATGAAAGATTGACAAAAAAAATTTTATTTTGAAATACAAAATCGCATGTGGGGGTCTTAAAAATCTTAATACTTTCCCATCGCTTTTAGACCATCAGCTCATGAGGCTTGGTTCTTTTTACTCTCCGAACATTGTCTAGTACATTTCAGACAGCCTCCACTCTCCATCTCGGAGTTAGAATGACTATGCAGTCGCACGATTGTAAATCGATATTTCCGATACATATATGTTCCAAAGGGCATTTATTATTCCACGAAGGACTTTTTTTGAATTTTTGCATAGTTTCAGCATTTGTTTTCTTTATAAATCCCCACAGTTGGATGCCATAATTCCAAGGTATTATGGCAGTAGGCGTGTTTTTTGAAGTAAAACTTCTTTTGCGGCATGGGGGTAAAAAAATTTTCTATGGAGCTGTCAGTGACATGTCAAACCGACATACAAATTCCCGTCACGAATTACAAAATTCAGCGTGACGATTTTGCAACGGTTCTGAGTTTCAATTCGGGTGCTCTGAGTGGTAGGACTTGAAAAATACTTGCCCTGTTGTCGTGAAAGAAGTTTTACTTCTAGCGCGTGTACATAAGTACGCACACTCTTTTTTTCTAAGTCCGAAGTAAATTGGATGAAAAAAAAAACAATTCGGGGCTAAAAAATTTACATGTTAAATGCAACAACAACTAATCCCCAATGGGCTTAGCTAAATCCAGATAATTTTCGGGGCTTAACATAAGCGTGGAGAAAAACTGTATTATCGGCGTGAATTACATACTTGTTATCGATATTTTGCATAGAAACTCCATTTTTTTCTGTTGTTGCATCGCTAATCCCCGATTGGCGTAAGGTACAGCTTTAAGGTTCCCCCACAACAAACGCGAATCTGTCGTGTTTTCGTCGTCACCGCGACAGATTCGCGTTGGTGTGGTAGAACCTTTACTTTTGATAAAAATTAGAACATTAATAATTAATCTTTTTGTTTTAAAAGTTTATAAGAGTTAATTTTGTGTCATTTAGTTTGATACGCCATTGTTTCTAATGTGTCCAATCTCTTACTTTATCGGTTGACTTTTCCTTAAGTCTTGACAACGCATTTATCAGGCACTAAAATGGCAGTTTTATCTGACATAATAGCATTCTTGTCCAATGGAATATATAACAAATACAGTGTTTGTCCTAGGACACTTCCTTGTGGTACACCGTATTCTTTTTTATTAAGTTCCGAATAGGTACTCTTGCTCGTAACGTACTTTAAAGAGTCCGGTTGGTAAAAAAGGATTTCAGTATTTTGCAGAACTGCTTGGGAAGATCCCCATGCAGTTTTAAAACTAGAGCGGAACATCCTTGTTTTTCTATTGAAGGTTTTGAATAAAACAACAACACTTGGGTGAGTTGCTACCAAGTTTTTAAAGGCTGGAGTTATAGCTATTTCATCGACTGTCACGCCGATCATCAGACTCCTTTTTGTGGCGCTTGGTCTATATTTGTTCAATATTATTAAGAAAAACTCATTCCATTACTGAGAAGTGTCTTTTCATCAACATTCGTAATTCGATGCACTATATTATGATCTATCGCGGAATGTTTATTTTTGAATCCAAACTGATAGTTTGGAGCAGTTTTTTTGAAAACAATTGTCATTATTGGTATAAGCGATATTGGCCTGTAGGAAAATAGATACTTCTGTTGGTGGCTTATCTTACTTATAGGTATAACAATGATTTCTGAAAGTTTCCAATGATGTGGTATTGATATTGGAACTTAGAGTAGGTATGCGTTTATTATATATTGTTTTTCGAAGGCTATAACTGTTGGCGTTTCTTTTCTTTCCAAGCCTAAACAGTACCTAATATTAGATCATAGCCGTGTGCTTCTTTGTTTGATAACTTGTGTTGGCACATTGGCACATGCTTCTTACTTCTTTAAGAGTGACGAAGGGAATTTCCAATTCATAATTTTTATCAACAAAATTATGAAGAAAGATTAGTATTTTTCGAAGACTTGATTTTAATCTGAGTTTTTTTTTAATTAAGTGGAAAAGTGTCGAATGAACTTCAGAACTAGGCAACTCCAATATTGTCTGGCACAAATTGTTTAAAAAATGTTTAAGGTAACATGAGTATACAAATAAAAGCAAATGCATTGGACTGATAGGGAACTGGTACTTTTTTTTTAAGATTTCACCAAATTAAAAAAAAATCTATTATTTGTACTACTTCTCTTCTCTGTTTGATTTAGAAAAAAAAAAAGATCGAAAGAAATAAACAAAACTGTAGATAGTTCTTTATGACGACGATGTCGGTGGTGCGGGCACCTATCTCATACAATATACCTTTATTTTCTTTTTAGGCCACGACATTTAACAATCCGCCTGCATCGACTCGTCGTCGGTTCATCATCATCGTTGTCGTCGTCGTCGTCATAGTCGGTGTGTTGGTTCTTTCCATCGTTTTCAGTTCGCAATGTTCCCACTTCCCAGTCCCAGTCCCACACTGCACACACACACCACATTTTAGTATTCAACAGAAGTTTTCATATCATTGCACTCTCTCCCTTCGGGCGACGACAAAGCGCAGCGGCGGCGGGTGGCGGAGCTGAGGCGGCAGCGCAGTGACATGTAGGTATGTGATAGTTCAAGAAAAATCAAACGCTTTGAAAACGTTTTCTTGTTAAAATCTTAAGACCCTTCCTTAAAGTCAAGTCGTGGACTCGTGGCATGAGGATGAGGAGTTCGGGTCTCAGAGATACCTACCTACATTCATAAATATGTATATAATATTTAAGAACCACATGATCTTTCTGGCAACTGGAGAAGACGAAGTGCAGTGACGACGACGAAGACGGCCGCATTGATCGTGGGACTGGTTCAGTCAACTATGAAGAAATGAAAAATGTTGGCTAGAAATTGAGAGACGACCGAAGAGTCTTTTATAGCAAATATACGCAGACGCACGGGCTACGGACATAGAGGGTGCTGCTTGGCACTTAAGTATGTTTAGGTATGTAAGTATATTGAAAGAGAAGTGTTACTTTTTTTCTTGTTCTTTTGTTGTCACTGAAGATAATATTTTAGATATAGATACAGGTATACCTATATGTATATAAATTGTGGGCAGACAAAGTAAGTTGGTAGGTACATATGTATATAGGCATAATATACCTACAAGTAGATATGTAAATTTTGGTAACCACACCACATTTTCAAATTCAAGGGATTTTCAAAAAAAAAAAATGTCGCCTAAGAAGAAAAATGAGTATAGATATTCATAATTTGCATATACCTTACCTATGTGATTTGCATATTAACCATATAAATCATTGCATCGCGAAAAATAAGCGTGAATATTTATGTATGTTTCGTGTAAGAAATATCAGAATACCGGTATAGGTATTAGGTAGGTATAGTTATTGTTTGTGATTATTGATTAACGTGATTTCATTTTAATACTCTTATGATGACGATTTATGAGGCTGGAAGGCTATACAGATATGTATGTATAGGTAGGTATACCTATATAATATATACTGAGTCCATCTGGTTGGAGGTAGGTACAATATCGGATATTGATTCCTAAAGCGTTAATTTGTCTAATAATAGAATTATGAGTTCAGAACTTAAATTTTTTGACAATTAAAAAAATTTTTTTATACAGAAAAACTGGTTGGAGCAGTTTTTTTAGATATATGTTATACATATCTAGATATATATAAGCAAGTGTTTCTCTACGTAACAGGTGCTGTTATTTTAAGAATTTAATTTCTTTTCTAAATAATCTTCTTATAGACCAGTCAATGAAGCATTTGACTCGAAAAAAATCGGCGGAAAGTTGGATTTTGGTATATAGCTTCCTCATTGTTTTCTTAAGAAACTGTCAAAAGTCCCTATCGATATGACCGCTGCTAACAATTTTACGGGGGGTTGAAGGCCCCCCAAAATGGCTTTTCAAAAATAACTCCCAAATGATAAGTTATACAAAAAAAAAAGTTAGAGACCAATTTGTAGCTTGGAATATTTCCTACAAAAACGTAGAACATACTTTTTTCATACAAATAACGATTTTTGAAATAAACCAATCAGAAGATTTAAGGGTTTAACATTTCTATGTAGTTGGGCGACTTAATTCCAAAATTGTGCATTTTGTGATAAAAGCATCAATTTTCTATTTATTATTGGTGCATTATATGGACTTGATTTTAAGATATCGGTTCACTCTATTTGTCCATCCCTTAGTGCTTAGTTTTTGAATAAATGATTTTTAAACTCAAAATTTTAAAAATAAAATTTGAAAAAAAAGTAATAATAATTTTTTTTGTTAATTTTCAATTTTCTCAAAAACTAAAAGACATACGACCATCTGGTTCTTAGCGTTCAACTGAAACATATTAAGAGTATTAAAAATTCTAACCTAAATTAGTACTTAATAATGAAAAATTTTGAAAACAAAATTATTAGGTATTATTTGTTTTCAAATTTTATTTTTAAAATTTTGAGTTTAAAAATCATTTATTCAAAAACTAAGCACTTAAACAACTTTATTTAAAAATATACACAGTGAATGAATATCTGGCTTTAAGATAAGCTATAACATAATATTGTAAGTGTTGCCGTTGTGTTTTTATATTCATTTTATATTTTAGAAACAAATATTTTTATTTACCCCTCCCACTTAAAGGGGTGGACAAATAGAGTGGACCGATATTTAAAAATAATGTCCGTATAATGTACCAACAACACAAAAAAAAATGGATCTTTTATCACAAAATGCACAATTTTGGAATTAAGTTGCCCAACTACATAGAAAAGTAAAACCCTGAACTCTTCTGATTAGTTTATTTCAAAAACCGTTATTTGTATGAAAAAAGTATGTTCTACGTTTTTGTAGGAAATATTCCAAGCTACAAATTGGTCTCTAACTTTTTTTTTGTATAACTTATCATTTGGGAGTTATTCTTGAAAAACCATTTTGGGGGGCCTTCAACCCCCTGTTAAATTGTTAGCGGCGCTCATATCGATGGGGAATTTTGTTAATTTCTTAAGAACACAATGAGGAAGCTATATACCAAAATCTAGCTTTCCGACGATTATTTCCGAATTTAGCTATTTTTTTCGCTTCATTGACTGGACTATTAAAATTATTATATATAATACCAAGTTTGAATACGAAAATCACTTCAACAATTGTATAGGTTTTAGCCTGTAGATCGCAGGTGCCAGAGCATATATAGAGGGACAGATAGACGAACATCAGAATATTTATACCTACTACATTCTATATAGAGTAATATTGCAAATAAAAATAAATGTCATGATTTTTTATAGAACAGAAAAACAAATATTTACTTTGGGATTCAGTCTGGGCTTTATTTGCATTCAATATTTACAAATTTGTATTGTTGTCATAATTTGCTTTTGCAAACAATTCAAATCGTGTAAGCACAATATAAGCTACTTTCAAAAGCAAAATGCAAGCTGCAATGAAAAAGCTATAAGTTGTGTAATTTTTTGTTGTTGTTTTTCTTAAGAAAATTAAATATGATCGGAAGAAAAAAAAATTATTCAAAGAGAATTTGAAAAAAATAAACAAAATTGAGAATCCCTTTACAATTTTTTTAATAAATATATAATATTGTTTTTTTTTTACCATTTTGAAAACTCCATTTGGGCAGAGGGACAAATAATAAAGTTAAACTATCCAGCAGGAGTATTATAGCTATTCGAAGAAATTCCTATTAAAGTTCTGCTGGTAGGTTCCTGCATCAGGAAGCATCATATGGGTCCTTTGCTTTTTATTACAAAACGTATATATTTTTTAAAAGTAAAAGTGGAGCAACCCAGAGTACCTACAGTTTAAATGGGTGTCCCAAAATTAACATAAGATTTGAACCTTAAAAAAAATTTTATAGCTGCGGCACTTAAGGGTTATACTAAAAATTCGGAGAACAACGTATTTTCATTATGTTGAACAATATTTCAAAAACAATGAAATTTTGTACAAAGTATGCTGTAGGAATATTGATTAAACTTCGTCCACTATGAATTGAGAGTAATTGAAAAATTCAGGTAGACTGGATCAATTTTATAAGTCATGGTTATTTTAAGTTAAAAGTCTAAGTTAAATGTTGGCTCTTAACCAAATTCAAAGGTGCCCTCTTCTCCCCTAATAATTCTTTATTATAAAATTGTGTATTTAAAAATTCTGTAAATTTAAAATGTGGTATTTCAAAATATTGAAAATCCAAAATTTTGTTTTTCAAAATTCTGTAAAACCGTAATTCTGGGGTGGAATCGGCTAAGGTGATAAATGATTGTCACATCAACTATAGTCACATGTAATTGTCATTTAGTTTTCCGTCTGGGTAAGGTGATTCAACTCAATTCAATTGAATTGAATACTTTCCAATGGAATTTGTCAAAAAAGTGGTTGCCATAGTGAATGTTTCAAACGTTTGTAATGAGCTATCGAAAATATATATCGAAAATGACGTCCTTGCGATATAATTCTTATTTTTTCTTCATCTTCCGGAATATATAGTAAACTTTTTTGATCACAAGAATGTTTATTTTTGTTTGTATGAATGGTACAAAAAAGAACTATGAAAAAGTTGTTCAATTTTTGTAGACTGGTGGTAACTCTAGTCGTACTGCGGCAGATACGTCAAATTTGTTGGAAAATGACAATCACATTTTTGATGTGATAGCTCTTTAACTATCAAATGTGATATCATCTTACACAGACTGAATTGTTTGAATGTGACTCTCACTTATCGCAAATCACCTTACATGATTCCACCCCTGTATTTCAAAATTCTGTATTCCAAAATTCTGTAAATTATAAAGAAAAATTGTTTTGACAATGAAAAAAAGTTCGCACGAGGAATTCTCCTCTTAAAAAAAAAATATTTATATTAGGTATGTCTTCCAATAAGTTTGACCCGATCAATTTCACTGGTTTCGCCATCTTAATTTTTCCAACGCAATTCTTGATGATTTTAGAGGTACCTAGTCAAAAAGTAAGATCCAGGAAACTTCATTCAAAATTTTTTTTTAACGACATCAAAATAATATGATTTCCCAAATTTTAAACAATAACAGTTCGGAATATAAAAAAAAAATCAGAAAACAGTTCTAACTATTTTATATTTATGATATTGCATTAAAGTCAAATATGTTACTACTCCGATGCAATTTTATCTAAAATATTTATATTATAAAGGAATACGATTAAACAAAAAAAAATTAAAATTTCTCACAATTTCTCACAGTGCTGATTTTAATAATACTTCTAATTAACATACAAACATTAAATACATGACAATAGAAAATTTATTAGATATGGTTATAACTAGACAAAAACATAATATCAACGATGATGTTTTGTGATCGGGAGACCATCATATATAAGCTTAATTAAAACCACGCGCTTATTTAATTTGAAATGATACGAAATATTCCCATCACTGATTCACAAAGCTTTGCTTGCTATACGACTTATTCTATACCATCATCATCAGCAACCCCTTTAAACTCATATGATAGATTAATAAGAATGTGCATTTCAGTATAAATGTATACATAGCTGGAAACAACTAGACTAAACACGAGCTGCCTTACTTCACTGATGGCTTGACTTGGCTTGGCCCTAATTGAAGAAGCGACAAATTAAAATCCAGACCATAGCCATAATTAACACGTTCAATATCTAACCATGCCGCTTCCGTTCAACGATGACAGCGACGACGCACATAGACTAAATCACTCTTATAACAAATATTTCAACTAGTTATTATTTTATTTTTATTTTTGATTTATTATATCCAACGATTGACAATGCAAGCTGAGGCCTATTTCATAGAATTACATCACATACATTTGGGCATAATCGAAAAGTTCTTCTGTTATGAATTTCCATATAAACGATTGAGCTGTCAAAAAATATTTTATAAATTATAATTTTGGCATTCGCCATCTTTATGAAATCACCTAAGAATTTTTTTTTTGAATTGTCGAATTTCAGTTCGAACGCTCAAAAAATCTTTTAAGAATCGCATTTTAGGTAGGTATTCAGCATGTCAAAATCTGTTATGTATGAATCATAAAAGAATAAAAGACAATTTTTTTGTGACTTTTATCATAAAAAATTTCAATAAGTAGCTGCGTTTCACGGCCGTATAGCCAGCCATACGCTAGGGTGAGCACAGCTCACCCAAAAAAATATTTGAGCTCACCCAAAATAAATTTCATATCTACATTTTAACATTTAACACATTTTAAGCTTGTGTGACAAATTTTTTTTTCGTATCCAACAATGTGCGCCACTTAAACCAGTGGCCTGTTTTAATCCGAACATTTGTTTTCTTCATCGCGATGCTATGCCAATTATTCGGTCAGTTAAGAAAGGTGTAAAAGATTTGGGAAGTGATGTGATGAATCATTTTAACAGTTTTTGCAGATGAAAAACAGAATGCCCCTTACCACAGAGAATGAAAATTCGATCTACCCGATTACGGGAATCTATTGGTATGTCTTCACTTGGGAAAGTGACAATCAAGATGAAGAAGCATGATTAAGCGAGTTTGTTTTGAAATTATCGACTCAGTTATTTTAGAGATATATGAACGGTTTGAGTATAATAATAACACACTAAATGCTGTCGAAACAGATACAGACTTTTTGAGTGAAAATTTAAACTACAAAGACATGCCATTGACGAAATTGCCAATTGAGGGCATTGCCCTCACACGAAGAAATTTCAGTTCAAAAAATTTTGCTCAGCGAAAAAAATAGCTCCTTCAGAAGTTGTTTCCTGTTAAAAGCGCTTTTCCTACAAGTTATCGCCTCTTTGAAACTGTGGTCTGTGGAGATATTTGGTACTAGCATACCTTTTAACGAGTCATCATTTCCGGCACTTTTTTTAAATTTTATTAAAACAAAAAAAAAAGTTTTAGTTATTTTAATTTTATTAAAACACAAAAAAAAGTTTTACTTATTTCCAATTTTCTCAAAAACTAGAAGACATAGGACCGTCTAGTTTTTAGCTTTGGATTTGAAAATAATAAAAGCATTAAGTCAAAGTATTAATTATTAACATAAGTTTTTTGTAAAAAAATCAATAATATTATAAGTTTCTGCATTGCAGTTTAAGCATTGATATACAGTAGACGCTCGATATGTGAAGTAATTAAAACCAGGCCTGTTCACTATTTCGAGATTGTTCACTATTTCGAGAGAGAACTTGAAAACGATTTCCAGTGTGATTTTGATACAAAATGAATTTTTTTATTTATTAAAGCGTTAAATAATTTCAATTGGGTAAAAAAAAACATACATATTTTATAATATTATAAATAACTACAATAAACATAATTTTTCATAAAAAACGAAAAACTTCAAAGCTCCCGGTACAAATACATTTTTTTTTAAATAAGAATGAAATCACTAATTCTGTTTATTTGTTTCTCAACTTTAAATTAATTTGCAGTGCTTTTTCTTGTAAATTTTCATAAATGCCAGCATTTCTGCTGGCATAATCTTGTTAAATATTGAAAAAAAAAAATGTGAGTTCACTATATCGAGATACCTTTTGTTCACTATTTAGAGTTGTCTGTATAAAATTTTGTCTGTTCACTACTGGATAGTTCACTCTACCGAGATTCACTATACCGAGCGTCTACTGTATTATGTTAAAAAGTCGCAAAAACGTGCAAATGTTTTTGATTGATTCTGAATCAGAATACTTCAAAGTAAATTTAAAGCTTAATTTCAATGCTGAGCAATGCACACAAGTCAAACTTTTTCTTTACGAAACAAAAACTACGATTTCTTAATAGGACGTCCCAAAACTCGTCTTTTTTTAATAAAAAATAAAAAACATGTCCCATAATTAAAATATCGCAAACAAAATCATTGAAATTATTCTACTTACTACCAGCAACAAATTCCATCATCAATTGTTTTTTATCAAAAAGCATATTATATAAAAAAGAAAAACATAGTAAATTCACTTCCTATCGCACACCAAAATTGGTTCTAAAAAAGCTACGACTTTAGATGCATCAACTGATGAAACGGTTGCAACCTTAATAGCGAGATTAATCAGAAACTAAGTTCTTGTTAACTGTAAATAGCTTTTCATTAAAAAAAACAACAAAAGGATTTTAGTTTTTATAGTTTTGGCCACGTTTTTAGGAAATTTTACCTGTGTACAACGGTTTTAATAAAAATTAACACTCTAATTACGGTTCTCAAATAACAATTATCAATTATCAATAATCAATAAATAGTAAATACATTTTGAAAATCGGTAGTAAAAAACCCAATTAAAACAACTTTTTATCATTGAGAATAATGTAGAACGTTATGAATTACAAGAAAATTGATAATTATCACGGAATATCACGCACTCCGCACTCCGCACTCCGCACTCTGCACTCCCGCTCCAAACTCTGCACTCCGAAATCCGAAAGCAGTGTAGTGTACTTGTTTTGAGGTCTAAGCAATTTTAAGATCAATTCTATGTATTTTAAAATGTTCTCCGTTTGCTAAACGTTTTATGTATTATATGATATATAATAAAATTTTAAATATTTTATACTCTTAAAGCAACTTATAAGAGGAATTAAGCCGTGTATTCTTTTTTTGTTTTTGGGATGTAAATTAAGGGAGGTAAAGATAGACGACCTTAATTGCAGAATCAACTTATCTTTAATCGAAAAATTTTATCTTGGTTTCAGATTATTTTATAATGTACCTACCTACTATATTACTTCTTCTTACCTATATAGGTATGGCCAGTTAAAATGAATTTTAAAGATCCTATAAGACCAACATTTTAAAAAAGTTCAGAGGAATAGAGCACGTCATACAAATTATATCAACTTCTACGAGTAAATAAAATAAAAGTAGGCCTATAGGTATACACTTTAACAATTTCATTCTCCGTATTGTGTTATTATGACGATAGTAAGGTTGATGCATTTTTTATGTTTGTTTTCTTGATAAGAATCTTTAGATAAAAAGTAATGTCGTGTAAATAAAAGAAAGTTAATATTGATGGTGTGATTAAAAAACCAAAAAACTACTTCAATGTTTTTTTCTAAGAGGTAGCTACTCGTATCTAGTGATGGTTATAAAAATATGAATGTATTTTTCGATACAAGAACTATAAGTATTTTGGTTTATTTTATTTAACTTGCCTTTGGTCTTCTCTTGTGTTAAAAACTTGACTGTGATGGTGATATATTCAAGTAAAGTGATGGACCCCAAATTGCAAATGTTTATATGTATAAATAAATATATGTGTTGGGAATTGAATAATAGGGGTTTTCCAAGCCCGAAGGAAATTGGATGAAAAAAACGATTCGGGGCTAATACATTTACATTATCGGCATACTCGTTGTCGATAGTTTGTATGGAAACTTCATTTTCTTTTCTGTAATAGAGTCGCTAATCCCCGATATCGTTTCTTTTTTTTCAACCAGTTCCCTCCGGGATTGGAAAAAAAACACCTAATATTAATAATATTATTGGAAAATACTGTATAAATTATCGTGTTATTGGAAAACACTGTATAAAATCACGGTCACAGATACAGGAAGCTCTGTTATTGTTTTCACATCGTAAGGGTATACCATACATTATAAGAAGAGTTGAGGACTATCAATTTCTTGCATCATAGTTTTCGCCATTTTTATTTGAAGAGTTGACTCGGCTATCGCTTTTTTATAAACGGGAGAAGGTAAGGTATATTTATTTTTGTTTATAATCGATAGAATTTTTGAACTACATATGTATAAAAAAATTTAAGAATCCTAATATTAAAGTTAAAAACGGAAAAGTAGATATTTCAGAAATTATTTATAATACCGAAATTAGGGCAGAATGATGTTTGATGATGCTTAATTTTGTTTGGATTGGGAAAGGTTAAAGAACAATATTTCACCCATATTTAAGAAATTTTTAAATTAACTGTTTTATGTCCAATTTCATAAACAAACACTAAAAGCACTTTTATCAAAAACCCTCCTAAATTTTATGAGGCCCTTAAATATTTTTAGTTTCACCAATCTATAAAAGGGAAATTTCTTCACATCCCTGGAAAAATAAATTGTTTTTTTCTTTCTAATAAGCGAAATGTATGAGAAAAAATGAGAAAGCATAATGTATTGAAACAAATGACAAGAATTGGAAAATAAAACTGTACACTTCTTCAAGATCAAAAACATTGGGCCACTGCCGAAAGGTTTTTATGAAGTAATTTTCAATTAAATTTAATAATAAATGCACATATAAAAAGAAGAGAAAGAGGCAAAAATTACACAGGATCTGAAAAAATGGGCTAATTAATATTGTATCTCCAAAAAATGAAAATTAAAATGTTTCAAAATTTTGTCTGCAAATGTCAGATGATATACGCACTTGTAAACTACATCTGATGACATTTCAATGACGCTTTTAAAATTTAGTGAGCCAAAAATAGGCATTTAGTTTGTAAGGGTGTTTAAAAGCTTGTTTAATTTAAAAGTGCTTGGTGAAACCAAAAAATCTCATTTTAAGGTTTAGAAGCCTGCTAAATGTTTAAAAGTCCTTCGTTAAATCGGCCATTAGGCAGTGATAATCCTATACACCAAAACTATGGATGTGCCAACTCAAGACGAGGCCCTGGCCCCGTTCATGATAAGTGAAAGGATCCTCAATCTATCGCCGCACATTCTTCAAACAATCTTTTGCAGGCAATTCATTTGTAACTCTGTTAATTTAGATTTTTTTACCAAATTTCACTCTTGAATAGTTTCTACTTCATACTATATCGACCCTAATCTCCTTGAAAATAAATTAAATCAACTCAATGATGAATCTAATCCTGTTCTTGATGGTCTCCCAGTCATACTTCGTTTAAAAAAAATGCTCTTTCACCCTCTTTCTACCTTTTTAAAAAACCTTCAGCCTAACAGTGAATTTCCTCAATGGAAAACCTCTTTCATAATCCCAATTCACAAAAACGGTCGTCCCAAAGGCGAAGTTAATAATTATTATCATCCCATTGCGTAGATTTCTCATATGCCATAGCTATTCGAAAGTATTCTGCATGAAATTTTAAGTTTTCATTGCAAATCTTTCATCTGCCCTACACAACACGGCTTTCTCAAATGCAGATCCACAACCACTAATCTTGTTGAATTTGTGTAGTTTACACTCTCAACTTTAGAGAAAGGTTGCAAGTCGATGTTGTTTCAACAGATTTCAGTAACCCCTTTGACAAAATCTCACAAAAACTAATAATCTCCAAATTATTGACTCTTGGCTTTGAACCCTTCTTGTTAAAATGGATTTTCTCTTACCTTGAAAACCTTTATTACAGAGTTCGTTTAAGATCTGCCCTTTCCAGCCCTTTCTTAGCTACCTCCGGTGTCCCTCAAGGCAGCCACTTAGGTCCACTTCTTTTCATTCTTAATATTAATGATATTGAAATGGTCATAGAAAGACCATGCCTCTATCTTAATGTACGCCGACGCACGATACCAAAACAATTTCTTCGTAGATGACTCTTCCTCTATTCCAAACGATCTTGACAGTTTTTGAGTCTGGTAACTCCCAAAACAGCTTGTAGCTTAACGTTTCCAAATGTCAATCTTTGATTTTTCAGGCAAACTTAATAATTCTCCCCCTCGTCTCTAATTTCTCAACCCATACCCACAGTTTAAAATATTCCAGACTTTGAAATATTATTTGACCAGGAATCAAAGCTCGTCATTTATATATAGACAAACTAATTCTTAAAGCTAACTTAGCACTTGGCTGCGTGACACGATGGTCCTAAGAATTCTCGAACCCCTATGTGACGCAGTCCCTATACATAACGTTTTTTCGCCCCTGCTTGAATATACCTGTCAAGTATGGTCCCCTTACCAAGGTATTCATATTTCCATAATCGAGAGAGTCGATTTCTTCGCTTATGGCTGCAACGAATCTATCTCTTGCATGCTACGGAGTGTTAATTCGAACTTGAACTCATTTGGCTTGTACACTTAGAGCTTAAATCCAAATTTCAAAACCCTTTCAGAGTTGACGCTTTTTTTAATTAAAGCCTTAATTTATTTTTACTTAGGGACCCAACACCTTTATCCTCATTGTGGGGGCCCCTAAGAGATTTGTATGGCTCTTCCTGAGATTCCTTTAAGGGCAACCAATTCTGTACATTCATTGTAAGGCCCTTAGAAACCATCGGGCAAAATTTCGGTTGCCCAGTCCGCCCCTGGTTGAGTATATAATATAAGTCACTTATAGGCACTAGGTTCAACAAGCTGTAGCGCAACTGTTTTATTTTATTATTAATACTAAGTGTACAGTATAACCTAGGTATACTAAATGAATTCAGTACTTACGAGTATTCAATGAAATTAAATAAATATGTTTTGTTTGTTTTTTTTTTTTTAATAAAAAGAAACAAAAACTGTATTTTTTTTTACGCAAATTGATTTGCTACACTTATAACGTGCATGACAAAATTTATTTGAGAATTAAATTATTAATTTTTTTTTCAATCGTTAGAATTGAGATATTTGTCACGCAATGCCAACTGATATAATAAACCTACATCGAAGTATCTATAATAGTGACAATTTTTAACAGTCACACCCGCTGCAGAAGACACGAAAATAAATGAAAATAAAATTGTTTAAATAAAACCTATTAGATATTATATTACAGTTCATTGGTGTTTCTGTAGACATATTTGAAAATGTTATAGCTTACATATGTACATTGTACATACATAGTTTGTAATCATATACGATTCGCTTGAATAAGTTTCGTAATGAATTAGGGCTTTTAAAATGAGAGTCAATTAAATTTGAGGGTCATATAAAAATGTATTCTCCCAAAGTATGTGCTCACATATATACGAAAAAAAAAAACAAAACATCATCGTCTTCCACCTGTGATATTTATGTTTTTTTATTTTTAACTTGATTCTAATTGGTATAATGGTACATTGCGAAAGATTAACATTTAAGATAAAAGCTACTTTAACAAGAATATCTACTAATACGAGATAATTTTAAATTGTTATACATTTGTGTGGGATGTCAGACAAGTTTTGTTTATTAATTATGAATGTCTCTGGGAATTTGGCACAACCAGTCAAGATAGCGATGGCACAAAATTAAATGTGTCAAAGTTCAATGATTTGTTAAGAGATCAAAAATTTTATTGAAACAAAAATGAAAGATTAAGAGAAAGATGAAAGTAGAAAATAGTAATAGAATTTATTACTTTCGCAAAGTGAAATGAAAAACATTGTTCATCAATTTATCGGTTGATAAATTAAAATAGTAATTTGTTACTTTTTATTTATGTACATTTATGTATATAGTCCAATATACAGGGTGATTCGCATAATATGTGACACAATAATTGGTCATAACTTTTGATCTGAGGTATGAATTGTAATAAATTTTATACCTTCTAAAAAGCTACAGAACTAGGGCAAGTTTTTGAAAAACAAAAAATGTTATTTAGTATCAGAATATTTAAACAAAGTGCTGTTTCAAACATTTCAAGTACAAGTTAATTTTGACCACCATGCACGGTTATTGATTTATTTGTAGCTACATAGTGAAGGTCATGAAAATTATTTCATTATAAAATATAAGTCTGATTTTAAAACAGTGTTAATAAAAAAAATGGAAAAATAAAAAAATCAATTTTTTGACAAGTTTACCCACATATTAAATAAAAGTAAAGTTTTTTTCCAAATTGAAAAAAAATGTGACAACTTATTCAGTATTTAAATATTAAAGGTTATGGAAATTCTTAAGAAAATAATTTTTAAAAAATGCATATATTGACGCATCCTGTACACTGAACAATATGATATGGATTACATCACTGTTGCCATAAAGTAGTTTTTTGAAAATAATTGTTTAATTTAATTTTAGATTCAAAATAGCTTTTAAGGGCCTTTAGTCCTAGAAAAATTGGCGTTTCGTCCTGGCGAACTCACTTGGAATCTTCAGTTGAAAATATAGGCCCCCACTACTCACTAGTCACTAACACTAGTGTAAACTGACAAATGAGCAATAAACTTGACACATTGAGGACATACCACCACAAATCCTTGCAAAATAGGTCGAAAACTTCGATATCTCGGATGAAATTCATGAGATCTAGCCCAGTCGCATCTACAAAAATGGAATGACCGGGAAAAATGGAATTTTACACTTTTCTGTCACAATTCGTTAGAGCTACACATGTATAGTTTTTCCAGAAAGTCGGGCCGGACCTTAAGCCGCCATCTTGAATTCTCTAAAAAATGTACATAAATACAAAAAAAAAAAATTAATACAAAACAACCGCCCTTTCAATTTAAATGAAACCACTGTGCAACGGCAACACTAACAATATTATGTTATATCTTTTTTAAAAGCTAGAAATCCATTCTCCGATTCTGTTTTTAAATACAATTAATTAAAGAAACAGTTTTTGAAAAATTAATTTTCACGCTCAAAATTTTGAACAAATTTTTTTTTTTAATTTTGTAATTATGTAATTTTTTTTTCAAACCATTTAATTCATTGAGTATATAGTATCTTTGTTTTTTATATTCGATGCTTTTATCAATTTTTAGTCTCCTATATTTTGAGAAAAGTGAAAATAGGATTTTTAGACTCATTTAAACCAAGTATTAAAGCCAAATTAATGGAAAATGTAGTTACAGTTTTCTTTCACAATTCGTGAGATTAGAAGCATATTTTTAGTTTTTAGGGAAAATCGAGTTAAAGCTGCCATCTTGGATTTTCTAAAAAATTGAATTAAATAAGAAACAAAAGGTTTAACACACAGAAAAACTTACAGTGCCATATTATATCTTTTTTTCAAGCCAGAAATCCATTCTCTAAGTTAATAATTTTTGGAAAATTCATTAATAAAATAAATGAAATCAAAATTTGGAAACTAATTTTTCAAAACTTTTCATTATATAGTTTTTTTTGTTTTTAGTATATGCAGTGCTCATTTCTGGATTTGATAAAACATATAATATGACACTGTAAGTGTTGCCGTTGTTTATACACATTTTTTTTTGTTTCAAGTAAATTAAAAAAAAAAAATTTCCAAGATGTCGGCTTAAGTTCAAACCCGATTTTCCCGAAAACCTATCCATATATTGCTTCTATAATTACCCCCTCTAACGAATCTAACGAATTGTGAATGTAACTAAGATTGATAAGATCTTCCAGATCGCATTTTCCTGCGAACATGTCTAATTTGTTTCGTTAAATATATTTTAAGAGCCAGTTTGTTCACAGCCAATCATCTATAATCAAGGATTATTGCAACTGGTAAATCATCGAATATATACATGGTAACCAACATTTTAACATTAGAAATGTTTAAGCGGAGGCATACCTACTAACAATGTGAAAAAATCAACAGAATTTCAAAAAGTGTAACGCCGAGTAGAGAAAGAGGGCGAAACGTCAGGGGAATAGACAAAATTATTGCGTTCATGTTCTTACTGGTCTGAGGAAACAGAATACGAAGAAGATGATAAAACGAACACAAAAAAAGGAGAAGTGTTCGTAGGCAGGGATGGCCACTACATTTTTCACATTTGCTATGTACGTAGTTTATGTAGTTAAACGTATTTAAATGTAGTTAATGAAACAAATTGTAGCAAACTTAGTTTCAAATATCAAATGATCTGTCAGTTGAACTATGAAGCTTGAATTTTGAGTTAAAATGTTCAAATTTTTATTGAAATTTTATTATTTTTCTAAATTTACTTTGTATGTACATATATGAAAACGTAACAATTTGTAGAAAATAAGACGTGTAGTTTATTAAATTAACTACGCGTAGTTAATGATGTAGAAAATGTAGTGTAGTTGATTCGGCCAACCCTGTTCGTAGGCTTTCCAGATTTGTATTTGAAGAAGAGCAAATTTAAAAAAGAATGTATTCAAAGTTTTAAAATACATAAATGCTTCTTTCATTTCTAATGTACCTCAACTATGCTGGAATGGCAAATCGGGTAAATTTTTATTAAGGAATTCATAATTTCAGTTGTTAATCATGGAAATCGATAATCAGCCGATTTTGGTTGATTAGCATGATTTAATTAGAACCTGTGAAAGTCTTGGTTCAGATTTAACCCAAAATTTGATGCTTTTGCTGTTCATCGCTGAAATTTGGGATGTGTTTAAAAACTCATGACTTTATCACAGTTAATATTGTCTTTTTAATTTCGGAACTCATGACTGCATCAAATTTTAAACAAACATAATTGTTCTTTAATGAAACTTCATGTGTTTTTTTTCAAAATCGAATTTAGAACACTCTTAAGTTTCAAAAGGGTTACTAGTTTCTCTGGACTATTGCATTGAGGCGTATATCATAAAGAGAACAGTTTTCAGCTATGTTAATTTTTTCTAATACCTTACAGCTTTTTCCCTAAGCAAATTCTGCCCCGTATAAATCAAAATGACTATAGTTTCTAGGTTATTTTGTTCCAGGTTTTCTAGTTTTAACTCGATAAAGCTCAAATATTATCAAGAAGTATCAAGTTCATAGTTCTAATATATATTTCTTCCGACCATAATCTTCAGAATCATTTAACTTCTTTTGTCTTTAAATTATTTTAAAGCAGAATAGCTTGATCAGAATTTAAATTTGCATATATTCAACCTTCATAACGTTAAAATTTAAAAACATTTAATAGTTAAGTTGGGGTGAATTCTATTTCAATTGACACTGACTTTGGCTTCAAAGAATTAAGTTCAAAAGTGCAACTGTTCCCAAACACTTTCCCCATCCAATAGCTATAATACCTGTTTCGTTGTAAATAACATATCTAATATCTATATATTATGTTTCATATACATTTGTACATTCATACATCATAAATAACATTTGAATTGATTGAAAAGTCTTTTTTTTTTTCTTATTATAATATCTACCTTAAACATTACGTATACCAGCACACTGCCTATATACATTTATCAGATTTCCACCCCCATGTTATGACGTAATATATACTATATAAGCTTAGAAACATGAGAGACAAACACAAAAAAAACATTGATTGTTACATTATACGATTGTGGGATTGAAATTTCCTCATCAAGATCAATTCATCTCCGAAATTAATTTGACCGCGCGCATGTGGCATTTTCACTATATCTCCGTAAGTCGGTATGCCTATATACTGCGCCAGCTAAATGTAAATGAATAGCTGACGACAAAAAGCTAAACAAGATACAAATTCATGTTCTATGGATACATGGATACAGGGGAGTATAGTTAAGGTACTTACACAGGTTACAACACAATGAATAATCGCTTTGAAAATGTCATTGTTGCATTTGATCTTGATCCCACTCCATCATGTGCTCTTATGTTCGGGCAGGCAAACTATACAATAGAAAAATAAAAGACTTTTTTTATTTATCACACACAATTATATTATTGTGCCTGGAGAACAATTTATGTTACCGGTGTCAGTAGCATAACATTGATCTTGGATGTCGAAAAATTTTTAAGACCTCGAATTTGCGAAAAATAAAGGTTTGGAAATATAAATTGTATCTCTTAATGAAGAACTACAACAGATATTATGATATGTTTTCATTCGCACTCAAATTCTCAACTTGATTCCCTAAATATGGAGCAAAAAACGCAGAGTTGAAGTAGTTTATATAATTTGGATAGTGAGGTTATACGATGCACTCTGGATATCGGCTTTGTTTTTCTCATTTTTTGGGAAATGCACAGAGTTTCGAAGTAAAGGAACACACCTTGATTTTTACTATAATAATCATCACGGCCAAAAATTAGTTCTTGCTCTGGCTGGTAGATGGCTTTTTTACTTGCAATTATTGATTTCATGTAAAAAAATGTCGAGGTTCAAATTTCGTAATACCGCGTCCGTCTCAATAAGTAGCTGTCATTTTGAAATTTTCTCAAAAACAGCTCCATCCATTTTGATTAAACTTCGGAAATGTAATGATTGTAGGAAAACTGCGTTTCGATTTTTTTCCAAATACTTCACACAACTTAAATAAGAATTTGACGTTTTTGAAAAAATTGCTTCATTTGTTTTTGTTGCTTTTTAATTACTTGAGTGCTTTTGTTACAATTTTGTAAACGGTCGTGCTTCTAAAAAATTTAAACAATGTTAAGGTTCCCCCACACCAAAGCGAATTTTCGGTGGTGATGACGGAAACAATAATAACAACGTGTTGTTTGCATTGACAACCACGTGTTTCTATTGTTGTTTTTATCGTCACCACCGAAAATTCACGTTGGTGTGGGGGAACTTTACATTTGAAAATATTTTTTTAAACAAAAAAAAAGACAAAACATTCATAAAATTTAAATTTTTATATAATATATCTATATGAACCTAATAATCTATAGGTAACTATACAATCTTCTTACTCAGTTTAAACTAAAATTAAAAACACATTTTCTTTGTAGAACCCATCGCAATAGTCATTTAAATCAATACCTTTTTCGTAAAAAAAAAAAAAACAGTTCAACTAATAAGTAAGCATCACGAAAAACTTTCATTTATGCAACTTAGTATATAATAATTTACAAAACAAGATCATAACGTTTCTCCTATACTCGCAATGGAACTCCATTTAAATAGGTAAGCACTAAATGAACATTCACGTCATATTAGCACCTGTTTTAATTCATTTTCTCATGCAAAAATATAATCACGATTTTCATTCCAATAAATAGGTATCTGTACATTTAAAATTATTAAATATTTTTTTAAATATATAAACATATATAGATTATTAGACAACCAATACCTTTTAACATTAGGATGATTTTATATTTATTGTGGTTATTTTCCTACCATTTAAGAAGACATCTATATAATCAAATATTTTTTACAATCAAAGTTGACAGTAAAATTGTCAAAAACTGACACATTATAAAATTCTATTGTAAGTATACTTACAAAAAGGACAAGCAGGACAACAACGAATCTATAAATATATAAAAATTAAATTTTTTCAGAAATGTATTATAGATATATTGTGTTGGTACATAATAATAAATTTATTAAATTATAAATACATCTCAGGACTTCTGATGTTAGTATTCATAAAATATTCCCCATATATAGGTACTAGTTAATAATATGTATTTCTTTTGGTAAGGAACAATAATTGTGTTTTAGGTTTTTTTTTTTATTTAATTTAATGTTTGTGTGAAAAATACATAATTGTACTTAATTCACCCATAAATTTGTGATAAAATGGTGCCACAGGTCAATTCTCAATATTTTGGGTTTAACTCAAAAACTAAGCCGCATTTGAGAGTTTAACTTAAAAAAGTTTTCGTTGAAAAGAAGATGTTACAAAAAAAAAATTAATAAACCAACACAAATTAAGCCGTGTAAAATTAGCATGCGAATGTTGTCATGCTAATTTTACACCGCTTAATTTTTTGTTTTCACCGCTTGTGAACGGCAATTAATTTGCACCATCTGGCATATTCAAAATTTTTGAACAAAAATAAAAAAGTGTCATGCTAACTTTATATAAAGTTAGCATGACAAAACTTTTTGGGAAAACTAATAGAGCGGCAATTTTTTTGATTTCACGGCATATTTACGGCAATTAATCGGCAATTTCTGAGCTTGTCAAAATTAACTTTTTCGAAAGTTGTCATGTTAACTTTACACGCCTTGAAAATTAATTATTTTTAAAGCTATGCGCAAACCGACACGATGGCGGTGGCGATTGCGATAACTTTTATCGCGCGATAAAGATGCGTTCAAAAACTTGCTCACATCAACGCGATATATTGTGTAGCGGGCTAAGTTGTCAGCGACAATACAAACGTTTAATTTTTGAAGTTTAATAAAAAAAAACATATAAAATGGAATTTCCCCTAATTTTTTCTATTAATTTTTCAGATTTTCAAATTTTCTTCTTTAGACTGTAATTTTTCTTCGGGCGATATAGCGATCAAATGGTGCTTGCTGCGTTCAAGAAAAGTCGCGTAACTGAACGCAGCAATGGAATGTGAACGCAATCCACATATCGCGTCGATGTGTGCCCCCCCATTGATTTACGTGTGCGGCATCCACATTGTTATCGCCATCGCCACCGCCATCGCGTCGGTTTGCGCGTAGCTTAAATATTTTACTAAATTGATCAGAACTTTTTTATGAGAATTTCGAACGAAATGTAGAGCACATTTCTACAATTACTACATTTCTTTCGTCATGTGAATTCACAAAAAGTGAAATCGTTCAACCAGTTTAGGCTCCAACTCGTTGTACTATTCCAGAAAGCGCTGCGGATCGTATTGAAAGCGATACCTCAATTTTGACCATCTTCGCTTTCGGTTTTTCCCAAAAGCGAACATGGAAGAAAACGATCCTTCCATTTTTCCAATTGAAATGTCAAATATTTCGAAGTCTTTCCCATTCTTTATTCCACTCTTCCCATTTAAATCCCAGCTGTTTCCAAAAATATGAAAGTTGTTTCAAGTAAAAAAAATGTTTTTCTCTGACCAAAGAATTTTAATTAACTATTTTGTGATTTTGTTGCTTCCATCTAACAAATAATCTTCAGCTGGACTCCTCATATCCGTAAGTGTTTTTTTAAGTGTAGAATGTGAAGGAGTGGAGGATGATTTTAATAAATTGGATATCAAAAAAAAATTATTGCAAGTGGAACCTCTCCCCGCTTGATATTGAATTTTGTTTATCAAAATTTAATTGTATTTAATAATTCTTGTTCAATAAAATCCACCATTAATATTTTATGGAAACACAAAAATTTTTTAAGTTATTAACATTTGGTTTCAATCCGCCAACAATCCGTCACCTTCACATCTATCGCTTTCAAAACGTATTGAAATTTACTTTCGCTTTCTATTTAAGGTCGAATGGAAAGCGGATCGCTTTTGAGAATAGGAAAATACAAATCCGCCATTAAAAGCGATCCGCTGCACTTTCTGGAATAGCCCTACTGGTTGTGGATGGTGTAGCGGGTAAGATACACGTGGAGTCTGTGCAAAGAGCACAATAAAAGAGAACTCACAGTTTATACCATATACAGCTGGTAAAATTTACAACGGAGCAAAGGATTGAAATTTCATCGAAAAATATTCACAAATAGCATTGAATTACCGCCATCAAATTATTAATGGATACAACAACTAAAAAATTGTAATTTAACAATATATTTAAAATTCTGCCTATTAATTATGTAATAATAGGCGTGTTCCTTTGGGCTGCAACATCTACTGCCAAGTACTTCTGGCTGCTTTCAACTACTTCTACTCTATGGTCAAAGTAGTTCAAAGCACTTCAATAATGTAGAAACGAAATTAATCCACGCAAGAAAGCGACACCTTCAGTAGAAGAAATTACTTACAAAATTATTGTTGTTGATGTTTTCTATAATTTATAATCAAATACAAATTCAAACAACAAAGCTTTCGTCTACATTGAGGTTAGATTTTTCTTTTGGCAAAAATTAAATAGTTCCATTCATCATCTACTGCAAAGTACTAAAAAGTACTTTGCAAGGCCCAAAGGAACACACCTAATTCTAGCATAGGATAGAAATAAAATTTTTAAAAAGTTTATTGAATGCGACAGACGACGAAAGTCATTGTTGAACCTTTTGTTTAAAGAAATATTAATAACATATTTATTAAATTATTTATAATTTTATTAAAATTAAATTATTGAAATTTGTAAAAAACAATTTAATGTAGGTATTGTATGAAATGAAATAAACAACTTAAACTACTTACTTACTCACTTACAGAAGTACATGGAGCACAGAAGTACAGTTGTGCAGACGTGCATGACACTGCGACTTTAAAGTCTGATCTGATTTTAAAAGAAATATTTTTACATATAATTTTGCGCTATTTAAATAAATAAAACTTGAACTTTGTAAATACACAAACTATCACGTACTTATAAGATTTATCTTACCGTGTTAGATTATATACATTCTGAAATAAATACTCTGAAATACTAAAAAAAAAAAAAAACATAAATTAGCTATGGGGGCCTATATTTTAACACACCTGCTTAAAATATAGTTAAGTTTAAGGTAGTATTATGTGAGAACATATGTATATGAACATATATACAATATACATACATACATACATACATACACGGAAATTACAGTTAAGACTGAAAAATTGTTAAAAAGTCAATATAATTAGAAATAAATTGATCAAACAACCTCTGAAATTGTTTTGACACCATCGCTATACACGCGCCATATGATTTCTTAAATGAATCTCAATTTAATCAAAAAAAATTTGGAAAATCGTTGAAGCGGTTTTTTAAAAACAACATTTTGTTTTTTATATAAAACTTTGTAAACATTTTTAAGAAAAAAAAAAAAGGTACGCAATTCTTAAGTATTTATGTATGCGGAGTTAAAAAATAATTAAAAAAAAAAAAACAACTACCCATTTTCGAAATATCGAATTTTCAAAATATAATGTTGAAAATTTAGTTTTTTTTTTTAAATTTTGATATGCAATATTATTCAAACTTATTAGAAGCTCTTTTGTAAAAATTTTCATTAAAATCGATTCTATAAATAATGAGATAGTGGAAAACCAAAAAAAAAATTGTTACATGAAAGATACCGTTACCAAACGGTATATACACATTTTTTCCAAAATTATGACAGATAGTACTGATATAAGGTGACATAAAAATTTAACCAAAATAGTAGGAGTCGTTTTTGAGAAAAATAAGATTTTCCTTTCCGGATTTAAAGCACTTGTATGAGAGGTACCGTTATTTTTGGTTATAAAAATAATTTTTATTTAAAACCTACTAAATAATGTTTAAAAAAACTGCTAGGTGCCACGTTTGATAAAAATCGTTGAAGTCGTTTTCGAATTATTAAGTTCTCAAAAAAAAAATTTTAAACTTTTTTTAAAAATCAAAAAAAATTGTATATTTTGGTACACAAAACTTTTTAAACTTTTTAAAACATTCGTCACAAAAATATTTATCAGAATCGGTTGAACCGTTTTTGAGAAAACCGAAAATCAAAAAAATGGTTACAATTTATAACAATTTTTCTAACATGTTTTTTTTTTTATAAAATGCTAGCCTTTTTGTAAAAAAATATTTTTTCAAAAAAGTTGTGGGCACGTTTTTGAGAAAAACAAGATTTTAATTTTTTGCTAGTAAAATTTGTACAGCAGCCACTGTTATTTTTAGTCCTCAAAAAAAATGAGAAAAACGGTAGGTACAAAGTTTACAAAAAATCGATCCACCCGTTTAGGCTGCATTTAAAATGAGAGACAAACAGTAACAAAGAATTGCGAGACACCCTTTCTTCGGCTTCGCTATCACGTAATGTCAACTTTAAACAAAATCCCTAGTTCGATTTTTTTACGAATGCATAACTGCATAGCATATATAGTACCTATGTATATGTATAACGCAAGTAAAAAATCAGAGTCACAAAAAAAAAAATATGATTTTCTTGGGACCTTTTGGAAGAACTGGTAAACAATAAATCATTCCAGTAGGAACATAATTCCATATATCTTCTCTTGGATATAGCTATGTCCCTGCGCTTCCACCTTAATATTATTCGATGCTATGTAACTTATAAAAGTGAAAATAAGGAATAAACTAAATCTTAACATACAGTTCAGCTTGTATATATCTTTAAGAGACGTTTAAACATTTTTTTTTACATATTCTTTGAAAATAATCTTACAATAATAAAAAAGTTTTTAAGATATAAAAATGACTAATCCACTCCTGAGGAAAGAACAATACTAGACCAAGTTCGTTCGTAATTCCGAACTATCTATTATTATTTATTTATCTTTGTGGATTCAAGCGACAAAGAACGCATGTCAACGAATCAAGTGATACCTTCAGTTATAGTAGTTATCTTGTTATTATAAGTAAAACGAATTTAAATGAATAAATTGTGGTCCAAAATTTAGCAGGTTTGTATAAATTGTTTTTTTTTTTGTTTCTTTTTTTTAAACCTTTCATCTCTTACGAGGTGCGTCTTCTCGGCTGACTGCAGCGATGCCGACGAATAAAGATGTTTCTTCTACTTTATGACCGAAATTTGTTTTTTGATATATTTAATGAAGTTCCATGGGATCGCATCTCATTTGCGTAGATATGGAATCATTTTTCAACCTATATTCATTAGTGAATTCCGTTGAAGATGGTGCAAGAGCAATGCTGACCTACTATATACACTACACTACAATAAATGAGTGTATAGCCAATTAGCTTGTCTGCAAAGTCTCAAATTTCAACCGGATCGAAGTTAAAATTTTTTTTTTTTTTAATCACTCGATCACAATAAATTATGAACCGATTCTGTAAATACGATGACGACGCCAGGAACAAAACTCCAAAGGGTTTTTTTTTTAGTCATAAACATGAGAATTTGATGAGCTGGCACAAAAGAGAAAACCAATATATTAAAATAAATCCAAATGACCGCAGCAACGAAGACGCTATTTTGGCGCATAGTTTGCGTCAGCAGTGAAATTTTTTAGTTTAAAAAATAAAAACAAAAAACTGTCTGAACTTTTAACCGAATTTTATAATTAATATGATGACATTATGATTCATGTGGAGCAGGTATGGTTGATAAAGTTCCACCGCCGAACCGCGCGCCGCCGCTGACCGCCTGGCCGGCCGGCCCGTCGTCGTACCCATGCTGTATTTGAATGGCCAAGTTTAACTTATTTGCAGCCAGTGAATGACCATTCCTGTTTTTTACCTGTTCCACTGTCTCTCTTGCTCTGAGTCTAATGGCAGTATATGTTTATGCAAATATTAATTTAAAACCAGTCTGGCAAATATAAGTGAGAAACCAACCAACACTCTGCACTAATATGGTGAACATTGTGTGGAGCAAGGAATATAACATCAGATGGAATTGAATTTCAATAAATTGAAGTTATAATTTTGTTAACTTTGCGCTTTGCTTTAAAAAAAGAGTTATTGGTTTTGGTTGGTATTTGTGGTGTAATAGCACATCGCTTTTTCTAGAAAGTATTATAGGTAGAAATGAATGAAGCTTTATAGTTGTTTGGGCATCAGCTATTTGCAATTATAAGTTCCAAATCAAATTTGCTAAATTTGTTTAGCGAACTATACCTACATACATACATATATGGCTTTCACTTTTATTTAAAAACCCGACTTGTATGTTTAAATTTTCAAAAAATATCCAAAAAATTAGTTTAAACAAAATATCTACAATGCTCTATAGGGCAAGTATTGGTTTCGTGAAAAAAAAAGTTCATATCGTTTCAAACCTTACATTAGATGATGTAGATGTCCGAAACTGTGATTTTCGATATACGGTACGTCGCGGACGAAGTGATTGCAATGCAATAAAAATGATTTCAGATTTTAGCCAAAAAAAATCACATAACGAAAATGGAAACATACCATATTTTCGAGTTATTGCCGAAATTGCGAAAAAATGGTATTTTTGAATACTTAAGCTAAGCACAGACGATTATCAGGTCAAATTAAGATCACACTGCAACTCTTCACAATCGTGGATGTTTTCAACAGTTTTTTGAATACTTAATAACAGACGGTAAGTCATTGATAAATAAAATAAAAAGGATGGGTCCTAAATGACTACCCTGTGGCATTCCAGAACTAACCTTACCTAAACTTATTTGATTTGCAAGAGTACTGAGTAAGATCTGTCAAATAAACTTCGATTAGATCTACGTTACAAAATGTTCGCTAAATCCTATTTTCCTTAATTTAAACAGCAAAACTCGATGTGAGAGTTTGTCAAACACCTTTATCAAGTCTGTGAAGACAATATAGCTGCGTTTTATTTTCCCCCAGATCCGAAACAGATCGGATTTGCTTACGAAAATTGGATCTGGGGGAAAAAACAATTTTTAACCAATTCTATTAAAATGGTCACAGTAGAGCGGCCTTTAGTGAAATGTTCAATGGATTTCACTTTTCTATCAAATAATTTTCAACCGTTTTTTTCAAGGTGGCGGTCAAATACATTTTAGTAGATTGCACTTTTCTATTAAAAAATCTCAGTACTGAACATGTCGAACAAAACTGACAATAACATATCGTTGGCTAGATACGTAAAAATGCTGAGTCCACTTTTGCAAACTTTACAGGAGAGCGAAAAAACAAAAAAAAATACATAATTTTCTCTTTACGATTCTGCAACAACTAAGATAAATTGGACGGAAGTGATTAAGCCCACAGTACACAAATCAAAGGTATTATATTGCGCAGGTTGTCAAAGTTGGAAGTGTCAAAAAATTGAAAATGGCTGTTCCAGTGCCCACAGGAACTCAGCACGTAACATTAGAAACAACAACAAAATATTGAAATTAGACAAGTAAAGGGACACTGGATCCACCATTTTACCACCATAATACCTCAATTTTGACAGATGCGCAGAACTGAACAAAAATGAAAACGCTAGAGATATTACCTTTAATATGTGTACTGTGATCAAGCCATTTTGTGCAGAATGTGTTTCTTAAGGAAATGGCATCAAAATATCAATTTCGGCCAAAGTGGACTTAGCAGCTTTACGTATTTAACCGACGATATGAAGTTCGTTCGCGTACTCCTCCGAAACTACCATTTTCTATCAGGTCCAAAGGTGTTCGCGTATGCAAATTTTATGAAGTTTCATGGCAGGAGAGAGCGTTTATGAGGGAAAAAATGATTTCCCCTTTCTTGCTATTTTTTACCCGAGAAATTTCTTCGGGCAGAAACTGGTTAGTTCTATGTTCTGTCAGAAGACAGTTTGAAAGACAACAAAAATACAAAATGGCTGTTTTTTTACTTTTTGTTTTATAGTCTAGAATCCTATTTACTTCCAAAAAAGCAAAATATATTTCGAACCCTCCCTCTTACCTTACTTCAAAGTTACCACGCGTCTCTTCTTTTAAGACGTCAAGCTGAAACCCTTGGTCAATTAGAGCGCGGGCTGGCGGCGCGGTGCGGTCTGAACTCGTAGTTATCTGAAGTCAAATATAGAAGGCGGGCATAATTCGGAGTTCTAGTCTTTTCTATAATTTCCACAACACAAGGTGCTATGGAGTTTTATAAGGTTTTGAAATTTCAACACAAATATGCTTTTAAAAGCTTTAAAAATGGATTCAAATCGGGTGTGTTCATAATTTCCAACCTAATCATGTGGTCATTTAAATTGAAATATTATGAATTTTTGTGGGATTAAGATGCCCTCAAAAAGAATTTGACATTTTTTAACTAAAGAACCTCATTTGGCTTTTGAAAACGTTGTATAAAATATTCTTCAACGAACTGAATTTCGCCCAATTCGAATTGTTTTACTTTCATTTTGTTTCTATACATTACACTATAGCTTTGTAAAGCTTCAAAGCCTGCGTCTCGTCTCTTGTGTTCGGACTATAACGTCGAAACAAAAAAATCCCATTTCAACTCGATGAACGTATTCAAATGGGTTGAAGGGTAGTTTAACACCGCTTCAACTCTGAATAGTAACGAGAAATTTCTTAGTTATTTGTGTTCTGTTAGTTCACAATAACTAAATTGAGTCACAATCATTGTCAAATTAAATTTATTATTAAAAAAAATTTAGGAAACAATTTAAATACACATATCAAAAAAATTGTCTCCAGAGTTGTGGGGCCCTTAGGTGGGGCTGAACTCCTAGGCAGTTGCCTTTTTTGCCCTAAGGGTTAATTCGGCTATGACTTCAAGATACGATAACTTGAACAAATAATTTTTCCCTTTATGAATTTGTTGACTTTAAGATTCGACACCTTCAATTTTTTCGTTAAGTACCTACTCCATGAGTTGAACAAATTTTGCAAACTCTATAAATTTAACAAAAATTAAGATTTGAATTTTTGCAACGTACCTACCTAGGATTTTGGTACAAAATGCAAACGGCTTTTGTAATGGGGAATACTATTAGGAAATTTCATTAGTTTTTCCTTATAAATATTTATTCTTCATAATTAAGGTGAATTTTATTTGAACAAGTGCGTAATTTTTAAAATGCAAGTGTACGAGTACTATAATGATTTATGGAATTTCTTCAACTTCTTTTATCAACAACGTGGTTAGCTTTAGGGGAGAGTGGGGCAAGAAGGACCACTTAAGCTTTAAGCAGTCCCTATGACGCTCAATATTATTGTGCAATATTTGATATTGCACAATATTATTGTTCGTCTATGGATAATATTGCAAGGTTGTGCAATATATTGAAGAAAATCAAAACCCTTTTGATATATATTGCACAATATAAAAATATTGTATCGTCTATGGGTACAATTGCACAATATTCGTTTATTTAACAACAACAAACTTCAGTATCTCTTAACATGTTGTCTACACAAGTATCAGCTGTAAAGTAAATTATTGAATAAAATATTGAACCGTCTGGGGCGCCTAGCCAATATTGGGTAATATTTTGCACAATAATATTGAGCGTCTAGGGACCGCTTTAGACACTCCTAAATTTTGTTCTATTCCTAAAAGAGGAGCAAATATTTTTTCAAATAATACTTTAACCTTTGAACTTCATCAAAGTGCACAATCAAAATAGTTGAACAATTGTATATAGAGATATACACAATTATACAACCTTATCTCGAAAGTCCGTTTCGCCCCACTAGCGGGACAAAAAGGACCTTTGAACGTTTTGCCCCACTACGTACTGGTTGCATTTGCCATTTCTAAAAGAGTTCAATTATATTGATATTGATAGCTTTAACATGAGATTATACATATACAGGGATGGAATAATTTATCTGTATAGAGATTACTGAAAGGTTATTGTACCCTAAATATAAATAAAAATATTGAGGCATTGTGTAAAGTTCCTTTGATTTTTTTTTAGTATTTTGAACATAAATTTAGAAAGGTTTAATCATATGTAGTCCCGGTTCCAGAATAAGCCAGGCTAATTCGTTTCCTTTGACGTTGAACAATAAGAGTAAGTACGTACCACCCATTCCTGAGCTTTGTTTTTTTAATTCACCAGCACCTGCTGTATTACACATTCCGTTCATAAATTTACAAATATTCTGCTTGTTTTATACTATTTTAATTGAATGTTAATTTGTATTTAACATTTAGGTATAGTATACATATGTATATTGTATGTGTATATTAAATCAAATTCATAAACTTATAAATCTCAAAAAAAAAAAGTTCGGTTTTATTTTTATTTTTTTTTTCTTCTTTCTAAAAACAAGTTGTTATACACACGTTGCAGGTTTTTAAATATTTTAATTTGATTTCACCTGTTTTTGAATAAACAAAACGATACTACCTAATTTGAATAATTAAATGCGATTCGATTTGATTCCCATTGAAATTTTTGTTCTCTGAGAAAAAAAAAGTTGTTAAAAAGGAACATAATGTTCCCGAGAATACTATACCTACTCCAACGATAAGAAAAAAAAATTTAACAACAAAAACAAAAAAAAAATGAAGAAGCTATATTATATATGAAGAGTCAATGAGACACAGGTATGATACCATGTTATGGAAATTAATTACTCACCTTTAAAAGTCCATATTTCAACTGGCGTTAACATTTAATTAAATCCGAACGAAAAGACCAAACTACACATACATATCTGTATCTGTATCTGTATGTGGAAAAAAGACTTATACAAACCACGAAACAGTAAGGAGCTCTTATATCGACGACGACGGCATAACACCCAGCTTCAACGCGGTCGCTGATCCGATCCAAAATTAATAATTGGTTCTGGCTGAATGGAAGCGTTTTTCTTACCTTTTTTCTCGTGTTGATATCGAGTATATATGTACGTATATTTAGGAACAAATAGGGAACAAACAGAAAGATAGCTCTTGGTATACCCATTTCAGGCTTCAGCCTATAAGCAACCACCAACACCATCAGCACCCAGAAGTATATATCCAAAGCTAAAGCAGCAGCCCACAAATAATGCCACTGCCCATGACTATTCAGGCTTCCAAATTACGCAAAGACTTGAACGGGCGAACAGGCAATGCAGCAACATAATCGCCCAGACATTCCATATACATATACGAGTTGATTGGAAAAGTGGTAAGACTGGTTCCATGAGCGCGCGTGAAATGGTCATTGCCTGACGTGACTTGCGCAGAGTTGCTTCGTGCTTCTCTCTTATAGATCGTGATTCGAGAAGCCGTAGTTGTAGGTACGTCTTCTAGTTTTGAGTCTTATATAGTCAGTTGGTGAAGTATTTTGGTTCCAATGTTGCCAATGTTGTTTTTAATCTTTAGAAGGCAAAATATTTAACACGTGGAATGGATAAATTGAATGAATTTTTCATATAAACAAAATTTATACGCCTGGATCACAAGCGCTTGCCCTTAATTTTCAAGACTATACAAAAGTCGCTATGCATTGAAAATGTAAGCTATTACATGCATATATAAGGAGTGTGTACCTATTCCCGTTAGTTGAATTTTTGGTAAGAAGTTTGAAATATCGAATTTATAAAAAAAAATTGAAATTCAGAAAATATTTTCTTTGAAAATTTTGATATGCAATATTATTTAAACATTTCACATATATATAAAAAAAATTCAAGAAAATCCAAAACTCGAAATAAAAACATTTGGAAAAAAAATGAAAAATAGACGTCGGAAAAAAAATCACTTAAAATCAGGATGATGTTTTCTAGAAATAAGTTTTACAATTTTGAGAAACAAATAAAAAAACTAAAAGACCTTCAGCCTTATTTATTAGATTTCACTAATACTCGTTTCAACCTCGGAATAGTTAAACCGAGTCGAAGCACTTACTCCGTCTTAACGCCACGTCAAACGGTTTTAGCTACACTCTCCTTATGTCAAATATATTATCAAAAAAAAAAAAACAATCTCTCTGGTTACTATAATATGGGATTAAACGAGTTTTGTACTGCAACTAAAGCGTTTAAAGAATTTAAATCATTTATAAATGCAAAATAACTATCCATTTTGCCTTACAATTAGTAACAAATGGATAAAAAAACTTCTTCTACACTCCTTTTTAGTTACTAAATGTCATGTCATTTAGATACTAAAACGGCTTTACTACGGCTTTAATCCTACTATGTACCAGGTTTAGCTTACTCCGCCTCTAATCATTGTTTATTTTTGTATTAATAAGTTTTTCAGTATTAGAGGTGAAGTAAAGTCGGAGTAAATTTACTCCGTCGCTAAAACGACTTAATAAACTAGAATTTGTTTGACGTGGCGTAAAGACGGAGTAAGTGCTTCGACTCGGTTTAACTATTCTGAGGTTAAAACGAGTATTAGTGAAATCTAATAAATAAGGCTGCTTGTGTTTGCAAAATTTTAGAATTAGGGTTTTTTCTTGGCTTGGTGAATTTTTTAACATATATACTTTTTCATCAATTTTCGTTGGTTTTTGATTTTTTTCTTTTTACTTCCAATGGTATTTTCATTTAAAACAACATCAACACAAAGAAAATTTTATTACGAGTTCGATGGTACGATGTTGTTTCCAAAAATATTGTCCGCACTAAGAGTATATTTCAACAGGCAACCCTGAACCCATGCCCAAAATGTTAGTTTATACATTATACCTAAAAAACTGTATACTCCTTGTCCGGTAACTCAATGAGGGTAGGTCGTTCTATGGCGGGATCTTCTACTGTTCTATTATGTTTCACCGTACAAAAAGATTGGAGCCCAAAAAAAATCTATGTATATTAAGTTTAAAGAAAATTTATTCTTCCATTTAAGCTATAGGTTTTTTAGTATTTTTGACCTTTTTGTATATATTTTTTTAAATTCCACTATAGCAAAAACTAATACTTAAGATCTTCAATTTTTCTTTTCAGCCTCGTACCACAAGAACAAGTTCAACCGACCCATGTCGTGCAGTTTATTTTTTTTAATTCCACGCTAGACCTAAAAAATATAAATTTGCATTTTTCGTGGTTTTGACTTGTGAGTCATAAAAGTGAATGAAATGAGTGTTCGACCATCATCAGCAAAGGGAGTATATAAAACCTGCATACCGAACCTATTAATAATAAAAGACATATAGGTAGTTTGTTTTTCTCTTTGTTCATTTTCGCATTTTTCGGGCTAAGAATGTATGTAGGTACATATAAGTCTGCGTGTCATATTCCGATACCTTTTTATTTTAATTTCTACATTTACTCAGAAAAGCCACAAATTTTAGGCTAAATTAAGTCAGACAAAATGTATACATGGATATCAGAAACTTTATAGTAAAAAATGTGTTCCAATACAGGGTGATTCGCATAAGAAGCAGAAAATAAAATCTAGAACTTATAATAAGTTGGCTCGAGACAAGAAAAAATCGTATAAGAGGTGTGCCTATTTCCAACCGTTTTCTTAAAAATTAACTTAAAATATAAAAGAAAATTTAAAAAAACAAAATTTTTATTTTGCTCAGCAAAATCTCTCAGCTTAGTTTTCAAAATTCTGAGGAAAAATTCTTGGATTCACTTCCTCACTTTTTTAGTGAGCAAATATCTTTGAGATCTCATTTTTCTGAACACCTCAAATATTTTTTGATTTATCATTTGAAAGAAAGGTCGGGTGCAACCCATCACGTTTTGCATCTGAATTTTCATATTTCTGAATTTTTGGAGCTGAATTTTTTGTTCAATATATTGTACCAGTTTTAGATTAGGAAAAAGTCTGTGAATGCGGAAGTATCGTCATCCAAACATTTCTTTTTTGGTTTAAATTGAAATAAAGTAACATCATTTTGGATGGAAATATTTCGAGAATGAAGTCTCGTAAAATATTTTATTTTTCAATTTTAGAAAGATTTTGAAAAAATCAGAAAAATAATATCATGGAAATTTGTCGCACTCAAAAAGTAAGCAAGCGAATCCAAGATTTTTTTTTCTCAGAGTTTTGAAAGCAAAGCTGAGTAATTTTGCTGAGTAGTCCCGTTCATGTAACTGAGATGAGAGGGATTTCATTTTCCTGAAAATGCCTAATAATAAGAAATTTTGAAATTTTAAACCACTTACGAGTCTCGATTGTGGAAATTTCGTGATACAAACAATTTGAAGCCTTCTGTGTGGTGAGCAATGAGCATGCTAGATAAGCATTTACGACCAAGTATAATGATCCATTATTTTTCAATAATTTTTTTTTACAATTAAACACAAAATAACACACAAATATTATACATCGATATGATTGACGGATTCAAATTTAAAAATGACAGTTTTCAAACTGGAAGTTGACCATCTTTAGATCTTTAACTGGGGAGTTGAGAAAATAATTAGTGAATAAAAAGATATTTCAACTTACGTTTCAACTCTTAAATTGAAGTCAACTCTCAAGTTGACCAATTTAAGAGTTTACCTCAATTTGAACAATAGTGAATAAAAATGGCCCTTAAAAAACTGTTAATTGCAAAGTCAACTCCTGTTTAAGTAGAGAGGAAAATCAATAGCAAAATTCAATATTTTTTAAATTATGAGAAGTCCATTTTTTATAACAGAAAATCAAATGTGATAGATAATGTTTTTTTTTTTCAAATTAGTAATCATCCAGTTTATGTCATAATTTTGATTTGCAGCAAGTTTGCACCTCAACTCTTTCGTTTACCCATTTATTTTAATATTATTTTTTTTCCTTTTTTCATGTACATATGTATATGTATGTATCTACCTAAACCTCTCTCAATTATGGTAAATTATAGGAACGTGTATAATATGCAAAAGCAAATGAGTGCCGCAAATATGCTATAGGAATTTCTTGCCAACAACAAAAAAAAAATCTTAGAATTCACCGCAGGGCAACTTTTCTTTTATTTCTGCACTGATGCCAATACCACAGCACCGAACATATTCAATCATTTTTGTTTTTTTTTTTTGTATTCTTTTTTTTTTTGAAAAATGCAGAATCAAGAACTGGTTCTAAAAAATAAAAGACTATGCGTACATTGCCACTCGTTATCCACTATCACATAACCATCGCTCGGTTGCACCCTAAACAAGAACTCGTAAAGAGTCCCAACGAGCTAAATAAACATTCACATTTTGCGAAACGTGCTGCTGTGCTGGAGAGCAGTTCTTCGATAGCAAAAAATAAAAAACGACAAGAAAAAAGAAGAAATAAAAACATGAAATAAAAAAGAAAAAAAAAATAATATTCAGTGACACGTCAGATACTTTATAACCGAAGCTCTAACTGTCGTATCTTTTACCGGGCGTATGCAGAAGACAGACCGTATATACTCCGTTTCACATTTCATGTCTTTTTATGTTCAGACATGTTCGAGTGCAGAAGAAATCCTTTGAAATAACACCTAAAACCAGTAAGTAAGAATCTTACATTATATTATATCTTTTTTTGCTGCTGGTTGGTTGGTTGGTTGAAAAAGAAGCTGGGGTCTTGCTTTTTGTGGTCGTCTTATGACAGGGACCACATTCTATTGATTTAATGTTTTTTTAGTACTCGTCAGTTATTCTACTACTTTTAACGTATTCAGTTTAAATGCTACATAATATATTAAATTTTTGTATGTTTTTTTAAATATTAAATTTTTTATGGACATTCCTAATTGAGAAAATGTCATATTCACACTTTCTCATTTCAGTTATTTAAAAGTTAGATAAGAATTTAGAACATCTTTGTCTTAAAATATTTTCCAAACTTTGTCTTTTTTCTACAAAAACGTTAAAAATTCAAGGCACTTTAAAAATTTTCTAATGTCAAGTATCTATGTACATACTATATACATATCGACATAAATTAAAAATAAAAGAGAAGGAAAAATCAGTGAACAAATTATCACCCACGAAATATGCAGGACGATCCTGAGGACCTACACAATTAATTGAGAATTCAAACGTTTTAAACGTTACTAGCATAAATCGACAGTTTTAACCAAAATTTAAAATTGAAAACTAAAACGATCAACAATAACATTGCGACAATAGTGAGCTATATTTCATTTCTAAAAGACCCATATAACTGTACATAGTTTAATTTTAAAAAAAGTACTTATACTGAAATGCTCATTTTTTTTTATAATTTACCTAACATTTAATCTACATTTCTACAATACCTCATACTTTTTTCATTACATTTATTAAACTTGTTTTTTTTTTATTAAAGTGTCATCCCTGGGACTAAATGGTCTTCGCAAAACTTCTACGACTCTTTGTTGATCATTTCTCTTCCTTACCATTCTTGCATCAATTTTTTTTTGTGGTTATTCGAAGAAAATAATATACTTGGCACAATATGTAAGTCTTTCGCCTAACAGCATTTAAATGGTATGCACGGTGTGGTCTTATGAGGATAGGTTGAGCAAAGAATAACCTCCGAGTGGGTTAGCAAATTTATAATTAGATGATATGAAAATGTGCTTCATAAGCAAACGATCAAATACAATTTTTTGAAAAATAATTTGGGAAAGTACATTTATGTACATACGTACATGTATGTATATGAAATAATGAGTCATCTTAAATTTAAATCACAATAATCAAAATGAATTATGATAGGCCTTTAGTAAATGAAATGTACAACTGGATCGCATAAAACTTGATCTGATATGGTCGATGGCTAAACGTTGGCCAGGCATTGTTGACGAAATAAAGCATTAGTCTGCAGGCACCGAGTACGATAACTTTGGCGCCAAAACTCGATAAGGGGTTTTTGTAGACAAGCATTTTTTACTATGAGAGCGGGGGTCTATCTCGCCCCGTTTAGGAGGTGGGGGCAATTTTTAAATTACTTAAAAAGGAAATAAAATTATTAAAAAATAATGGCAACACTTACAATAAAATACTATACCGGTTTGAAAGCCATAAATCTATTCATTTATCTCTCTGCTTATATGCCGTAATGCTAGCACTTTATTTATGTAAGCAAGCATAAAAACAAAAATCTCGTAAAAAAGTACCTAGTTTTAGTAATTTTCAATTTTCTCAAAAACTAGAAGACTTAAAACCATTCAGTTTTTTGTGTTCGATTCAGAATTGATATTTAAATTGACCACAAAAAGCCAATTTAGCACTTCCTTTCAATTTTTTTAAAAAAATTGGTTTAAACTTTTTTTTTTCATTTTTTTTTTATCAAAATTTTGAGTTTGCATGCGAATTTTTCAAAAACTATTTACATAAACAATTTAATTTAAATTTAAGATTAAAAAATAGATTTTCTGGCTACCTATGTATATTTAATTTAAACTTAGGATTAAAGAATAGATTTCTGGCTTTCAAAACCGGTATAGTACTTTATTGTTAGTGTTGCCATTGTTTTTTTTATAATTTTTTACCTACCGAGATTGACCCCTCCCTCCTATAGTAAAAAAAAGCTTATTTTTGACCCCTCTACAAAAAACCGTTGTCAATTTTCGACGCCAAAGTTATCGTACTCTACCAATTAGTCTAGATTAGAACATTTTAATTTCTTAGAAAAAAGTATGCGTAAACAATTCGAAAATACCATTACAAATCACGCAATAAATTCTGTTTCGTTTTTGATTATTTTAAAAATTGTGTAGTATATTGCAAAGACGTAGGCTCCACATAGGAGAATTCTACTACAATGATCCTAATGATCCGGCAAATCATGACATCAGTAGTCTTCGTAAGAAGCTCTAAATGGTTCAACGAGTAGAAAGAAAGCTTCCTAGATTCCTGAGGTATCACAATGGGCCAACCCCCTTGTCTAAGCGTGTCTAGCGTTTCTGTTGACAACCACATAAGCCTTACCTAACCTAGTGTATTGCAAGTGAGCAACTAGGAGCAACATTGGTCGAACCATTAACAAAATATATAAAAAAATATACACACAAAAATCAACTTTATATTTATATTGAAAAAAACACCACAAGACTGTATTTCAGTTATAGGAATTCACTAAGGTGCCAGTTATGGCTTTCATTAAAATTCATCATTGAAAATTTTAATTGTGAAATCTGTCATTATTTTGATACCAAAATGAAGCAGATGACTTCATTATTATTTCTTGCCAAACAAAAATTGCATTTTCACACAACCTTTCACATAAAAATATTTGTAAGATGTCAATAATGATCAATGGTAAGGTAGTTCAACCATTGAAATAAAGAAATTAATTTCATGTGGAAGGATGGGCCAAAATTAAATTTTTTTTTGTGGAAAGAATTATGAATTAAGTCATAAGCTTTAATTTGGCATCCAAAATCCTAAATGCTGAAGACTGTAGTAACTTAGGGGCTAGGGGGGCTTAGCCCCCCCGGCGTTTGCATTGCCACACTCAGGCGTTTGCACTGCCCCCCCTATGCGTTTGCATTTTGCCCCACTAGTTTTTCGCATAACTATACATATATGAAACCTAGGTATAGGCTATACTATAAAAAAAGGACACAAATTAAAAGACAATAAAAATGAAGATAATGTAAACTGCGCTCACAATTTTTATGTTTTTTTTTTAACAATAACATTTATTTGTTTGATTTTTTTTTTTTAATAATTGCACTTTGCGGTGCACTGAATCTTAAAAGAACCATATCCAGTTCTAACAAATAGAGTCGCTTGTTCTCGAATGCCAGAAAAGATAAATTATTTAGTCGCTCAGTCGACATGCTAATATATTGAGGCCGCATAGTTATATTCGAGTGTAGACAATAGGTATTGACGTATTATGACTGCTAGTTACTTGTCACTTCCATACATTTTATGCGCAGAAAAATGTTCCAAGAAATCTCAGCGCTTTTGGGACTGAGCGGCCAAATTCGTTACTAAATAGACGCCAAACACAAAAAAAAATCGTTAAAATTCAAGTATTTAAGAAGAACCGACAGTAGATGGCATTCGAAAAAGTTAGTTTTTTATTTAAATTGAATAATAGACATTTTTGTTTTAGTTTTTTTCGGTTTATTGGCCAACGAATTGAAAAATGTTTGTAAATTTTGATCGAACTTACTTTTTCTGATCTTCCCATTGATTTTTTTTGGCAATATAGTGCATTACTACCTTACAATATATATCAATAATAGAGTATCTTTAGCTGCTCGTATAATGGCGAGTTTCATGGCATGACCACCAAGACCCAAGACGTTAAATTTAGTAAAATCTCTCTGCACTGCAAAGTAAAACACCGTCATGCAAAGCAATACAAAAAGCAAGTTGAAATGTCAAAAGCATATTATGTTCAATGTTGGCATTGCATGCATATTGCATTTCGGAAAGAGTATTTTATTTTTTAGTATTTAGTTTTTTTTAAGTTGATAATGGACTCCCAATACACCAATATTTTTTTTTACAAAAAGAAGAATACAAATGTAAAAAAAAAACATTTATGAATTTCTGTTAAAAAATCTTGCTTGATTTTTTCTCATGTAAAAATCATCGTCATTCGCCAATTCAATTGTAAACAACAACTTCCCCTTCTGATGATTGGTCGTTTTTCAAATTTCTAAAAATTGCTATTACAGTGAATGTTGCTATTGAGTCTTTTAATAAATTTTACTTCCTTTTCTTAATTTTTTGTCACCCACTTTGATTTAAAAACAAATACATAAATAAATCCCAGACGCACCAAACAAATTAACAAATTTAAATTCAAATGAAGTGCACAAGATTTTTTTGACATTTGAACAAATACATTTTGCATTTGTGGAAGAAAAAAAAATCCTTTCTTATTCCAATCACTTAAGACATTACATAAAAATCATTAGAGTGGTTTTTCCTATACTGCGACGACGACGACAATTAGTATTTACCAGCGGGCAGTGGCTCGAAGAGCCACCTTTGCTACCGCGCATGGGTGCAACCACTTGTCGTCGTCGTATAATATATATATAAGGGCTGCCGATCGTGAAGCAATCAGTAGTTTTTGGAAGGATTTCAAAGCGAACAGTCGTGTTGAAGATTTATCTGGTATAATTGGACTCGGATTTAAATATATAATATATAAAACAAAATACGGCATCGATTTAGACGTTGCAGATCCATATAAACATTAAACAGGGTCAGTGTGATAATTACAGCTACGAAGACGACGGAGAAGATCAGCAACCTGGACCATCAGGTAAACGACGCACGCACCGATACCCGACACAACTACAACGCCGCACCCAACTGAATTTGATCAATACTTACCTAGCGACGACGCTACTTATTCACCAGGTTCATCTATGATTTTAGTAATAACGGTTCTGTAATCTGTGGCAAACAATATCATGGCACAGAATAGAGATGACACAAGCCCTTCTAGCAAAAAAATTGGCTTCGAAGAGGATATAATCCGAGATGCTACAAGTGATTTTGTATATAGTCGAAGAGTTTGCACGCCGAGGGATCGAATCAAGCAATTGCTATTTGAAGGTAATTTAATTGTATTTATTTAGTATTTTTTCTTTATGTATTTTCCTATATATATTTTCCTAATATTGAAAAATACCATTTAATTGCAGGATTTCGTGAGGTGCCTTGCCGACGCACAATTATACACGATGTCTACGGAGCCAAACTATATCGGTGGACAGCCAAACTTGGATATTGGAGCAATACACCGAGTTTTCAGCGGCAGCTACCTTGCCATCAGCAAAAACAACAACCACTTCCACATAGTGCATATTCCAACAGCAGTTGCAGATGTGCCTTCCAGAAGTTACTCACAGAATCCAACAGCAAGATTATCGGACGCCGATATTCTCGACGGATTGTTTCCTCGTATGAGTACACAATCGAACAACAGAATATTTGCAAAAGGACAACAGACAACTCTTGTACCTGGAGCACACCGGGCGAGTCCGGATACCGGGTAGTAAAAATGGATATATGCGACTTTTCCAAAGTATGCAACCTGACCAGAGACAAATGGTGGAAGGAGGCCACCAACTGACGATTCTGATTGACGATTGATGATTGAAATCGGAAACGCGTAGCTTAAAAATATTAAAAATTGTATGTTGTGACATTATTAAATAATAATAAATAAATTATAAAAATTTAAATTAAATGCTAATTTTTTTAAATTTTTTATTTTTACATTAAAAATCGAACATAAAAACAAATCAGTCTGCCTATTCAAGTCCTAACTAGACAGCTAATTATTAATTTTGTTAATTTAAAAAAAAATTATTTTTAAGAAAATTAGGCTAAGGCTAGCCACGATTAAAGACCATTTTATTCTTTTATTGAATGACATAAATGTGGAAGATGGTGCTACGGGCCTTACAGTAAACGAAACAATCAACTTATTGAATGAAAAATTCGATGAACCCATAATTTCACGGAATTGAACCTGTAAATTGACATCCAATGTAATTAGACGTCTGTTAATTATTTTCTTTAAGGGGATACGTAAAGTCGTTAGTTTAAGCCTACGATCGACGCGTTGGATGCCAATACTTTTCGTGTTATTGAGGGCATACAGCCACAAATGCTTGGAAAAGTGGTACAAAACTTTTTCTCTCGAGCAAAATTCATCAAGTTCAGCAGTGGTGAACACTGGACTCATGTCCCAATATATGAATCCTTAAATTTTAGTTTTTTGTATTCATATTTAGTAGAGGCTGTGCATTGCCATCTTCGTTGATTCTAAATTTTAAAGATTCCCTAACAAATGTAAAATTCAAAACAAGATAGAAATGGATTTAGGGCCCATTTGTTCACAGCTAATCATTTTATTATTGCATATTGTTATTGCAACTAGTAAATCATCGAATGTTCATGGTAACAAAAATCTTTATCAAGAAATTCATAATTCAAATTGTTAATCATGGTTATATCTCTAACCACCCGATTTTGGTTGATTAACGCCAATTAATTAAAGCCCTTGAAAGTCATGATAGAAATTTAACCAACTGTGAACAAACTGGCCCTTAGTGAGTTTTCGTTGAACGACAAAAACTTTAAGGATGCATTTACTGTTTCCGACAATGCAAGGTAGGTAGAAGTGGCGGCCATAGGCAAACTAACTCAACGACCCAATACAAATATTAGCGGAGACCCTAAACTACTACAAACAGACATAACTGCCATCCAAAAAGTGCGATGGGACGGTCCGAACAAAAGAAAGATGAAATACCTCCATATAATGTACTACGGCGACTACTAATACTCAGGGGTTATTACGATGTGAATTCGTCGTTGGAGGCATCCATATCAAAAAAACAAATTTCAACTTTTAAGCTCGATGATGGATAGATTAATAGGAAACATATCGCTAATTTAACATAAGTTAGGTTAGGTTAGGTTTATGTGGTTGTCAGCAGAACAAATTTAACATAAGTACAAAAATATATTTTGTAACAATGAAAGTTAAATAAATAAAATTAAAATATTACCATTATTTGAATAAATTATATTTTTATTTCATTTATATCCAAGAAGTTTTGAGTGAAAATTTGGCACATAATTCCGAATTTGTGATAATTTTGTACAGCTTTAGAAGATATATGTATATTATATCGCTTATTAAAAAATGTTGTAAGATTAGCTATATATCTCAATTATTTATTTATTTATAACATTTTGATAATTTGTGTGGTTTTATATATTTATTCAAATAATTTATAAATTAAATTTAAAGACATTTTAAAATTTGGAAAAATAACAATTGAATAAAGAAAACAAAAAAATGTTCGTGTCATATTTTCTATAAAAAAAACGGTGCCATTTTCGTCCCATATGACAAAAAAAATAAAATTCTTATATTAAACAAAAATAAATAATATTCAATTGTGGGATGAAATACATCAAAAAATTATAAGAAATAATTTGCTCATTTCGTGTATTGTCAAAAAGTGAAATTGACAGTTTCCCACACGTAGGGAAGAAAGGACAGATTTTTGAAATATTAGAATTTTCTTTGAAAGCGTAGGTACTTTTAGAACTTTATTACTAAATAGTTTATCATTTGCAACCAAAGACAATCATGTCAAAAAAAATGCCCGCAAAAAGTATGTATTATTATTTATCATTATTGTTAACTTTATTATTATGTATATATTTTCACATGTTAAACCAAATAAAATTAAAAAAAAAGAAAATGAACAAAATGAAAACAATCAGCCTTATTGTGTGTTTCACCCGAAAAAATTTTCACCTTAGGATCAAAATATATACTTAAAATTTGTCGCCTACTAAAAATAAGTGAACGTTTAGGCTGTCAATAACATTACATTCCGCCCGAAATGAATGTTCACAATAAGGGGAATTTTTTTTAACACGAAATTGCGGGTGAAACTCACAATAGGCGAAAAGTGAAATATCAAATTTTCCGGTTGGAATGTTGTTCGAGCGAAACTCACAATAAGGCTGATTTATTTTATGCACTCTGTGGGTGTAGGAAAAATGTTAGAGTTTTTTGTATATGCTGTATACTTCTTTTGTTTTCTTGTGGCATCACTGGTTTCATTATCGGCATGGTCTTAAATAAGCAGAATATTATCAAAGCGGTGTGATACCATGTTTGAAAATTTTACTCAAGCGGTTTTTTTCTCCATTCCTGCAAATAACACGAACACAGAAATGGCTGAGAGTTGTAAGTCACTAAGCCCTTGTTCTACTCGAGGTATCGCGCCACCAAATTTATTTATAATTTATTGATGAATCAGATAATTGCAGGTATACAGTAGGTATATAGTATTTTCAGTACGAATATTCAACCAAATTACATACACAGCTTTTTTAGACACATACCATACTTTTAATGAAAGTAAAATTATACTTAGCAATATATTTTAATAATAAAACAAAATTTAAAAAAAAGTTGAAAACAAAACAATTTATAAAATAATTAATTGATTTCTTTTAGAATTTTTGTATATTTTTATATAATTTTTAACAAACGAAGTCAATGATTCTCGTAAAGAAGTTAAGATCTTACATACGAATTTGGAATTTGCCAGCTTTAGTAATATATTTTACACCTTTAAATGGTTTATACTTTTCATTGTACATATCAAGACGATTTACTTTCAGTCCCGAAACAGCTAATTGAGATATTGAAAATTGTACGCTAATTGTTGGATTTGCATCCAAGTTAGTACTTCCAGCCGCTATGGAAACCTGTTTTTTTGTTTTTTTTTTTTAAATAAAAATAATTAAAATACATGAACAATTGCATTAAAATAAAAGCTTACCGTTCCACGAATGTTTGGCAACTTGGTAACATCAATTCTTCCTACTTCCCAGTGTAAAATTTTTGTAACAGAATCAAATGAATATTTTCCTTGATTAGGTGTAAGAATGCAGTTAAGAACACACTTGGGCATTGAGATTTCCAATTTAACTTTATCAACAGTACGACCGAGAGTAGTTCGCGGACCAACTGTCAAATCTAAACGCCCTTGTTCGCCAGTTTTTATAGAGAAATTGTGTCGAATGTAAATTGGAATAGCAACAACACTCTGTGAACTTATATGATAAGACATTAAACGGAAATTTCCATCGGGCGGAATGAATGATAAAATGCGTTCAGATTCCCAACGCTTAAATCGCACACATGGATGGAATGATACGTCATCAAATAATCGTGGATTCATAAAAGAGAGCGTAAGATCTGGCATTCCAGAAAGTTTGATACAGCAATCAATCTATAAACAAAAAATAAATAATATTAATTGATAGATTTAAAATCACAATTTGGTTAAATTACATATCCTTGGATCTCTGCAAATACAGTTGCTCCAGATTTGTCAATTATAGCATCAACTTCTTCGATAACATCAAAGTATGATTCGTTATTGGTGTACCGCACCCCACTTCGACGCCATGGAATCGCAGAAAGTTGTCCAGATGGCAAAGTACCACTAACACTAAAACAAAACAAAAAAAAGATGCCGGTTCAGCGGGAAATGTTTTGAATTCAAAAATAAAACGAAATCCGGGCACACCATTCAATTATGATTTATTAATTAATTAATGAGAAAATATTTAGACTTGATATTTTCAAAATTTAATCAAGCAACTATTGCACTCAAACTTCTCTGAGAACAACATTTGTATAGAAAATATTAGATTTAATTAGAAAAATAAAGAACGGACATGTCACTGTACTGACATTTTGAGTATAGTTTTTCAAGCGAAGGGGAAAGGGCAACAGATTTTTAAATAATATCTTATGTCAAAGGTAGTAGGCATAAACTCAATTCCCCAATTCAAACCCTAAACTCATGAGAAATTTTACATTAATTTACAAATAAAGCACTGGACACGAAGAATCACAGTTGGCAGAGAATCACAACTAAGCGAATAACTCATTCACGATTTTGTGCTAAAATTCATAATTACAATTTTTATAGATTCAGAATGATATTTTTACAGATTTGATTCGAAACCAAAATCAGAATTAATGTACATACATAATAGCATTTATGAATTTATAACAACTTACTTTGACTTTCCAGTAACAGTGTTAGCTATTGTTCGCAAAATGTTTGGTGGCTTGATAAGCTCTTTGAGAATATTACTTTCCGTTGCCAATGGGAATCCATTGTCCAGCATCTCATCCAATAATTCATAAACAACAACATAGTTTTCTTTGATTACAGATTCTGAACAATCGGAGAAATAATCCTCAAAAGTATCGATGACTCGGTGAAGGAATTCGATGACAAACAGCGGTGGAAACTCATTTTTACAAGCAGCTACAAGAGATATTCCATTTCTTTGAACAGTGACGAGGTAGTAATGAGGAGTTTGAATTACTGGAGGTACATCCTTTTTGGGTGAAATTTCAATAAAAAAATAATAAATTCTTAGCAAAATGAACTCAGTTATTAAATATTTTTTAATTGTTCTAACTTACAAATGGAGCTTTTCGTTGTGCATCGAGAAAGTAATCGCATACGGATCGAGAAACAACACTGCGCCAATGTTTTTCCAGAAAGACATCCCTATGGAGAAAAGTAATTGATAAATATGGATTTATAGATTTCATAACTACATAAATAAGTTTTAATTATTTTAACCTACCCACTGTTATTGACTATGAACAAGCTGTGGATCATTTTAATTTATTTTATTAAATAGAAAATATATATTTTTGATCAGAATTGAGAGATATTTTATTTTGTTGTTACTTTCTTCCTAATTTCTACTGAAGTCTGAAACCAGAAAGTGACATTTGGCAGTTTGCAGACAGTCTGCAATCTGGATTCTGGAATCTGCATCTGGAAAATACAAAAGATCTGTTTGATTAGGCACGTTCAGAAAAATGAGATCTTAGATATTCGCCCCGTCAAAAAATTGAGATAAAAGCGAATCCAATTTTTGTTCCTCACAATTTTGACAGCAAGTCCCGTTTCACACGAGGAAACAAATTGCTGGAGATTTTCGTTTACGTTTTTTTTAATTTCTTTAAAAATCTCTTGTACCTCTCCACGAAGAAACAAAATCGTAGACATTAGGCGTGTTTTTTTGCAAGCCCGCGGGGGGAATTGGACAAAATTACGTCGTCCCTGCGGGCTTAGCTAACCCCAAAGAATTCTCGGGCTTAACTTAAGCGCACAGAAAAACTGTGTTAGCGGCATGAATTACATACATGTTATCGATAGTTTGTATAAAAACTCCTTTTGTTTTCTATGATGGTGTCGCATAATCCCCGTTGTTGTTTTTTTCAACCAATTGCCCCGGGATTGCAAAAAACACCTGTTTTCTGTAGTTTCCTTTTAAGGCGAAATTACGTTGACATTAGGCGTTTTTTTGCCCAGAGCGGGGCACTGATCTGTCAAAAAAACAACAGCTGTTATACTTTTGTAACTCGGAGCGCTCTCAGCTCTCAAATTGCATTCCTTTTTTGCCTCAGAACTCGCGGAACAAGGTTTGCTCGATGAGCTCAGAAAAAAGTAACCAAGCACATCGAGCAAAAAGCTGAGGGCCAGTTGTACAATAGTGGTTCAGCCTCGGTTCAAGATTTTAATTCGCCGTTTTCGGTGGATTAACTAAGGTTCAACGCTGGTTCAAGTATGTAATTGGTTATTATCACACACTTTAACAGTAAACCACTGTTGAAACTCAATTAATCCGCCGGAATCGATGGATAAAAATTGCTGAACCACGGTTTAAATATTTGTACAACTGGCCCTGAGTGTGGCTAACTTGATACAATTTTTATGTAAGTGATTTTGACGGATTACTTAAGCATATGACAGTTCACTGGACCAAATGTGTTTCTTAGGGCCAGTTGTACAAATATTTAAAACGTGGTTCAGCAATTTTTATCCACCGATTTTGGCGGATTAATTGAGTTTCAACAGTGGTTAACTGTCAAGTGTGTGAACGTTAGTTAATCCGCCGAAATCGGTGAGTTAAAATCTTGAACCGAGACTGAACCACTATTGTACAACTGGCTATCGCGGTGCGCTCAGAGGTCACGCACGGTTTGGAAAGAGCGAATTGACTCCCCGTCAGAAGTATTAAAGCTATGCGCAAACTGACACGATGGCGGTGGTGATCGCGATAACTTTTATCGCGCGATAAAGATGCGTTCAAAAAAAAAAAACAATGCGAAAAAAATAGGGGTATTCCCGATCCGATGCAACTGGTCTTGTATCATTGCAAAAATGCAAAAGTGTAAAATTGCTATACCCTAACCCCATTGTAAAAAAAAACTTTGCAATTTTGCAATGATGCAAGACTAGTTTGCATCGGATCGGGAATACCCCTATTGTGTCAGTGTTGCTAAGTTGTCAGCGAAAATACAAACGTTCACAAACGTTTAAGGGATCCCCCAAACCAACGCGAATTTTCGGTGGCGACGACGAAAACAACAATAACAACACGTGGTTGTCAATGAAAACAACACATTGTGGGTATTCCCGATCCGATGCACCTGGTCTTGTATCATTGCAAAAATGCAAAATTGTAAAATTGCTATACCCTAACCCCATTGTAAAAAAAAAACTTTGCACTTTTGCAATGATGCAAGACCAGTTTGCATCGAATCGGGAATACCCCTATTGTTTTTGTTGTTTTCGTCGTCGCCACCGAAAATTCGCGTTGGTGTGGGGGAACCTTAATTTTTGAAGTTTAGTAAAAAAAATCATATAAAATGGAATTCTCTCGAATTTTTTCTATTAATTTTTCAGTATTTGAAGTCATTTTCAAATATTTTTTCTTCAGGCGATATAGCGATCAAATAGTGCTTGCTGCGTTCAAAAAAAGTCGCGTAACTGAACGCAGCAGCGGAATGTGAACCCAATCTACATATCGCGTCGATGTATCCTCCTCCACTGATTTACGTGTGCGGCATCCACATTGTTATCGCCATCGGCACCGCCATCGTATCGGTTTGCGCTTAGCAGGTTCCTCCACACCAACGCGAGTTTTCGGTGGTGACGACGAAAACAACAATAACAACACGTGGTTGTTTTTTGCCGTAATTCGGCCCCAGGAAGTGCTTTCCTAGAAATTGCGTTCTATATACCCAGTCCTGGCGTGCATTATTGATGGAATCGCTTCTTAATTTTCGGTGGCGACATTAAAGGTTCCCCCACGACGACGACGAAAACAACAATAACAACACGTGGTTGTCAATGAAAACAACACGTTATTATTGTTTTCGTCGTCGCCACCGAAAATTCGCGTTGGTGTGGGGGAACCTTAAAGCAACAAATACTCTGAAATTTCGGAAATCGGAAGCAAAATTGTTAGTTGGGGGTACACCTATCATATATGGCAGCTTAGATGGTGCGATATGACAACTTTGGATTTTTGTGGTTTTCCTTGAGATGTTGGCTGCACGGACATGCATTTTTTGTGCCTCCAACTGTTTTTTCCATACATGTTTATTTTCGGAGCATTGTCCCCTATTACACGATGATTCTTTGCGTCTGACTCTTTTCGAACATAACGAGTGCGAAAGAGAAAAAAGATGAGACGGAAGACCAGTTGCCCTGTGAGTCGTGGGCCAAGATTTCCGAGACTCTTTTTGACGTTTCTTTTTATATAACTTTATTTTGATGATTTTCAAAGGGAAATTCGATAAAGCGTCAGGCGCAAAGAATCATCGTGTAATAGCGTGCGACTCACAGGATGATTTTCAAAGAGAAATTCGAAAAAAGAGTCAGACGCAAAGAATCATCGTGTAATAGGCGACATTGCGTTCAAGCTTAGTGGAGGTAGCAGATTGACTGGAACAAGAACTTGTGTGGTGTGTAGCCTGCTTTATAAGCTGTCAAGCCACCAGAACCCCTCTGTAAATGGGTGCGTTCAATCGATTACGTTTTACATCTGAATTTTCAGATTTCTGAATTTTTGGAGCTTCTGATTGGCCAGCTGTCATAAAAAGTTAGATGACTTTTAGTGACTTTTAGTTACGTTTAGTTACGTTTCATCTGAATTTTCAGACAAGAAATTCTCATCTGAAAATTCAGATGAAAGTTGTTTGTGGTGAGGGAAGTGCCAAAAGCACACATAAAAGCTGAACTTTATAATTTTCGTCTTGTTGGTGGTTGATTTTTTTAGTTTTCGTCCTGAAAATTCAATACTTATTTAAATGAACGAACTTTTTGTTTATTGTTTAGTGAATTTTTAAATCAACAATATTTTATATTGATGTTTGGAAAGTTTTTCTATAATTTTTTTAGGTCATATATATCAATAAAAAGTCTTTTAATGAAAATAATAATACCTGTTGCTGATTTAGTTACATATAATTTCATCCTCACAACTATTCACGCTCAATGTTTTATATACGAATGTAATTAAAGTTCTGTTTTATTTCGCTTAAATGTAAATCCTACAGGTAAATGCAGGAATTTGACACAATGACTTTTGGCTGCAATTTCAGATTTTTTTTGCGTTCAACGACATAAATTCAGAAATCTGAAAATTCAGATGTTAAGCGATTTTAATTGAACCTGCCCAATTTCGTTAACATAAACTGGCCTAACTATGAACTACTCTTTTTTTGACAGACAGTTTCAGCAAGTGTCATCAATTAATTCATATGTTTTGCAAGGTGAAGTAATCAAATTTATTTTTGTTTTGAAAAGTACGTAAACTCAAGAATTTGAATAATAATTAACACAAATAAATACATTAGTAACTATCCATTTAGCAACACACAAACAAGTCACCAAGATGGGTAACAAACAAATCAAACAACACTTAGAAACAGCCCAAAAAACTGGTATTCTGAAGATTTCCCTGCAACGACTTCAAGACTTTCCACCCCAATTAAAAACCTATCCAAATGTTTTAAAAACATTAGATTTATCCGAAAATCGCTTTGAACGAATCCCAGATGAAATTGGAAGGTTTACACTCCTCAAGCACATTAACCTTAGTGGAAATAAACTGTCCGATCTACCTGAGATCCTGGGCGAGCTGCAAAAACTTGAAGTTCTCTTGGTAATGGACAATTTCCTAACAAGAATTCCAAAAACTCTGTCGAACTTAAAGCACTTGAAACAAGTCAATCTAAGCAATAACCAAATAGTTGACTTTCCCATTATGCTTTGTGGATTGAAGCAGTTGGACGTATTGGATATATCGCGTAATAATATCACCTCCGTTCCAGCTGAGGTCCGAAACTTGTGTGTAATAGAGTTAAATGTTAATCAAAATCAAATATCTAGCCTTTCGGAGGAAATAACTGATGCACCTAGATTAAAAACACTACGAATCGAGGAGAACTGTCTGCAGGCAAGCGCCTTTACCCCACGTATCCTCAAGGAATCAAAAATAAGTAACTTATGTGTTGATGGCAATCTATTCAACTCGAAACAGTTCACCGATCTGGATGGTTACGACACATACATGGAACGTTACACTGCCGTAAAAAAGAAAATGTTCTAAAAGAAAGTAACAAAGATGAAGTAGTGCTGGTCAAAGGAGCGCGTAGGCTTAAGACGATTATATTCCGTAGATGTGCTATGTATTTATTGAATTTTTCTCTGTTTTTGTTTTATTTAGCAAAAGCGTTACGCGCAATAAATTTTCTTTCTATTTTATGAATGTATCTACTTTTGATATTGTTTTATTTGATTGGCCTTCATTTATCCAGGTATGTATATCAAAAGCAAGTCGCAATATAAATTACTCAAAAATGTTTGTATCGACTATCGTGTTTAGTCTCTTAGGCAGACACCGGTGATGTATTTAAACAAAAAAAGTTTAGGAGAAGGTCTTTTTCTTACCTGGTAAGGCACAGAAGTTCATTTATCGAAAACGTCGTTAATTGCTAATTCGTCTCCAAACATTTGTTTTTAATTTTTAGGACCAATAATGACGGTGACTGCCAATACAAAATTTGTATAGACGGTAAGGAGCATCGCATTTTTCTCGAAAACGGCTCCACAAATTAAACAAAAAATCTGTTAATTAAAATGGGTAGTTACAAACAATTTTTATGTAAAAATGCCAAAAAATGGCTCCGCTTTTTTCGATTTTCTTGAAAAGGGTTAGATCAATTTTGGATGCGGAATTTTTGTTAAAAAACAAAACAAAACTTTATTTTAACTATATTTGTTTGGATTTAATAGTTTCAATTTTTTTAAATTAAATATGTATGTACATATTTTGAAAATGACTTGGTTTATTTTTGTCTATACATATGTACTTATGTTGCGGTTTTTTAACACAATCTAGAAGATTAAAAAAAATGTATCTTATAACCAAAAATAACGGTACCTCCAATAAACTGTTAAAAAAAACTAAAAAAATTTTATGTTCTTTAAAACGGCTCCTACGATTTTCATAAAAATTAGTCATTGTGCCCAAATTATTATGATATATTTTTAAATAGCAATTAATTTTAGCATAAACCGATTTAGATTTAATCTCTTATAAAGACATTTTTAGGAAGGCCAAATTATATTGTGTATCAATTTTAAAAATCATATTTTGGATTTAAAAATAAATTTTTGAAAATTCGAAAACTGGTTGATGATTTTTGTAATTTCATTTTTAAATGCGCATTCATAATAATACAACAAAATATTTTTTGAGAAGTTAGAGTACTTCCTGGCTTTCACAGTGGTCATCTTTCAAAATTCGAGAAAAAAAATACCTTTTGAGGAGTTTCAATAATTTTAAAGGGGGGTAATTTTAGACGATAATTATTGTGTTTTTCACAATGTTCAACTTTTCGATTTTTTTTCAAAATGAAAAAAAGTAAAATATTTTTAGGGGTGGTTAACAACGTGGCCTCTATTCAAATACAACAAAAAATGATCGTTTTAGTGACTGTAAACTCTAGGGTTAACATCTCTTAGGCCCGTTTGCTGATACTACACGTAACGATTTAAGTTGAACTTAAATTCTTAAGGGGTACTTTTTCCATGTCATAAAGTGATACTTAAGAAATTAAGTTCAATTTATATCGTTATGTGTAGTATCAGCAAACCTCCCTTAGAGTTTATTGTTTATTTGTTTTTACTGAATGAGCTTGGAAAAAACAGTAGTTTGGGGAGATGTAGAAAAATGTTTGATTTCGAAAAATGTAAAAGAAATTCTGAATTTCATTCCGAATTTATGGTTATTGTCTATAAAAATAAAAATGTAAATGTTGACCGATTATTTTGAAATTTTGACATAACATTGCATTCAAATATGCGTGTTTTTCTACATGTAACATGCAACATTCAAACTACTCGGATCTCCGTAATCTCAGGACAAGTATCCTTGTTTTGTCATCAAAATATTGAGTAGAAAAAATTTCAAGCGCTTCCCAACAATTTAAAATTTATAGGATGATATGTGATAAAAAAAATCCCCTTTTTTAAGGTTATATTAAGAAAATGGACTCTAAGGATATTTTAGAGTGTGTATTGGGAAAACAAAACAATATAGCTAGTATCTGTATCTCATTTAAAATTTTCTCTTTGTACTTGAAAGCTTATATTTATGAGAATGGATTTAAAAGGGACAGATGTTTTTGAAACTTTACTAGTGTAAAATGGGTTAAAAACAAAAAAAAGTTGATTATCAGTGATTATTTTGATGTTTAAATAAAGTTGTTTAAAATTTACAGTGAAAAAATATAACTGGCGCCTAACACTATTCATTTTGTGCAAAACTTATATTTGTGAAACCGAGCGAAGTCGGGCCAGGAGAGCTAGTGGGGACTCTTAAGTCAATTTTAATTGTGGCATATTGAAGGATTTATATGTTAAAAGTATTACAATATATTTTTAAATGAAAATACATACAAATACCTACCACAAATAAAAAGTTCTAAATTGAGTTTTTTTTTTATTGGAAGGGGGGGGGGGGGGGTTGTGGGGGTAGTGTTTGAATATTGGAAATGTTCTCTTTTTTTTAATTTACATTAAGGACACCCCACTGCAAACAAACAAGCTCAGAATATTTAGTTAACTTAAATATAATGAACTTGTTAAAAAATTCTGAATACTGAATAGTAGGATTAATCTCAGATAACTTGTCTTTGGCCATTTGAATCCAATAAAAAAATAAAGAGTCGACCCTTGCATTTAATAAAGCATACAAAAGAATCAAAATAAACAAAGAATTTCCTTCTGTTTTGAAAATTATGAGTAATTATTTAAATTTGTATGAGATTCATTTTTGATTGGATTCAAGTAGGTAGGGTAGTCATAACTTAGATTATGACTAATAGATGAGTTGTGATAAGTTGTGTACCTTTCAAGAAACTGGAAAAAGGAAAAGCTTCTGAAAGTAAAAAATTTTACTGAATAGTAGGATAATTATACAGGGTGCTGTTTTAAACGTTTCAAGTACAAATTAATTTTGACCACCATTTATGGCTATTTCTTTGCAAAATGTCGGTGTAACTATTAATCAGTATTAAAGCCTAGTACGCTGCTGATGCGAAACGAAATTTTTCTGTGATCTCCAAACAGATCACGAAACGCTTGCGAAAACACAACGGAAAATATACTTGGAGAGCACTAATTCCAAAAACAAAATCAAACATAAACGCAAAAATCAGAGAAACCCATGATGTAAGAAAATGGTAAACAAAAAAAAAACACAAATAAAACCCAAATGTCATTTTTCCGCACACAATAAATAGTCTGTTTAATTAATTGAGTGCGAAAAAGGAGCGGAGACTTCTCCAAATAATCTGCTATAATTATATATTTCGCTCTTCGAACAGCGTTCTGCAAAACGAAAAGCAAAACGAAATTTTCCGTTTCTGATTTCTTTCTGTCATTTTTGTATGGGATTTTTCGTTTCGCATCAGCAGCGTACTAGGCTTAATAAAAAAGATGGTAACAAATAAAGATCAATTTTGGACAGGGTGACCCGAAAATCAAATCTTTATAAATTAAAAAAAAATGTGTTATCTCAAAAGCCATAAGGATTTAGTATTAAAAATATAACAGGTTATGAAATTCTTATGAAAGTAATTAAAAACAAATTTTTTGACGCACAGTGTACAATAGGATATGAGTTTTTCTACATCATGGTAATAATGTTTTTTTTTGAAAATATTGTTTAAACAAGTTTAAGCAAGAAAAGAACTTTGGGGCAGGTTCTTGGTCATTGTAAAACGTAATTTGAGTACAAAAAAGTATTTCAAAAATTAATTTTCTAAATAAATATTCAGAAATTACATTAAATTACAACCAATCTCTAAAAGTTTTATGCTTTTAGCACCAAAACTCGAAAAGTTATGCAGCTTTTAACATTTGAAAAAAAAAAAAATCCGATTTTCAAAGATTTTCAAGCAAAATTATGGAAAAAACGCTAGTAGCGACCTCTTAATGGTGTTTGATTTTGAATTTTTTAGTCTTAATTTTTTTTATTTCAATCTAAGCTTCATAATTTCGCCCTGGTCCCGTTTGAATTTCGAGAAAGGTGTTATTTTGAATTATCCTAAAACATACAATAGTAGTCGAAATTAAAAATATTAAGGTCACTATAAAACTTATTATATTAGGCGTGTTTTGTTGACTTTCAGATGTGAACATTAAGAAATTTTTCACATTAAGCCAACTTTTAACATGCAAATGCAAAAACAACAAGTTAACAGCACATTCAAACTTCAGTAATTATAATGTGAACATTAACTTTCCAATGAATTTGCTTGTTATGTTGGTATCTTTGCATGTTTTCCAGGAAAATATGTTCGATGAGTATGGTAGTTTTAAAAATATTTTGAAAAAATAACTTTTGTATGAAGGTTTAAAATTATACAGCGAATTATTTTATTAAAACATAACGAAATACATTTTCGATGATGCAAATAAAATTATTTTAATAAAAATTATCATCCACAATTGTTAAATCATATATGACAAGATTCGAACAGAGTAATATTGGTTTTGGTAAGTAACCATTTTCAATGAACGCATCCGCTGTGGGGCTTTTTTAAAGAAATTGTGAGTTATACAAATACAAATGCATTGACACAGCATCGGCATGCAGTTAGAGCTAAATGCTGTGGCGCCCAAGGAAATTTTTAGCTGGTTTTTTAAGGAATGTGTTTTGAGATTTTAAATCATTAAAATATTTTTAAAAAAACTTATTAAATTATGTACAAAAGTGAAATAAAAATAAATATAGTGCATACATGCAATACTTTATTAACATGCGGTGCTGTGTTAAATCTTGTAAACACGTAGGTATAGTAAGAAGTTTACAATTTTTTCATTTCACTGGCTGATTGTGTATCATATTCAATACATAGATATAAAGTAATGGGAAGAAAATTTAAAACGTTGAAAAATAACTCTGCACTACGGGCGCTCAACAAATGTGAGCGCCTTGCCATCACCAACAAAACGTAATGCGACTATGGACCAGAATTTCTAATTTTGACAAATATAACCCAACTATAATTCACGTGATTGAAGTATGTTTTTATATTTCGATAATTTGCTTTTTTACAGCGAAATGCTATGAAATATCAATTTAAAATTATTCTACGGGAATGTTATTAACTAAAAAACATCACTTCACATTACTTTATGTAGAATTTGAGACACAATAAGCTCTCAAAATGAAAAAAAATTGTTAACTCCTTATTATATGTATGTATTTAAATCGTGTATTATTTATTAACGATTTAACGTTGTTTAATATTTTTCAAAATATAGTATTACAAGTATTCACTATTTTAACTTTTATTTCAGTTCTTTATTTAGTTTAATAAGCTTTGTTCACTATTTTATTGTTTTAAAATCTCGAAACACTATTTTATACCGCGGCAAATGACAGATGACCCGAGAAAATAGTGCCAACATTCCGATGCAAAATGTCTTAATGAAACTGGAAAGCTAAAGAGTTTTGTTGAGCATTTCCTAATGCGAACATTAAGAAGGTCAACAAAACACACCCATTATATATTTTTATATTTAAATACAAGGTAAGAGAACGCTCTCTGAGATTGGGACAATTTATTAATTAAAGTCCTTATGTACAATTAATTAAAGAAGTATAAAAAAACATTTAACTGTAAGAAAGTCAAAAGTGTGAGGCTATTCAAATGTTACGAACTGTATATTAATATAACCCACAACCAGTTCGTTTGAGCAGTAAAACTCAAAAACTAATCCGCTGATTAAGCTACAAAAATCTCAATAATCTGGAAAACTGCTAAACCGATTTCGCTTAAATGGGGTATGGTTTCTTAAGATCTCATAACCCTAATACTTAAAAACATGATTTGTGTAATTTGTCTCGCCCTCTACCTCGTTAATTGCTCGTATATTTAATGAATCCTTAGAAAGTTGAAAACTTGTTACAAATCTTTTTTGATCTATAAGACGTATCACGTGTGCATTTTTTAGAAATCCGACTACTTCTAATTCCACTTTTCTTGTATTCTTGTTTTCTCCTACTTTACTACTTTACTTTAAATGTGGGTAAAGTTTCATTAAAACTTCGGTATATTTTTTTGTACGAATATTATACTTACCTACCTACTCTTGTCCTGCTATTATAAATCAAGTAAAAATGACTGCAGAAATGTTTTCGACATAGGTATGATTCATTCTTTTATTTTTTTTAGGTACAAAACTAAACACAGTTGCCCTAAAAATGTGATCATTTGCAAAACAAAAACATCTTATTTGTCGAAATTCAAAACTTCTAAATTATATTAAGTTAGTTTGTTAGTTTTAACTTATTATCTATAGAATTATTACAAAATAAATTAGCACATACAATTTTAATTAACATTAATTCAAATACGATTTTTTCTTATAGCTCTAATTGTCATATTGAAGGAAATCCTTGACTTTTGTACCGAAATGAAGCATAGCCATGCTGATAAGACGATGCTCCACAGTAATTTGAAGGTGTCAAAAAAGAGCAACCTGCATTGTTGCTTTCAGCCGTCGCAAATCCGCTATAACTACTGTTATAGTTCTTTGTTGTATAGATTCCCATACCAGGAAAACCCAAGTGATATGGATGATGAGGTAGTTCCATTTGTTGATGAAATAGCGCTGGTGATTTTTCCATTTTGTGTGCGGTCGTTATTGGTGGTACTGGCTGTGGAGTTGTTGCACCAACCGATCGCCTTTCGTTGCGACGAAACTTTGCTCGTCGATTTTGAAACCAAACCTTTGAGGAAAAAAAAATAAATATTTGTATGATCCATATACATTTTAAGCCAAAATCCCACACTCACTTGAACTCTAGCTTCGCTAAGGCCAACCTTATTAGCTAGCTCCTCCCGCACAAAGGCATCTGGATAATGTGTTCTCTCGAATACTTTTTCCAGAGCTGTCAGCTGTCCGCTGGTGAAAGTAGTTCTATTTCTTCGTGGTTTCCTCGATCCATTTTGTCTATCGTCTACTGATGAATTATATTCAGCGCGGTAGCCGTCACCTGCACAAGAGAGGGTGAAACCAAAATTAGTAAAACAAAATTTTAAAGCCTTTCTGAGAATTTGCAGCACATTTGAAGGAAATTATATAAAAACACAAAGGCGCATTTTGTAATAAAAGTAGAACAATTAAAATTTTATGGTGACATTAATGATTTCAATCAGATAAAGATCAATTTTCAAGTAAAGAAATTTTAGGCATTTTTCGCTTTATATTTATGTTGAACTCTATATTTACTTGGGTGTTTTTGAAATGGGAATAGATTTTTTCTAAAATTATCATTAAGTAGGATATACGTCTTGGTTATTTATAGTTCAATTGATGTGGAATTTTCATATCGCTCATAGATAATATACAGGCACTATATAGCATAGCTAGTCAATTTAATTAAAAAGCAATAAATTTTATTGTATGGCGGTTTGAAATTCATATTACCATTGAGTTCAAGAGGTCATAAAAAATAACAAATAAAATGTTTGAATGAGTTTGAATGAGAAATAAATTTATGCACCTACGATAACAAAGGCATTTAAAATTATCTTTAACTTTAAAACAAAGAGGTTTTGCGATCCTGTTATAAAAGATTAAATACAGTCGATATAAAGCATCAGATCAAACAAAAAAGAAATCAAAAATCCTTATGGAGTTTTATTTTAAATTAATTTTTAATATTATGTCCAGTACCTATACTTATATTAATTAAGTTAGGTGTTATGAGTTATATGACTCTTACACCCATATTATTCACTCGATACATCCAGATTGAAACTTAAATCCGGATGAACTTACATTGAATTTGTATACATACATACATCTGGATTTAAATTTTAATCTGGATATATCGAGTGAATAATATGGGCGTTAGGGAGCTTTACATATTATGGACATTTTGGAAGAATTTTGTTTGCCATCGAATTAGTAGTAGGTACCTAATACCTATGTATATATTTAAGCTTGAATCCATAGTATTCGACCAACAACCCCCTGCAGGGTTTCAGCCACTTTACCTTAAAAGTGAAGTCGGTTTGCGCCTTTTTACTTAGCAGGGGGAGGTAGAGATATATTTTACATTTGACCGATAGAGTTTGTAAATAAAAAAATTCATATAAATGGTATTTTTTTTAGACTTGTGGTTTTCAATCTGGCAAAACTTTTTTCGGAATTAGTCCTTTTGACAGCTGTCACTTGATTTATGCTCAGTTTGGTTTGCCATTTAATGAATAGACTTAAGCTAAGTACAGGCGATTGTCAGATCTTTCAATATTGTCAGAACTGTCAATGGTCTGACAATAGCTAACAATAGCTGACAATTGACATATTTCTTACAATGAAAAATTGTCTGTTCACACGGTTGTTAGATTTCTTCCCAAAGTCTCACAATTTGATTGTCAGCTCTTTTTTTATTTTTCTTTAACCAACTCATTAACATTTCGAACAGTGAACAAAATTGGCAGCAATTGTAAGATGTTTTCAATGAAAAAATTTGACAATGACCAATGAGTCTGACAATGTCCTTATCGCCTGACAATGTCTTAATCGACTGACAATGATATAAATTGTGTGTTCAGACGATTGTAAGATATCTTAAAATTTTTCGACAGATTGTCGTCTGACAATGACGTTTCTGACAATATTGTCAGTTAAAATTGTGTGTTCAGACGATTGTAAGACATTTGGAACAGTTTTTTCACTGACAAATCTGACAATATTGTAAGATCTGACAATCGTCTGTACTTAGCTTTACTGTCATTCAAAATGTGTGGAGTTGTCAAACACGCAAGGTTTATGGAAATGGGAGGATGTACACAAGAAAATTAAAGTTCATCGTAGCTATCAAAGTTGCCAGGGCCAACATTTCTTTAGATTTTTAAGGAATCGTCTGCGATTGTTTGAATAAGCGAACATTGATTTTGAATGATTCTTTAAACGAACGCTTTTTTGAGGTAATTCAAAACAAGGATGGCGCTTAAAAGTTCTAAAATATTGTGTTAACCACAGAAAATAAATACAAATTATTTTCTTTAAGAAAATTTATCAATTGGTTTTTATTTCTACTAAATAAATACTGTGAGGATATTCTAATATTACAGCAAATATTTCAAATTTTTGTGACTGTTAACAAAACTATTTGAGAAAATTGCTTTAGCTTTTATAAATTAGTCAAAAATTCTCTTAATACTAGTAACCATGTTCTACCTTGCTACTCAATACAAATTTTCTAATTAGACCTCAAAGAAGTACCAAAAATAGTTAATTGTAAAATAAACTGTGTGTGAGGCTTTCCAAGTGGTACGGACTGTATTTTCAGTTTTAACCGTAAGTTCCGCATGCATTCCCTGCAGCACCGTGCTGTATTGGTAATTTTTTTGTACTAATATAATACTGCAAGTTTAAAATAAACTATGTTTTTTGGCAGGTAGCATTTAATAAAGGTCACTTTAACTATAATATCTTTCTTTCAAGAAATGATGAACCTTATAATACTTAACCTTTACAACCACATTGTGATCGTCGTCGTACATAAGGACAGTCCCACATCCTTATGTAAGTGTTTATTTAAAATTTGACAGGAGGTCATAATTCTCGGATAACCCTGAAATTAAAAGAAAATGAACCAGAAATCTTTAGTATTCTTCATCTCAGGGAAGACTTTTCAATTAGAGTCCGCGTATTTTTATATACAAATTAGACAAATTGATGGATGTGTCAATATTTCAAAATATTAATATTTTGTACGTTAAAACGAATATTAATAACATAATATATAAACATAATTTTTGTAATACTCTGTAGTCAAAACACATTTTTAAACATTTTAATGCAGTGGGCCACCTAGTTTTATTATTTTTGACTGTTTTTCTATTTCATCTATATGAATTGACACGGAAATGACAAAATTCGATCACAGAAATCATAACACGGAAAGGACTCCGAAAGCTGTTTTTTTTTTTTTTTTAAGTAAAATCAAACTTTACTGAATATTTTCTTTAAAACTAATGTTATTGTTTAATTCGTAAATAAAGTCATGCATTGGATTTAATTATCATAATATAATAACAATAAAAAAACAGATACCACGGTAATGACAGATTAGGGGAACAAAAACTTGAAATTTCTATGGTAGGAGAGTTGATAAAAATGCAGGACGTATTTGAAATTCGTACATATTACATGAAATACAACTTGCTTATATTATACATTTGATACAGCTTGGGACATGCCACGGGAATGACATTTTTGGTATTTACATAATTTAAAAATGCGGAATACAAAAAAATTTGTATTTTTATATTTTTTACAAGTCTGCGTTAAAGGAGTTTGGGAAGATAGTCCAGTCAATTTCGAAATTTTATTCTCAAAATGTAAAGTTTAAAAATCATTTATTCAAAAAATAAGCACTAAAATAATTTAATTGAAAATTATACTTTAAGAATGAATTACTGGTTTTAAAAAAAGCTATAACATGTCATTGTAAGTGTTGCTGTTGTGTTTTTATATTCATTTTCTATTTTCAATACTTTTGTTTTAAATTTTGCCCTCCAATTTAAAGGGGTGGACAAATCTTAAAATCATGTTCATAAAATGTACCAACAAAATGCACAATTATTGAACTAAGCCGCCCCCATAAGCCTTGTACTCAGTTCGAGTGAAAATGAAATTTTCATATAAAAGTGACACCTAGTTCATTGATATGAAATTCACAACACGAAGTGAGTAGGTACCAAAATATGGAAGTGGAATATGAACCGGTTCTTCAATCAGTTTCACGCAAAATTTGCATTTCCCAACGTACGACCACTAGGAAAAATCTGAGGTAGTATGGAAAATTGTGACATATTTTGTCAATCAATTTGTTTTGCTCAAAATATAAATTACGAAATAAAAAAAAAAATTATTTCGCATTAAACGATTGTCTTTTCCAGCGTTTTTTTTCTTATCAACGAGGAAAAAAAGAACAGAATACAGAATATTAAAACCCCTTTTTGGAACTTTTTCAAGATTCAAATGACAGTCATTCAAATAAATATTTTTTTTTCATTCAAAGTGAGAAGTGAGTTTATTGTTTGTGTTTTATATATAGAAAAGTAAAACCCCTAATTGTTCCGATAAGTTTATTTCGAAAACGGTTATTTTTATGAAAAAAAGTATGTTAATTTTTGTTTGTATGAAATTTTCTTAGCAAAACATTAGTCTTTATCATTTTTTCTGTACAACTTATACCATTTGGGAGTTATTCCTGTAAAACCATTTTGAGGGGCCTTCAACCCCCCGTAAAATTGTTAGCGGCATTCATATCGATGGGGACTTTTGACAAATTCTTAAGAACAACATGAGGAGGCTTTATTTCTCGATAAAATATTAAAAAAAAAACAAAAAATATGTTCCATAAGCCTAAAGCACCTCAGAATAGTAATATTTTGAAACATTGACCCATATTAATTTAATTAATTGAATTCTCATTAGAATGTGAAATAAGTTGTCTGAATGCACGTAAACAAAATTTATTTCTAACTTTTGATAGTAAAAGAAGAGTGACATTTTTTTTTATTTTAATTTTACTTCAGTTTTTATTAAATATTTGTGTAATGAATTTGGCTAACCGACAAGCTACAAAACTACAACTATGAATGAAGGTGGCATTTTCTATTACCTGCACTCTATATTTAAAAGTCACTTAAAAATAGCTATCACCACATATGTATATGCAATGGATGTTCAATGACAAATAATGCGCTCTCATTGAATTGCAAGTTTAGTTTTTGAAAATACTTTTTAACACACAAATAAAAACAAGAAAAATTAATAGCAAACAAACTAAAAACCTTTAACTTGCTTATGCTTGAACCTATATTTATTTATTTTTCCAAGGGAATGACTTATGTATGTATATGTATTACGTTGTCGTCCGGAATTCAAAATCTGATCGTGTTGAGAGCTAGCCTGCCATCCAATTCGTCTTAATTATCTAATTAAGATTGGAAGTGAGCGTACATATTTTTCAATGCACAACCATTCACTAATTTTTATTCCATCTATACAACATTTTATGTACATATGCAGCATCATCAGGCAGCAGCAGCACGAAAATGTTGACGCAGCGACGACCGACGATCGACGACGCCACTGAGATATACTTGTTCTATTCTCGAGATATCGGATTCGAATGATCGCAATGATTGTTGGGGATGGTGCTTTCCTGATTTTTTTTTTTTAAAGAAGGAAAACCGCGGCCAATTCTCAAAGGAGTAAGTAGCTGTCTTCATTTCTGCCGCAGAAAGCAACTCCGACATGACGGGACGTTAATTCGTGTTGACAGGTCGGCCGCACAGGAAAAGTGATGCGCGTGGTTGGAAAACGATGCCTTTTTTTGACTTCACATCTCAGTATATATATATTTTTTTTATTTTATTTTATTTTATTTGTTGGAATTTGATTTCGGTATATTTTGAAAAAAAAGGGGTCGGGAATCGGTTTAAAGTCTTAAAAAACCAAGCGAACGCGACATGTGCATCTAAATTGTCATCGATGCAGTACAAGAAATTACTGCTTTGGTTTGTTTGTTGGTATGTTTTGTTTTTTTATAAAACTCTGTTAAAACTTCAGGGTGGCAAAGAATTGGGGCTTTGACAAATTATACCGCATGCGCTTGACTTATTTATTGCAAGTGGTTATTCCCTATGGAGTGCTACTGTAAGGGCTGGAAGATGCGGCAACATAAACCCATCCTGACACCTGAATCCTGCATATCATGCGACGTTTCATCTTCGTCAGCTGACAGTGACGGAAGCTGACAATTTGAAATGCATTCATCCTAAAAACAAGCCGAAATGAGCAATTAAAACTTAAATACTCTCTCAAATTATTATATCACTCAATTATGTGAGCGAATGAGTTTTTTTTTTTTGCGGATTTTAAAGAAGAAAATTTGATGACTCGAAGCACTTTGCGACTTGATGAAGTGTCTACAAACATGTCATAAATTTTTTTTGGAAGCTGACATACGTTCCGCCTGATATGACAAACCGCCAAAAGGATTTTTTAAGACTTATACATATAAATATATGACCTGCTTTGGAGTTTTGGCTTTTGAAATAAAAAAAACTTTAATGATAGCAGAGCTACTTTTTGTTTTATATTTTTTGTGAATCGTTCTGCACGTTTGAAGAAAATAAATTCAAGGTGCATTGGCGGCGGCCGGCGCCCTGAATTTTAATGCTTTGAGTTTATAAAAAATAGTAGTGCTTGTAGTGCATTATACTAGAAGATTTAATACAAAGTATTTTTATGACTAAGTAGGTCTGATTTAGCGTCGTTTATATTAGTATAATAGCTGACGTAACTTTTTCACATTTTAATGTAGGGCAGATTTTATTTAACTGATTTGGCTGATTTACTTGACCCACGGTCTAAGCTACATAAGCGATTTACTTCTTAACAAACATTTTTAGCTGATTTCCTAGAGGCGAAATCGAAATTTACTTTTTTTTTAAATCCAAAAAAAACGGTATCTGCCATAAGACTGTTATGAAAAAGGTTATTTATCTGCATTTTTGTAAAAAAAAAACAAAATTACCAAAAAACTGTTCGTATACCTTCCATAGAACGCATTTTTTTGACTTTCTCCATAAAGGCTTAACTGATTTCGATCAAAATTTTATACAAGAGGTTCTTTTAAATTGAAATATGGATATTCAATTCTTTCAGTCTAATCGCGCTGCAAGAAACTAGATATTTAATAAAATGTAGATCAAGTGGTAAAAGGTGCAGTATGAGCCAACTTTCTGCAAGTATGGTACTATATATCCACTCCTCACCCGACAATCTTTCATCGAATGATTCGATCCACATTAAGCAAAAATATCCCAGTTCTTCTTCTTCTTCAGAACTTTATTTATGTAACAAAAACCCCCTGGGCCAACTAACCCCACACCTGGTTTGAGAAGCATATTCAGTCATAAATATAAAAATACTCAAAACTGTTCAATTTAACTCACAAAATATGAAAATACAATATATTCACTTATAAAAAAAACTTTACCACAGTCCTTAATCCTGGATTTTTCACTAGAAAAATAAAAAAAACTATCACATCCGCATTTTTTACTTTTACCCTCAAAAAAGACAAATCTGTGTGTGGTTTTCCTTCTGAGGGCACAATGCAACTGGAACCGTTATGACACGTGCTGGTAAGAAAGCACGCTTTGTTCGTAAATGATCATTTTCTTGTAGTACTTTCAGTTTGTGAATAATTCGCGTGGGCCAACTTGCCCCGTGGCCCAACTAGCCCCGCTCTACCCTACCACAACAAAACTTAGGTAAAAAGTTATGATCTATGTTATATCCAAAGCAAATGAAACTGCGATTCAGGGTAGTTCTCAAATGGGTAGTTTTAAGAAATTTGAGTTGGTTTTTCACCTCTAAAGCCTAGTACTCAGTTCGAGTGAAAATGGAATTTTCATACAAAAGTTGCGACTAATTCATTGGTATGAAATTCACGACAAGAAGTGAGTATGATACCAAAATATGAAAGTGGAATATGAACCGGTTCTTCAATCAATTTCACGCAAAATTTTCATTTCCCAACGTACGACCAATAGGAAAAAAAAAAACTAAGGCGTGGTGGAAAATTGTGACATTTTTTGCTCAAAACATAAATTCTGAAATAAAAAAAAATTCGGGTTCAACGATTGTGTTTTCTAGCTTTTTTATTCTCATCAAGGAGGAAAAAATTAACAAAATGCGTAATTTAAAAACTCTTTTAGAAACTTTTTTGAAGAATTTGATGACCAGTCATTCAAATTGGTATTTTTTTTTTCATTTAAAAAGAGTATTAGAAATTTCAAATTGTATGTATCAAAAATTCACGTGAAGAATGCATTACGGGTTCATATTCAATTTTAACGTGTATTTTGAAACTTTTTAGTTTCAGTTTCACGGGAGGTGAGTATACTAGGCTTAACTTCTTAAGGCACTATTGCTAAGCTTGCTGATAAATCTAAAATTGGCCAACTTTGGAATTAAAATCCGATGTTAAACGGAGATTTTAACTCCGCAATTAAAATTCAACATTTGGTCTTTTTGCAATTTCTAAAATATTCTTGGGATATTTGTAACAGATTACACATCATATACATGCATCAGTTTCAACTTTTGATTTTGTAAACCTACATAAAAAAAAAAAAAAAAACGCGAACCAAAAGGAAAATATCTGATCAGGAAAAGGTAAACTAAATTTTTTCTTGCAATATGCATATAAGTACTTTATGGTAAGTTATGGATTGTAAAAAAAAACGATTTTGATTAAAGTTGACATTAGAGTAATCGCGAAGGTGAAAAAAGTGGGTCTCGCAATTCTGTCTGGTCTATCTGTCGTTTCCGCTGCAGCCGTGGTGCAGATGGTTCGATTTTCTGGTAGACTTGGTACCTAGCATATTTTTTGGGCATATTCATTTTATTTTAGGACCAAAAATAATGGTATCTGCCGTACAAATTTTTTTAGCAAATAAATGAAAATCTTATTTTTCTCAAAAACGTGCCCACAATAAAAAAAAAATCAGTACCTACCTATCTACCTAATTTTTTTTTTTAAAGGTAAAACAAAATTTTCCGAAAAATGGTTATAAATGGTGGGTACCTTCCATTAGACCATTTTTTTGATTTTCGATTTTATCGACCGTGATTTAACCGATTTTGACCAATTTTTTTATGAAGAATGTTGTAAAAAAATTTTAAAAGGTTTGTATAGAATATCTATTAATTTTTTTTTTGATTTAAAAAAAAAGTTTCATTTCAATTGTTTTTGAGAACTTGACAATTTGAGAACTACTGCTTCGATTTTTATTAAACTTGACACCAAGCAGTTTTTCAACATTATTTAGCAGATTTTAAATGAAAATTATTCCTATATCTTAAAACAACGGCACCTCCCATACAATTAGTGTTTCACAACCGATAAGAATCTCATTTTTTCTTAAAAACGGCTGCTACGATTTTGATTAAAAATTAATTTTTTTAACTCCGCATTAATAAATTCTAAAAAATGGTTGATTTTCAAATTTTTTTTCCATAAATTCAGATTTGTTTAAGAAATTAGATGGTATAAATTGCGTTGGTGTCATATCAATTTCAGAGGTTGTTTATTTTTTAATTAATTTATTTTTAATTATATTGTTTTTTTTATCAATTTTTCAGTCTAAGTTGTACATAAGTTCCATGCAACACGTTGCTATATTGTTCATATTTATTGATGTGTACCTATATAAAGGGTGATTTTTTAGCTGGTTTGGTTTTGGCAACACTGGTTTTGACAGCTGACGTGTGTTTAGTACCTTGTGTCACTGTCAAACAGCTTCAGTTTGGTTTGCAATTTAACCATGGATCGTCTTACAAATGAACAACGCTTGCAAATTATTGAATTTTACTATCAAAATTCTTGCTCGGTTCGAAATGTTCATCGCGCGCTGCTTCCATTTTATGGTCGGCTCATTTTTGGTTGAATGGGTACGTAAATAAGCACAATTGCCGCATTTGGAGTGAAGATCAGCCAGAAGCATTGCAACAGCTACCAATGCATCCCGAAAAAGCCACTGTTTGGTGCGGTTTATGGGCCGGCGGCATTATTGGGCCATATTTCTTCAAAGATGATGCGAATCGCAGCGTTACTGTCAATGGTGAACGCTACCGAGGGATGATAACAAACTGTTTTTTGCCCGAAATGGAAGTTCTTGACTTGCATGATATGTGGTTTCAACAAGACGGTGCCACATGCCACACAGCACGCGAAACAATGGCGCAATTGCGAGGCGAGTTTGGTGAACAGTTAATTTCACTTTTCGGGCCGGTCAATTGGCCGCCTAGATCGTGCGATTTGACACCATTAGACTATTTTTTGTGGGGGTATGTCAAGGCTAATGTCTATAGGGACAAGCCCGCTTCGATTGACGCACTGGAAGCCAACATCCATGCATTCATTCGTGAGATACCGGCCGATATGTGTGAAAGAGTATGCCAAAATTGGACTCAGCGGATGGGCTACCTGAGACGCAGCCGCGGTCAACATTTGCATGAAATTATCTTTAAACATTAAATTGCAAGGTTCAAACTATCGATTCAAATAAATATTTCATTCATTTTTTCGAATTTTTTGTGTTTTTTTTTAAAAAAAAAGTTCTAAGCCTCTTAAAAAATCACCCGTTACATAGAGTGAAAAAAAACGTGACAATTTCATGTGATTGTGACTCTGACAGCTGTGCATTACGTTACGTTTGCGTATATTGGGTACGTTCAACACTGGCAACGTTCAATAACTAAAGGTAGAACTGGAATAGGTGGAAGCCAACGTACGTGGTCGTACGAAACCGAGTGAAAACAAGAAATTCATATGACGCGCACATAATTGCGAAGTGGAACTTTTCGTTTAGTTTTCATTAACTTTTGCCGTCGGACGTTGCCGACCGCTCTTTCGTAAGTGGACTGACAGCTAGCTTCAAAAATAAAAACGGTGGAATTAAAATTCATTGAAAAGAATTTGGTGGCGTTTGGTCCAAGCATTCAAATAAAATCTAGAATTTTCCTTTATTTTAATTAATTTATATAAAATATGTATATAGTTCACTTTCACTTCCAACCACTCAAGTGCATTATGGGTGACTTATGAATTTGACGTTTTGGAAAGCAACTTTACATTCGGTTTTGACACTAGCTTTCGACAGCTACCGCCAATTCTAGCTTAAACGTTGTGTTTATATATGTACATTGTACATATATGAAATCGAAAGGTCGTTTTCAGTTTGAGTTAAAATTTGATTGGCTGTTCCAACTAAAGGTTCGCATCACAGAACAATATGCATAGACAAATATTGATGTTTAAACGTCTTAACCGTGAGTCCCGGCCTTCAAACTTTTTATTTATGTACTCACATCATATAACTACGTTTTTGGCAGGTGGCATAAAATATAAGTTCGCATAATTAATTTATTTTTTTTCTTTTAAAATCAGATGAATAGATCTAAACTATTCAGAACCAGTCGTGCATTTTATTTATGTCTATAAGTCTATATTTAAAAAAAAAAATTAAATTAAATTATTTAATTTAACAAAGAAAAAACAAAAAACTGAAATTCTTTCAATATAAATTGTTGACAGTATATTGTCTTCATCAAAATATGTTTTCATAAATAAACCTAAAAACCATATAATCATAATTTTCTACTTTAAGTCGAAAGAAATTGAATTTCATTTCAATTTAAATGAACTCGACAATTACATACATGTAGTACATATAGTATGGTAAAATTGTTATTTTTTCCATGAATGGCAGTATATGGAGTCCAAGTAAATTTTTGAGCAATATTAAGACATTAAGCCATCATCACTAAGTTTTACTTTTAAGAACAAAGAAAAATATTTAGCATTTAAGCTATCGTTAAACAGAAGTATTTTTTAAAAGTATTTACTTTCGTTTCCACTTCAATTCACCCCATAAATAAAATAACTTTCGAATTTCATCCTTTATTCTGTGGCAATAAAACAGAGTAGCTTATGCGGCATTTCACGTGAAGCGGACAACGAAACTAAAAAAGTGGTGGGTCTTGAAATTCGTTCATTTTTGTGTTATTTATACTTCTTTTGATTCTTAACATGAATACAGAAGAATTTTGAATTGTGAGATTTTTCTTTAAAACCCTTACTCTTAGCTTGCTGAAACTTTACAAGCCCATTACTGGAGCACCAAACCTCACAATTCAAAATCCTTCAGTATTTTATGTTAAAAATCAAAGGAAGTATAAATAACACACAAAGGAACAAATTTTTAAGACCCACTACTTTTTTCATTGTCCGCGTCACGTGATATTCCCCTTATGTTAAAAAAAAAAAAATTCGAGAAATTCACTTTTTTATCAAAAATCCATAATTTTAATTATTATTGTTACTTTTTAAGCGAAATTATAAGGAGGAAACATAATTTTTAATTTTAATAAAAAAAATTTATGATTAAGGTAGAAAAAATTGGTTTTCAAACTAAAGTTTTTGCTGAAATCAAATTAGGTCCAGTTTCACACTCGATTAAGTGTCACTTAAGTCCCAAATATGGAAAACTTATGCACAATTTCACAGTGTAAACTTATCGGAATAAGTGACACTTAAGTCTCCCATGTTGGCCACTTAAGTTCCACTTACTCAGACAGTAATACTGCGGCTAAAGTGCCAAAATTGGGAAAATTTAGTGCCACTTATATTTTTAAGTGTGCACTGTGAAACTGGTGTCTTAAAAAATATAAGTTAAGCTTATGTTGACATAATTATATAAAAATGGTTATGCTAGACTTAACTTATTCTACTTCAATTTTCTTAGTTTTAATAGAACAACTTACGTAAAACTATAATAGGCGGTAGCTGTCGGAAGCTAGTGTCAAAACCAAAAAGTTGCTTTCCAAAACGTCAAATTCATAAGTCACCCTTAATGCAGTTGAGTCGTTGGGAGTGAAAGTTAACTATATATATTTTATATAAATTAATTAAAATAAAAGAAAATTATAGATTTGATTTGACTGAATGCTTGGACCAAACGCCACCAAATTCTTTTCAATTAATTTTAATTCCACTATTTTTATTTTTGAAGCTAGCTGTCAGTCAACTTACGAAAGAGCGGTCGGTGAGCGCTCTCACGTCCCACGGCAAAAGTTAACGAAAACGAAAAGAAAAGTTCCACTTCGCAATTATATATGCACGTCATATGAATTTCTTGTTTTCGCTCGGTTTCGTACGACCACGTTGGTTGGCTTCCACCTTTATTAGTTCTACCATTATGCTAACATAAGTACCAGAGGAAACCAAAATTAAATTCAACAAAATCTCTTATATTCCATTGAAATGTTACAAAATTTTAAGGGTGCATCAGTGTGAGTATACGGAATGATTTTCGGGGCTGTAACCCCCCAATTTGTTCGCCATATTGAAAAAGGGGGTAAGGAACCCCTTTTCACAATATCTTGAGAATTATAGTTCTGACAAAATAAATATAGGTCTGAAAAAAAATTATTTAAAAACAACGGTTAAACTTACAATGTCATGCTATACCTTTTTGAAAAACAAGAACATATTCTTTTCCTTTAATTTTCATTTCAAATTAAGTTGTGTTAGCGAAGAGTTTTTGAAGAATTAATTTTCAAACTTGAAATTTTGAAAAAAAAAATTCAAACTAATTTTTTTCAAAAACTCTTCACTAACACAACTTAATTTAAAATGAAAATTAAAGAAGGGCCGTCATTATTCTGTTAGTGCCAAAATTCAAAATTTTTCAAAATTCTGTAAAACCATTATTCTGTATTTCAACATTCTGTATTCCAAAATGCTGAATTTCAAAAATTCTGTAAATTATAAAAGAAAAATTGTTTTGATAATGAAAAAAGTGCGCACTTTAATTTTCCAGAATTTTGATATAAAGAATTCTAGATTTACAGAATTTTGATCCCAAACAGAATTCTGGATTTATAGAATTTTGGTATACAGAATAAAAGATTCACGGAATAATGAAATACAGAATTATGATCATACAGAATTTTCAATCGATTAACAGAATTTTGGTCATACAGAATAACGACCCGTTCTTTTAAAGAAGAGATGTCTGGCTTTTCAAAAAGGTATATCATGACATTGTAGGTTTAACCGTTGTTTTTAAATAATTTTTTTTTCTGTTTTAAGTCAATTTTTTAAAAAATTGTCCTTACCGCCTAAACAGGGCGAAATAGACCCCCCTCATATATGATTTTTTTCTTGTCTTAACCCAACCTACTTGCTCTAGCTTTTTGGTGCACCTTATACCGATCACCCTGTATACAAAAAAAAACAAAAACAATAGAAAAAATTTATTTCTTGGTGAACCCATTGTAGAATTATGAAATTTAAAAACTGGGTATACCAAATTGTTCGCAATAAAATGATCTACAAAAAAACATCTGAAGTGTTTTTTCATTAAAACTGCTAGTTATAACCCTTTAGAGTATTTTTTTTTTCGAAAATGTTCGTCGATTAGTTATTATAGCTATACATATCTTTTTCATTTTCAATTTAACGGTAAAGTCTCTTCACCAAAATTCTAGAAAATTAAATTCTCTACAAAAAAGACTTATGATTTTTTTTTTGTCAGACCTATATTTCTCAAGATATTATGAAAAAGGGTTTCTTAACCCTTTTTTCAATAAGGCGAACAAATAGGTCAACATAATTTTTCTTAAAAAGGCACGACTTACTACAACATAGGATTTTTTGCTCAACATAAGCTACTATGAAAACGTTTTTATAGTTATCAAAACAAAATTGGTTAGGAATTATAAGATATCTTTTTAACGGGTAATGATTAACGGGTAATGAATAGTAGCTCTCAAACTGTGAACTACTGATAATTGAAAAACTGAAAAATCGCTTATACCGACATAAGCTACTACTGCCAAAGATATAAATCTTTAAACACAAAAAGAATATTTAAAATCGATTACCTATATTCCATTGTCGAAAGAAAGGGTCTCAATGTTCTGAATTTAAATCCTTCCTAAGGAATGCTCAATTTTGTGTTTTCCTTTTTTCGGGGCCCAAAAAACTAATCTCTTTCGCCTCTCTGTTAAAACAACGCCAACAATTTAATGCCGACGGAAGTAAAGGCCGACCCGACGGCGTCAACGGATGGTCAAATAAAAACTAATTTTTGCTTGAACTTAACATTCTATATTCAACCAAACTTGAAAAAAGACATTGTACTAATCAAACCACGTGTACGTTGTTTGACACTACAAAATTAGAAATAAGTTCAAGCATTATTCATGATTAAAGCATAATTTAAATCCCAGTATTTCAGCGAATCCAGATTTTAACTTTCCCCATATGAACTGAACAGGTTTACTTTAAAACATAACATAACCCTTAGAACAACTGAGAAATGAGAAGACTAGCTGATTTCTCCAACTGACCAAAAAACCTCAAAGTTTCCTTTTGTATACTATATACCTATATAGTGAATCCAAAACATTGTAATTGATTAGAAACCACTGTTATGCGACTTGAGGATACCTATGGCAACTTTCATGCGACAGGTCTATAAGATATAGATACATCGTACAATCACACCGCCATCCATTCAAAAGAATTAAGTTATATGTATATATACCTATTTCCTTAATACAAAGGATGTCTGCTTGTCCCATTAAATATTTATAACGTAATCTAATAAATTATTAAACCCTTACTCACCCAATACTTCCATTTCAGGGGCAGCAGAAGAGGTCGTGTTATTGGTGGCGGCAGAATGGTGGGATTGCTGCATTTTCGAAATATCACAGTCACTTGCCAATCGCAGAAGATTATTCACCGAAAATCGTTTCACATTTTCAGATCCTTTCACCGACGCTACGTGCATGCTACTAAATTGATTATTATTATTATTCGCAATGGAAAACTCACTACTTTTGGCAACATCGGTGTTGCCATTGAAAACACTATGAAACATTGATCCTTGACTATGATGAACGTTATTGTAACCGGCCGCACTAGAGGGATGCTCATTTGGGGTGGTTGCCATTAGTCCACTGCCAATAACAACACCAACACCACCACCACCACCACCACCATGAATGTGCTCCAAGGATACTTGACTGTTGCTGCTCCCATAAAAGAAACTACCGGATGTTGGCTCTGCAGACGCTTCCAAATGTTGATAATTCAACATGATTCTTTAAATAGTTTTTCGCGCTCCGCAAAAAGGGGACGGACGGACTATAAAAACTCAGTCAAAACGGCAAAATCACTTTCGATTATTCACTTAATTAGTCAACAGTTAGTGTAATTAGTAAATTAGTCGCATAAATCAATTTATCAAATACAAGAAGAATTAAAACAATAAAATAAAATACAATAAAATGTATAAACGCCCGAATCAGCTTTCGCTTTCGATAATAATTTACTTTGGGAACGGGAAGCATATAACATGGCACGCGAATTCGCTGGGAAATTTTTGAAATTTTCTAAACTTTTTTCGCTGATGCCAGAGAGTGCGGAGAACCCAATAATTAAATTAACTCGGTACAAACGGTTTAATTAGGATAATTGCTGTTTAACACTAACCACCCTATAGTCAACTGACTACTGAAATTACTTGGCGAGATTTGATGTTTTGCTTAAGGAATCATCTCTTCTTATTTTTAAAAATAGCATCCCTGAGTTGGCTTGGCTCTTTGGCATATTATTGTGAGTTCCTCACTCATGTGAGTGTGGTGTGGTGCGGTGCGGTGCTTCATGTGGTTTGGTTGCATCAAATCAGAGAATGAGATAATTTCGAGATGTACGGATCGGGTGGAATATTTTTAGATTGAACATCGTTATTGGTTAAAATTAAATTTTCATGAATGAGAAAAATTAATGTAAGATGGTTTTGTGGGAGTTTTTTTTTTTTTTTTTTTTTTTCTTGTTAGGTATATTTGAGTTGAAGAAAAACCGCACCTTCTGGTTGTATAGCGCTGATGTGCATTCGATAGCTCACGCGGTGCGCTATGGGATAAGTCAAATACATTTTTAACTAGGAGGGACTAGAAACAGACCCGTTCATAATTTTGATTGGTTAATTTGAATAATTTAATTGGATGATGAGATTCAATTATAAATAGCTAATTCGTAAATTTTGTTTAAAGTATAAATCTATTAATTATATAATTACTTTGGCAAATTTGGTGTTAAACTTAATTATAATTAAGATTTTGTAAATGATAGTTTAAAAAAATTATAATATCATATACCTAAATCTTTTTCAATTAAATTGCAATTATATGTATGTATACCTAATTATTTATGAAATAATTAATTTAATTTTTAATTAAATGTGTTAACATTTAAATTGTTTTTTAAATTAAATATTAAATCTTATTTGTGTTGTATATTATTTTTATTATATTCCAAAGTAATTTTGGCTATATAATCAAAATATTATCACTTCATTAAAAATTCATTAAATTGTTAACTTGAGATTATAAATTATCGATTTTTTGTATTCAATTAAGGAACCAGTTGAATCTGGTGAGTAAACACACTTAACGTCTGTTAATATTCCAGTCCTAAAATTCATAATACACCTATTACCTACCTACACAAAATTTTTAAAATTCCAAATGAAGTTTTTTGTCATAAACATTGTTAAGAATGATAATTATATAATCATTAACTACCCAATAAAAATGTTAAAATCAATTCCGTGTTGTGTGTCTGACTGATCCCTCCAGCTCATTCATTGGATTCTGTATAATCGAGGTGAATATCATTTTGGTTTGATTTAATGAGGAAAATTCTAATCCTATTCGGCTTCTTATTTAAAATGTGGTGTATGTATGAATAACAGTAACGGAAGTGGAAAACAACAAATATATATTGCACAGCAAAGCACTAAAGGTATAGGTCATAACCTCTTTTCATTAAGGTTGTATGACATATACCATGTTATTTTTGATGCGAAAAAGGATTAATTGCTCATCTAGGAGTTTGCACTTGTATGCAAAATGACATAAGTCTAAATCTTTATTTTTTTGAAAAACGTCTTTTTTGAATAATTTTTATATACCAAAAATAAGAAAAAAAATATTTTTTTTACTCTACAACTTTTAAGTTTTCATTGAAATTCAAAATTAAAATAAATTTTTTAAGTAACTAACTAACTTCAAACAGCTTTTCTGAAAATTTACGAATTTTGACTTATGGCTTATGTCAGTTTGCTTTTCTATAGATTTGTGTAAAGCATAATTCAACAGAATTCTTTCATTTAATCCCTTGGATGAAAAGGATGCAAGTTGTTCCGTTTTAGGCATCCTTTGAACTGTAGGTATTCCAGTTGTTCTTTTGATGCAAGAGATACAAAATTCGAGAAGCATCACAAAACACTAGAAACTATAGTTTTGAGGGCTTATAAGAGTGCAATAGGTGCCCATTTTGAACATTTTTTGTAAATTAATTAAGAGAAATTGGCGTTAACAATAAGTATTAAAAAAATTGAAAATAAATAAAAGGGCTTAGGGTTTTTTTGTTAGACGTGTGGTTCTAGTAATACATTTTTTGGAGTTGGTCTCTTTGAAAGCTGTCACTTGATTTATGCTCAGTTTGGTTTGCCATTTCATAATGAATAGACTTAAGCTAAGTACAGACGATTGTCAGATCTTACAATATTGCCAGAACTGTCAATGGTCTGACAATAGCTAAGAATTAGTTGACAATTGACATATTTCTTACAATGAAAAATTGTTCGTTCACACGGTTGGTAGATTTCTTCCCAATGTCTGACAATTCGATTGTCAACTCTTTTTTTATGCTCATACATTTCGGACAATGAAGAAATTATCAGCAATTGTAAGATGTTTTCAATGAAAACATCTGACAACGACCAATGAGTCTTACAATGTCCTAATCGACTGACAATGATAAAAATTGTGTGTTCAGACGATTGTAAGATACCTGACAATTTTTTGTCAGATTATGGTCTGACAATGACGTTTCTGACAATATTGTCAGACAAAATTGTATGTTCAGACGATTGTAAGACATTTGGAACAGTTTTTTCAATGACACATCTGACAATATTGTAAGATCTGACAATCGTCTGTACTTAGCTTTACTCCTGAACAACGTTTGCAAATCTTGCAAATTTATTACCAAAATAATGGTTCGGTTCCGCTGCGTCCAATATTCGGTCGACATAATCGCCCAGCAGAGTCGGTAATGCGAGCAACCATGGATCGGTTTCGCACCACGTTTACTCTAGTGGATAATGCGCATCCTCAGAGACGCCGTACAGTGCGCACCGAAGACGCTATTGCTGCTGTGGAGCAGAGTATCGAAGAAGACCCGAAAGAGTCCATCCGCCATCGCGCGCAACAATTGGAGCTGTGCCCATCCACTTTATGGAAGATTTTGCCAGCCACGGCGCGCACTGTTGTCCAAAAAGGGAAAAGTCGTGGCAAAAATACAAAATCTGATGTCTTATTTTTATTGTTTTGTTTTTATTTCTAATAGAAATATAAACAGAGCTTCAAAAACAGCAAACAAAATATTTTTTTGATTACTAGTTTAATTTATAGAGCTCTTCAAAGTTGGTAAATTTTTTTCTAGGTAAAAAAAAAAAAAATTCTTAATTTTCTTTTTTGCAATTATGGCATATTTAATGAAAAATCTTAGTTTTTGTTAATATTACCTGGTTGTTTTGTTTATAAGTAAATTTAAATTTGAAGAAAAAAATAAATAATACTTTTTAAAGTTTTTATAAATGAAACAGTTTATCGAGTTTGAATAGAGCTACAAAAAAATCCATACGAGTCCATGCATTAAGTCGAATAGGATATTTGCACCAAACAATTGTTGAGCCAAGAGAAAAATATTTAGCGGCGCATGCTTGCGCACTGCCGAGATTTTGTACTTTGAAAAAAAAATAAAGGCTTGAGAAAACGCTTACTTTGGCATACCTTGACCCACGTAAACGCTTATTTCTCTGTTAATAGTAATGATAGAAACGATATTAAGGTCTTAATTTTTAGAAGAAATATTATCCTTTGTAACTGCGCGGCCACTTGCCCGAAATCATTTTTAAAACATAATTGCAAACCCTTATCTTTATATTAAAGCTTAATTCTTGGCCATAACATTTAATTATATGCGTTTTATTTCTTCTTGAAAACCACACGTCTAAAAAAACAACCTTTATATGATAAAAAGTTAATTTTTATTTGTTTCATAAAACCTGTCTGATTCATTTAAAATTAATATAACATTCGATTTAAGTTTAGTAAGTTTGTATATCTTTTAGGAAATCTCAAAAACATGCCGAATTTTTAAAACTAAAACCCCGTAATGAGTCATACGATATTTTTCCAGGATCCTCTTTATCAAAATATCATATACATAATTTAAAATTTTTAAGAGACAAAACAGGTAGGTACGTCATTTTTTGGTGTTTATTAATGCGGAGTTAAAAAATAAATTTTGAAAAAAATCTTCTACACATTTTCGAAATATCGAGTTTTCAAAAAATAAATTTAATTTTTTTTTAAATCCAGAATTTGTTTATTTTTGAAAATTTTGATATGCAACATTTTTTTAACTTATTTGGATCTCTTGTTAAAAAATTTGATTGGAATTGGTAAAACAGGTTATGATGATACTCCAAGACTAAAAAAAAAGTAGGTATTATGCGAGATACCGTCACTAAATCAGTAGATACAAAATTTGTTTCCAATAATATGGTAGATCATACCGATATAGGTATTAACTCCCATAAATTTTTTTTATCAAAATCGTAGGAGTCGTATATGAGAAAAGTGAGATTTTACTTAGCGGTTTTTAACTTGTACGGAAGCTACCGTTATTTTTGGTCATAAGAATAATTTTTATTTAAAATTAGCTAGATAATGGGTGATATATGCATAAAACATAGTAAATGCTTTTACTAGATAATTTCAAAGTAGTTACTTTTTTTGGTATGCATAAAAATGAAGTAGATGGTTAAAATCAAGTATTTACTTTGGCCGTAGCATTTACTTTTTTTGGATGAATTTTTTCAGTAAAAACTTTATTCCGCATGCATAAAAAGTATAGTAAGTACTTTTTTTCTGTAGGAATTACTTAATTTTTCCAAAGTTGCAAAATAGCAACTTGAACATTTTAAAGTATGTATACTTTTTTGCTTTAAACCATCCATTAGGTTGCTGTGAAACCAAAAAATAATAGTCATAAATCTTTTTTTGAGCACTGTATTTATTGAAATTGGGTTGCTGTTAATATTTAAAGAATTATATGCACACTTCATTGATAAGCCATTGGAATTAGCCTTGCAAGACTACTTTTTAAATTTTGATGAGGAACATATTCTAATATTTTGGAAATGACTTGTATCTTTTAATTATTTTTTTGGCTTGGTTATTTTTGAAACTGATATATGTACATAAATAAAAGCATTATTCGCTTCCGAAATAAAAAAGGTAATTAAAGTTCTTATACATTTATCGCATTACTATTGCTTGGCTTTAGGTAATTTACAAGTATTCAAGTTTCAAAACTGTTGAAATAATTTAAGTTCAGGGCCTTATTTGCCTTTTTTAGCTTAATTAAAAATAATTTAAAAAATATATAGAATTTTTTCAGGGTTCGTTGAAGATCCTCGTTTTCAAGTATGTTTTTGAGAAGATATAAGCCAAGTCAAAATACTTTTTCAGAACAGTAATTTTTTTTGCAAAGTAATAAAAGATTAACCCATTTGATAAAATGTTCATCAAATTATGAAGAACAACTGAATGCAAAATATGAATGGTTTGGCAAACACAGCTGGGTGCTAAGTATAATAAAAATCGATCGAATTAATTATTAAGTTCTTACAAAAATTTTTGAAAAAATGTTGGCATACAATACTTTTAAAACATTCCCTACAAAAAAATTGATCAAAATCAGTTGAAACGTTTTTGAGAAAATCGAAAATCAAAAAATGTTTCTATTAGAGGTACCATATATAACGGAATTAAGGTTCCAACGCGGAACTGTCGCGGCCATCGATGACGAAAATAATAATAACAACACAACGAAAACAACACGTAGTTATTATTGTTTTCATCGTCGCGTCGCCGCGATAGATTCGCTTTGGTGTGGGGGAACCTTTATTTGTATTTTTTTTTTTATAAAATAGTAGCCGTTTTGAATTTTTTTTAAATTTTGTTTTAGGCACGTTTTTGAGAAAAATAAGATTTTTAATTTTTGCTACAAAAATTTGTACGGCAGGTACCTGCCGTTGTTTTTGGTCCTAAAAAACTGAAAAAGATGTCTCGGGGGAATGCCCAAAAAATGCTAGGTACAAATTTAAAGGAAATCGACCACCCGTTAAGGCTGGTGCTGAAAGGACAGATAGACAGAATGGCGAGACCCACTTTTTCGACTTCGCTGTCATCGTAATATCAAATTTGATAAAAATCTTGAGTACTATTTTTTTACGAATCCACAACTTGACATACATTACATACATAGGTGGGCGTTAGGCAATAACGCCCAAAGAAATAAGGCCCAAATCGATTAGGAAATATCGCCCAAATTTTTTTTTCGCCCAAAAAAAAAAAAAAAAAAAATGGAAATATGGCCCAAATTTTAAGTTGGAAATATCACCCAAATATTTTCAATGTAAATTGTTTTTGTAAAATTTGGGCGTTATTTCTTCAATTTTGGGCGATATTTCCAAAGTGAAATTTCAATGATAAGATAATCTTAAAAAAAAATCACGGCGCATAAACAGTAAGGTATTTATGGGGGGGGGGGGTCATGCTGCCCCCCTGAAATTCCGCTGCCCATTATAGGATTTGGTGTAGGTGCGAGGCTGAGTGTTTGCAAAGTCTCTTTTGCATCTAAAGAATCTGTATTTAAAGAAACTTATATGCATACACTCAGCCTCGCACCTACACCAAATCCTTTAATGTGCCCAAGCAGGGGGGAAATATTCCCCCCCCATACATACCTCACTGTTCATACGCCGGTTTATTTTTCAAAAAACCATATTGTAAATGTTAGTATTGAGTTTTATTATTATTTGGGCGTTATTTCCTAAGATTTGGGCCTTATTTCCTTTTTCTGGATTTCCCTTGGGCGATATTTCCAATTTGGGGTTTTATTTCACATTTTGACTTTTAAAATTTTTATTTTGGGTGTTCTTTCCTTTAAAAAAATTCAAAAATTGGAAATAACGCCCAAATAGAGAAAAAAAAAACAACAACAATTGTTTAGAATATTTTTGGGCGATATTTCCAAATCGATTTGGGCTTTATTGCCTAACGCCTACATAGGTGTACATACAATTATATATATTATATCGCAAGCAAAAAAATTAGACAAAAAACGCGCTTCCCACCAATAATTGGTAAGCTATCTCTCTATTGCACATGCGTATATATACATAAAAGATGTGTGTTTTATGGTTTGTATTTAATTCTTTCATTTAAAGTCAATTTTTTATCGTATTTCTTAATACATACTTATGTATATTATTTTGAATTGAAAATTGAAAAAAAAAAGAAACGATGGCCTCTTACCTACAATTTCTTTCAACACACCCTTAAAAGGTATACATATAAATGGTAAATTATTAGGTGAAGACTTTTTGACAATTTAAACTATTAAACTAGCAATAAATACCCATTAAAATGTCACTTGTAAAATACGCCCAGTCAATACCAAAACACCAACAACAGGACACAATTATCCACTCAAATATATGTACATATACCTAACATCAGGAAGTGGGTGCGAAGCGATAATTGCATGCAACACACGTCATTGACAAAAATCACAAAACCACAGAAAATAAGAAAATATCCTTAATTCATGAAGACAGTTCTAAAATACATTGAGTTGAAATAAGTGTATGGTGTATCCTTAAAAAAACATGTGGCGCCATTTAAAACAAAAATCAACGCCCTTACAATGTTTCCATGCACAATTAGTTCAGGCATCCGAGTAATAAATTTAGACATTTATTTAAATACGAAAAAGAAAGAAAAAGACTCAAGCAACATTAGCCTCTTTCTTCTTTGGGTCTAACGTCTAAGCAAATCCCAGATAATTATTTAATAGTTTTAAAAATCGTGTGCAATTTTACGTCGATACATCCCATGAATGAATGAATGAAAGTTTGGGATTTTATGGAATATGTATATATATTCTCATTGCACTGCGACCTAAAGATCTATTGTGCCCCCTTTTTAGAGCTAGATGAGGTGTCTCATTTATAACTCTTCCTCCAGATTTGTTTCTTTTAAAAACTTCAGTATCTGGGGTATTTTTAGAGAGGCTAATTCGCTCCCTCTTATCTGGTGCCGTCCCAGATATCTGTGTCGTTTGTGCATAAGTGCTTCGCAACTACCTAAAATGTGGTCCGGTGTCTCCTCATAGGCGTCGCAGAATCTGCAGTTGGCGCTGCTTACCAAGCCGAGGATACTGAGATGTCTTCTGAGCTTGCAGTGACCAGTGAGGAGTCCCGTTATTATTCTTAGATTATTCCTACTTAAGCTAATGCAAGATGTAAAACGTTCTTGGTTATAGTTCCCAAGTAATAGTTTTGCCTGTCTTAGCTTGGGGAGTTCATTCCAGGTTTTTTGTCTTTTGGCCTCCTCTTCTATTTTGATTTTGTGTTTGATCACGTTTTCTCCTATTCAGCAATAGGGCTCTGGACCCGTTAAGGGTGTTGTTGCTCCTATTTTCGCTAGGGTGTCTGCCTTTTCATTGCCTTGGACACCAACATGACCAGGTACCCAATAAAGTGTTACCTTGTTGTACCTGCCCAGTTCATTCAACTGACTCATGCACTCCCATACTAGTTTGGAGCTTATGGTGTGAGATTTTAGTGCTTTGAGTGCAGCTTGGCTGTCTGACATGATGGCAATGTTTTGGTTACGGTAATTTCTTTCGAGATTTCGTTCTGCACATTTTGCTATGGCGTTTACTTCCGCCTGAAAAATGCTGGTAGACCGTCCCATCGGCAAGGAAATTTTGGTTCTAGGCCCAAAGATACCTGCCCCAGTCCCCTCAGTTGTTCTCGACCCATCAGTGTACCACTTGATGGTATTTGCTTTAAGAGTGTAGTTTACAGATTCACCTGCCCACTCTCTCTTGCTACTTAACTTCATTTGAAATTTTTTTTCGAAGTTATATTTTTTGATCATTCCATCTCTTGGGATTTCGAGAAGGTTCGTTACTGTGGACTTGTATATCGAGTTTCTCTCTCTATTGCCAATGCATTTTCCCTTCCCAGTACCCTCCTTTGCAAATCTCAAGATTGCTCTAATAGCAGCACTTTCTATAACCATGTGAAGTGGCGTTAGGTGGAGGATCACCTCTATAGCTGCTGTAGGGCATGTTCTCAATGCTCCAGTGATGCACATGCATGCGAGCCTTTGTACCTTTTCTAGTGATTTCCTAGTTGTAATTTGTTCTGTTCTTTTGTGCCATGCAACCGCCCCATAGGTAATGATGGGTCTTACCATCATGGTATACATCCATCTAAGAATGTTTGGTTTGCAGCCCCATGTTTTGCCTGCAAGTCTCTTGCATATCATTAGGGCCTTTGTGGCTTTCTCGACAGTTATTTCGACGTGTTTATTCCATAAAAGTTTACTATCCAGTGTAATGCGTAGATATTTAACCTCCCTTTGGATTTCGATTACTTCTCCTGCCAATCTGATTGGTCTCATTCGTGGCAGAAGCCTCTTCTTGGTAAATGGTACTATCGTTGTTTTTGTGGGGTTGATGTTAAGTCCCACCGATAGACACCATTTCCTTGTTATAGATAGTCCTCTTTGAACTATATCACAAAGAGTTTCCTCAAATTTTCCCAAAGCTGTTATCACAATATCATCAGCAAAGCCGATACAGTGTATGCCCTGGGAGGTAAGAGTTTCTAGTAGTTCATCCACTACAAGGCTCCACAGCAAGGGTGATAAGACCCCTCCCTGAGGACAACCTCTTGTTGTGATGACTTTCTGAACACTTTGTCCTGCGTATGCCTCTGCCGTTCTCGTGCCTAACATCTCACTTATCCATCTGATAATAGTGATGGGTACGCACTTCCTTACTAGTGCTCTGTTTACAGCCTCATGGGAGGTGTTGTCGAAAGCCCCCTCAATATCTAGGAAAGCAGATAAAGCGGTTTCTTTGGAGTTTAAAGCTAGTTGTAAGGTATTGGTGAGTTCATACAGGGCGGTTTCTGTTGATCTTCCCGCTCTGCAAGCATGTTGGCGGTGGTTGAGAGGCATATTTAATAATACTTCTGATCTGATGAAGTTATCAATTACCTTTTCCAAAGTTTTCAGTAAAAAAGACGTTAGACTTATTGGCCTGAAAGATTTCGGATGTGTTGTATCTTTTTTCCCAATTTTGGGGATAAAAATAACCTTAGCCCTTCTCCATAGACATGGTATGTGCCCCAGTGCAATACTACTTCGAAGTATACTAATAAGATATGGCATTATTTCATCTTTGCCTTTTTGTAAAAGGGCTGGAAAAATACCGTCTACTCCCGGTGATTTAAAAGGTTGAAAGGTGTTTAATGCCCAATCAATCCTGTTACCTGAACAGATAGTCGACGCTATCTTCCAGCTTTCCCGGTTTGGTTTGAGAGGTAATCTCTCAACTATGTTCTCTATAAACGGTAAACTGCCAGGAAAATGAGTGTTAAGCAATAGGGTAGACCTTTGCTCCTCATTTTCTGTGAAGCTACCATCAGGGCTCTGAAGTGCAACTGATGTTATTGTTTTGTCTTTAGCTAAGGCCCTATGTAATCTAGCTGCAGCAGGGGTAGAAGAAATACTCTCACAGAAAGTTGCAAAACTATTCCTCTTAGCCTTTCTTATTTCCCCGTTATAATTGGTTAACTCTGCAGAGTAGTTGTGCCACTCTCCAGTTCTCTTGGCCTTATTGAAGAGTTTTCTTACCTTGAATCTCAGTTTTGAAAGATTGTTGTTCCACCAAGGAGCATCTTTCTGCTTTTTCATGTGTTTTAATGGGCAGCTGAGTTCATAGGCCTCATTTAACGCCCCACTAAACTCATTAACCATATGTTCTAATTCAAGGTGACAGTTTGTTGTTCTAACCGGTCCTATCTGCTCAAGGTTTGTCTTGAGAACGTTATTGTAAAGGTTCCAGTTTGTTTTCCTAGGGTTCCTTCCAGAGGTATTCTCTGTAAGAAGGTTCTCTAAGGTAAACACTATAATTCTGTGGTCAGACATCGAGGGTTCGTTGGAGACTCTCCAATCCCTGATTAGACTACTTAAGTTAGACGTACCGAACGTTAAGTCTAAAACTTCTTTTCTAGTTCTAGTAACGAAAGTAGGTGTGTTGCCTACGTTATATATGTCTAGATTTTTCTCGATAATAAAGTCTAAAAGGTACTCACCCCTTTGGTTTATATCGGTACTACCCCATGTTGTATGGTGGGCGTTTGAATCACACCCCACCATAAACGGTAGTTTTTTCTTGCTGCAGTAGTCCGCTAGTTTCTGTACTTCGTTTGGTGGTATGTTGGCATCATCACCGGCGAAGTAGGCTGCTGCTATCACCATCGTGCGGGGACTCCCCTCAATGTAAATTTGGGCCTGTATTGCCACTAGATCCCGCGTCATAAATTCTGAAAGACATATAAAGTTTATATTATTTCTTATTTTTATGCATGCTCGGGGCGAGTTTTGTCTCGTATCCCATATTAGATTAGAGTCCTTACTTGTTAGGCCTCTTACTTGACCCCCGTAAATCCAGGGTTCTTGGATCAGCACTAGTCCTAGGTTATCTGCAATAAACTTTTGCGTAATTACGGCTGATGCCGCTTTTGCATGATGCAGATTTACCTGGGCTAGCCTGGTGCTGGTCCTGCGTCCAGTCATTTTTGTTTACAAGATGGGGGCAAAAGCCCCCTCATCTGCAAGCAGATGGTCCTCCTCCTCTGCAGTTGGAAGAGTTTCTACTAGGTCCTCACGACTTGGAGAGAGGTCCATGCCCTCTATGTCTCCATCCGATTGGCCCGAGTTCTCGACGGTGTTTGTTTGGGGGAAGTGACAGGAGGGAGATGGGGGGAGTTGAAGTACTGGAATGGTTGGGACAAGTGGCGAGGGATTGGAAGGGTCATTTGGTAGGTTGGTGATTGTTGCTGGATTTGGAGTAGGAGGATTTGGGAGATTTGGAGGATTTGTGAACCTGTCACTTATTCTTCCTTGGATGCATGCTCCATCTTTCTTGGGCTCATTGACTGACCCTGGCCTTATTGGTCTTCTTAGGCCCGTTACCTGGATTTTACCGAATTTGTAGTGAAGTTCGTGGTCTGCCTTCACTATAGCTTCTGCTGACCGGGCAACAATGTTGACCACTAACAACTGTCCCTTGCCAACGGCCTTGCTACTCAGTATTCTCCAGTCTTTGGCGTTAAGTCCTTCATTTTGGGCCTGGATCAGTGACAGGGATTTCTTGTCATCCTGACCAGTACTTCTTGGAAGGAACATTGTTATGGTATGCATTTTGGGAATGTCATCTCCCAAGCATGCAACCAGTGCAGTGCCCTTCCAAGTGCTTAGCTTTGGTGCCACTCCCTTCAGCCAGTCGGCTGTCTGTTGATCAGCACAATCAACAACCAGCAGACCAGTTCTGAAGTGAATGCCATTAAACTTCAGCTTTACTTGCCATCCCTTGGATACTTCCTCGATAATTGCCTCTTCAAGCGCCGTCAGTTCGTCGGTACTGAGAGTCACGTGAGGGTATTCCTTAGGAAGGATTGCAATGCGAGTATTCTTTGCCGCACTTGCATATGAAAATGCCCTCTGTTCGCTGGCTTTTGCGGTGCCTGTGCCCGCCGTTATAGTAGCCGCAACTTTGGACCTTTTAGCCTCTTGCCTTTGGGGAGGAGTAATGAGATGGCTTTTCTTCTTACCCTGTGTTTACATCCCATAAAGTGTGATTAAGATAATAGAGAAGTCTAAAAAAAAACAAATTTTTTCAATCTTTTTTATGATAATAACGATTTTGGTTTGCTTAAATTTGTTATGTGATTCTTTAGAGAGGAAATTCAAATTACAACAATTTTTTTTATTTTCTCGAAAAAGGTTCTAACGATTTTAATAAAACTTCTTACCTATTATAATAATAAACAATAATAAAAATAACTGCGTTTCAGTTTTTGGCAAAAAACGGAAATAGGGTTTTAACATGACTAATTTTCGATTCTTTAAAACTGACTTTAAAAAAATTACTTGTGTTAGCGTTTTCTACTTCAAAGTTTTTTTATTTTTTGGCTAAGCATATATATGTATCGTACTTTCGTTTGCTTTTAGTTTTCCGATGTCAGATTTTAGTATCTACATACCTACATATTTTATTTTTAATTAAGCTTGCAATGCGATCACTATTTTCTTAATTCTTGATGCTGTTTATATTATAATCTTTTATTGATATATTTATATATTTAATAACCCATATGGTTCACCCTAATATAATAAAACGATACGGATCCTAATGAAAACACTGTTGTATATGCTCATCTCTTTTTGTCTTATTTATGTTTATTTTTCATGCAGATACTGTCTTTTTACCTCGCACTGCACTTTGTACTCTCTACCGACCGAAGAGCCGTCTACTCGCTATATCGTCGCTGTAAAAGCAAAGTGACATACCTATACATAAGTCGAAACTTTAAGGTTTTGAGTTAAGTATACAGAACGAATTGCAAAAAAAAATACTATTTTTCTGTCTTACCACCATAACTATAGCTTTTAAATTGACAGTTTGAAGACGTGAGTGACGTTTTGCATTTAAGGTAACATCCTTGGTCTTTTTTTCAAGAAAAGCGACATTTTTTCATTTCAGGTTTTTTCGAACATTTTTAAAATATTTTTTTCTTGCAGAACGACACTTTTGTCTGTTTCTTTTCAAAACACAACAATACTTTTTCATACATTTAAAATTTTTTTTAAACCATGTAGCTATTTGGATGCAAAATTGAGATAAATCAAAGACATTTTGTTTTTTAAATGGCTTCTTTTAAATAATTTCAATATGCCACACGAAAGAAGCAATAAAAAACATAGCACTAAATGAAAATTAATTTTTTAAGTGACGAAAAACTTCAAATCGATTTTCTGAAAATCTCGTTTTTCGACTTATGACACTTTGCTTTTCCAGCGACGATATATTTATTGAATTATTATTAAATAATTACTCAATGGTACTATATGTAATAATTTATTAAAAAAAAAAAACAAACAGCTTTCTTGATTAGAAAAGTCAAAGTCTTTTATAGTAAATAAGGTGTATAGAAAAAATTAAAATTTAACTTAAATGTATGTAAGTACATACAAAAATTATAAGGAGGAATTATATAAGCTTACTTGAACAAGCCTGACAATTCTTTTGGCCAGATCCTATTCTTGTTCAGGATGTCGTAGTTACGAATTCAGTCTACCATAGGGTGTTAGATATTTTCGTTATAGCATAATTTCTCCTATAAAAAAGATAGCTATAAATAATAGTGAAAATTTCCCTATCGAAAGCACGAACCAATAGTGAATAGCATATCTTGCAACCATTTCAAATTTGTTCTTAGTATAGTAATATTCCGTCAGAGTATGACATCACAAGTATGTATTTGAATAATAAATAAAGTTTCATGTATAGCGAGTTGTTTTTTTTAGGTTTTGGAGTTTTTATTATTAATATATAATGGTTAATAGTTTTAATAGTTCTTAACAAACAAAACCCATATACCGATAAAATTATGATAAACTATAGGTAGATACAACCGAAACAATGTTCAAAGCTTTTGTTCAGAATCCAATTTAACAGAAATATTGTGTTTTGTGTTGACGGTTTTTGGTAAATTTTTCTTATAATTTATTGTTTATTTCCATGTAAGGCGTGTTCCATAGGGCTCAGCAAACTACTTTTTAGTACATATTTCCCAGTAGATGATGAATGGAGTCTTTAATTTTGCCAAAAGAAAAATCTAACCTCAACGTAGATGCAAATTGTTGTTGTCTGTATTTGTATTTTAGAATTTTGATAATATGATGGTACGAAAGTTTGGCAGCGTTAGCAAGGTTCGTATCACGCAAAAATCCCTTATAACAATAATTTACTATATTTAATTTCTTTTCACTGATGGTAACCTAAAATTAATGATGACTAACTGTTATATTATAACTGTTATGAATTTGCATTTCCACAACCCTACTTTGACCCAGTAACTCATATTAAAGGTAATATCAAGCGTTTTCATTTTTGCTCAGTTCTACCAGTTTTGGCACTTTCAACTCTGACAATTTGCGCAATATATTACCTTAGATTTGTGTAACTGTGTACTTTGGCTAATTCTTGAGCTATTGGAGCCTCCAAACTTTCGGACATTCATGATACATGCTTGTGAGAGTTCCTTGGGTTGATTAAAAAGAAGTCAATCTAGTTGAAAGTTGACTGATGGTAAATGTTGTAGTGCATCTACCACAATGTTCCGCAAATAAAGTCGATCAGCATGACTCCATTATCGGATTAAATAACACCAAAGATGTTTTATCTTCCTATAGCTTTGCATTATGTTATGGCCCATTTGTCTAATTGTCGAAGAGTGTGTAGAGTACATATTCTTAATGTGGCTTGGCTATGAAATTTATGACTATGAATCTTTTCAATTCTATCTTTCTTCTTCGTGAAAACGGTAATTAGAAATTGTAGGTCTTCGCCTTTTAGTATCGTGATAGTTATAATATGGCAAATCTATACTGACCGTTTTCGAAAACGTCAAATTGATCGTCAAATAATCGTCATTTTTTGACGCAAATGTTGCTATTGTCTAAATTTGCATGCTATCGTCCTGCTTGCGCAAAATCTGCTTGATCAACATCATATGTTAATTTTCTTGTAAACGTATTTGACGTTTATACGAACAAACAACGAACACAGTAAGTATTTTTACAATACCTTTATCAAGTGTTGCCGCTGAGAAATTTGAAAAGGCCACAAAAAAATTTGAAAAGGAAAAAAAAAGTCGCATTTTGAAACTTTTTTTAATCAAAAATTTTTATTCAGATAATTATTAAATTGAATATGTGTATTTGTATACTTATTTTAGTGTTATTGCATTTCACTGTCACAAGTTTTTTGTTTAAATAAATAAGTTCAATTATAAGTTGTAAATAACAACAATAGGTAAGTTAAAACATATAGATCAGGGCCCTAGTCTGCATATTTCGTTCCGAAAACAAATATTTTGTACTCCCTATTTCTAAAGCGAAATGAAATCTACTACTTACGGATTGACAATTCTGAAATATAAATGTACTTGGCAACTCGTTTCAGAATGTCAAATGGGAAAAAAAAAATTTCTACAACAAAATGTGATAACGAAACGAACAAGAAAAATCTTAAAATGTAAGTTCAAGAAAATTTCACTGATAGTAAAAATTTAAGTAAATACAATTTTTAATTAACATAATAACACAGGAAATTTACAGGAAATATTCAAGCAAAATAACACACCTATAACTCCTAGAATAACCCACTTCGAAAAGAAGTGGAACAAAATACAGAGTAGGGCCCCAGTCTTCAGTCCGTTTATAAAAAATGATCTATGTGATATTCACTCGTTCTTTAAACTTTAAACAAAAAAAATAAATTCATTATGATTAGAATTTCATTTAAAATAAAGATATGTATTATGTAGATATGAAGTTTATTTTTATGAATCGACATGTTCATGTTATGGAAACATTTCTGTTTATTCAAAATTTGCACAATTTGTTGATGTTTTATGGAACTTCTTACTCATTAGCTTTTGTCTTTGGTATCCGAATGACAAATATTCTAAATAAAATATATGAACATAAACCACAATATATGTTGCTCAAAAACTTATCTGCCCATTTTAAGTTGATATATTTTCAAGAAAAATAAAAACCGACAGTAAAAAAGAAAATGGTAAATCGTGAATGAAACTAAGTTTTTTGTGTCAAATACTGAAGAAAGAATTTTGGATTCGCCTGCTCAATTTTTGACGGAGCAAAATGAGTGAGGAATCTGAAATATAAACTTACAAATTGATTGTTGTTAGTTAAACGAAAATGTTTATTTATATGGAAGGTTGGAAAGATTATAAAAAAAAGAGAACTTATCTTTTCCATGCATTTTTCTAGAGATGGGGTCAGAAAAGTCGCAAGATTCTTAAAAAAGGGTAAAATTATCCACTTTTTAAAAAGGTCGTATCAATGTCCCATCAGGCAAAAAAAGATCAAAAATGCGACTAAAGTAGCATAGCGGCAACACTGCCTTTATCTATATACCTACATTTTAACCGCAGTCGTTTGGTAATAAGCGAAAGCTTTAAGAGACTGCCGGCGAGCCGCCCGCCCGCCCGTCGCATCATATCCTGAAGAAATTTCCGAACGAGGGAAAATACCGAACATAAACAACTAAATTACGACGACTATGTACATATATATAACATTATCAACCGCAACAGGGACAAATCCTGGCTTGGGTTCAAGCTCGTGCTACTTAATCAAATCGCAAGAATGTATCAATCAACTGCATGACGCATAATAAAACCGCTGGCGCTCGTCACTCGTGGCGCTTTCACATATGGAAGAGAAGTCGGCTGAGGCATAACGTATACAAACGTCTTCACATAAAGAATAAGCTGACGATAAATATTTAATAGCTATACCTACTTAAATATTCATTAATGCCTAAATTGAGCTAAACATCGAAAGTTCTTTTTATTTCACAGAGGGAGGGTTGTATGTATAGGAAGAAGAATATTGAAAAGACTCAGAATTATTTATTATCGAGCAACGAGAAAAAAATAATGATTTTCTTGACTTTTGGATAAGAATATCTCGTTAACCTGATGTGAAACGTCGAACATATCTTAAGCAGATTCGAATTCAAGCCTCAGGGCATCAAAAGTCTTCGTAAAGTATACTTGGATTCTAAACGTATACAAATTGTATCCCTGTGTCCCTCTAGACCTGGTATACGCTTTGAGGGACCGACCCATATAGAATCCGTCGCTTGCGTTGCGACGATCCGTTGACGTCGACGGATGAAACGGATAGGAGTGAGCCATTGCGTTGGGCTTCTTTTGTCGTCTTTAATGCTCACAGTAAATTTTCGGAAAAGATAAACTTCAAATTACTATGGCTTACTACTTATTTAATTTTTTTTTTGTTATAAAAAGTCGCAGAGTACCATTTAATCTCTTTTAGTAAAACTAAGCTAGTTGCAAGTTAATTAGGTCGAACAAAGAAGTACATAAAACACATCAGAACGAGTTCAGAGCACAATAGAAAAACCAATGCATTCCAGTAATTGAACGAGCCTATTATTGACAAACTGAATGATGTCGATGAGAAGAGGACAACGCACGCACTGATTAGTGATTTTGGTGATGATGCAGCAGACAATGATTGAATAGATGACGATTTTGGTTAGCAGTTGTATATTCATCTAGATGATGATGATTTTAGTGCCTACAACAACGAAGTTAACCAAATGACCATATATGCACACAACAATAAGGTGACGATAGTGATTTTGTTATCTCATGATGAATTTCATGACTATATGTATATCGTAACCAATGTATGTTTTTTTGACTATATGAGATGCTATTGAAGATGATGACGCTACTGGTAATTTTGATAATGTTGAAGCAAGATTATGAAATTATGCTGATGATGAATATATTATGTTCGACTGACGATCACATCCTTTTGTGGTTAGGTTTGGCACATTGCAATCGACAATCCACAACATCACAATGATGAAATTCTGCTAAATTTATATTGAAGTAACATACATAAATACATACATACGTACATATGTATACTTAAAGAACAAACATTTTATAAATACTTAATTAAATTTGTAAATGTTGATGATGGATAAAATAAAGTATTTTATCTTAAATCGAATTAATGGTGATTTTTTTTCTTAAGCTAAGTACAGATGATTGTCAGATCTTACAATATTGTCAGATCCGTCAGTGAAAAAACTGTTCTAAATGTCTTACAATCGTCTGAACACACGTCATTGTCAGAAGACAATCTGACAAAAAATTGTTAGGTATCTTTATCATTGTCAGTCGATTAGGACATTGTCAGACTAATTGGTCATTGTCATATGTTTTAATTGAAAACATCTTACAATTGCTGACAATTTCTTCATTGTTCGAAATGTCAATGAGTTGGTTAAAGAGAGATAAAAAAAATAGCTGACAATCAAATTGGGAAGAAATCTACCAACCGTGTGAACGGACAATTTTTCATTGTAAGAAATATGTCAATTGTCAGCTAATTGTTAGCTATTATCAGACCATTGACAGTTCTGACAATATTGTAAGATCTGACAATCGTCTGTACTTAACTTTAGTTTGCATGTGGTAAAGTATCTTAAGTCAACTCAATATGTTTTACATTTTCACTATTACAATCTCCCAAGATAAAATAATCTTAAGTGTACTAAAAGTTTTACTTGCGATATTATATATGTAGGTGCTATATGGCAAGTTATGGATTCGTAAAAAAAAATTAAAATTGTAGACTATGATCAAACTTGACATTACGATGATAGCGAAGTCGAAAAAGTGGGTCCAGCATTTCTGTCCGTCTGTCTTCCCGCCCTTTACTTTCAGCTGCAGCATAAACGGGTGGGTCGATTTTCTTTAAACTTAGTTTTTTTTTGGGCATTTAAAAAAAAAAAAAAACGGCTTCCGAAAATTGGTTATAAATTGTATGTCCTGTAGAACCATTTAATTGATTTTCGAATTTTTCAAAAACGGTTCAACTGATTTTGATCATTTTTTTGTGGGGAATGTTTCAAAAAGTTTGAAAAAATTGTTTCTTTTAAAAAAAGATTTCAATTTTTGTTTTTTAAATTTAATTATTCGAAAACGACGTGATCGATTTTTATAAAACTTATACCTAAATTTACCACTCACTGCAGTTTTTTAATATTATCTAGCAGATTTAAAATAAAAAATTATTCTTATAACCAAAAATAACGGTACCTCCGATAAAAGTGTTTAAAAACCGGTAATGAAAATCTCATTTTCTCAAAAAAATTTATTGAAGCTAAGATCTACCATACATATATTATTGGAAACAAATTTGTATCTATATACCGTTTAATAACGGTATTTCTCATGAAACCGTTTATTTGGTTTTCAAGTATCTCATAACCTGTGAACCCGATTTTAATGAAATTCTTACACAAAAGCTTTTATTAAGTTTGAATAATATTGCATATCAAAATTTTCAAAAAATCAAATTTTGGATTAAAAAAAAATTAAAAAAATATGAAGATGCTTTTTTGAAAATATATTTTGTAACTCCACATTAATAAACACTTAAAAATGACGTACCTACAATTTTTTCCCATAACAATTTTTTTTTTTTTTTTAATCAGACTAATAAATTTTAATTATTGAGACTTTAAATCCAGAGTGTGATCGCACATAAAGGCCAAGTTCGTGCGACCCAGTCGTGCATTTTATTTTAATTGAATTGAATACAACATCATATTATGTGGACTTGAAATATTTGTTTTTTCGAAAGAAAAAAGGAGTGAGATAGAAGAATTCTCGACTGAAAAGGTAAAGTATCTTAAGTGATGATTTGCTTTTTTTTAATGAACCCTATTACCAACACAGAGGCGCACAGTTCTGTGTTAGATATCCAAATTCTTCTATCTCATTCCGTTTCCTTTTTATAAAGGAAACAAAAATCATCTTATGGTGGAAAATAAAATATTGACACAAGGTAAAATATCTTAACTCTATATAAGATGTTGTGTTGAAGTGAATTTAAAAATTTTCAGCCAAATTAAAAAAAACGCTTAATCACCTTTATTTCACGAGTTAACTAAAGCAGGGAATAAGAGTTAAGCTATAGGTTAAAAATTTCCATGAATAAAACCAAAATGTTCGTGGAATAGTAAATTGACGTTTACCAGAAATCCCTTAAGAAAATCTACTACAATAAATAAGATGCCTGTTTGGTAACTTGAAATTTCCCCCAAGTTTCGCAATCTTCGTATGGGTTCTGACAGAAAATTGTGATAATTTGCCATAACTTGTAAACCTACAGAAATATGTCCACCTTTTGGGTCATCGTCAACAACCTCAATAAGTTTTCTCATATTTTCCATGGAAAATCTACATATATTTCTTCCTGAAATCCTCCTCCATTAGATCATATAGGTACATGTATTTTTGTATAGTTTTCTTTATATGGTGGTTGATGGCTGATTGTCCAATAATTAGAATTAATGGTTTAAAAACTCGATAAATCTAGCAGACATTATTAATTTTATTCAAAGTTAAATTAGCAATCTTCACTAGGTATTTTTTTTTTCAGAATAAATTTGGCATATCTGGTTCTTATTCCTTCGCTAAACCACCTTCTTCGGTGGTTTAACTTAGTCCACATCACTTTTTAGAAATTTTCTTTTATTCATAACATTTTGCACTTAGTCCACGGAATAAGACCTAACCTTACGCAAATCCACGTTTATTAATTTGGCTGTTTAAGTATACTTAAGATTATTTCATCTCAAGAGTTTACAATAATTATGAAAAGGTAAAACATCTTAAGTGGGCTTAAGATACCTTACCGCGTGCAAACCTAAAAAAAAAAATCACGCTTAAGTCGACTTAAGATTTTTGAAATCAATAATTAAAAAAAGGCAAACTATCTTAAGTCATAATTTGCCGTTTAACTCAATAAATATTAACATTATCTTTTTACAATAAATTTAAAAAAAAAGTTCCTAAAATTGTACCTCTAAAAAGTTTGTTCTAAGAAGTCTATATTTAAAAGATTTTTTGGGAAGCTTCTTTCGACAGTTTTTTTGCTCTCCTGAAAAATTTTAAAAATTGACTTAAGATACTTTACCTTTTCAGTCGAGAATTGGTAACAAATTGCATTAAAAAAAAGCAAATCATCTTAAGGCGACTTAAGATGTTTTACCTTTTTCGTCGAGAACTATACGATTTTACCATGTTTTGATAATGATGACACAATTGACGCACACTTTAAAGCGATGAATTACTTTTATAAAATTCATTTGTGATGGATTAAAAAGAACTAAGTTTCCCAGAATAATTATGTGTGGCTAGTAAAAATGCTGGTTGCAAATGCAATTGTCAAGACAAGAAAACTTAAAATTGGACCGACTTGATCAAGTGACCTCGGTGGCGCAATGCGTATGCATATGGCTCGGAGGGAGCTTGGTCCGAGTTCGAGTCCTACCTGGGCATATAAAGTTTTTTCAATTAAAATTGAAAAAAGACCAAGCACCACTTAAAGGAGTCTGATGATCGGCGTGGCAGTCGTGAAATAGCTATAACTCCAGCCTTTAAAAACTTGGTGGTAGCTCACTAAAGTGTTGTTGTTCATTCAAACCTTCAATAATTAAAACCAATGTTTATTGACTTAATTTCGATAGAACTACCTCAGGTATGCCTGCAAACAACATTATGTAAAAAACGGGTTTTGGCAAGATTTGATGAGGCTATTTAAATCCAAGGTATTTATTTTTTAAATGAATCACCTTTTGTTTATAGATTAACGGAATGAAATGCTAAAAGATGATAAATAACACTTTATTTAAATATTGTTAAAATAATATGTAAATATGTCTCAGTCATTAGAAATTATATTTTAATGATATTGTTAACTAAATATTATATTATATCATTAAAATGTCATAATGTAATGAAAACATCAAAGAATAATAATTTTGATCATATTCATATATCCCTATTAGAGGTCTCGATTTTAAGCGTGTATCTAATAACACGACGTGTATTCATGTCACGTGTACATATGAAGTCATAAAATTCAACACTTGTACACGTGTTGGTTCTAAATATGTACACGTGTAAATGAAAATAGACGTGTAATTAAATAAGCGTCACTTTTTCTGTAACTGACCGAGATGAAACGATTTGTAAAGTGTAATAAGGAACGGTTTATAGGTAGACTACTTGATAATAGCCTATAGTTCCTTTACTTTGAAACCCTGTGCATTTCTGTGAATTTCTACAGCAAAGTATGTCAAAGTTCATATAAAAAAAATTAAATGACGTAGAAATTCACACAAATGCACAGAGTTTTAAAGTTAAGGAACACTACGTATTATTTTACACCAAGAATAAAATATTTTCGAAACAACTATGGTATGAACAAGTTATAAAATTCTGAAAGGTAATAGCTTGAACTTTCTTTAGTTAAAATTTCAAGCATGAGTTTTTGACATCCAGTAAGTTATTCATATTTAAAGTGAGATATGCATTATTTTACTTTTTTGGATAAATCTGGTTGGCCAGAGAAACTGACCCAGCTTTGGCCCGGACGACCTTAGAAATATGAATGGTGAAAGTTTTTCCTATAATTTGATACAGATTTCGTCCTTTATATCGATGGGTAGGGACCCCCCTTTTTTTTTGGTCGGCCAGCTGATCTAACCAAGGGTTTCTATATCACCTAATGATTATCTAATGCTACATAAGTTTTTTGTATTGCCGCCTCCTGCTCTATATGTAGGTACATATGTGACTAAATGAATAAATTTTAATTTGTTTAAGAAACCTTTGAGTCACATATGTATACATTACGTACGAAATTAAAAAAAAATAAAAAAAAATTGAGAGGAATCTTTTACTAATTGTTTATATTTATTTCGCTGATGATGACACCGCGACGGTGTTGAAACAATATTGTGTGGTTAATTAAAGCGAAATAAGTATAAACAAGTAAAACTTGACTCTCAATGTTGTTTTATTTTTTAATTTCGTACGTAATGTATGTGACTCAAAGGTGTCTTAGACACATTAAAATTTATTAAGATTTAGAAGTTATTACACGAGTATTGCCTTTAATACAATTAGTGTAACAATAAATACACGAGTAAATATAAATACACATAATAATTTAACTATAGCTTGTATAGTCATAATATGCGCAATAGGGGACTCTAATCTTTATGTATGCAACCTGATAGATGCGGTATGACGTAAAATATTTTTTTTATGTAATGTTAGGTTAAATTAAACCCCATTTTATTTTTAAATCATTCTTAAGGATTTTAAAGACGAAAGATTTCAATTTTGATAACTCGACTATTTAAAATGATAATTTTTTTTGTTCTCGTTTCCATAGGATCCAACTCAACATTTTCCACCTTATGAAAGTCGTTTGAAGCTGCTTAACATATAAATGCTGAAGAGAAGGAGAGAAGTCAATGATGTTCTTTTCTTTGTTCAACTTTTATCAGGGCAATTTATTCTTCTCACATCCTAATTATGTTAATTGCTGAACATCAATTCTCGTCACAGATTAACCCGGAAGCTTGTTTTTTTTATTGATTGATTGTATTGATTTTAATTGTTTTTTATCATCTGATTGATTTTAATGTATCTAAAAACATTCTTTAAAAATGATTTTAATATGAAAAAAATTTTGTTACTCATATTTTTTTACTGTTAGAGAATGTTTGATATTTTTAAGGAATGAAAGTGACATAACTCAAAATTCCTGTAACTTCTGATTTTGCAATAAACTTTTTAAGCTCAGTTTATTTCAAAATCAGAAGTTACAGGAATTTTGAGTTAGGTCACTTTCAGTAATTGGCAATGAATGAAAATTGCTTTCATTCTAAGGGTGCGATATTTTTATTTATAAATTGTAGATATACATTTAACTTAGACATAGATACTATTGTATACATGCATTTTCTCTTTATTTCTTTATTTTATCATCATTTTTCTTATATGATTCTATTATTTCTATCTAATTCATATGATGGTATTCCCGTACAAGATATACCAACTCATTTTGTTGCTTTAATTAATTTATATACGTCAAGAATCAATGTGATATCATAGATTTAGATTGCAAGAGTACAATGTTCAATTCAAGTTATGAGTTAAGTTTTTTTTTCAAGAAAAAATTTCCACAAATGATGAAAAACTTTTAAGCCTAGAATAAAGCAATACAAATTGAGATAGGTCGGACTGTGAGTAAAATGCAACTATTTAACAAAAAAGAAAAATTCCCCGCTATAAAACGTTTTGTATCGTATTAAAATGAAAATTGCTAGTTGGGGTTTTTCTTTTTTTTAGAGGCGTGTGGCTGTGGGACTAATGCAACAAACCTGCATATTTTTATATCACTCAACATCAATAAAATTAAATAAAGCCAAGGTGAAAAAGGGCATGTCATTTTTTTTTTTATATATTTAAATTACACAAACAAACTTAAAGTAAATGTTTTCTCCAGATGGTTCAACTTAGTCATACAAATTTAGCACATAGTGTCTAGCAACAATTAATTGCTGCCAATTAAACCTTCTTTATCTATTTTCTTTAGTCAAACTTGAATTGCAATGAATTGATGATTTGTAATTATGGAATTCAAATATAAAAACATAGGGCTTTATAATTCAATTGGTTTTCTTGAGATGGTTTTACTCTGCTTTGTAATTTTTCCACGAACATACAACTGTAGTCTGCACTGTTATCTATAATGACTGTACAATCTTCACAAAAAATGTTTAAAGGATTAAAACACCTCGCTCTTGTTTTTGTTTTTGTTTTTTTTTTTTTTTTGTAATAAAACAAACAAATATTTTTCGACTAAAATCGATACACATCGTTACGTCCCGTCATGGCAATCAAAATATTTATCACAGTCATGCCACGAACTGAACATGACGCCAAACCGGCCGCTTCAACAGTATAGCGTAGCTGCATAGCATTAAATTTGTTTTAAACAGCAAAAAAAAAAATTAAATGCTTTAATAAAAAGTTGCTAGGAGAGGTAAAAATTGGCTCTGCCCGGGCGGCAAAAACCAACGGTAAGCCACTGCGCTCCAATTAGAAACAGCTTATTATATGCACTATTTAATATTATATTGTTGACCACTGATAAAGGATAGGCAACAGTCGTTTATTTCCTGAGTCTGTTCATGAATAATTTTTTTTTTTCATTTACTCAAATTTATGGTCTATAGATGTTTTTTTTTTTTATAAAATCGAAGAACTTGATTTTTTTTAAATAGTTTTTTTTATTAACCAATTCTTTGTATTTTAAATGATTTTTTTAGTTTTGTCAGGCTTTTTTGGTCACACTTCTCTTTTATGCAAATACAAAATTTTACGTAGGGAAAATTATGAAATTAAGTTTTTTATTTGCATAAAAGAGAAGTGTGACCAAAAAAGCCTAAGAAAACTAAAAAAAAATAAAAAAATCTTTGTTTTTTTTACTTTTTGGTGTTTTGCAACATATTTTTAGATCGACAAGTGATTTAAAAATTGTAACTTTCCGTGATTCAGAATATTTGCATTCCATAAAATGAATAAATTGATTAAACATTGTCCATGGCTGATCAATTACTGAAACCAACAAATCTTTCTCGAATATCCCACGAATATTAAGCAAATATCTCGGAAGTGGGAATAACCTTTCATGACATATGGTACCTTCTAATCACAGTATATACATATTAAAGGAAATATCATTAGCGTTTTCATTTTTGTTCAGTTCTGCGCATTTGCCAAAATCGAGGTATTATGGTGGTAAAATGGTGGATCCAGTGTCCCTTTACTTGTCTAATTTCTAAATTTTGTTGTTGTTTCTAATGATATGAGAGTTGAGTTAGTGTGGGCACTCGAACAGCCATTTTTAATTTTTTGACCCTTTCAACTTTGACAACCTACGCAATATATTACCTCAGATTTTTGTACTGTGCCTTCTAATGACTGATCTTGCAACAAACTTTAAAAATCACCTATACGAATGACCAAATTCTGCAGAAAGCAACTAACTTTTTTTTCACCTTCAGATGTCATATCCTATAAATGAAGTACTATCGCCATCTATGTCCATGAACAATTCATTAAAAATAACCTATATGTATTGTAATATGTCTGACTAATTACTTTTCCAATTATAATGATAAATTTTCCAATTTTTGACATTTCAGATGGCATACAGTCATCTTTTAAATAAACCACAAAAAAATCAGTAAATAGTTATATATTTGTTTTCTTTTTTATTGCCACTCTTTTAATTTTATATTTTACTAAATATTGTGGTGTGTGTAATAAAATATTTTAATACACACCTAATTTTTTTTGTTCAAAATAACGGGTGATTTTTTAAGAGGTTTAGAACTTTTTTAAAAAAAAAAACACAAAAAATTCGAAAAAATGAATGAAATATTTATTTGAATCGATAGTTTGAACCTTGCAATTTAATGTTTAAAGATAATTTCATGCAAATGTTGACCGCGGCTGCGTCTCAGGTAGCCCATCCGCTGAGTCCAATTTTGGCATACTCTTTCACACATATCGGCCGGTATCTCACGAATGAATGCATGGATGTTGGCTTCCAGTGCGTCAATCGAAGCGGGCTTGTCCCTATAGACATTAGCCTTGACATACCCCCACAAAAAATAGTCTAATGGTGTCAAATCGCACGATCTAGGCGGCCAATTGACCGGCCCGAAACGTGAAATTAACTGTTCACCAAACTCGCCTCGCAATTGCGCCATTGTTTCGCGTGCTGTGTGGCATGTGGCACCGTCTTGTTGAAACCACATATCATGCAAGTCAAGAACTTCCATTTCGGGCAAAAAAAAGTTTGTTATCATCGCTCGGTAGCGTTCACCATTGACAGTAACGCTGCGATTCGCATCATCTTTGAAGAAATATGGCCCAATAATGCCGCCGGCCCATAAACCGCACCAAACAGTGGCTTTTTCGGGATGCATTGGTAGCTGTTGCAATGCTTCTGGCTGATCTTCACTCCAAATGCGGCAATTGTGCTTATTTACGTACCCATTCAACCAAAAATGAGCCTCATCGCTGAACACAATTTTTCGATAAAAAAGCGGATCCTCGGCCAGCTTTCCAAGACCCCATTCACCAAAAATTCGGCGTTGTGGTAGGTCGGCTGGCTTTAGTTCTTGCACCAGCTGTATCTTAAAAAGCTTTACGCCCAAATCCTTCCGCAAAATTTTCCACGTAGTGCTGTAACAAAGGCCTAACTGCTGGGAACGGCGCCGAATCGACATTTCGCGGTCTTCTGTCACACTAGCTGATACGGCCGCAATATTTTCTTCACTACGCACAGTACGTAAACGTGTTGGTGGTTTAATGTCCAACAAAGTAAATTTGGTGCGAAATTTGGTCACAATCTTCCGAATAGACTGCTCAGAAGGTCGAGAAAGCCGACCATAAAATGGAAGCAGCGCGCGATGAACATTTCGAACCGAGCACGAATTTTGATAGTAAAATTCAATAATTTGCAAGCGTTGTTCATTTGTAAGACGATCCATGGTTAAATTGCAAACCAAACTGAAGCTGTTTGACAGTGACACAAGGTACTAAACACACGTCAGCTGTCAAAACCAGTGTTGCCAAAACCAAACCAGCTAAAAAATCACCCGTTAGTTAGAAAATAATTGAATTGCTATCTTTATGTCATAAAAGTTGTCTTAATGTATTTTAACCGCGTCAAAAAAAAAAACTTCCGTTGTTATAACTTGGACATTGCAACAGTAAACTACCATGACAAACTGTTCGATAAATCAATTAAAATTATAAGATAACAGGTATATGACTCTTAATTTTTGGAGTCAATTTTCTCATAAAAAAAAAACGAATTTGAGTTTTTTATACAGGGTGCTTCAAAGTTAAAATATGTCAATACTTTGGGAAAGATTCTTGGGCATGTGCTGAGAATTAAATTTTTCGACAGTATAGGTATGGATTTATCTCCAAAGTGCTGCGGAATAAAGAGAAGACTAACTTTGTCCCATATGTTGACACAAATCTCTTTCCCTTTCTTTCTCTCTCTCTCTTATCATCTAATACTTACAGTTACTGATGGAGAATTGTTTAAAAAAAATATGTGCTTTGTAACATTTGGGTAAAATGAGTTTTTTTTTTGAGTTTTCAGATACTAACTACCTATTTATTTTTGAAGCCAGTTCCATTCCATTTTTCTTGTCCATCAGGAAAATTTTTTGCCTTTCATACCATTTTTGTAAAAAAAAAAAAAATGTGTAATGAACAATATAATTTTATTCTTTTAGCTTTGGTAATACCCTGCACAGGAATTTCCGATTTAAAGAAAAAATTCCAACTCCCATTTTACTGCATCTATATAACCTAGTTTCAACTTGGCACCGCAATTTTTTTTACTATACAACATAATTTATAACTTTGTTTTAGTGACTAAACGAATTGCTAATGGACAAAAACTAACCTGACTAGTATATAAAGTAACGAGACTCCCATATGCTATTTGGCTTTTGTTGATAAATTTCCTCTCATCGTGCTTCGTCGTCGCATGCGTCGATCTTCGTTGGCGGCATGAAAATTACTATGCAAATTTTACACTCTCCTTTAATAAAACCCTGACTTTGTTTATTGAGTGGTCGTTACTTGTTTAACCACAAGATTTAACTGTCTCACGTTCTCAAATCGGCTGCCAGTTGCAAAAAAAATGCCAAAATTTGTATTGTATGTAGTCAATACTCAATAGTCATGGCTTTCCCATAAAGGTTAATAGGTATTATAGCAAAGAAGTGATGAAAAAGATATAGTGACTAATGGCCAAACTACAACCACGCTTCGGACGGTCGGGCTTTTGACAGGCTTTTTACCGACTTTGCGATATTTTATGATATCATGTGTCATAAAGAATGACCTTTCAATTTGCAAACCAAAATGTAGCTTCAAACCTCGAGCGGTGAGAAGTTACTTAAAGCCCTTCCACACTATTAACACATTGTCAAAAAAGTGGGAAACAATTATCATATATAATAGTGTGGAGACAAAATATGACAGCCCATCTTACACAGCATGACATTCCAGCCTACACGATTTGACATGTTAGGTCTGTTCGCGTACTTGCCCGAAACTGCCAGATTCTACCAGATTAATTTTTTTTATATGAATTTTGACAGTCCTTCGGGCTAAAAATGGGTAGGTTTGGGGAGTAAACGAACAAGGTTATTGTGTTAATATACCTACATGGGAATTTTTAGAAATGGTTCCAATTCTATCACACATTTCATTACATTTTTATTGAGGTTAAATTAAATTGATGTTGTCAAAAAATGAAAACTCATTTCTCTCCCACAAATTTGGTGGTAGCATGGAATTCTTCGTCACTTTCAATTTGACATGTATTTATACTCAGTGGGATAGTATGGACTATGAAAGGGCTTTTATAATGAAAGAATAAAAGTTCTGTTTCCTTAAAATAACACTGCGCAAATTCTTCGCCGATAATATGGGAATCAAAAATGGCCCAATTTTTATGGTTTCATTTAGGTACTAACAACAATGGAAATAAATAGCTTTGGTAATGAAATTGTCGTTTTCCATCGATGTTTTCTTTTTTATTTTTCAATGGAATATGAAACAATCGTCTAACGAAATTGACACAATGCTAGTTAACAAAAACATTTCTTCAAGCATCTTTAACTTTGACAAGAAATTCAAAGAATGACTTATATTTGTAATCGGGGTGTGAAAAATTATTAATAATAGGTGGATGATTTTATCGAAATTGAATTTTAAACTTCGCTTTAATTTTAATAAAAACTTAAAATTGATTTACAATTTTTTTGTTTGCACAATAAAAAAAAATAAAATATTTTATGTATAAAAATTAATTAACGATTTTATTAATTGTTCAATTGTTTTTTTCTCATAAATTTAAGAAACATCGAAATTTTAGAAGTTGTTATAAATCAATTAAATTTTAATTATGTTCATTTGAACAGTTTTAATTGCGAGCAATTATATAAATTGTTTGCGTACTTACATTTTATATGCTTCCCATATATAACTAATTTATTTGTTTTAAAATCAAATTATTAGTTTCTCATTCAGACTTTAAAACCATAGTGTCATCGTACATAACACCAAGTACGTGTGACGCAGTTGCGTGCATTTAATTTTTTAAACACAAAAAAAAAAAAAACAACTTAAACATTTTGATATAAAATGGCTTAGGTAGTTAAACAGTTATTTATAGCCAAAAAACTTGCTATTATTTTATCTATTAAATAATTTAACTATTCTTCGATATAAATAGCTTCAAGTATTGTTGAAACGCGAAACCTAGAAGAATTTAAATAAATTTCAGAAAATTCAATGAAACTTATTGTATATTTAGCAAAAAGTTTACAATTTACTATGTAAATAGGAAAATTAGCCCGTAAACCCTTTATAAAAAAAATCGTACAGATTATAAATTTGTGTGCATTTTTAAGACGAAAAGATGCTATTTTTACTGAAAACATTACCAAAAATTAATATTCTCACATACATATAACCAAACCCACTATTACGTTTTTTTTTTATTTAAATTTGTTCGCTAAAAATGGGTCTCATCAAAAACAACACACATTTGCATTTTAAAAAGATTATAGAAACAAAAACAAAAGCAAAACAAAAAATCTACCGTTAACACTTTCTGCTGAAATCCAAGCACGAATTTTGGCATCCGTTCGTTCATGTGCAATTGTTTCGAATTACCATATCAATTAATAATGTTTTAGCAAGATTTCCTATATATATATATTTTATATTTATATATCTATATAATATGCATAAAGTACTTTTAGCCCTCTGTTCATTATAAAATGTTATATATTCAACCATTTATTAAGTCTGAAGCTTATGCCGGAGTTCTGTGATTTTATTTATTTAACCCAGCTAAGTACTAGCTTTACAAAGAATTTACAAAGAGTTTATATACGGATTATGAATAGTTGGCAAAAAAAGTTAACTTGAATTTACTCGATAAATTTATTCTTTGATCAAACAAATTGATATATTTATCATTGAAATAATTAAATAATTTAAACATTCTATTTAAAGGAGAAAATTGTTCATAGTTGGTCCGATAGTTTGAGATATGTATACAATCGGTCAAATTCCTCAGGGTTCTTTGGGGAACATTAAAGTTTATACGAGACAGAAGGTGCAAAGAGTCTATATTTCCATTTATTAATTTAAAAATGAAGACAAAACATAAATAAGAACGTTTGCTCTCAAGACTCGGCATATCAATAAGTTTAATCAACAGTTCCATTCAAAACTGATTCGGTGGGCTTTTGTTAGATTAAAAATATTAAATTAAAGGTATATATGTTTAATGTTGGCCATTTTCTTGCGTTGGGGGACCAACTGTCACCCAGTTTTTTTTTTTTTATTTGTATCCCATCAAAATAAACAAACCAAATTTAATTCAATTTTAGATCTGTCAATAGATCAATTCTGAAAATATTTCCCTTCCATCCGGCACTAAACGATATGAACAATTTAACGAACGACATTGGATTGTGATTTTACTCGAAGCAAAATTTTGACGACGTCGCGTCGTTTACCTTAATCTCTGGATGCAGCTTGAATTCAATTTGAAGAAATTGTACCTATGTAAGGATGCGAGCCGTGCGGTGTGTATATTTTTGTTTTGTAATATGATGGAGTACACGGTATTAGGTAAGTCCATAGAAATTTCGGGACTTAGTTCTTATCCCAGAGAAAACAGTATTCCCCGCGGACAGTATTGTTAAGCAAGCAAAAAAAAAAAAACAAAAATCGGATAGAAAAGTAGTTTTAGTAATTTTTTTCGTTGTTCGATTTAGAATTGATATACACTGACCACAAAAATTCAATTTAGCACTTCATTTCACAATTTTGAAAAAAAAATTGGTCGAAACTTTTTTTTAAATTTTTTTTTATCAAAATTTTGAGTTTGCATGCGAATTTTTCAAAAACTGTTGACATAAATAATTAAGATTAAATTTATGATTATAGAAAAGATTTCTGGCTTTCAAAACTAGTATAGTACTTTATTTTAAGTATTGCCGTTGTTTTTAAATAAGTTTTTTTCTAAATTTAAGTTATTTTTTTTTAAATTGGCCCTACCTCCTAAACGGGGTGAGATAGATCCCTCCCCTCTCATAATAAAAAATGCTTGTTTTTGAACCTTCTACAAAAAACCGTTGTCAATTCTTGGCACCATAGTTATCGTACTCTTCCCCTTTGAATTTATTCATCTCTATGAATCACAACGCCATCTGTTGCCTGTTCTTAAACCTACTTATTCATCATTCATTTACTGAGACCTCATTCAAATATTGTTTTTATTGTTATTGTTTACTTTTTCTATTTCGTACAAATATGGAAATCTTTGTCTGGTGTCTTTTTTCTAATATATTTATTTTCAGAACTCGCTGCATTGCTGAAATTTCCAAGTACGGATTTTAGACTTGAAGATAATTATTTTTAGTGTTTCAAATATCGCACTAAATTTATCTTCCAAGATAATGACGGTATATCAGCGGGAATTCTTCTGGTATGTAAATGATGGAGGATATACCTGATCAGACTGAACGTTCCTTCCAGCTTTATCCACGTGAATCTGAGTTCGGAGAAGCTGGTTCTTAACGCGTCACCAGAATTATTGTTCTTTAAAACGAATATTATCAGCCGCAAAATTTACATTGCTTCCAAAATCATAAATAGAAATGGAAAATCGTCCCAAAAATCAAAAAAAGTGTGGCGGCCCAGCTCTTCCGCTGATAAAAATAATTTTTTGAGGTTAAAAAGTAAGCTACATACATAATTAATGTATTAAAACTTTCAAAAAAACTAGTTTTTTGTTTCAACACTCACCCCAGGTTTTTTTTTTTTACCTAATTTACGGTTTTCAGAACACATTCTTGTAAGTATTGGACAGTTAATAATTATAAAGAATACAAAAATTTAACGTTAATTGAGTCGTATAATAATATATAATAATGAATCATAATCACTTTACTTTACTACTTATTGCGCCTAACCAATAACCAAATTTAAAGACGACTTAAATATTCAAGTAGAATGAATCACAACAAAAACATAAATGTTAAAAATAGCCAAGTTCTTCTATATAAAAATCTGTGTAACCCCCTCTCACTTCAGTACCAATAAAGTCGGAAACTTCGAATTCGGAATAGCCAAGCACAAGCACAAGCACAAATAGGCTAGCCAAGCACAAGCACCAGACCAAATTTCCACTCCTTAGCTTAGGTGATTCCCGAGATATAAGACGTCACAAATCGCGAAAATCGTAACTGACTGACGTCCGTGTGACGTCGTCAATCTGAAACAAAAAACCGCCACCACAACTCAACAATAATCTCTTTTTCGGTTATACCTATGTGTAGATGCAAAAGGAAAGTTCAAACTCAAAATTCCCGCATTAATCTTTAAAAATTTCCAAACCAAATTTTTGAAAGTCGCAAGTATATTATTTACGAATATGCATATGTATTATGTTTTTCCCGAGCATAGAGTTTTTTTAAAGCACAAAATTGCTGGAAAAATTAAAAATTTATTCGTTGAGTTGAGTTGAGTTCAGTTCAGTTGTGTTTTTTTTTTTTTTTTTTGGTTTCTTCCGGCCGGATGGGATGTGCAATATGTAGGTACACCATGATAAGATGTGTCATCAGGGCCGAACGGGAATCTAGAAAGAAATATGCAGCTGGCCAGAGCAGCTGCCTTTGGGCGCCAAGTAGATGGTTCTCTACCATAGAGAAGCATATCAAGAAAGAAAAAAGCAACAACAGGCTTAACTTAGCCAATACACGAGGCCAACCGTCACAGCTGATTTTGACAATTTGAAAATACTGGACAAGGAAAAGATGCCGTATACTATTTATATTATGTATGTACAATAGAAATCTTCAGAATACAAGAAAGACTGACGAAAGAAGATAAATACAACAAAAAATCTAACTACAGTGTAGCTATTAAAAAAGTTCTATGATATTTTGTATATATTTGTTAATTTTATTGTATAAAGTTGAGTTTTATTTATTTTTCTTGTTATGTTAAGAGTAAGCAAAATTATTATAAAATGTTCATTATGTTTTTGGTACACAAAATTTGTTTTATTGCGGCATAAACCAAACCCTTCAAAAAGTTGGAAAATGACCAATGAAACGTCGGTCGCGTCGGGAAAAAAAGTTAGTGTTTTTTATTTGCATTCGGAAACAACTGAATCACTTTAAAAGATAAATCAGTGATTATTTTGATGCCAATATAAAGTTTCTGACTCAGTTATCATTTTATATCCAAAAAGAAAAAGAAATTATTTCGTCCCAATTTACATAATAATATTATAATTTTAAAGATTTCAATGATCAATAGTAAGGTAGTTTAATTATTTAAATAACAAAAAAAGACATTTTATGTGGAAGTTGGGTTTAAATGAATTTTTTTTTTTTGACTAGAAATATTAAATAATTGAGTCATCATAATATGTGTAGGTATAGGCATTAAAATATTCACTGATTTTCCTTTTGAAATGTTTCAAAATTAAAATGTTCATTTCTGAGTTACAATGAAAGCTATAAAATAGCGCCTAAGACGATTCTTAGTAATTTTAGAAGTGTTTCGTCACTTGCAATATCTATACAGTTTGTATATGATAAGCTACGAACATTCTTCTAAGGGTGATGAGTAATATTAATCTATAGTCAAATTTATGATGCATCAAATTCTATTAACTTATACCTAGTAGTTGTCAATGATGTTTAAATTTATTTACTTAACGACGACGTTTGACTGCACAAGATCATAATCTCATCTGCTCGATAGAACAGTTATTAGTTCTCTTGGGTCGTTTCAACTGCTAAGGTCTAGTTGTCTATATAGCACGGTCAAAATAAAAGACTTTCTCACTTATAACTACTCGTACTTGTACAAAAGTCTTGGTTTATACTATTTTTTGTTTATTTGTTTTTTTTGTGTCAAAATTGTGAAAAATAAAATAATTTTTGGAATTTTCCTGTATCGGATACTATTTTTTGGAACAAAAACTAAAAACGGGATTACTCCGAATATTGTAAATATTTTCAATCAACATAAATTATTTGTGAAAAAAACAACAACGAAAATCAAATTTAGTCCAGGTTAATAAAAATAATGTTTGTGAAAATTTTTAGTGTTTGATTATCTAGAAGTTTTAAAAATTCGTTTTAATTTTTTTATGTTTAAAAACAAAAACAATTAATATACTTTAACGAAGTTTGATCAAAACCGAAAATGCTTTTATTTATATAATATGTTTTTAAATTAACAACAAAATCAACATTAAAAAATTATGGGAATTTATGAAAAAAAACATTATTTGAAATAAAGTTGTGACAGTAAAACATGCCTCCAAGTGAGTATAGTTATTTTTTTTTTTATATAGTTGGGGAAAAATATTCATTCTTATTTACATTATGTCAAGTGCTGTAAGCATTTTATTTTGTGTCCTTATTAGCTGTCAAATTATTGCCTGTGTATAAACAAATCGGTTCAACAAAATTTCGTAACAATTTTTTTTTTTAAACAAATAGAAACGGATATTTTGAGTTATAATACCAAAGAGTATTGCAATAAAAAGAGATGCCAACAGTTACTTCAAATTCTTATCAAAATGTTCATTTGCTGCTAGCTTTATTTTTAAACACTCAGTCATCAAAGTAAGCATGAAAGCATAAAAGTAAGCATGTACTCATTTTAGAACACATGTATTACGAAATTATACATTAAAAAATAACATTTTTAAAATAAATAGGTTGGGAAGGGGTTAATTATTACATAAATATACCCCAAGTTTTCGCAGAATATTTGTTCTATAAAATACCATTTTTAGTTGTTCTATAGATTGTATATGCAGTGCTTTTGAGTTTTAGACCATCCACCGTAATTTGACCTAGAGTCTATAGACCAGCCGACCTATTTACTTCAAATTTGGAACAAAGTGAACATTTTACATTAAAAGAAAAATACCGAAACACAGTTTTCCAACAGTCACAGTTTAATTAATATGATTGGAGGCGTTTTCGAGAAAATTAAACAAAATTAATTGAGATCTGCCCGTTCTATTTGAGCTTAAACAAAAAATTTGTTCCCTTTAGAGATTTTTCGAACATCTCCATACATCATCTTTTACACGAAAACAAATACTAATTTGCCCTATAGAGAGAGAAAATAAAAAATAATATCCGGGGGCGAAAATGATGAAGCAAATTTTCACTGGATTGTTATCAGTATAAGGACTTTGACTTAAGAAAGTTTATATTCTTATACCTACATAATATTCTGTTTTAAATTATTTCATTAAAATAATAAAATATATGTAATTATACATTTTCAATTGATAAGACAAAATAAAATTACAAATTAATGTCAACTCACAATAATAATAAATTAGTCAATAATAATTGATGTTAGCGGCGACGTCAGTTTTGTAATGCTTGTGTAAATTTTAATCATAAAACTTGTTGATTTTAATGACCTTTCGTCAATATTACTTTCACTTTTAACACTTTAATCGGAACTTAAATTTTTAGAAAAAAAATACTTAAACGGGAAAAATACACGCAGAAAAATAATCACTAACCGAGAGCATTTTTCGGTGGGTTTAAACAAAATGTGTTAGTTATAACGTAATCAAGGGTAAAATTAACATACTTTATAGTTCATTATGTTGATTCTAACGTAGTCGACTCGACAAAAACAAATTGTTTAAAATAAAAACCTAAAAAGGTTATATTAATGGAGAAACTTGGTTATAGTATTCGTATATTTTGAAGATCGTTTATGTTAAAAAAGTAACTTGCTTAATTCAAATAATTATATTTAGTTAATTTCACACATCTCTGAGTGGATTTAAAATATATGTTTCCTTAACTAACTTAACTGATTATTGAAACCGAACAAACTAACCAAGAATTTTAGTACACTTAAGCCGAATTAGTGTGTAGATTTAAATAATTTTGTTTAATCGAGTTGCCTCGTATAATTTAACCTGGTGAGTTTGCAGGTTGTATATTAACTTTGTTTGTTATGTGACTTAACCGAGTTTTATGTTGTTTTTAATCGATCACTATTCTGCGTGGACCTACATATCGAAGGTTAAAGTGCAGAACCTCATAAGTCTTTTTGCATATTTTCTAGAAATCAAAAAAAAAAAAATTTGTATGGCGATCTATAGCTGAAAATGCCAAAATCTGTCAGAGACAGTTTCTGTTATTTTTTTTGAATAATATTTTTTTTCAAATTTATATGGACGAAGACGAAGACGAAGACCGTCAAAATGTATAAATTTCAATGAATTTTCAATTTAATTTCGCTTTTTATTTCCTTTACTTTGAAACTCTGTGCTTTAATTGTGTGAATTTCTATACACAAAAGTCTGTCAAAGTAAATGAACACACCTAGTATTCAAGTGTCATTTTTATGAATTTAGATAAATTTTCGTTTTTCGAAATTTTAATTTAGGGGAACCTTAACCTGGGGACACAATTGATCCCCACTTTATAAATTTTTAATTATCTCAAAAATTGAATGATTTTTTTTATTGTATAATAATAATAATTATGTATGTATGCATTTAAATTGTTTATCGTATTGCATAGTTCAATAAATAATTAATGTAAGATAAAGTCAATTTTCTTGGGATTTTTAACAAAGTTGAAGTTGCTAAACAGAAAGGGACACATTTTACATATTTGTTTAAAATAATTTAGCACTTTGTTTTGTGGAATAACTAAAATAAAGTGCCGCGACTGTATCGCTCGTAGTTTCTTTCATATATATAAGAAAAACTTAAAAAAAAACTTAAACTAGATTGTCAATTCCTATATACTTACTTCAGATTGGAATTTAGCGCATCAGTATTTCTGTAACAAAATAAAAAAAATGTTGATTTGTTGAGTTATAAAAAAAATTCAATTGATATTTCGTTTTTGGTCAAATATATTTTGTAATAGCATTATATGATTTAAATGATTTGTTTCTAATTTTAAGTCATTTCTTTTTCAAGAATTGCACCTCCCACTTAAACAGGGGTAGATAGAACCCCACTTCGCAGGCAATTTTTGTTTGTCTTAACCCAGCCTTCACGCCCTACTCTTTTGTCGAATCTTATACAAAACCCTCTGTTTATATGTATATATACACAAGCCTACCTGTGCGAGAATTCTCACAATTACATACAAATAAAAGACGCACGAAAGCACACAAATGCAGTTTTTGCACAAATTATTAACATTTTTAAAATTCAATTATGATTCGTCAAATCAGCAGGTAATTTCGCTTCTTTGAAACCTCATTTGTCAAAATTGGTGAAGTATGAGTGTTGAAAAGTGAGTCTTGACTATAGAAATAATGTATAAAGGGTGTTTTTTTAATACGTGTGGTTTTTAATCTGGCAATACTTTTTTCGGAGTTGGTCTTTTTGACAGCTGTCACTTGATTTATGCTCAGTTTGGTTTGTGATTTCATAGTGAATAGACTTATTCTTGAACAACGTTTGCAAATCGTGCAAATTTATTACCAAAATAATGGTTCGGTTCCGCTGCGTCCAATATTCGGTTGACATAATCGCTCAGCAGAGTCGGTAATTCGAGCCACCATGGATCGGTTTCGCACCACGTTTACTCTAGATGATAATACGCATCCTCAGAGACGCCGTACAGTGCGCACCGCTGACGCTATTGGTGCTGTGGAGCAGAGTATCGAAGAAGACCCGAATGAGTTCATCTGCCATCTTGCTCAATAATTGGAGCTGGGGCCTCTTGGGACTCTCGGCTGGAATTTATTCGAGCCAGCCGCAGCGGCCACTTGCCCGAAATTATTTTTAAAACATAATGGCAAACCCTTATCTTTATAATAAAGCCAGATTCTTGGCCATAACATTAAATTATATGCGTTTTATTTCTTCTTGAAAACCACACGTCTAAAAAAACACCCTTTATAAGAAGATAAATTGATGTTCGTAAATTTGAATTTAAGGTTGAAATAAGTTCTTAATAAAATACGTAGTTAGGTTAGGTTAGGTTAGACGGGGTGATAAGCGGCAAGCCGCAATTATCTCACTCGGATCTCAATGGATCTATTGTGCTCCCCAAAAGGTGTGTAGATACCAGCTAGAAATAAGGAGAAGTAGAAAAAGAAGTAAGTGGAGACTTAGGAATGGGTTGCCTCCCTGAACCATCCTTAAATCTGAATGAATTTCAGAATGTTCTTTAGTGGCAAAAACGAAATGTCGCACAGATCTTCAAAAAAGTATTCTCCGAGGACTATTTTCCTGGTTCTTGCTAGGTTGGGGCATTCACAAAGAAAGTGATAAGAGCTGACAATCTCTGCATAAGTTAGATGTGCTAATGCCCATTCTGCTCATGTGGGTTCCCATTGAGTTGTGACCCGTTAGAATTCCAACCAAGAGGGAGAATTGAGGCCATGCTAAGCTTTAGTAAGTAGTCTATTTTTTTCCTTAAAAGAGCCGGCCAGATTCCTCGAGACCCGACAAGTGTCAATTGATGACCATCTGTCGTTTGCTGCTTTGAGGAAGCCCTGGTGAATTCTATTCTTTTCATTTTTTAGTGCGGCATAAGTACCGAAAATTCTGTTTGGCTCGGATCAAGAGAAGACCCTTTGGCCAAATCAACTGCCTTTTTGTTCCCTCGAATATCATGGTACATTAACGGTACGGTAACAGTAATAACTGCGACATCTATCCACTAGTTTAGACTTTGTGACGAACGAAGAGATAGCTTTGATTGCAGCTTGGCTATAAATGAAGATATCAATATCACTATTTATTATGGTTCGTGTGCAGTGAGGTTCTTTGTAGCCTCACAAACTTCAAGCACTTCCGCTTGAAAAACACTACCATTTTTAGTGATATATTTAGTGGTGGGTTATCTGAAAAGATGCCCGACCCTGCCCCATAAAGTGACTTGGAGCCACCTGTAAAGACCGATACGTGATTTGCTTTTATGACCAGGTTTTTTGTCTAGGATTCCCTTGTGGGAATATCCGTTAGGGCCACTGGGTTAAAATCAATGTGTGGTACCGTATAGTCAGATTGAATGTCTGTGTCTATGAAATTCACAATAGTTCTGTGACCAAAAAGGCCCCTATTCCAGCTTTTAACTACTATATAGTTACATCGCTGTTCGAATTTTTTATCGCAGTTCAAGTTGGACAGAATCCTGAAATTCATAAAATAAAGAAAACCCAAATTTCTTAAAATAAACCCAAAAACTAGAAAACTTTAAGTCCAGGATTTTTTGGGTTAGTGGGTCTTTATCCCGAAAAGTCCAAATACAGAAATCCCAAAATTTAGAAAACACATTATCCCGGAAACACAAAATCCAAAAACAAAATTCGAATTCGTTACTCACAATAAATAATACATATTATGTATCTCAAATCCAAATATGGGCATTTGATCTCCATTTCAATTTCACTTTTGTGTACCCTATTTATTGAATGTATATGTACGTCTCAAAATCATTAGCATAACTGAGCGCTCAAGTAAGAAGAATCATTTCAAATTAGTCATAAGTAGGTATGAATACAAACAAATTTCTTAAGATATTATGAATGAAGCAATCTTAAAAGAATTTTTTTTTTATTATTATATTTTTTTTTTGATTTGAGAATTTATACCTTTTTGTTTATCGTATAATAACATTATGTAGATTGTATAGAGTGTCTATACTTTTAACTTTTGATTATAGTATGTATATGTATTTGTCTGTATCGTGATGCTGTGACTTGATAGAAAAAAAAATTATTATTTCACAGAAATTTTATCATTTTATCACTAAATGAATCATGCGATTTTCGAACTTAATTTTATGTGAGATATAGATATATGTTGTCAAAGTCTGTTATCTAACGAATCAATTCAATCACAACCCAGTTGTTATAGTTCTTTAAACAAGGCTAATGTTTTTGTAGAACAATTGGCAGCAACGCCAACTGTACTTGAGAATGTATGTAAGTTTTTCCATGGCACCAATTCATTTACGTACTCGTACCTACATGTCACTAGAGTATTTAAAGATCTTGACATACACAAAACTACTGGCCCTGATGGTAGCTATTTCACCTATTGTTCTGAAGACGTTTTCTTTCACTTTGGCATAACCACTGCGTAAACTTTTCTATCTATCTTACTCTTCTGGATACTTTCCGACTGGATGGCGCATTTCCCATTGTCATGGAAATGCTGATCAATCGTCAGCTCAAAAAATATTTTGAAGAACGGAAGCTTCTTTCAAAGCTTTCATAGCAACAGATCCACTGATAATTTGATGGCATATCTCACAGAAAAGTGGAATCAATCGTTTTGGAGAAACTAAGATTATTGCCTTAGATATTTCTAAAGCATTTAAAAGAGTTTGGCATCAACCTCTCTTATCGAAAATACAAGCATTTGATATTTATGAGTATCGTTTCTTCGTTGGATTATATTAGTTTACTTTCAGACCGTTCAATTTATGTTGTTTTGTATGTGTTTAAGTCTGCAGTTCATAAAATAAATGCTGATGATATCCCCCAAGGCTCCGTGTTGTCTCCTATTCTGTTTCTAATTTCCATAAATATAATCATTTATCTACAACTTCTTATCCACTCAATTGTTTCCTTGTCAACAATACCCTTAGCTTTACATATCCGTTTCCAGATTCGCAACTTTGTTCTTCGGATGTGGAATTCCAACAGCAGCTTATGATAAGCTATTTAAATTCCAACCTAAACAGCATCGTTAAATAGGGTATCAATAATGGCGTGGAATTTAATACTTTCAAAACCCTTTTATAACCCTTTTATCATTGTACATGAATGCTTCTTGCATGGAGGAAATCAAAAAGATTTCTATTCTAGGTATGTGCATTACTGACCATTGATCAACTTCTGTGGAACGATCATATATTAGATACAGTAAACCCGCTTAAGAGAAAAACCGGCTTATCTGAAACATTTTTTTCATCCCCGTGTATTTGCCGACCAATTGCCTTTGTAACACTCCGTTTAAGCGAAACTCGCTTAAGCGAAAAACCCGGATACCTGAAACATATTTACAGTTAAATTTAATATTCTTCATCGAAAAAAACTCTCTTTAGTGAAAAAAATTTAATAGAATAGAACAAAAAATTTGCGGAACGCTTTTACATCTTTTTTATTTTTCACCTCCACCAAATATTCATCACGAAAATGACATTTGAATTTCTGACATGTCAGAACCCTTTTTCGGATTTTAAATCCGCTTAAGTGCAATTTTTTTTCACTTATCCGGACTCCGATTAAGTGAAATTTTTTTTTCATTTAAGCGAGGTTCGTTTAAGTGAAAAACCCGCTTAAGTGAAACAAAGACTGTGACATTTTGCAGTTTTTCTTAAGCTGGTTTTACTGTATTGCTAAAAAATGTTGCAAAATGCTTAGATTTCGTAAGACTATGTAAGAACTTCTTTCCCCCTACTGATCTGACAACAATTTACATACGCCCAAAGCTAGAGTATACAGCTTATATATTATTGACTGGATAGAATCCAGAATAGAGTTTTAAGGCTGATAGGGGAAAAATCAATCACTGAAACATTTGTTTCATTAAAACATCGTCGAAATGTTTCTTGCTTATCACTGTTTTATCGCTAGTTTTTTATAACCGTTCTCTTGCGAAATAACCAGCGGAATTCCTCCCTTAAAACATTAATTGCACCATTTTACCCGATCCGTCAGGAATGATACTCATCAGTATACCTTTTTGCCTAACTTTGGACGTACAGAGATTTTTTCTTCCAGTAGATTGTGGAATTCCTTACCCATTTCAATGTCCAGACATTTAACAATTAAGACAAATCTATATGGTTATCTCCTACTCCATCCAGGAAATAAATTTATCTCCAAATACTAATTCAAAACTTGAAATATTCCATGCAGGTACACACAACTTCCAGCTATGCGCTTATTTTTAACAATTGACTGGTTTTGACTACCCTCACAATGGAAGTGTTATAGGAAAATTATAAGGAATGATCTAAAAGGAGTTCCGAATATAGAGTCAGTTAAATCATTCCACATTCGTGTTTTGCAGCTAAAGAAAAAATCTCTATACAAATCTTGAAAGCTCTTACGTCCGAAGTTCGCTTCAAGAAAAAATTGATGAGCATTCGTGATAGCGGGAATTTCACGGTTGAACTGTTTTAGGAAAGGAATGTAACTGGCTATATTTAATTTTTTGTTCTAATTTTTGACATCGTAAGTGTATTATGATTTATGCGTATTATCCAACCATGTCTCTTGTGTCTTGAAACTCTTCGAAATTTTGTCTGTAGGAATTAATTTTGTTAAAATCTTTTGATGACCCTACCATTTAATTTTTTGTTTAATACTTCTTGTAGATGGCGCTTATAGTCTAGCATGGACTACGAATTTAAGCGAAGGCTCTTTGGGCTGGTGTGTCGCTATCTTTATGGTCCACGTGTCCCAGTTATGTCATAGCCTTTTGAGCGTGCGTCGAAGCCACGTCGCGTAGCTGCATCGCTGGTAAAGACTGTCTTTGAGTATCCCCTCCCCCCACACTGTCAAAGTGCTGTTTTGGAATAACACCCTCTTTCAAAAATCACTCAAAGAATCTTTCTTTAAAAGCGCATGAACAAAATTTCCATCAATTACTGACAAGATCAATGCTTCTACCCAATACAGCAGAGTCGGGATGAGTCCCCTTGATTCTCTAAGTTTGGGTTTTCCTGTTAAGATGCATTCTTAGCCCGATAAGAAATAGCTGATATTGCAAAGAGTGATTCTTCGTTTGATCTCTCTGCACTGATGTCATTTTCCAAGGTGATGATAGTGGACCCCGTCAGCTAGACAAAATCCTTGACTATTTCGAAGTTAAACATAAATATCTTTATCCATTCATCATGATATGACGTCTAAATACTTGTTCAGATTTATTTATTCCCGTCTATTTGATAAAATGTTTAAAAATTTATCAAAATTCCTGGGAATACTCGTATAAAATATCTAAATATAGGTATGTATAATGTTTCACACACGCTTATAATTTTTTATTAGAAAAATGTTTCTATATTTAGGGGTATTCTAACGGGTATACCTATATACCTATGACGTCAAAAATGCCATACGAAACTTTTCATTAATTTAACCTTATCATGAAATAAAAATAAACCTATATTTGGAAGCAGCATATAAATTTAGAACCTGTCGCACTTTTGGTTTTTATCCATTTCGCCATGCGATCACGTCATGACTAAATGATTATATCGTCGTTTTGACTTTTCCTTTTAAAATATACCTATAAATAGGGTTAAACCGTATGAGTCGATGTAAAATTTGCGCACACAAATTTTTTGTTTTTTTATCTTGTTCTTGGACCAGAATGAGTCTTGGGAGTTTTGAGAAGAAATACATTTCTGCAGTTTGTTAGAATTTCATTAACTTGTAAAACTTTAAAGTATGTTTGTAAGCCGCGTCGGTATTGGAATTGAACTGTTTTATAAACTTTGTAGAAAAGAGAAACAAAAAAAACACGCCTAATATCATAATGTCATGAAATGATTCAAAACTATGTTTATATAGTTGTATAGAATTGAAATAGATTAAAGGAGGTTATAAGACCAACAAAGTACATCCGCATCCAAAAACTAAAACAATATTCTGTCTATTATAACCTAGTTGACAAAACATGACTATCTACTGATAGTATAGCAATTAGTTCATCAATATTGGTGTAATCATTAACGCTACACGAAAGACATCTTAAAAGAAATCCGAAAGACCTATGCTGGCTACTTCTGTTTGTCGAAACAAATGAATTCAAAACTCCTGTCCTCAGTCCTCACCTGTAAGACGAAGTGCACTTGTACTTGATAAGACGAAAGGGGGAGCTGATACTGGGCTGTTTCGAAAGAATAATTCTTTGAACGAAATTTGGAAGGAATACTGTTTACGAAGAGAGTGTGAATGAAGAAAAAATTCAACTACAATATCGATGAGCTGCACTTAGTATAAACATACATAGTTCAAAACGGCGCAGGGTCGTAAGTCCATATGCCAAAAGTTCATAATGTATCTTTAACCCTCTATAAGGAGGGTTATAAGTGCACAGATCTATTGTGGATTTTGACTCACCTTAGTGGGACAGAAGTCCACAGGAAATCTCTATGGAATTGTGACCCATCGATTGTGGATTTCTGGCTCACTTAAGTTATTTTAAAAATATTTAGTTTATTATGATTGAAGCGTATAAGAAGTGTTTTAAGAGATCAAAAGGGAAATATTATATTTTTTGCTTAAATCCCAGGCAATCGCTTTAGGTTGATGTGCACGAAGCTTTTTCTTGGACAATCAGTACATATAAGGTGAAATGCTTCGTGGATCCTTTTTGGGTCCTATCTATAGCGCTCACGCAACTCCGTTGCTACGCTTAGGGTATGTTCAGTCGTCAGATAGGCGCCAATGTCAATAGTTTTTTTTTTTTAATAAATATTATCTTGGGTAATTTAAAAAAAAATTCTATAAAATATATTTGTGGACTTATGACCCACTTTCTCATAAAATTAGAAAATATTGAGCCACGTTTTTCTGGACTTCTGGCAGATCAGGGTGGGTTATAAGTCCACAAATGATTTTTGAGTTTGTAACCCATCCAACTGGACTAAAAGGACTTGGAGTTAAACTTCGTAACTGTATATTGACCATTGTCATTGTTAGAAAACAATTTCTTATTTTTTGCCAACAAAATTCGAATAACGAATATAGGGTTTTAACGTCTTTTTAAAAGACTGAACCGATATTTCTATAAATATTTAAAAAAATACTGCATTTAAAAATTTAATATACAGAATTTTGTTTTTTATAAACAAAAAAAAAAATTATCAAGGAATTAAATAAAGTTTTTTTGTATTTAGTAATCTTTTGTCTTTTAGAACACTTTAGAATATAAATGTGTTGCTATAAGCTTAACATAAAGATTTTAACCTCAAGGTCATGTTTGTGCGGTCCAGACATGCATTTTATTTTCTCATATATTGCCGCCAAATTCATTCGTTTCCTGAATACTATATACGGTAGCGAATATGTGACTCATTTCTTGTATTCATTTATCTCATTTTTCAATATTCGATAAGAGTGGAAGGGGTGATGATTATTATATGATACGGGAAGCTGTATCGTCTCACTTTAATCTCAAAATGCTTCAGTTGCTCTCTCCAGGATGTATGTAAGTGAGATAGGTTAAAAGAAACTCGAGGGGAAATTGCAAAATCAGAGACCTTTACGACATTTTATTTATCTTTCGTTCGGTCTGGGCCCCATTGCATCTACGACGAAAAGTAGCCTCTAGACTCTACAGTCTACATCTTAAATCGATCAAACTAAAAAAAGAAAATATTTTTTTGAAATTGCTTAATTCATGACATAAGCCCTTATCAACATAAGTTGTTTTAAAATTACGTGATATTGAATCATTTACTGATTATGTCTACATAAAAAAAAAAAAACCATTTCTAACCAAACTCAGTTTTCTAAAACATCCTTCAGTCGTATTTATAAGATTTTTGTCTACTTGTCTACTATTGGTAGAAATATGCTTTATTTAATAAAAATAAATATCACATTATTCATGGTTAAGACAATCTACTCATGTAGATATAAGACGACAATAAATAAGGTTTTGGAACACATCTTCGAAAGTTGGACAGTTGTGTAAAGTTAGACAAATTTTATAAATAAGACCACTTACCACATAAGCTATTTACTACTTTAAATCGGTACAAAACTGTTGTCTTAAAAATTTTAACCAGCTAAGCTTTTTTTGACGAATATAAAGCTGGGTACAGACGGTTGTCAGATCTTACAATAATCTTGTTCGTTTACACCCAAACCTACCCATTTCTAACATTTTTAGCCCGAAAGACTGTTAAAGTTCATATAAAAAAAAAATAAATCTGGTAGAATCTGGCAGTTCCGGGCAAGTACGCGAACAAACCTAATATTGTCAGATATGTCAGAAAAAAAATTGTACTAAATGTCTTACAACCGTGTAAATTTACAATTTTGTGTGACAGATAGGTTTGTTCGTGTGGACAAACTGTCAAGTTTGCAGGAGTGGGGGTGAAATTCTCTCAAAGAGAAGTGAAACTCTCCGAAAATACACAACAACAAGAAGTAAACAAAAGCAAAAAAGTAAACAAAGCGCGACAATATTGAAATTTTCATTATAATTTCACATTCTTTATTAAATTTGATGATGAACAAATTAAAATTTACATTGTAAATATTTACAAGTGGAAAATAGACACATCACGTAGTCTTTTTTATTAATCGCGAATTCTATGAAGAAATCATAACTATACATAACACAGAATTTAGAAAAAAAACTCTGAATTAAAGTACACTTCACAAACAAAGTTTCTTAAATAATTTATTATTTTTTTTTTTAACAAAAAGTCAGTTGCTGAATATTTCTTTATTGTCATATAATAAATGTATCTGTGCGGACGCAAAATCGAAATTGTTTTAAGTTTTTGTTATTTATTTTTTTAATAATTTTATATCTATTTTTAGGTAAAAACTGTTAAGACTGAACTGTTAAGACTGAACTGCTTTCATAATTAGTTAAAAAAAATTATACTTAATAACGTGTTTTTGTGAAAAAAATTATATCGAAATCAAAAAAAACAACTTAAAAATGCTTAAAAACTGTGCTTGAAAATAATTTGCGGGAAAACTGTTATCCACACAGAAAAAAGTTGTATGGTAGATACAAATTTCTAACTGTTTTTGTTTAAATAAAGAAAATTTCAAAAATCGGTTGAGTTTTGCCAGTCGAAAGAATAAAAATCATAAAAACCGTAGAAAACGAATATAAAACGAGAAAATTACCTCTTAAGTTTTTCGACTTGAAATGCGTTGAAGCGTTGATTTCAGGACACCCTGTATAAAGGGTCTTGTTGCGATGGTGCCTGGATGAGAAGTGACTTATGAAAGCACATTTAATCAAACAGAATTTCATACAAATGTATACATTACTCAATATTTCCAGAAACGTCATTGTCAGAGAATTGTCAGCTTACCATCTGGACTTTGGGACAAAATCTGCCAACCGTTTGAACAGACAATTTTTTCATTGAAAGATACTTGGTTACTGTCAGTTCATTGGCAGATATTGTTAGAGCACTGATATTTCTGACAATCGTCTGTACTTAGCTTAACAGACGTCTTATACCGGGACTTAAGTGCATTTTCAAATAACGGGTGATTTTTTAGCTGGTTTGGTTTTGGCAACACTGGTTTTGACAGCTGACGTATGTTTAGTACCTTGTGTCACTGTCAAACACCTTCAGTTTGGTTTGCAATTTAACCATGGATCGTCTTACAAATGAACAACGCTTGCAAATTATTGAATTTTACTATCAAAATTCGTGCTCGGTTCGAAATGTTCATCGCGCGCTGCTTCCATTTTATGGTCGGCTCATTTTTGGTTGAATGGGTACGTAAATAAGCACAATTGCCGCATTTGGAGTGAAGATCAGCCAGAAGCATTGCAACAGCTACCAATGCATCCCGAAAAAGCCACTGTTTGGTGCGGTTTATGGGCCGGCGGCATTATTGGGCCATATTTCTTCAAAGATGATGCGAATCGCAGCGTTACTGTCAATGGTGAACGCTACCGAGCGATGATAACAAACTTTTTTTTGCCCGAAATGGAAGTTCTTGACTTGCATGATAAGTGGTTTCAACAAGACGGTGCCACATGCCACACAGCACGCGAAACAATGGCGCAATTGCGAGGCGAGTTTGGTGAACAGTTAATTTCACGTTTCGGGCCGGTCAATTGGCCGCCTAGATCGTGCGATTTGACACCATTAGACTATTTTTTGTGGGGGTATGTCAAGGCTAATGTTTATAGGGACAAGCCCGCTTCGATTGACGCACTGGAAGCCAACATCCATGCATTCATTCGTGAGATACCGGCCGATATGTGTAAAAGAGTATGCCAAAATTGGACCCAGCGGATGGGCTACCTGAGACGCAGCCGCGGTCAACATTTGGATGAAATTATCTTTAAACATTAAATTGCAAGGTTCAAACTATCGATTCAAATAAATATTTCATTCATTTTTTCGAATTTTTTGTGTTTTTTTTTTTAAAAAGTTCTAAACCTCTTAAAAAATCACCCGTTAGAATTTGTTGTAAGAAGTTATAGTTGAAGGGTGAGCGGCTCCTTTAGAGAATTTTACAAAAACCGTATCAATCTCTGCAAACTTCGTTCATATTCATACGCAGTGGCGGCTGGTGGGTTATCGAACAGGTGGTGCACTTTACATGCTCACTAAGTATTAAGATTCGAAATTGCAAAAAAATAACAACTTATATAAAATCGTATTCTAAAAAAATTACATAATAAAGTAAGTAGATATCAGGTTTTTGGTTAAAGTATTCATTGAAATATTTAATTTGTGTGTTAAATTGGTTAACATTTTTCATTTATAAGGTATGTATTGATACCAAAATAAAAGAGCTGAAAATTGATTTTCCAATCTACCACGAAAAATCTCAATCTACCACTATTTTTATAGCTTAATCTACCACGGTTTGAAATATTGAAAGATGACAACACTGTACTGTACCCATTCATTCAGAAATGGGCCTCATCGCTGAAGATGAATTTAAGATGAAAATTAGCCGCATTTTATTATCCACATGATCTTATCCGGATCAGATTCTTGTAATATTTCCGTTCGCTTACGCGCCAGAAACTATCCAAAACTATCATTTTCTAACAGATTTAGTCCGAAGTTGTTCGCGTACGCAAATATTGGGTAGTTTCTGGCAGAAGTTTTTTTTTTAAATTGTTCATTAATTACAAAAATGAAATATTTTAATAAGAGAAGTGAAATTTTTGGTAAAAACATTAATAAATAAAATGTTTGGGTAATTTAAAAAACATTGTTTGTGAAGTGTACTTTAATTTATTGTTTTTTTTTTAATTCTTTTCTTTTTCGTAGTTATGATTTCTTCATAGAATTTGGGATTAATGAAAAAAATTACGTGATGTTCCTGTTTGGTGTGTATTTTCCATTTGTAAATATTTACAATGTTAATTTTAATTTGTTCATCATCAAATTTAACTACGCGTTTCTTTTTAAGTTTTTTTTTAGGCAAGAAGGGGTTACAGATTACTTAACACCTCTATAAGTTGAGAACGCATTTTTAATTAGTGCACACTTAACCCCTGTATACAATAAAAGCCGAAAGATAAAATACCAAGCAATATATTGTTTTTTGTATAAAGGTGGTAAGTGCTATAGACCAAGATTTCTTTCCAAGAGAGAAGAAAACCAAAAAACTTTCTATTGAAAAAATTAAAAATCTCGATGACCAGATGAAATTTGTACACCAAGAACACCGTTGGTTTTGTGAAAAGGCATTATCTGAAATTCCTGATAACAAAAAGAAGCCTAAAACCAAATTTTAAGTAAACCCACTTTCACCAATTCATAAAAAAAATTTTACTCATTTTCGCTTAAAGGGGTCAAGTGCTGAATTTTTTTGTAAAACACCAGCTTCTAATGAATTTAAATAAATTTATACTAAAAATTTTACATTTTTTTTTCTTTTTTTATGGCCTTTTTATAAGTTTTTTATAAGTTTCAGAAAAAAAGTTATTTACTTAAAACTTTAAACGCTTATAACTAAAAACTTCAAAAATGTCACTTGACATTCTTATTCTCAGCGCTTCAATTATATGTTCTTCAATTGACATAAACCAACGTAACGTGCACAAACAAAACCGGAGGTGCTTTTTTGCCGTAAATTGAATAAAAAAGTGCGTATACGCCACAGTGTACGACATTTTTGGTATCATAGTTTTTTTCTTTTATACACATAATTTAAATTCTACCAAATGGTTTTATGAGTAGGTACATATATAAAAATAATGGAGAAACCTATTACAAAATCAAGCGTTTCCAAAGCATTATTAAAACAACTGTGTGAGACAAAATCTTTAAGTTACATGAGAGCAACAATTTTTGTTTATTATTATTTTTAAATAAAAAAAAAAAAATTATCGTTGCAATGTGGAAGAATCTCGCATGAACCACAGACAGAAAGACATAAAAACCTTAAGAAGGGGAGGGTTGAATTGGTCAAACGACAATATGTTAAAATATCATAGATACTCTTAATAAATTAAAATTAAAACAAAAAAAAACGAATAAAAATTAAACATGAACAAAGGAAATTGCAATTCGAAAACTGCATCAAATTTGATGAATAAACAATTACTTAATCAACAAATTGGTTAGAACAATTGATTAATTATTTAATGTATATCTATTAATTTTGTGATTTTTTTTATTTTTAAATCATATTTTAAAAGAGAATCAAAAATAAAAAAAAGGCAATGTGTCAGTGAAGGCCAAAGAAAAAATTTTAAACAAATATGAAAATCCATCAGAACCCAGGGCAACAACATCAAACTATAAAGTGGAATTTTTAGCACTCGGTACCTGTTATATTATTATACAGGGTGTCCCGAAATCACCGCCTCAGAAGAAAACCATGAGTTCCTGAGGTCATTTAAAGTCGAAAAACTTCAAAGGTAATTTTCTCGTTTTCACTTCGTTTTCGACTTATAACGGTTTTTTATGATTTTTATTCTTTATTCCTTTGACTGGCTCTTACTTTGCCAAACTAAAACCGATTTTTGAAATTTTTTGTTTTTTAAACAAAAATAGTTAGAAAATTTAATCTACCATACAACTTTTTTGTGTGTGGATAACGGTTTTCCCGAAATTTATTATCAAACACTTTTTTTAAGCAAATTTGTTTTTTAACTTCGATATGATTTTTTTTTTCAAAAAAACACGTTATTATAAGTATGATTTTTTTCTTTTTATTATGAAAGCCTAATATGTGTTCTTAAAAATACTTAATATTTTTTTTACCTAAAAATACATTTAAAATTATTAAAAAAAAATAGAAAACAATAAATAAAAGAAAATCAAGAAAAAATGAATATGACATTCTGACATCTATATAAATAAAAATGTAAAAACCGAATACGCGGGGATTTTTATATATAAGATTTTGTTTTTAGAAAAACCACTAAGGGGCTTTATGGCTTAATCCATTTATATAGGGTGATATGGCGTAAAGGCAAAAAATAACAATTCATACCGTAAATTTGTAGAAAAGGAACAAATATTAAAAATACATATATTTTCAAAGAAAAGTACAAAATTTTTGGGTAGAAATAAAAAAAAATGTTGTTACCATTGAAAAACTTCAAATTTTTTGCTATTTTTGTGGGAAGAAGAACTGTTCAAATCGGCAAGTTGTCAGTTTCATTCACTTTTAACTTGATATTCCTGTGCAGATAAATCCCCAATCCCTATTTTTGACTATCGGCGAATCGAGCACTTTTTAGATTTATTTATAGTCATTTGCGTACCAAATTTTTGTTTTGTTTTTGAACCGAAACACTTTTGGTGTGGATATAAATGAATAATATACATGTATGCAGAGCGAATAGTGCTTGGATTTACTGATTCTAGAATTCCAAATATTGACATTACCTGCCTTACATAATTTGTAACTTTCTTATGATGCATGGTTTTTTTTTAAACCCGTGCGAAGCCGGGGGCGGGTCAGCTAGTCTTAAATATTTTTGAAGTTATAAATTTTCTCGGTTTCTGTTCAATTTTTTCAGCCTCTGTTTGATTATTAACATATATTAATAACACAAAATACTTGATTAACTTGATCACCTGCTTAAAATTTTGCTTAAAACAGATCTTTTGGTGGTAGTATAAACATTTGTATGTACCTAACTAATACAATACAATTTTTCCGGAAAGTCGTACATTTGCGTAATTGCGGAATGAATCAGGTCGTGTGGCAAATTCAAATAATTTTTTTTTCGAAGATAAGAGTTCAAGTTATTTTAAACAGCTTCCCAGAATTTTTTTTTTTCTAAGACGTCATACTTAATTTGTTATAATTTTCATTCTGGTATATCCATAAAAATTCCAAACCTTATAAGTTAAGTACACCTACATATATACAATACAAATTGATAAACGTGTATGGGTATAGTTTAATATTTTATTGTGAAAAATTTTTCTTTTTTTTTCGATTTCTTAAATGAACCATAATAATTATAAGAATTGTCAACCTACAACTCTTTAAGTGGTTGCCGTTATTTTGATTTAAAGTTCAGTTATCCTTTATGTATAGAAAAAAATCTGTATATTTGATTTAATCGAGAACAAAAAAAACAATATGTACCAATAATGATGGTCTCTACGAAATTTATATTAAAAAAATTGTGCTAAAAGAAAACTTGAATTATGCACCTGCCCAACAGTGAATTATCTAAGTTTTCGACCTCAAAAGGCACAGCTTTTCACCAGAAAAGATAGTTCATTAACGTAGTTCGGTTTTTTTTCTGCTGATAGTTTTTGGGAAAAAAATTTATTTCTGATGATAATATGTTAGAAATAAAACCAGATGGAAATAAGATATTTACTTAATACCTAATAAAAAAAATCAGATAAATAAATTCGAGTCTTATTCATCGGTTAACAATGCATACAGGGTGTCCCCAAATCACCGCCTCAGAAGAAAACCATGAGTTCCTGAGGTCAATTCAAGTCGAAAAACTTAAGAGGCAATTTCTTCGTTTTCGCTTCGTTTTCGACTTACAACGGTTTTTATGATTTAAAGCCTAGTACGCTGCTGATGCGAAATGAAATTTTTCTGTGATCTCCAAACAGACAACGGAATCGCTTGCGAAAATACAATGGAAAATATCCTTGGAGAGTTTCACTAATTCCAAAAACAAAATGAAACATAAACGCAGATAATCAGAGAAAATAATGATGTAAGAAAATTATAAACAAAAAAAAAACCCAAATAAAACTCAAATGTCATTTTTCCGCACACAAAAAATAGTCCGTATAATTAATTCAGTGCGAAAAATAATCCAAAATAATCTGCTACAATTATAAATTTCGCTCTTCGAACAGCGTACTGCAAAACGAAAAGCAGATCGAAATTTTTCATTTATGATATTTTTGTGTCATTTTTATATGGGATTTTTCGTTTCGCATCGGCAGCGTACTAGGCTTAAACTAAAACAGTTAGAAAATTTTATCTACCATATACAACTTTTTTCTGTGTGGATAACGGTTTTCCCGCAATTTACTATCAAACATCTTTTTTAAGCATTTTAAGGTTGTTTAATAAAGGAAAATCAAGAAAGTATATGAATATTTGATGAAAACATGAAATGTGTGTGCTTCCTGAGATTCTCTTAGGGCCAAAAAAGCGGTGTTTTTACTGTAAAGCCATCCAATCCAATTTTATAAGAAGGTTTTCTTTTAAACCAAAGTTCTGCAGAGACACTTTTATATTCTCCCAGGGGCCCACCGGCCCCGGTGGCCCAATCCGCCCCTACCAATTACAACATTTAGTGACGACTTATATATTTAATTAAAATATGTAGACCATAATAAAATATACTTTATATAACAAACCAAATATGGTATGACTTAAATATTTAAGTAGACCTTAAATAATGAATATTGCATGATAGGGGCTCTTAAATATGAAATATGTTACGTATGGTTAATTTTGTATAGTCCATACCATTATGGTTCATTTTACTTGAATATTTAAGTCGTCTTTAAATTTGGTTATTGGTTAGTTATTGTACCTTCGCAAAATTATTTAAAATCATAAGAACCTTTTTGTAAAATTTTTTAAAATATCAAAATTGTTGTATTGGAGTTACCCAGCCTAGTTGAACTATGGCACATTACAACGAATTTCTCCTCTAAAGAATGTCATACAAAAGCTCGAGCTGGAGATACAGAAAACGTATACAGACGCAGAATTGTTTTAATTTAATTCACCTGAAACAAATCTTATGGGGTCAAAATTGTAAAAAACATAAAATATATTAAGGGTATTCACGCACAATGATGTAAAGCACTGGATAAGTTTATGAACTGTCAAATTTTGTATGAGAAATGATTTACACAATTTGGTTAAAATTCCCCAAGGATTTTGCTGCGGAAAATTAACCAAATGTTTTTGGTAAACTTAACAAAACGTGTTTTCTAATCTTTGGGGAGAATAAAAAGGCAGCTCAGAGATTTCGAATCCTGCCAACTCTACTGAGCATTGAGAATGGAGCTTGGAACATGTCTATAAAAACTCAATGGATGAACCAAAATTATATTGTTCATTGCATTGTAAGGATGTAATGTTGGACATTGTTCAAACGACATTGTAAGTGTTGTCGTTGATTTTTGATAGTTTTTTTTTTTTTAATTCAAGTCGATATTTTTTAGAAAATTGCCCCTAACGCCTAAACGGGGAGAATCAAAAGGATTTTTTTTCTTGTCTCGACCCAACTTCACGTCATAGCCTTTTGTTGCATCTAAAAAATATCTTAAATTAATTACTCTTTATACTTTATTTAAACTCTGACATCAAGCTGTATTAATAAGCTTAAATCGAATATGAATTATTTTTAATCTTATAAATAACACAAATCAAAAGTTAATTCATGATATAATTATTACTCACTTTTTATTTTTGTTATTTATAAGATTCCATACTAACTTCCTTGATTAAAAATAATTCGTATTTGATTTGAGTTTATTAATAGGGTTGTCAGTCTTTAAAGTAGAACATAAATATGATAAATTTTCATTATCAATGTGGCATCATTTAGCCTTATTTATTATCTAGGGAGCTGGATCAGGATCATTTTAAAAACAACACATATATAGTAGAACAACAACAGCATCCCAAGTTGTTGTTGTATTGTGTTGAAAAATGATGATGATCCAGATCCGTAGATCCGCATAATGCCAACTGAAAATATGTTCGTTTAATAGTCGCATTTTATTGTTTCATTGGGTTCTACAAGCCAATTCATTAACTATTAACAAGTCTGACTTTGTTAAAACCGTGCCAAACATTATTTTGTAGGTAACTTGAAGAAGTAGGGGAGAGGGGGGCACCTTTGAACGCGGGGTACCTTTGAACATGGCTAATAAAATCTTAACAACAAAATATTTTAAAACCTAAAATTAGTTTTAAGCATGGCAATAGCGATATCTTTACACGTCAACGACTTTGCGGTGCATCTCTTAAGTTCATCCGACATACAGTAGATAAACACGCAGTAAATTGTATTTTTGTAATATTTTTTTTATAAGAGTTTAAAATTTTTTTTAAGGTTTTTCATTTTTGAAAAATTATTATTAAATTCAAACCTTCATTTTGACTAACATAAAGAGTTAAAGTTCTTGATAAATATGCTAGGTATATAATAGCTATGGCCGAATTTTATGTTGCTTAACATGATGGGGCAGCTTTGAACGAAATGATCGGGGCACCTTTGAACAGGTTTAAAACAAATTTATACAATTTTTCTCCGTGCAACAGATGGACACTAAAATTAAAGTTTCAAGGAGGCTTTTAGCTTCAAAAATTTGTTTTAATCTATTTGTTTTCAAAAGTCTACTCTCTAAATAGTGAGTTAAACCTTTCAAAATATATTATATAAATATATCCTATTAAAGTTTTTTGTATATTGACATCTTCATAAATACAGTTTATTGTTTTCTTCAATAGATCTGCGTTTATACTTTCTTTTTTTATTGTTAAAAATAATTATAAATTCTTCCGTTCAAAAGTGCCCCAGGTATGTTCAAACCTGCCCCACATGTGGGGTACCTTTGAACACAATGACCTAGTTCGTATTTTAATAAAAATAAAATATTAATCTTTATTAAATTTAATCAAAAATGGGTTTAAATTAAACTTTAAATACATTTCATGAAGTGGCGACAACTTACAGGCTAATAATTCCATTACACTGGGTTTTTGGCGGCTCTAAACCAAAAACTGTTCCAAGGTGCCCCCCTCTCCCCTACAAAACGCATGATATGGTTTAACTATTCAAGGATATAAAAGATGTTTTGCATGAGATGCGATAAAATCAAAAAGGGCGGCGTGTAGGTTTGCTCAGGAAAAAAAATTTTCTAAAAAATCGAAACAAAATTGTTAAAAATCAACGGCAACATCTTATAAATTTTTTTTTACGTCAGATATTCATTCATTGAATTCTATTTTTAAATCAAATTGTCTTACTGAATAGTTTTGAAAAAATGATTTTCAAATTAAAATTTTTGAAGAACAATAATACAAAAAAAAAAAATTGTTTAAATTAATTTTGTTCAAAATTTCACGTTATTAAGTATAGTGTTTTTGTTTTTATTATTCAATGCGCCTATAAATTTTTAGTTAAAAACTAAAAAAAACAAGATTTTTAAATGTCGTTTAGTTTTTTGATAAAATCAAAAATATTAAAATCTGTATCTCTGAATTTTAGTCAAAATTAAAGAAAACTTATTTCTGTTATTTTCGATTTTCGATATTATAAAAAAAAATATGTAATTCTTATTTAATAGATACAACAAGGGCGATGTATGTATTCCATCAAGTGTATTTTTTTGGACCAAAATATTGGCAAAAACACTTTGTGTTTTTGAACGAATTTGAGTTTATTCTTTTAAAACTAATTTTAGTTCAATGAAAATTAACTGTTTTACATTTTCTATAGGTATAGATATGTGAAAAAAATTGACACGCCTTCATTAAAAAAAATAAAGTATTTACTTTTTTTTATGAACACAAAAATCTATGAATTAGTACCTACAAATATTTTACGCACCTACAAGTAGATAGGTATACCGAAATTCTATACTTTTTCATTATTATATTCGACTGCAATAATAGTTGTTATTGCAATAAATTTACGATTCGTTTTTTTTTTTTTTTTGATTGGGCAGTGTGATGGTATGTGTGCCTTTTGTTTTTATTTTATTTTATTTTCACATTGAATAAGCTGTTCTTTTTTGTTTTTTAGTTGATAAGGTTTCTGTCGAAAAGTGGGACTTTAGCTATAGAAAGAGAAACGGCTTAGAGCTTTTTGTTGTTATTGTTGGATTGGGCGGGTTTTAAAATGTGCCTATAGAGAGCACAGAATTGGTTTAACTTTGTACTTTTGTATTTCAAGTTTGTGAGCTTTTTTTTTCTCTCAGACAAAACAAAAAAAATGCGAGAAATATCAATTTTGTACAGCTATCTATTAAATGTAGCAACCTAAGTGTAGTATATTCTCTTAAATGCTGGAGTTGATGCTATGTTGTCATCAGCTGTTACTCACAGATATTATTGCTATTATTTTTTCAAACTATATAGGCGGAACTTTAAATTTGGTATATATCTGTGATGGTGGAAACCGCCATTTTGTCATACAACCGGTTTCTATTTTTGTCTAAAAAAAAAAAAGATTGTTTTGATCGTAAGTATGCGTTACTGTTGTTTTTTTTAAACAAACAAACAGAAAGATATTGAACAAATATAGAAGAAATAATTCGGGTTTACCTTCAAATATAAATAAACAAAGTAATGAATATACTTAGGTATGTACAATGTACATAATTATCAAACAAACTAAGAAGATAAACGTTTTTTTTTTACTCAAATTGTGATAAATCTTAATAAATAATTGAAAAAAAAAAAAATAATTTTACTTTGTTTTAATTTTTTGATTTTTAATTTTAAATGATTGGTTTTACAATACTTGTAAATTAGGCACAAATTTAAGTTATTGATTTCATAGAGCAAAGGTATGTAAAATGTATCTACACACCTTTTACATATATTATATGCGCATCGACAGAGAGATCTTATTAACTCGTAACTTCTACAACTTGCCATGTTTGAAGTTCGGCATCAATATTTTATGTCAGGTTTGTGAATCAACATTCACCGTTCGAAAAGTGAATGATTTATCGTTAATATTATATAGGTACCTACATAGTTCTTATCATTTCGAATTCGTCGTTTCGCAGCGCTATTTTGCAAAGTTTATATACATAGTTAGCTGGTCTTGAATTAATTGTGGCAAATTCGAATTTGTCGTGTAATGTTTTCTAAGTTTTTTTTTTTGTTGTTGTTTTATTTTAGGACTTTTTCTTATGTAGGTAGGTATGTGTGTATATGCAATTTAGCAAAGCATCTTCTGGAAAAGGGATTAAAACTTGTTATAGGTATTCAAATGTTTGTTGTATATTATAATTTGCAATTTATTATTATTCATAAATAATATAATAATTTGTTGTTTAATAGGCTGGATTTAAAGATATTTAGTTTAAGTTAAGTTATAAAAAAAAACAAGTTTCTCGATGAATAAAATAAATAAATGGGGTGGTGTGACAGATCGTCAGAACCAAAGCCTATTCAGTCACTTATAACTCCTAACAATTCCTGTGTGCGTGTTTTATTAGCAGTAATGGAGGCGACCTACAATTTTCACCTGAATCCGAACGGCTAATATGAGAATATGAGAAACTCTTTTTCAAGACAAGATGATACTATGGAGGATTTGTCAAAAGGCAGTAACATGTGCAAAGGTGGCATATACGCTGGCAATCGAACCCAAGAACATCGGCGTAAAAGTCCTATGTTGTATATGCAATAACCATTACACCACGGGCTTCTACAATTTTTTCGATCAGAATCTTTTAATTGATACAGATAAATAATAAATATTGCTGGTTTCAAAAATTCGGAGATAGAAACTTAAATAATTATACCGAAAAAAAAAACAAAAATCAACTCCCTCAAGTACCTTGTCCTGTTTAACTTTGTCAACAACTACCTGTTATAAGTCAAGAGAAGCTATGATCACTTATAATCATAAAATGTATGACCGATTTGATTGTAGTTTTGCTCTCTGAATTGTCTTGATTCTAATGGTTATTGGTTAATTTGTTTTTATTTTAATATATTTTTCAATATAATTTGTATTTTTGATTACTATAATAATATTAATATTTTTTGGGAATCGATATAATATGTATTTTTGATTACTACAATATTTTAAAACAAAGAACAAAAATTAGATATGTCACACATCTGATGTTGTTAAAATAATTATTACTCAAAATTACTCTGGCTGAATTTTGTGTCCCTTTTTACTCATTGCTGTCACTTATTCTTTTTTTATTTATTTATTTATTTATTAACAGAACTAAATTGCTAGTTATTCAATTACAATTTTATAAACATACATAGGTGTGAAAAGATATTATTTAATTAATTAATTGCAAATTAAAAAATGTTGATTTAAATATACAAGAATTAGTTATTGATTTATCAAACAAATTGTTAAACTTATTATTGTAGATATTAAATAATTTAAACATTTTATTTAATGGAGAGAATTGTTCATAATTGGTACGATAGCTTGGGATGTGTATGCTGTCCGGTATGTACCTTAAGTTTCTTTGAGGAATATTAAAGTTAATACTAGACAGAAGGTGCAAAGACTCTATTGTACCGTTTTTTAACCTATTCTAAAGCGTGCGTATATGGTTTACCACTTCCGTTTTCGGCTGACGGTCGTTTGACTTCCTTTTCATCGGTACGCAAGCTGTAGTATTTATATATACAAAGTGAGGTTTTTAATTTCCGTTAATAAAAAAAACATTACAAATCGAGCTTTTAGCTAAACTCCATTTTAAAAAAATTACTCCTTTCTTTAAAATCAGATATGGAAATACCTTAATAATTTGAAATTCAAAAAAAAAAAAAAAAAAACACCCTTATCACATCTTCATTCATGTAGCTCGCTTTATAAGTGTGCCCAAATTAACGCCCGCTATTGAGGTTTTTTTTTTAATTACCCTTACTAATACCACAGTCAAAGAATAAGCACGATGTGTATCTAACTTAAAGTTTAAATAAAAGAAAATATATATACACTCTTAAAATACACATAAAGGTAGTTCAAAAAACCCCACTTGTACACGGTTCAACATAATAGTTTGTATGTGGTACTCACTGGAAATTTTACTTATAAGAACAATTATATTTAAGCGCAGCCAATTCTTTCTTCACAATCAATACTTGAGTCTTCAAGCAAACAGAAGTTCTTAAAAGGTTTCTTAAAGAAATATACAACAACATCATTAAGTTCGTAGCTTTCACACAAAAAGGATTCATTCTTTTCAAGCGTTTTAAATAAAAAGAAAAATCAAGTTTAAATAATTTTAATCTTTAAAAAAAAAAAAAAAAAAAATACTTAATATTTTTTATTTTAATTAATTGACTGTGCCAATTATAAAAATTGTGATAAAGATCATTTTTTTCGTGTATAAATTTAATAAAGACAAATTAATTCAAAATGTATGCAACAATCTTGCCAGCAGAAGTAAAAGCCGAAGAAGATTCTTCATTGTACTATCAAAGGACAACAAATCGAATTGTAAAATTCAAAAAGAATCTCAATCCTTTGAGTCGATTAACAACTCATTTCAATCACCACCATCATCGAAGCTGTGAAAAGGGAAATCTCCAAAAATTCGACTTTATTAGGTCACGAACAAGTGAGTTGGTTTTTTATTATTTTTTCTTTTTTTTTTTTTTTTTTGACTATTGTCAAGATTTTTGTTTAAAAATACACACTTGATATCAAAGCGAGGATTCTCATTTTTTGATTAGTATAAAATGAAGATTGATATTTTTTTGATAATTTGAAAAATTTGTTCTTGAAATTATTTGCATTTAATTTAAAGTTCTTACAATCCTTGAAATTGGTAAATCAATTTTATTTTAATTAAATTTTATTTAAATAAAAATTTTAACTATTTAAATAAAAATTTACAAAAATAGAATATTTTGGAAATAGCAATTGATTTAATTTTTTTTAATTATTCCCCTCGCTTTAAATTTTTAATGGCTTAACCGATTTAAATATATATAATTGCAATCCGGTGTTTCTCAATGGTTCAGAAAATATTGCATTAAACAAAAAAAATTTAATAATATTTTTTATAAAGAAATAGTGTTTTGATTTTTTTTTTTCTCAAAATTTTCTCATTAAAAATATGTCTAGATAAGCTTGACATTAAATGTAGTTATTATTATTATATTTGTAATATTTGTGTATTTTATTTTTTTCCTAAACATCATGTACGAGCATACATATTAAAGTATACGATAAATTTTGAATTCGTTCTAAAAAAAAATAAATAAATCAAAATCGGTATTTGAATCAAGTATGTCCATCTATAATAACTGAAAGTATATATGTACCAATTTATCTGTGAGCAATTAGATAAAAATAAATTCGCTCTGTTGGGTAGATTTTATTAAAACTTAATTAATTGTGTTTTGGACATTTTTGGTCCACTTTTAAATCAGTTTTAATTTAAAGGTCACAAAATTACGTTACGTCATAATTTATAACTTACATAGTTTGAGTGCAGAACCTCGTTAGTCGTTTTTGCATGTTTTTTTTAAAAAAATCAAAAAAAAAAAAAACTGTAAAATTTTGTATGCGGAATATAAGAAGTTCTGAGTGCTGTTTTTTTTTTCTGTAAATTGTTCTAAACAACATTTTGTTACGCTGATATTGCCAAAAAAATGGATCTGATTCTGCAGATGTTTTTGTGCTTTAATAATGTCTTTTTTTCTTTAATTTTCGACTTACGACTTAAGAGGTCCTACACTTTAACAGTCGATGTATACAAATTTGTATCTTTAACTCTTCCTGGTTCATTTTTTAATATATAAGAAAGTCTTTGCTTTCTTTAAAGAACTTTACGATCTTCTAAATAGTTATACTTTTAAGTAGCTAGACATTTTTTTTATCGCACAAAAATTTGGAATAAATTTCTAAATTGTTTTTAAATTTTTCACAAAAATTCTTATCCAATAAATACTTGAACTTTTAAAAATTAACTTTTTGAGAAAAGTAATTAATACAAAAAAAAAATAATACAGTAATTTCTCGCTAATTCAAATCAATTTAATTAGGATTATCAAACTATTTGGATAAATATTACATTAGAACGAGAGTAAGAATAATGTTAAGAATAATGTTAATTATTTAACAAAGAAGAAAAGAAAGAATAATGTTAATTATTTAACAAACAAAAAAAAATCCATGTTTCAAATGGTTGTGTTTTATTTTCTTTCTTACTTGACATTTCTAAACAAAAGAACAAACACGAAAAAAAAAAAAATTACCAACGGAAAGCGTTTTCGGTGGGTTAAAAAGAAAATGTGTTAAATATAATGTAAAATCAAGGGTTAAAATTACATAGTTCACGATATTAATTCAAACGTTGTCGACTCGAAAAGATTATATCAATGGAGAAACTTGGTTAGAATTCGCAATTTGTAAGATCGTTTATATTAAACGAGTAACATGCTTAATTCAAATAAATATACTTAATTAATTTCACACATCTATGAGTAAAGTTTGGTAACTATTAGCGATTTCATATATATTTCATTAACTAACTTAATTGGTTATTAAAACCGAACAAACTAACCAAGAAGTTGTTTAATAAAATTAACTGAGTAGATTTGAATAATTTTGTTTAATTGAGTTGACTCGTATATAATTTAACCTGGTGAACTCTTAACTCTCAATCATTTCTGTACCCATATTATTGGCAGGAATGGAGAGGACCTACAATTTTCTGCTGAATCAGAACGGCTATAAGATGAGCAGCAATTTTTCATGACAATTGTGATACTCTTGGAGAATTTATCAATTCCTCGTAAGAGGCTGAGTAACCCGCTTAAGGGAATTTTTATATCCGCTAAAGTGAAATTTTGTTTTCAATTAAGCAGGGTTCGTTTAAGTGAAAAACCCGCTTAAGTGAAAGAAAGAGACACTTTAGAATTTCTCTTAATCGTGTTTTATTGTAACCAGACTATAAGAAATTGGTGGTAGGTTCACCAAAGTATTGTTGTTTTAATTCAAGAACAATCAATATTCTTTCAAAATTGTTATCCAGTGAATAATATTAATCTATACAATTTGTATATTAGAGTATTAAAACTCGTATATATACTACTTATAGGTTACACCAGTGAATTTTGTTTTGGAAATTTTCTTTTTTCATTAGGTATTTCCAAAATGTTAAATGAAGACTACAATATTATTATGCGATTAATGTTTAATTTCTTACAAAAAAAAAAAAAAAAAAAAAAACGAAACAAAACAAAACAAAACAAAACAAAAAAAAAATCATTCAGAAGAATTTTCGTTTTAATTAATGAAATTACGTTACGTATAAATATATACTATCAGCAGTCTTGTGTTTTTTTTTTAATTTTATCGCTTCATACATATGTATATGTAGACCTGTATCTAACTATATGTTTATATTATTTTATTATGAATTCTTATCATAATTTTTTTTTTTTTATTAACTTTTATATGGATACAAATTATGAAGGGATTTTCATTGTAGGTACATTATTTAGATATGTACCTATGTACATACATAATATGGAGATAGATTAATTCTTTCAATTTTTTTTTAATATTAATTTTATAATTTATGGATGGTACCTATAACATTTTAATATTTATTTATCTTTTACAAAATCTGCACTCTACATCAAATTTCAAGTCAAACTTATCGCTTGAATTAATGTAAAAATTGTCTCGATTAAACTTTACAAATTACAATGACATTTCTATAGAATAATGCAATAGGCAAGGTGGTGTTAGACCCCATCAGGTATCCTCAGAAATCTTTCTATATAGTGATGATGATGGTTCGATTGAACACTAAATTTAACTCAATATATAAACACAGATACACGCAGAAAAATGATGGGTTGAAAACAATGTAAAACTCGGTTAAGTTATTTAACAAACATTTTTAATATACCTAAACAACTTGCAAGCTCACCAAGTTAAATTATACGAGTCCACTCAATTAAATAAAATTATTTAAATCTACACACTGAATCGGTTAAAGTGTACTTAATTTTATTAAAATATTATTCTGGGTAAGTTTGTTCGGTTTTGATAACCAATTAAATTAGTTAATGAAACATATTGAATGACGCTTAGTAATAAATCTACTCAGAGATGTGTGAAATTAACTAAATATAATTATTTGATTGAAGCAAGTTACTCGTTTGATACAAACGATCTTTAAAATTGCGAATCCTATTACCTACCTTTTTAAGTTTTTATTTAAAACATATTATTTTAATAGAGTCGACTACATTGGAATTAACAAAATGAACTATCTAATTATTACCCATGACTACGTAATATTTAACACATTTTTTTTAACCCACCGAAAAACGCTATATTTTTCTACGTGTAATAAATAGAATATATAGCAAAATGAAACGTTACAAATACGAATGTAAGATTGCATTCCATATAATATACAACCTACTTTTTACCTCCATAGGGAGAAATTTTCACAATTTCATCCATATTCAATGGCCGTATAGGCAAGAAACTCTTTGGCAACCAAAGACCATCATCATCATCATCATTCTTTGACTTGAACAACTATTTTTATACCACACGCATCTTTGGTATCCATACGTACATTTATGTATATAATTTAAACCAGGATATTATCACGATTAGGGATCAACATCTTATAGATATTTTTTGTATCTATAAATTATGACGACTATTTTGTCTACAAAGTACCGCTTTACACCATGTCATTGATATGATGGTGAAAAGATGAAACATTTTACTTAGCGCACTTCAATTATATGTAACCAATGTTCCCGGGTTTTAACAACTAGCTTATAATATGACAATACAAAAATAAATATCCGCAATGCCTTGAACTTAAATCTTTTTTTTTTTTTTTTCGTTTGAGCCTTAAACTATAGGATTCATATACTGCAACTATATAAATACTATCTCGTTTAAACATCTTGGTGGTCTGTTTAAAAAATTCCTCACATAACTTTGCTGACTGCAGCTAAGTGAAGTTGTAGTTCATGAATGAAAAATTAAGTTATGTTTTTGTAATTTTTTTTTTATAATGTCAACCAACACTGAGTCTCGGTTGTCTGCAGCCGACAATATTGACGATATAGGTACAATAATTGCACTAAAATTTCAATGTTACAAATTTAGGAATTTCAAAGATACAAGCTTCAAGAAATGCTCAAGTAAAATTATTTGCAGGAGTTGTACCTAACCATATATCTATGTTTAAAAAAGGTTTCCGTATATATAAGTATTTTCTATATATACATATGTTTGTACTTAAAGTGCACTAATTTAATGTGCCTTGTGTATACCTACCTATAACTACTTATGTAATTAATACTCTTTTGCCGCATCAAGCTTATAGTTGGTGGGCAATGGGCATGAACAATGGACATCTATTTTCTTTATTTCATTTCGCTATCAGACTGTCTGAAGAATATATTTAAGAATCTTATAGGAATAAGTGTGGTATATAGGTAAAGTAGGCGTGGCAGTTAAAAGGATTTCCAATATGAATGTTTTTGTTTTAGCTCAAGATTAATTTATGTATACATATTATTAATTTTTCAGTCTTCTTATGATAAATTTATGTACATATATAGATAAAATTATAAAATAAAAAATGTAGGTCATTAAATAATGACAAAAATTAAAATAAGATACCAATGGGCGGGATTTTAATCAAACCACTTTCTAAACCATATCTCGTCTCGTTGTTAATAGAAATAAAGTTTTAAAATTTCAGCTTAATTGGTTTCAATTTTTTCGAGTCTATATATTATAAACCTACATAAAAACAATATTTATTATTTAACTTACTTAATTAAAACAAAAATTTAATTTAAAAAGTTCACTTTTTACACAAATTTAATTTAAAAAGTATTTTTTGAATGCAACGAGATAATCCCAAAAGATTACTAATACAATATATTGGGAAAATATCAATGAAAAATAAAATAAAGTGAATAAAAAATCGATGTATTGATGGACGTTTTTTAAAATTTAAAAAATTCTCAAATAGCTATAATACATTTAAGAAATTTTTTTTTTTTAAATCAGATAGATTTGATTATACTTTATTAGAAAAAAAAGTATTATAGAAGTATATTTTGATTCAAATGAGCAAATTTAATTGTTTATGTTTTCGTATCGTATCATATCGTTTGTGTTTTTTAAATATGACTACATATTTAACACTTATTAATCATTTTCTTAACAATTTTTATTTTTTTATTTTTCAGAACTCCCCGTTGCGTTTCATCTTATTACCTGGATCGTATTTTTAACAGTTAATATTGCATATTCAAATTCTGCGCCAGTAGAAGACATTTTCTTTCAAGGTAAATTATATAAATAAATATAAAGATGTGTTTAACTTACATTAAATATGTATGTAATATAATTTTTACAGTTAATACCACAAGCTCAGAACTTGAAAACCACCCAAATAATTGTACTACAGGTAATTATAACAAACATTTTTATATCATATTTTTTGTTTGCCTATTTAATGATTAATGACTTAATAAAATTGAAAGTACCTACCTACATAATTTGAAAAAAAAAAAAATTAAAATCAGGAAAACAAAACTCAAAAATAAAACAAAATTATTTGCTTTTAAAAATATGCAGTTATTATTATTTTTACATTTAATTTTTGTTTTATGTCATTTTTCTACGCAACTTAGTTATCTCTTACCGTGGGGAAGATGGTATTACTTATACAACTAGTATATTCAATGAAACTTACGCGAATTTAAACCAGACCAATGTTTCAATGGAAGGACTTCAACGATATATGCGTGCATATGTAAGTATTTAATAATACAAAAAAAAACTATTTTTTATTATTTTAATATCTATTATCATTTTTGTCATTAAATAAAATCAGTTCGCGTACAAAATTATTTTTAACTCAAATAAAATTATGAAAAAAAGGTCAGAAGTAAAAAAAATTATTTTCTTATTTGTTGTTTTTTTAGTTTAACAAACAAATATTTTCAAAATTTTTAAATTACAATTTTTTTTTTTTCAATTATAAAGAAGCACCATATCGCATTATTACCATTAGGTATAGGTATAATCGGTCAAGCCATTAAATGAATAAAGATGAATATAAGTACTTACTAAGTAGTAATAGGCAATTTTCTCAAAACAAGTCATTCACTTTACGCATCAGAAACAAAGTTTAATCAAAATAGTTAGAGTAATTTTTGAGAAAATTTGATAAAACAAAAACCGAAATCGTTGTACCGGTTTTAGATGAGCTAAAAAAAATTTCGCGATTTATACTGCTCTAGGGAATCAAATAAAAAAAGTTCTACCTATTCCTACATCAAAGTAGAAGCAAATTGGTTCACCCCACTTTTATATGGCTCTAATCTCTAATTAGAGTGAGTGCACAGGAGCACAATTCGATATTATACGGCTCTCGTGCGCTCAGTCCTCTGATTAGGTGGCTGTCGTCTGAAGTTCAATAGAATCAGCTTTAATATTTTTTGTAGTACTCATACTTTATATATGATAATAATTTATTATGAAATATGTTTATGTTATTTTGCTGTTGTTGTTTTTGTTTATAGCTTTCGATAATTTCCCATTGCCATGTACTAATCGGTTTGCTCAGAATTCAGATGTCTGCGGTTCTGTCTATCTGTCTTAATGAAAAAGATGAAGAAAGAATTGTTGTTTTTTTTTTTTTAATTTTTTTTTTGTTAATTCAGACAATTTCTACTAAGCGTCTGTAGAGAATTTAACTTGAGTCATGACCGATTGGATTTTTGTTCGTGTGCGAGTCGCGCTTCGTGGGGGATTTGTTTGTTTGTTTTTTTTTCGGATTTTACACTTTACGAATTACGATATATTTCTCATGATGCATGTTTGTTTTGCTGTTTTTTTTTTTAAAGAACTTAAGATAAAATCGTAAATGAAACTGAAATGAAATTATTGATCGTGAAAGCTTGCGTGTCAGCGGAATACCGTCGTCAGGCCTCTAAAACGAGAACCGTTCGTATTATGATGTAAGTAGGTATAGGTATAGAATGTGGCACAGATTCAAGCTCAATAAATCATTAGGCATTACCCCGGTCTTTTTTTTCTCTCTGTTACAGAAATTCAGGTGAATTTAGAAAATAACTTTCTTGTATATCCGATGGTTAGTGTTAGCATCTATTCATGCATACGGCACGTGCCTTTATTATATTTCACCATTTTATGAATTAACTGAGATAAATTTGCATGATTCACTATGGATACCTACATTTTTAAGGGAAGAAATGAATTAGGTCAATGTTTTTTTTAAGATTTATGGGTATATTGCAAGTTGAAAGCTTTGAGTTGAGTAAACGATGCGGTGGCCGGCGGCGCCGATTGCAATTTTTACTAAACTAAACAAAAAATTTAAAGCAGTTGGCCCTTTGATGGATACATATTATAAGTACCTATATATAGTAAGCTACTATTGCTTCAAAAATATTAAATTAGAATTTAAAAGATTATTATTTATAGGTATATCTACTTATTCAATTTTGAAAAAAAATATTTTCTTTTGTTTTCTGTTTCCAAATTTTGTAATATTTTTTTCATCTGAATTTTGAAAAAATGGTAATCATTTCTTTTTTAAATTAATTTTATTTTATTATTTTCGTATTTTTTTTTAACTTAAAATTCAATATTAAACATTTTGGGACTATAATTTGTCCCAATGTTAATTATTATTGGTTTTTTTTTTAAGTTTTATTCTTCTGTTTTTAAACTCCATATCAATATTTAATATTTTGGGACATATGTTTGTCCCAAAATGTTAAATATTAAATTTATATTAAAAAATGTTCCCTATTTATATACATACATATGTAAATGTACATATAACACCAAATATAAATTTAAAAAACGCGATACAATAGATAATCATTTGCACATAATATGTAGGTACCTATCTATAAATGCGTAGATCGTCCCCATTTAAAATTTATATGAATAAAACATAATATCTATATATATACCAACTTTTTTGTACATTACAAACCTATTGATGTATTTACTTTGATGGTTTTAATTTTTTTAATTTTTATTTCTTCCTAAATATGTACTTCCAATATGTATTAAAAAAATTGGGACAGAAAAAAAAGTATAATTGGTCATATCGATATATGCATAACTTGAAAAATAATCAAATGCAGTTTCATTAGATAATCGATTTTGTAATTTGAACAACTAAATAATTTAGTTAGTTTACACGTCCTAATTTAATTTTGTTTTTCGATATTGAATTCATTTTTAAAAGATTTGGGACAACAGAAACGGTATTTTAACCCTATTGATATAAGATTAATAATACATACAAATATATAGGTATTTACTTAGATATTTAAAAAATTCGAATCAACTCTTGTTTAAGGTAGATATATGGCTATTTACATAGCTATACACTCGCATGCACAGAAAGTGTGTATCATCTACCTTAAATATTAATGTAACCAAATTAAAAATAATACCAAGGTTACAACAATCACCGGTAGATGGCAATATTTTGTTGGCGGTAATCACTAATCACAAACATTTGTTTTGTTTTTATATTCTCTGTCATAGCTATAGCTATTCTCTTTTCCGTATTTCGAACAGAAACAAGCCACCATGAATGGCAGAAGTGTATGTATGTATTAGGTACTCCCGACAGACAATAAAAAATACAAACAAATATGCAAACATAAAATATAAACTGAAAAGAGACAATTGGCAGAAGAAAAAAAAAACAAATAACATTAAATGCAAAAGAATTATAAAATGAAAATGCTTGATCAAATCCGGCGTCTGGATGATTTCCGAAAGGAAGTTGATCGAAATATACACACGATCGTTAGTCGCATAACTCTGTGCCCATGTGGCATCTTTTCAAAAAGGTTTTCTGTTGCATGTACAATGTAAGACAAAATTTCTTAGCGTACCTACGACTTTATGGCGGTGGGCACACTGTAAAAAATAGAAATTCCTTTTTTGCGATTTCACAGAAAGCTCATCTAAAATGTAAATGTAAATTCTTGCTAGAAAAGGGTTTTAACGAAAATCGAATTACGGAAATAGAATTTTGTGTTTAATTTGAATGGTTAGTTATTTGTTTATAGTTATTGTTAACATTTGCTATGTGCTTATTTACATACTATTAGTGAACAAAATATTAAATAAATCATTTTGTTTTTTTCCTATTTCAGCAAGAGGTTATTGGTGTGGCAGATAATTATAGCATTGAACGGAATCATTATGCCACCTATATTTCTAATTTCACTGCGTCGTATCTCTTTAATGGATCATCGTTTTGGGCTATGGTAAATATAAATAAAAAATGTCTTCTATACGAATTAGATAATATGTTAAACTCTTAAATGTTTCTTTTTTAATTTGCAGTTTGAACAAAACCTGAAAAAATTTTCTAAACATCTTTATGATATAACGGCATCGTTAGATTTCCATCTTTCTAAACATAATAAAAATGAAAGTATCTTTTCAATTTTAGAAGATATAAAGGGCTATGCAAGTAACAGTCAATCCATAATTCATGATACATTAAGACATGTTTTTAACTTTACCGATAAATCAAAACAACAGATTAGGACTGGCACAACCTCTACACATTTAGAAATGATGACAATGAAACAGCTAGAAGGAACTCTAGATTTAATTTCAATAATATTCACAAATGTAGAAAACGCAACTTGTAAAGGTAACAACAAAATAAAATCAGTTTATTAATAATATCATAAAATAAATTGTAAATTATAAAAGGTAATTATGTTCCTTGACTGAATCAAGTCATTTATTATACCTAAATCAATATTTATCAAACAAAATGTCTTATTAAATTTTATTAAATATATTATCCGTACCAAAAAAGAAAAATAACAAATAAATTATACATATATAATTATGTTATAAATTTTACAAATTATTCAATACATTATATTTTATATATACAAATACAAAATACAAAATTGTAAATATCTATTTATGTTACTATTATCTCTATACAATTCAATGATATTTAACAAAAAAATTGATAGTTACTTTTAGACAAGAAATTACACCATTTTGGCTTAAATTATTTATTTTTGTATTGTTCAGAATTTTTAGAATTTCAGTTTATAATCAAGGCATTATAACTTATGAAAAAATTATACTTAATTGTAACTTGATTTTAAAAGAAAATATGTTACGATATTATTTTATATAATTATTTTATTTATTATTTACTTAAAAAAATAAATTAAATTTATATATGCAAGTTAGTATATTATATTCTTATTTATTTTAATTTATTATATCATATTTATTTTCTGTAACTTAAAAAGAAAAAATACAAAAAAAAATAACAGCAATAAACTAAAAAATCAAACTACATATCTTTTTTTTTGTTAGTTTTTAGTTGCGGTATATTATGCACTAAGAGTTCCTAACGGTCAAGCTTTGAATTCTTATGAAAAATTGACCTCAGGATTTAAATTAAACCTAAGAGTACGAGATTATGAGAAAAGTGCATCTCGTTATTATGCCTGTCTGTATGTGTACCTTCAACCTTCAATTGCAACAATTGCAAAGTGATTTTTTTAAATAAAATTTCAAACTTAAGAGGTTCTTAGTGGTTCCATAAAATGGTAAAATAAAAATTTGAGTAGCTCCAAAAATAACGATACCAGCCATACAGGAAATAGGTGTTGATATATAGGTCTTACCGCAGCCCAAAACCATAACGCCTAAATTAAAAATGTTATAGCACCCCAAAAATAAACTTTTTTGAACAATTTGGGCACAGATGCCTTGGCATTTTTTAATTGGATATTATGAAGTGTTTAATCGGCGTTTGGTCTTAATACCCAAGGTAATAACGAAATAAATATCATAGCGCTCAAATATAGAAAAACCGCTAAAAAAAACTTATTCAAAATATGCCACAAATCCCCAAACAATTTTCAAAATATTATAACACAGATTTAACACAGAAATAGATTCCGAATTTGTATTGGAAACGACTTTATAAAGATGAAGGGGTTCCGCTCGGTGCAGTGTAATAACCCCTTTGGAAATAAAGCCCGTGGTTCGTATTTCCCAAAAAAAAAGAAAGGAAATTACACCAGCGGGAGAGTGGAAAAAAGACCCACCACTAAAAAGCATTAAGACCCGCTGGAGTTTTGCATTTCTAAATTGGCATTAAAACCCATAATTAAAGTTCGATTCAATTTTTCCAACTTTGTTTTAAAATTTTTTTTCAATTAATTATTTAAAATCTAAACGATTTTGAACTTTGTTAATAGTTTTCCCAGATATTTTAGTAGGTATCTAATTGGGTGGGACGCTTTGCGGGTTCCAAGGATTTGAACTCCCTTTTTGGGGGTTTTGTACCGCTCACGCAACTCCTTTGCTCCGCTTACGGTATGTTTGTCGTCGTCAGGCAGGCGCTTGCGTGTTAACAGTTTTCTTGTACAACAGTAACTTGTCCTTTTTTTTCTTTGAATTGAAACCAATAGGAAGAAAAACTCTTTCCAACGAATTTTTCGGCACGTTCCGCAATAATTTGTAGGTATACAAAAATTTATTAGTATGAGAGCGCTATAACGCCATCTGTTGGAGATCCCATTTAAGTGTTGAACAAAATTTTCAATCCCGATTCCCGTAGTTTTTGTCATTGCTTATGATTATAGAATCAATATTTTCTTATTTCCGCATAAAAAACGAACATTTTAGATATCACACACTCATCCACCTCTTTCTCGATTTTTTGGACTCCTAAGTATGCGTCCACCTGGTTCAATACGAATCCAACAAAAAAACCGACCATCTTGTCGTCAAAATCGTCCTACCGAGAGGAATATTCACAGTGTGGTTGATAAATTTGAGTCCCACGACAAGTCGACTTCGCTCACAAGAAATCGACCTTTCGAATTGGAAAATTTTGCGTCGTGACTTGGGCCTGCACTCGTACAAAATTCAACTAATTTAGAAGCTGAAGGTAAACGACCAAAGACAACGACCGACGTGTGTTCACTGAATGGGCTCTGGAGCAGTTGCAATGTAATCTTCATAGAAAAGTCATCTTCAGTGATGAGGCCCATTTCTGAATGAATAAGTACGCCAACAAATAAAATTGTCATATTTGGGACAATACTAATTCACATATGAGATCCAAGAGCGTACAATGCATCCCGAAAAGTCATGGTTTTTTTGTGAATTTTGGACTAGCGGACGCGGTGGGACGTCATCGGTCCATATTTTTCTGAGAACGACTTTGGCCAGGCCATCATCGTCAACGGAGAGCGCTATAGATCGATGATCACCAACTTCTTTTGGCGTGAATTTGATGATATGGACACGAACAAAACGACATACCTACATGTGGTTTTAACAGGACGGGCGGCAGCGCGCGATGCTACGTGCCACACAACTCACGACACATTGGAAATTCTGCACGAGCGATTCGTGGGCATGGTCATTTCACGTAAAGGTGAACAGGCCACCGAAATTTTCACAACTATAATTAACACAAAATTAACGGTAAATTATTCACTTATGAAATTTTCGATGATGAATTCTTTGACAATTTTTAATGAGACATGAGACAACAATGAGGAAAAACAGCTGCGAAATATATTTTGTAGAAAATTTGTGGACTTCTTAAGCATCCAACAAAGAAAAATCGTTCCCATATAGATAATAAAATCCTATGGGCGAAACGGAATTTTTGGAGTTGAAGCGACGCAACTTAAATATAATAATCGAAAAGGGTTGATTTGCAAAGCTTATACCTAATGTTGTAATAATCCAGTATTTGAGAATATGGACATTAGAAATTAAGGCAAACTTGCAGGCTACAAATTTATGTCACAAAACTTTACTTACATCTAAACCAAGTCGATTGTTGAACGTAGAACATGCATAGGTACCAATATATTTGAACTTATTTAATTTACTTATAAATTAAGTTTTAGTCGTTAGATTTTCAAGTTTAAGCGTCTCACATGCAAACAAAATGTTAGGATTAATTTTAAGTAGCTCATACACGATTCTATTTGGTTGTCAACTGTCATTACTGATTAACTCAGATGAAAAAATACTGCTTAACTGTCAAGAACATTATTATTGTCTTAAGAAATTACACTACTCAAGTTTGTTAACTTAGTAAAGGCTTAATTTTTAAGTATCTAAAATTAAAACTAACTCATCTTGGGCATTTTAATGTCACATGTCACACGGTGTTCGTTTTCATAATCAATTTTAGGGTACATTAATCGTCGCAATGTGAAAATAAAATAAATAAAATAAAAAATAAAAGCGTTTTAAATAAAGTCTCAAATCGCAGGGAATCAAGTAAGAAGTTAATCTTAATGTTCGTAAGCTACCGTCAATCCTACATGATCACAGCACTTTAAACGGGAGTTTATGACAACACTTATAGGCTTATGGCCCTACTAACAATTTGGTAGAGCAGATCGATTTAAATAAATAGGGTTGATACCACATATAGTGCAGGATCCTTATGGAGAAACATACATTTTGACTTTTTTAGATTAAAAAGAGGCTTATTATTTTTTGCCCAACTATTTATGCGAGCTCTAGATCTTCATTGATTCGGGATATGAGGTCTTCAGTCAAACCGATAGGACGGCTGAGATACAATTGTGCATAATCTGCCTACAGATGAATGTTTGCATTTAGATTGATACCAGCGAAGTCATTAATAAAAAGTGCGAATAACAAAGGACCCAATATTGATCCCTGAGGAACACCTTTGTTATAACTTATTAAACATTAGACAATGTATCTTTATCTTTTATTCTAACACGCTGAGCTCGATTAGTCAAAAACCCACTAACAGCAAATGGTAACACAATAATTGCTTCTTCAATTCAATTGGAAATATTGATTCTGTTAAGACAAGTGTATTTATTATAAAAAGTAAATGATTTTATACTACCAAAGGAAAAATAACTTTTAAAAATTTTGCAGATAACTCATCAGATCCCACTGAGTTTGATTTTATTAAAAAAAATATGACATATGACGTTTTTCTTTGTTGGCTCTGAGCAAAGCTCAGATTTAATTATGAAACACACTCAAGCACGAACTGTCATATGCTTAGTAATCTGTCAAATTACATAATAATGAAGTATGAAGTTGGCTTAGCTCAGCGTTTTGTTCGGTCATTTTATTCTGAGCATACAGAGCATGCTCCGAGCTAGCTCCGATGGAAACACGACTTACATATGTCCTCTGCTTTATCTGAGGTTAAAAAGAAACATAGAATTTATTTTTGATAGCTCAGTGATTTGCTCTGAAGTAAAAAAGAAAAACACCAATAGAGTTCAGTAAGGTCTATATTACGAAATGAAAATATTTCATTTAAAACAAAAGACGAAGAGGACGTCCATAGTGACGCCAGATCGTGGGGTTTATCCCTTTTTGTGGGAATTTCACGTCTAAAATAATCTAAAAGGGAAAAAGGGATTTTAGGAATCTCATAGTACAAAAAAAGGGATTTTAGGGCTTGTTCAATTTTTTTTCTTAAATTCTTCATTTTATCATGAAACAAAAGTAGTATTCAGCTATGGTCGAATAAAACGATGTCAAGCATATAACGAACTCATTCTAAATATTTGAATCTGTTCATTTAGATTTTTGCATTTTGATCTACTAAAATCTAGTACGCTACAGATGCGAAACGAAATTTTTTTTACCATAAACGAAAACTGCCGTTCTAGTTTATGTTCTGCTCGCTGAGCGAAATTGATAATACAAGCACAATATTTGGAAAAGTTTGTTCTCTTTTTTTGAGCATGAATAATTAAATGACACTTGAGTTTTATTGCTTTTTTTGTTGTTCATATTAATTTCTGTGATTTTATTTTTGTTTTATTTTTTTTGCAAAAGGTTAAACTTACTATTCAATGTAAATTTTTAACGTTTCTGCCAATGCGGCATGAAAATTTGTTTATAAATTACAAAGAAATATAGTTTTTTTTTTAAATTTTTCGACAAGGTATAATTGCGGGATATTTATCAGAAAGACTTGGGATAAAAGGGAATTCTTGAGTATCAATGTGGGAAAATATGCTCCCAAAGTCTGGCATCACTGGTCCATCGTCAAAAGACTGGGGTTGAAGTGACAAAATAAGAGTTCATATCATCAGGCGCATTTAGTTTTCCACATGAACACCAGATTCACGAAGATTCCGCCAAAGCTCATGAGGTTGAAGATTTAAATCAAATTTAGAGCGAAAGAAATTCTTTTAAGTTAATCGCATTTCAAACCTGAACTTTATTACGCGCAAGTTTGAAAAGTCTTCGGCTTTCAAAAGTTTTCAAATGCTTGGCGATCATAAATATACTCACGTTCAGCAATAAGAGACTTTATTCTGGGAGTTATCCAATCATTTGAATCATTTTTCTTCTTAATAGTTCTGATTCACTTTATTCTCAATGATTAAAAATAAAAATGACACCGTCGATAAAATGAAGAATGAGAAGCAAAAAAAGTTTATAATGCACACTTAAGTTTTGTATTTTTTTTTTATTTTTTTGGTAAGTCAAAGATTAGTGTAATTTGTAACACGTCGATATTATTACACGTCTATTCCATGTGAGCTCAACTTTTGGACTTCATGTGACATTAAAAATTCATATTGTTATTTCAGACTGACTATAATCTAAGACAGCTTCTGAAGTTTTGATGCAACTATAGGATAGAAAATCATCAAGATTAGTCGTGTTTTTATTTTATCGACCTAATACAAGTCATTTTCAATGTCCCCATTGGATGACTTTATGAGTGAAATCTGTAAATTTTTTTCATTAGGGAATTTTTTTTTATGTATAGGTATGCAATTTAGCAAAGGGGTTAAAACTTGTTATATTCAAATGTTTGTTGCATTATAAATAATTTGCATTATGTTATTCATTAATAATATACAGCCGAACTTCGATAACTCGAACCATCACTTGCCAAAAAAATAATTCGAGTTATCAAGACTTCGAGTTATAAAGTTAAACACAAAATTAATATAAAGTACGTCATATTAATTTGCGAATAAAAAAAGTACAGTTGTTGTAATTATTTAAAATATTCTGTTATACTTGACTGACAGTGAATTTTTTGTTTTGGTTTACAAAGAAAACTTCAATGGTGTTTAAACCGTTATACAAAGAATAAGTTGTTTTTTCATTTGTCTTTAAATATAATCGCAAAATACTTAACGAAATTGCAAGCAATTCGTTTGAAGGTTGTTGAATCAAATTCTCCAACCAATTACTCAATTACATCACTATCGCTGTCATCGTTATTGTCGAGATGTGCATCTAATGTATCGAGAATATCTTCATCTGTGGGAAACTATAACGAAGTAACAATATCCTCATCCACTTGCAGAAAATCATTATTACTGTCGTAACACCTTGTACATTTCTGGCATTCGTCCAAGCTTAAAATTCCATCTACAGTTAAATCTGCGTTCAGTTATGAAAATCAAAGGAAGTTTATCCCCTTCCTACCAGTCGGAATATTCACCAAAACCAGCTTTTTAAAACACTTTGAAATGGTCTCGGATCGAACGTCGATATTCCACGAATTGGTTATTTCATCAACACAGTCTAACAAATTTATATTGATTTTTTTGCTTTATTCAAATTTTGTTCAAATTCCTACGGCGGTGATGATTGTATGATGCCTTGATCAAGTGGTTGCAATTTTGCTTTCATATTCGGTGGAAAAAAAGCAAGTTTAATAAATTTTAATTTTTGTTGAATATCGATGTGATCGATATCATCCATATATCGCACCTTTATAGAATGAAAGCGACCTGACTCAAAATTTCTGTAACTTCTGATTTTTCAATAAACTGACCATAAAAAGTGAAATGAACTCTAAAACCGGGTTTGTAAAAAAGATGCCGAATTTTTTAGTTAGGTCACTTTCATTCTAAGGGTGCGATATATGAGCCGGGCAGTTATCAATGAAAAGAATAATTTTCCTATCCATTTTTTTGGGAAAAAAATTCGACTTATCGAAGGTGACGCCAAATAAAATCTTCGAGTTATCGAGACATTCGAGTTATAGAAGTTCGAGTTATCAAACAAAAATTACATGTAAACTTCAGGCTTCATTCGAGTTATCAAATATTCGAGTTATCGAAGTTCGACTGTAATGCATAATATGTTTCTTTGTTTTTATTATTGTGTTGCTTCTAATTTAATAGACTATAGATATAAAGATATTTAGTTTATGTGCGATAAGCTATTAAAAAAAAAGCAATTTTCTCGATAAATAAAATAAATAAATTGAGTGATCGTCAGAACCAAAGCCTCTATAGTGACTTACAACTCTCAACATTTCTTGTGTGCGTGTTTTATTAGCAATAATGGAGGGGACCTACAATTTTCAGCCCAATCCGAAGGGGTAAGGGCTCTTTTTTATGACAAGATGACACTCTGGAGGATTTGTCAAAGGCAGAAACATGTGCAAAGGTGGCATATAGGCTGGGAATCGAACCCAAGAGCATAGGCGTAGCAGTTATCCTACGCACTAACCATTACACCACGGGATATTTGGAGATAAAAACTGAAATGTCCACATTTTTTATATATAATTCAGCCTTATAAATAAAAAGATCCTCAAGTACCCCAAAGTTAACATAATGGAGCAAATGGGAGAAGGTGGGGTTGATGATTTATTTGGAATTTGGAGATGAATTAGAATCTGGTTTAAGATCACTATGACATAAACCTTCGTTAATTTCAATTTTATTTATTTTTGATCAAATTAAGGTTCAACGAATTTCTTAAGTGGTTAGTCAATTACGAATAGGTGATATATTGTATAAAGGCTCGTCATTTAAACCGCATTTTTCATGTAAATATATTTTTAAATTTATATTTCAAGTTTTAAGTGACGGGATTTTTTATATTAAGAATTCTAAATTTGTATAACTATATATAGATATATAATTAAATGCCACTTGTGATCAAACATTAAACAGAATTAGTAAATAATTTTGAAAAATAATACATGTATACAAAATATTATGACGTTACCTACCTACGTAAATAATTTAAAAAAAAATTTCTTCTTTTTTTATTGACTCGTAAAACAATTGAATTGAACTAACTTGTTAAAATTTTTTGAGTTAGAAAAAATTTAGACGACTGCAATTTTGAATAAAAAAGAAATTCATCTTTCCACACTTTTTTCAACTTTGTTTACTCCAGCCATCACATACGTCCCCCGCCAAATTGCAGAGCATCATTTCTTAGTTTAAAAGCCTTCAAAGTTTTTTTTTATTATAAAATGTGGTGAATTTTATTTGAATCTTCTACCTAGAATTTAAATATTTCATGTAATTAAACTATATTTAACTTAGACCATGAAAGTTGTAATTTTTACCATCAGAATTTATATAGCTCACATAACACCCACTTTTAATATATTTAGTACTTTTTTAACGACCCTAAAAGAAGTCTAAAAAATTGTAATTAAGATCTCAATTGAAAATAAAGTTAGACACGACTCATACGAATAATTTATTGAATAGCCCATCCTACTGCCATAATACTTATCCACCTGTTCTCATAGTTGAGAACATTAAAAGCACAACAAACTTCAAGATCGCGTCCGGGCAAAAAATTACAAGAAAGCTGCAAACATGCGATTTTTTACTTGCGATATATAGGTACTATATGGCAAGTTATGGATTCGTAAAAAAATCGAACTCGAGATTTTGATTAAAGTTGACATTACGATGATATAGCGAAGTCGAAAAAAGTGGCTCTCGCAGTTCTGTCCGTCTGTCTATCTATCTATCTATCTTTTCGGCTGCAGCCTAAACGGGTCGGTCGATTTTCTTCAAAGTTGGTACCTAGCGTTTTTTGGATTCCCCCACTCGTTTTTTCATTTTTTTTAAGACCAAAAATAACGGTATCTACCGTACAAATTTTTTTAGCAAAAAATAAAAATCTTATTTTTCTCAAAAACGTGCCCACAATTTAAAAAAAAAAAATTCAGTAATTTTTTTACAAAAAGGCAACCATTTTATAAATAAAAATGGTACCTACCATTCAACTGTTATACATATTGTACAATTTTTTTATAGAGAATGTTTGAAAATTTTTTAAAAGTTTTGTAAATTTTCACACAAAATTTTTTTTTGGATTTAAAAAAAAAGTTTAAATTTTTTTTTTGAGAACTTAATAATTCGAAAACTACTCGCTTAATTTGTATTAAATTTGTATCAAAATTTTTAAAAAAATTTTCAGAGTTATTTTTTGAAAATTCCATATTTCGAAAATGGGTATATGATATTTTTTTTAATTAATTTTTTAATTCCGCAATAATAAAGACTAAACAAATTGCGTACCATTTTTATTTTTTTCAAAATTTTATATTTAAAAAAAAAACCACTTCTATGATTTTCATTTTTTTTTCTTATAAATTTAGATTTTCTTAAGAAATCGGATGATGTACATCGCATTGGTGTCAAAACAATTTGAGAAGTTATTTAATCAATACTTCGAATTCGGCCAAATTTCGAAAGTACTTTTTTTTTTAATTTCCAGCTAAACTGTATAAGTTTATTTATTTATTTATTATTTCATCAATTGATCAAAGATCTGCTGATTACAACAATTAAAAATAAGTAACTAATATAGTCTTTTCATTACACAAGTACAGGCACTTGTTTTTTAAATTTACATATAAATTACTTAATCATAAATTTTAAGGCATATTTACAAGCATTAAATAAGTTAAACTACATACATAATTGCAGGCAAATCTTTTTTAATAAATCTCTTTTCATATCAAGATCAATTTCATTGGATATCATATTAAAAAGTCTAAGAGAACGCGTAATTGGTTCATTCAACCCATAGTTAGTTCTATGAGGAGCAATATAAAAAAGTTCATTTCTATTTCGAAGGACCCGGGTTGGGGCATATAAAGGCGTTAATGACAGCAATTCAGAACAAGATATACGATTATCGAAAATATCTTTAATAAATAAAATACACTGGACTTGCCTGCGACATTGAAGCGTTTTTAAATCAATAAGAGAACATCTTGCTTTATATTCTGGTAGTACTCCATTCCAGTTTAGCTTCCTCAACGCATACCTGGTAAATCTTTTTTGTATTCTTTCTATTCTCAAAATATTATTCTCGTAGAAAGGACACCAGACAACACAACAGTACTCAAGATTTGGTAGCACTAAAGCCATAAATAAAGTTTTCAATGTATATGCATCTTTAAAATCATTTGAATTCCGTTTTAAAAAACCTAGCATAGAATTACCTTTTGAGACAACATAGTCAACGTGGGATCGAAAATCAAACTTTTGATCAAAATGCACACCAAGATCCTTGATAGTGTTTACTCTTAACAGATTAATATTATGAAATTGATAATCATTAACTATAAGAGATGGTGATCTGGTTGGGCTAAATATTTTGCACTTAGAAAAGTTCAGCTTAAGGTGATTGTAATTACACCATTCAAGAAAATTGTTAATATCTATTTGCAGAAGTATACAATCTGCGGGTGAAGATGTTGCAAGGAAAAGTTTCACATCGTCGGCATACATTAAGCACTTACAATACTTTAACACCGATGGCAAATCATTAGTAAATAATATAAAAAGGAGTGGGCCCAAATGACTTCCTTGAGGAAGACCTGATATGACATCAATATATATGGATGTACATCCACCTATTTTAACAACTTGCTTTCTGTTTGATAAATAGGAATTTAACCATTTTATAAAAGCTATGTTTAAACCCATTTTTTTTAGTTTCTGCAAAAGAAGACCATGATGAACGCGGTCAAATGCTTTAATAAAATCGGTATATAGAACATCAACTTGTTTACCTTTTTCTATGGAGTTTATACAAAAATGTGTAAATAGGCTTAAGTTTGTACACGTTGATTTCCCTGTTACAAAACCATGTTGATAAGGGGACAATAACTCCTTAACCGAATAATAAAGACTATGGGTTACTATTTTTTCTAATAGCTTCGGAATCGAAGATAGCTTTGAGATAGGCCTATAATTGCTCACTAAGTGCTTAAGACCATTTTTATACACGGGATCTATGAAGGATATCTTCCATTCCTCTAAAAAATTGCCAGTTGATAGAGATTTATTGAAGATACTGGTCAAAATACCACAGAGGGAAGAAGAACATTTTGATAAAAGAATGGGAGGGATTGAATCGAAACCAGCCTTTTTTGTAGTATCTATTTCGTTTAAGTTTTTGAAAACTTCTTCTTCAGTTAAATTAGTTAACGAAAAATCGAGTAAAGGATCAATATCCGGGTAAAAGTCAACAATACTATCAACTACATCAGAATTATAGGATGTTTGGAAATAATGTGCAAAGAGGTCGCAAGAGGATTGGATATCACTAGATTTGTTACCTTCATACTCCATACATTGAGGAAAAAATGAACCTTTTCTTTTAGAGTTAAGAAATACCCAAAAGGATTTCGAATTATTTTTAATATTGGCTTCAGTGTTAAGCAGATATTGTCTATATAGAAACTTGTTAAGAAAGTCAAATTCTTTCCTTAATTGGAAAAATATTTCACGATCAGCAGATAGCTCTGTTAATTTAAAACGCTTAAATGCTTTATTTTTAGCATTTTCAAGATTTTTTATCCTTGGGTTAAACCATGGAAGCTTAAAAGTTTTTTTTCTTCTTGAGGTAGGAACAAAACGCTCTATACCTTCAAACAATATCAGTTTAAATTGAGTAAACATATCTTGTAATGACTTGCCGCCCATTAACTCATTCCACTTTACGTTATTGTAAAAATTATTAAGCTCAATGAAATTTGCCTTTGCGAAATTATAGAAATTTTGATTTTTTAGTGAAGCATAATCATAAAATTCAAAAGATAAACATACTGCCTTATGATGAATGGAATTATTTGTTAAAGGAAAATCAGAAATAAATAAAGAGTATTTTAATTCATTGTTTATAAACACTAAGTCCAATATTCTGCCTAGGATGTTCTTTACATAATTAATTTGAAAAAGATCCATAGCGGAGAATGAGTCAACAACCAACATTTCTACATCTTTAATTACATTAAAAGGTATTAAAACGTTATCATCTTCCATATATTGCCAGTCGATATCACCAAGATTGAAATCGCCAAGTATACATGGGAATTGGTTAAAAGCTAAATCACTTATTATTGCTTGAGCATTAGAAATATGTTCCGTATATACATCTATTCCACTCATGGGACGAATATAACTTACAATAAAAAATATATATTTACTATCAGCAGAATCTTTGGAACTTACACTAACACAAAGTTGCTCAATTTCATCTCCGTCATTCAAAAGATTGCATTGCGTACTGCTAAATGTTGTTCGAACGGCAATCAAGACGCCTCCATCTCGATCCCAACCTATTGTAGTAGAACGATCTTTCCGATACACGTTGAAAGAGGAGTTGAAAAGCTCAGATGAGTTGAAATTTGAGTTAAGCCATGTTTCAACTATGATAATGACATCAAACTCATGGATCGAAGATGATAAGAAGAGCTGGTTTGTTTTAGTCCGCAGGCCACCAGCATTATGAAAGTATACACGAATTTCAGTCGAGTTCATTCTAGGCGTTGAAGCTTTTATTATTTCACCTTGGAAGTGTCGTCCTTCTTTGGAAAATTTACAAATTTTTTTATTTGCACATGAAAAGGCCAGATTGATGGATCTAAGGCCATATCAAAATAATTTGCAGGAATCCCTAGCTTGAAATTGACATAGCGAAGAGAAGTAGAATCTGCGTCTTTCTTGATTAACTTCGAACAACGTAGAGAGCTTTTTGGAATATTTAATTTAACTGCAGCATAATCCATTACGTTATCTTCTGCAACATTATTGTCCAAACGAGCAAGATGCAGAAACCGCAGTGAGGGAACAGAATGTAATGTGAGCTCACCTTCAACAACAGCAGCAGTACCAAACATTGTTTTTTTAGAACGATGACCCATTGGGTTTATCTTTTGACTTGCGTCATTGGTGAAAGTACTTTTTCCGATCGTAGTGCCATAATCAACATTGGCAATACTGACATGATTGTCTATTCCAGCAACCACACCAACCAAAGGCAAAACAACTGCAGCATCATCATCACTGAGAACGGCAAAATTTTCATTTCCTACACCAACACCCACGCCTTTATCATCCAAACCATTGACATCATCACTATCCCCACCAGCAGCAACAACAGCAGCAGCAACCACATCAACAGCAATAACCTCTGATATTTTTTTTCCGTCATCCAGAATTGCATTATGAAATGAGCTTTCATCAGTTCTATCAGAACCAGCGGATAGAGATGATGGGCAGATTTCATCAGTAGGAGTCATCGCATTTCTTTTTGATGTCGATGCTTGCACATTTAAAGCATAAGCAAGATCGCCACTCTTCGTAGAAGAGTTCGAATTGCTTGTTGTTATTGTATTTTGCTTGGAAGAAACCGGTTTTTTAACTTTCGCGAGGGTTTTGTTGGTATTATTCGCACCAGATTTCATCATAGGTGACGGAGAGGGAGTAATTTTAGGTAATGGTGAATAAGGAAAGCGGGGGGAAGAAGAAATGTTTTTCTCTTTCGCAAGGTTTAATTGTTTGTTGTTTTTGTTTAAGTCTGTAGGTAGTGGTTTAACTTGCGAGCGTGTTATACGCACTGGTTTCACAAGATTATCAAATTCCGACTTATGCTCAATAAAAAAGCGATACAAGTCTTTTATTTTTGGTATGCAACTAAGAAAAGAAATGTTTTTACATATATTGCACTTCCAGAAAATGTTTTCATTTGATTCAACCAAAGCTCGATCGGAATCACTTATTTTAGAACATTTAAAATGAAATCCAGATTGGCAAATTCCGCAAAAAATTATATCACTTTTAGAAGTAAGAAAATTACATTGAGAACACTGGATATCCATAACGAAAAAGTAAAATTGTATAGAAAAAGTCTAAGAACTGTCTGTGACTGAGTCTAAGAACTGACTGAGGGGAGAGTATGATAACCGTGGCGACAAGAAATGATAACGGTTTTTTGTAGAACACTTCAATACAAGCATTTTTTACTATGGGAGGGGGGGGTCTATCTCCTCCCGTTTGGGCGGGAGGGGCAATTTTATGAAAAAAGTACTAAAAATGAAAAAAAAATCATTAAAAAATAACGGTAATACCTAAAATTTGGTATTATACCTTTTTTTAAAGCCAATACTTCGTTCTATCAGCCAGTTTTTAAATGAAGGGAATTCATTGCATAGTTTTTGAAAAAATGAGTTTCAAAATCAAAATTTGGAAAAAAAACATACAAACATTTTTTTTTAGTGTAATTTATCAAAACTTTGAGATTTTATATTATTTTTTTTTTCTCGGAATTTAATGCTCTTATTAATTCTTAATCAAAAACTGAAAACTAGATGATTGTATGTCTTCTAGTTTTCGAGAAAATTGAACATTACCATTACTCCCGCCCAAACAGGGGAAGATAGACCCCCCCTCCCATAGTAAAAAATGCTTGTAATGAAGTGTTCTAAAAAAAACCGTTATCATTTCTTGTCGCCACGGTTATCATACTCGTGCCCTGACTGAAGTTCCATGCATATTTGCAACACGGTGCTATAGGTTAGGTTAGGTTAGGTTAGCAGGGGCGTGCTCAACTCTGAGGCTGTGGCGTTCAGGGGGGCCTATTGTAGTAACTTCTTTTATTTATGAATTGCAAATTTATAATCGGTAGTCATCTTGCCCCCTGTATATGCCCCCAAAAAATTCAAAAAGACATCCCTTACTACCATGCCTGTGCACCTGTATGTCGCATAGGAAGGCGATAATTGTTCGTGTTAGCCGCGTTCGAATGATAGGCCGATAGGGTATCTAAGATCGTTTTGCATCGGATATCTTTTCGTACGACCAAAACCGGATTGGGTATTTTATTTATATTTTATATTAATGTTTTTTTTTGCATTCATACTAGTGTTAAATGAGACTGTCAAATGAATATACTTTTTGATTTTAATTGTGAATCACTCGTCCGGTGTGCGTGGTACTCTATATTTTGGTCTCTGTGTTGTCTTGATTCTATAATAATTGGTTAATTTAAGTTTTTATTTTAATGTTTTTTGGAAATCGATATACCTACATAATTTTTATTTTTGAAAAAGAAAATAATAATAATAGTAATTATTTAAAAAATAATCATTTGGCTGATGGTCGTTTGACTTCCGTTTGTTGTTTATTTCCGTTGACAAAAAAAAACATTACTAATCGAACTTTAAGAAAAACTTCATTTAAAAAAATTACTCATTTCTTTAAAATCAAAGAAATACCTAAATATGTAATTTGAAATTCCAAAAAATAAAAGAAATACATTGTTATCTATACCTCATTATTGTATCTCACTTTTTAAGTGTGCCCAAATTAACGAACGCTTTTGTGGTTTTTTATTTTTTTGTTTCATTTAAAATCACTAACACACCAGTTTAAGTAAAAGCATAATGTGTATCTAATTTAAAGTTTTAATATAAAAAAAATATTTACACTCTTAAAATACATGTCATATTATAAGTATGTAGTTAAAAAAAAAACCCACTTATGCGATTCGACGTTTCGTGAGAATTCTGAGAGAATTCTGAGAATTCAACAACAGCTTATTTAATTGCATCAAGCCTTTATATAAAAAAAAACTACCTACGACAATATCATTCAGTTCGTAGCTTTCAGACAAAAAGGATTCAGTCTTTTCAAGTGTTTTAAATAAAAATAAAAAAAACAAAAACCAATTTCAAATAATTTTAATTTTTTAATTAAAAAAATATATAATTTTTTATTTTGATTAATTGACTGTTCCAAACATAAAAATTGTGATAAAAGTCCTTTATTCGTGTATAAATAAAAAAAAAAAAGCAAAATAAATCAAAATGTATCCAAAAATATTGCCGTTGGAAGTAAAAGCCGAAGAATATTCTTCATTGTACCATCAAAGAACAATAAATCGAATTGTAAAATCCAAAAAGAATCTCAATCCTTTGAGTCGATTAACAACTCATTTCAATCACCACCACCACCATCATCGAAAGTGTGAAAAGGATAATAACGAGTCTGTTATGTGTATGTTAACGGGAAATCTCCAAAAATTCGACTTTATTAGGTCACGAACAAGTGAGTTGGTTTTTTATTATTTTTTTTCTTAAATTGGTCAATATTTTTGTTTAAAAATACACACATTGATATCAAAGCAAGGATTCTCACTGATTAGTATAAAATGAGGGTTGATGTTAATTTGAAAAAAAAAAAAAATTACTGAAACTAGGTATTTGCATTTAATTTAAAGTTTTTTAAAATCCTTGCAATTGGGAAATCAAATTTAACTATTTTAATAAAAATTTTCGGAAAATTGGATATTTTGGAAATAGCTATTGATTTAATTTTTTGAATTATTCCGCTTGCTGTAAAAATTTTAATGGCTTAACCGATTTTATTATAATTTTACAATCCGGTGCTTTTCAATAGTTCAAAAAATATTGCATTTGAAAAAAAAATTTTGAATAATTTTTTATACAGAAATATGTAGTGTTTTTGACTTTTTTTCTCAAAATTTTCTCGTTAAAAATATGTCTAGCTAAGCTTGACATTATAGTTATTATTATTAGACATGAGAGGAAGTTCGTGCCACCGCCCAGTCGTGTCGTGTATTTTATTTGTCTTCGAAACAGTACGAGTACATATTAACGTATATACGACAAATTTTGAGTTCGTACTAAAAAAAAATAAATAAATCAAAATCGGTATTTGAATCAATTATGACATAATAATGATGGGAATTTAGTCCATCTATAATAACTGAAAGTATGTACCAATTTATCTGTGAGCAATTAGATAAAAATCAATTCGATCGGTTGGGTAGATTTTATTAAAACTTCAAATTATGCAATTGTATTTTAGAGCATGAGATACACAATCAAGAATTTGACCAAAAAATATATAATCGATTTTCAGAATTTTGGTAAAGAATTCATTTACTTTTTATTACCTTTTTTTAAGCTTTATTGACATGACAAACTGAAAAATAATTTCTGAAAATATTTCGTTATATTATGTTCAATGAATTGTTGACTAATATGTAGTAAATCAAGTACATATACTTAAAAAAAAAAAAAAACCAAACAAAAAAAAAACCAAAAAAAAAAAAAAATCATTCGGAAGAATTTTCGTTTTAATTAATGAAGTTACGTTACGTATAAAAATATACTATGAGCAGTCTTGTGTTTTTTTCAAAATTTTATCGCTTCATACATGTGTTCATATATGTAGACCTGTATCTATTTGTTTATATATTTTTATTATGAATTCTTATCATAATTTTATGTGTTATTTTTTTTTTAATTAACTTTTATATGGATACAAATTATGAAGGGATTTTCAATGTAGGTACATTATTTAGATATGTACCTATGTACATACATATGGAGATAGATTAATTCTTTCAATTTTTTTTTAATATGAATTTTATAATTTATGGAAGGTACCTATAATATAATAATGTAATTGCTTTAATATTTATTTATCTTTTACAAAATCTGCACTCTACATCAAATTTCAAGTCAAACTTATCGCTTGAATTAATGTAAAAATTGTCTCGATTAAACTTTACAAATTACAATGACATTTCTATAGAATAATGCAATAGGCAAGGTGGCGTTAGACCCCATCAGGTATCCTCAGAAATCTTTCTATATATACTGATGATGATGGTTCGATTGAACACTAAATTTAACTCAATATATAAACACAGATACACGCAGAAAAATGATCGGTTGAAAACAATGTAAAACTCGGTTAAGTTATTTAACAAACATTTTTAATATACCTAAACAACTTGCAAGCTCACCAAGTTAAATTATACGAGTCCACTCAATTAAATAAAATTATTTAAATCTACACACTGAATCGGTTAAAGTGTACTTAATTGTATTAAAATATTATTCTGGGTAAGTTTGTTCGGTTTTGATAACCAATTAAATTAGTTAATGAAACATATTGAATGACTCTTAGTAATAAATCTACTCAGAGATGTGTGAAATTAACTAAATATAATTATTTGATTGAAGCAAGTTACTCGTTTGATACAAACGATCTTTAAAATTGTGAATCCTATTACCTACTTTTTTAAGTTTTTATTTAAAACAATTTATTTTAATAGAGTCGACTACATTGGAATTAACATAATAAACTATCTAATTATTACCCATGACTACGTAATATTTAACACATTTTTTTTAACCCACCGAAAAACGCTATATTTTTCTACGTGTAATAAATAGAATATATAGCAAAATGAAACGTTACAAATACGAATGTAAGATTGCATTCCATATAATATACAACCTACTTTTTACCTCCATAGGGAGAAATTTTCACAATTTCATCCATATTCAATGGCCGTATAGGCAAGAAACTCTTTGGCAACCAAAGACCATCATCATCATCATCATTCTTTGACTTGAACAACTATTTTTATACCACACGCATCTTTGGTATCCATACATACATACCTACATACATGTATGTATATAATTTAAACCAGGATATTATCACGATTAGGGATCAACATCTTATAGATATTTTTTGTATCTATAAATTATGACGACTATTTTGTCTACAAAGTCCCGCTTTATACCATGTCATTTATATGATGATGAAGAGATGAAACACACTTCAATATTCAATTATTTGCAACCAATGTTCCGGGGTTTTAACAGCTTAGCTATCTTTAGGTATATAGCTGTGAGTGCGTAGCTAGCATGGGTGGTACCCGGGGCGGTAATTATGGTGTCAGACTCAGAATGAAAAACAGTAAAATAAATAAAAATTCCACTATTCCAATATTATTATTTTTTCTATATAAATTCAAATAAAAAATTTAAAAAAAGGAGAACAAAAATTAATGTAGGTATATACATTATACGCATAAAAAGAGCAGAACAAAAATTAATATACATTTACATATATTGTATAAAAAAAACAGAAATAACATTATTATAATATACACATTACAATACTTGTAGAAACTTAAAACGTCTTCTTCCTATTATAAGGTAAGATAAGCCACGTAGTTAACTACGCGGCTTATCCGAAATTACCTAGTAATGTCAATAAACGTCAATTAATAACCGCGAAAGCCTAAAAAGTTATATAATAATTAATATGTCTTCTTCCTAGTAAAAAAAAAAAAAAAAAAAAAAAATTCGTTGATAGCGTAATACAAATTTATTTGCAAAATAAATGACTTCTCAACCTTGGTATCTCTGAGAGAAGTTTTGACTCTGACACCTCATCATAAACACTAGCAAATTTTGAAACAGCTAGTTTTAAATCATCAATTTTTGCTAAAAGCAAAGTATTCGCCTGTACAACTTCAACCAATGCAGCCACCTCCTTAATAGACTCCGTACTTTTCATAACCGCAGTACAAAGTTTATCTATAAGAACAACCTGCGTGTGGGACCAACCAAATAAAGTAAAGTAATCGTTGAGGGCGACACGATGATGGACTTTATTTTCAAAATAAAAAAACAAAGGCTAGCGATAATATTTTTTTGTGCAAATAGAAACTGGAGGGGAGTCGCATTTTTTTTTTTTAAATACTCTGCGAGATCTATAAGGCCCATATAGTCTATATACTCCTTGGTAGGTTTCGAGTGTCACCCCAAATGGATGACACCCGGGGAGGTCCACCTATATATGTTTGTACTTAAAGTGCACTAATTTAAAGTGCCTTGTGTACCTACCTATAACTAATTATGTAATTAATTATCTTTTGCCGCATCAAGCTTATAGTTGGTGGGCAATGGGCATGAACAATGGACATCTCTTTTCTTTATTTCATCTCGCTAATATATTTAAGAATCTTATAGGAGGTATAGGTATACTTGTGTGAATTTTTTAAAGTCTGATTTGTTTGAAGTCTTTTTAGATGTAGTTCATTGATAGCAAACAATTAATGAATTTCCATCTGGTTAGTGTGCGGGCAAAGAAACAAGAATACGAAAAATAAAAAAAAATCTAGTTTGAGTTCTTTATTTTTGTTATAGGAAAAGGCTTTTGTAGTTTAGTATACCTACCAGTCCTTATGGGTACACGGTTAATAATCCTGGACTATTTTTTAGTGGTACTTAAGTATTACAGCATATTTTCAAGGCAAGCAGTATTAAAAACAATATTTTCCACAACATTACACATTTTCTTAATACATATTGTATTGTATATTCAAAGAAGTAATGCTTTTGGAATTAAATGCCTAATATTTCCCTAAATCATGACAAAAAAGTATTAAACATAACACATAGATCCTAGGTTTCAAAACAAAGCTTCATTAAAAGCATCGCTGAAACAATTACATGTTATTGAATTTCCTAAAAGTAATGCCAAAGATTTTAAATTTTACTAATAATCTATATTGAAAAAAGGAAATATTTTCAGTACAGACAAGAACCCACAAACATTTATGACAAAAAAGTATAAAATACAAACATTGATATTAAATTTTAAGAGAAAGTTATACAAAAAGCATCCCTGAAAGACTTAAGCAATTAAATTTCTTAGAGTAATATAACAGATTTTAAATTTTACTAACAATTTGAATTGAAAAAGGGGAATATTTTCAGTACAATGAAAATGCCATAGATAATTGATTTAAATTTAAATACCGAACGTCTTATAATATATCAGAAATAAATTAATATTTTGATAATAATACACATATACAAACTAGAGCCTACGATTCAGTCCGTGTATTTGAAAAAAATGGGTACACGGACTCCGTGTAATTATTACACGCAAATAAAAATCCGTTCTCTTAAAACACGTGTATTTATTTGCTTGATATCCGTGTATCCGGATATTAAGCATTAACGGATCTTTATTACACGGATTCTTAATACACGGAATGGTTTTTGATTTTTATCTTTTCAAGGGGTGGGCTTACGAGCTCAAAATTTTGAGAGATAATGGATATAATAGATTTTTATTTTTGGTGATTTTCCAAAAAAAAAATCGATTTTTAAAGAAAAAATTAAATAATTCTAAATTTAAATCCACTGACAGATTCGACTACCAAGTTGTTGTCGTATTTTTATCAAAACAATCCCATAAATTTGGATTTGGATTATTTAAAATACACGGATCTTCGGATACACGGACACACGGACGCACGGATACACGAAATACACGGATTCAAATCCGGATATTATAAGAACACGTGTATCCGTGTTTTTAAATATCCGTGTAATAGGGAGCTCTAATACAAACTGGGTTAAGTTCTATTACAGTCCCATTGTTAAAAAGAAATAAGTATTTTTAAAAAATTGAAAAGATATTAAGTTTTATTCCAACTCAGAAATTAAAAATAATTAAGTATAAATTCTAAGTTCAAATGTAATACTTAAAAACCTTAATTGAAACTAAATCATGTTAGGTATTGAAATTTAATATTGGAAATTAAAATGTGTTAATTTGCAAACTAATGTTTTAATACCTAAACCCAATTTTTTAATACAAAGGGGTATTCAATTTAAAATTTAAAATAATTTAATAGAAAACGTCTATTTTTAATACAATCAGATTTAAATTTAATACAAATTGTAATAAAACAGCTTGAAGCTTGAATTAAATCAGAATACATAGTCTTATTAAACCCAATTTTTTAATACATTCAAGTATTCAATTTTAAATTTTAAATGATTTAATAACAAACGTCTATTTTTAATACAGGCAGATTAAAATTTAGTTCAAATTGTAATAGAACTCAGCATTTTATGGTGTACATTCAGTAATTTTAATAATAAAAAGTAATCCAAAAAGTACTAAAGCATAAAATAGTAAGTATATACTATATATATATATATATATATATATATCAAATGCTCCATAATTAAGAACAAGGTGTTTTGAATTATATTACAATTCTATAAAAACTAATACAAATTGCATTAAAACTCAATAATTAATTATTGATTTTAATACTTCAAAATTCAATAATCAATCCAGCTTAAATTGCATTTACTACAAAAAGAAAAGTAATTTTAATACAATTTATACAATTTATGTTCTATTCTATTAAAATAAATTTATTATTTTCAGGGAACAATTCCGAAAAATTTCCCATATAGAGGGAAATTTGTTGTATTCACAACAGTGATTACATTTCAATCTTACTAAAGAATTAAGTATCTTTTAACACCATTGCATTTATTTAATTCTAATAAAAAGTTGATGTGGTCATATATGTAATACAGCTAGGTTTTAGTAGAAAATAGTCCAAGATTTTTAACCGTGTAATGAATTTAATTTTTGACATCGAGAAAGTATTTAATTAAATTAAGTTTAAATTTAAGACCATCATTCACTTTTAAACGTTTTTTCTTGCTACAAAGAACATAAAATTCAATATTTTTTAAATTTCATATATAAAACCGTTGAATTCAAATTTCATTTTTTTTTTTTGAAAAAAAAAAATTAATAAGAAAAAATAAATTTTCATGTGAATTTTGAAAATATAAAAGTGTATGAATTTTTGACATGTATTTTTTTAATACGAAGATACATTTTTTTTCTTGTAAAATTCCCTGTCACGCTTTTCAGCGCCACCTATTTGTAATATTTGTTAAATTCAAAAATTTCAACTTCGAAACAAAATTTTTTATATATGATAACGAAGATTGAATAAATTCAGAAAAGAGTTAGAAAAGAATTGGTATGAACATCAACAAAAATTTGCGTCATTAAAAAATTCCACAGAGTTCGACTGATGATCCCATTGTATTTCACCAAGGGGGCGAAACGGATTTTTAACTCCTAAATGAATTTTTAATTAAGAGTATATAATACATATTATGTATGTATGTATATTGTATAGGTACATATAAAAAAAAGGAAAAAATCTGCACATATCATTCTTTTGGTTAGAAAGATTTTAATTCGAAAATTTTAACTTCCTACGATAGTTATAAGTAAGAAGGAATTTCTGACAATGAATTTAAAAAGTTCACTTTTTATGTAAATTTTAAAATTGGTCAAAATCCAAAGAAAAGTTATACTAATATTGGAAAAATATCAATGAAAAAAAACAAATAAAGTGAATAAAAAATCGATGTATTGATGGACGTTTTTTAAAATTTTAAAAATTCTCAAATATGTATTTAAAAAAACAAGTGTGACTGCCAGGACTCACGGTTAAGATGTGTAAACATACGTAACGTAACGTGAGGCTCAGAATCATAATCACAAGAAACGTTACGTTTTTTCACTCTACCGCCAATATAGACATAACATTTATAATGATAATTAATTTTCTTAACTATTTTAATTTTTGTATTTTTCAGAAATCCCCGTTGCCTTTCATATTATTGCCTGGATCGTATTTTTAACAGTAAATATTGCATATTCAAATTCTGCGCCAATAGAAGACATTTTCCTTCAAGGTAAATTATATATATAAATATAAAGATGTGTTTAACTTACATTAAATATGTATGTTATATATTTTTTACAGTAAATACCACAAGCTCAGAACTTGAAAAACACCCAATGAATTGTAATGCAGGTAATTATAACAAACAATTTTATATCATATTTTTGTTTGCCTATTTAATTATTATTTTATTATTGCCTGGATCGTATTTTTAACAGTAAATATTGCATATTCAAATTCTGCGCCAGTAGAAGACATTTTCCTTCAAGGTAAATTATATATATAAATATAAAGATGTGTTTAACTTACATTAAATATGTATGTTATATATTTTTTACAGTAAATACCACAAGCTCAGAACTTGAAAAACACCCAATGAATTGTAATGCAGGTAATTATAACAAACAATTTTATATCATATTTTTGTTTGCCTATTTAATAATTACTGGACTTAATAAAATTGAAAGGACCTACATAATTTGAAAAAAAAAAATTAAAATCAGGAAAACAAAACTCAAAAATAAAACAAAATTACATATTTGCTTTTAAAAATATGCAGTTATTATTATTTTTATATTTAATTTGTTTTATGTCATTTTTTTACGCAACTTAGTTATCCCTTACCGTGGGGAAGATGGAAATACTTATAATACTAGTATATTCAAGGAAACTTACGTGAATTTAAAGGAGACCAATGCTTCAATGGTAGAACTTCAAGGAAAAATAAGTGCATATGTAAGTATTTAATAATACAAAAAAAAAACAATTTTTTATTAATTTAATATCTATTATCATTTTTGTCATTAAATAAAATCGAAAATAATTATTCGGTATATTTCTTACCTACCTATACTACCTACATACAATATACCTACTTATTATGTATACAATCAGTTCGCGATACAAAATTGTTTGTTTAAGTAGTTTAACTGCCATAATTACGAGAAATAGGTCAGAAGTAAAAAAAAATAATTTTTTATTTGTTTATATTTTAGTTTAACAAACAAATATTTTCAAAATTTTTAAATTACAATAAGGGTATTCACGCAACGTCGTAAGTTTACCAATTGTGTAAAATAATAAGTTTACACAAAAGTTTGCGTGAACGCCCTTTTAATTCATATGGTTAAATGCCGTGTAATAACGGGTGATTTTTTAAGAGGTTTAGAACTTTTTTAAAAAAAAAAACACAAAAAATTCGAAAAAATGAATGAAATATTTATTTGAATCGATAGTTTGAACCTTGCAATTTAATGTTTAAAGATAATTTCATGCAAATGTTGACCGCGGCTGCGTCTCAGGTAGCCCATCCGCTGAGTCCAATTTTGGCATACTCTTTCACACATATCGGCCGGTATCTCACGAATGAATGCATGGATGTTGGCTTCCAGTGCGTCAATCGACGCGGGCTTGTCCCTATAGACATTAGCCTTGACATACCCCCACAAAAAATAGTCTAATGGTGTCAAATCGCACGATCTAGGCGGCCAATTGACCGGCCCGAAACGTGAAATTAACTGTTCACCAAACTCGCCTCGCAATTGCGCCATTGTTTCGCGTGCTGTGTGGGATGTGGCACCGTCTTGTTGAAACCACATATCATGCAAGTCAAGAACTTCCATTTCGGGCAAAAAAAAGTTTGTTATCATCGCTCGGTAGCGTTCACCATTGACAGTAACGCTGCGATTCGCATCATCTTTGAAGAAATATGGCCCAATAATGCCGCCGGCCCATAAACCGCACCAAACAGTGGCTTTTTCGGGATGCATTGGTAGCTGTTGCAATGCTTCTGGCTGATCTTCACTCCAAATGCGGCAATTGTGCTTATTTACGTACCCATTCAACCAAAAATGAAGGTCAAGAATGCCGACCATAAAATGGAAGCAGCGCGCGATGAACATTTCGAACCGAGCACGAATTTTGATAGTAAAATTCAATAATTTGCAAGCGTTGTTCATTTGTAAGACGATCCATGGTTAAATTGCAAACCAAACTGAAGCTGTTTGACAGTGACACAAGGTACTAAACACACGTCAGCTGTCAAAACCAGTGTTGCCAAAACCAAACCAGCTAAAAAATCACCCGTTAGAATCAGCTGTTCGTTAAACGTCAAATATGAAACTCTAAAATAATTATACAAATAAGCGTGTTCAGATTTCGAAATTGTTTTTAAATATAGAACCTCCCCAAACTACCTAACTTGAAATCGGAGCAGAATGTCTCGGAACGGAAAAAAATGCGTAAAGTTTTGTTTTTAAGTCTGATGGGAATTATATGAGAAAACGATTTCGGGGTTAAATGTAGAACGGTAATAGTCCCAAACTCATGGCACTGATCGAACGAAAATGAGCGAATACAAGAAAAATCATATGGCACGCTTATAATGGTGCAGGATATCTACTTTTCCTTCAGTTTAGTTCACTCTCGTTTTCGGCAGTAAAAGTTGTCCTGAGCTCAAATCAATTGAAATTTGATGAAAGAAGAATAAAAAGAATAAATGGTTCCTTTCACTTCGATGGCAATTCGGAAACCATAACAAATACGAGTAAAAGCATTTACTTTTGTATATCCATATGGCCCATTATATGGATTTGTGTAAATAAACAATGCTGATCAATAGTCAGAAAATGTGGATGTCCTAATTTTTTTTTTTTTTTTGCATAAACAACGTTTTTATTCACAACTTTCATCGCCAACTAATCTCAATGCGATAGTTACAGAACACGGGCAGAGTTTTTTTTAGTTCTCTGAGATACCTAATTATCATATTTCTGAACACACCTTATTCTGAAAGTCACAATGACGTTTGGTTAAGTTTACGAAAAAAATTTGGTTAATTTTATCCAGCAAAATCCTTGGAGAATTTTAACCAAATTTTGTAAATAATTTCTCATACAAAATTTGACAGTTCATTAACCAAATGGTAAACTTATCCGGTGTTTTACATCATTGCGTGAATACCCTTAATATTTTTTGAATTTCTGAACAACAACAACAACAATAACAACAACTTAAAGGTGCTACCAGCAATATGTATACGAATTAATTTATAATTTGTTTTAATTAATTATTTGGCTGGAGATAGGTATTTCAAGGGGTGCCAAGCCCTATCATCAGTCTCCTTATTAGTGGTAATGAGCTTTAATCCAATTTTATTTTTTGAAAAACTTTCCTCATGCCCACTATAGGGATCGAACCTACGCATATCATATTACTCAGTCTTAGAAGTTGTATGCACTACGCATTCCACCGCTTAAGACCACTAACGTCACAGAGATGTGTTGTTTGTTTGTTTATCAAATGCATTTGGAGCATCAGCATATTTCTAAGCGCCTTCAAGTATGCTGTCTTGTTCCGCTTCCATTTTCCTCCATATAACTTATTTCGATAGACTACAATTCGTAGTGCGCGTATATCAAAGGGGGAGAGGTTGGAAGATCGGTATATTTTTTTCAATTATAAAGAAGCACCATATCGCATTATAACCATTATAACAAAATCGGTCAAGCTATTAAATGAATAAAGATGGATGTATGTAGGTTATATAGTAATAGGCAATTTTCTCAAAACACGTCAATCACTTTACACATCTGAAAATATATAGCTAGACAGCCAAGCGTCAGTTAAAAACAACCGACCAAATGACTCGACAAACAAGACATACACCACGACTCGGCAACGGCCGGCGCGGCGGCACGGCTCCCGTGCGCTTAGTCCTCTGATTAGCGACACTTCAGGTGGCTGTCGTCTGAAGTAAAATAGTATCAGCTTTAATAATTTTTGTAGTATTTTTTGTATTTGATAATAATTTATTATGAAATATAATGTTTATGTCGTTTTGCTGTTGTTGTTGGTGTTTTTGTTTATAGGTTTAGTTAGTTAGGATTTTTTTCCTGCACATTTATTAAGCACAAGACGATTAGCTTGGCAATCAATTGTTCTGTTTGGTAACGTGAAATTTCTCATGAATTGGTACAAATTTTCACCAAATTTCAAAATTTACTGTCCAAACCCATAGAAAAAAAACTCAGTTTTTTTTGGAAAAGCTACCAAACAGGCATAATAAATCTGCATAATTTAATGCTGCAGTTGGACAGGCAGACGTGCTTCGTGGGTTTTTTTTCGGATTTTCCGCATTTTCGATATATTTCTGATGTGCGATGCATGTTTGTTTTGCTGTTTTTTTTTTAAGAACTTAAGATAAAATCGTAAATGAAACTGAAATGAAATTATTGATCGTTAAAGCGTACGCGTCGGCGACTTAACGTGCGTCATCGGGCCTCTAACGAGAACCGTTCGTATTATGATGTAGGTACCTATATAGAATGTGGCACAGATTGAAGTTCAATAAATCATTTGGCATTACCCCGGTCTTTTTTTTTTTTCTATGTTACAGAAATTCAGGTGAATTTAAATTTTTTCTTTTGTCTTCTCGTTCCAAATATGTAATATTTTTTTTTTCTGAATTTTAAAAAAATAGTAATGCATTTCTTTTTTACATTTATTTCAATTTATTATTTTCATATTTTTGTTTAACTTTAAATTCAATATTAAACATTTTGGGACTATAACTTGTCCCAATGTTAAATATGTGTTTTCTTATTTTTTGTTTTTTTAAGTTTAATTTGCTTCTGTTTTTAAATTCAAAATCAAAATTTAATATTTTGGGACATATGTTTGTCCCAAAATGTTAAATATTAAATTTATATTAGAAATGTTCCCTATTAATATATGTACATACATACATATGTAAATGTACATATACCTTACACCAAATACAAATCTAAAAAATGCGATACAATAGATAATCATTTTCATATACATAATAGGTACCTATCTAACTATAAATGCGTAGATCGTCCCCATTTAAAATTTGTGTTATTTATTTTTATTATACATATGTTTATATGATAAAAATATACATGTCTTCATATACGAACTTTTTTGTACATTACAAACTTATGTACATATGTATTTACTTTCATGGTTTTCATTTTTTAGATTTGTATTTCTTTCTAAATATGTACATATTATGTTTTTTTAATTCAATACGTATTCAAAAAATTGGGACAGAAAATAAATTATAATTGGTCATATCGATATATGCATAACTTGAAAAATAATCAAATGCAGTTTCATAGATAATCGATTTTATAATTTAAACAACTAAATAATTTAATTTTTTCTTTAATTTGTATACAAATATTGAAAAAGGCCTTTTCTTGTACAATTTAATTCTGTTTTTCGATATTGAATTCATTTTTAAAAAATTTGGGACAAAAGAAACGGTATTTTACCCCTATTGATATAAGATTAATAATACATACAAATATATAGGTATTTACTTGGATATTTAAAAAATTCGAATCAACTCTTGTTTAAGGTAGATATATGGCTATTTACATAGCTATACACTCGCATGCACAGAAAGTGTGTATCATCTACCTTAAATATTAATGTAACCAAATTAAAAATAATACCAAGGTTACAACAATCACCGGTAGATGGCAATATTTTGTTGGCGGTAATCACTAATCACAAACATTTGTTTTGTTTTTATATTCTCTGTCATACCTATAGCTATTCTCTTTTCCGTATTTCGAACAGCAACAAGCCACCATGAATGGCAGAAGTGTATATATGTATTTATAGATAGATAGGTACTCCCGACAGACAATAAAAATACAAACAAATATGCAAACATAAAATATTAACTGAAAAAGAGACAATCGGCAGAAGAAAAAAAACAAATAACATTAAATGAAAAAGAATATAAAATGAAGAAAATGCTTGATCAAATCCGGCGTCTGGATGATTTCCGAAAGGAAGTTGATCGAAATATACACACGATCGTTAGTCGCATAACTCTGTGCCCATGTGGCATCTTTTCAAAAAGGTTTTCTGTTGCATGTGCAATGTAAGACAACATTTCTTAGCGTACCTACGACTTTATGGCGGTCGGCACACTTTAAAAAATAGAAATTCCTTTTTTTGCGATTTCACAGAAAGCTCATCTAAAATGCTTTTTTTTTTTAAATTCTTGCTAGAAAAGTGTTTTAACGAAAATCGAATTACGGAAATAGAATTTTGTGTTTAATTTATATGGTTAGGAAAATTTATTTGTAGATATGTCTACATATAATCATGTTTTTTTTTAACATTTTCTAGGTGCTTCTTTACATATTTTAGTGAAAAAAATATTAAATAAATCACTTTATTTTTTCCTATTTTAGCAAAAGATAATTGATGTGTCAGATATTTTTATGTCTGATCGGGATCATTTTGCCACCTATATTTCTAACGTCACTGTGTCGGATCTCTTTAAAGGATCATCGTTTTTGGCTATGGTAATTATAAACAAAAAATATCTTCTATACGAATTAGATAATATGTTAAACTCTTAAATGTTTCCTTTTTGATTTGCAGTTTGAACAAAACCTGAAAAACATTTCTGAAAATCTTTATGATATAACGGATTGGTTAGATTTCCATCTTTCTAAACAAACGGAAGACAGTAACAAAAGACAAATTTTAATAGCGATAAAGAACTATGCAACTCAAAGTCACATAGTATTCGGTGATACATTAAGACATGTTTTTAACTTTACCGATAGATCAAACCAACAAATCAGCAAACCTAACGAAACATTTTCACATTTAGAAATTATGACAATGAAAAAGCTAGAAGGAACTCTAGATTTAATTTCAAAAATATTCACATATATAAAAGAAAAAATTTGTATGAAAAAGTAAAATATAAAATCGTTTTATTAATAATATGATAAAAAAAATTGTGAATTATAAAAGGTAATTGTGTTCCTTGACTGAATCAGGTCTTATGAAATAAAATAAAAATTAATTTGAATTTTCATTTAATTTTTGTTTAATTAACTATATAAAGAAAACAAAATATACATTATGCACAATTTGACATAAAATTGAATTTATACCTAAAACAATATTTATCAAACAAAAATATCCTATTAAATTTTATTAATTATATTATCTGTTCCAAAAAAAAAAAAAAAATAAATTATGTAGACATTTTTTTATAAGGAAAATTCGCAATGATAAAATTTTATAAATTTTACAAATTATTCAGTATGTATATTATATTTTATATATACAAATACAAAATTGTAAATTAATTATTTAAATTGTAAATATCTATCTTTGTTTCTATTATATCTGTACAGTTGAGATATCAAGGATATTTAACAAAAAAATTGTTAGTTAATTTTTCGACAAAAAATTACACCATTTTGGCTTAAATTATATATTTTTTTATTGTTCAGAATTTTTCGAATTTCAGTATTTAATCAAGACATTATAACTTATGAAAAAATTATACTTAATTTGTAACTTGATTTGATAAGAAAATATGTTACGATACTATTTTATATAATTATTTTATTTATTATTTATTTAAAAAAATAAATTAAATTTAAATATGCAAGTTAGTATATATTTTTATTTATTTTAATTTATTATATCATATTTATTTTCTGTAAATTAAAAATAAAAAAATCAAAAAAAAAAAAAACAGCAATAAACTAAAAAATCAAACTATCTTTTTTTTATTAGTTTTTAGTTGCGATATATGCATTAAGAGTTCCTAACGGTCAAGTTAAAGAAAAATTGACCTGAGGATTTAAATTAAACTTAAGAGTACGAGATTATGAACAAAGTGCGTCTCGGTAGTCTGTCTGTCTGTATGTGTACCTTGACCTAAAGGCTAAATTGCAACACTTACAAAGTGATTTTTTTAAATAAAATTTCATGTCACAAATCACAAAACAATTTTCAAAATATTGTAATGTTTTCGTAGCGTTCGACAGATAAAACTTATTTACTTCCTCTAAAACTTCCACTATATACTTTCTTACATCCAAACAATTTATTATTCAACACTCAAATGTACCGAAACTAATTTCCGAAAACAATTTACTTATCTCTTATTACAATCAACTTTACTCTTTCACTAAAACTGTGCCCAGGTCGGCAACGCAGTTGTCTTATATATAGCCAAATTTAGTTTCTATTACTTTCGGGAAGGTTCTCGTATTTGCTTCTTGATCTTTCTATGACGGTAGAGGGGGTAATAATTCCCCTTCGAATTTCGAACATTCTTTCAATGTTCGAAAAAGCTCACTCAAAGTCCAAAGATATCAGTGGTAGCGTTCAGTACAGATTTGTGATTTACCTAAATTTCCAAGAGATGCCGCTTCATAAAGGACGTTACATTATTATAATTCAAAAGCAGTTGAGTAATTTAATCGTTATAATATTTTTGAAAATTATTTTTGGAAGTAGGTAACGAGATTTGATGAAACCCAACTAATTATTTAACTACTCACTTGAAAAGTTGAGAAAAATCAGTTTTTAAAATATTATAACTTTTAACATTGAAAGCTCAATATTTACAAATAATGGGTTATAACGGGTGATTTTTTAGCTGGTTTGGTTTTGGCAACACTGGTTTTGACAGCTGACGTGTGTTTAGTACCTTGTGTCACTGTCAAACAGCTTCAGTTTGGTTTGCAATTTAACCATGGATCGTCTTACAAATGAACAACGCTTGCAAATTATTGAATTTTACTATCAAAATTCGTGCTCGGTTCGAAATGTTCATCGCGCTTTTTTATCGAAAAATTGTGTTCAGCGATGAGGCTCACTTTTGGTTGAATGGGTACGTAAATAAGCACAATTGCCGCATTTGGAGTGAAGATCAGCCAGAAGCATTGCAACAGCTACCAATGCATCCCGAAAAAGCCACTGTTTGGTGCGGTTTATGGGCCGGCGGCATTATTGGGCCATATTTCTTCAAAGATGATGCGAATCGCAGCGTTACTGTCAATGGTGAACGCTACCGAGCGATGATAACAAACTTTTTTTTGCCCGAAATGGAAGTTCTTGACTTGCATGATATGTGGTTTCAACAAGACGGTGCCACATGCCACACAGCACGCGAAACAATGGCGCAATTGCGAGGCGAGTTTGGTGAACAGTTAATTTCACGTTTCGGGCCGGTCAATTGGCCGCCTAGATCGTGCGATTTGACACCATTAGACTATTTTTTGTGGGGGTATGTCAAGGCTAATGTCTATAGGGACAAGCCCGCTTCGATTGACGCACTGGAAGCCAACATCCATGCATTCATTCGTGAGATACCGGCCGATATGTGTGAAAGAGTATGCAAAAATTGGACTCAGCGGATGGGCTACCTGAGACGCAGCCGCGGTCAACATTTGCATGAAATTATCTTTAAACATTAAATTGCAAGGTTCAAACTATCGATTCAAATAAATATTTCATTCATTTTTTCGAATTTTTTGTGTTTTTTTTTTTTAAAAAAGTTCTAAACCTCTTAAAAAATCACCCGTTATATACATAATTAAATGGTTTTTTTTATTTAAGAAAATAGTTTTATGTATACACATAAAAATGTTATTCCATTTGCTGTTCATTAACCCAGTAAAGAAAAAATAAAGGAATACAAATATGCAAAAAAAGAATAATAAATACCGTTTTTTTTTTAAACACATTATTAAGCGGGGTTGAATCCGGTCGGATCAAATTTTTGCCAAATATTACTAAGAAAAAGCATACCATTCCGTTAAAGTTAACCAGAAAGCAGGCAGCATTTTTTTAAAAGCTTACCGAAAGTTCTTATTATTTTTTTTTAAGAACAGGCATTTAATTTATTTATGTTTTATAAAACAAAAAAACCTTTGATAATACTTAAAATCGGACATTTTGTAAAAATTTTGGCAAATTTTGTAAAAATGGCTCTGCAGTCTGCACTATCATATGATATTTATACCATATGTAGTCCTGTGGAAGGTGATAACGAATACTTTCGTCTGCCAGTACCTACGTAGTGGCAGCGTTTCCGAGAAAAAGTTCATCAAAAGTACCTACAACTTTTCTGAAAATAGAAATAGTGAAGGAAACCACGTCAAATGCATCGCATCCCAACGCCCTCGATTCTCTAAAATAAGACGTCATTCTCATATCTAAAGGTTAAAATTAAAAAAAATTTGAATTTTAGAATTTTTTTTCTCAGAAATTTAAGTTTTTGAAATGATAAATTGTTGAGGAAGAATCAATTTTGTAGCTTTTTTATATGCATTTTAAATTTAAAAAATGCATTTCCTAAATGCGAAAAAGCTATCAATTTCTGAGAAAATTTTCAAATTCAAAATTCAAATTTTTTTTAAATTTTGACAGTTACATATGAGAATGACGTCTTATTTTGGCGGAATCTTTTATAACAAAAAAAAAACTATGCGAGCTACAAAATCGGGGTTTACATGTTTAATTAAATTTAGGGAGACTTCACATTCTTGCAAAAAAAATTTGGATTTTCTCATTTTTTTTCAGATTTTGGAAGCTCCATTTTGAGGTAACTTGAAACGCGAATATAAAGAAAACCGTTAGAGCCACAAATTTGTACTTGGTGGGACAAAAAAAAGTTACAATTTCTGGCAAAATTTTTTTTTCGAAAATCTCATTTTTTTAGATTTTGTCCGCCAACTTCCGTTTCATTTCAAATTACCGGAAATGCACTTTTAAAACTTAAAATGCAAATAATAAATGATATATAAAAGCTAAAAAATTAATTCTTGCGCAACAAATTAGCATTTAAAATAATACTCTTTTGACACCAAGAGAATAATATGGTATTCGTATTTTCGTCCGCAAACTTCAGACTTATTTTAGCGGAAACTTGAATTACTAAGAAACTATGCGAGCTGCAAGTTTTTGGTTTGTGAAACAAATTAGCATTTAATTAGCTACAAATTCAGGCATCAAAATTTTTCGATTCCGCCAAAAAGTGTCGGCCAAAGTAAGGGACGTGCATATAGCTACATCCGCCACCAGCGTGCTTATAAAAATCGCAGGGCGTAATTTCTTCGTTTAAAAGCCTTCAAAGTTGGTTTTATTATATAAAATTCGCCGAATTTTATTTGAGTTTTCTCCCTAGAATTTAAATATTTCATATAATTAAACTATATCTAACTTAGACCATGAAAGTTGTAATTTTTACTATCAGAACTTATATAGCTTACATTACACCCACTTTTCATATATTTAGTACTTTTTTAACGACCCTAAAAGAAGTCTAAAAAATTGTAATTAAGATCTCAATTGAAAATAAAGTTAGACACGACTCACGAGTAATTTATCCTACTGCCATAATACATATCCCGCTATTCTCATAGTTGAGTTTTCTCCTAATAAAAAGCACAATAAACTTCAAGACCGCGCATCCGGGCAAAAAATTAATGCGGAACACCTTAAACCGTTTATTATAAGAATATTGTTAACATATAATCTGAACGAAGTTGCGTGAACGTTATAAGTACAGAGGACCCAAAAAGAGAGTTAAAATCCATTGAACTCGCGCGGAGCTGTCCATCTAAAAGGTATAGGTATACTGTTGACCAATTTTTTTTTTTTGCAAAATTTCGAAAAAATATTTATGGAATATAAAGTTGATTATAGCGGCCATAAATTGTTGAAGCTGCATCTTTCAAATTGACTGTCTTTTATTCATACCCACTTTCTTTAAAAAAAAAAAGTGTAGGTGCCGGGACTCACGGTTAAGATGTGTAAACATACCTAACATACCGTGAGGCTCAGAATAACAATCACATCACAAGATACGTTACGTTTTTTCACCCTATAGATGTTTACATTTTCAGGAAAGTTTTATATCCTTACAAAAACTTTACGAAATCTTAAATGGAGCAATGGACTGGCTCAGCCTCTATAAATATTGCCAACATGCTCTTTCGTACCGTAATAGTTTCTTATATTAACACACAGTCGAATACCCACTTATTGCAATTTTTGAACTAAATAAATCAGGTCAAATTATGTTATGTTGCTGATCATACAAAACTTAATACTTTTCTTTTGTGTTTCAAATCACGTTAAAATTGTCATTAATTTTTATAAATACCAAATCAAATAAACAAAATTGTATAATATTTGTGTTTCAAATCACGGTAAAATTGATAACATTGTCAACTCAAAAATATTTGTTTGCAGTTTTACATACAAAAGTTGCGAAAATTGGGAATTTTAATCTCTGAACTGTAAACTATAAATTTATATCTTTTGTCTTTTCTTATGTTTTATAATTTTTTTTTGCATTTTGTTTCTTTTATTTTTTAAATCATATTATGAAATGTCATCTCAGGCAGACGGCAGTGTATTGCCATGTCTTTATTCTTAAGTATACAAATTGTTAAACTTTATGATGAAAAAATAAAGAATATTATCTATCTATCTATCTAGATGTTTACACGTCAATAAGAAAATAAATTTGTTCAACTTTATTGTGGATTTTTGATCGCATGCGAGCAAAAATCCGTTGTAACTTAATTTAACCCTCTACTGCACAAGAAGCCATACATGGCTTTTGATTTTTTTAACGCCGAATATTGGGATTTGGCAACTGCTATTGGAAAAGTACCGTTTGGATCATTTATAGATAAGCTCTTTTTATGTATACCTATTTTTATGTGTTTGGTTTTCTTTTTCTTTGTGCAATCCCGAAAAACCGCAGTGAAATTTAACAGTGCGCGCACCGAGAGTGTAGTGCAAAACTATAGAAACAAAAGTTAATTTATTATTGGCTAGAGAATAGTTTAGAGATTTTTATTTTTTTTTTTTTTATTAGTGAGATTCAATATTGGTCAGTTAAATTTAATTGTTAAATGTTTAATTATGACTGTGGATATCAAAATACGGCACGTTTTTACAACGTCCATATATGGCTCCTTATCCATTCACAAAAATATTAAGGAATGCCGTATATGGCTGTTTGTGCATTCACTTAAAGATCTTTCCATGCTTTTTTCGCAGTGAGAAAATAATTATCTCGCCAAATTATTTGTACAGAAAAAGATTTTGTGTTATTCTTGGCAATAGATACCAGAGTGAAGATCAAATCCTCGAATCGGAGGATGCGCATGGATATTGATATGCAGTAAATGAACAGAACATCCCTCCTTAAGCAGTAGATATAACCCCTAAAAAACCACATAAATGGGGTTAAAAAAACCTCGTTTTAAGCGGAAATTCGGGATTCAGCTTTGACTTTAACATATTCGTATAGAGGAGGAGGGAAACTTTATTTCAGCTGGTTATCCAGATTTAGATGTAACCAGAAAATGTTGTGTCCAATTTGGCATCAACGGTGCCAAGATATAATGAACCCCAAAATTATGTAACTGGACAACCGGTCATATATGGCAAAAAGTAACTTTTCTTCAAAAATGTGTGACTTCACAACCAGCCATGTATTGCAAAAGTTAATAACTTTTAATAAAATTTGTTTAAAAAATGTTGTTTGTTTAAGTCTCTTAATTGTACAAAATGAAAACCAAAAAATAGTGATACTATAGTGCATGCAGTAGAGGGTCAACTGCTTATTTTGATGTTATTATTTGTACTATATATCTACTACCTATATAAACCAGTGTTTAGATATAAGAATTTGTATAAAATTATGTCATTTCCGGCGAAGATGACGAATCTTTAATTGACATTTAAGCAGGTAATAATTTAAACAATTTTGTATATTTAAAAAAAAACATTTTATAGCTCTTGAATTTAAACTTAATATACTATTGTCATAATTAATTGATTTTTATTCATAAACTATGCATTTATTCAGCAATAATAAATAAAATTGAAAACTCATTGGTACCTTTATAATATGAGTAACTTTTATAGCTAAATCGATCACTATATCATATAAACTCACTAAGGTACACAATATCGTAAATACGATATTAGTTCAATAAGCTTAATTTCCTCTCTTTTGTCTGATACAATTTTGTATTTCTCTTTCCATCCAAAACAAAACAATCTAGCTATACTAAAAAAAAAACAACAAAAACAAACTCCCACAAGTAAAGTTCATAGCATTTAACCATTCATAAGTTATGAATGATCATATACCTGCTTAACTTTGCAAACAACCACCTGTTATAAGTCAAGAGAAGCTATGATCACTTTTAATCGCATAAATCGTAGCCAGACAATGTAATATTTAGTTCTAGATACTTTTTTTTTGTTTTTGTTGTAAAGTCGCTTTAATATTTTTTTCTTTTAGTCTCTCTCTTTCATTATTCTCTCTCGTCTACGGAGTAACTTCTTTCATTCATAAATTGCAAATTTTCAAATCGTAGTCATCTTGCCCCCTGTATATGCCCCCAACAAATTCAATAAGACATCCAATACCTATTATACCTGCCTACCTTAGCAACCTGCCTGCACTTGTCGCATAGGGAGGTGATAATTTTTTGTATTGATTTTTTTTCTTCTTTTTTGCATTCATACCAGTGTTAAATGGACTGTCAAATGAATGTACCTTTTGATTTGATTGTGAATCGCTCGTCCGGTGCGCGTGGTACTCTGTAGTTTTGCTCTCTGTTGTCTTGATTCTGTAGTTATTGGTTAATTTGTTTTTATTTTTATAGTTTTTGGAAATCGATATATGTAATTTGTATTTTTGAAAAAATAGTAATAATAACTTAAAAAAAATGAACAAAAATGAGATATGTCACAAATCTGATGTTATTAAAATAATTATTACTCAAAGTTACTCTGGCTGAATTTTGTGTCCCTTTTTACTCATTGCTGTCACTTATTCTTTTTCAACCTATTCTAAAGCGTGCGTATGGTTTACCACTTCCGTTTTTGGCTGACGGTCGTTTGACTTCCGTTTCATCGGTACGCAAGCCATAGTATATACAAAGTGTGTTTTTAATTTCCGTTGAAAAAAAAAAAAAATTAACAAATCTTTAAGCTAAAATCCATTTTAAAAACAATTACTCATTTCATTAAAATCAAATACAGAAATAGGTGAAATTCTAAAAAAAAAAATGCACCGTTATCACATCTTCATTATTGTAACTCGCTTTATAAGTGTGCCCAAATTAACGCCCGCTATTAAGGTTTTTTTTGTTGTGGTTTTGTTTTTCAAATTACCCTTACTAATACCACAGTTTAAGTAAAAGTATAATGTGTATCTAATTTAAAGTTTCAATATAAAAAATATATATACACTCTTAAAATACACATATAAGTAGTTCAAAAAACCCCACTTATACGATTCGACAAAGAGTGTGTATGTGTACACACTGGGAATTCAACTAATAACAACAATTATATTTAAGTGCAGCCTTCTTTCTTCACATTAATCAATACTTGAGTCTTGAGCCAAGCAGAAGTTGTAAAAAGGTTTCTTAAAGAAATATAAGACAATATCATTCAGTTCGTAGCTTTCACACAAAAAGGATTCATTCTTTCCAAGTGTTTTAAATAAAAATGAAGTTTAAATAATTTTAATTTTTAAAATAAAACAACAACAAAAAATATTTCACATATATCAAAAATATTTCATATTTTTTATTTTAATTAATTGACTGTGCAAATTATAAAAATTGTGATAAAATTCCTTTTTTTCGTGTATAAATTTAATTCAAAAACAAATTAATTCAAAATGTATCCAACAATCTTGCCATTCGAAGTAAAAGCCGAAGAAGATTCTTCCTTGTATTATCAAAGAAGAACAAATCGAATTGTAAAATCCAAAAAGAATCTCAATCCTTTGATTCGATTAACAACTCATTTCAATCATCACCACCACCATCATCGAAATAATTCTGATGGAACAACAAGTACAACCCAAATTAATTGTGGAAGCTGTGAAAAGGATAATAACGAATCAGTTATGTGTATGTTAACGGGAAATCTCCAAAAATTCGACTTTATTAGGTCACGAACAAGTGAGTTGGATCTTATTATTATTATTATTTTTTTTTTTGGTTTTTTTCTTGACTTGGTCAAGATTTTTGTTTAAAAAACCACACATTGATATCAAAGCAAGGAATCTCATTTTGATTAGTATAAAATGAAGATTAAGGTTATTTTGAAAATATGAAAAATTTATTCTTGAAATTATTTGCATTTAATTTAAAGTTCTTACAATCCTTGCAATTATGGGAAGTCGAACTTAACTATATTTAAATAAAAATTAACGAACATAGGATTTTTTGGAAATATATAGTTATGACTTATTTTTTTTTGAGGTATTTCGCTCGCTATAACTTTTTAATGGCTTAACCGATTTTATTATAATTTTACAATCCGGTGCTTCTCAATAGTTCATTTGAAAATAAAAATTTGAAATATTTTTTTTTATAAAGAAATAGTGTTTTGACTATTTTTCTCAAATTTTTCTGATTACATTCTTAAATTATATTAAACCATAGTTATTATTATTATACATAAGATCAAGTTCGTGCCATCGCACAGTGGTGTATTTTATTTTTTTTTTTCCGAAACATAATGTACGTGTACATAATATGCGTATACATACGGACAATTTTGTATTCGAACTGAAAAAAAAATCAAATTCGATATTCTAATTATTTATGACATAATAATGTCGGAAATTTAGTCCATCTATATATTTGAAAGTATATTCAAATTTATTTGTGAGTAAGCAGATAAAACTCACCGGTAGGTTGGGTCGATTTTATTTAAACTTCACATTGAATGTTTAATGAATTTTAGAGATTTTTGTGCAAATGTTTTTTTTTTCAATCAGCTTTATTTATAGGTGAAAAAATTACGTCATAATTTATAAAACTTTATTTTTATCTTTATTTAGTTTTCATAGATACATAGATAGGTTTTTTTTCGAAAATAAAGTTTGAGTGCAGAAGCATGTTTTTTTTTTTTTTTTTAAATAAAAAAAACTGCAAAATTTTGTATGGCGATCTATAAAAGTAAGAGGTTTCAAGTTCTGTTTTTTTTCTGTAAAATGTTCAGCATCAAATTTTTACTCTGAAATTGGCAAAAAGTGGATCTGATTCTGCTGATTTTTTTTGTTGTTTTAGGTCCTACATTTTAAGCGTATCAACGCTTAGAAATTAGAAATTCTTTGCTTTCTCTTAAGAAATTTACGATATTCTAAATTGGTAAAGTTTAAAATAGATTCAGTTTTATTTCAAAATATTTAAAAACATATACATTTACATAGATATTTTTTTATCAGACGAAAATCTGAAATAAATTTATAAATTGTTTTTAAATTTTTCATAGGATAAAATATATTATAATATATTTTTATGGGTTTTGTGAATAAAAAAAAAGTTAAAGCTTTTTTTGGAGAAAGCTAAAGCGAACTAGTCATAGCTTTTACTAGCAGCTAAAGCTAGACAGCTAGCTAGCTTAAGCTTTGTTTTATGTGAATAAAAAAATGATAACGCTAAATAGCTTGTGCTAGAAAATTCTAGTTTAAGCTTCGCAATTTAAGCAGTTTGTTTTTTATTCACATGTTTCGACTAGGTATCTTTAGCTAGAACTGTTCATATATAGACCAAAAGGAAGGTTGTTTCGGATTTTGTTTTGCCACTATTTGTATGATAGGGCAAGTTTTGATTTTGGGTTAAAAATGTTTTTATCATATCGTCCGTCAGTCTCTGCGTCTATACGTTCACTGTGGACCAATTGGTTTCAAATTTGTACATAGGTCGGGTAGCTCCAATAAAACAGTGTTGATATTTAAAAAAGTATAAAGAAAATTGTATTATTTTTAAGTTACTCTCTGACATTAATTTAATTAACAGCTCGCAAAATTTTTAAGTACCTGCTTCATAATTCTAAATTAACTTATGTAATTGTACCTTTTAATGGCTTATATATGTACCTACAATGCCTATCTACCTTACAGCAATAGCAAGTTCGTGCGATTGAATCGTACATTTAATTCATGATGCAACTGTCAACGACAACTACGTGCTTAACATGTCTTACATACAGAAAAGCGTTCAACTCCAAGATCTTGTCCTTCACCATACTGAAATCCAGGTTCACTTAGATATCTTAAAAATATCTGTATTCTCTGCTCAGAGGTCAGTGCACCTCTACGCTCCGTTGAGTCTTCTACATATAAAGTAATCAGATATCCATTGCACATTTCTTTTGAAAATCTAAATAAATTATGAAAATCCTCATCACTTACTTCCAACTGTTTCTTCTAAAATTTTATTTTCTTACCACAATCGCACTATAACTAAAGAGAATACTGAAAATAAGACCTGGTCAAAGCTTTCTAGACAGTGAGAAAAAATCTTGAATTTTTTGTAGTTTTAACTTTAATATTCTAGTTAAAGCTATTTTTATTCACACAAATTGAAGCTTAGGCTGGGAAAACAAGCTAAAACTAAATGAATTTAGCGTTGGCTATTTTAAAATAGCTATGACTAGAAAACATCTTTAACTAGCTAGATTAAGCTCATTTTTATTCACCAAAAACCTAGCTTTTACTTAAAATTCTAAGTTTTAGCTTTAGCTTTTTTTTATTCACAAGACCCAATACTTGAACTTTTAAAAATGAACTTTTTGAGAAAATTAATTAATAAAAAAAAAAAAATAATAATGTCTCGCTAGTTCAAATCCATTTTATTGTATAAGAGGGTTATTAGAATTATCAAATTATTTGGATAAATGAGTACATCTGGACGAGAATAAAAAAAAATGTTAATTATTTAATAAAACAAAATCCATGTTCTAAACGTTAGTAGTTAATTCTTCTTCTTACTTGACATTTTCAAAATAAGTACTAACCGAGAGCGTTTGCAGGTTCTATATATTAACAATTTTTGTTATTTACTTAACCGAGTTTTGCGTTACGTTAACCGATCATTTTTCTGCATGCGGGTGTGTTCGTATATTGTAAAGTATGTATACAGAATACGAAAAAACACAAAGGTTCAGATTAACACTATATTCGGATTAAACGGCGATTCGGCTTAGCGAGACTATTCTGTAGGTATATAAAATGCCATATACATATTTCAAACTGACGTAAAAAGTATGACTGTAATTATCCCTAATAGCTATTGGAGCGTATAAATTTAAAAATTAAACATACAAAATATATAATCGAAACATTCTCCATTTATTTTTTATTCCCTTTTTTAAGCTATATAGAAATATCTGAATAATGTTCTTTAGCTATGTATATGTATTTTCAACGAACTGTTGACTTATAAATCAAGTATACGGAGAAAAAAAAAAAAGAAACTGAATGTACTAGACCAACTTTTGTGTAATAAATTAATAAATTGGGTATAGCGCGACAGCTTTAGAACCAAGTGACTTACAACTCTCAATCATTTCTGGAGAGGACGTACCATTTTCTGCCGAATCGGAACGTTTTTAAGATGAAAAGAACTTTTTCATGACAAGTGATACTCTTGCAGAGGATTTGTTAATTCCTCGCCAGAAGCAGTAACCCGTTCAAAATTTAATTTTGTTCCACTTAATGGCATTTTTATATCCGCTAAAGTTAAATTTTGTTTTCATTTAAGCGGTTTTCGTTTATGTGAAAAAAAAACTGTGATATTTTAAGTGGGTTTTACTGTAACTCCAGTCTGTAATAACTTGGTAATAGGCTCACCAAAATATTGTTGTTTCATTCAAGAACCTCCAATATTCTTTTAAAATTACTATCCATAGTGAATACTGTTAATCTATATACATTTCTATATACGAGTATAAAAACTTATACACTACTTATAACGGGTGATTTTTTAGCTGGTTTGGTTTTGGCAACACTGGTTTTGACAGCTGACCTTGTGTCACTGTCAAACAGCTTCAGTTTGGTTTGCAATTTAACCATGGATCGTCTTACAAATGAACAACGCTTGCAAATTATTGAATTTTACTATCAAAATTCGTGCTCGGTTCGAAATGTTCATCGCGCGCTGCTTCCATTTTATGGTCGGCTCATTTTTGGTTGAATGGGTACGTAAATAAGCACAATTGCCGCATTTGGAGTGAAGATCAGCCAGAAGCATTGCAACAGCTACCAATGCATCCCGAAAAAGCCACTGTTTGGTGCGGTTTATGGGCCGGCGGCATTATTGGGCCATATTTCTTCAAAGATGATGCGAATCGCAGCGTTACTGTCAATGGTGAACGCTACCGAGCGATGATAACAAACTTTTTTTTGCCCGAAATGGAAGTTCTTGACTTGCATGATATGTGGTTTCAACAAGACGGTGCCACATGCCACACAGCACGCGAAACAATGGCGCAATTGCGAGGCGAGTTTGGTGAAGAGTTAATTTCACGTTTCGGGCCGGTCAATTGGCCGCCTAGATCGTGCGATTTGACACCATTAGACTATTTTTTGTGGAGGTATGTCAAGGCTAATGTCTATAGGGACAAGCCCGCTTCGATTGACGCACTGGAAGCCAACATCCATGCATTCATTCGTGAGATACCGGCCGATATGTGTGAAAGAGTATGCCAAAATTGGACTCAGCGGATGGGCTACCTGAGACGCAGCCGCGGTCAACATTTGCATGAAATTATCTTTAAACATTAAATTGCAAGGTTCAAACTATCGATTCAAATAAATATTTCATTAATTTTTTCGAATTTTTTGTGTTTTTTTTTAAAAAAAAGTTCTAAACCTCTTAAAAAATCACCCGTTAGTTGTTCAAGTCGAAGAATGATGATGATGATGATAATGATGGTCTTTGGTTGCCAAAGAGTTTGCTGCCTTTACGGCCATTGAAGATAGATGAAATTGTGAAAATTTCTTCCTATAAAGGTAAAAGTAGGTTGTATATTATATAAAATGCAATCTTACATTCGTCTTTGTACAGTCTTTGCTATATTATGTTCTGTTTATTATCACACAGAAAAATAATTATTAACCAAGAGCGTTTTTCGGTGGGTTAAAAAAAATGTGTTAAATATAACAAAGTCAAGGGTAAAAATTAGACAATTCACTATGTTAATTCTAATGTACCTAGTCAACTCGATTAAAAAAATTGTTGAAAATATAATAACCTAAAGATGTTAGATATATTTATCAAGAAACTTAGTTAGGATTCGCAATTTTGAAGGTGTTTTATATTAAACGAGAAATTGATCCTACTTTGGTGGGCTTCAGGTCTATTTTGTAATAATTTACTTTTAAAACAGATGACGTTTCGTACGTGTTTACGTACTTCTTCAGATCTATTTAGATAATCTTAAAAAATTACTTGAAATAAAAATAGATTTGTATCTTTTTATAGATATTTTATATTATTCTTTATATTTTAATATATTTGAAAGTTTTTAAAAAGACTTTCCAAATCATCAAAATTCAAATAACAAGGATCTGCAATTATATTTAAATTTAAAAGGTCACGAAAAAGGAATTATTATTTTTAAATAATTATATTTATTTATATGTAATTTCAAGTAGATTTGTTACTATGAGTGATTTAATATGTTTCATTAATTATCTAAATTTGTTATTGAAACCGAACAAACTAACCCGCAGAAGTAATTTAATAAAATTTATTAAATTTAAACCGAATCAGAGTTTAGATTTAAATAATTTTGTTTAATCGAGTTGAATCGTATTATAATTAAACTGGTGAGGTTGCAAGTTGTATATATTAACAATGTTTGCTAATTAACTTTAACGAATTTTACGTTGTTTTTAACCGATCATTTTTCTGTGTGTATCTGTGTCTACATATTGAGTTAAATTAAGGGCCAGTTTGTTCACAGCCGATTATCTTTAATCAAGGATTATTGCAACTGGTAAATCATCGAATGTGCATGGAAATCAAATTTTTTTTTAAGGAATCCATAATTTAAGTTGTTAATCATGGAAATCGCTAATCAGCAGATTTTGGTTGATTAACGCCATTTAGTTAGAAGCTGTAAAAGTCATTGTTCAGATTTAACCCACTGTGAACAAACTGGCCCTAAGTGTTCAATCGAACCATCATCATCAGTATATATAGGAGGTACTCAATAGTCAACTCAACTTTTATAAAGTACATTATATATGTAGAAAGATTTCTGAGGATACGTGATGGGGTTGAATACCACTTTGCCTATTGCAGCATTCTATAGAAATGTTATTGTAACTTGTAACGCTCATCTTTGATCTAAATTTTAATACAGGTGGCTCAATGAAAGCCTGATTTATGTTTTTTTTTAATTAATTGATTAATCATACTCTAAGTTCTTTTGAATTTAATTTCGCCAGAATTGTTCAAGATATGTATGACGTATGTGTCATTGAAATGAATGGGGAATTTTTACATTAATTCAAGCTATAAGTTTCACTTTAAATTTGATGTAGAGTGATTTTGTAACAGATAAATAAATATTAAAGCAATTATTATTATATTATAGTTATCTTCCCAAACAATAAAATTGATATTAAAAAAAAAATTAAAGAATTAATCTTTCTTCATAATATATATGTATACGTATGTATGTACAAATTTAAAAAAATTACACTGAACATAATTTTTATCCATATAAAATTTAATTAATTTAAAAAAAACACACAAAATTATGATAAGAACATAATAAAAATATATAAATATATATATATATAGATACAGGGCTACATATTATATGAAACGATAAAATTTTGGAAAAACTTAAAACGATATAATTGCTGATGATATAATTTTATACGTAAAGCCAACTTCATTAATTCAAACAAAAATTCTTTTGAATAATTTTGTTTGCTTTTTGTTTAAAAGAAATTTAACATTAATCATAATAATATCGTAGTCTTTATTAAAATACCTACTGAAAAACAATAAAACAAGAAAATTTCCGAAACAAAATTCACTGATATAACCTATAATATATAACGGGTGATTTTTTAAGAGGTTTAGAACTTTTTTTTAAAAAAAAACACAAAAAATTCGAAAAAATGAATGAAATATTTATTTGAATCGATAGTTTGAACCTTGCAATTTAATGTTTAAAGATAATTTCATGCAAATGTTGACCGCGGCTGCGTCTCAGGTAGCCCATCCGCTGAGTCCAATTTTGGCATACTCTTTCACACATATCGGCCGGTATCTCACGAATGAATGCATGGATGTTGGCTTCCAGTGCGTCAATCGAAGCGGGCTTGTCCCTATAGACATTAGCCTTGACATACCCCCACAAAAAATAGTCTAATGGTGTCAAATCGCACGATCTAGGCGGCCAATTGACCGGCCCGAAACGTGAAATTAACTGTTCACCAAACTCGCCTCGCAATTGCGCCATTGTTTCGCGTGCTGTGTGGCATGTGGCACCGTCTTGTTGAAACCACATATCATGCAAGTCAAGAACTTCCATTTCGGGCAAAAAAAAGTTTGTTATCATCGCTCGGTAGCGTTCACCATTGACAGTAACGCTGCGATTCGCATCATCTTTGAAGAAATATGGCCCAATAATGCCGCCGGCCCATAAACCGCACCAAACAGTGGCTTTTTCGGGATGCATTGGTAGCTGTTGCAATGCTTCTGGCTGATCTTCACTCCAAATGCGGCAATTGTGCTTATTTACGCACCCATTCAACCAAAAATGAGCCTCATCGCTGAACACAATTTTTCGATAAAAAAGCGGATCCTCGGCCAGCTTTCCAAGAGCCCATTCACCAAAAATTCGGCGTTGTGGTAGGTCGGCTGGCTTTAGTTCTTGCACCAGCTGTATCTTAAAAGGCTTTACGCCCAAATCCTTCCGCAAAATTTTCCACGTAGTGCTGTAACAAAGGCCTAACTGCTGGGAACGGCGCCGAATCGACATTTCGCGGTCTTCTGTCACACTAGCTGATACGGCCGCAATATTTTCTTCACTACGCACAGTACGTAAACGTGTTGGTGGTTTAATGTTCAACAAAGTAAATTTGGTGCGAAATTTGGTCACAATCTTCCGAATAGACTGCTCAGAAGGTCGAGAATGCCGACCATAAAATGGAAGCAGCGCGCGATGAACATTTCGAACCGAGCACGAATTTTGATAGTAAAATTCAATAATTTGCAAGCGTTGTTCATTTGTAAGACGATCCATGGTTAAATTGCAAACCAAACTGAAGCTGTTTGACAGTGACACAACGTACTAAACACACGTCAGCTGTCAAAACCAGTGTTGCCAAAACCAAACCAGCTAAAAAATCACCCGTTATTTTTATACCACACGCATCTTTGGTATCCATACGTACATTTATGTATATAATTTTAACCAGGATATTATCACGATTAGGGATCAACATCTTATAGATATTTTTTGTATCTATAAATTATGACGACTATTTTGTCTACAAAGTCCCGCTTCATTGATATTATGATGGTGAAGAGAAGAAACATTTTACTTAGCGCACTTCAATTATATGTTACCAATGTTCCTGGGTTTCAACATCTTAGCTATCTTTATACATGAGAGTAAAAAAAAAATAAAAAATCTGCAATGCCTTGAACTTGAATTTTTTTTATTTGTCATTTGAGCCTTAAACTATAGGATTCATACACTGCAACTATATAAATATACTATCTCGTTTTAACATCGTGGTGGTCTGTTTAAAAAATTCTTCACATAACTTTGCTGTCTGCAGCTAAGTGAAGTTGTAGTTCATGAATGAAAAGTTAAGTTTTGCTGTTGTTTTTTTTTTTTTATAATGTCAACCAACACTGAGTCTCGGTTGTCTGCAGCCGATAACATTGACGATAGGTACAATTGTACAAAAATTTCAATGTTAAAAATTTAGGAATTTTAAAGATACAAGATTCAAGAAATGCTCAAGTAAAATTATTTGCAGGAGTTGTACCTAACCATATATCTATGTTTAAAAAAGATTTCCGTATATATAAGTATTTTCTATATACATATGTTTGTACTTAAAGTGCACTAATTTAATGTGCCTTGTGTACCTACCTATAACTACTTATGTAATTAATTCTCTTTTGCCGCATTAAGCTTATAGTTGGTGGGCAATGGGCAATGGGCATGAACAATGGACATCTCTTTTCTTTATTTCATCTCGCTATCAGGCTGGCTGAACAATATATTTAAGAATCTTATAGGAGGTCTAGGTATACTTGTGCGAATTTTTTAAAGTCTGATTTGTTTGAAGTCTTTTTAGATGTAGTTATATTTATAACAATTAATTAATTTCAGACTGGTAAGTATAGGAAAAAAAGATAGAAACAAAAAAAATTCTTGTTCGAGGATCTTTATATGTGTTTGTTATAGGAAAAGTCTTTTGTAGTTGAGTATACAGTCTTTATGGGACTTTAATTTAATTTTTGACATCGAGAGAGTATTTAATTAAATTAAATTCAAATCTAAGACCGTCAGTCATTTTGAACCTTTTTTTTGCTACAAAGAACAAATTATATAAAACCGTTGGCTTTTAATTTCGATTTTTTTGAGAAAATACATATAATAAGACAAAATAAATTTTCATTTGAATTTTGAAAATATTGAGGTATGTGTGTGAATTTTTGACGTGCATTTTTTTAATAAGTTATATTTTTTGTAATTTCTTTTTTATAATACCAGCTGATTCCCTGCCACGCTTTTCAGCGCCACCTTTTTTTAATATTTGTTAAACTCAAAAATTTCAACTTTTAAACATAATTTTTCAATAGAATAACGAAGATTGAATAAATTTTGAAAAGAGTTAAAAGAGAATTGGTATAAAAATCGAACAAAATTTGCGTCATTGAAAGATTCTACAAATTTCGACAGGTGCATCCCATTGTATTGGACCTGTGAGAAACGCATCTTTAACTCCAAAATGAATTTTTAATTGAGAGTTTATAATAGATGTATATTATGTATATGTATATTGCATACATTATACATTGCGTGGCAGTAGGTGGGATTTTAATCAAACCACTTTCAAAACCATACCTCGTTATACATAAAAATGAACTTTTAAAATTTCAGGTTGATTGGTTTAAAATTTTTCGAGCCTACATTGTACAATCAATAAATATTCATTTTTATATTTATAAATTTTTTTTAATTTATTTTATTTAAGAAAATTTTAATTTTAAAATTTCATTTTTAGCTCAATATTCTTGCAAATTTAAAAATTAGTAATTTAAATAAAACTTGGATTTTATTTATGCAAATGCTACGAGATAATCCGAAAATATTAATAAATAAAATAAAATAAAATAAAATAAAATAAAATAAAATAAAATAAAATAAAATAAATAAATAAAATAAAATAAAATAAAATAAAATAAATAAAATAAAATAAAATGAAATAAAATAAAGTAAAATAAAATAAAATAAATAAAATAAGGGGAATAAAAATCCGTGTATTGATGGACTTCTTTTTTTTTTAATTTTAAAAATTCACAAATATGTATTTAAAAATCATTTAAATAAATCAGATGAAAGATTTGATTAACCTACTGTTTCGTATCGTATTGTTTGTTTGTTTGTTCTTTTTTTTTTGTAATTAAAAAAAATAAATAAGACAACATATTTAACATTTATAATTAATTTTCTTAACAATTTTTATTTTTTTATTTTTCAGAATTCCCCGTTGCTTTTCATCTCATTGCCTGGATCGTATTTTTAACAGTAAATATTGCATATTCAAATGCAGCGCCAGTAGAAAACCTCTGCCTTCAAGGTAAATTATACATATAAATATAAAAATGTGTTTAACTTACATTAAATATGTATGTATTATATTTTTTACAGTTAATAACACAATCTCAGAACTTAAAAACCATACAATTAATTGTTATGCAGGTAATTATAACATATATAATATGTATACTTATTAATAATTATACTGATTTCATTGAAAGTACATAATTTGAAAAAAATTTAAAAAAAAAATTACAATCAGGAAAACAAAACTCAAAAATAAAAAAAAAATGTTTATTTTTAAAAATATGTAGCTTTATATTATATATTTATATTTAATTTTTGTTTGTGTTATTTTTCTGCGTAACTTAGATATCTCTCACTGTCTGAAAGATCGTAGCTTTTATACAACTATATTCAATGAAACGGACGTGAATTTAAGACAGACCAATTTTTCAATGGAAACACTTCAAAGTAATATGCGTGCATATGTAAGTATTTAATTATTTATTTATTTATTTATAACTAAATACATAGTTTAAAAAATGAATTTATAAACTTTTTTTTAATGAAGACATCAGGGCTCTAGGGCCATATGGTGTCATCTTTTGAAAGGAGCATTTTAACACAAAATTATCAGAATTATGACTTAGATATTACATAAAAATAGAATAAATTCGATTTGAAATATAAAAGTAAAGTAAAAATAAACAGAAGAAGTTAAATTGAAATGTGTTTTAAAGCATTTATATAAATGTTTTTTTTATTATTTTAATATCTAGATATTATCTTTTTTGTCATTAAATAAAATCGAAAATAATTATTCAGTTACAAAGCATTTAACCAAATGAATTAAAAGGGCGTTCATGCAAACTTTTGTGTAAACTTATCATTTTACACAATTTTGTAAACTTACGACGTTGTGTGAATACCCTTAACATATTTTTAATCAATAAAGATAAATATCTATGTTAATAAAATTAAATTACAACTTGCTAATTAATGTAATTAATGATATAGGTATACCTACCTACAACAAAAAAAATTAAATACACAATCTGAACAATGAATGAACGTATCTCATTTAGATCCATTCATTCATTAATATATTTTCTTTGGATTCCATTCAGCTTGGCGTTGTTGTTGTTGTCTTTTTTTTTTTTAGTATTTCCCGGTACAATCAGAAACTGTATAGCTAGACAGCCAAGCGTCAGTTAAATTGTTCACTGGTGGCTTGGCTGCAAATATTACAACAACCGACCAAATGACTCGACAGACAAGACATACACCACGACTCGGCAACGGCCGGCGACACGGCTCCCGTGCGCTCAGACCTCTGATTAGCGACACTTCAGGTGACTGTCGTCTGAAGTACAATAATATCAGCTTTAATATTTTTTCTAGTATACCTACCTACTTTGTATATGATAATAATTTATTATAAAATATGTTTATGTCGTTTTGCTGTTGTTGTTGGTGTTTTTGTTTATAGTTTTAGTGAGTTAGGATATTTTTCGTGCACATTTATTATGCACAAGACGATTAGTTGGGCGATGAATAAATCTGCATAATTTTATGCTGCAGTTGGGCAGGCAGAGTATCTAAGAGTAGGCAATTGACACTGAGTATATTCCTGTCAGAGAGAAGTCGGTTTGGTGAATCGCATGTGCGGCGAGAAAAGAGTTTTGTATTTTTATACCTATATGGATTGTGCCTATCGGTTTGCTCAGATGTCTGCGGTTCTGTCTATCTGTCTTTATGAAAAAGATGAAGACAGAATTGTTGTTGTTTTTATATATTTTTTTTTTATTTTTAATTCAGACAGTGGCTACTAAGCGTCTGAAGAGAATTTAACTTGAGTCATGACCGATTGGATTTTTGTTCGTGTGCAAGTCGTACTTCGTGGGGAATTTGGTTGTTTTTTCTTTCGGATTTTCCACATTTATACGATATATTTCTCATGATGCATGTTTGTTTTGCTGTTTTTTTTTTTTTTTTTTAAGAACTTAAGATAAAATCGTAAATGAAACTGAAATGAAATTATTGATCGTGAAAGCTTGCGTGTCAGCGACATACCGTCGTCGGGCCTCTAAAACGAGAACCGTTCGTATTATGATGTAAGTAGGTATAGGTATAGAATGTGGCACAGATTGAAGCTCAATAAATCATTTGGCATTACCCCGGTCTTTTTTTTTTCTATGTTACCTACAGAAATTCAGGTGAATTTAGAAAATAACTTTCTTGTATATCCGATGGTTAGTGTTAGCATCTATTCATGCATACGTCACGTGCCTCTATTATATTTCACCATTTTATGAATTAACTGAGAAAAATTTGTATGATTCACTATAGATACCTACATTTATAAGGGAAGAAATGAATTAGGTCAGTATTTTTTGTTTAAGATTTATGGGTATATTGCAAGGTGAAAGCTTTGAGTTGAGTAAACTATGCGGCGCCGATTGCAATTTTTATTAAACTAAACAAAAAATTTAAGGCAGTTGGCCCTTTGATGGATACATAATATAAGTACCTATATATAGTAAGCTACTATTGCTTCAAAAATATTAAATTAGAATTTAAAAGATTATTATTTATAGGTATATCTACTTATTCAATTTTGAAAAAAAATATTTTCTTTTGTTTTCTGTTTCCAAATTTTGTAATATTTTTTTCATCTGAATTTTGAAAAAATGGTAATCATTTCTTTTTTAAATTAATTTTATTTTATTATTTTCGTATTTTTTTTTAACTTAAAATTCAATATTAAACATTTTGGGACTATAATTTGTCCCAATGTTAATTATTATTGGTTTTTTTTTTAAAGTTTTATTCTTCTGTTTTTAAACTCCATATAAATATTTAATATTTTGGGACATATGTTTGTCCCAAAATGTTAAATATTAAATTTATATTAAAAAATGTTCCCTATTAATATACATACATACACATGTAAATGTACATATAACACCAAATATAAATTTAAAAAATGAGATACAATAGATAATCATTTGCACATAATATGTAGGTACCTATCTATAAATGCGTAGATCGTCCCCATTTAAAATTTATATGAATAAAACATATATATCTTCATATCTACGAACTTTTTTGTACATTACAAACCTATTGATGTATTTACTTTGATGGTTTTAATTTTTATTTCTTCCTAAATATGTACTTCCAATATGTATTCAAAAAATTGGGACAGAAAAATTTATCATATCGATATATACATAACTTGAAAAATAATCAAATGCAATTTCATGTATAGATAGATAATCGATTTATAATTTGAACAATTAAATAATTTAGTTAGTTTACACGTCCTAATTTAATTTTGTTTTTCGATATTGAATTCATTTTTAAAAAATTTGGGACAAAAGAAACGGTATTTTACCCCTATTGATATAAGATTAATAATACATACAAATATTTGTATGTACTTAGGTATTAAAAAAAATTCAAATCAACTCCTGTTTAAGGTATATATATGGCTATTTACATATAGCTATATCCACTCGCATGCGCAGAAAGTAGGTATCATCTACCTTAAATATTAATGTAACCAAATTAAAAATAATACCAAGGTTCCAACAATCACCGATAGATGGCAATATTTGTTGGCGGTAATCACTAATCACAAAAATTTGTTTTGTTTTTATATTCTCTGTCATACCTATACCTATTCTCTTTTCCGTATTTCGAACAGCAACAAGCCACCATGAATGGCAGAAGTGTATATATGTATTTATAGATAGGTAGGTACTCCCGACAGACAATAAAAATACAAACAAATAAGCAAACATAAAATATAAACTGAAAAGAGACAATTGGCAGAAGAAAAAAAACAAATAACATTAAATGAAAAAGAATATAAAATGAAGAAAATGCTTGATCAAATCCGGCGTCTGGATGATTTCCGAAAGGAAGTTGATCGAAATATACACACGATCGTTAGTCGCGTAACTTTGTGCCCATGTGGCATTGTGTCTAGTATAGAAATCTTTTCAAAAAGGTTTTCTGTTGCATGTTAAATGTAAGAAAAAATTCCTTAGCGTACGACTTTATGGAGGTGGGTACTGGGTACACTGTAAAAAATAGATATTATTTTGTTGCGATTTCACAGAAAGCTCATTTTAAAATGTTTTTTTTTTTAAATATTTGCTATAGAAAAAGGTTTTAACGAAAATCGAATTACGGAAATAGAATTTTGTGTTTAATTTATGTGGTTAGGAAAATTTATTTGTAGATATGTCTACATATAATCATGTTTTTTTTTAACATTATCTAGGTGCTTATTTACATATTTTAGTGAAAAAAAATATTAAATAAATCACTTTATTTTTTCCTATTTCAGCAAAAGATTATTGGTGTGTCAGATATTTTTATGTCTGATCGGGATCATTTTGCCACCTATATTTCTAACGTCACTGTGTCGGATCTCTTTAAAGGATCATCGTTTTTGGCTATGGTAATTATAAATAAAAAATATCTTCTATACGAATTAGATAATATGTTAAACTCTGAAATGTTTCTTTTTTAATTTGCAGTTTGAAAAAAACCTGAAACTAGTTTCTGAACATCTTTATAATATAACAGAATTGTTAGATTTCCATCTCTGTAGACATACGCATGCTAATTATTCAAGTAAAACAATAAGTAATATGGAATTGGGAGAAGATAATAAAAATAAAAATATCGTTTTAAGTTTAAAAGGGATAAAGAACTATACAAGTCAAAGTCAATTAGTAATCGGTGATACATTAAGACGTTTTTTTAACTTTACCGAGAAATCAAATCAACAAAATTGCACACTTCATAAAAATACCTCTTCACATTTAGAAATTATGACAATGAAACAGCTAGAAGGAACTTTAGATTTAATTTCAAAAATATTCACATATATAGAAACAGCAATTTGTATAACAACAAAATAAAATCGCTTTATTAATAATATCATAAAAAAAAATTGTAAATTATAAAAGGTAGTTATGTTCCTTGACTGATTTAGGTCATATAAAAAAAATAAAAATGTTCACTTAATTTTTGTTTAATACTATATAAAGAAAAAAAATATGCATTATACACAATTTGTCATAAAATTGAACTCATACCTAAAACGGTATTTATCAAACAAAAATGTCTTATTAAATTTAATTAATTATATTATCTGTGCCAAATTATAAATAAATTATGTAATGACTTTTTTTTTATAAGAAAAATTAGCAATGACAAAAATTTACAAATTATTCTATATATTATTTTTTACAAAATACAAAATTGTAAATTTATTATTTAAATTGTAAATATCTATTTATGTTACTATTATATCTATACAGTTAAGATATATGAAGAATATTTAACAAAAAAATTGTTAGTTAATTTTTAGACAAGAAATTATACCATTTTGGCTTAAATTATTTATTTTTTACTGTTCAGAATTTTGCGAATTTCAGTATTTTATGAAGATTTTATAACTTATAAAACAATTACTTTTTATTGTAACTTGATTTTAAAAGAAAATGTCACGATACTATTTTATATAATTATTTTATTTATTATTTATTTAAAAAAAAAATTTATACTAAAGATAAATTAAATTTAAATATGCAAGTTAGTATATATTCTTATTTATTTTAATTTATTATATCATATTTATTTTCTGTAACTTAAAAATAAAAATAAAAATAAAAAAAAATAACAGCATTAAACAAAAAAAATCAAATTATCTTTTTTTATCAGTTTTTAGTAGCGATCTAAATGTCAAGTTTTGTATTCTTAAAAAAAATTGACCTCAGTATTTAAATTAAACCTAAGATCATGAGATTATGAAAAAAGTGCGACTCTAAATTCTGTCTGTCTATATGTATCTTGACCTATAAAGGCTAACAGGGGTTCCCAATCTTTTTTTAGTCCCGGAGCACGTTTCAGGTGCGAAATTTCCCGGGGGTACTTGGTTGCGTACCTTTGCCATTTTTCGCAGTTAGATAATAAAAATGTATGTAGAAAATGCAGTAACTGTTTTTCAATTTTTTCATATTTTATTTGATTGAAGAAAGAAGTTACGTCAACGAAAAACAATTACAAAGTACAAAGTGAATTTAAAAAAATAGGGATTTTAATAATAATAGCTGTGTTTTATTTTCCCCAAGATCCGAACCAGATTCGTATTACAAAAACAACACAAGATCCAACTTTGTTTTGAATTTGGATTTCCAAAACCATTTTGAACACACACCCTTAATTTTTAAATGTCGTCAGTAGTGTAAAGAAAAAAGACAAAGGGTGTATACGAATAAAAAAAAAACAAAGGAAAAAAAGAGTTGGGTATATAACGTATGTCACGGAGATCCTGGGTTGTTTTATTTTCCTGATCTAATCTGGATTGGATCTGGGGGAAAATAAAAATCAGCTAATATATTTATTATAAATAGGTAGGTACATACATACGTACATATGTACCTATATATTTAAATAAATAGCTCCGAAAGCTTTTTTGAGTCTTTAGTGAGAACAATGTGCCTATTTTGTTTTGCATAATGCTGGTATCTATATCTAGTTGAATTTGGGACAACTGGCAACCGAATATCTGGCTCTGCATTGAGAAGCGGTATTTATTTTGTTTTGGATCCAACGTAGGCTGAGAAAACTGATACGCATATGTATGTTGTTGCAAACGGCAGAAGAATCACTTTGGCTTTGCTTGACGAAATGTTGTATTCAATTCCTTCAACATGCACCAGAATTCTAACAAAGACTTCTTCGTTTAAAAAATTTCCTTTTATCGAAGAATCTTATATCAAATCAAATTGCAACAATGTCAGAGAATGTGGATTTTCCAAAGCGGCCAGAGTATGGGTTTGCTACCCACACGTTTTCTTTAATATTTGGGTGGTACTCTTCCGGAAAATAGCAGTGGAAGCTATCGAGCAAACCTCGTAGGTAAATATGGAATTCATTTTAAATATCTTCGGGAATTTCCAATTTGTTTCCCCTTTAAATTCGTTGATCGTTGGGAAGCGGTCAAGGTTTTGATTTTTCATCGGTTTAGTCTAAAACTGGATTTTCTTTTTAAATGCTTCTATATCTTTATCACTGGCATCGAAAACAGGCAAAAGCCTTTCCCTGAAAAGATACACTCAAATCATGATTTTTTTTTGTTTAAATATCGGCTAGATACGCCAATTGCAATAGCCAACGCTCATTACACAGCCTGTCACCCAAAACAAAGTTGTCGTCAAAGGGTTTTTTGTGCAGTTTGCTTTTATGTAGTAAAATATAACTTTTCCGCAACTATAACAAAATACAATTTCTCGATTTTTTTCGGCATTTGACTGATTTACAAGGGTTGCTTTTTAGAAAAAAAAAAAAAATGCAGTTACTACATATTTGCTTGAAAGTATTGATTTCTTTTTTGGTCGGCCAACCGGTCTGACCGGGTCACCGGGTTATCGGGTGGACCACCAAACGTTTCTATATCACCTAATGATTATCTAACCCTACATAAGTAAAATTTTCCCCTCTATCATCTTTTGGATGAAAATATAAAGTATTTTCTTATATTAATAATTTCAGCCAGATTTTGTGATTTGAATGATTTAATGGTTTAAACTTAAAACTTACACATCTCAAATTATAACAAATGTGATTTAAAAGATTAGAAAAGAATGCAAAAGAATGCAAAGAATGCAAATGAATGCAAAGAATGCATGAATTCACAAAAGATTGCATTCCATTAATTGCAGTCAAATGAATGAAAACAAAAATGATTGAAATCTTTTTGATCGAAATGATTGGTGATTGCATAATTTGAAGTCACAAAGTGAAATCAATGACATGCAATCTTATTATTGAATTCATTAATGATTGCATTGAAAAAAGATTGCATTCTTTTACAAACCTGTCAGGGTGTTTCAAAATATTTTTTAAATTTATTATTAGTTGTTATATGTTCACTTCAGTTTTTCATCAACAAAATGTTTATGTTGCAATACAACTGTCACAACAACTTTGACATTTCAAATTGTCAAGCTGTAAACGTTTTTTGTTGTTGTATACGATTTGGGCACCATGTCAGGGCAATTTTGACCATAGGGACTGAAAGGACTAAGGCTCTGGACTGTAAGTTTTGAAAGGCGCAAATTTTCAACAACGCTGTAAAAAGTTTCAGTACATCAATTTAATATTAAAACAAAAACAACTCGGTCTGCTAAAATTATTTTAGAGTTAAATATTGTCATAAAAGATCTTATTTCTTCATTTTTGACCAAGGCAAGACATAGCCAAGATAGTCGGAGAGCATACGGCGAAGATGGGCATCCCCCACAATTCCCACTATCATAAAGCTTTTAGGACGACCTAGTACAGGCAATGGGGAATTATCTCAGAAAAGTTTTGAATTGGTCTAAGTTTGAATGCAGTACCTACCTTATTTTCGAATGGCTCGCAGTTGTGTTAGGTGACGATGACTAAACGCGGTTATTATATGTTGGGCCACTGGCATCACACCACAGTCTGTGGTAAAGTAATCAGTTGAACAGAATATTTTTTTTTTTATTTTTTTTAACTTTGGCGTCACTTGTGATTTAACTGTCGAAGTGACGCACTTTAAGCTCTGTGAATATTACACATCTAATCCTCCATTGCTGCTTTCCTTGGTGCAAGGACATAAAGCCCAAATTTCATTTTTGGGGCTAACGTCCCTCTTGTTGGGGGTTATGTCCCACTAAATAAAAACTACCAAATGATAAAAAGAAACTTTGCATACAACCATAACCTCGCATCTACCCCAAATCCTATATAGTATGCCCAAGCAGTGGGGTTGCAGGAGGGCAGCATGCCCCCAATAAATACCTCACTGTTTATATGCCGTAATGCTGGGTGCTAGCACTGTGCTAATTTTCTTTCAAATAAAACATAAACAAATATATTATCTTCTATGTGCCTTTAAAATATTTGGGACTTATGTCCCATTATTAACAAAAAATATTTGGGCTTGGTTCCCACTTGGGGGGATGGTTATTAATCATTATTAATTCTAGATTTTTTTTCTAGATTTGTTTCGAGATTTTTTCAATTCTAGATTTTTGTTTTCGAGATTTTTACTTTTGAGATTTTTGCTTTCTAGATTATTGGTTTCCAGATATCGTAAACCCAAAAATATTAAATACGTTTTTTAGAAAATATTTTAGCAAACAAAATGGTATATTGTACCTACATTAATATGTGACAGTTTTAAAGTCACTACGAATATTTGAGGTCCACAAAAAAGGCTATTTTATTGTTACATATAATAATAAAAAAGTACTAGTTTTTTGGATCTTGAAATAGATCTATATAAAAAGCAGGATTACATACAGTTTTTGTATTTAAGTATGATATTAAAATTTAATCCGGATCAGATGTGAATAATAAAATGCATGCTATTGAATTCGTTATTTAGTTTTTGCGGCATTTGGCAGCATATTATATTTTTTGCTATCGGTGACCAAAAGTTTAAGGCGGCAAAAAAAAAATGTCCAGGGTAGTAAATTTTGTAAAAATGCAGGCTCTGTATGTCTGCACATCATACGCCTTGGGCGTTGTGACATTTCACCGGAAAAAAATAATACAAAATGCATTTTTATTCTGTTTTAATTTCATAAATTATTATATTTAAACATCTTGGAGACACAAACATGTAATATAATATTCACTTCAAAACACACATAAAAGTCAAAGAGGACAAATAACCAGTTGATAACAGTTAGCACCAGTTGGAGATGGGTATAATTTTTGATGATGCGTCTAAAGTTAAATCAAGAAACAAAAGCTTTTTTTTTTTTTTTTTTGGTCAAGATGATATGATAATAATGGATGACAATAGTCAACACTTATTTTTTCACGGGAACTTATGTGTCACCTAATATTTACAAAATTGTTTGGTACAAATCAACAATAATATTTATTTATAGTGTTTGTGAATGCTTAGGACCATTCAGTGCTGCACACTTTATAACAAAATAAGTGGCACTTAATTTCCCTATTTTGGCATTTTAGGCGCAGATTTACTGTCTGAATAAGATGGCACTTAAGTGACCAATATATGAGACTTAAATGTCACTTATTCCGATAAGTTTATACTTTGAAATTCGGCATTGTAGTTTTCCATATTTGCCAACTTAAGAACACAAAGACAAATTTCAAAATTATCGCCCTTTTTATGTTTGTACTTTTTCTTATTGTTCAAGACATAAGCGGAGTAAAGCGTGTAGAAAGATTTTCCTTTTAATTTTATAAAACAGCTTACATCTTTTCAAAATCGAACTGTTTGAAATAAAAGCATCTTTGCAACCAAAAGAAAACCAAAAGATAAAAGCTGCTTAAAAATCGCAGTCGTTAAAAAAGCACTCTTATATAGCTTGGCGATGTAAGGTATAGATGATGTTAAAGTTAAGAATAAGTTACTATTCAATTAATTTTAGAACAACACTTTGTTTTGTTTATATTTAGGTAATTTGTAGTTTTCTATAACTAAAAATTCATTTTCAATATTGTTATTCCTATGAAATCTTTTATCAGAATCAGAATTAAATCTTTTTAATTTATTTTGTTTATTGTTTATTTATAAAACCCAGTCTTTAAATAAATGTAATAGATAATAGACACTTTACAACTCTAATTTTGTAATTACTTTTCGAATAAACGATAATTAAGGAAATTTATCAAGCAGAGCGCCAAATTATTTCAGCGCCGTTTAGTTGGCCCACCAACTATTGAGTCAAGTCAAATCCGCATTCTTAATCGAGAACGTTGTAATTTATCATTTATGAAATAAAAGAAATCTAATTTAATCTGCATCTGCAAAACTTTTAGAATAATTTGTACACTCACAGTTTTTTTATAGAGACATTTCAAAAAATTCACGATTTTTTTTATTAAAAAAAATTGGGACATGCCAAAACGAAAAAATAAGACAAACGTAAATTTACAGATTTTTCGAGTGAAGTGTCAGTGGGCCAAACTCTATTTTTTTTAGCAAAATTTTAGAATAATTAATCAAAATAGAAACAAAAAAAAAAATAAAAATAGGAATTCCATAAAAAATCATTATAAAAAAAAAATTTTTGTTTTTTTATACATTTTTATCAAGAAAACATTTTTTTCATCCCCGTGTATTTTTCGACCAATTGCCTTTATAACACTCCGTTTAAGCGAAACTCGCTTAAGTTAAAAACCCGGATACCTGAAACATATTTTCAATTAAATTTAATATTTTTCATTGAAAAAAACTCTCTTTACTGAAAAAAAAATTTAATAGAACAGAACAAAAATTTTGCTGAACGCTTTTTCTTCTTTTTTATTTTTCACCTCCACCAAATATTCATCACGAAAATGACATTTGAATTTCTGACATGTCAGGACCCTTTTTCGGATTTTTAAATCCGCTTAAGTGCAATTTTTTTTCACTTATCGCCGGACTCCGATGAAGTGAAATTTTGTTTCACTTAAGCGGGGTTCGTTTAAGTGAAAAACCCGCTTAAGTGAAACAAAGACTGTGACATTTTGCAGTTTCTCTTAAGCGGATTTTACTGTATTATATAAACACCAATCATACTCATAGACATTTTTCCAGCCCTACGAACTAACTCCTAAATGCCAAAATGATCTAACTTCCACCAAAATTTCGGTAGGACTTAGTTCATAAATTTGGGAGTTATAGTTCATTTGGGACTTAGTTCATTATGAAATAAGTCCCAATGAACTAAATCCACTGTGAGGTATGTATAGGTGGGATGCTGCCCACCCCCCTGCAACCCCTCTGCTTGGGCACACTATAGGATTTGGGGTAAGTGCGAGGTTGGGTGTATGCAAAGTTTCTTCTTGTCATTTTTGGGACTTAGTTCATTTTATGATGGAAGTTAGTTCCAAAAACAGTACTACTAACTAACACCATTAGACTTTAGTTCTCATTCAAATGTGAATTTAAGCCGTTAATTCACATTTGAAAGTGAACTACGGCCATTATGGCTTTAGTTCATATGGCCTTAGTTCACGGCACCAATTTTTCTCTTCTGGGCTCTACGAATAATAATCTAAACGATGTCAGCTAGCTTCCACTAGAGAACAATCAAAGAACAGTTGAGTATCTTGCTAATTTTAATAATTATGTGTATTGCTTTTATAAGTAGATCTAAGATGTCATTCCAAAATCCAGCGTTTTATTGTTCCACAAATAAATAGTTTTTACACACAAAGGACGAAAATATCCCTTTTGTTGGAGATATTTCATTTTCTCATTTGTGGAGCCCTGATCGGGGCACCACGCCGTAAATCCCGCCCTGATTCAACCATTTTTAGCTGCAAATCTTGTTTTTTTCTTTTTAGGAAATCAGTTGACCAAAAAGATTAGGTAATTTTATCACCACTTCTGCGTCACTTTGATTATTTATGAGCTATATTTGTTTTTGTTATTGTTTTTAATTTTTGTTTTGATTTTAAATTTTGTTGGTTATTATCCTCTTCATAATAAATTTCATTGTATTCTTTATTGTTTCTCAGTTCATCAACATTATACGTATGACTTAATATTAAAGTATAGTTGATGTGAAACAAGTTTAATAGCGTATTGAGTTTCGTGATGTGCCAACAGTGTAACACTTAAAGCCAAAAATAGCCGACACACTGTAAATGTGACATTAGGTGTGTTTTTTGCAAGCCCGGGGGGAATTGGTTTAAAATAACGACAACGGGGATTAGCAATGCCATCACAGCAAAAACATGCAGTTTTCATATAAACTATCGATAACATGTATGTTATTCATGCCGGTAACACAGTGTTTCTGGGCTCTTATAAGTTAAGCCCCGAGAATTCTCTGGGATTAGCTAAGTCCGCGGGGGTTAAGTTGTTGTTGCATTTTACATGTAAATTTTTTAGCACCGACGCGACGTCGTTTTTTTCATCAAATTCGCCCCGGGCTTGCAAAAAACACACCTAATGTCACATTTACACTGTGTCGGCTAATTTTGGCTTTAAGTGTTGGAATCAGTGGCTGATCCAGGATTTGGTCATGGGGGGGTCCACTTACCAATAGAAAACTTATAGAAAAATAAAACTTGCGTGGGCTTTGTGCTACATTATTTATGTGCGTGTAGTTAGCACCGCCATTTTCGATTTTCAAAAAAAAAAAATACAAACAAGCAAAAACAGCAGCAGCTTAAAACAGCACAAGTATAATTTATTTTAAATCGTGATTTTGAAAAAAAAAATTGCAAATTTAAAATTTATCCCTAAAATTTGCAAATCTGTGAATTTAAAAAATACATTACGGCACATCGCATGCACAAATTGAGCACAATACAGCAAAACTTTTTTTTTGAAAATCGAAAATGACGGTGCTAATTTCACGCTAAGTTCCTTCGCATCATTTGCGTTCGGTCGTGAAAGTCGGAAATATGCGATTTTTATATCTCTTCGGTAATAACATTTTTTGAGCACAACTTTAAGTTTTTAAAAAAAATTTATTTTGGAAAAATTTCTTCCTCAAAATTTTCAAAAATATTTACGGCACATCGCAGCACAAGTTGAGCACAATGCAGAACAGTTTCTTTTTCAAAATCGAAAATGGTGGTGCTAACTTCTTTTTGCTCTTATAATATTGAAAAGTATTTTAATATTTTGCTTTGGAGAGGTAGATATGACAAATTGCCTAAATCTTCAAAATTTAACATACCGTAAGCCCTTGAACTAAGTTTCCATCATATAGGCTTTATAGCCTTTACACACCGAATCAAAATCGAGATTTCGATCAAAAATCACCACATCTCATCAAAATCAACAAGATTTCCCATACATTTTCAGATTTCGTAATCTAGTAGATTACTGCGAAATCTTTTTTTTTGTTTCTATCAACACTGAAATTTGATTGAAATTTCAAACAAAATCTAGGTTCTAGAAATCTAGGTGTGAACGATTCAACGAGATTTGGAAATCTTGTGTCGAAATCCGAGATTTTGGTTCGGTGTGAAAACCGTATAAAACTGCTACGCAATCTAATGTAAGTAGGTATACTCCTTTTTCCTTTTGCATTTGAAGTTTTTGAGGTAGGTATACCTATTCATTATACACTTGAAGAAATTTTAAGTCGAAATTTTATAAAATGATGGGCTTTCTGTAATTAAGACAAAATTTAGGTCGAAGAGAAGTAAATATTTAATAAATAAATAAATTAATACAAAAATATTTGGTTTCAATGCTCATGGGGGGGGGGGGTCCGGACCCGAAAACCCCCCCCTCCGTGGATCCGCCACTGGTTGGAATGTACTGGGAAATAGAAATATATTCAATTGAAAAAACTTTTTGGGAACAAACAATAAAGTGTCAATTGAAATGATTTGAAAGAAATATTGTTGAAGTGGTATAACAATTTCGGATATCATTATCTATAATGTTTTAAGAGTGAATATAGACAGTAAGGGGCCAGTTATAGCTTCAATTGAAACTCATCATTGAAAAATTTGATCTTGAGACACTTTAAAAGCCAAATCAGTGAATACTTTGATGCCAATTCTGTTCAAAAAAAATATTTCATTTTGGCCCAACATTTCACATAATATGAGTCAATGATGGAAAAAGCCTTACTATTGTACTGAATTCAGTACAATTTGCTTTTCTCAGTACGTAAGTACATCTTTGCCATTTTCAGTACAATTTTGAATTGTTTGTACAAAATTGATAATTTTCTCTTATCTTCATTAAAATCTATGTGCGATGCGAAAATACTCAAAGCCCAATTACCCAATATCAAAACCATCCCCACTTGGGCTGAAGGCGCTAATTTGCTTTTAAATACTGAACTGAATACGTAAGAGAAGATACATATTTAGCTTCCAATTTTTAAGTTCAAGTGACCTCAACTCCAAAAGTTGCGTTTCGCCCAGGTACGACAGTTGGGCTCATCATATATTCAATCGCTCCACTTAAACAGAAGTAGTTTTCTAATTATCTTCATTCACGTTATTATTTTGCTTCCAACAATGAAATTAATTTTCAAACAATTATGTAGAAATTTTATGGTAACGGAATCTCTTGATGAACCCTACCAGTTATGGAGATATATTGCGTCACCGAATGTGAAATCTTATACACTTTTAAAAAGTTCAGTGAAAAAGTTATACAGGGCTTCAAAAATCATGCTAAAATGTTTTACATAACATTTCTGCTAAGATATTAGAAAAAGATTGGATTTCGATGACGTTTTCTTAAACGCACTTCAAAATTTCTCACAAAGCGCAGTATTGGATGGACTCCATCGTTCCATCGACTCCATCGTTCAATTTGTTTTAAAGTTTTTTTCCTAATGAACACACAATTATTGAAGCTATAAGCAACAAATATATGGCTGCTGACTGCGAATATATTAAGAAAATGAGAAATGTTGGGCAAAAATTTGGTTTTTGGAAAGTGAATGCTGATAGAAACCAAAAATCTTTTAAAAAAGGAATGTTGTCACAGTTTTGTAATTAATAAGGATCTTGTGAATAAAAACGTGACAAAAAATCCTCTTCAAAAAGAAGAACTTTTAGAGTAAAAAAAATTTTAAATTACCTAACTTACTATTATTTTTTAATCTCTGAGATATCATTTTTCTGAACACACTAAATGATTTAGGATTTTAAGAACCTCAAAACTAAAAATTTAAATATTCAATGATGAGATTCAATGAAACCTACAACCTGGCTCCTTACTGTGATACGGGATCCGTCCGTTATTTATTTAGCTATAATAATGAAGTTCCTTTACTATAATGTTACCTTAATATTTATAACAAATGAATTTTTTTTTGTTCTTGTTAATAAATCAATTTTATTTTTGAATTTGTGTGTTTGCTAGTTTTTATCCATTTAAAAGAGCCCAGTACTATTTGTTCTTTTTCAGTACTATTTTGTTTCAGCGTTCAGTACAATCGAAAAAAGTCGATTTCCATCACTGATATGAGTTCTAAGATTTCAATGATCAATGCGGTAAGATAGTTCAATCATTGAAATACAGATATACATATTCATTTTACGTGTTAACTTGGGCCAAAATGAAATATTTTTTTGGAAAAAAATAATACATAATTAGGTGAATAGCTTTATATTGGCATCAAAATAATCACTGATTTCGTTTTTTAAGTGCCTCAAAAGTTGAAATTTAAATTTTCATTGATGAGTTTCAATATGAAAGCTACATATATAACTGGCCTCTAAAGAAAAAAGAGATAAGCATATCTACAACACTGTTTTCATTAAGATCCGTATATCGTTTTATTTTCACGCACCATTTGAGAGGAATTATCTTTAAAACATAGGTGTTTGATTCCCTTAAAAACCATTAGAAAACGTCTTTTGATAAAAATAAATTCTTTATTCACTTAGTCTTACATTTCTTTAAGAAACTTTAATTATAATAACAACAAAATAAATAACTCACAAAAAGATAATAAACTTTTAAAAAACATCGTTAAAAAAGCGGCATACGGGGAAGACCGCATAGGGGCAAGACTGCAAGATCGCCCATATATGCGGTTTTGCCCCAATCAGATCTTACCTGAATTTCCCGGAGTTTCTTATAATTTTTTTTCATATAATTTTCAACATCCACTTTCTAGTAAAAAAAAAGAAAAAGTTAATAATTTAAAGTATTTTACTGGTAAGAGCGCAACTTAAATTACACCCAAACGATAACGTTTTGCCGAAAAATCACAAAAACTACCGTAACTTCTCGCCATCTCAAGCGAATTAGCTCATACTGAAAGACATGATCGATCATACCAAAAGCCACGTGTTCTTCATTTTAAGTGTTGCCATTTCAATTTTTGTTCATACAACATAGTACAAAAACGATCTTGCCCCCATGTGCGGTCTTGCCCCCATTTCCCCTATCTACTGTAAATTATTTCCAAACAATAATCTAAATTTTAATAAATTAATACCAAGATTAAATAAAATCATAGAAGGAAAAAATGTTATTCATCAAATAAATCATAACGTTACTATGTATACGCGTCATCCTGTACAATGTCATAGAGAAACTATATTATTTCAGTTTTATTTCTGTCACTTTTGAGATATTTATTTACCGTTATCTGCTTCCAGAATATACATTTATTTTTTTCTAATAATAACAACTTAGTTTTCTTACAAAAAAAAAACAACCTAAAATGAAATACAACAAAAGAAGGAGACGCAATTAAAATGATATATGTACATATATTTATGCATACGTCACACTTGTATAAAAAACAAAACAAGTTAAAGAGTTAAGCTCTCTACATATAACCAAAGTGAATGTGAGTTCTTTTCTTATTAAGACCGCTATATACAATTAAAAAAAAAAACAAACAACCAGCCATCCGTTTGGATGCTATACACGAAGGTCAAGGGTGGTATAAAAGGTCTTGAACGTGCGGCGTTTATAATATGGGGAAAGATGGACACGGAGGCAAAAAACATGGTATATTTGTATATTTTTTAATTATAAGTCTTCACATTATTGCGTGAAGTAGGTCGCCCTCCTGTAAGAAAAGATATATCGAATCCCAAACCAGAGTACCTATTACACACAAGCATGACAAACATCAGAAAGATATATGTTGTAGATATAAGAAGGCAGATCTGTGGCTAAGGTGACATTTTGTGCGACTTTTTATTGTGTGTTTCTTCTTTGCCATGTTTCCTTGGCTATATATAATATATGTATGTAGGTATTTTTTATACCATGGGAACTGATTTTACGAAAATAAAAATACTTATCATGGTGGACGAAAAGAATGTCAACAAAGGTTAGAAGGAACAAGGTTTAACATTGGATATAATATGTATATTATTTTACAAAAGTAGCAATTACATAATAATTATATACATAATATACCTACATAATATGTATAAAGCTTTTGGTAAGAATTAATATTTTAACTCATCAGTTATAATAGTTTATTTATTTAAATTGAATTATGTCAATAAATGGTTAAAAGTAATGCAAAAAAAAAATGTTTCCTTATAGGTACTTATACATACATATTACTTCCATTAATTTCACTTTAAAAATATGTACATATATATTTTTCATCCATGATCAGCATTATTTTTAGTAATTCCATTCTAATAAGTACATATTATATATGTCAAACATTGAAAAGGTGTCTAACTCCAAAACGTGATTTATAAACATATTCCATCGATTGTCGAACTTAGACACTGAAATTCGTTTTCCAAATAAACTAACAATAAACAAAAGCTCCGGACCTAAGCTCTCGAAATCTGTAATATCCCATTGCTATACTTAAAAATTAACATCTTTTTATTAAATTATAAATAGGTCCCCAACTAACAAACTCTCCAGAGCTAAGCTCTTGAAATGTCAAAAAAACTTCCATAAAAATTATTTTCTTGTTATGAAACATAAATAGGTCTCATAACATTTTTATTTTAAGAGCTTGACACTTTTCTCTCATTTTCTCTCTTCAAAATACTTAAATCTTATAGCTAAATCAATTTTTCTTCTTGGAATAGGATTATATAAACTTATAGTCTTATAAGAATTCTTTTTTTGAAAATTCAGCTTTAAACAGATGTTCGTTGTCTTTATAATCCCATAACAAGACTTATAACGGGTGATTTTTTAGCTGGTTTGGTTTTGGCAACACTGGTTTTGACAGCTGACGTGTGTTTAGTACCTTGTGTCACTGTCAAACAGCTTCAGTTTGGTTTGCAATTTAACCATGGATCGTCTTATAAATGAACAACGCTTGCAAATTATTGAATTTTACTATCAAAATTCGTGCTCGGTTCGAAATGCTTTTTTATCGAAAAATTGTGTTCAGCGATGAGGCTCATTTTTGGTTGAATGGGTACGTAAATAAGCACAATTGCCGCATTTGGAGTGAAGATCAGCCAGAAGCATTGCAACAGCTACCAATGCATCCTGAAAAAGCCACTGTTTGGTGCGGTTTATGGGCCGGCGGCATTATTGGGCCATATTTCTTCAAAGATGATGCGAATCGCAGCGTTACTGTCAATGGTGAACGCTACCGAGCGATGATAACAAACTTTTTTTTGCCCGAAATGGAAGTTCTTGACTTGCATGATATGTGGTTTCAACAAGACGGTGCCACATCCCACACAGCACGCGAAACAATGGCGCAATTGCGAGGCGAGTTTGGTGAACAGTTAATTTCACGTTTCGGGCCGGTCAATTGGCCGCCTAGATCGTGCGATTTGACACCATTAGACTATTTTTTGTGGGGGTATGTCAAGGCTAATGTCTATAGGGACAAGCCCGCTTCGATTGACGCACTGGAAGCCAACATCCATGCATTCATTCGTGAGATACCGGCCGATATGTGTGAAAGAGTATGCCAAAATTGGACTCAGCGGATGGGCTACCTGAGACGCAGTCGCGGTCGCGGTCAACATTTGCATGAAATTATCTTTAAACATTAAATTGCAAGGTTCAAACTATCGATTCAAATAAATATTTCATTCATTTTTTCGAATTTTTTGTGTTTTTTTTTTTTTAAAGTTCTAAACCTCTTAAAAAATCACCCGTTATAAGAGTTTTAGTCTTTCTGTACTTCTATGTAAACCCTTACAGGATCTGAGTTTAATACCTCTGGTATCAAGAGTATCTTGAGTTTAAATACCAAAAATATTGCAATAGGAGGCTTATGAGAGCATTGATAAATAATAAAATGATTAAAATATGCATTATTTTGAAAGCGCGTTGTTGTTTTTCGAGGTAAAAGTTCAAATTAGTATAGATATATTTTCAACCGAACCGAAACAACTGTGAACCGAAAAACATATGGTTCACATATTAAAAATTATAACGCATATTAATAATTGATTAGCTTACAAAATAAATATTCTCACACAAGCCTTTCAGTTTTTTGACATAAGAAACACACACAAAAATAGTTTGTGTCTCTCTGAGAAAACATTAAATGAGAAAGATGTATATAATTTTTTGAAGTTTACAAAATATGTTCTCTGTTCTCTTTTGAGCGAATTTTATTTGGAAGAGACGCATTCTCATAGCAAGACTTAGTTGAGGTGAGAGCGAATCTCATTGGAAGAGATGCATTCTCATAGCAAGACTAAATTGATGTGAGAGCCTCCTATAACTAGGCCATTTAACGCTTTTAACAGTCTTATAACAATCTAGTAGTATTCTAAAAGATTACTTTTAGCTCCCTGATTTTATTCTCGTTAAGCTCTTGCAGCATCTTATGAGAAGCAAAATTTTACTTGGGGTTAGTTATTGTGCAGGAAATATCTTAGCACAGTTTTGATGGATGTTATGTATTTTATTTGAACAAGTTTTGTGGTTAAAATGCAAATGGCAGTACATATTTGTTTGCGGAAGATCATATTATATTTTCTTGCTCCTGGTAATGCGCCCCCAGAATTTTGCGCCCTGTGCATTTGCACATCTTGCACATATGGTTGGTCCGGCCCTGCACCTCCTACATAGTCCATAGTCTATGACTGAAACTCCTTGATGGCTATGGAAAGTAAAATTTTCGTTCTTGTAATCGTGAGAACAACCGTTACATATTCTTCTTCTTATGTAAACAAGGCCAAAGTTATTTTTTAAGACACATTCTATGTTCTTCAGTTTCAATTTATATCTCATAGACATCCCTTATATCCATGTACAGTCAAACTTCTGTATAACGAACTTCTTTATAACGTAATTTTCTCTATAGTGAATTTCATTTTGTTCCCTTTCCCCTTAAAAAATATCTCATATGAATTAGGTTCTTTTATAACGAAATTCTCTATAGCGAAATTCTCTTTATAAGGAAATTATTTTTATGGTCCGAAAGCAAAGTTGTTTCTTTATAACGAAATCTCAATTTTCAAATTTGAAATAAAATTAGAATTAAAAGGGAATTCCCCATTTAAGCAAGTATTTTCGAAATGTGAATTATTTTAAAATTTTAAATCAAAGCCTACTACGATTTTTGTTCCTAATTTTAAAAGGGAAAAACGTGTTGTTTTCATTGACAACCACGTGTTTTTATTGTTGTTTTCGTCACCGCTACCGAAAATTCGTGTTGGTGTGGGGGAACCTTAAATTGAAATTATTATGTATGTGCGGATGTATAAAAAGTGTGCATATGTAGTAGAACTTTTACGTTGAGTTTGAGAGAATAGGAAGATTTTTATAATAAAACAATAAATAAAACACAATTGCAATCGAAAATTGATATGTTTTTAAGTAAAAAAATAAAAAGACACACATATCTTTACAATTAGTTTTTTTTACCATTTTTTTTAAATATACCTCTAGCAGTGTTAAAAAAATTACATTTTCTATATTACGAATTTTGTATATAACTTCTTTATAACGAAGCAATTTTTTGTTCCCTTGAAGGTTCGTTATAGAGAAGTTTGACTGTATATCTATCTTTTTCATATGGGTGTGTAAAAAAAGTTCAAAGTAAGCTAGCCGACCAACGAAGCATGACGACGACGCGTGATCTTTGCTATATCATTGTTATAGCATTTTCAAGGATAACTTTTACACTTTCTCTACACGAAACAGTTTTTTCTTTCTAAGATTTCAAAAGGATTTACGATTTCTTGGAAGGTTTTTTTTCTTTTTTTTTATGAGCATTGACACTAATTTACAACAGGATTTTAAAACTTAATATTCCTTTTAAATTGACAACAACAAAAAATGAAGACCTTTTGCATAATAATCATGTGTCAATGAGTTACTTGCCCGCAAGCAAAAGAGGGCATATAGAAACTTGGCTACCCCTGTGAGTGTCATTTGACAGTGGGAAATTATAAATTAAGTTATAAAATTGGCAGTTTTATTATTTTATTGCGGTTGTTCTTACATTCATACATATATATAAGCGTATTTAAATTTGTATTGGTTTTGTATTTAATTTTATATCTATGAAGTATATGTTCTCGGTATGTAATCTCCTCAAAGCAAAATAATTGATTCTTAACTTTCATTAGCTTCTAATTCTATATATGTATCTATATATTATATACCCTATGTGTATTGCTATTACATTTTTTTCTTTTATGCCTATAGCTATAGCATACCTTTAAAATTGTGTTACTCTATTAGTTTATGGTATAGCTTGTTGACAAAAAGACAGGGATAACAAGGTCATGATTTCACAAAGGTTCAATTGAATATTTTTATATATATAAGAAGGTTTGTATATAAAACAAATTCTATATAGTAAATTATATATATATTTTTATACAACTGAAATAAATCAGCCAAGTAGAAGTTGAAGTAGTAGAACCCTTTAATATACGGACTTGTTGAATTATTGATTAAAAATTTAAGGATTTATATCAGCTAAAACCAAAAAAAATACTTAAGGGCGTTTTATAAAAACTACTATATACTATACGCTAGGTATTTTATTAAAATGTATAGAATTCATAGGTTGGGTGGATTTGATACGGTATAAGCGAACATAGGAATTTTAAGATAGGATGAAGATCAAAGTGATGACGTCATGTTGAGATACTTTTATTTTGCTATTCACAGATTTATATAGATTTAAGTTTTATGTATGTTTTGAAATAGTAAGTTTAAAAAAAACTTTAGGTTAGGGGCTGTTGTTAATATACGAGGACACAATACCCATGGATGTATCCTTCCGGATACGTGGGTGAATATCACGTCAGATAGGCATTTCTATCTCTATCTTCCCTCACTTATAGATAATTTGGACATATTATAGTGTGACGAATTCTTTATATTCTATATCATATTTTGGACTTCTCATTATTTTAATGAATTTATTCTAATTCCTATCCCTCGGACGCCCAGTGGCCCGTTTCGACTTTTTTGGTTTTCTAAAATCATAACTTTTAAACAATAAAAGATATCGTAACAATTTTTCTTTACCTTAAAAGAAATTTCCAAGGCTATTAATAGTGAGTTTCAAACAAATAGCTATACACGGTGTTTCATATTTTTCTGTTGAAAAACGAACTTTTATTAAAGATGATGGACAAAACTTTAAAAAAGTCATAACTTCAGTTTTCGAGTAGCAGTATAGTGAAATTGAGCGAAACAGTGGTAAAAAAAGAAAACAAACCAACACGAGTTAAAAAGTGAAGAAAAAAGAAAATAAACCATTATTTCAATATTGTCTTTTTTATTTGTTTAATAAGTGTATGTTTTAATTTTTTGACATTAAAGAGTACATTAATAAAATACTATTAAAAAACGATGAAAAAAAAACAAAACATATACAGGGTGTTTTACATAATATGAGAAAAAAAATTTCTAGGTGGGTTGAGACAAGAAAAAAATCGTATGAGAGTTTCGACGAACTAGAAAAAAATATTAAAAATCAACGGAAACACTTACAATGTCATGTTATATCTTTTTTTATCCAAAAACCCATCCAATTTTTGGAAAAATTGATTTTCAAACTCAAACTTAAAAAAAAAATGGACTGACTTCTTCAAATAAATATTTCTCTACCACGTTTTATGCAACTGAATTTTTGGGATCATTTGCCGTTAAGTTTAAGGCGGGAATTTGTGGATTTTTTTTTGTAACTCAAATTAAAGTTGAAAAAGTGGTGTTTTTAAAAATATAGGCTGGCAGGACCCCTTAGATTGTTGTTTCATCCTAGAATAAAAAACAGCCGGCTATTATACTTTTAACTAAACATATTTTCTAACTATGTTCATTATAAATCTAAGAAAACACAAAGTACTAGTATGAAGAAGGTGATTATAACAAACCTAGCAGAAAATAAAAGAGCTGATAGGCAAACTTGATTTTTTTTTTTTATTTTTCAGGTTAATATTATACGAATTATAATTATAAAATTGGGTTTGGTTATGGTGTTTGACATGTTGTTGGTTTTGTAAAATTGTGTTATTTTTTTTTGTATATACATAAAAGAGTAAAATATTTAAAATAAAGAATAAATTAAAAAAAACTAAATACGTCTTAAATTAATTTATTCGTAAGTTATTTTAACATTTATTCAATTTTGTAAATTATTTGATAAACTGAATAAATTTTTGTTTTTTTGTAAATTTAAGAATTTTGGATTTTATTTATTTATACGGGCAATTAAATTAATTAAATCACTTTTAATAATTTTAAAACAATTACATTTTTTTAATCTTTCTACACAAATCCAATTCGGGGGATCTTATATGTGCTATTGCATTATGTCCAACCATGTACTGAGTTATATTAGATAATATATTCCCGAAGATGCTTTGAAATTAATGTAGACTGGAAATTTTGGGAAAGTTTTTTTCACGCACTACCCTCAGATTTTACACTCAAAACTAAAAAATAAAAAAATATTTTTTCTGCAACCAATTATCAATAGGCTGGCAGGACCCCTTAGAATGTTCCCTCCGGTCATTATATTTTAAATTAAATATACATATTTTATTTCTGGTCATTATCATACTTGTTATCTATGAGAAAAGACGAAGTGCTAGTGTAAAGAAGGTGATTATAACAAACCTAGCAGAAAACAAAAGAGCTGATAGGCAAACTTGATTTTTTTTATTAATTTTCAGGCTAATATTATACCAATTATATTTCTCAAATTGGACTGGTTATGGTGTTTGGCATGTAGTAGGTTTTGTAAAATTGTGTTTTTTTTTTTTGTTTTTTTTTTTTTTATAGCAGAGTAATTTTATTTAAAAATAAAGAATAAATTAAAAATAAAATACGTCTTAAATTAATTTATACGTAATTTAAATGAAAATCATTTAGTAAGTCCATTGCGTTATTGTAACATTCATACAATTTTGTTAATTATTATTTGATAAACTGAATAATTTTTTTTTCAATTTTAAGCTCTTGATCAAAGGTATAAAAAGTAAAAAAATATGCATTGAATACATTTTTTTTTAAATTCTTTTGAAATTTTTTTTTTTGTAAATTTCAGAATTTTGGATTTGATTTACTTATACGGGCAATTAAATTAATTAAAAATTTTTTAAATAGCTAATTTTTAAGCACTTACATTTTTTAATCTTTCTACACAAATCCAATTCGGGATGTTATCTAATATAACCAAATACATGAGTTATATTAGATTTATTTTTTGAAATTAATGTAGACTAGAAAATAACAAAATCAGAAATTCAGTATCACAACTTATCACGAGAAACAAGAGAAGAAATTCACAAACTAATTATACACATATTATTTAATGGATTTTTCTTTTTAAATTTATTAGAAAAGGAAGTAATTTTTTTAATTGTAATTTTTCGAAGCATTTAACACGACTTCTTAAATGATACTATTTATGAGAAAAAAAAACTTTATCCAAGACGTATGTAACATATGAATTTATATTCGACTTTTATAAGAGTATAAATAAAACTCACGACTAAATCGCACGGACTTACTCTTGTGCTTTGAAATTAAATGGACTAAAGTCGGATTTCTTGAAGGTTTTTTTTTGTCCTTGGTGGAAATCTGTTAGTCGTTACCCGAGAATTATTTTGTCGTATATGCTATTCGAGAAATTTTGGGAAAGTTTTGTGTTTAAATAAAAAAGAAACTAATCGATGAATTTGTCTCCATTTTTAATATAATTTTATGTGGAAATCTTCTTTTGAAAATAACTTTACTACCAATTCCATACACGTACGACGAAGTAAACGCACATATTATATTATACCACAGTTCAATTCGCATTAATGACAATTATGAGTCGAGTAAGATTTTCAAAAACTAGAAAACATTTTAACATCTAGTTTTTAGTGTTTTAATAAAAATTGATAAGAGCATTGAATATTAAAAACAAAAATACTACTTAACTTATGATTTTGAACAATTTTTTTTTCTATTTTTCAAAAACTGTTAAATTAAATAATAATAATTTAAAAACAGAATTAATGGATAGATTTATGGCTTAGAAAAAAAATTATAGCATGACGTTGTAAGTATTGCCGTTGATTTTTAAGACATAATATTTTTTTCTAATTAAAATCGATTTTTTAGAAAAATGGCCTTAGAAGCGAGAGCTGATTGAAAAATTGTAAAATTTGAAGACTCCTGTCAAAAGTGCTATAAGACAGTCCATTTTTTTTTTTAATTTAAGACTTCTCAGATTTTGAAAATATTTGCTTTATTACTTTCTATAAAGCAGCTTTTAAAAGAAGATACAGCAACGCGGTTGACATTACCTTTTTCTTATTTTAGGGGACGAGTCACGCCAAAAAGTCAATGCTTCAATGCGTGGGTTATCAGATAGAATTCGATTATTATTTTTGAATGAAACTTGCCATATCATCTCATAATATACAAAACACATATATCTTATCTATCTTTACGAGGCCTTTTTTAAGGTTTGAATCAAATGGATCAGTATATATATAGTGGCACTGGATTTATAAAATTAAAATAAAACCGGTTGACTCAATTCAGAAAATATACAAGAATAACAATAAAATATGGCAACACCCGGTTTTCCTATACAATCGATTTGGTCATAAGTGGAACGATATTTAATCAAAATCTTTAAAGTAGTTTTCGAGAATTGGTTCAAAAGTTTAGGCCCATAGCACAACTGCAACGTACACGGTATGACACGAAGCCGATTTTTTTGGACTTCTTCTTCCTCATCGGATTGTTTATTTTGATTAAAATCTTTAAATTTGTAATATACACGAACCAATACATGCCCTAAAGAAACAATTCAAGTTAACCCGTTTTAGCAGTAATCATTCTACCAGTTTTAATCGGACCATTACTAAAACAGGTTTTACTTGAAGAAGTAAAACCAGTTAAAAATTAAACATTAAAATGGTTTTAACATTTGACCAATATTCCATTCCATTTTATTGGTTAGTGAAATCTTATTAGTGTTTCTTTCAATCACAAGGCTCATAACTCCATAATGGATTTTTGACCCACTTATGTAGGTGTGTTAAAAGTTTACAATTCTATAGTTTAGTTGCTGTGGTAATTTCATAAAAGAGACGATTTTCCGTAAAACATTCTTGCCAGTTAGAAGAAGAAAAAGCGTATAATATATGTATATAAATTTGAAAATTATTCAAATGTGAATTTTAATTTTATTATAATTAATGAATTAATAGGATACACATTTCTAGCTTATCGAAAATTATACAAAACTTTTAATTAAACTCATATTGGTAAGAAAAATAAAATAAACAAAGTAAAATACAGTACAATCTTGGAAAGATGAACAGGTATAAAACAGGGCCCGTATTTTTTTTTTAAATTGTTCATCCTTTTCGAACATCAAAATTTAGTTGAGAAAGAAGATGTAATTACATATAAAAAAAGCATTAAATATTATTAAAAACAAGCCCCAAAATACCGTTCAACGAACTAAAAAATGTAACATAAATACAATACGAGGAACTAAAGGCAAAGAAAAAGAAAACAAAAATAAGTTGGGAATAAAGCGTTCATTCGATTACAAAATTTGGAATCTGTTTAACTTTTTAAGCACTGAAGGGTTAGAATATTTCGTTTATATTTCCCACCTGTTCATCTTATAGAACGGTTCATTTTTCCAAGATTCTACTGTATGTTAAAATATATCCAAATTTTCGTATTGGCTTTCATAAGAGTTAGGTATTTTTAATTTTTGCAAAGCATTGCTAAATCTTTATTCATCTCAATAGGTTATTGGTCCAGATCCACGAAATTATTATTAAAAAGAATAGAAACGTTACTATACGTTTTCTGATAAAGCAAACTTTTGAAACGCTGTCGCCTGCTTCACAAGAATAGAGTTCTGAATTCAACAAAAGGACTCATCAACGCACTGACGCTAAACAATTGGAAGACTTCAACAACAGATATACAATATATTGAGCGATTGATATATTATAGAGATGAATAGATGGTGATTCAAATGGGAATTTTAAAATTTTGAAATGGGAATATTAAAATTTCAATAGAGAAATTTGAACATTTACGGAAACGACGAAGTATACGACATGAAAGGATGACTTGTCAAAAGGTAAAACTGTTTTTTTTTTTTAAAAAAAAAAAAAAAAATTAATATTATTAATTCCAAAAAGGACTCAGAATATTTAATCGAATTTAATTGCCAATTATTGATTGATGCTTAGCTCGATGATGATTTACTTGCTGTGCAGTCCTGTTCTGCTATTGGATTATCTTCTTCCGGAATATGAGTAAATTAAAGCTGCATATGAATTCCCTGGAGAAAGTGAAGAATTTATTATAAAAATGAAATTCAATATTCTCATTTTAATAACGGATTAAAATTAAAACCAGGTATGTAAAATTTTCAATTTATTTATACAATAAATGCGGAAATAGGTGCCTATGAGCGTTTATGTTCAAAAAAATCCCATCAGTCAGTTGATAAAAGAGATATAAGTATAATGTATAGGTTTTATTGCGATTAAAAAGCATACAGGTGGACAATGTGCAAGCTTATGATTTGTTACTTTTATTGATGATTTTTTACATAAAGTTCAGTTCATAATTCAGTAATTTCAAGTATTTATGGTTCAGAATAAAAATGGCAGTTAAATTAAGAAAAAGCGGAAAAACCGGCAACGCTCAGTTACTAAGTAAATATTTCACAAATTTTTTTATGGAAAAACAGCATTAAGCTTGATCTTATAGTTAAAATATACACCACAACAAAATGGCATTTTAAAGAAGAATGAATCGAATTCATATCGATAACAATATCGATAAATGTAAAACTATGTGTTTTACCAGAAAATTTTCTTTTACTTCGTTCAACTATTTGTTAAATGATATATCAATATCTCGTGAAATCAATGTATCTATTCTTGGTGTCACATTCGATCGCAAACTCGAATTTATTGAACATATTAACTGCATTTCTAATAAAGCCAATTCAATTCTTGGTTGGATAAAAAGAGAGTCGAAACAATTTTCTGACCCTTTCGTGACAAAGCAGCTTTTTATATCTTTTGTACGACCCATTTTAGAATACGCTTGTCAGGTTTGGTCACAAAAATAGACTGGAACCGGTGCAAAAAAGATTTCTTAGATTTGCTCTCAGAGGACTGGGATGGGTAAATCCTTATGATCTCCCACCTTATAACAACAGACTAAGACTTATTGATTTACCCAGTCTCGAGGACAGACGTTCCTATTTATGTTTTGTTTTAATTGTAAAATTAATCAACTCAGACTCTTTGCACCTTCTGTCTCGTATTAACTTTAATATTCCACAAAGTAACTTGAGGAACATACCGGATAGTATACTTATTCAAAACTATCGTACCAATTACGAAAAATGTTGTCCTTTAAATAATATATTTAAACTATTTAATTTTTACAATAATAAATATAACAATCTGTTTGATAAAACAGTAATTAATTCATGTAAATTAAAATCAACATTTTTTTTTTGCAATTAATTAATATCTTAATATACACATTGGTAAGAATTTTGTAAACTAGCAATTTAGTTATGTTAAATAAATAAATTCTAGGCGAATAACTAGGAGCATTATGATAGAGGGGAATATTATAATGAACCTATACACATTTCGACTAGAATTCGATTCATTGGCGTAAAATTTTAAACGATTTAGTAAAATGTTAAAGCCATTTTAGTAATTTACTAAGTTAAAAAGAAGATTTTGGTAATTTAAAACGATTTTAGCAATTTACTAACTCTTAACATTTTACTAAAGTTAAAATCAGAAAATGGTTACTTTAAATTTTAGTAATTTGCTAAATCCATATGAAATTTGTCATTGTCCTCGAAAATAATTTCTTGACAATTTTATTTGAAAGATTTAAATTGTGTTTTTTTTTTCGTGTGCTAATTCTTTTCAAAGTAAATTTCCATCTGTATTCACTTATTTAACCATCTTTTCCACACTGTTTTGAACTAAAGATCTCCATGTTGGCAGCTTTAAATGGTAAGCTGCATGGCTATAGTGAACCTATTAAATTTGTAAGTTATATTAAATGATTTCTTTGGTTTGACTATGACAACTTTACAATATCTTACTTTATCATTATCACTTGCAGAATCGATTGCTGTGGCCAAAACTCAAAAGTCGTTTTAATAAATCCTCAGACATTCGTTCTTCCCGTGAGTTTAAACTAAAAAAACCATTAAATCTTCCCAACGATGGGAAAAGCACATAAACAAAATAAAATAAGAAAATAGTTTTAATTTAACAAGTAAAAAAATAACAAAATAAATTGTAGGTTGTCACTTTCACTGCTGACATTCCAAATATTAGGTCCGTTCCCTAAATTTAGGTTTGTTTGCTTTGTTTTTCTTTATGCACTGTCATTGTTATGGACGTGTTTAGATGCACCTATTTTAATAAAAGGGAATTAGTAATTTACTAGTTAGTAAAACGAAAAAAAGGATTAAAATTTTGGAAGAGCTAGTAAATTACTAAATAATTTAGCAATTTGCTAACTAGTAATATGTTAAGCCCCTAACAATGGGTTGTTTAAAATTTTGCGCCATTCTTTTTTAAAATGCCATTTTTACCACAATTTCTTTAAGCAGAATAAGTTCACAAAACAGCCGCGTATACCAACGAAATCGTACCTTTATATTATTTTAAATTGTAATTTGTTAGATCACGCCGAAAAATAGCTATTTGCATTCTGAGCTCCGGGTAAAAGTCCAAATTGGAAGCTGAGCTTTTGCTCTCAATAACAAACTTTTAAAATGTCGGAAATTGTAATGAATAAAGCTAATCGGTTTTTTTGTTGTAGTTTTTAATTAATTCTACGACTTTGCTCTACGACCTAGGTTCAAGCAGAGCTGAAACACAATTATTAGGTGTGTTTTATTCATTGCTGCATAGCCAGCGCAGCACAAGTCTGAATAAAAAGATCACTCACTCTATACGTTAATTTTAATAATTGAAAGCTCTATCGCCAGCACAGCCATCTTTATTTTAACTGACTTCTTTTTCGCCAGCAATCAAATTCACCTATTGTTATTGTAAATTTTGTATAAGCAAACCGAGATTAAGAAGAAGCTGTTGATCAACTAAGACGAAACAGAAAAATGACGACAGCGAAATCTATAATGATGTTTTTGCGGATAGAGTTGATGATAAAAGTATAATGAAGTGTTTGAAGTACGATTTTTTGATCCAAAATAAAACATAATATGCGGATATTATGCAGACCTTCACTGGCAGAGACATAATTAGATGTAAATGGGCTTTTGTATCAAAATAAAAGTTTGTTCTAAGAGCAACAGCATGTTAGGATTTCTGAAGCGTATAGGTCAAAAGAATTTAATGACAATTCCTTTTATTTGCACTGAGAAACTTCAATTGGAATAGCGAGAATTTTGTGATGCCACCATACAAAAGCCGTTTAAAACTAATAAATTTGTTAAGTCTTGCAAACCGTATGATGCTTTCTGAAGCCCTCTATGTTTATGATATTTTAAATGGTAATATTGCTTCAACCACTTTATGTTCTAAAAAAATATGTCTAAAAAATTCTCGTTGTCTAAGACATACCAAATTTTTGATAGAAGCAATACACAAAACAAGCTATGCAAATCATGAACCGTTCAACCGTTGTAGTAAAACATTTAATAAATTTACTGACTTCTATACAATATTAATATGAGTAGAGAAGCTTTCAAAGAAACTATATATTCTACCGAATGATGTGTGAATCTTTTTTGTAAATATTGATATTTATTTATATTTTTTTATTTCCTTATTTCATTTTAATATTATATTTAATTTTTTCTAAATGATGTTAATCCATTTTTTTAGCCTTCAATGTTGTCTGATATTGACAAAAAATAAAACTAAAAGTCTGATGGAAACGTTGAGTGGAGAAAGGCAATAACTTGTAGCCAAAGGTTTTGGTCAAAAATTTGACAAGCGATTCTTTCGTTGTAAGATTTGTAAAAATACAATCAAACTTCTTTATAACGAACTTCTTTATAACGTAATTCTCTCTGCAGTGAATTTCATTTTGTTCCCTTTCCCCTTAAAAAATATCTCATATGAATTATGTTCTTTTATAACGAAATTCTCTATAGCGAAATTCTCTTTATAAGGAAATTATTTTTTTGGTCCGAAAGCAAAGTTGTTTCTTTATAACGAAATCTCAATTTTCAAAACTGAAATAAAAGCCGACTACGATTTTTGTTTCTTATTTTAAAAGGGAATTCCCCATTTAAGCAAGAATTTTCGAAATGTCAATTATTTTAAAATTTTAAATGGGAACAACGTGTTGTTTTCATTGACAACCACGTATTTTTATTGTTCTTTTCGTCACCGCTACTGAAAATTCGTGTTGGTGTGGGGGAACCTTAAATTGAAATTATTATTATGTATGTGCGGATGTATAAACAGTGTGCATATGTAGTAGAACTTTTACGTTGAGTTTGTGAGAATAGGAAGATTTTTATAATAACAATGAATAAAACTTAATTGCAATCGAAAATTGATATGTTTTTAATTAAAAAATAAAAACACACACATATCTTTAAAATTAGTTTTTTTTTTACCATTTTTTTAAAATATACCTCTAGCAGTGTTAAAAAAAATTACATTTTCTATATTACGAATTTTGTATATAACTTCTTTATAACGAAGCAATTTTTTGTTCCCTTGAAGGTTCGTTATAGAGAAGTTTGACTGTACATCGCAAAAGACAATAGAGAAAGGGAACGAAAAATAGAGCTAGATAGAGCATTCAACATTCGTGTATAGTGCGTCTGAAGTATCTAAACTTAAGACATAACGGGTGATTTTTTAGCTGGTTTGGTTTTGGCAACACTGGTTTTGACAGCTGACGTGTGTTTAGTACCTTGTGTCACTGTCAAACAGCTTCAGTTTGGTTTGCAATTTAACCATGGATCGTCTTACAAATGAACAACGCTTGCAAATTATTGAATTTTACTATCAAAATTCTGGCTGGCCGAGGATCCGCTTTTTTATCGAAAAATTGTGTTCAGCGATGAGGCTCATTTTTGGTTGAATGGGTACGTAAATAAGCACAATTTCCGCATTTGGAGTGAAGATCAGCCAGAAGCATTGCAACAGCTACCAATGCATCCTGAAAAAGCCAATGTTTGGTGCGGTTTATGGGCCGGCGGCATTATTGGGCCATATTTCTTCAAAGATGATGCGAATCGCAGCGTTACTGTTAATGGTGAACGCTACCGAGCGATGATAACAAACTTTTTTTTGCCCGTTCTTGACTTGCATGATATGTGGTTTCAACAAGACGGTGCCACATGCCACACAGCACGCGAAACAATGGCGCAATTGCGAGGCGAGTTTGGTGAACAGTTAATTTCACGTTTCGGGCCGGTCAATTGGCCGCCTAGATCGTGCGATTTGACACCATTAGACTATTTTTTGTGGGGGTATGTCAAGGCTAATGTCTATAGGGACAAGCCCGCTTCGATTGACGCACTGGAAGCCAACATCCATGCATTCATTCGTGAGATAACGGCCGATATGTGTGAAAGAGTATGCCAAAATTGGACTCAGCGGATGGGCTACCTGAGACGCAGCCGCGGTCAACATTTGCATGAAATTATCTTTAAACATTAAATTGCGAGGTTCAAACTATCGATTCAAATAAATATTTCATTCATTTTTTCAAATTTTTTGTGTTTTTTTTTTAAAAAAAGTTCTAAACCTCTTAAAAAATCACCCGTTACATAGAACGTCCGAAATTGGGATTAAAATATACATTCGTTGAATTTCGAGGAAAAATGCAATTAATGGCGATTTTCATTGAGTTTTAAAATAAAATAACATAAAATAAAATAAAATGATAGTCCAACAAAATAACATAATTTTTCACAGGGTGATTTACATAAGGTGTGAAAAAAGCTAGGGCGTGTAGGTTGGACTTAAACAAGGATAAAATGTTATAAGAGGGGGGTCTATTTCCCTTCGTTTAGGTGGAAGCGGCAATTTTCAAAAAAAAATCACTTAAAACAGACAAAAAATATATAAAAAAAAAACAGTAACACCGTCATGATATAGCACTATGGCCAGAAACCCATTTTTTAATTTTGTTTTTAAATAAAGTTGTTCGAGTGAACAGTTTTTGAAAAATTAATTTTCAAAGTCAAAATTTTGAAAAAAAAAATTAGTTAAAATTAAAAAAAAGATGTTAAAAAAACTATTTTTTTTTTTTCAAAATTCTACCAAATTAAGTACGATTTTTTGTTCTAATGGTCAATGCTCTTATTAATTTTTAATCAATCACAAAAAACCTGAAGTTAAAATGTTTTGTAGTTTTTGAGAAAATCAAAAATAACAAAAAATAGTTTTTTTTTCTAAGAAAAGCCTTTTATTTTAGGTTTTACGTTATTGGATTTTAGGTGAATTTACGATAGAAAGTATTAACTAAAACACTATTTTTGTAATTCAGCCTTTATGAAAACTACTATATATAAGATGTCAAAAAAGAAATATTATTTAATATAATAGCTATGCAATGCACAAATATACCAATTTAATAATAAAACACAAACAATAAATAAATTCCATTCCACATAGCACATAACTTACATTCATATTCCTTTTCCAGTTGAAGTTCTTGTGTCAAGATAGTTCAAGAGGATTAGTTCCAAGTCCATAAAGTAAATAAAAATGTATTTATATATGTGTAGAATACCTTAACAAAATATAAACTGCCAAAAAAAAAAAATAAAATAAAACAAAACAAAAGAAAACAAAGTACCGATTTGTCCATGTCATGCCCATTCTTCGGCAATTTAAACAAATAACACAATTCTTGAACGATTATGATTATGTTGCTTCTCTAGTGTTGGCCCAATCACTTAACGCTGATCAGAAGGAGCACTCCTTCTTAGGCTCCTTCTGCATTTAAAACTCACATATTATAATCACCATCATCTTGGTAATGTGTGCACAGGTATCTTCTGCAAGCCTATATATAAAGTGTGAGATATCCGTTGATCCAACAACGGCAGCATCTCTCAGATACACACTCTTCATCTCGTGTTAAAAAAACAGACAACAAAAAAATAAACACTCATAAAGCGATTGCGCCGCTGAAATGGAAATTAAATTCTTATACCATCGCGAGGTCGAAAATTCAGGGCAGTCTCTTGGTGTTATTGTTATTGTTGTTGTTGTTTTTTTTTTTTTTATATGGTACCTTTTGGTCTCAAATTATTTGTTTGAATTGATGTCAGAGACACTGTTGCACCGGTATACCCTTTTATTGTTATACTCGGCCACTCGGGTACCAAAAAAAAAAATACCAACACAAGGGCGCGAGCACGTAAACACCAGGTAAAGAAATATACAAAATGTATCTTTTACTCGCACAAGAGACACTAGAACACACAAAACAATCATCAAAAGCTACCGCTGAGTAAACCCAGGGCCTCATACACGCTATATATAAATATAGAGGACCCCTGCTGACCGGCCAGAAAATCGACAAATATAAATCACCCAAAATTAGGTTCCCAAAACGTTCAACAGCAACATGACGAGATGACGCACAAAACAACAACAAAACAGTCCAAATCTCTGAAATCTAAAATCGCATCGCATTTGGATGGCTATTGTGCGAAAAAAAATTATAAAAAAAAAACAAAAACAATAAATGAACGCTTTGGCTGCAGCGGGGATCACATCGACAACGCTCACGGTAAATAACACAATATAGCTGTGGGAAGGTGGGCAATTGATTGCTATAAAATAATCTCTTTTAATTTTTGTCAGATTGAAAGGAAGAACAAGAAGTTAAGATCAAAAATACAAAAAATAAAATATTGACTGCCATTATGGGAAATTTGTTGCAACACAGTTGAGTAGATATACATATGTAGGTATATGGACTCGAAACGATTGCTGCTAACTGCTCTCAGTAAACAACATCAGTTTATAACAAAACGCCTCTTGTACATATGAAAATATATATACCTACCTAACATGCTTTTGTTTGTTGAGCACCCGGTGGTGGCAGCATATAGCAGTACCTACATGTACCCGCAATCTTGACGGTGGCTCTGGCAGTGACCTATCCATCACACTCAATTCGAACACACGAATTTAATTGATCTGCAATTTACCACCTTTGAGCTGGGTGTGTTTCTTTTGTGTTGCTTATTGAAGGTATATTTAGATACAAAAGGTACAAATTTTTCCATGTGTGCCAAATGATGTTCCTTAAATGTGAATTTAATTGCTTGAGGCAATGATGATGGTGATTGTGGCGTGCGATTCCAAATTGATGGCGCTTTATCTTTGTTTGCTTTTTTGAAGTTTTTTAGTTTTGTTGAGTATAAAAATAAATAAAAATCAATAAATAAATAAATTTGATGGCGTGATAGATTCTGTAGAACCCAGGGCCATTATACAGGATGTCCCAAAATCACCGCCTCAGAAGAAAGCCATGAGTTCCTGAGGTCATTTCAAGTGGAAAAGCTTAAGAGGTAATTTTCTCGTTTTCGTCTTATAACGGTTTTTATGATTTTTATTCTTATTTCCTTTGACTGACTCTAACTTTGCCAAACTACATACAACCGATTTTTGGAATTTTTTTTTATTTAAACAAGAACATCTAGAAATTATTATCTACCATACATATTTTTTCTGTGTGGATAACGGTTTTCCCGCAAATTATTTTCAAGCACATTTTTTTGAGCATTTTTAGGTTGTTTGTTTGACTTCGATATGATTTTTTTCACAAAAACACGTTATTAAGTTTTTAATTAATTAATTTTTTTTTCATTATTATACTTAACATTTTTGCGCCTGAAAATACATTTAAAATTATTAAAAAAAATAAAAAACAAAAAATAAAGGAAAATCAAGAAAATATGAATATTTGAATAAAAACGAATAAAAAACTTCTAACGGTCTTATTCTTACTTTAATCTTTTTAACATTCAACACTTAACGCTCAGTGTAGTTTTTTATTCGTTTTCATCAAATATCATACTTTTTTATTTTCCTTTATTTTTTATTTTTTTAATAATTTTAAATGTATTTTGAGGCACAAAAATGTTAAGTATTTTTAAGAACACATATTATGCTTTCATAATAATGAAAAAAAAAAATTATACTTAATAACGTGTTTTTGTGAAAAAAATCATATCAAAGTCAAAAAAATAACTTAAAAATGCTCACTTGAAAATAATTTGCGGGAAAACCGTTATCCACACCGAAAAAAGTTGTATGGTAGATAAAAATTTCTAACTGTTCTTGTTTAAATAAAAAAAATTTCAAAAATCGGTTGAAGTTTGGCAAAGTTAGAGCCAGTCAAAGAGAAAATGAATAAAAGTCATAAAAACCGTTATAAGTCGAAAACGAAGCGAAAACGAGAAAATTACCTCTTAAGTTTTTCCACTTGAAATGACCTCCGGAACTCATGGTTTTCTTCTGAGGCGGTGATTTCGGGACACCCTGTTTATAGAGACTATAACAACTCTCAACCATTCCTATTAGGTGTATATATGTTTTTGACAGGAATGGGTAGGGACCTGCAATTTTGTCTGCATTTTTTCGAAAAAGGTATAAAGCACTTTTTCATGATAAGGAATATGATTTCCATGATTTGTCAATCATTCGAGAATCGAGAGAGACAAGAGTTATTTAGGTGTCATATTATAGAGTAGACTACGATTGGATTGATCCAATACCTTCTATTATGACTGCCCTACGCCGCTACTACAGAATTCAAACAATGAGATTAATCATTTTACAAAAAATACTTACCTATTTTGTATGCATTTCATTCATTTATATATGTCAAAATAAATCTTAACCCTCTATAGCATATAGTAGACTACAAGCAACATTCCGTTTAACCCTTCATAATTCTCAAACTATTTATTATTTTAGCTTTTCGCGCATTGTAGAATGTCGTCTACACTCCGTTCTTTCAATCCGAAATAGTCAAAGTAGCGTAACTGTCATTTTTTGTTTCAGGCAATGGGATACCGTCAGTGAAGTGAAAAATTGCAAGTAGTGCGCATGTAATAAGAAATAAAAATTAAAAAAAAATAGTTTTTACGTTTGTTTGAGATTGTTTTTTTTTGAGAATCAAGAACTTTCATCTCTCGTAAATTACTTTCGTTTTCATTCAAAATATATCATTTCACGTAATTTCGCAGTTTTCTATCCCTTGTATTTCATTGTTGCCTATAAGCTACACTCCCTCTTTTGTTATATTGTTCATAAAAAATAAATAATTTAAAAATAAAAAAAATACGTATATATTTTAATTCATAAACCTATCTGATTCCATCAGAAATTTGCATTTTGAAGGTCTTGAGTTATAGAGGGTTAAATGAATGAATAAATTTGTTTTGTATCTATTTACCATAATTTAAAAAAATTTAATTTACAAAGATAAACTATATACCTGCATTGGCTTCTGGTGTTAAGAAATGTATTGTTTGTTTTATGGATTTATTTTAAAAATCAAGTTTTGTATAGTAAAAAAAAAATTATAGGTGTGTTTTATTCATTGCTGCATAGCCAGCGCAGCACAAGTCTGAATAAAACGAAAGCTCACTCTATACGTTCATTTCAATAATTGAAAGCTCTATCGCCAGCACAGCCATCTTTTTTTTTACTGACTTCTTTTTCGCCAGCAATCAAATTGTTTTTGTTTACCAAGGGATATTTTGCTGCGCTGGCTATGCAGAAATGAATAAAACACACCTATTAATAATTAAATTTGTATATTAAGGCCGTGTCCGAATTGCGTTAAAATTTTCTACCACTGGTTAAATTTTGACGTTTTGTTAAAATGGGATAATTTTTTTATTTTTGCTGTCCGAACTGGATTAAAATAGGATGGGTTAAATGGGATTTTTAGTTAAAATTCCCGCAAAATTAAAGAAATTTCCCTAACCACAAAATATGTGTTTTAATTATTCCAGAAAATAAATATTTTATACAAAATCCAGCTTGAAATGTACCAAAATAAAAATTCGACGCGAATAACGTACAAATTTCTTAATTTGATTTACTTTTAAAGGTTTTGCATCGATTATATCCCCAAACATTACGGAAAAAATCCTATTGTGTATTGCTTGATTATGCAGTCTGCGAACACTAGTTCACAGCTGTCAACAAACTAAAAACAAAATACAACAAAACAACCAATTGGCATTAATTTTGCAAGATGAATAACAATTTCAGGAAGTATTTTATATTAATTATTTTATATTTTTTTTAAATATCAGCGTATTATTACGAGGACTGCAATAATACAGTAACGACTATCCGAGGTATGTGTACATGCACATGAAAATTCAAAATTCATAACATTGATTATTTCCATTGTCCATTGTTTCACTTTTAAAAATAATTTCAAATTCAATTTTCTCTCTTTCTTAAGAAACGTCAAAATTTAACCACTAGTGTCAAATTTTAACCTGCTCTGAAGCTGGGTAATTTTTAATCCATTTTATTCACCACGCTAGTGTCAAACTTTAATCAAACGTAGAGTTTTAACCAACATTTTAACGCTATTCGGACACGGCCTAATGATTAAAAATAAATCGTTTTAGTAATTCACATTTAAATATAAACTTGAATTTCAAAGAAGTTATAAATACATACAATTATGTATTTACATATAATTTACAGTTCCTTTAAATGAACTGTAAGTAATTCAAAAACCTATAGAATATAAATTTTACTAAGAGTAATTTGAAGGGCTCCTATGGTTAAAAATGGGGCCACATATTGCTGAATATTTAGTGTGGGAGCCCCAACTAATAGTTTCGTTCAAAGTGTCTGACAGTATAAGTACCTACTGTATGAGGACCCCCTTGGGCCCGCAACTGTGTGCTTTTCTGAAATTCATTTGTGTCCGGACTGTAAGGCCCTTATATATCAAATTTTATGAGAAAGTTTTTTTTTTTAAATAACGAAAGTACTGCAAGGGCTTTAATGCAATTTTTGTTCTCAAAGGGGCACATTGCGCAAAATCCCGGTTACCAAGTCCACCCCTGTTTATATTTGATATATTTCATGAGTCTTATTGTTTTAAAATCTAGATTACGCCTTTAAAAGGCCTGCTAAAACATGGTTCGATATAGTTATTCAGAGCATATTTAACTGCAAATTTATGGAATCGAAAGCCTTATTTTATGAACGCCTGGTTAGAGAAGCTATTAGTAAATTATAATTTTTTTTTTAATTACATTTTATTTTTACAAATACCTACATGGAATTTGTAAATCTTTGGATGCTTGTGTTTCTGAAATTAATATGATATAATATTTAATTTTTGATTTTTACATTGCTTCAGTGAAATTCAGTGAAAAATTTCATTAATTTTTTTTTTAATTTTACGAGAGTATTTTTTTAATAACGCTACCGACGAGATAAATATAATTTATGTGAGTGAAGTCAGCACTGTCATTTTCGATTAAAAAAAATATACCGTAAAGTGCTCAACTATATAATATGCTGCCATAAGCTGTGATAATTGAAAAAATGATTGCTGCAGTTGCAAATTTTACGGATGAAATTTTTTTTTATAAAATTTTGATTTGCTTAAAAATTAAAGTTGTGCTGTTTTGTGCTCAACTTTGCTGCTATTTCCTGAAATAATAAAAAAATATTATCACAGTTGCAAATTTTACTGATGAATTTTTTTTATAAAATTTTGATTTGCTTGAAAATTAAAGTTGTGCTGTTTTGTGCTAAACTTTTGCTGCTATTTCCCGTAGTAATTAAAAAATATTATCACAGTTGTAAATTTTACGGATGAAATTTTTTATAAAATTTCGATTTTATTATACAAGTTTTGTGCTCAAATTGGGCTACCTGTCCCGGTAATATTACAAAAATGATCACAGATGCAAATTTTACGGATGAATTTCTTTTAATAAAGTTTCGATTTATCTTTAAAATTAAAGTTGTGCTTTTCTGTGATCCATTTTTGCTGACATGCCGTAATTATTAAAAACAAAAAGATAACATTTGCAAATTTTACAGATGAATTTTCTTTTATAAAATTTTGATTTTCCTCAAAATTAAAATAATTAATGCTGTTTTGTATTTATTAACTTCCCATTGGAAGTTATTGTAATTGGTCCGATTTGTCAAATCGAAAATTTCGACATATGTACTCGTTTCGAGGTCTCAAAAATCCGAAAACATTGTTTTTAGAGAGATATACCTATGTTTGTGTGTGTGTAGGTACGTCGTTCGTGAAAATTTTTACGTTCAGAGTTTAATTAACAGTTGTTTTTTATTTTATGCTATAACTACAAGAAAATATTAAAAATTGTTGAAAAACTTTTTTCGAACAAACAATTCCAGAATAATATTATTTTACTCACAATGCTGTATCTAAAAATTGAAGGGATTTAAAAAAAACAAAAATCAATTGACAGTTTTTTTTATTGAAGCAAACAAAACTGAAATCGAATATCTCGACAGTGAAAACTGATTTCGAGCCGCTCATATAGTATAATTGTGCTACTTATACTCTTTGATCAATTACTTCATCCTATCGCCTTATCGCATAACTTGCAGCTTCCGCAAAATGTGTTTAAAGCCTGTCAAAATAAGTCCTGTGAAGTTAGCAATCGAATTGTTTAAAATTGAATAAAAAATGAGAGTTCCCGGTAGAAAATAAAGGGTTCTAGAGTTTCTCATACTTTTTTTAAAAAGTTCTGGCGAATGAAGTGTTAAAATTCGAAAAAAAGTTTTGTTTGCTAACTTCACGCAGCAAAGACTTTTTGAGAAAAAGAGTTCTGAGCATGTTTTTTCAACTTAAAATCAAGAGTTTTAGAGTTGTTAATGGATTTTAGAAATAGTTCTGCAAAGTTGGAAAAGTTAGGACAGAAAGGTGCCCATTAACAGACCAAAAATTTTCGAAATCCAAAGAAATAAAAAAAAGGAGTTCTGTAATTAGAGTTCTCGATAGCAAACAAAGAGTTCTAAACATTTTCCTAATAACTTTTCTCCCTTTGTTCTTTGTTTTCTATCGGGAACTCTAATCAGAACTCCCTTTTTTTAATTTTTTTTTTCGATTTCAAGAACTCGTTTTCTCAAAAAGTCCTTGCTGCGTGAAGTTAGCAAAAAAAACTTTTTTTCAAATTTTAAAACTTCATTCGCCAGAACTTTAAAAAAAAAAAGTATGAGGAAATCTAGAACCCTTTATTTTCTACCGGGAACTCTCATTTTCTCTTCAATTTTAAACAATTCTTTTGCTAACTTCACAGGCCTGTCAAAATACAATGAAGGAATTTTTAAAACATTTTCTCTATATTCTTGAGAAGTACCTACATAACGTGCGTATATTTTTATATTATATGTGCAATGTATAATGAGCCTGAAATATTTGTGATATTAAAAGAATTAAAAACAAAAAATTTAAGCCCAAATGACTTTTTCATAATATAAATCTTTCTCGCATAAACAAAATCATTTTATCAAAGTCAAATAACAGAGAAGCCCCTCTTAACAAATTCCATTGTCCTTCCAAATCAATTTAAAAAAAAAGAAAACACCTTGATTTTGAAGGCCTCATTGTCCCATAATATTTCAAATTGCTCTTTAGCATTACATCGCCGCACGTAGGAAAAACTGCTGCTCATTTAATTTCTATTTATTACCAATTGCCACCCGATATCGGTCCACTTTCTCTAGAATAATAAATACTTTGTTGTCCATATGCGTGCTCGCATTTGAAGAAGCACCCGGTAAACAAGGATGTAGTTTATGTTAGGACAGAATGACAAAAATTTGCATTGTTTTTTTTTTCCAAACTCTCGGAGGGTTCAGAATTGGCAAACAAAGGATCCTTTTGATGAATCAATGAAGCCGACTTAACTGTTACAAAAAAAAAAAAATAATAAATAAAAATAATAAAAACCTTTAAAAGATAGGTAATATTCAACCAAAGGAAAAAAAAAAGATAATGCCCATTTGTATTTAGTCATCCTCTCGAGAGGGTACATCATTTACATTTTGTAGATTTTTTAATAGCTTAACAACATAACTCCTCTGATTGTGCATGAAACTCTAGAACCACATCACACTATAGTACAGCCAATTGCTTCTAGATGGTGTTTTCGAAGAATTACATTGTTATAAAATCTATGTTTTGGTGTTTTCAACCTGTTGAGCTCCTAACACTTCTTTTATTTATACCTAACCCCTGTGCTTCTGAATGCTGAAGGTATATATTTAGGTACTTCATTTTTAATGTGCTCAATATGTTAACTGTGATGAAATATCTTTGTGGGCTGGTTAAATTTTTCTTGTTATTATAACAGATTTGTGAACGAAATCCGCTTAACAATTGTATTTAATTCGCACTCAGGAAAAGGATAAGAAAGTAGATTCTCTTGTTTCAATGGATTATCTCTTGTAAATACTACTTGCATTATAACATATTTTAAAAGATATAACTAAATATAAGAAATGAGTATCTCTCTGCGATTTGAATATGGAGGCTAAGATTATATAATCTTTTAGTTTTAAAAGGGTGTCAGCGCATCATTATAGAAATAAGACAATTAATGCTTGTCCTATATTTACTATCGAAACATGTATAAAGGTGCCCCATATATGTTATGCTGAATTCCATTTATTATACGTTGATTTATAGAAGAGAAATTGGTAAAAATGTTTTTAAATTGAAATTATGAAGGAAAGTTGAAACTATATTTAATAGTTTTTTGGACAAAATCAATAATATGTGGTTCATATAGTAGAAGATCCCCGACCTACCCTCATTGAGTTACCAGATAAGGAGTAAACAGTTTTTAAGGTAGTGTCATAAACTCTATATAAACTAACATTTTGCGCAAAGGTTGCCTGGCGAAATATGGTCAAGGCATAGGGTTGTCACGATTTAAAGGTCGGTTTTTAGATTTGCTCATATGGTAACTTTTATATAGTGCTGAAACAAAATATCATGTAAAAGGAAACTTTATTTAAACATTTTTTTTTAATCGGAATTTCAGTAAGATAAATTAGGGTAAATGAAGAGAAAGGTCATAGATTCTATTTTGTAAACTAAAAAAAATGACAGAGGGTTTTTTCTTCTTTAAGCCTAGTATAACGCTGCTGATGCGAAACGAAAAGTCCCATACAAAAAAGCAGAACGAGAAAATTTCGTTCTGCTTTTCGTTTTGCAGTGGGCTGTTCGAAGAGCGAAATTTATAATTGTTGCAGATTATTTGGAGAATTAGTATCCGCTCCTTTTTCGCACTGAAATAATTAAACAGCCCATTTATTGTGTGCGGAAAAATGACATTTAAGTTTTTATTTGTGTTTTTTTTTTTTGTTTATCATTTTCTTACATCATGCGGGGTTTCTCTGATTTTTTGCGTTTATGTTTGATTTTGTTTTTGAAATTAATGAAACTCTCCAAGGATATTTTCCGTTGTGTTTTCGCAAGCGTTTCGTTGTCTGTTTGGAGATCACAGAAAAATTTCGTTTCGCATCAGCGGCGACGTAGTAGGCTTTAATCGATAGATCTTATCAGTGCTGGATTTAAGCTTAAGCCCCTGCCCTTGAGAGCCCGGGCATAGGGTGGCAAAATTCTGATGCGGCAAATTTTTCGGCCAAAAATTAAATAAGAATTTATAATAACGGGTGATTTTTTAGCTGGTTTGGTTTTGGCAACACTGGTTTTGACAGCTGACGTGTGTTTAGTACCTTGTGTCACTGTCAAACAGCTTCAGTTTGGTTTGCAATTTAACCATGGATCGTCTTACAAATGAACAACGCTTGCAAATTATTGAATTTTACTATCAAAATTCGTGCTCGGTTCGAAATGTTCATGTTCGAAAAATTGTGTTCAGCGATGAGGCTCATTTTTGGTTGAATGGGTACGTAAATAAGCACAATTGCCGCATTTGGAGTGAAGATCAGCCAGAAGCATTGCAACAGCTACCAATGCATCCCGAAAAAGCCACTGTTTGGTGCGGTTTATGGGCCGGCGGCATTATTGGGCCATATTTCTTCAAAGATGATGCGAATCGCAGCGTTACTGTCAATGGTGAACGCTACCGAGCGATGATAACAAACTTTTTTTTGCCCGAAATGGAAGTTCTTGACTTGCATGATATGTGGTTTCAACAAGACGGTGCCACATGCCACACAGCACGCGAAACAATGGCGCAATTGCGAGGCGAGTTTGGTGAACAGTTAATTTCACGTTTCGGGCCGGTCAATTGGCCGCCTAGATCGTGCGATTTGACACCATTAGACTATTTTTTGTGGGGGTATGTCAAGGCTAATGTCTATAGGGACAAGCCCGCTTCGATTGACGCACTGGAAGCCAACATCCATGCATTCATTCGTGAGATACCGGCCGATATGTGTGAAAGAGTATGCCAAAATTGGACTCAGCGGATGGGCTACCTGAGACGCAGCCGCGGTCAACATTTGCATGAAATTATCTTTAAACATTAAATTGCAAGGTTCAAACTATCGATTCAAATAAATATTTCATTCATTTTTTCGAATTTTTTGTGTTTTTTTTTTTAAAAAAGTTCTAAACCTCTTAAAAAATCACCCGTTATAAACCAGTACGGCGTTTCTCAAAGTTGGCGCTAGTGGCCCACAGAGGGGAGGGGTGGTGAGAGGTGATTTAATTGCAAAAAAAAAAGTCGAACAAATTATTTTCATTTTGTTTCTAATGGGAGCGCTGAAAAATAATTGATTTTCAAAGTTGCAGGCAATAAATGAATTAAGTTTGAGAATTTATGCATAGAACCCACACAAGCTTTAAATTTGCAGTGTTTAATGCATTTCAAGAAAAAGTAAAACAAAAATTCGTAAGTCATCTAATATAACAAAAGATCATACTTTATCCTAGCTAAATTCATTCTCGTTATCATGAAAGCATGAAATGTTTTTCCAATAGCGCGAGCAAATAGTCTGCAAATTTGAAACTGCAGAGAAAAATTAGCCAACACTTTGAAGTCCTCAATTAAAAAAATTTCATCCTCTCTTGTATACAGTTTGCTGTAGGTACATGCGCTGTTTTTTCTACAGCCAGGCAAGCACTCAATTTGAAAAAGAGCTTCAAATTTGCCTATATTTTGAAGAATTTTGAATTCCTCATATATAAAAAAAAAATGTGTGAGTACCGGAACTGTCGGTGAAAATTTGTTTACATCCGCTTTTGTCTCAGGGAACGGATACAAATCGAGATGACAAAAATTAGAAATTTCCATCCCATAATCCCCAATGTGGTTTCCAATGTATTTGTTCATGTGTTGTTGTTGATGGTGGATTTGATTTGGATTGTAGTGTGATGAATTTTGTTTACCTGAACAAAGAATGCCCATACTGATGGGTCCATTACAATAGACAACTTGGAGGATGGAATACTTAATTTAAATGTTATAAATTTACGAGAAGCTAAATCAGTATTTTTTTTAATTAGCATGTAACATTTAAGCTGATCAGATGGAGTGGCAGTTTTCATGGAGATATGATTTATTATGTCTTCCGATGTAGTATTGGTTTTAAATTTCGATAGATGAACCCATTTAACATCTGGTAGAGCAACCAGAGAAGATGAGTTGTCAGATGCCAAATATTTTTTTGTGTTCGAAGATTTTTTATTTATAATCTGAGCTGATTTCCATTCCATTGATATTTGTGATGAGATTTAAAGTATTCGGATTATTTTCGATTTGCGGTTGAGTAGCATTTTGGAAAGACGAAGTTGTTGGATTGTTTATTTGATCGGGATTTACCTCTGTGCAGTTGAGGAAAATATTAGAAAAAGTATTTTGATTGAGAGTGATCAACTGATTTCTCTGAACTTGGAAGAAAAGTGTCAGTGTCAATAACAAAGCTTTTAGAATTTTTTTAGCGGTTTTACGAGGATGTGAATTATTGCTTAATTGAGATTTGAGAGAGACAATATAATTTTTTATTTCATTTACACTGTTTGTGAGATCATGAAAAGAGTTAAAAAAAAGGTCACAAGATTGAGATTAGCACAAGAGTTGCACTGCCATGACATATTTCGATTTGTTGATAATGTTTTATAGTCATCATCGGATAATTCTATACAGTTGTTATGAAAATGACGACCACAAAAATACTCGCACTCGACAAATTCAATAGTTTTAGATCGTTTGATGACTAGATTACATTTCGCACAAATCTTAGACATTTTGAGAACTAGAATGTGCTGAAGTTTTTTTTTTCTACATTACAACTTTTAAAGCTTCTCATAAAGTGAATTTAAAAAAATTGAGTAGGTAGATGTAACAGGAAAAATATTCATAATATAAAGAAGATATATTTTACAAAATGTTAAACTCACGAGTTTAACAACAACAACAATAACAACACTGAACTACGCTACAGGCGCACCTGGTCAAACCAGGTTATATATATGGCCTCATAAATTGGTCTCACTCATAAATAAGCTGCAGACGCAATTATTCAGTTTAATGCAGCGGTAATTTATTAAAGCTTCTTTACTTTTCAACACCAACTGAGCTCATATCTCAGCTTGCCATATACATATATGTACATATATATATGTGCATAGGTGCGCAGGCGCGTCTATTTAATTGCTGCCGCGCGAATCAACTTTACCAACTCTCTCATCCTCATCCTCATAAATATCAGAATTTTTTAAATAACCCAAGGAAGTCAGGGAGGATACATAGGGAAACGAAAAAATCTACTTTACTTCGGTCTGCTGACTAGGTATACCTATATGGATACATTTAACTGATGCCAGTTGTAGCCGAGAGAGAACTACTTTCGGTTGCAGATTGTGGTCTTGTGGGACTCATTTTTCTCGTCACAAGTCTTAAGCCTCGAGCCATGGCTCCAGATTGGATGATGCTCGATGATGCGGTTCTGTGATAATTGTATGCCATTGAGCTCCAGTATGATGGTGTGTAAGCTTCTTTGTGGTGCGGCACTAGAAAATTTACAACACAAACAAAAAAAAACAAAAGGAGAAAGAAGAAGAAGAAGAGAAAACAGGGAGTGCAGATACAAATAAAGCATTTTATACCCTTACCGCGCGATCAGACAGTGCGGTTGTGGTTGGTAGCACTTCGTGGTCAATTCATGTAACGCATAACTTTTTTTTGTATAAATAATGCTAAATCCTCTATCTTCTCCAGTGCAGTTGGGAATTGTGATGACTCCAGAACAGTCGAGCTCTGCATCAGATCAATCTCACAAAATGGATGCAGCACACAAAATTCAATGACTATGGTGAGAAGTGAGAACAGCGGCGTGGTGTGTGATACGATGGATGATGATGTAGCAACAGACGAAGAAGAAGACGATCATGATGATGATGATAATGACAACGATGACGAGAACACGATCGCCTCGAGGATGTGTCATTATTTGATTTATACTTTTAAATGCCCTTAATTGAGTCTGCAAAGGGGCTGATAATTGGCCTGGAATATTTTTTTTTTTTTTTTTGAGGACAACCAGTTGGCAAGTTGTTTGGCATACTTTAGGTGTATATATCAACTGTAGCAACTATGCATCATCTTCAATGATATAGTCCATGATATAATTCAATTGGAATGCATGCGTGTGTTTACTTTAAGCCGAAAAAATTCCAATCTTGCTTCCTGCCAAATTTAAAAATGGTTTAATGAAAAAGAAACAGGCGTTTGAAAAATACATACCTACGTACCTTATATAGTTAGTACTTATATTCCCAAATGAATTTTATGATACTTATTTCCATTCTGAATTTTCACATTCATTTCTTTTCTATTCCTCTGGCTCGCCAACTAACTGGCCATATCTGATCGGAATAAGATACCAGATCTTATAGACTAATTTTTCGTAGCTAAAGATATTAAACGAAATAATACAAGTGTACTCCAGTTATCATATCATATGAGTGAAGAAGAAATAAGAGAAAAATTGATCCTATAAACTAGTGATTTAGAGACTATTTCGAACAGGAGATAAAATACTCTGCAGAAATAAATGAGCTGGTATTGAAAAAAAAAGAAGGGCACGAAGAAAATAGCAAAGTACGAGATTTCCTGACAACAAGGCAATATTTATAACAGTCTAAACAATCAACTTAAAAAAAGAATCTATGAATTCAAAAACAAATCACTTAGTAGATTTCTGAAAAGTTTGAAGACAGATGCTTCTAACGAAAACTACTTATGAAAAGCAGCTAAATGGCGGAAAAGTTCGCAAATACAAAATCCGCATATTAAAGAACAAGACGGAAAATGGATTGCGAACACGAAACAGAAGATTTAACTCTTCATGGTACAACTTTCGAGTGTTTTTAAGTCCTTCCCAGCAAGTGCAGTTACAATTAACTTCCATTTTGTGGACAGAAACGACGAATTGAAAATTCTCTTCGTCTCGCTCAAAGAAGTAACAACCCAATTGTTACCAAACAAAAAAGTAGGGCCGATGATTCCACCCGGGTAATAATCTACCCGGGTATCCGGTTACCCGGGTTGCTTGTACCCGGGTAGTAAATTACCCGGGTACCCGGGTATTCGGGTATAATTCGTAGTACACGGGTAACCGGGTACCCGGGTAGTTAAAATTACCCGGGTACCCGGGCAGATGATTACCCGAGTGGAATCATTAGCCCTAATTCAATGTCTCCAACATCTTGATGAGACATAAAATTAATTAGTTCCGCCATTTATAAGGCTGTAGTTCGCACCCAGTTCGATTTTTTTTTTCTTTTTTCTTTTTTGTTGTACCCGGGTAATCGGGTAATCAGGTAGTCGGGTACAAGGGTAATACCCGGCTACCCGGGGTACCCGGGGATTACCCGAATTACTCGGGTACCCGGGCACTCGGGTACCCGGGTACTCGGGTACCCGGGTATCATCAGCCCTACAAAAAAGCACCCAGGTATGAGTAATTAGATCAGGTTTTGAAAGAAATACCAATAGTATACCCTTCCTAAGTAAGGTAAGCCACCAATAGAAGTAACTTCCTACAGACCAATATCGCTTATACCAATTATGGCTAACGAAAAACTGCTCCTGAAAAGGCTTAGCAAAATAAAAGAAGACAAAATTCTAATCAAAAACAATCAGTTTGGTTTCAGAAATAAACATTCCACTATAGACCAAGTGCATTGAATTATGGATGTTGTTGAAAAGGCACTTGAAGAAAAACAAGTATATTTCGCTCTATTTCTCGATGTTGCTCAAGCCTTTGGCAACGTTTAACATTTGGGATTTGTTTGTACTCACAGAGATCTTCCAAGGTAGTTCTACGAAATACTGAAATTCTATGTTACTGAAAGAGAAGATACGTTACGGGCAAGATTGTTTGGAACTTAATAAAATTGAAATTGGTGTACCACAAGGAAGTGTCCTAGGACCAACACTGTGTTTTTTACATATTAGAGATACATATTCCAGTGAACAACAATTCTATAAGGCCATATTTGCAGATGATACTGCCATTTTAATGCCTGATAAAATGTATTGTGAAGGCTAAAAAAAAATGCAACCGATAAAGTTAGAGATTGGACGCAACAATATGGCGGATCAAACTAAATGAAACAAAATTAACTTATACAAACTTTCGCAACAAAAAGATCATTAATGTTGCAATTTGTATCACCATAGTAAAGCTGTACCTTACGCCAATACTGCCATAATAACTTGGAATGACTTTGGATGCCAAGCTTAAATGGAAAATGCACATCAAAAAAACAAGAGAAAGAGATGAACTAAACCTGAAATATAGAAAAAATGTATCAATTACTGCCTAATATGTAAGAACACTGAAATATATCTCAGTATCCAGAACAAAATAATGTTATACATCCAATATTTGGACTTATGACACCCAACTGTGGGGCTTTTAGGTCAGATTAGGTTTGAAGAAATGATCAAATGATAATCCGCATAATCTCACTCGAATCTCAATGGATCCATTGTGCTCCCCAAGATTTAGGTTAGATAGAAATGTAAGGAGGTATGGAGTTACTCACTGAAACATCCTGAGTTTTTTTATGAATTTCAGGATTTTTCTTTAGTGGCAAAATCGATATGGCGCTAAGTTCGTTGAAAAAGTATTCTCCAAGGACTACTTTTCTGGTTCTGGCTAGGCTAGGGCATTCACAAATAAAGTAAGACTAACCCTCTTCTGCTTCTTCGACCTGACACCCTCTGCATAAGACAGATCTGCTTATGCCCATTCTGATCATGTGGGTTCCCATTGGGTTGTGACCCGTTAGGATTCCAATTAGCACAGCAAAGACAATTATCCTGTTTATATAAAATATGTAGTCTGTTTTTTTTTTTTTTTTGAAAGATTCGGTCATAGATTTTCGAATCCCGAGGGAATTATTATTGATTATCTGTCATTTGCCCAAGATTCTGTTTGGCTCGGATCAAGAGGCGACCCGGTTTTGCCTTTCTGCCTTTCCATTCCCCGGAATATCATACGGTGTCCAGGACCCAACAAAGGATAACTGTGTTAGTTGCGCTGTGTAATCTTAACTCACTGTGTCAACGGTTCACAATAGTTTAGAGGAGATAGCTTTGATTGCATCATGGCTCTCAATGAAGACCCGATTTTCCGTCCAGGATTTCTTTGTGGGTATAACCGTTTTTGTCACTGGGTTAAAATCAATGTGTAGTCGGTTTGAATGTCTACATCCGTAAAATTCATAATATATAGTTCTGTGACCAAAAAGACCCCTATTTCAATTTTTGCATTGTTTTAGCCGTAAATCACTGTTGGTTGTTAGTTCTTTCGTACAAATATATAATGGGTCAAATGCAAGGAACGTTTCTAGGGCTGCAGTTGGTGTTATTTTGATGGCACTGGTTGTACCAATACTGGCCAGTCTTTGAATTTTCTTAATGGTTTTCAGATTGGTTGCCTTGTCTAGGGCTGGTCACCAAACCAAAACATGCGTATGTCAAAATTGGCCCTATTTTGGCTCTGTGTACATCCAATCAGTGGTTTTGGTGATGGGAGACCATCCTTTACCAAAAATTAAACAATAGGTACAGAATGCTACTAGAGATTTCTTCTCTCTTTCTTTAATGTTTTCTTTCCAGTTTAGTTTATAAGATCAATAATTGTTTAACCCAGATATTTAGGCGTTCCAGTGACAAAGAGCGGTGACTCATTTATAGTTGGTAGTTCAATTTTAGGAAAATACGTAATGTTTTCTCTTAAACAAAACAATTTCTGTCTTGAGTGGGTTGACATTAAGTCCGCAGTTATTGAAGCTTTAAATGGGATATTTGTAGAAGTTCCCGTAATTTGACCTGTGGGTAGAAATTTTTCTTGAGGCCATTATTACAATGTGATCGTCAGCATTTAGTGTCAACTTTGATAAATATATCCAATTAGATTTTTTTTTCATGAATCAATAGCTCGCCCTTTAAACCTTAAGGTACCTTTACTTACTATATCTATACCTAATAAAAATAACAAGTATAAAATCAAAAGGATGTCTATTTACCAATTTTATTAGTGCAGAACTGCCAGAATCGTTCAACAAGGTGCTAATCGTAGTTTTTGTTTTCGTTTTTATATTTTTTTTCTCTTTGACTACGCAGCAAAGTAAATATTTCCTTACATGGCGGTGGTCCCAAGTGTATAGGTAACCCGTTTCCAATTCAATTCTACGACTACAATACCCTCGGGTTAAGTCAAGTGCATAATGTCACTTCTTATCGCTCTCAACCCGCGGTGTACATACATATAATAATCATTTGTGTCCATCATCAAACACACGGTTTTTCAGCGCACCATCAGGTCGCTCTGGTATCTGGTATTTATGGGTACTTGTGGCATGAGTTGAGATCTTCAGTGGTTCAGTTCGTCCGGATGGATGATGTTTGTTTGTTTGTTTGCTCGCTACAATTATATTCATCAGGCAGGTAGGTACATATATATACCTACAAGAAAAAAAGGTATTTTCTTTCCGCTTTTGTTTGAGCTGGCGAACAAGAGATTTGTCCAGCACATCATATTCAACCTATCCGGCCATATGTACTCGTATACCATTATACCTTCTCATAAAACTGAAAAATCACTTAATGCTGCACAAACCATCACTCTTGTTTCAGTTAATGACAAAGACCAATATTTTCTTCCTGTGACATTCTTGCTGCTCGGTCTAATTGCGTTTGTTTCTTGGTGCCCCTTTTTGTATAAGATGTAGGTACTTGTCTTTATATATGTATATTTCTACTATGTATGTATGTATATTGTATATCTTTACTTTGGGAAGACATCAGTTGGTTCGAGAAAGGGCATTACCATAACTATACATATTTGTATATAAGACGAAGACGTGTTCCGTTAATGGAAATTTCCAACATTTAAACTTTTAACTAAATCTTCACACGGTTTTTAAATATACCTACCTATTTCAGATAAGACCATCAGAATATTATAGCCTTTTAGGAAGTTATTCAAATGTACATACCTACATAGAAGGTAGGTATTAACAAGCTGACCGTTTTAAAAATTTATGAGATGCGAAGTCAATTTTTTATAACAACCATATCCGAAATAAAGAAGTCAAAATGAAACAAAATTGCAGTAGCTTGTTCACTATATTCATGTAGGTATGTACATATTTGCATACCTATATGAATGTCAAGATGAGTGAAGTAACATTCGCCGATCGAGATGTGGAATTAGGGTGGATAATTTCCCGTTAATTAGTTGTGATAGTTTAGAATTTGTCGCGTTCAATGTTGTCTATGTTTTTTTTGGTTTCTCAAGTTGATATAAAGTTAGCGAAGCACTCCTAAAAATACTGTAAATTAACTTCTTATACCACCCGTGACCCGTACCATATGCAACGTGTATACGAGGTTTGCTCCCTCGTACCTATATACGCTCCCAGTGTTGATATTTGCTGAAAAATGTTGGCAAAAATTTGTGAAGTTTTTATAGTATGTACCTATTACTAGATAATAACTAACATAATTTCCACAACACTATTCGAGTCCAGGGTAACAAAAGCGCACGATTGTGAGATGTTGCGACTAAAACAAGGAACGTAGCATACCGAACGTAGATTGTAGCGTACCATATTGTGTAATGTGGATCTGTCTCACTCTTATTTACGGCAAACAGTGTCTGATTCTAGTGCCTCTGTTTATGTCACGTACACCTTGCTAAAATGGATTTTTGAGTACAAAAAAGCATTATTCTGGTAAAAGTGATTGAATTGAACTGAGGTATTTTTTGCAAATAAAAAATGAAAAATATTTTTTACGAATGAATGTAGCAAGTATTGTACCATTTTGAAATCTTGATAAAACGCGCCAATTTTTTAGAAAACTTGCCAAGGTAATGTAACTAGTACATTTTTTTTAAATATGAAGTGTCAAAGTTAGCTTAAAAATTTTTTCTGAAACATGACTCAGTCAAACTTTATTTTTCTTACGAAACTTACAATATTTATTTTTAAATTTGTGATTGAAATCAATAGCATGGTTATTTAGGATTACGTAAAAAAAAATAAACACTCCAAAATTCGGAAATGTGTGACCACAGTACGTAAAAACATGGTCTAGGGTCACTGTGGTCACTATTTTTCTAAATATTGCTATTATTTCTTAACCAAGCGAGATGGATTTTTTTCTTATTTTTTCCAGATCAGGTACAACCATCCCTATCACCCGTTACCCGCTTGACTTTGAGTTACGGGATACCCTGTATATTGAATTGTTTATTGACAGTTTCAATTTTGTCGTGCATTATGGTTTTTTATGTTTTTTGTTTCTTGTTTATTTTTTTGTTGCTTTATTAATATGAAGAGCACCTCCTTAAAAAGGAATTAAAATTAAAACTTGTTATAGTGAAATGTTGATTGGTTGATAATTTTTCGTGAAATTGTCTTAATTAATTTATGATGATAATAATTTTTTCGTGCAATGTTAATTAAAAAAAAAAAAACATAGAAAACATTGCACACTCCATCACAAATGAAAGAAGAAAGATTGACAGGATTAGCGTCGCCAGCACCGTCGAAATATGGTACCAATCACCAAATACATGTACATAACTACTAAATACGTAGTTTTCTCGCCCACTTTCACGCCCATTTAACATGTAATTGAATTTTATTCTTTTGTATATAAATTCCTTAGAAAGCTTAAATTTTAGAATTAAGCTTTATCAAATTTAAAGTTTGAAAAGTGTTATGTGTTTTTAATCCATCTACATCTACTGCCACGCCTATTTTTACTTGAGACAATATACAAAGGTATACCATGTATATGGCAAGTTATGGATTCTTAAAAAAATAGAACTCGAGATTTTAATCAAACTTGACTTGATATTAATCGCATTTCTGTCTGTCTATTTTTTCGGCTGCTGCCTAAACGGGTGGGTAGACGTTCTTTAAAGTTGAAACAAAGCGTTTTTTGAGAATTTTCCCGACATGTTTTTTTTTATAACTAAAAATGAAAATCTTATTTTTCTCTAAAACGTGCCCACAACTTAATAAAAAATTCAGTAATATACATAAATTGGCTTTACAAAACGGCTACTTTGTTATACAAAACAAAAAAAAATCAGGAAAATGGTTGTAAATTTTACCATATAGAACCATGGCTGTAGCTTGAGCTGGTGGGACCCCGTGGTTAGATCAAATATGGGCCCTATTTTTTAATTACTTCCTTAATATTGGTTAAATGAATTTCAACTCTTTTCTTATTATATTTGTATTTGTTAAGTTGATCAAATTGATTCTATTTACAAAAATAAAAGCTTATTAAAAGTATGATAAATTGCTGAGTCTTTTTCAATTTCAGCTTCGAAAAGATCTTTCAGCTTTTGCTGTGGTAACAGACATTATATAAGAGCGGTACATACATCTGGATAGCTCGAAGACAGTGAAGAATTTTCAACTATCAAAAACATAGCCAATTCCAACATTTTTCATAGAACTAATTTCTTTCAAAAATGTTGTGCTCAACGGATTTTCTGAGATCCCTTTTCAGAGAATAACCATCAAGGAAAACAATAAACAACGTCTTTTTTTGTAGAATAAGAAAGCCAATGCCAATCCCGTAATATGCGTAAGCCCGATTTTGTGATCAGAGAGTAATATTTTTCAGAAAAACTGGTACCAAATTCTGCCCATTTGTAAAAGGGCCTCTTGAGTGAAGAGGGCCAGAAGCAACGAAGTGTTTTTTTTACTACTGGAACGTTGATTAAATTTGGAAACTCATTCTGTTCTCCTAAAGCGACTTGGTTGGAGTCTAAGTTTTCTTCATGGCCAGGTGTTTCTTTAGATATTTTAGTAAGATTTACTTGGTTGGAGTCTAAGTTTTACTAACCTGGTTCCACCATTTTTTTTTCAGCATGAGCTTTCAGTTTTCACTAACCATGAACACAAGTTTCGAATTTTTTACCAATTCTTTTGATTTAAGTTTTTTTCCTGCCTCTTCTACTCGGATAAACTCGTTTCATTTTTATGACTTGAAATATTTATGCACAGTACTTTTATCCTTATAAATTTGTATATTTATAACAAAATTAGATGGTTCGCTCGTGAATTAAAAATTTAATGCACAAATGAACATTTCATGAGTGAAAAGAACACAAAACGAAAACACAAATACCTACTTGAATATGATGAATATGACACAGTTCAAAACGGTGAAATACATCTTTAATTGAATTTTATACATGCTCAGTTTATTTTACTCGTATGAAGTATCTAAAAATAGGGTTGAATTATGGTTGGGTTAGATTTTTTTGTCAGTTGAAGTTGAGTTGAAATAACTAAGAAAGTTAGATTGAGCTGAACGAAGCTAACTTTACAAGGTTAAAATTGATTCGAAAGATACATAATGAGATCGCCGTTGGGGGCCCCGGAGCATTGCCCAGGTTGCTCCAATGGACGCTACGGCCCTGCATAGAACCATTTTTTGATTTTCGATTTTCTCAGAAACGGTACCTCCTATGCAAGTGTTTAAAAACCGATAATATTCATATAAATCTTGTTAGAATTTCAGATGACCCCATTTTTTTTTGTCCAATGCCAGGCAAGAAAAAGCTTGTACTATGATAAGGAAACGTGCTAAAGACACCTTGGCAGCTCAATCATAATATTGAAGGACCTATACAGGGTGTCCCGAAATCACCGCCTTAGGCTAAACTCATACTGGAGCTGCGAGCAAAGCGGCGATGCGAGAGGTGAGTTGCTAGAGGCCTCAGTATGAGAGCTCGCATAAGAACACATTTGTTTGTTTTCGTCGCTCTGTTCACTTCTCGCATCTCCGCTCTGCTCGCAGCTCCAGTATGAGTTTAGCCTTAGAAGAAAACCATGATTTCCATAAGATCACTTCAAGTCAAAAAACTTAAGAGATAATTTTCTCGTTTTCGCTTCTTTTTCGACTTATAACGGGATTTTATGATTTTTATTCTTTTTTTTCTTTGACTGGCTCTAACTTTGCCAAACTACAACCGATTTTTGAAAAAAATTTTGTTAAAACAAGAACAGTTAGAATTTGTAACTACCATATACAACTTTTTTCTGTGTGGATAACGGTTTTCCCGCAATTTATTATGAAACACATTTATTTTTTAAGCATTTTTAGGTTGTTTTTTTGACTTCGATGAAATTTTTGTTTTTCACAAAAAACACGTTATTAAGTATAATTTATTTTTTTTTATTACGAAAGCCCAATATGTGTTCTTAAAAACACTTAACATTTTTTTTACCTAAAAATACATTTAAAATTATTAAAAAAATAAAAATCGTCATCATCACGCCCTTGAATAGGTATACCATCCGAACTTGTAAAGGTGCGCACTCAAGATGATCACTTTGTTAACAGAAGTCACTTCAATTCTGTGCGAAGATATAATATGTACATAGTATAGTATTATTTTAAGGATGAATGAATATTGGCTTTACAAAAGGTAGAAGAATTTTGTGCACTTTGCGCATGCTCTGCAACAACGACATCATCTCATCACCCTTTAGGTGTACCTATACCTATACATAGTTGACGAGATTGGTATTATATAGGCATCGTGGGATAAATTAGGTTTTAAATATTTTTAGCTCCTGTGGATTGAGTATATGAGAGATATACTTTAGAGATTTAAAGGATTCACTATACATGTATATGTACATCTCCGCGTTTTGTTGGTCATCTTCATCGTAGATGCATCCGTTTTGCTGCAACAACCACCATCAGACGAACTCACATGCGGTTTTTCAATTCGTGACTTGTCTTCCATCCAGATATCATGAAAGTCTTCACAGCAAAAAACAAAAATAAAATATACAAAAAAAAAAAAAACTTAATCAAATCAGTGAGAAGAAATATTTTAAGTTCAAATTTATTTTTATTTATATATACACTGCGTCCACCATGCTTATCCCTCATCCTGATGGAGGACACTGCTGAGAGGTCTGAAATTAGTTTTTTTTTTTTTAACTTCGCTGTCTGACTTTTTCTTGCACACTTCTCATTTGGAACTTCTGGGGTTTCTTTTCTTTTTATAGCTTTATAGCTCGCCACACACCACGTGAACAGCTAGCTTAAAACCAGACAGCTCTTATACAATGTATCTGCCCAAAATGGCCAACCTAGTGAGCTGTTATAAAATTTGTATCGACATCTTAATATATGAAATTGGATCTTCTTAATTCGTCCACAAGAGTGTGTTGCTTGTCAAACGGCAAACGAGAAGATGCTCGTTTGTGTGTTTGACACACACAAAATATCTTCGACAGCGCCATCTCCACCACCAAATCATCATCATCATCATCATATATAAGCAGGCACCAATGGGCCCCCATCTCGTAATTCAATAGGGTGTAACTTTTTGGCCTTTTTTAGGGTGGTGTGTTAGATCATATGGTCAGTCATGTGAAAACTGAAAACTATAAATTTTTTGGGCGGTGTGGCACAAGATATATCTACAGACGACTGCAAAGGATATAAATTTTGTGGTCTTGTGTGCTGGGGTTTTAAAGGTGAAAAACCTTTTGAGACACACCATAATGACATTATAGTGGTTTGTTATTTGTTATAACATGATGCCATCCGTTATGCAAATTTAAAATGGAGAAGTCAGGTTTATTTTGTCGGAATATAGATCCTCTCATCAGAGAAACTGGATCTCATTTTGGTCGACCACTTGATGCGGCCGTTGGTCCAATATGTCATCAACTTGGTTCGGTAATTATATTGGCAGTCATCTTTGTTAACATAAAGGTCGCGCGACCACATGTATAATATGGTATAACTTTATATTATATTTTGTTGATAAATTTATTCTGGTTATATAGATACGAATAGACATCACTGAAGACTTAATATTTTTTTTTTGTTCAATTCATTATGGTATAACGGTGAGTTAACCAAAATCTCTTCACCACTTTTAGTGCTGGGTGATGTGACAAGCATTTGAGTGTGTATATGTGTGATAGAGATTTTTTACGCTTCAGTAAACATTTTCTTAGAACTAACATTTAAGACCTCTATAAGTAAGTTAATTAAAGTGCATTAGAGGATATGAATTGCGGTATATTTGACATAACTATTATAATTATAACTAAAGTGGTTTTGATATATGTATTACAGAAATCTGATCCTCTTTTGAAGAATACATGTATACATATTATATCAGATCAGAGAAAGTTGATTTTATTTGCATTTTCGTTGGCTATATAGCGCTTTAATTTTACGATGAAATAAAGAATCTGCAGGGGTTTGTATAAAATCATAATTTGAGATCCTTTAAAACCGCATCTGTCTTATGTGAGGTGTCATTTCAAAGGACTGCGGTCATCATTAAAGTGATTTCATCCATCATATAAACGAGTGAGAATCAACAAGAACAAATATTTTTATTTACATAATCGTGTAGGAAACACAAATTAATTTTAAATATAGCAGAGTATGCATGCTCTTTATTTGTCTAATATATAAAAATATACCTAATTATAAAAATACCCACTGTACTTTGAGATAGTCGTAAAAGGACGGTTGCATAATATGTGAAAAAAAAATTATTATAAAAATAAGAAATAAATACAAAAACGAGATTAGTTGCCATATTATTAAATTGTGAATATTATTTGCTTCAAAAAATCAAAGTGAAATTAAAAATAATATTTAAAAAAAAAGAGTAAAAGTTCAAACGCTAAACAAATATTATTCAAGAATATTAAATTCAGCATCTAACATCAATTAAGGTGAGTTTAATTTGCTATATTGTTGTCCATTTTGTTAATTTAATTGAAGATATTGATTTTTATAATTGTGTCTGTGTTGTAAGTATCAGTTAAAAAGATTAGCTGTAATTTGGTTAGATAAGTTTTTTTTTATTAATCTGATAAAATTTTTTATTGAACGAAATATTTGACTGACGGATGATTTTTTTCAAACCTGAAAGAGGGCTATTAGAAAATCTTAAGTCCAGGTTTTCCAGACCCCATATACCTCTGAAGAATTGGTTCTGCATATCTACTTATCTATATATTCTTCCAAACTTTTAATTATTGCTAAAAAAAAATTTTAGAGAGAAAAATTATTTTTATCTACTTTTTTTTTCCTTTGTGGGCATAATTTTCGAGGTTATGTGGTTTTTTTCTTCCTTTTTCAGATTTTTCTCGTTCGTAAATTTTTTTGTAGAGCACAAGATTTTCACCATGTTTACTATATATTTTTGAGGATCATACGATATTGTAGTAAAAAATTATAGTTATGAAAAATCGTCTTTTTTATTGGGTTTAAACCTTATCCATAGTCCACCGCTAAACCACTTGTGTCGATTTGGTTTTTTTTTTATAGAGCTTACGGCCCTTCTTATATAGATATGGATTCCTGAAAAAAATCGAACTCGAGGTTTTGACATTATATACAAAGTCGTAAAATGTGGGTCTCGCAATTTTGTCCGTCTGTCTGTCCTGTCCTTTCAACTGCAGCATAAATTAGTGGGTCGATTTTCTATAAAATTGTCACCTACCTAAAGTTTTTTGGGCACTCCCCCAACAAGTTTTTTTTTTTTTTTTTTTAGGACCAATTTTTTTAGCAAATAATGAAAATCTTATTTTTCCCAAAAACGTGACCACAACTTAAAAATAAAATTCAGTAATTTTATTTACAGAAAGGAGAGCATTTTATAAAACAAAACTTCCGAATAATGGTTTTAAATGGTAGATACCTCCCGCATAGAACCATTTTTTTCTATTTTTTCAAAAACAGTTCATCGGATTTTGATCAATTTATATTTATGGAGGTTGTTTCAAAAGTTTTTAAAGAATTGAAGACCTAAGATTTCAAAAAAAAATTCTTTTGGATTTTTAAAAAAAACTTTCAACATTTTTTTTTTGAGAACTTTTGGGAACAACTTGATCGATTTTTATTAAACTTGGCACCCAGCAGTTTAATAATATTATATGAGCAGATTTTAATTAAAATTTTCTTATAACCAAAAATAACGGTACCTACTTCAAATACAAGTGAATTTAAAAACCGATAAAGAAAATCGCATTTTTTTTCAAAAACGGCTCCTACAATTTTGGTTAAAATTTTTATGTAAGCTGATATCCGTACGATACACCATATTATTGCAAAAAAAAAAAATGTATCTATCGATTAAAAATAGCATCTCTCATAGAACCATTTTTTTTTTGTTTTTGGTTTTCGACTATCTCATTATCAGTTAAAGCGATTTTAATGAAATTTTTGACACAAGAGCTTTTTATACCTAAGTTTAATTAATAGATATATTTCATTCGATGATGATAATTTTTTAAATATTATTTTTTAACTCTGCATTAATAAGGACTACAAAAATTGTTGGTATACCATTTCTTTTCTTAAAAATGTTTAAAAAACTTTATTTTTTAAAAAAAAACTCCTTCAACGGTTTTCAAAATTTCTCATAAATTGAGAATTGTTAAGGAAATCAGATGGTGTACATCGCGTTGGTGTGAAAACAATTTCCGAGGTTGTTTATAATCACTTCATTTCAAATTATATTAATTTTTAAACCATTGTTCAGTCTAAACTGTAAGTTCCATGCATAATATTTATTCACATAATATTTTCATAGACAGTTAAACTTAACTATTTTTAAGCAAGTGGCATAAAATAATAATGGACCCCATAACAAATTAATTTCTTTTAAAATTAGATGAATAGATTTAAACCATTCAGACTTTAAAACCACAGTGTGATCGCACATAAGAGCAAGTGCAATCCAGTCGTGCAGCATTTTATTTTTTTTAATATCTCAAATATTTTTATATGAAAACAAAATTATCGGTGTCTCTAATTCGGCCCCGTTTAAAAAATAAACAAAATTGAGTTCACTCTTAAAATTAAGATGCCAGAAAACATACAACTTGCAAGCGGCCGATGATGGTAGAAAACTATACGATTTAAGCTTCCTATATAAGGTATTCTAAATTATCATATATCTTAATAAAATAAAAAATATCCTGGACTAAAAAATTTTAATTAAAATTTTTTTTTCCGGAATTCAAGAAAATATATAAACAAGATTTTCAGTGATTGCACTGATAAGATTAAATGTACTTCGTAGTTCGTTGTCTTAAAAACTCAACTCACTACAATTCAAGTAATTTCTTTTATTAAAATTGTTCTATGTCGTTCTATATGAAAACTCCCTCAGTTCATTTTTTTTCTAAAAGTATATGATACCTCTCTTAAATCCACCATAGCTATAACCAAACATCAACATTTCAGTTAAAAATCCATAAGAAATGCAAATTTTCAAAATTAAAAAATGGACACAGGAATTATTCCTAAAATGACGACCATATAAACTAGTTACCACGGTTCAGAATTTATATATTTTTGTTCTAGAAACCCTAAAATCTAAAAGCAAGAATTATGTAATAGACAAAAAACAACAAAAGAAGGACTTGTCGCCCGAGAATTGTTTTGTCGTGAACGGCAAAATGCACTTTTTTAAAGTGGGTATGCAGTTCTATGTTTTCAAAGGTCCTCTTTCCATTTCTGAAATCAGATTTGACCTATCATTTACCGTTACTGAGAAAATCAGTATGCATTTGTCGTATATCCGCACAAAATTACTCATCCCTTAGTTTTGTTTTGTCGTAAACGACAAATTTTGGCATATACGACAAAATATCCATGTATTCCTGCGATATTTTTTTTAAATATTGTTTTGTCGTATGTATATAGGATTAACTGCATTTTTTTTTAAGTTACAAACAAAATTATTAAAAATCAACCGCATCACTTACAATGTCATTTAATGCCTTTTTTAAACCCAAAAATCCATCCATTAATTCCGTTTTTAAATTTTTTTTTTTATGCAATAGTTTTGGAAAAATTAATTTTCAAACTCAAATTAAAAAAAAAAATGAAGAAAGTTTTTTTCAAACTCATTTTGTTCAAAATTTTACATTATTTTCTAGTCATTTTGTTTTTAATATTCAACTCTCGTATCAATTTGTATTCAAACACTAAAAACCAGATGTTAAAATGTCTTCTAGTTTTTAATAAAAAAATCGGAAATCTCCCTCGGTTCGGTATTGCATTCAACTAACGCATTTGTGTCCACTTTGTCGTATGTGTATGGGGATCGAACAAAGTACTGATTTTCGTGGCGTATACGACAAAATGATCTTGGACATAATCCTCTATAGATTAAAAACTAAAACCGACTCAACAATCTGGAATACCTTAATCAAAAGAAGATTTTCCACACAAAATTTTATTAAAATTGTAGAAAACTTCATCGGTCAGTTTCATTTTATTTAAACGCGAAACTTAAAATGCGATTTCCCAAAATTACTCAAATGGTTTATACGACAAAACAATTCTCGGGCGACGACTGGTATATGATGTACTTTTTAAGATTTTAGATGTTTGTATAAGGGAGGTTATAAAAATTTAAACAGGACAGGATTTGCTAAATACCTATACATATGCATACAAATTTTCAAAATAAAATTCGGAATTCTTTCGATGCCACACGCTGTGGCACGCCGGCCGCGCCGCACGAAGAACAAAGATGATATTTTTCTTTTTTATTATTTAAATTTGTTCATTTCATTTAATTAAATTGCCATTCACAATGTGCCATATTATCTCAAATTTCCATTCCAATGTATTTGAACACACTAAAAAACTTCAATCCTTTGATTCTTAACGATTTCATTGATGCATCAAGTTTATCGCATATATAAAACAAAAGTAGGTACATAAATATAGGAACAGGAGATCAATGGAATTTCACAAAAGACAGACAATCCATCATACAATGGGAATTTCAAGCATCACAATATAATTATTGTTGTTATTCCCACAGCTGCTGTGACTGTCAGCCAGAATCATACAAAACAAAATGTATAAAATCCATGAATTGGTTGTGGGGATTTGCTTAAATGAATAAAAAAATCGGAAAACACAATTAAACTCAAATATCTATGTACACACAAAACAAAATTTCATGTCTTAATTTTAAGAGATTTTATTTGCAAAATATCAACTTTCTTGAAAAATTTCAAGAGATTTTTTTTTTTGAAAAATATCAACTTTCTTGAAAAAACTCAGTTATAAGAAAAGTGGGAAGCTGGTTTCCAAAAATATTACACATGTCATACTTTATGTTCAATAATAAGACCCTCATTAAAATTTTTAGCCTTTTAATAAGTAAAAACTTCAAATATGGGAAAATGATGCGTGGGCTTAAAAGCTGCCTACAAAAAATTTTACATACATCATACCTATACCTTCGTTTTAACAGAAGTTCATTAGAATTTTTTTTATTTAATTATACATAGAATTCAAACTAAATTTTTAAAACTGTGTGGTTTCTACTGAAACTATACTTTCAAAACCTTTTCATCCCTTGTCGCAACCAAATTTAAAAATTCAGCAGTTTTTTAGTCTACAGGCGATAAGGGTACCCGATGAAGTGCTGCGCCTAACAAAAAGAATAATACATCTTACCTCATCTCAACATGCGTTTATTTGCAAACTACTGGAACGTTTTTGGAGGCTTCAATTTCATTCCAATATATTTAGCTCTGTTTTCGAAGCAAACATTTTTGAAAAAATAATCAGCCCTTTAGTCATCCTCTTAGTAAACAATCTTTCAAACGGAAAAACGAATTATTCAACTCAGTACATTTTTTTCCTGGAAGCGTATCGGAATCCCGCTTTTTAAAATCCCGTTTTTCGAAAATCCCGAAAAAAAAGTTTTAAAATCCCGTCTACTAAAATACCGTTTTTTTTAAATCCCGTCTTCTAAAATCCCGCTTATTCATAATCCCAGTGTATTAAAATCCCGTTTTTTAAAATCCCGCCAAATCCCGCCAAATCCCGCCAATCCCGTTTTTCGCAATTAATTTGGGTAATAAACTTGGTTAATTATGAACTCATTCCCATCATTTTAGCAACTAATTGCCAACTACCAAAATGATAAAAAGAAATTTCGCATACACCCAACCTCGCACCTACCCCAAATCCTATAGTGTGCCCAAGCAGGGGGTCCATACATACCTCACTGTTTATTAAAATCGTTGGGACTTATTTCATAATGAAATGAACTAACTCCCAAATTTATGAACTAAGTCCCAACGAAATTTTGGTGGGAGTTAAAACAAGTAGTTTTAATTGATAAAGCGGGATAATAAGAAACGGGATTATAAAAAACGGGATTATAAGAGGCGGGATTATAGAAAGCGGGATCTTGAAAAAGCGGGATTTTAAAAAACAGGATTATAAAAAGCGGGATTTTAAAACCGGGATTTTAAAAAACGGGATTATAAAAAGCGGGATATCGAACCCAACCCTTTTTTCCCTTTTCACCTTATAAATCACAAAATTCTGAAGAATATTCTTCCTTAAGCCTATGCTACCTAAAAACAGAAATGTTTTTTCACGGGTTACTGACTCTTGCGATGAATTTATATGTATACCTAACACATGTCATGAAAAAGTGCTTCTCACCATAGCCGTTCGAATTCGGTAGAAAATTGTAGGCGCCCTCGATCCTTGTCAATAAGGAATAGTTGAGAATTCTAAGTCACTAGATCCTGGTAGCGTCACCCACTTTATTTTACTTAGGTATTTATCTAAGCCTAACTCATAAGTCTATCTAAATCAAGACTATTGAATTTTTAAAACAGGAACAGCAAAGGTTTGATAACCTTATTTTTTCGCTAAAAATAACAAATTAGTCTTTAAGCCATCTTACTAGTTTAATTTTTCAAACATAAAATTAGTTTTTAAAATCGCACATGTGGTTTCTGAGATTATTCCGAACATTCAAACAAACAAACAAACAGACTTACTTTGGGATCGCTGAATTGCGTTGCTGCGCACAATGAAAAATATTAACCTTAAAGTCATTGGTAAATAGATATATTTAAAAATGAAAAATATAATCTTTTACCCCATTTAACCCTACTTCAACTTTATTACCTCTCAAAACTGTCGATACCTACCATTCCTTGTGTGTTACCCATTTCAGCCTATATAAATTACTAAAATTAAAAAGTTACTCAGCTCCTTTATGCCCATAGGCGTCTTTAGACATTTGGGGGCCCTGGGCTCAAACCGATATGGGGGCCCCATGCACTTTGAAAATTTTTGTAGGTTGGGATACATTTCCAAAGGTTCTTTTTTTTTAATGACATCACACACAAATGGTTTTAGTTTCTAAGTGAAAAGTTATTGGACCACAATTTTAAACAATATTGTAGGTCTAAAATTGCCGATGAGCTGAAAATTTTGAAAAGAACAAAAACTTCCCATAAATAAATGTTCCAAAAAAAGGCATAAATACATTTGAATGGTTTGCACTTAAAAAAGATAGTGATTGTTTTGTTTAATGGGCTTCAGGTCAAATGAAACAAGTTGTTTTTTTCTTTGATGTCCATAGCAACGTCATAACGTAAGGAAAAAAAAAACAACTTGTTTCATTTGACCTGAAGCCCATTAAACAAAACAATCACTTATAAAGGAAAAGGTCACTTAAATCTTATTAATAGCTTAAAAAATATATTATACAAGATTTAGTTCTCTGACTTCTTCTTTTATTATTATTATGAATGAAAAATACCCATTTTTTTCAATTTTTCTTTGCTCGCTCAGCCTCTGCTCAAAGCCAAAAAAGAAAAACGCCATTTGATTACCTTTCCGGGGGTGTAAAATTTATTTCAATCGGACTTGACCCTGATTTTTAGCATTTTTTTCAATTTCGAATTTTCAAAAATTTATATCTGGCTTTTTAGATTTTATAAATTTTCTTAAATCAATTAAGTTCTGGAATTTTAAATATCTCGATAAAAAAATAAATAAATACTCAACGACCTTCTGTTAAGAAGTTAGTTTTTGGACCCTTGACCAGTTAATCTATTTTAATCTACTTAAAATTCAAATTTCAAAAAATCCCTTCTTTGTGAGCTGTATAAGGGGGCCCCAGAAATTGCGGGGCCCTGGGCCCTGGCCCACCTGGCCCATGCCTAAAGACGCCCATGTTTATGCCATCTTAACAATAAGTATAGCCTTTTACAATTCATTCAAACAAATTTTGGATACCCCCTGTTGGCAAACTTCTGAACCGATTTTGATCAAAAAAAAAAACACTTTATTCACATTTTAAACATTTTTTTTACAAAAGCAATACTTTTCTTTATTGTGTCTAAGAACCTCTATCTTGTGGACAAAAACTAAGGATATTTGTTAAAAATGTAAGTACACTTGTAAACCATTCACGAGCAAGAAATGTCATGAGTTTCCTCCAATTGACAAAATGCCACCATAATTTCCATCCCCACTCGATGTCGTGTCGATGAATGGTAGGTACATATACCTATACATCTAAATGCGTGTGATCCCCTTCAATTTAAATTGTTTTCACTTACGTTCCACCCTCCTTCACCATTTAAGATTCTCAGTGAGCTGCATTATTCCATATCAAGGTATGTTGTATATGTATTACAGACCTCCCGTACTTCTTGTTTTACGGTCGTTATTGCGCCACCACTTTTATACCACCACAACGATCGCCACCGAGACCGACCGAACGCGCTGCTGCTATTTCGTGGTCATTCCAATTCCAATTCGTCATCTGGTCATGGACTGAAAAAAAACGTATAAAAGTTTAAATGCATTATGGTTAGTTAATTGAGACGTCGCGTCGCATCGTCTTTTTTTTTTTTAATTCGTTTTCGGGATCAGGACCAGGATCGGGTTGGGATGAGATTCGTATAAAGGACAGAGAGAGAGAAGAAAATTATTATATTTCATTAAAATGCATTCATGCATTTTATATTCTTTTTGTGTTGTGGTGCACATTACGGTGATCTCGATCTCCAGCGCTTAATCAATGCCTTCTGGATGCCCTCTCAAGTGTCAGAGGAAACGATGAAATTATTTCTTGTCATCTCAAGGACGAGCCAATGTATCTGATTTGATTGGGCCACCTACGTTTAACCATTTTATTTATTTTTTATTCATACTGATGGCAGTTAAAGATATGAATGTATACGACCCACATCATCAGTAAAAATTGAAGATCGCTATACAAAAATATTAAGATATTTTTTGAGGAAAGTTCATTTTTTTTTTGCAATTTTTATTTATTGAAAATTATTTTTCAAAATTTGTTAACATAATTTTCTTGACAAACAAAATAAAGTAGAGAATATGTTCAAATTGAATTGAAGACTATCGAGAATCTGTATGTTCTTCCATTTATTCAAATACGATTAAACTACAAAATATACGAGATAGGTAAAGACTAAAGAAGCAACGGCCTGATGGACCTTGTTGTCCTCTAATTTTCGGAGCTTTTTATCATTTATTTACAAATCAAACTATAAACCAATTTGTTATTCATCCGCACTGGCTTCCCAGAAGTAAAAAGAAAGAGCATTAGACGTACGTGATCAGGGAAATTAAGAAATGATGTTTAACAGGAATGAAGTTCGGAAGTTTTACGAAAAGGTACAAAGAACCTCCCGAAGTTATAGTTGGATATCGTAGTCACTGCTGAGGACAATATGGAAAACCATTTCTGCAAACTTTATAACAGCGATGATGAATCGAATTCCGTTGTTAGAAAAATTACACCATTCAACCAAGACGACAACGTAGGTCACCAATACCGTCAAACCGATCTTGGCGAAGAGAATATGGCCAAATATCTAAACAATAGAGCTGCTGGAGCTTATGGCCTTACTCCCGAGCTGGGATTATGGACAAAATATTAAGAGGAAAGCATGCCCGAAGAATTGAACTTCAACCCTATCTTTATTTGCTCGAGCTTCAAGAAAGAAGACCCGCTGAACTGCGCCAACTATAGAAGCATCAATTTAATATTAAAATGATGGTGCGAAAGCTTGTCAGCATAACTGCAAGTGTGTTATCACACAAAAATCTCTTATAGAAGCATCAGTCTCCTTAACACCGTCAACAACTTGATAGGTCCATATAAGTGTGGCTTTAGTCCAGGAAAGTATACCAATTAGCAAATATTTATATTACGGCAGATAGGAAAAAAACCAAGAACTTCAAATGGATATACCCACTACCTTTTCATCGTTTTCAAGGCTGCTTTATGACGGCCTCATAACTATAGAGTCAAGCGATATACATATAAGGCAATGTCTAGTTTGTCAAACTTTCCTTCATTCTTATCCATTCAATCAGAAGTGCTTTTATGAGTATTGATGCAGAGTCGAAGAATATGCGGGTCTAGCGGACAATAAGGGTAAGACCAAGTATATACGCTGTATAGTCAATAAAGGACAATCAACACCGTCTTCTTGGACAAAACACTACTAAAGACAGCTTTAACTTGAGGTAGTGAAGGACTTTGTTTGCCTAGGTTCCTCTATCAACTTAGATATCGATACCAGTTCTGAGATCAGACGCAGAATAACTCTTCCCAATTGCTGATTTTCTGAGCTAAGAGGCCAATTGAGTAGCAAAGCTCTCTATCATTTTATTCCTTTTACTAGTGGAAGCCAGGCGTAAATGATCACAACAGTTTTTATGTTATATGTTGTCAAGATGGAGCTCAGCTAGAGTCAGTTCCAATTAATGAGATATTCCTTTATTCCTCAGTAGTTCAACCCTCAGCAATGTGATTTAATCATATACCTGGACGCCTTGGCAGAGTCTGTCTTATTTTCTGCCTTGCTCCGATATATCGGCTCTACCGTGGCTGACCTTTTTTTTCCATTCTATTCGTGGAATCTTACCTTATTTCACAGCTTTCAAAAAATGGACGACATTGAGATAACAGTCTTCTTACTATCCGCTGACTTAGAGGATGCACTCTTGGCCTCCAGCCAGGAGACCCTTATAGGTAACCCTCTTGGGGAACTGTCAACTCAAAGGACCACAGGCAGTACCAGCCATAGTACCCCTGTGCTGGGGCCGTTAGAAACATAACACAAACCCGAATGTATTAATGCCAGCAATAGTAGTATTACACGAAGTATTAAAAAGAAATCGGCAAGTGCTTTTCTGCAGACATGGTTCAGGAAGGCCTCCTATATTCCTGACAGGAAGCTGGAGGAAGTTCTTCAGAGAGACCTCGCCGATAAAATAAAGTACCAGAGGGTTGTTGAAGAATACAACAATCTTTTAGCTACTCAAGAGAAGGCTTTCAAACGTAATAGATCGCGAGATAAGGTCAAACAACCTTTGAAGAAAAGTAACCTCGACAGTCCGAAAAAGATGAACTTTGACCGCGAGAAAGCGGATGATTATTTTCTGAGATTTGATTAAATTCCTAGGACAAACTATGGTCCTATCGGCGGATATTGACCTCCACTGTGGACCGCATGTCATGCAGTGTGAACAGACGTAGGCTCAGTATGGAGCTTAATATTTGAACATATCGCTATTGCAAGATCAGAAGTTCAAGAAATTTTGAGTTAGGTCACTTTCATTCTAAGGGTGGTCTAAATGGACTTAGGGAGTTTTCATAGAACGACGACGATATGATCCTAGAAGGGAAGAATAGAAACGAACTGTACAGACTGTACAGTCGAGGAAGACCGCTAGGGGATATATATTTATCGATACTTCATCAATGACATCTATACACCCGGCTTATTAAACAGGGTTTCCACTGGATTATCTCCACTTTTTTTTAACTCTTCAGATTTACTCTAACCAGGACCCCTTGAATCACAGCTTCTATCTCGGTTGTATTCGTATCTGTATCAAGATTCCAAGTCTGGTTCCCAAGTTTAAAAACTAATTTTGACTGAAATAATTTAAAATAAAATTGTAAATATGCATAAATACAACACAGAAATTGTACTTCAAGTGTATTACATAAATGCTTATGTCTCTGTATATTGAAGATACTGCACATTTTGAACATAAAATAAAACAAACACAGCACAACACAAACAAAAAACCCATCTTCTTTTTTGTCCATGGTGTCTTTGCTGATAAGAATCATCTGTGGCTGTGTTTGACTTCAGGGCTTTATTGAGTGGCTGGATGGCGCGTTGTGGTCGCTTCAGTCCTAAATGCTACACAATCACTTATGCATTTAAATAACATCAGATATATGAACCATGGAAATAATTTACCTTTTGTCATCTTCGAAACTGGACAGCGGGGACTGTCCTGTCCAGCCTTGTCCTGCAGTTTTGTTCTGTTCTGTCCTGTCCTGGTGTTGCCACACAGCTTCTGCCTCTGACCACGTACATCAACCATCATCATCAGCATCATCATCATCATCATGAACGAGTTGAGCGCCTTACCTCGGCAGCTCTCGCCAGCACACCATCTTAAACCTCGGTCTGGGGAGGATTGTGTGTAGGCAGAGATTGGCATCCTCCGTCCACACAATATATCGCCATTATGATGATAACATTTATAATTCCCGCAAGCTATAGCGAATCCCAGTTTTGACCTCAAGAAGAAGAGGTGATAGCTGTTATCCCGGCAAAGGTGTCCACACTCTGTTCGAAGCGTTTTTGCAAAGCACTGAACAATGCGGTACCACATTGTCAAGCATCGATATTAGTGCGCTTTTGTCATATGGTTAATCGTAAAGGAATGCTCACCACAGGGTGCCGCATTCGAGTGTTTTTCTTTTGCTTTTGTTTTTTTTTTTTTATTGTATTTTGTTTAGTGTTCCTAAAGCATTTTGTTTGGGATCCCAATCCCAATGCCAATCCCAGTGCAGTGCGTTCGACTCTATTGTGCTGTGGTGCGACTTGGACACTCTAGTATAAACACAAATCTGACTTCTGCAATCTCATAAAAGACTTCGCAAATCTTTCGGATCGTTTGGTCAGGATTCATTGCATATTTGTCGAAGACTTTATTGCTTTGACTGGGGGTTTTTATATATACTTTTGGCATCTTTCCTTATTTATATAACACAGTGGGTTCAATTTGGAAAGCAGATCAGCCGACAACGCGACGAGGGGTTCATTGAGTTTTTGTTTGAACGGAAATTTGGTCAATGATTTTGGGAAATTCGAAATGTGAACTCTCTTTGAATTTATATATTTTTATACATAATTTTTTTTACAGACCAAAATGTTAATTTCTTATGGATTTTCGATGATGTTGAGAATATTTAATTGGAATGAAAGATTTAAAAATTTTAATTATACATAATTTAGTTCATTAATTTATTATGAATTTTATTGTAGATCCTCGAAATTGCCACTATTGTACTATTCATATTAATTATTCTGTTCCAGACTTTATACATACAAGAGTTTGTGTCAGTGTCGTCGAAAACACTATTAACGAAATGATGTTTTCACAAAATCACGTGAAGCTTAGTGAAAAAACTAAATCAAAAAGAGTGATCAAATTAAGAGTTTGCTTGGATCTGTTATAGCAATTTCTTCACTTTCGATAACTTACCTACTCTTAATAACTTTAATTTACTAACTAGTTTCACTATAATCCGGAGGGAACCAGAACCACAACCAAATAGTTTTTTCAGCCAGCTTGGTCCATAGCTATATAGGTGATTCCAATTTCCCACTTAAGTTAATTGAGGCATCCTTCTATTGCCGCGTGCCAAGTGATTCGCAGTATTGTTTACTGCGCCATCTCTCGGGGTTGAATTTAAATTCAAAGACTCTTTGAACCAGAGCCTTGGTTCTGGGGTGGACTTGGCCACCGGGCAACCGGGATTTTGCCCGGTGGGCCCCTGGGAGAACAAAAAGACCATTAGAACCCCTGCAGTACCTACTTTCTGTTCTTTTAAAAGAAAACTTTAATATAAAATTATATTTCTAGAGGCCTTAAAGGAAATATACAGCTTTGTGGCCTCCAAGAAATCTCAGGAAGCCCACATAGCTGTTAGGGGCCCCCAAAATGCGGATAAAGCTGTTTGGTCCCCACAAGATTATTTAAACAAAAAAATATAGTTTAGCCGATGGGCCTCCACACTAATTTTTCATGAGCTATTAGGCGTTTTTCTTTTTTAGCCCCGAGCGGGGCACAGAGAGGGTTCTGAGCGAATAGAGCTCACTCTAAACAGAGCGTTACCTGAGCGCACCGATCTATTTAAGAAACTCAATTGAGCACTGAACTCTCATATGCTTAGTAATCTGTCAAATTACATGAAAATTGTATGAAGTTAGCCGCGCTCAGCTTTGTGCTCGATGTGCTCGGTCATTTTTTTCCGAGCTCATCGAGCCCCGGTCGAGCTCTGAGCTAAAAAAGAAATGCAAGTTGAGAGCTCGGAGCGCTCCGAGTTAAAAAGTAACATAGTTTTCTTTTTGACAGCTCAGTGCCACGCTCGGGGCTAAAAAAGAAAAACGCCTATTGTAGGTCCAAGGGGCCTAAATGTTGAGCCATTGTGGCCTCATTGTTGGTAACCTAAGGAGGCCCCCAAATTACTTTTGGTATATAAACTTTATATTCTATAAAGGTTTTGGAAGTACCTTCTTTCAGTTCATTTAAAGGAAAGCTTTCACACAATATTTTTTTGGCCGCAGAAACAGAATAGAATAGAATAGAACAACAACGATATTTCGATTCGTATTTTCGAAGTTTTTTCTTTATAGTTGTTTTCGGAACTAATTATTTTTCACTCCTTCTAACTATTTTGTGGCCTATTTCTTAAATTCTCGCCCCGGTTTGTTCTCGATTTGACTGTCAATATCTTTTGGCGTATGCGAGTTATTCGAAGGATCTTTGAAGATTGTGCCTTTTGTGTTGACGGCAGTATTTTGCACTACTTATCAGGGATGGAAAATTCGGTACAATTGTATCGAATTCGATACAATTGAGTTTGCTCAAGTACAAAAGTACAATCTGCCTTATTTCAGTACAATTTTATGAAACCTGTTTTCTTCAAATTTGCAAATTTTTTAAATCTTTAATAATTATGTCGAATTCCTTTCAACAAAGAATCGAATTTTTTTCTAAAAAGAATCGATTTTTTCCTGTTGTTGAAAGGAATGCGAAAAGAATCGATTTTTTCTGAGTTTGTGTGTGTGACACCTGACAACTTGACAGCAGCAATTTTGAAGTAAAACGTCGAAAAAATATTCAATTTGGAAATTATAAGGAAGTTGTTTATACATCAACTTGCCAGTGTTGAAATTTCACTAATCATTCAGTTAATTAACTTAATAAAACAAAATAACAAAATATCAAGGCGAGTGCTTTGCAAGACTTTGTGGAGGACAATTTCACCGAGAACGGTTTAAAAATACACTGAAAAAAGTAATTATTTACCTTATTTATTAAATGAAACTAAACTTATTATTGTCTGTGATTTGTTATTATTTTTTGAAAAACAACGCACAAATATTTAATATAAAATTCACCGAAAATTCCTTCCACAAGCCGTTCTTTCCATTCCCGATTCGTCCGAAAATGTCGAAAAATTTGTCCATACCAGAATATTAAAAGTCGAAATGTCGAAACAAATGCAAGTTCAAATGTGTTCTGCCTTGATAGCTACGAAAAACTCGTTAAAGAATTCATCGTGCTATGATTTTGATATACATAAATAGAAATAGTTTGAAAGATAACATACAAAATGCAAGCATTTTAACAGAAGAACTTTTAGACTGAAAAATAATTATATAAATAATTTTCACTTCTGTCAAAGTGCTTGCATTTTGTACGTTTTTCAAATTTTTTTTATTATAAAGTAGTTATTTCTTTATAATAATTAATTAATAACGTAGGTGAAGATAATTAGAAAAATACTTCTGTTTAAGTGGATCGATTGAATATATTTAAATTTATAAGTTCAAGTGACATCAACCCCAAAAGTTGCGTTTTGCCCAGGTACGACAGTTGGGCTCATCGGAGTCGATTAGAAGGGTATGACAGCATCTAACTGATGAGCCCCACTGTCGTACCTGGGCGAAACGCAATTTTTGGAGTTGAGGTCACTTGAACTTATAAATTGAAAGTTATTTCATTATATTTGATGTTTTTTGTTTATTTATCTATGTACATACATATGTATATTTATGAATTGCTTTTGTTTATGTTTTAAAAAATTAAATATTTTCGTTCGATATAAAATATTTTTTCATTTAACAAAAAAAATTTTCAGTACAATTGACTTCATTTCAGTACAATTTTAAAGAATTTTTCAGTACATTCAAAAATTATCATTTTCCATCCCTGCTACTTATTCTTTGAAGAACAAACTCAAAGCTTAAGAAGTCGCATGTCAGCGCACTGCATTATCTTAATTCATTTTTGACATCGAAGGTGAGGTTGGTGAGGTTTTTGCTGACTTTAATGGAGCAGCGTGCGTTCTTCATCCTCATTCTGCATACACGGTGACGGAAGAGTTTGAGAAAGATGCCAATTCTAGACTGCCAATTAAAATACCTATAGCTCGCCTTGAAATCTATATTCCTGAATTTTTTTTTTCCAAGATCTTCCGTAATTTGAATATTTGGTCATTGTAGGACTTTCCTGGTCTAAAGTCAATCTGATATAGTGATATGGACCTATCTTGTTGTTGACGAACGCCTTTAGGAGTTCACATCACACGACAGAAAAGATCTTGTAGGCGATGTTAAGGAGATGCCTCTGTAGTTGACGCAGTTCAGAGGGTCTTCTTTTTTAAGAACCTAGGCAATCAATTCTTAAGTTCCATTCTTTGGATATGCTTTTTTTCGATCATAATCATAATCTAGGCACCAGTTCCTAACCAGTTTATCTTCTTATTTAACGGGACCTTGAGTCAGTCTGGCTTGAAAAGTCAAGATTTTGTAAGAATTATGCAGCAAGATCACATTTTTTTTATAACTTTATTAAATACAATATACAAACTCTTTAATAAATATAAGAACTTATTAAGTACAGATTGATTTATGCAGTAATTAAAGGATATTGCAGTTTTTTTAAAGGACATCGATTGGAATTTTGACTTATTCAGAAAAAATATTTGATTTTGAAGAGATTCATAATCAGCCTGGTTTCGGATGATATTGAATAACTATTAAAACTCATTAGTAGAAACTAAAGAGTAATGGACCTAGGTGGCTACCTTGTGGTACACCTGGACGACTGAAAACTAATTATTAATTTAACTTCTCTTGAGCTTCGACAACTTAAACTATATTTTTAATATCAATGGACAGCTGTTGGATCTAGTGTTTATCACCATTTATGACGATATTACATTGAAAAAATCAAGCGAGCCTCTAATTTCTGAAGACTTCAATCATCCAGCCCTGACTTTTTCTTTTTTTTAATTTTAATAATGAAATTTTATAAAATTCATACACTTTAAATTTTAAAAAGACTATAACTTTATAAAACTAAATACTTTGCTATCACAAGTATAATAGTCTAAATAAATGTTTAAATACTAACCCAATAGTCTTTGAATTAAATAATATTGTTTTTGAATGTTTTCTTATATACATATATATCAATATCTCTTGCTATTCAAAAAATCGAGGTCTTCAGTTCCTAATTGGTAAGATTTTGAATTAAAAAGCCTTAAAAATCGAAGAAATATATTTTGGTCCGATCATAAACTATAGCTATTTCAATGTGAAGCTATGATTAAAAAAAAATGCTGTTAATCAAGAGATATTTTTAATTGAAGTGTCAAGTTTAAAGACGAAAGTTGATAACCAGGTCCTGATGTATACCTTCTATTATTTCGATGGACCGGACGGTGTTGAACAGTTGTAATTGCCTTTGTCCATTTTTTTTTTAACTTTTCAATGGCTTAACTTGTGTGTTTCCATCTACTTGGAAAGATTTCTTCATAATCCCTCTAAATAAGAAAGGTAAAAGAGAAGAGATCAAAACTTATAGACCTATTGCTAAATAATCTGTTATTCCTAAACACTTCAAGGCTATTATTTGTGAATCACTATGTTTCTATGTTAAATCATTTATCACTGCAAATCAACATGGTTACATAAAAGACCACTCTACTGTGACATTTTTAATGGAATTGGCATAAAATTGTATTGACTCATTTAAAAACAGAAAACAAGTATGTAGATTGTGTCTTCACAAACTTCAGGAAAGATTTTTGTCAAAATATCACAATAAGTTAAAATTGAAGAAGTTGTTATTTACTGAACATTTTGTAGCGTGTCGCCAATCATTATTTATTTAATAGATCAAGCTCGGTACTTTTCAATAGTTGTGAATCAATTAAGTTTAAGATTTATTCTGGAATACCACAGGGTAGCCATTTAGGGCCCATACTTTTTATTTTATTTATAAATAATTAACCATCAGTTCTGATGTATTCAAACTGTCTTGTAATTGTTTGTTTCTTAATAAATTATGGCGTACTACTGTCGCGAATAAGCCATTTGACTGTCATTGGTGTGTTATTTAATAAAAAACTTGATTTTATACATACAACACATCAACTACATAACCATACTCTGTTAAAATAAAATTGTCAGTACAGGGAATATAGGACGTTTGCTTCTTACTCTACTTGTTTCTTTGTTATCATAAATCGCTGAAAATCGAAAGCTTAAAAAAGCAACAAAACCAGAGATATCTTCAATATAAAACATTTAAAAAGCTCTAAAAATTTACTTCCAATTAAAGAATGTTAATTCTGTTTGGATGTGCATATTCTCAACACACACTGAACACAGCGATAAGTTTTTCATGGGGCGCGGGGTGGGCACTGATGCAGAACGGTCATGGCGGAGTGTACTCAATTTTGCGATGAATAACAACAATAATTCCTGTACGTAATTCAGTGGGTTGGTATGTTTTTCAGTGTAAATTTTGTCAATTCAGTAGAGAGATTGTATACAAAGGCACCACTGTTCTCAAAAAACCTCTTCCACAAGCTTCGTACAACTGACAAATTTTGTTGAACAGAGTATAATAAAGCAAATTCAATCTTTGATTGGATAAATAGAAAGTCAAGGTAGTTTTTATTTATCCTTTTGTTATCAAACAGCTTTTTGTGACACTTTTTTAGCTCATTAGTGAATTTAATATGCTTGTCAGTTTTGGTCAGGAGAATGAAAGTTATAAACAAAATAAAATTACGAAAAAAAAGCCCTTACTGAATTTAGTATATATTAAAAGTAAAGTTAACTTTTTGGCCTTTCTTAGTAGCCAGTAGGTATAGTTTTATTTTTAAAAGAGGAGAATTCAAGAAAATAAGTAAGAGTAAATTCTTCTAGATAGCCTCGGTAAAACTTAAAAATTGTTAAAAATAAAAAACAATCCATTTTTAAAAGCTGAATATTTCAAAGTACCCATACAACATAAAAAAAGCGGAGAGACCAAGGCGAGACTTATTTTTACGAGTTTGAAACTGATATCGAAATGATACTGATTTTGTTTTGATTATAACGTGACCGAGGCGAGACTTAAAAAATCAATTCAAATATTTTGATATGTATGCAGGTATAGAAGTTTGAATGTGTGTATATAAATAAAAGTTATCAATCATCAATTGTCGCTTTTATCATCAGAATATCAAAAATATCAGCATAAAATCAATTCTACATCCCAAAAACAGTGGTAAAACTACACTAAAGGTGTCACACAGACTTAGGGTCCGACGCGAGGCTATATAATATAAAAGAATTCCAAACATATTATAAAACAACAAACAAAACAAATTCCTTGATGCAAAACAAACAAAATCGAGAATATTCCTTAGTTCTTTTTCGGAATTTCTTTTATTCGATTTGAAATAAAAAAAAAAAAAAGAAGGAAAACCCTTCGCTAACGAGGATGGACTTTTGGTTATCGCTAAACGCTAAGCATATGTTAACACACAGATCAAATGGTGACCACAAAAACCACAGAAAGACAGAGTTCATTCATGTTTTGCCATGTTTTTGTTTGATAAAAAAAAAAAAAAAAACAAAAATGTTCAAATCAATGCCCGACATCAAGCGCGAGGCTGACGCGATACCAGCACAAACCAACCTTTAATAAAAAAAGGTTGACACCAACTTACATATACCGATCAGGCCTATATACGGAGTGTCGTGGGGGATCAAAAAATAAAATAAAAATAAAAAATAATAAAAAAAAAACACATGAACAATTTTAAAAAGACCGAAGCATCATCACCATGATGGGTCTTCGAAGTTCCAATCTAGTTAGCGTGCTTACACATTACGTTGGCATCTTGCGCATTCCGCTTCTCCGATATTATATATACCTATAAAGGCACATACATATATATATAGGGACTCTTTTTCATTATAGACCTTCGTCAGGCCGGAAACGGGCCAAATACCAATCCCATCCCAGCGAAACATTAATCCGGCTTGTGACCGCACGTTTGGCTTAAATTAGATCAAATGAGATAGCGCCACAAGCAGCGCCTCCAAAATGTTGAATCCTTTTGCGATTTGTTTATGATTTTTTTTATTATTTTTTTTTTTTTTCTTAAATTTTGTTTTGTGGGTCCATGTCCATCCGTCCATTCATTTATTTCGTATTGAAGAAGATTTCTATGGATTCCCTAACGACGACCGACGCGAAGACGATGAGTATTTTAAATTTATAAAGGCGTTGCTGTCGCGGTTCTTGAGGATTCCACATATCATTCCTATTATCTTCTTGCTAAGTTTGGGAGCCTCTCTCCTGTCCTGTCCTAAGTTCTTTGTGCGCTTGCGCATCCTTTGGCATTTGATGGACAGCGTTACCATGTTAAATTATTCTAGCCCTCACGATAGGTACCTAATATTTGTACATATAGAGGTGAAATTTATTTTCGAAACTTAACCGTAAATAACTTTTTATGCAAGCCAAATCCAGCAATAAGCTTGTTTTAGGGCCATTTTACATTTATTGTGTATTCTTTAATATACCAACATAAAGATTATTGCGTTTCAAAATCTTCAATTAGATTTTGTCCACAGAACGATTACAATTAACGCTTGCGGGGTAAACAAGTTCTAATTAAACTTGGTTTTCGAACTACAACGGAAGTTCTAAACCAGCTTTAAAATTTATTAAATATTGTTATCCAAAAATTATGGGTTAATGAATGAAAAAACACAGATTTACCCATTAAAAGATCATTAGAAAGTACAAGATAATATACAATTATACAAACAGAATAAAATTTTAAAAATAAGTTTGACATTTAAGAAACTTATTTTAAATTCCTTGAATGAATTTTTTAGTGAATGAAAAATAAATTCGTTGGAATACGAATATAATTATCTTGAATATAACGAAGCATCTGTAAACACTGCTGCTGGAGATATATCTATATATATATACATATACAGTCAGATCTCTTACACAGTTCTTTATTGTGTGATGTTAAATGCGAGAATTATGGCCTACATTTCTTCCGATGTGGTATGTATTTAGGTACCATATATATTGTATAGACCGTTAAATGATTCGAATCCTAATTTCGAATGGTGATGCTGCTACACCCCTACTCTATAGATAAATAGACTCTTCCTCAATAGATACAGATATTTCAGACTATATAAAAGAATTTATATGCGTTTGCACAAAAAATATCACTTCAACATGGTTAAAAGGACACTTGTTTTGTTATATAATATACACATATATATTTATGTATAGGATACGAGATACCTGTGCTCCTGAGATAATATTCTGTGACGAACAAAAGGATTCTTATCGGATTATCACATTAAATTCTTTGATTTCTTGTGTGTGTCGTGTTCATCAGATGTGTATCTTTGTTGTCTGGGGGCAATAAATACAACCAAATCAAATAACAAGGAGTTTATTTTTATCTTTATATTCGTGTGTGACTTTTATATCCCCCAATAAGAAGTGTGGGATGAAAAAAGAAAAAAAACAGAAATCCATATCCATATCTATAATAAAATGATGTTATTCTTAATGAAACACTCTCCCGCGTGTCGACCGGCCGCTTTGTTTGTAGATATATTTTACCTTCCTATAAACAGATATATAGCCAATTTTTATTTTGTTCACTAATTAGCAGATTAATTAGTAAAACATATACGAATATTATAAGATGATGACAAGACCGAAATAAGCTTCTTTTTTTTTTTTTTTTTTGTATTCCTTTGTGCAATATAAACAGAGGCATCGTGCGTCGTTTAAGAAAAATATTTTATTTATAGTATATGGAGAGTTAAAGTAGTTTTATTTTATTATATTATTTTTATTGAACTAAATGAGGTTATAATTTATTTATTGTTTCCTTTTTTTGATTTTTTTTTGTCATTGTAGGATTTATAAAAGTTCTTTTTTCGAATATGGTCAGATCAAACTTGTTAGGTGAGTATTTTTTTGCAATTTAATATTTAATATTATTTATTCTGTTTTTAAGAAAAAAAAAAAAAACAAATTTATTTAACATAAATCATTAATAGTTTAAAGATATTTAAAAAATAAATAATTGATGTACTATATAATGTATTTCAAAATAATAATCTAATATGGATAAATTATTACAATTAATATTCTAACAACAATCTAAAGAAATAGAAAATAAACTTTATATATGTAGAAGATTATTTATCTCATCATCATCATCGGCTCGACAACCGGGGTCCGGTCCTGGCCTCCTTTAACAAGTCTCTCCACCCATCCCGGTCTCGAGCCGCCGCCATCCAGTTGCGCACCCCAAGGCTCCGGGCGTCCTGGTCTACGCCATCTCTCCAGCGCAAGCATGGTCTACCACGCTGTCGTCTACCATAGAATGTACCACAAAGAACTTTCCGAGCAGGTTCCTCTTCGCTCATGCGAGCTAGGTGCCCTGCCCACCGGAGTCTACCGAGCTTAATTTTTGTCACGATATCTGCTTCAAGGTAGATTGCGTACAATTCATGATTGTACCGTCGCCGGAATCGTCCTTCCTCACATATGGGGCCAACAATTCTCCTTAAGACTTTTCTTTCGAACGCGGCTAAAAGGTTGGAGTGCTAAGTACCCAAGTCTCGGATCCATATGTGAGTACTGGCAGGACCATGGTCCTGTACAGCAGCAGTTTTGAAGTTATGGTGAGATTTCTGGATTTGAAGAGCTTTGACAGACTATAGTAGGCTCTGTTGGATTTGAGAAGCCGCCCGCGTATTTCTTCTTCTATATTGTTATCGGCTGCTACTATTGACCCAAGGTATTTCAAGGATTTCACCACTTCAAATTCGTGCTCGGCTACCTTGATTGTTTGACCAACTGTTTCTCTCGCATTCGACGCCACCATGTACTTTGTTTTACCTTCACTAATGTGCAGCCCCAGATTTTGTGCCGCCTGCTCGATCTGGATGAAGGAATCATGTACAGCTTGTTCGGTTCTTCCGATGATGTCGGAAGATTATTTATTAAGATTATTTATCTACCCGCATATTATATACGCAACAGTAGAAATTTCTGGTGCAAAATCAAAACCCAACTAAAAGACCAGAATATGATATGTGGGATTAGACTCAACGTCAATGATGTTTCCAATTATTACAAAATTCTACACTGAATCCTCTGTCAGTACCCAGTAATTTTTTGTTTACATTAGCCAAATAGGATATTTGAAAATTTCTCTTAGATCGAGAGATAGCTATCGATGATCGAATTATACAATCTGCGTTATCTATACAAAGCTGAAAATAATAAGATATCGCCAGGCCCTGATAGAATTTCAAACGAATTTTATAAAAAAGCCCCTTTTACTTCTCAATCGAAAATGTTGATCTTAGGGCAGCTTTGGACTCGATAGATCAAAATGCATTTTTTTTTATAAACAGCCACAGAAAAAGACTTATGAATTAAAATAATCAAAATTCTAATATAGAATTTCGGAACTATGGTACCTATACTATAAGGTATATGGCAAGCTATGGATTCGTAAAAAAAATGAACTCGAAATTTTGATCAAACTTAACGATCGCGATGAAAGCGAAGTCGAAAAAAGTGAGGCTCGCAATTCTGTCCGTCTGTCCGTCTGTCCGTCTGTCTGTATCTGTCTTTTCAGTCCGGCTGCAGCCTAAACAAATTGTTCGATTTTCTTTAAACTTGGTACAGCGTTTTTTGTTCATTTCTTAGGGCCAAAAATTACAGTAGCTGCCTCACAAAAAATAAAAATCTTATTTTTCTCAAAAACGTGTGCAAAACTTAAAAAAAATCAGTACATAATTTTTTTTTTTACAAATCGGATGCCGTTTTATGAACAAAAAAAATCCAAAAAATGGTAATAAATACTATTAAATGGTAATGAACAATTTTTTGGTTTTCGATTTTCTCAAAAACGGTTCAACTGATTTTGACCAATTTTTGTGTAGAATGTTTCAAAAGTTTTAAAAGTATCATATGTACATAGGTAGGGTAGGGCGGGGATAGTTGGCCCACTTTTTACTTGAAGTCTCATAATTATCAAACTACTCATAGTACAACTATGGAGCTGGTATCAAAAGAAAGAATGGACTTCTGGCTTCTAAATGAAATCTGAAAAATATGAAAATATGTAACCGCAGAAGAATAAAGCTACCTTAAATGGATGAAGTGCATTTGTTTGCCTTTATGAGACTTGTTTTGTCACTTTTGTGTGGGGTTAGTTTGACCAAGCTCTGAAAAGTGGCAAAACAAGTCTCATAAAGGCAAACAAATCCAAAATTTTGTAAGACATTTTATTTAAAACGATCCAACAAACTAAAAAATTAATTTTAAACAAAACTTTAAAAATAAATATAATAGAATTAAATTAAGGTTTAAAATAACTTTTGGAATCGTAATCGCTGTTGTAATTGACGCATCGAAGAAAGACCCATCTCCGGCTAGTGTTTATCTCTGAGCCCACTTTCTGCAAGTATGGTACTGTATATCCACTCCTCATCTGACAACCTTCCAGCGAATGATTCTACTCACATTAGGCAAAAATATCCCATTCCTCTTTTTCTTCAGAACTTGGTAACAAAAACTCCCTGGGCCAACTAACCCCACACCTGGTTTTAGAAGCATATTTAGTCATAAATATAAAAATACTCAAAACTGTTCAATTTAACTAAAAAAAAATATTAAAATACAATATACGCAGTTATAAAAAAAACTTTACCACAATCCTTGTTTCTGGATTTTTCACTAGGAAAATAAAAAAACTATCTTATCTACATTTTTTACTTTTTCCCTCGAAAAAGACAAATCTGTGTGTAGTTTACCTTCTGAGGGCACAATGCAACTGGAACCGTTATGGCACGTGCTGGTAATAGAGCACGCTTTAGTCGTAAATGATCATTTTCTTGTAGTACTTTCAGTTTGTGAATAATTCGCGTGGGCCAACTTGCCCCGTGGCCCAACTAGCCCCGCTCTACCCTACCTACCAAAATTTTCCAAACAAATTTTTTTTTTTGGACTTTTAAAAATATGTAGTTTCAATTTTTGTTTGTCAACTCGAATTATAGAGAACGACTTGGTCGACTTTTATTAAACTTAGCACCCAGCAGTTTCTTAATATTATCTAGAAGATTTTAAATAAAACTTATTCTTAGGTATTCATTTAACTAAAAATAATGGTATACCTCCAATACAAGAGTTAAAAAACCGATAAAGAAAATCTCATTTTTCTCAGAAACGATTATACGATCTACCATATTATTGGAAAAAAATTGTATCTACCGTTTAGTAACGGTATCTCTCATAGAACCATTTCTTTTTGGTTTCCGAGTATATCTCATAACCTGGTGAACCAATTTTAATGATTGTTTTTTTTTTTCCACAAGAGCTTATAAAAATTTTGAAGTTTGAAAAGTTTGATATTGCATATCAAACATTTCCAAAAAACAAATTTTGGATTAAAAAAAATTAAATTTTTAAATTTTTTTTGCGTACTATTCGAAAATATATATTTCGAAAATAGTAAACTTCGCATTAATAAACACTAAAAAATGGCGTACCTACCAATTTATTTTCTTAAAATTTTTTTCTAAATTTGATATATGTATAAAAAATTATTTTTTTTAAAATGCGCTCCAAGTATTTTCGAATTTTTTTTTCTCATAAATTAAGATTTACATATATAAGTAATCAGATCGCATGCATAGCGTTTGTATCAAAATAATTTTAGATTTTGTTTAATTAAATTATTTCTAATTACACATATATTAATTTACCATTTTTTCAATATAAACTGTCATATCATAATAAAGGGTCATTCATTTTTCGTTTTCTAAAGTAAAGCTAAATAAAATTGTTAGTGAAAATTTTATTTCATTATAAATTTTGGACTTTGCCATTAAGTGTGAAAAACAATATCATTCAAATGGCCTCCTCGGGAAGATTCGCAGCATGCGATTCTTTTGAGCTAATTTTTAACCATCTTTTTCGCACATTTCGGGCGGAATCTCAGCCATAAGTTATGTTGGTTTTTAATGCGTCTAGAGTTCGGGGATTACTCACGTAAACCGGTCTTTTACGTATTCCCTCAGGAAAAAAATCTAATGGTGTCAAATCACATGATCTTGGTGGCTAATTGACATCACCAAAACGTGAAATTATACACGACCAGGAAACTTCTAACACAATAAAGCCATAATTAGTCGTGTTGTGTGGCTTGTTGCCCAGTCTTATTGGAACCACATATCGTCCAAGTCATGATCTTCAATCGTCGGCCAGCAAAAATCGGTTACCATTCGACCATATCGCGAACGCCGGGAAATCGATAAATTCGGATCCTCAGCAACACTTGCACTTGCACAGGCCTTACGACATCAGTAACGCTTCCATTCTCTTCAAATTTCTTCACACTTTTACCGATTGCTTGCGTAGTCGGTCAATTATGACTACCATAATCATCGCGTAATGCGCGAAAAGTGGCTATACGTTTGAAACACCACTTTTGTAGTAAGTTTTAATAATTTAAATGAGTTTTTCGATTGTTAAGCGTTCCATTATCGTAAATAAAAAACATTCAACTATAATTTTATGTATTACGATACTTCAAATGACAGTTGAGTTTGGCAGGTGTCAAATGCCAGCGCTACCAACTTGAAACCACGAAATGAATGACCCTTTATATTAAACAAGGATCACCAAAAAAAAAAATGGTTATCTACTTAATTTACCCTATACGAACACCCAAACACTACCGAACACAAAATCTACAAACGCCACTCATTTAAGTGAAAATGGTCCCACCACAAAGAAATTCGATCAGTTATGGGATTAAAGAGCAACATTCCCACACATTATTGACAAAATATACCGCTTATCACCCGCTAACCATTTTTTTGTTGTCAGATTTACCGCATTATATAGAACTAGCTCTCATTTATATGTTATATAGAACTTACAATAAACATTCTCTTATCCTCATATCTGAAGTACCAATTCATACATACGCAATAATTCAATCGTGTAAATATCCTTTCGATCGTTTATTGTTCGACAAATAACTGTACATATAATTTAATTCTATTGTTAAATTATCTTTTCATTAAATTTGTTTTTGTAGGTATATTATATTATTTTTTTTTTTATTTCAACGCTTCATTGTCCTTGCGCATTTGGGCTCGCTCTATTTGACCTCTCTCCTTGTATGTGTGAAATGATCTTCTTATTGGTTTGGTATCCTGTCCATTATATATATGTATGTAATATGTATGTATGTAGTCACACACCGATCTGTTAAGTATTTTGACAAATAAAACATTGAAAATAATAATAAGGACGATGGACGTAGGAGGCGGCGCGGGGGATGCGAATGAGAAAAAATGTGATATATGTATATACGCAGTATCATACATAGAACAAACAAAAGGAAACAAATGCGATCAATTGATCGCATTCTCTCGACCAGACGACTGTTTGGCGCCGCCAGGCTGTCTGTGACCATATAATTTCTTTCGGATTCGAGACAAGCTGTACCAGAATTTTTACTTCTCCAATTTGATAAAAAAAAAAAAACACGAACAAATATTGTTGATCAATTTTTTGTATCTATTACCAATTCTAACAAAAAATATGCAAAAGCTAAAATGTCATTTTTGTCATACTTACTTAAACAAAGACTTTGGTATTTCCGTTGGCAAAATGATGATTAAAATGATGATCTGGTTTATAAGCATGAACATTCTTTTAGTCAATCATCACCACGTTCAAGGTTTTCTTTATAAATCAGATTATATGAATGATGTAAAAAATTAAGTCCCATATATCCAAGGAATTTATGATAAAGTGTGAACTGTATAGTGATGCGTGGTGGAGTGTGATTAAAAAAATGAAATTCAAGGGAATTTTGAATGTTTCAAAGTACATTACCTATATGAAAAATTAAACACGTTCCGTAGGTAGTCAAAAATAAAAAATGTAATCATTCTAATTGGATTTTAATAAGAAATAATATTTTTTTTTTAATTCAGCTTTAATGTACCTACGTATCTAAATTTAAAAATCAAAAAAGAAATAATCGTTAAAAGTCAACTTAATGTGTGAATATGGTTTGTCCAAAATATTTTGTTTGTTCAATTTGTTCAAAGAAAGATTAATTTCCATTAAATACAAAAACACCATCCATCTGCGAGACCCGTTCTTTCGATAAATCCTTAATTTTGTTAATTAATTAATATCTATTAACATTTTAATTGTATATGTGTATATATGTGCAAGATAGTTTCCATTTTACAATATTGCAATATGAATGTCAGAAAGTGCAATATAAAGTTATTTAATTGTGTTTTCGAATATTAACCGTATTTATTCCATTTAATATCGAAATAAAAGCCTAATGATGTCTATAATAATAGACGAAACGTTGCATTAAATAAACAACATCTATTGTTCATTAACCTAAAGCCCAAAGAACAACAACATATTGAATTACAATAAAGGTCACAAAAAACATAAATGTTATACATATTTATTAAAAGAACAAAAGTATAAAGAATATAAGTGTATATATTTTGCATCAAAACAAAACTATAATTACCTACAACATTTTAACAAATATTCCGCAAAACATATAAACTAAAAACTGGAATTATACGCTCAGAACAGAAACAGAATGAATGAAAATGCAGAACATTAATTTTTATTTTCACATTTCGAACACATTTATTCTATTTCGTCATAATCTGAATTCACAATACCTAAATTTAATGCAAAAAATGGGGTATCCCCCATCAATAAACTGGATTACTGGTTATGTGAAATAGTTTAACCAGATGATAATGTATACAGTGACATTATTATTATTATTATTGTTATTATTATTATAAGCTCTCATCCAGTTTTATACAAAAATTCAAGTTTTCGAAAAAAATAGTTAAATTCCATTTAAAATTAAATTACTTTGATAAAGTTCAAGTTCAAGTTCAATTTTTTTTCTAACAATTGAGTTGTATGTGGATATAAGCCTCTTATATACAGTAACATAATCATCATCTTTTCTTTTGAATTCTTTTAGAAACAACACCGTGCGTCGCGTCGTTTGAATAATCGCAAATTTTTGGCATATATGTACTTAAATGGGAAAGTAAGTATTTTTGTCAAGCAAATTATATTCATATAATCTGTAACTGTATTCATTATTTTAGAATTATGTATGGAGAGAATTAGCATAATTTTGAAAATAATTGTATTGACACGAACACAAATATAAAAAAAAGAACAAAAAAGTCTGATGAGCAACAATTAATGACTAACCAGCAAGTTTTGATATAGTGAATTTGATATAATTAGTCAAACACAACAATACCAGCGCTGAGATCAGACGCAGAATAACTTTTTCCAATAGTTGCTTCTTCGAGAAACTTACTTAAGTGCTTCTGTGCAAGACACTTACCATTCCGGTCCTGCTATATGGCGCCAAAGAAGCTTGGACCTTGTTAAACGCGCTTAAGGTTGTATTGAGAGAAAGATTATCCGTGATTTTTAGTCCCCTCTGCATAAATGGAGAGAGCAGGAGGGGAAGATATAACAACGAAATGATATGATCTAGTTGAAAAAGTAAACATCTATACGTGGAACGGTGGCTGGATAATTTACACCGAATAGAATCTAAAACTCCGGCTTACAGAAAAGTCTTTTAATCCTAACTCGAGGGACAGTATAGAGGAAGTCAAGGTCAGATATGGAAGGGAAACCTTAACCAATTTGACGTGCAAAATTGGAGATAGCAATATCTATATAGGGACCAAGCTGGCTGGAAGAAGCTTATAGGTAAGTAAAGTAAATAAGATACAAATTATTAAACAAAACTATTCTTTCAGGTAATAAATTTAAGATTGACAGAAATGAGTTTAACAATATCGATGGAGCCGCCCTATAAAAGCAGGTTGGTTATTTAGTTGCAAATAAGCTGAAGAAATATTTTTAAATTAAGATGTGCGAGTGTTAAAGTAGTATGAACATTGATAGATAGAAAGATTAAAGTAGTATGAACATTGAAAGATAGATAGATAGATAGATAGATAGATAGATAGATAGATAGATAGATAGATAGATAGATAGATAGATAGATAGATAGATAGATAGATAGATAGATAGATAGATAGATAGATAGATAGATAGATAGATAGATAGATAGATAGATAGATAGATAGATAGATAGATAGATAGATAGATAGATAGATAGATAGATAGATAGATAGATAGATAGATAGATAGATAGATAGATAGATAGATAGATAGATAGATAGATAGATAGATAGATAGATAGATAGATAGATAGATAGATAGATAGATAGATAGATAGATAGATAGATAGATAGATAGATAGATAGATAGATAGATAGATAGATAGATAGATAGATAGATAGATAGATAGATAGATAGATAGATAGATAGATAGATAGATAGATAGATAGATAGATAGATAGATAGATAGATAGATAGATAGATAGATAGATAGATAGATAGATAGATAGATAGATAGATAGATAGATAGATAGATAGATAGATAGATAGATAGATAGATAGATAGATAGATAGATAGATAGATAGATAGATAGATAGATAGATAGATAGATAGATAGATAGATAGATAGATAGATAGATAGATAGATAGATAGATAGATAGATAGATAGATAGATAGATAGATAGATAGATAGATAGATAGATAGATAGATAGATAGATAGATAGATAGATAGATAGATAGATAGATAGATAGATAGATAGATAGATAGATAGATAGATAGATAGATAGATAGATAGATAGATAGATAGATAGATAGATAGATAGATAGATAGATAGATAGATAGATAGATAGATAGATAGATAGATAGATAGATAGATAGATAGATAGATAGATAGATAGAGTAGCTGCAAAGAAAGGTGGTGAGATGGGGTCTCCTTATTTAGTTCCACTTTGCAGTTTAAATGGCTCTCCAATGATTTCTGTTTTTATTTGAGCAGTGGAAGAATCATAAATTTTTTTGAAGGTTCTTACCCAACGGCAATTTATACCTTGGTTAAGAAGTGCATTCCACATGAAGTCTTGGTTAATGGTATCGAAAGCCTTTTTAAAATCAATAAAAATGAAATAAACAGGTAATCCGTATTCTCCACTTTTTTCGATGATTTGATTAACTACCTGAATGTGATATGTAGTTGAGAAACCTGATCGAAAACCTGCTTGCTCCACTGGTTGATGTTGCCCGAGGTCTACTTCTAGCCTTTTGAAGATGCATTTTGAAAAGATTTTGTAGATGTTAGATATGAGACTTATTGGACGATAGTTGTTGATGTCATCTTTTTTCCATTTCTTGTGCAATAGAGTGATATATACGACTTTGTCCATTGGATAGGAATTTCTCCAGTAGCTATATAACATCGTTGAAAATATCTTTAAGCCAAGCTAAGACGTTTCAATTCCATATTTTAGGATTTCGGCTTCGATTCCATCACTGCCTTTACTTTTTTCGTTCCCAAGTTCCATTATAGCCTTTTTTATTTCGTCTTGAAAAAACGCTAAAAGTTCTTCAGATTCTTCTTCTAGCCTGTGTTCTATATATTACCGATGTTTGCATTTTGCCGATTATTTGAGTAGAGGTTCTTATAAAATTCTGTTGCCACTTCGTTTATTTGTCTTCTGTTTCGGACTTGTTCGTTGTTTTTTGAAACCCCTATGACCCATTCCTTTTCTAATTTCAAGCTTTGTTTGACTTTTTTTTATTGATTTAGTGGTTTCCAAGATATTTTTTATATTTCTTTCATGGGATTCTCTTATTTCTTGTTTGCTTTTCCTCTTTATCTCTTTTCTTAAGGTTCTCAGTTCAGTTCTTTCGTTTTGTGACATATTTTCAATATTCCTTAAAAATTCCCTTCTCTTTATCATGTTTTGTGTAGCCACTGATATTTTATTTCTATTTGAACTCTGTAGACTTTTAAAGACATGTTTTAAAGATATTATTTTCAAAGTTTTTTCGAATTGGTCGTATTTTTCTTGAACCGTTCTATGACCATTCGTTGCTTCAAAATGCGATGTCGGAGCTTTAATTCCTTTTTGTAGTTCCCAATTTGAATCGGGCTGGGTTCTTTTTCTAGTACATACTGGTTTTTGTTATAATAATTCCTTGTCTTATGATTGATCAGTAGCTTGGCCCTTACTAACCTGTGATCTGAGTCGTATTCGAACCGATTCAACACATCGACATATCTTTGAAAAAAGATTGTTTATTGTTGTGAATAAAATCGATTTGGTTCTTATGCTTTCTATTTGGGTGGATCCAAGTGCACATTTTGCTATCCTTTTTCCTGAAGAGTGAGTTTGTAACTGTTAATTTATATTGCCACAGCCATTGCTACATCCTTTCCCCTCGGTTATTTCATACTTCCATACCCATATGGTCCCATTATTGGTTCTTCCCCTGGTTTCTTTAATCCAATGCGTGCGTTAAAGTCACCCATTACTACAAGTAATTCTGAGCTGAGTTGGTTCACAGCTATAGATCCAGTGTTTTGTAGAATTTGTTGAGATTGGAGATGGTGATGAATGTGGTGTTGATGGTTGAGGTGATGGTGATGGTGGGGATGGTGGTGGTTTGGTTGTTGGGGCTGTCTGTAACGGTGTTGCTGTATGACGTCTTGGTGTATCAGTTAATGGGGGATTTTGGCCATAATCATCCACGGTGGCCAACCGGATTGGATGATTTTTTTTCTTTGTTTTGTATAGATCGTTTTTCTTTTATATTCGTTTTTATTTGTTGTTTTTTATTCGATTTCGTGTTCATATTCATTTGCCCGTGCTGTGACATCAATGATTTTGATCTTCACGATCATTTTCGTTTACAGAAGATTCTGATGCTGAACTTCTAAAATATTTTTCCAACATACTGGGTTTTTCAAGTGTTGCAATGTCTCTTGTTTTGCTTTTTTTCAATTGAGAAGAGATATGCCTTTTTGTTTTTACTGACCTAGAAGGAGAGTTCCTGTTTCTATTCAAACTTGATTTGGGTTCTTCATCAGATCTGTTTCTTTTAAATTTCTCTGCACTATGATTTCCTGACTAATCCTTATTTCCTTTTGAAGCACGTTCCTCTTTCTTCATTTCCGCATCTTCCTTGGACATATCATCGCTAAGGTAAATTAGATTTCCACTTCTTTGCAGTAGTTTGACTTTATTTTTCATAATTTCCTCTTTTTTCTTTAGAATTAATAACTCTACCATAATAGGCCTAGCTTTGTTTCCTTTCTTCCCAAGTCTTTAGATAAAATCTATATCTAGTGTGCCCAGCTCTACACCCAAGTCATTTGTCACTAGATGGATTTTGAAATTCTCAAGCTCTTCTACATTTTGTTCGGCTTCTTCTATATTTGAGAAAATTATATTTTTCCTTCACATCATTCTTCCTAGTCGTATGATTCTTTTGTCTTGTTCTTCTTGCTTTTGATTGATTGCTATAATTCCCCTTGATATTTGATCGATTTTTGTTACCATACACTTTTTTGAAACTTCAATATCATTTTTTAATTCTTGTTTTGTATTTTTAATTTCCCTTAAAATTTCCTCTAAGCTCATTTTCAATTTTTCCAAAAAAGTTTGACTGGCAGCACTTTTGTATCGAGGTTTGATTCGAGTCTCGTTTTGGATTGACGTCTTGTATCTACTTGATAGATCTAATTTATTTTGTTTATATAACGTCTTAAGATTCTAGTTGTTAATTCTGAGTGAATTCTTCATTCCAAATTCCAATAAAAAGTATATAAATATATATAAATAGTTCTCTCTAGCAAGTTTACACATAAATTGGAACACCGGCCCTGGTGCCAAAATTGATTTTATATATAATTACAAAACTTTAATTTTCGTTTAAAAATGCCAAGATTATTTGTGGAACGTTACCTTTCGATTGGATAAGACAAGCAATCACAATCTCCAACAGCAGCCACCACAAGAGGATTTCAAAAGCAAGTATCTCAATCTATTTCTAGCAAAAACAAGCGCACACACCCGAGACACAACCAACGAGCAGCAGCAGCAAAGCAATGTGAAATATAAAATATCAATTTAGTTCGGTTTATCATATACACCGTACCTACCCATCCTGCAACACAGTAAAACCCGCTTAAGAGAAACTGCAAAATGTCACAGTCTTTCTTTCACTTAAGCGGGTTTTTCACTTAAACGAACCCCGCTTAAGTGAACAAAAATTTCACTTAAGCGGATTCCGGATAAGTGAAAAAAAAATGGCACTTAACAACACACACAACACAAACATATATGTATATGCCGGTAATACCTAGGGTCTTATAAATTAGGCAAATGTTAGAAGGAATAGAATAATAGGATAGATTTTTGTTGGCACAGTGGATTGAGAAATTAGGTTTTGATTATCTCATTAAATCCCAGGGGTGGCGTTCAGTTGAGGGAATATAGAAAAGAATGCTGCCTAGATTTAAAAATTCCAAAAAGGGTTCATACATATCAGAAATTCAAATGTCATTTCCGTGATAAAAATTTGGTGGAGGTGAAAAATAAAAAAGAAGTAAAAGCGTTCAGCAAATTATTTGTTCTTTTCTATTAAATTTTGTTTTCACTTAAGAGAGTTTTTTTTTCAATGAAAAATATTAAATTTAACTGAAAATATGTTTCAGGTATCCGGGTTTTTTACTTAAGCGAGTTTCGCTTAAGCGGAGTGTTATAAAGGTAATTTGTCGACAAATACTCGGGGATGAAAAAAGTGTTTCAGATAAGCGGGTTTTTCTCTTAAGCGGGTTTTACTGTAGTAATTTCCATTCTTACTCCGCAGCTAAAGGGTACGATCTCCATAATTATTTTGCATTTATTCAGTACATATTTAATGTGAACTGTCACAAGAAATTGCAAATAGTGTTCTTGATAAGACATTAATTCTGCTGAAAAGAAAAGAAAATGTATGGTTTAAGAAACGAATCCAGAAGCGTTCACACGTTTACACAGATCATATTATGTCAACGCAATATGTATACAACATTGTGTGTATACTGATGATTTTTTGTGACGTCAAGGTAGTAAACATATTGATTACGTAGTTACTGTTTAACCATCAGCTGAATTTTCCCAACCAACATATTTTGGTTCTAATAAAAACAAAGCATACAAATTGAACAAAATCAATGAACGCATCCTTAAATGTCAACCTTTAATAACCCGGGTAGAAAATTATTTAGGAAAAACTATTTTTATGCGTGGCCCTAGCTAGATTGGCCATTATATAGTAAATCCTATGCTGGGCCTAGGCAGGCGCAGGTCTGGGTGATCTTAACTAATTTATCTTATTCTGGCTTTATTTTGGCCCTGGCTAGAATTGCCTATTTATTGGCTTTCTCAGATGTAACTTAGACTGGGCCTAGATAGTTTTAACTTGACATAGCCTAGATATGAAAACTTTTGTTGGTGTCATTTTGGCCCTAGCTAGTGTCGCCACCTTATTGGCGCTGTCTCATAAAAACAGGAAGGGACCCAAATAGTTTTCGCTTGGTGTAGCCTGGATAAGGGATTGTATCTGGGCGTTATCTTGGCGTTAGACAGTGTCGCCTCTTTATTGGCGTTATCAGGTGTAACTAAGACTGGGCCTAGATAATTTAGACTTGATGTAGCCTAGACATGGAACTTTTTCTCGGCGTTATATTGGTCGTAGATAGTGTCGCCTCTTTATTGGCATTCCCAACGACCAATTTAACTTTTGTAAGGCAAATACGTGAAGTATCAACTCATAAACATTTTTACATCCCTATTCTGTATCGCAAATAAGCCTGGTGGGTAGCGTGCTGGATCTTTGATTGGAGGAACGCGAGTTCAAATCTCGGAGAGTAAGTAAAAGTGAAGTTTTTTTAAAATTAAATTAAATTCTATACATTTCAGTTAAAGATAAAAGCGGTCTCAAACACTCCTAATATGAGAGGGGTGGGGGCTATATGGGTTTCAGTAAAAATCTACCTAGGCCCTAGCTAGTGACTAAAAATCTCTAAATTTTTAGTTATCTAAAGCCTGACTTGGAAGATCTATCTAGGGCCTATATGGGAACCGCTAGCAAGGCCCACAGAATATAGAGCATTAACAAATTAGCAAGGGCCAAGCTAGTTACTGCTCGATAGGCCCATGACATAAACAAGGCGAAACTAGCTGGGGCCAAGGCAATACCGAGTCTATATATTTTTCTGCAAATCCCATTGATTGTTGAACTATTCTAGACATCCCAAAATGTTCTCTCAACTATTATATTCACTATTTTCACTGACTACTTAAGGTATAGACACTATTCTTTTGTTGTTGTTGACCGTGTATTAAATTGCTGCCCCTAGAATTCCCAATAAAAAACGGCTTTTGAAGGACTAATTTTTAATAAAAGTCAATGAGGCGAAGAAATTATCCAAATAAGACTTTTTAGAGATCAGCCTTTACATTTACATAATTTAAAATTTAAAAAAATAATATGTTTCTTTTTTGTTTCACAAATACGTATAAGAATTGAGTGAACAAAATTTATAACTATTGTACTGTAAATACCTTCTTGTCACCATTCGATTTTTTTTAAAATAAAATATTGCTTATTCATCTCATAGTCTGTGACGTAAAAGATCAAAGTTTAAAGTTATAATCATATAAAAAATACAATAAGAAACAATGAACATTTAAAAAGAATAGAACTTCAAAGTAGGTACATATATATACAAAATATAGCAACAACATGTTATACAAAATATATATGAACATTGAAAAAAAAAATCCTAAATAAAATCTGGAAGATGAAAATGACGATTATTATTATCATCGACCGCCATCGCCTTGCATGATGGCGCGGCGCGGCGCGGCGGTGGCCGCACCAGAGTGTGTTGTGTTAATTCCACCACCACGTATGTCAAAACCATGCTGCTTCAGCATTTGTTTGGTTTCCCAATGTTTGGAACACCTATGAAGCACCACTTGTGTTCCCTGGCACATATTTTATATATATGTATAGTCAGTCAGTCATGATGGGCTTGGTCGTTTTTATTCGAAATGCCCACAAAAAGAGCACCCAAAAACAAATCTTTGCCGGTGATCAAGAAGATCTTTCCAGGTTTGCAAAGAGTTCTTTTGACAAACCGATCTGAGTCCTCATCTTTTCAGCAGATAAATGAATATAAGCATACCTACATATATGTATGAATATATTCCCCTCTGATGGCCCACTCATAATGATAAAAATAATAAATACCAACACTTGTCAGGGAGGAGTCAATCAATGATCAAGTGCCATCATCTACAAGCAGTCAAGTGACAGATGAAGTCACTTGATCAATTTTATTGTGCGGTCGCTTATTCTGGCCAAGTCCTGCCTGCCTGCCTCCTTCTCGCGTTATACCATCGTTATTTAGTTCTTGTACACGGTTGTACGGTCTGGTGGGTTCTTTTCCATTGGGATTTCGAATCTGGACCTCAATCAGTGACGGATCAATAAATTTACTTGATGTCATCCAACAAAAAACAAAAAGAAACAAAAAAAAAATTATCACAAAAAAATATGATGGGAATGAACAAAAAAAAAAAAAAAGAATTACTATAATATTTGATACTGCCGCCAGATCAGATGATCAGCATTTTTGTGAGTCGTCATCTTTTAGGGTATTACAATTCGAAGATGATCTCTATAAGGGACATTGAATATACGAGTATATGTATGTATGTGGTATACGTTTGTATCATTTTATAGAAGGAGAGAGGAAACATAATTCATTTCGATATACCAATTCGACTATATAGAGCTCTTGTAAGGATTAGTAAGGATTAATGTCGAATCATTCATCAATACATATTCTATTCGTTTCCTTAATTTTCTTCTTTTTTTTTTTTTTTGCGGGTCGTTGCTTTGAAATGAGTTATTTTTTATATTATTAGAAATTCGATTTGACACTTTGGCTCCTTCGGACCTTCTCATAGAATAATGCTGATCCTTCAATTGATGAGAGTGGTGGTGCTATTATATATAGGAGACGTCATCTGAAATGGATTTTGAAAAATTAATCGAATATTATATGGCGCTTCTGTAGTGTGTGTTTGTGTGAGCATAAGATGCTATACAGCTGTGTATATTCTATACGATAAGGACATCTGAGAAGTCTTTGGCAATTATTCAAGCATCAATTGATTTATTTATTTCAACTTCGATGGAGGTCTTTTTGTTTTATTTTTTTTGTTGAATGTACCTACATATTTAAATAAACAATAAATAAAAGCTATAATTTATCTTCATCTTCTTTTGATAAAAAAAAGATTATATAAAATTTTTGAAAATAAACAGGAACAACTTGTTTATACAAATTTAGGAGTATATAGAACTTGGCTGTCACTTATAACACCAAACAAAAATTTGCCGGATGTTTAAATTAAGTATTATCTCACTTTCGACAAGTGATAAGCTAATTTGTATATAATTTTATAAAATATTTCAATTTGTAGAATTCAGACAAATTTAAGTTTTTGGTAAGAATTGCCTTAAAAGTTAACTCAATTTGAACCAGAGGTTTTAATTTTGTAGGTGAAAGGGTCAACATTTAGTTATTTTATAAATTGTTCGAAAACTACGAATTTTTTAGAATAAAAATCGAACAAAAATTCAACACAAATAATATTTTAATACTTTTCGGAACACTTTTAAATTTTGAAGAGACACATCAAGTAGATACCGTATATTGCTTGAGTATTTTTTCTGTAGCTGCAGTTTACATTGAAATTTTTATAAAAAAAAAACTGATGGCTTTTCAGATATTTGTAAAAACTTTTATTCAGTCGCCTCTTAAAATTTTAGCCCTTGTTTAAATTATGGATATTTTTTTTAAATGCTTAAAACATATCGATATATACCTTTCCACCAAAATTCAGATTTATCGGGATTTTTTTTTCGAAGTAAAGCTTTTTTAAAATTCAAAATTTCTACACTAAATATTTTCGTCATTTACTTCAAACTCCAACCACCACCCCTGAAAATTGCTTTTAAGAGCTCAAAAAAAAAAAACAGACTTGCATAAAATTCGAAAATAAAGAAATTGCAAGATATGTATATAGATTATAGATACAATAAAATTCTATAGCTTTTTTAAAAACCAGAAATCTATTCTTTAATTTTTGTTTCATTTCAAATTCTTTCAATGGATCATTTTTGAAAAATAAATTTTAAATTTAAAACAGAATTGAAATAAAAAAATTACGTTATTAAAAATAATTTTAAAACTTAAAATTATTAAAAAAAAAAATTAAAACACACTAGATTTATTGTTTTTGAGAAAATTTAAAAAAACGGTGATAAATTTAAATTTCTTTTAACTTGAATTCAATCCGGTGTATAAGTTGCTCTAGAAGTCCTATTTCCAATAAATAAATAGTGAAGTAAAGTTTTTAGTTATTTTCAATTTACTAAAAAACTAGAAGACATTTAAGAATCTGATCTTTTTTGTTTTTAAAAAATAACTCTGTACTAGTAATTTTAGTTAAGTAGGCACTAATCTTGTCGTCTAAGAGGATGGAGACCTAGCGTCAGATCCCCGTATTTGTACTCACATAATACTACCTTAAACTATACAATGTTTTTGGAAGGTGGCATAAAATATAGGCACCCATATAACTAAATTAATTCTTTAAAATTTATTTTTATTATTTAACACTATGTTAATCTACTTAACTAGGTTATTATAGTGAATTAGGCAGATCTTAAAAGCAACTTGAATAATGGATTGAAGTCAAATTAAAGAAATCTTATTTTTGTTTTTTTCAATTTTCTCAAAAACTTAAAAGACATTTTAGTATCTTGTTTTGGGGTTTGCCTTAAAATTATAATAAAAGCATTGAATATTAAAAATGAAAATAGTACTTAATAACGTAGAATTTTTGAAAAATTGTTTTTGAACAAATTTCTTTCAAAATGTTGAGTTTAAAAAATTTAATTTTTAACCGTTTTTTCACTAAAACAATTTAATTTAAAATCAACATTAATGGATGGATTTTTTATTTTAAAAAATAAATTTATTATGACATCGCAAGTGTTGCCATTGATTTTAAATAATTTTTTTTCTAATTCAAGTCGATTTTTTAGAAAATTTCCCATCCCGACTAAATGTGTGGAAATAGTCCCCTGCTCTCATATGATTTTTTTACATTGACCCAACTTATACGCTCTAGCTTTTTGTCACACCTTATGCGAATCATCCTGTATATAAATCAATTTGGGTAAGCGCTTATTTTGGCAATGTTGGAATATTATCTGCTATCAAATCAAATCTAATAGTGGTCAAAAATCTTCAAACGATACATTTTAAGTATAGGTTTCTTATAATAGTATAAAAGTTAAATTGCTCGCAAGAGTAAATATACCGATTTAAATAAGAAAATTACGCAATATTTTTATATGCACCACTAAATATGTACCATGATCAATTTGAGGGGAGGGGGCAAAAGAGAAATTGAAACACTGAAGAAAAAATAAGCATCCCTCAATATCTATGTACCTACCTATTATGTTGCTGCATGTAAGTCAAAGTGCAATTTTGAAACCTTATATTATAAGCGTTATTCAAAAAAGAGTTTTAACGTCAGCTCTTTCGTTTTATTTTTCTATTAAAAAAAATCGATTTCGTTAAAAAAAAAAATGTGTAACAAAAAACGTTATACCTACCTACAATTTTCATAAACAAATAAATGTCCCTTTCGACTATACTCGTACTCCAATTATGAAAGTCGTACTACGCATATCGTACTTCATCGTATTTTACTGCATTGAAGACGGATATTATGAAATTTGCTGTCAATTTTTCAATGTACATTATTCAGTTATAGTTTTCAACTTATGTACATACATATTATTTTTTTTTACTGAAATTGTTGTTACTAAAATAAATTAACAAATAAGTGAATTTAATTTTTTTTTCAATGAAGAGGGTAGCAAAGGCCAAAGTGCAGACTTTATTGACAGTATGAAGGTCAATTCGGGATATAGCTCTGATCCAATGAATTTTTAGGATTCCTATAGTTGGTACTTTTAGTTGAACTTCGGTTGTCTATAAATTTATTAGAATAAATGAAAATGCATGTAAGAAGTGCTTCTTATTCAAGGGAGAGTGCCATTTTGCAGCCTAGATACAACTTTAAGCTGTTTTATACAATTCTTTACTGAAGGTAATAATTATCAAAAATGGTATCAAGATAGGAATAGCGCAGCAAACATTCTCCGTTATCTTAACTAAAATTTTGGTGATATTTGAAGAGAAAATTAGCCCAAAATGGATATATAACGTTTGAAATAACGGATCCAGAAAAAGAAGCAGCACGTGAGAATTATAAAGGTAACTCCAAAAAAAAGATAAACAAAATCTTTATTATATCCGAAAAGGCTTGCTAGTAGATTTATTAAAAAAAAAATTACCATAATCCTTCAAATTCGTATATTGGTAGGTGTGCGATCATAATCTCAAGATACGAGGTTTTTAAAATTTACGATTTTAAATCCGAAGTAGTTATTTGTTTGTTGACCTGGACTGGATTCATTGATTATATCGAGCCAAGACTTGATACACCAGCTTCGAATGCACTTGAAAGAAATTAACATTTTAACACATAAAACAGGAAATTTCCTTCGTAAATTTAAAATTTTTAATATCGAGTACTGTAGGTGAATGTAACTATACTTATTTGTATTCAAGTTCCTGACAAAAAATATTGGAAGAATCATTCTATATTCCCATTCTATATTTTATCAATCATCCAAGAAGGCTTTTGTATACTTATATATAGTATAGGTAGTGTGTTGCGCGCGCACACCTCTCAATAATATATCCTTTTATACAAAATATAAATCATTAAACAATAGAATCCTTAAAACAGCAAACCTTTTGCCTCAATAATAATGTTTTTGTTCTCAAAACAATAGATGAGACACAGTGTCGCCAAATATATCCATCAATATCTTTAAATGCGTATAAAAGGACACACCACCAACAAAGATCCTCAAAGGTATACCTCAATGTATCTAACAAGCTATAACAGACCAACAACACAAAAGACCAAAGAACAAAACATCAAATGGTTAAATTGAGAGAAAGGCCAACAACACGACACAACCATCACCATCACCATCACTATCAGCATTCAGCAGCCCAGTCCAGCCAGCCAAGGAGGCATAATATTATATAGAAGCAGAGAGGTAGTCAAACAAAAAAATTACTGTACAAGAACAGCAGTTCATCGATTCAATTGTGTCCAGCTGAAACTGACACACACGCTTGAGGCGAGAAATATCTGTTTAGAAAAAAAAGAGGTCTTTAAGGGACCTATAGAAGAAACAAAAACATCTTTTGGTGCAGTGTCAAAAGCAAAGAATTAAATCTTAATTCGAGGCTAACAATATGAATGTGAATTTTTTTTTTGCAACTATCAGGATGTGATCTCTTAATTTGGTCACAGCATAAAAGGACAATTCGGTATGAAAAAGAGTGATAGAGAAGTACTTACATAGAGTGAAAAAATTGATCAATATATGGCAGGACAGGATATCAAGATAAACAGTTAAGTTATGTCTGTCATACATTCCAATACCTACCTACCTAAACGAGCATATATATCTACCTATATATGTAGGTACATTTATATTATATGGAATATAAAAGAGCAGGAAATGTCCTTAAGGAAAACATGTCACATTTAAAAAGGTCCTTTGTTATGATCGTATGCAGTACCATATACAATGTGATTTGTGAATGAGATCGTATAAGAGGTACCGTTTGTTGGTATTTGGTGCCTATTATTATATCTCCTACTCGAATGCACATCGGTTTGATCCTTTTTTAATGAACCCATTCATGTTTTAAGGCTTTGATCGGTTCCGCTATGCCACATCACCAACGCCATCCACTGCTGCAGTCACCTGAATTTATCATCATTCATCGGCTTACCCAACCCTGAAGAGATAACAACAACAACAACAACAAAACAAATAATATGTCTATGGAGTGTTTGTTGTCAAGTTTTATTGATATCAGAAAATGTAGGTACACCATCAAATTGACACAACAACAAATGTGTATTTTGATATCTACCTACATCTAGTTGCTCATCTATGTTGTTGTATAAGACATCATAGGAATTTTTGACGAATGTCTTCCTTTTTCAATTGTCAATATAATATTATGTGAAGGGATTATTCTTTATACTTTATTTGACATCAAATAAAACACAAATATAAATATCATGGTGGTATTGACATAAAAAAAACGAACACATTTTTTTTATTGATTTTTGATTACCTATAGTTATGTAAGATGCTATATATACCGAAAAAAATTACAAATGGTAGCTAACACTCATTTAATTTGTCAAAGAACCTTAAAAAATAAAAACTATAAATTTTACTATTTTTGATATAAGATATAGAATTTAATAGAGAGAATTTTTTTTTTACATATAAGGAAATGGGAGGATGTACACAAGTGGCCATCAGGACCAACAATTTGTTAGATTTGTATGGAATCGTTTGCGATTGTTTAAGAAATCGAACATTGATTGACGATCGCGTTTTTGAGGTAATTCTAAATAAGGAGGGCTCTAAAAAATTCTAAAATATTGTGTTGTTGTGTTAAATTTTACCGCAACAAGTTTCATCCGGCCTAGTCCTTTTCCTTAATCCATTTTCAGCCCTCCTTTCTCTGTTGTGGCTCCAAAATGCTTGTAGAGTTCAGTCGAAACCTGGTAACCATCAACTATGAGTCCTGCTCTTAAAGTATTTTCGAAAAGCAACCAATATAGGTCTTGGTATAACAATTTACTGTGTGACGGGTGGTCCACAAAATCAAATATATGTGCGACAGGTGGTCGACACAAACACCTAACGTGTGACAGATGGTCCACGCTGAGAACACTTTTACTTGTCGTGTGACAGATTGTCCACGACCATCGCAAAAATAGAGATTGTGCGACAGGTCGTCCACAAAATTATAAAGTGTGTGACAACTGACAGCTAGTCCACACATGTTCAATGACATGTGTGACAACTATTTCACACGAACATAAACTTAGTATGGCTTAATGCCCAAATCTCTATACCTTCTTAAATTCTGCGCGAAGGTCTATGAAATTAAATAATTTTAACTTTCGTGTGAATCATGGAATCCTTACTTTAGTTGAAAAAAAAAAAAAAAATGGCAGAGATCCCATCTGACAAAACGTTTTCCTCAAACTACGTAGTCTGGGCCGGCTTGGGTTGGGGCATTGTTCGTAGTTTTAAATAATTTTTCGTTCATCTTTTGACTATAGGAATTGACGGGTGGGGACTTAACTTGTCCATTGAGCCACTTTTGGAAAGAGATCGCATGAGTGCACACCACAGCAAATTGGCGGGATGTTGCAGTTAGACCGTGACTGGATAACACACGGACAAGCGATCTGAAAGAGATGGTAAAGAATTATGGAATTGATGGCATATGGACGAGTAAAGTCCGCCATGATGAAAAATGACTTTTGGATTTAGATTCGTAATAATTGGTGGTGCCTTAAATTAACTAGAAAAGATTCACAAAGAAAAATTATTTTGCGAAAAAGAAATCGAGATTTCATTTCATTTTAAAACTAGCGTTAAAAATTCTCAGTTTGGGGAATTGCTATAAGAAAATAGAAATGCTATTTTCTTTGATTTTGGTGAAAAGGAAAACAAAAGAAGGAAAGGAGATAGGATTCCATAGGAAAAAGCTACCTATTTAGTTGTTGGTTTTGTCCAAAAAGTGGCAAATTCTAACCCGGTAAGGCCTTCGTTTCGTTTCTTGTTCTCCCGGAATTGCGGAACTCGAGACCATTGTTTAAGCTCCCGTTGACTATTCGGGAACTTTCCCAAATTGATTTTGCTTTGTGTTCTTTGTGACACTCTATTCTTTTAATTTTCTTTTGTTAGATCCGCATAAATCTTGATTTTGGAAAGTTGGCCCTCTGCCAACTTCCAAAAACAATTGTTAATTTTCTGTGCCATTCTAAGGCTTCAGTATGTCCCGAGCCAATGGAAAGTTGCGGAAAAATTCTGAAACCAGATAAACCATCGCATGAAAAGAAAGCTTATAGACCCATTTCGCTTCCTCCTGTAGTGTCGAAAGTTTTTGAGAGAATATTATTATAATGCGCCTGAAACCAATAATAGAAAAAAATCACTTAATACCTGAACATCAGTTCGGTTTTAGAAATAAGCACTCGACAATTGACCAAGTTCATACAATCACTGACTTCATCGAGAAAGCTTTTGAAGAAAAGAAATTTAGCTCTGCAGTATTCTTAAACGTGTCGCAAGCCTTTGACAAGGTCTGACACGAAGGCCTAAAATTCAAATTAAGACAAGTTTTGCCTGATGGACTTTACACGATTTTTATCTGGACAATAGAATTTTTCGTGTGAGACATGGAAATGAGTATTCTGATTTCAAAGAAATAGTGGCGGGGGTACCACAAGGTAGTGTTCTAGGTCCAATTTTGTACCTTTTGTTTACACATGATATACCTCAAACAGAAAGAACTATTGCAGCCACGTTTGCTGACGACACTGTAATACTAGCAGTGGGCAAAACGATCAACGAAGCTACAATAAAATTACAAAACGCGCTTAATAATGTCAATGAATGGAAAAAAACATGGCGAATAGCGCTCAACGAATTTAAATCAGTCCATGTGGACTTTATGTACAAACAAATCGACGGATTACCTGTATTTGTAAATACAACTCGATTTGCATTCGCAAATGAAGCTAAATATCTCGGTTTGACTTTAGACGCGAAATTAAAATGGAAGCCGCACGTAAAAAGAAATGCGAAGAATTAAACATTAAATTCAGAGAAATGCACTGGTTATTCGGGAAACACAAGCAATTAATATAGAAAACAAGCTGGTTTTATACAGGCAGGTACTTAAGCCCGTCTTATGGTATACAGCTCTGGGGTTGTACTTGCGATTATAATTTAAATATTATACAATATTTTGAAAATAAGTTGCTAACATCATTTGTTATTTGTTAATGCGCCGTGGTATATTAGAAACGACGATCTACACAAGGATCATGGGATCTCCACGGTAAGAAATGAAATACAAAAATTTTGCGCGAGAGCATAGAAATCGACTTTTAGAACACGCTAATATGAACTATTATCGAAATTCTTGACGAAAGAAATTTAGAACGCCGCCGCTTGCGAAGGACTAAACCTTCTGACTTGGTGCGGTAAACGGAAAACCGCTTTTAAAATCGCGGAATACGCAGGAGATATCGCCGGATAAGTTACCTGCAACACGTTGTATAACTTCGTAAAAAATAAATTGCTATAGATAAGTTTCAACTTTGTTGCAATCGGGAGGTGGAGGTGGTTTTGGTGAAGTAAGAATCTCACACTCTTATGAGCACGCGTTTTTCGGTCCTCAATATAGCCTTTTAAAGGAAAAAAAAAATTCTTTGTGGTTGAAAAAATTCTTATAAATGTTTCCCAGATAAATTTGACGCACATCGTTTGCACATTTTTTGTGCATATTTTTTTTTTTTAATCTTTGATTGCTTAATTTTTGGATCGTTTGTTTAAAAGATTTGAGTCTGCACGATTATATTTCCGCCATCCTTAACCTTCACAAAAAAATTACAACAGTGCAGTTAACCTCAGAAAATAATTAATACAAATTATTTTCTTTAAAAAAAATTAATCAATTGGTTCTTATTTCTACTAAATAAATACTGTGAGGTTATTCTAATTTTACAGCAAATAATACACATTTTTGTGACTGTTAACAAAACTAGTTGAGAAAAATGCTTTAGATTTTAGAAATTAGTCAAAATTTCTCTTAATACTAGTAAACATGTTCTTCCTCGCTACTCAATACAAATTTTCTAATTAGACCTTAGAGAAGTACTAAAAACAGTTAATTGTAAAATAAACGGTGCCGTGTCATAAGGCCATGTGTCAAAAGGCCATATTGGGAAATATGGCCTTATGACGCATTCGAAATGTGTCATAGGGGCATACTGAAACATATGGCCACTTGACACTTTACCAAAGTGTCATAGTGCCATATTTTTTTGCGACTTAAGGCCATATCTAACTATGGCTTCATAATATTTACTTGCGTTAAGTGAAAAAATATGATTTGTTTTTTTTTTTTTTTTTTTTAAATCCAGAATCTTTAAATGCAAAAGAAACTTTGCATACACCCAACCTCGCACTTACCCCAAATCCTATAGTGTGCCCAAGCAGGGGGGTTGCAGGAGGGCAGCATGCCCCCCCATATATACCTCACTGTTTATACGACGTAACTGAATTACAGTTAAAGTGTTGGACAAAAACATTTGGCCAGGTTTATTTATCAAACAAGGAAAGACGGTTGAAAGTGACATAAGGCCATATGGCCCTATGTCTTTTTATTAAAGAGTCAAAAGGCCATAAGTTGGAATATGGCCTAGTTACACTTTGTGAAAGCATCATAAGGCCATATTTCTTAATACATAAATATTATTCTGGTCCTATAGGTAGGGCCTTGACGTGTCTTGAATGTCTTAACATTGTTCAATAGGCCACCATCAAGACAATCATAAAATGCCTTCATGAATTTAGAATCAAGCTGATCCGCAAGTAATAATTGTTACCATGTTCTTCAAAAAAACTTAAACTTAATATAATTTTTGTAGCTTTTTCTACTCATAGTTTTGGAAGCAAAAATAAATTCGCGTGGCCAAAATGTTAGTGGATCATTTCGTCTAGAAACCATGAACTTAATATCGCACCCTTAGAATGAAAGTGACCTATCTAAAAATGTCGGCATCTTTTTTACCACCTGATTTTAGAGTTCATTTCGCTTTTTAAAGTCAGTTTATTGAAAAATAAGAAGTTACGAAAATTTTGAGTTAGGTCACTTTCATTCTAAGGGTGCGATATGTACTTATATTGATTTTCATTTCTTCGATTCCTTAGAAAATCATCAGCTGTTATTTTCTCATTTAAAAAGGACCAGAATAATATTTATGTATTTTCAGATTAAGGCAACATGGAAAATAATGGCCGACTTTATCTGCAGTTTTGTAAATGTTTGGTCTTAAGATGTCTGTTTTAGTGTTCATTTTTTTTCTTCAAAATAACCGCGATGATATAATCTAAAGATTCGGTCATCAGCATCACTCATCACCCTTCGATTAATAACTTTCAATTTGAGGTTAGTCTTTATATAATAAATTTTTAGGTATACCAACCTAGAAATATTTTGGGCCGCTAAAATCCTTTTAATGAGGGTTTATATCTTGGAGTCTTATTCCAATTTTTTTGTTTTTCTTTTTTTAAATCAATATATTGAGCTTATTTTATTTTTAGGTATGTTCGTCTAGATCTTGCTATGACCTATTAGAAGTTTTATTTTAATATCGTTTGAAGTAATTATACCTCATATACAAAATATAGGAAATTAATTAAAATAAAAAAGTGTCTTTTACCTTCTTTTAAGTTTTAGCATAAAACAAAAAATATAACCTAATTCCCTTTGGGGCTTACATTTTTTTTTAACTAATAAGCCACGCCTCTTTTGTGAAATTTTAATTTTGATGTCCTCTAATAAATATCATAAACTCTATGGCTATAAAGAGAATTAAAATGGAGACGCTGCCGCTGCGCCGCCGCCGCCGCCACCGCAATCACCAGGTATTTGCAAATTAGCGGTTTCATTAGGTTTAAATCAACGTTTCATTTTCATCCCATCAAAACGTATTCGAATAATAAATTTATTGAACCGGCCACATCCACATCTATGCCTTTATATATAAAATGCGCGCGGGATATCTAGACTCCAATCAAGGCCGCTTATTATATTATTTTATGGATACGATCGCGATGTGTATTCGATTTGGTCTTGAATTTGGCTCCCACCTCATGAACACCCCTTTGGTGATTGATTGACTTGAAAAGTTCGAAAAGATATACCTATACCCACATGTGTACATACATATAATGCTCTCGATTCCGCTTGCCTCTGCGTGCTCTGGGCTCTATACCATACCTATGCCACTGTGATGATGATGGCATTGCCGCCATCAATGTATCTTTTGCTAACAAATTCAGACACCGCCAAATACAACACACAAAACACGAGTTAAAACACGCCAAAAAGGTTTCATACCTTGTTTGTGTCCATCCGTCCGACCTTACGTCCGTCCAGTCCTAATGCTATATTGGACTGACTATATGGGGCCAAGTGCAATGTCGATCGCTTGTTGCGGATTCCGAAATCCATCCCAGCGGCAATCATTAATAGCTGTGGGAAACTGAATGGCGCGCTTGTTTAGTTATAAATAAGTTAATAACATGGCGGAAGCGCACCTTTTTGGTGAGCTGTTATTAGGCTCTCGGACAGTGTTTTGCTGCTTTGTGTGTCCAGAATTGCGGTAAGGCCCTCATGTATAAAAATTTTCATGTTCGCACCATCGAATTGACGACCGGTGCCGCGCCGCCGCCACACCGCCCTCAAGCGAAGGAAGCGCACCCAATACAATATAACACATACTTATATACCCACCTATATAGGTAGACACCGATAAACAAGACCACATTGTGCATACATCTCGGTGAATCTTTTTAGCAGCCTAGCTCCTTAGTCAGGACAGGACTGGACCGACCAGGACAAGAACGCAGCCATAATTTTATATCAGAATGAGCAATAACACACCGTTCAGGCGGGTTATCGCTGGCGGGGCCACTCTGTCAGTTGACTGTTATGTGGTAGTCGATGGTGCCGCTTCTGATGAGGCTTCCGTTACTGCCGCTGCCGCCACTATACCTCTGCCTCGGCTTCAGCACTGTATATCGTGTCGTAGTCGATGACTTCTACTTTCATATCGTGTCGTCATCCTAACACGTTGTTCTGCCATAACGATCCGTGATCACAATGATGTGATCCCCAAACCCCAAGACAAAGACAAGAAAATAACAAAAAAAAAAATGGTCCCGAAATCAAATAAAAATGAGAACAAGTTTGCGGTTTAAATTTTATATTCAACCTTTTCCTTCAACCTTTCGTTCTTTTCTTACAGTTTCGAGTTTGGATTTAGACCCATGGGCTGTAAAGAAACCTGCGTCTTGTGTTGACTTGATCTTGAACCTCATATATTTTTGGATTAACTGCGGCTGTAGGTATAAGGTACATGTGTGTAAGTATGTGTTGATAACCATACTTAAAGGTAATTTTTTCGCACGGGTTTTAGTTTTGCGGTCTTAGCACCGCTTGTCATCTTGTTAGCTCGCGATATTTGTGACATTTTGAATGTCATGCTCTAAAAAAGAAAAAAAAAACTAAAGGTAGGTACTTAAATTGTTTGCCGTATATGAAGAACATTGATTTGTTTAGTAAGCCTTAAGCAAGTTTAATACAAGCTTAGGCGTATTATAGTAATCATAATATGTTTGTTTTATTGAGCTTCTGCAATTTGATGATGGTATCCATAGTTGGTCTACATTTTCTTCCAAGAAAATGAAAGTACTGCAATGATATAATTAACGTTCTGATATAAGTTTAAAATTATATTCTTATTTCGGTAAAGCTTCTGAAAAATTTCTTAAATGATTGAAAAGAAACTGTTATATGGGGAAGCCAATAAGACATATTTTCAATTGCCCTATGAAATTGCTGCCCATAGTTAATTGAGTGAAATATACATCCGGGTTTAAATTTTAACCTAGGTTTAACGACTAAATAATTTGGCATTTAAAGATCAAACATACACTCAACTTCATTAAAAACATTTTTGCAAGCCCATAAGAAAGAGAAGTTAACATTCAAGACTTTATGCACTTGAAAGGCGAAAAGCATTGGTTTTGAAAAGCCTTAAAAAGGAAAAAACAAACATATTTATTTTTATTATGTATTTTCATTAATTATTACTCTTTCGATCTAATACAATAATTACCCGAAAATTCCACTGCAAATTTAATAATATAAGGTGAAGTCTAGACTTTATGATTCGTTTCACTAGATAATATGCTTTTTGAACATAGCCAAAATGGCCGCCGTTTTAGTGGTAGAATGCATTAAGTTCCGCCATTTTAGTAATAGAATGTATCAAGTTGCACTAGTACGTGTGTTTTAACTAATACTATTGCAACTTGATACATTCTACCACGGTCAGCTGTTTTTTCAGCTTGTAGGCAAGCCAGTTTGACAGCCGAGGATTGGTATCTTTATATTTTTGATCTATGTTGCTGCCTTTCCATTTTTATAAAATTTGACAAAATGTGACAGGAATTAATTTTTTAAGTGACAAACTTGAAAATTGTCTAATTTCTGACTCATAAAAAAAAAAATAAAAAAAAAACATCTCAGTTCTAATTTCCGAATATACCAAGCGTTTTAGGAAGCTTGTGTTGCTAGCATTGTTGATGGTTCTTGACTTACTTAATTAGGTACAACTGACCTTATGTATAGATAACCATTTTAACATAAACAATAAGCATGGCATCATATGCCGTGATCTTTGATTTTCAATTAATATATCAATATTAAATTGCTAAGACTTTCTAGTTCCACTGTGATTCGGAAGTAATTTTTGTTTAATTTCATTCTTCAAAGAAGAACTTTCAGATTTTACTGCGGAAACTTGAAAGATTTAACAAAATTATAAGAACGGATAGCTCGAAGACAGTGAAAAATTTTGAACTAACAAAAAAATAGTAAACTGTTTATCATTTTTCATGAATCTGATTTTTTTTAAATGTTGAACTGATAGAAAGCAACTGATAAAAAAAATCATATGAAACGTCACCCGAACATTTTTCAGAAAATTCCAAATCACTCTTACATGACGAGATCTGTTGCAAAACTTCATAAACATTTATAAAACAGTTTTGATTTCAGTGAACATGGCCTTAAGATGATAAAGGGTCAACCATGCGTTAGAAAATAGTTACTTGCAAAAAGCTGTTGCGGATTATTAAATCTTTATGTGAGCATTCCCTAAATAGAAAATAAATTCGAATTTTTGTTTAATCTCTTCCAAAAAACTTATAGCTACAACTATTTCTGCTATAACTTCGTATAGGTATCTGAAATATGTTTCAGGATTTTGACCAATAAAATATTCTCATTACGGAAATAGCACTTTTTTACCTTATTTACAGTTTTGCAATTCTTTCCGTGGTCTGCATCGTAAATGGGCGGGTCGATTTTCTTTAAACTTTGTATGTAGAGTTTTTTTTGGGCCATTTGCAGATGTCAATGGCACAGTGGATGTAGTGCTTGACTGCTAACACAGAGGTGTGTGTTCGAGCCCAACTCTAGACAGCATTCTTTAATGTATACCCTCAGTTTCAACTGAACACCACCCTTGGGATTTTATGAGATAAATAACCACATTACTTCTCAGTCCAAATGTGCCAACAAAAATTCTTTCCTATTCTTCTATTCCTTCTTGCTATATAGTGCAGCGCAATTCCGCGGTTGAAATTAAAACATCTCGGGTCTGACAGGCATGTAGTTAAAATAATTATTATTCTCCCGACACGTTTTTAAATATTTTTTTTTACCAAAAATAACGGTTCCTGGTGTACAATTTTTGAAACCCTGTCCATTTGTGTGATTTTTTTTAGCATATTTATGAAATCTTATTTTTCTGAAAAACTTGGCCATTCCTAAAAAAATTTGTTTTTAGATTTCATTCTTCAAAATTAAAATCAAATTTCATTTACAAAATGTATAGGTTCATAAATCATTAGTGCATGCCTGTGCCATCTGCCTGACTGACAACATAATATAAGGAAAATTTAACTTTATACATAAAATAGTAAAAAAGTTTTAGTTTTAGATTTTGACATATTAATATTAATATTCTCCCAGGAGACCTTTACTGCTGCCCAGAGTGCTTCGTTGCTATAGTCGGTTTAATTTCAGAGACAGAGACTTTCTTCACATCCGCCCACAAATTTTTTATCGGGTTTAGGTCAGGCGATTGCGCTGCCCATTCCATCACATTAATTGAATGATCTCCAAACCAATTTTTGGCCTTTTTTCTGGTGTGCTTGGGGTCATTATATCCTGTTTAAAGACCCACAAAAGCGGCATCTCTTCCTCTGTATAAAGGAGCATTACATTTTGGAGTATGTCAACGTAAACATGTTGATCCATCATGGGTTTAATCCAGTATATTGGCCCAACACTATAGTATGAAAAACAAGCCTACACCATTATACTTGAACCTCTATGCTTAACCATTTTGCTCGTGTATTTGGGGTTATATTCTGCTTTTGGAGGTCTTCTAACATAGGAACGAGATCCTTTACCACCAAACAACACGGTTTTGCTCTCATCCGTCCATAAAACGTTGCGCCATTTCTCCGTTGGCCATACCAAATGCTGTCTTGCAAATATTAAGCGTTTCTAAGCATGTTTTGCAGTTAAAAGAGGGACTTTTCGTGGACTACACGCAGTTAAATTGTGTTCCCTCAATTTGTGCCGAACTGTTTCAGCGCAAGCAGTAATATTCAAATCTTTTTTGAGCTCAGTTGTCGGCTTGAAGGGATTTTTCTGGCTGGTCGCCAAATGAAATTTTAAATCGCCTATTTGACGATAAATCGCACAATGTGACAAGCCTGCAAGCTATATATAACATTCAAATATCTTAGTCATCATAAGTTGTATAATGACTCGGGTGAATATGCCAACATAACTTTATCGTCCACAAAAATTAAACCTTTAATATGAGTTCTACCGTACTCTATACCTACGGGCGAACTATCTACTAAATCCTTTATGAACAATGCAAATAAGTTGGACCGTAATTCTTATAATTGGGTGTGGCTCTTACAACCTTGTCTGACTCCCGTCTGAGTTAAGAAACATTCTGAAACTTCTCCGCTGCTCTAGCTAGTGCCCCCATAGAGTACTTGTATTAATTTCCAAACATAAGTCTAAAAAGTTTGTATACCTACATATAAGTTCATCATGATTTACAGTATCAAATGCAGCTTTTAAATCTACAAAGAAGCCATATAGTTTTTTTTCTGGCAGAGAAATGAATCTGCAATGTTTCTAACCACAAAAACATGATCTACACTAGAATATCCAGTTCTGAATCCTGCTTGGTGTTCCTTTAACAGCGATTATTGCATACTATCTAATCCACTCTCTTAAACGCTTTCACATAATATATAGGATCCTTTTTGCAAACAATTTTTTTTTTGAGAAATGATTGTAAATGGCAATCCCCAAAGAAAATGTTTTTTGATTTTCGTTTTTCTCAAGAATGGTTCAACTGATTTTCATCAATTTTACCAAAATTAAAAAAAAAATTCTGGTTTAATGTTTCAATTTTTTTTTTTGAAAACTTAATAAATCGAAAACGACTTTGTCGATTTTTATTAAATGTGGTATCATTATCTAGCAGATTATTAATCTTATAACCAAAAATAAAGTTACGTCCCATAAACATACAAGTAAGAAATATCTCATTTTTCTCAAAAACGACTCCTACGATTTTGATTAAATTTTATAATCTTTATATCAGAAAGATCTGCCGCATATTATTAGAACAAAAATTTGCATTAATCCATTAATTATTAACGGTATACATCATTTTGATGGTTTATGGACCATCTCTCTTTGAAATAAAAATCAAAATTTATTTTTTTAAATTCGATATTTCGAAAATAGGAGCATGATTTTTTTTAAATGTTCATGCTTCCATTTAACTATTTTGTTAATTTCCTCTTTTCTCAAAAAAAAAAACCTTGTTAAACTGATTTTGATAATTTGATTATAGAGAATCTTTTAAAAAGTTACTTAAGTTTTTTATTTGCTTATAAAAATGTTAAAAATATCATGTTTTGTATTTTTTAAAACAAATTTCAATTTTTTTTTTAATTCGGTATTTAAAAAAAAACGATTAGATGATTTTTTTGAAAACATAATTTTTTACTGCACATAAGAAAATAGGCGTCAGACAATAACACCCAAAGAAATCACCCAACAAAGTTCTGAACAATTGTTGTTGTTTTTTTCGACTTGGGCGTTATTTCCAATTTTTGAATTTTTTTTAAGGAATGAACGCCCAAAATAAAAATTTTAAAAGTCATATGTGAAATAACACCCAAAACTGGAAATATCGCCCAAAAGAAATTCAGAAAAAGGAAATAAGCCCCAAATCTTGTGAAATAACTCCCAAATTATAATAAAACACAATACTAACATTTATACAATATGGACAATATATGGAAGCATGCCCCCCCATATACATACCTCACTGTTTATGTGCCTCGATTTTTTTCAAGATTATCTTATCATTGAAATTTCACTTTGGAAATATCGCTCAAAATTTTATTTCTTCAAATTTTTACAAAAACAATTTACATTGAAAATATTTGGGCGATATTTCCAACTTAAGATTTGGAAAAATATAAATTTGGGCGATATTTGCAATTTTTTTTTTGTGCGATAAAAAAATTTGGGCGATATTTCCAAATCGATTTTGGCGTTATTTCTTTGAGCGTTATTGCCTAACGCCATGGAAATATGTACTTAAAATTATCGTACTAAAATTATTTCTTAAAAAAATATGATTATTAAAAATTATTTTCTTTAAAATCCACCCGAACGATTTTTAAGTTTTTTTTTTTGGAATATAAGGTACCGAAATACAGATTTATTTAATTTTATTTATTTATTTATTTCAGAAATTATCGTGTTGGTGTCATAACGATATTCAGACGTTTTTAAATCAATTTAATTCTAATTATGTTAATTTCTTATTTTGTCTGTACTTTAAGTTCAATAAATTGTAACATATATGTACATAAGTGTAAACTATAATCGTGTTTTAAAATTTTGAATTGAACATTTTTTTAAAATAATTTTTGATCGATCCAAAAATTCCCAGCCTTAGGTAAATTCAATAAATCACAATTCTATATTTCTATGCGCCACTATTAAACAATCAAAAAGAATTAAAAGCTCAAGATAATTTAATCCGAAGATCTTTTCATCATTGAAACGTCTGTATAGGAATCGCTTGAAGCCCAGGTATACGAATTTCAATATACCCTACTATACAGTGCTTATATAAGATTGTAATTGTGTTAAATATTCTTTGTCTTCTTGTATAAGATTTATTTTATTCTTTGGATTGAATAGGTAGGTATCTACGGGTCTTCAATATTTTCAGATTATGTCACAAACCAATCTAGAAAATCTACATAATCCACTTCGCAATGTCAAATTATAGACCTCACATTGAGCCAAGATCACGATCAGATCAGACAAAAGAGAGAGAGAGATACCCCGCGGCTTATTGTCATTATTATGACACTCCCGAAAATAAATATAAAAATAAAAGAACATTGAACCTATACGTATAATAAAATTTAAGGTGGTAAGACATTAGGTATCTCTGCAGTATAATTGTTTAAAATTATTATAATCAATTAAGATTTTCTACAATTATTGACAGACTCTTATCTAAGACACGCGTAACACTAATTGCTGCGCCATCGCCGCAGATAAGACTACTCTGCATCACAAAAATAGAAACGCGATGGGGCCGTCATTCGGTCTAATTGGGTGATCAACTTAACGACCTTCTATATCGTCAAAACCACAGAGCCGTTTACACCACACAGCATCATCGTCAAAACGAGAACACACCGCAAACAAGATAAGATAATTAATTTGCAAAAGTCGCCGGCCGGCCACAAAAAGGCCAAGTTATTACCTGAAGCCCGCCGCTTCATCACCGCCGCCGCCGTCACCATCGCGCCACAGTGCCTCAGCGCCTGACTTTATAGCAAGATGGTGTGTATAGTAAACTGTACGAATAGCGCGACAGCGGAAAGGTAGTACCTGATTATACCTACAAAAGATTCAAGTATCGCAGAAAGCTGAGAACTTGGCAGCTTGGTCTTAAGAGTAGATAATTGCCCCATAAAGACGATGCGGCTCGCGGCGATATAGTGGCGATGGCGCATTGGTTTGACCAACTTGCCCAAGGAAGTGTAAGGGAGGATGTGAATAACCATTGTGATTCATTCAGTTATAGCTGTTCCATTCATGGCCTTTAAACTCTATACCAGGTCCATCGTCGAAGGTAGTGGCGGCAAAAAAATGTTAACAACAGACTTACTACCTATATATTCCGATAGCAAGCACACACAGAACCACCGCCGCCACCGACACAAAGGTGATTTGGAATCGGGACACGGGACCGCATTCAAGATTTATGAGAGTCATAATAAAAATAACTTCAACTTTTGCATGTGCTTAATAATTTCATTTAGAGGAGGATGTCGGACTTGATCATCATGGTCATGGTGACGATGATCATCGCGCGGATGAGTATTTGCGACCACTCAATATAATATAGGTATAGTCCCTTTAATTTGACCATTTCTTTGCGTTGGCTTATGGGACTCAACACCGATGGTGGTCGTTTAGAGCGTTTATGAGTTGGTAGACAATTTAAGCACCATAAAATAAGATTTTCAATCTCTATATAGAATATGGAAGAGGTGAGAGGATTAATATAATATTGATGATGGTATTTCTTTCAGCAAATTTATTTTGTTGGCTTTATGTTTCAATTGTTACGTTACAAATATATGACAAAAAAATTAAGTCACATTTTAGGTATTTAAATTAGGGTTCTTATTAGAACTGCAAATGATGGGGAAATATCAAGCAGGATGATGTGATTTAGCAAGTGACATACCCCTTGAATAGTATTCAATCAAATGACCCCTGAGAAAGGTGACTTATAACCAGGGCACGGGAAAAGAAAAATACTTAGATAACAACAAAGGACTTTATTTCATTTTATTTATTTTTATTTTTATTTCATTTCATTTCATTTCATTTTATTTTATTTTATTTTATTTTATTTTATTTTATTTTATTTTATTTTATTTTATTTTACTTTATTTTATTTAATATATTTTATTTTATTTTATTTTTATTTATTTTATTTTAATTTATTTTATTTTATTTTATTTATTTAATATATTTCATTTTATTTATTTAATATATTTTATTTTATTTTATTTAATATATTTTATTTTAATTTATTTTATTTAAATTAGTTTTATTTTATTTTATTTTATTTTATTTTATTTTATTTTATTTTATTTTATTTATTTAATATATTTTATTTAATTTTAATTTATTTTATTTTATTTTATTTCATTTTATTTTATTTAATTTAATGATTTAAGATTTTCATAGAATTTAACTGTTCTTATATTTCCTAAGCATATTATTTATTTACAAAATTGTTGATACAAAAATTAAAAAAAAAAAATTGAGAAATTTAACTTCTTCGTGGGGTGACATGTTTGTTAGGTACCCGATTATAATATTTTTTTTTAATTGTTTTTCATTTTGGTATGTTCAACCTCCAGAAAGTGATTTATGCTGTTCGTAATTTTTCACAAAAACAAAAATATTTTGTTAAGTTCATTGTAGCCAGAGACGTACATAGCTACGGAGGGGCTTGAAAGGCTGAAGTTTCTTCGAAATTATGTAGGTAAATGGAATATTAAATAAAAAATGCTGAACATTTTTTCAGGATTAATTCAAGTTTAACCAAAAGAACTCCGAGAATTTGTCCCGAGTCGTTCGAATTCGACAGAAAATTGTAGGTCCCCTCCATTCCTTCCACACGCACACAAGAATGGTTGAGAGATGTATTTCAGAGACTCTGGTTCTGCACGAGCTGTCGCGCCACCAAATTTATTTTGTATTTATTTTGTATAGGATTTAAGTATAATTTGAGTGAAATATTGACGCGTCATTTTAACTGCACATGGCAGCTTCAGTCAGCACAATCACATTATACAAAACACATTTTTTTCTTTGAAAATCTAAAGCAGTCGAATCGATTCTTTAATGCGCCCCGAGAATTTTGCGCCCTGTGCATTTGCACATCTTGCACATATGGTTAGTCCGGCCCTGGTCATGTACCGCGGAAGGACCGTGACTCAGTTAGCGCACACTTAAGAAGAAAAGGAACCTAATTAATTGTGATACTTTAGACAACTATAAAGCTTTGCACCGAGTTGCCTTATAAAGAAGCTTGTTGGTTCAGATCCAGGTTAAGGTCCAGATCCAGGTCCAAGTCCAGATCCAGGTCCAAGTCCAGGTCCAGATCCAGGTCCAAATCGAGGTTGGATATTGTTGGATTCGAAACAAAAATTTGTCACACAAGTATATTTGTGGTCCTACCGTTCACAACAGGAAAACTGACCGGTGCAATTATGTTTTTTACATAATATGAAAGTCTATATAGTTAAACCTTAACTAATTTTAAGCCCTTCAAATAATTGATCTTGAGAGCAAAGATAAATCTCACTCTGACAATTTCATTACAGAGGTTAAGAGAAAAAAAAGGCTCATTGTTGCAACTCAGAGCTTAAGCCGATTAGAAAACTGTATAGGAAACTGTTCAATCGAACTAAAAGCATATTATAAGAAATGTGACAGACTGGAGCTCCTACAAGGAAAGAACTGGAGATATGCAAAAGATCTTCCGGGAGGATAACAACTTAAGTCAATTTACTCCAGATAATTTTAAGAACTTCACTCTAGTTCCGATAAAAACTGTAGGTGTTACCAGCACTAATTATCATTTTTGTATCGATAACTTGTGTGGAAACGTCAAATTAGCTCAGTCATCAAATAAAAAAAATTTGTTTATGAAAACAAAATGGCCGATCATTGTCATGGAATTTAGTTTATTAAGCTGACTTGAAAAAAAGTTCACACAAGGTTAAATCTGCATCATAAATTTAATAGGTTCTTATTTTATTTCCGTGGGTAGGTGTTTATAAAGTACAGTAGAATCTCGAAAAGATGAACAGATATAAAACAGGGCCCGTTCATCTTTTCAAATTGTTCATCTTTTCGAGCATCAACATTTGGTTAAGGAAGAAGATGCAATTTTATAAATAAAAACATTAAATATTATTATTAAGAGGAACTAAAAGGCAAAGAAAAAGTAGAAAATTATGTTGGGAATAAAGTGTTCATCTTTTCGAGTACTAAATTTCAACCTTTCATCTTTTTGAACACTGAAAAGTGGAAATATTTCGTTCATCTTTCCAAGTTGTTCATCTTATAGAAGCGTTCATCTTTCCGAAATTCTACTGTACCTTCATAAGGTCTAAGAAGGCTTCTGAGCAAATTTTCTTCTTCAAAAGCTTTCTCGATGACGTTTAGTGATTCTATGCACTTGATCAATTGTCGAGTGCTTATATATAACTAGCAAAACTCTTCTCTATCTTTTTAAAGTATGCTTTATCTGTGGGAAATTATCATTTTTATATTTGTTTTCTTAGAAGAAGAAATAGAGGAGGCTAAATAGTGTAAGTTACACAAACACAAATGCGTCCACACAGGGAAGGCGTGCAGTAAGACAGCTAAATGCTGGGGCGCCCAAAAGAATTTTGTTCTGTTTTTGTTAAGAGTGTTTTGAGATTTTAAATCGTTAAAATAGTTAAAGAGCTTATAGGAAATTAAAGAAACATCAATATAATAAAACGACAAACACGAATTTTGGGGTACCATTTACGCGGTCTACAAAAGCCGAAAGTATATAAATTATATGTCGATGGAAAGGTTTTTTTGCATAGAAGTGCACAAAGCAAACATTTATTAAATAATTTTACCACAAAGACTAAAAAACAATAAAGTAAAATTGCATTATAAGTGCGAGGAGAGCGAGAACCATAGCAAGAGCCAGAGCGAGACCGAGTATTTGTTCACAACACTTATTATATTTTCGTTAAATGCAATGGTTCGTGCATTCAATATATTTGTTAAGATGGTTAGTGAATTCGAGTGAGGGATTTTTGTGGGAAGATTTTTATTTCTGAGGATTTTTATGTGTTGTGCTGGATTTTCGGCCATTGGTCGATTTAATGCGAGGAAGCATAAATCATGTATAGTTGTAGGTATATTGGTTTTGCATGGAAATATTCTGCAATCTATTGTGTCTCTCGCTCATTGGGTGTTGTTTTTAAATTGAAATAAAATGTGAGCAAAAAAGGAAGAATGCTTTCAATTTGTAGATGTAGTGTGAGGGATGTTTAAGCTGAGGCGTGGAACAATAACTTTTTATTTATATTCCTCGCTCCAATTCACTAACCATCTTAACGAATAGATATATTAAATACACGAATCAATGTATTCGACGAGTTTTATTTTCGATATAAATTTAATTGATCTTTATGACTACTTCCGGGATGGTCTTGGGACCAGTGGTTCTGGGATCGGCTAAACCCAGCCCGGCAGCGTTCAGTGCTACAGGAAATAATAATAAGTAGCTCATATGAAATAACTAGATCAGTTTTTCTCCACGCTCAAGACTGCTTTTAAACGATGGAATTATTCTTGCGATTTTTTACTTAATGTTGTAGTATCCACATCCAAAAATCGTATGCATCGAAAAAATAAAGTTTTCTAGAATTTCATGTGAATTACAATATATTTTCTAGAAGTTGTTTTTCAATTAGACGATAATGTTATTAGCACTCGAGTTTCGGGGGCTGGACGTACTAGTGTGATATAAAAGTAAATAAAGTGATTAGATGCGGTGCTGCGTTAAATGCTGAAAAAACACCTATAACAAGCAGTGTAATTTTTGGTCATTTCACAGGTTCCTAAGCTGTGTCTTATATTCCACATAAAGTAAGTAAAATTACTCTGCTGAGTCTGAACTACGGGAGCTCAATGGATTTGAGTTCGAGTTACTTGCCATCACCAACAAAAACTAATGCGATCCTGTACGAGAATTTCAATTTTACACAGATCGGGTTCAGCTAATTCCGCGGGTAATTGAAGCGTATTTTTACTTTCAAACAATTTGCTTTTTTATAGCAAAATGCTACGAAATATCAATTGAAAAGTATTCTCAGATAATGTATTAACCTAAAAAACATCACTTCACATTACTTTATGTTGAATATGAGACACAATCAGCCCGGAAAAAGAAAACATTGAAAACTCCATATTATAGGTGGTTTTTACACGATTTAACGAAGCACCGCATGTTGTTTATGTTTTTTTTTAGTAAAATATTGCAAGTAGGTACAAATTCACTATGTTAACTTTTATTTCACTTTTTTATTTAGTATTTTCACTATTCTTACGTTTTTAAATCTCGAAACACTTTCCTACAGCTTCGCAAAATGACAGATTGGGTTCTTTTTGTTTGTTTTTTTTTTTAATTTTTTGTTCCGTTTGATTTATTCCAGCTGTCAAAATAAGGCGTGTTTCACAAAAGTTTGCTGACGTTTTGTTAAACAGGTTCTTTAGTTAGAAGAGTTATAAATTAAGAAAAATTTAAACAAGCATTTTTAAATAAAGGACTGCTTTAACTAGAGTCGGATTTATTGCTTAAGTCTAGTACGCAGATCGCGCTAAATTTTAGTTTCCATACGAAATTCTCTCTAAAATTTAGCCAAGCTTAAATTAAGCAAAGCATTTTAGCTGAGAGGTACGCAGCTCCAGCTAAAAAATCAAATGTTTGTTTCTTACTGTACATCACTAATCTGTCAAAATTTAGCGCACGAAATAATTGTATGGGACATTATTCTCGAGCTAAATTTTGACTGGTTCTGGTATTTTTTAATTTTGTGTGAACTTTGCTTTGTTTTTACAGCTAGATTGTTGCTGCCTTCATGCAAAATGGATTCCGATTTGGAAGAATTTTAACAAGAATTACCACAACCGAAAAAAAGAATGCGTGGTAAAAATAAAATTACGTTCAACATCATGGAAGACAAAAAAAAACTGGCTACTCTTGTAAAGGAACACCCTTCTATTTGGTGTCTGGTCCATCGCTCCTATTGCCACAACAAGTGCTGCTGCACAAATCACCAAATCTTCAATTTCCCTTGTATCCATTTTGTTTCTAAAATGTAATAATACTTGAAATTTTTCAAACAAACTTTTTTTTCGGAGAACAGGTGTTTTTGACATATTCTACACAATGCCCTTATGCCTGTTTGATAATTTTTTGTTTCAACAAATATCCCAAAACTGATTTTTTGTGAAAATTTGTGCGAATTCACAAGAAATTTCACGTTACCAAACAGACCACTTATTTCAATCACATATTCTCCACAACTCTCCTATGTCAAAATTTAGCTAGGGTTTTAGCTGATCTTTGGAGAGAAAAGTATCAGCTAAAATTAAGCGCGATCTGCGTAGGTACTAGACTTTAAACGAGAACTGTTTAAAATGTTGCGCCATTAATATTGAAATATTTCTTTTTTTGTGAAATTTTTAAAAACATTTTGTTTGGTAGCTAGGCATGTAAAAATGTAGATACCTATATCATACGTAGGTACTTTACCTATGTATATGTATGCAAATAACAAGAAACCTATTGATAAAAAGGTACAAATAGAACTACCTATATAGATTAAAACAAAATTAGACGAAGATATACCACATACACAGTACATACCGACCTTAGTAATAAGTCTCTTATAAGCAACCATTTTGAAGGTGTATAAAAATAGGATTTTGGAAGGGGGATGATGTGCAGTAAAAACCTGCGCATTGCATTGCATTATAGGTATAGGTATGTCATGACCCCATTAACGTGGCGCCTCCACAAGATGTTATTTAACACCTTGGTACCTTAATATACATGCACACGTGTAGGTACCTACCTACCTATACTTTTTCAGCCTCCTCCACTTACCAGAAATTTTCTGTTGGCTTCCACCAACATTCCATACCTGCCGTAATGGGTGAAAAAAAAAATAAATTACTTCTTTTTATTCAGCTTGTTGCTTCCTGCCACTGCCACTGCCACCGGCATTATAATATACAGCCATTTTTACGCAAGTTGATTCCCCATAGTAAATAAACCTCAAAAAAAAAAACACCTACCTATATAAATTCCGTAGCTAAAAAACGGTAGATAGAGGTATAGATCTACCTACATACTAAGAAATGAATAAGGAAGACATGACAGCTAACAGCAAGCACGATTTTCATTTGATGTCCACAAACACAATCAAATCATAACCACACCACAATTTATAGTGTTAGTGTATGTGTGAGCAAAAGATGAATGGAGTTTGATTGTGTTGTTATATGTATGTAGGGGAGATGGGTATTAATATATATTTATTTGTATATAAGGAAAGCCGGCAATTTATGCCACGCCTCCATATACCCACATGGGGTTTTATATTTATAATACCACTGATAAATAAATACCCGCCTCTCTTTCTCACTCTCTCTCTCTATCTCCCGCTCTCTTGCCACTAATACTCCAATCTTTTAAACCATTATTGGTATTTGTTTCAAGAATCATCGTAAGTGGATTTGATGACGTAGTTATTTCGCCATGATGATAACACGCATGTATAGATATGTAGATACATTACAATTACATACTTTGACTTTGTACAGCTGCTGGCTGCTAGAGAGTGTAATGACTTTTATTATCGCGCAATTCTCTTTACAAGTATGTAGGTAGATAGATATGTATATGCTCACTTATTGGGGTTGGTTAGGGGTGAGTGAATATTGTTGTTGTTGTTTAATGTTTGTTTCTTGTTGCTATTTATATCGACAAAGCTTTTCAAGTTATTGTATTCGATATTGTAGGTATGTAGGATCTATTTACCTACTAAAATATAGGTTCTGAAGTACCTAGCTACTAATAGCTAAGATATATCTACCTACTCGCTTACCCGAGTGTCGTATATACGAGTCACGATATGGTAGGTATAGCTTGCTGCAGTACCTATAGATAATAATTAATATGAAACTTCCATCGAAAGCGACAGGAAATTAATGTTGTTGTTTTTTTTTTGCATCATTTATTTTATTGATAAAAATTTGATTCCAGTATATGAATAGGTATTTCCTCCAAATGCTTGTGACATAAGAAACCGGTATGTACTTACTTATTCAAAGCTATAATAAGTACTTAGGTATACGGCGAATTGTTGGATATTTCTTAAGAAACTTGGGCTGTTAATCACTTGGGGGAAATCGTTGTGATGATGGTGCGTCAACAGCTATGACGTGCGCCGGCTGCCGCTCCACCGGCCGGTTATGTTGAAAATTGAATGTGTCGCGCGTCGTCGATTTCCTTGGAATTTGATATAATTTTTGAAGCGGGAAAAATTTTGTAGATATAGGTAGGTAGGACGTATTAATAGCTTTGTATATATTTATACATTCGTGAAGTCATATTATTCAGCGATATATGATAACATTTGAAATGGGAAAATTTTATATTGCCGTTCTTACAGAATTCAGATGAATTAAAATTAAGTATGTTTATGATTTTTTCGCATTTAGGAGGTGGTTGAATGTAGTTGGCACCCCCAGCTTTTGAGTTGAGAAAAACTGTAAATGGCAATCGTTTGTGCACGTTTCTACATTTTTTAGACACAAAAACGGAAGTTAGTCCCCCAACTTTAACGCACGAAAATTCTGTAAATGCAGATCGATAGTAATCATTTGTGCATTGTTTGTCAATTTTTTTTTCGTTTCTGTACCTACATACATGTCCCAAAATTTTTTTGGGCAAAAATTTTGTTTTTTTATTTTTTTTTTTCCCAAATTTCTTTTACACAAACATTTTTTTTTTAATTTTAAAATTTTTTTGAAAAAAATGCAATCGTTTGTACCTACACATTTTATTAAGATTTTTCGTGAAATTGGGTTTTTAAATTTTTTTTTATTTCTATTTTAAATTATGTAGTTTTTCAAAATATTTTGGGACACAAGAACAGAATTTAGCACCCCAAATTTTAACGCACGACAATTCTGCAAATGCAGTTCGATAGTAATCGTTTGTCATATTTTATTTTTCGGTTTTACATGCCCCAAATTTTTTTACACAAATTTTTTTTTTTTTTAATTTTTCAAAAACATGTAGGATCGTCTATGCACTTTTCATGAACTCAGTTTTTAAAAATTTTTTTTTATTTCTTTTAATTATTCAAAATATTTTGGCACACAAAACTTAGTTTGGCTCATATATTTGATCGCTCGAAAAAAATGTAAATTCAGTTCGATGGTAGGTAATCCTTTTTACACGTTTGTTTGTCTTTTCTTTTTTTTTCCTTTTTTTATGTCCCAATATTTTTTTGCATAATTACAAATTTGCTTATAAAATTTAAAAATGTTTAAGACAGAAAACGGTGTTTCACCTACTTGATATGTCGCTCTGGATACACAGTTCCACAGATAATCGCTTGTCTACGCCTTAATTTTGTTATAAGAAATTATATAGGTATCTAGAAACTATTATATTTTTGAGTTATATATATATATAAACCAGTTACCAGAGCAGGTAAATCATGCAAATTAATTAAGCCCAAAGCTGATGAATTTCGTTATTAATTTGAGCAGCTTATGAATCCAGAAATAAATCTAATAATATATAGCTATGAGCTCCCAAACAACTACATCCATAACATAGATCGTTATATTGAACATATAGGAGAAGTTTTAGAAGGGCTCAAAAAAAGCAAAGACAATAAGGGCCACTTTCACAGTGCAAATTAATTAACAAAATACATAAGTTGGCACTTAATTTTCTTATTTTGGCACTTTAGGCGCAGTTTTATTGTCTAAGTAAGTCGAACGTAAGTGGCCAATATGGGAGACTTAAATGTCACCTACTCCGATAAGTTTACACTGTGAAATTGGGCATTTGTTTTCCATATACTTGGCACTTATAGGTGACATTTACTTCGACTGTGAAACTGTTGAAATTGAATGTAAAAGTTTAAACACTTAGTAAAAATTATTTTATATTATTCTATCGTCTTTATAATCAATTGTTGTAATTTGTTTTTGATAAATGATAATTCTATTTATTGTTCTTCAATGAAACGGACGTGTTTCTTTTTAAGAGCCTCTCTGGAAACTTTAAGATTTCAATAGAAACTGGGACTTAGTCATTGCTATACCTATATCTACTTTATTTCTTGTTTAAAATAGTTTCAAAGAAATTGGGGTCCTTGTTAGGTATATAATCTTTTTTTCACAGAGCACATTCATTTAATCGTCAATAAGGCCAATACTTGTTTTTAATATGGATGTACTTATTTGGAATTAGGTATGAAAGATTCTAGAGAAGCAAAATTAGAAGAAAAATTGTCTTAAAATTACACCCTTAAGAATGCACCCAATGCATTGCAATAAAAACTTTAACGAGCTTAACCATACAATTTAAAAAATGTTCGTCAAGATTCAAAGAAAAATGGGCACAATCTGATTTTAACGAAAGCCGATAAGCATACAAATCAAAAATGGCTTCACAAATCTATTGGTTTCAAGCAGCACAACAATAACTAACAAAAACGACATACATAGTTAAAAATAAATAAATATTGAATAATAATTAATAGAATTATAATATAAATAAATATAAATTAAGATTCAAAATAGCTTTTAACGGCCTTTAAGTCCTACAAAAATTGGCGTTTCGTCCCGGCGATCTCACTTGTGGACTCACAAATGAGGGCCTTTGTCAATACGCAATTTTTGCTAAGTTCAGTTCATCTTACTTAGATTAGTGTGAACTGTATGCAACAAGACTAAAATTCCTAATCATTAAATGGGAAGTTTTTATTAAGCACAGGGACTGGCTAGTTTAAGAAGGTTTTTTTTTAATAATTCAAATTCTATAAACTATACTACTGTAATACATCAGCCAAGTAGAAGACTTAGCACTATTTTAATGGACTTTGTTGAATTATTAATTAATAGTAGCTTTAAACGGCCTTTAAGTCCTACAAATTTTAATACATAAAATTATAACTTAAACATATCAATTATTTTGGATGGGCTTAAGTGCAAAAAATAAATGCTGGTGTCCCCCAAGGCTCCATTTTGTCTTCTATAAACTCTGTTCCTTATTTTCATAAATGACCCTTTATCTTCAACTTCTAATCCACTCAACCGTTTTGCTGACGATATAGTACCCTGAGCTTTTCATATTTTTTTCCAAATTCGCATTCTTATACATTCTTCGGATGTGGAACTGGAACGACAGCCCGCAGCGTATGATAAAAGCTTTAAATTCCGATCCATAAACATCATCGTTAAATGGGGTATCAATAATCGTGTGGAATTTAATGCTTCCAAAACCCAAAGCTTTTTACAGTCGTTAAAGTGGAATATATGACCCTTTATCACAATTCATGAATGGTATTTTTTTCATTTATCATTGAGACCTTCAAAAGTCCATGTTACATAAAAAAAAAGTCAAGTTTTTTGTAAATGTTATCAATTTTTTACTTTTGATTTTAAAAGAATTGGAAGATCACAGATATATGTAAGTAAGTATCTGGTATATCTTTGAAAAAATGATGCAAAGGAGGTTAAAATTATAAAGAAAAAAGTTATATTAATTTATTCGTTTTCTTAGTTTCCGGGGGAAAACATTGGACAGTAATGGGATATTTAATGTACTTACAAGTATTTGTATATAATAATTACACTACACCATATAAAATTAGTTTCCCTACTGCATATACATCACCCTCTGGAAGAACACGCGCTGAACGAGTGAACTAAGTAACTCATATCTAATTAGTTACTAACTATGGTGAAATGAAATAGTTATATTTTATTCATCACTTATAAGTTATAAGCATATTCATTATTTCGTGAAAAGAATCATGAATCAAAGACAAAGTTATTTATTGAAATCTTTGAGGTTTTTCAAAGAAAATTTGTTCAATTGAAAAAATTCTTCCGAGATGATCGTGGTTAAATTAGTTGGAAAATTGGCTTTTAATATACATATAAGCCCTAACAGCATTGGCGTATTATAAATGGACTATTTAATACAGTCATTTCAGTTCTTGTGCAAACAAATGTTGGCACTATACGCCCTACAATTGTTACTAAAAAATAGACGTCAAATCCTATAAAAAAGTTTAAATTTAACTATATTTAAGAAGAACTGACAATAGATGATGTGGCATCCGAAAAAGTTCTTTTTATTTATAAAATAAAACAATAATGTCTTGAATAAAAGACTTTTTTTTTCATTCAAAACAATGATACGTCTTATCTAATATCTTCATCATCGTACAAATTTTTGCTAAAATAAGAGCTGAGTTTGTGGACAAAATTAATAAAATTAGATTTGTTTTATTTTGCTTGGAATTTATTTAGCTTTTAAAATGCTAATTTGCTGCACAGAACCCGATTTTGATGCTCGAAAAGTTATTTATACTTCATATAATATATTCTATTGTAACTTTTTACTTGGGATATTTGTAATTTTTTAGGTATTATATGGGTTGGGGTCATTATTTTGTAAGTGCCAAAATTCAGTTTCCAAAATTCTGTATTTCAAAATTCTGTAAATCTAAAATTCTGTATTTCAAAATTCTGAAAATCTAAAATTCTGTTTTTAAAAATTGTGTAAAACCATTATTCTGTATTTCAAAATTCTGTATTCCAAAATTCTGTGTTTAAAAATTCTGTCAGTTATCAAAGAAAAATTGTTTTGATAATGAAAAAAATGCGCACTTTTTTTCATTATCAAAACAATTTTTCTTTTATAATTTCCAGAATTTTTGAAATTCAGCATTTTGGAGTTCAGAATATACAGTATTTATATTTTCCAGAATTTTGTATTTACAGAATTTTGATATACAGAATTCTGGATTTACAAAATTTTGAAATGCAGAATAAAAGATTTACAGAATAATTAAATACAGAATTATTATCATACAGAATTTTCAATCCATCTACAGTATTTTGGTCATACAGAATTTTGTAATACAGAATAACGACCCGTTCCCGTATTATAATTAATACGATGATTAAAAATGAAAAATTGTTAAAAACCAACATCTGAAATTGTTTCGACATCAACGTGATGTTATAGGTAGGTAGGTATATACACCATCTGATTCTTTAAATAAATTTGAATTTATGAAAAAATATAATTTGAAAATTGTTGGAGCAGTTTTTTAATTTAATAGTTTTTATATAGATTTTGAAAACATTTTTATGAAAAAAATTGGTACGCTATTTTTTAATATTTATTATTGTGGAGTTAAAAAATCGTCTAGCCATATTCGAAATAATATTGAATTTTTAAAGAATAATATAAATATAATATAATAATTCTGAAATTTTTATAAAAATTTAAAATTTGTTTTTTTTTTTTAAATATTGATATGCAATATTGTTTAAACTTATTAGAAGCTCTTGCGTGAAAAAAAAATCATTAAAATTCGTTCAACAAATAATAAAATAAACGAAAACCAATAAAATAGATCGATAAAATTTTTTCCAATAATAAGGTAGATCGTTCAAATATTAGTTCACACAAAAATTTTGATCAAAATCGTAGAAGTCGTTTTTTAGATAAATGAGATTTTTCATACCGGTTTTTAAACACTTGTATGGGACTATGGAAGATACCGTTATTTTTATAGTTATAAGAATAAGTTTTAATTAAAATCTGCTATATAATATTCTGGGTGGTATAAGTTTAATATAAATCGATCAAGTCGATTTCAAACTACTACGATCTCAAAAAATAAATTTTTTTTAAAATCCAAAAAATAAATTTTGAAAATTTTTAGTAAAAAAAATTGAACAAAATCAGTTGAACCATTTTTGATAAAAAAATGGTTCTATTGGAGGTACCATTTTTAACCATTTGTGGGTTATTTTTTTTATAAAGTTGTGGACACTTATTTGAAAAAATATGACTTTCTTGAAAAAAATATTAGATTTTATTTTTTACTATTACTTTTGGTTCCTAAAAAATTAAAAAAAAAAAACGTGTCGAGTAATGCCTACAAAACGCTATGTACCAAGTTTAAAGAATATCGACCCATCCGTTTAGGCTGCAGCCCAAAGGATAGACAGAAGGAAAGACAAAAAGTCAGAAAGATAGAAAAACAGAAAGAAATAATGAAAGAAAGAAAGAAATAAAAAAGAAAGAAAGAAAGAAAGAAAGAAAGAAAGAAAGAAAGAAAGAAAGAAAGAAAGAAAGAAAGAAAGAAAGAAAGAAAGAAAGACAGAAAAGTCAGAAAGAAAGACAGACGGACAGAAATTCGAGAACCACTTTTTTCGATTTCGATATCATTGAAGTGTCAAGTTTGATCAAAATCCCGAGTTCGATTTTTTAACGATCCATAACTTGCCATATTATAGAACTTTTATACCACAGGTAAAAAATGAAAGAAATGTGTTGTGAGAATGCCTCAAAAACCCTAGGTACCAAGTTTAAAGAAAATCGACTGACTTGTTTAGGCTGCAGGGCAGACAGAAACAGACAGTAAAAACATAGAAAATAATGAATGACATATTCGAAATCATCACAATGAATTACCGACTAATAACACAAAAATCGTCCACATAACCAATTTTCGATTGGTGAATGTTGCTTTGCTTAAATGACGTCCATAGATATTTCTAGTATATAATTGGGCATAAAATAAGGGCTCTGCACAGTTTATTGAGTTCTTTTAAAATATCAAATGAGAAACTTTATATCTCAGACTTTAAAAACACAGTATGATCGTACATAAGAGCATCTATGTATTTGTGCAACTTAGACCCAGTTTCAAACTTGATTAAGTGTCACTTAAGTTCCAAATATTTTCACTAAAGTGCCAAATTTATCGGAAAAGTCTTAAGGGCCAGTTTCACAGTGTACACTTAACAAAATAAGTGGTACTTAATTTTCACATTTTGGCACTTTAGCCCCAGTTTTACTGTCTGAGTAAGTGGAACTTAAGTGGCCAACAATGTAATATTAAAAAGAAAACGGTTCGAGCAATAAAATCGTGATTCACACAATAAATAAGAATTTAAAAAAGCTATACCTACTGAATTTACATAATGATTTTTCTAATATTTTACAATTTCCATCTAGACATTTGCGATTTCCCCTATTTGGTTTGAGACTAATTCACTGGCATGCATTATCTTTATTTTAAATTATTCTATATACGAACATTTTTTGCCTTGACGCAAGCAACACATAAATTGTTTAAATTATACGCTGCTGATCAAATTAATGTGAAGGACTGAAAATGGAAATCAATTTTTTGTTTGTAGTATATGAATAGAAATTTTGCATATAACGGGTGATTTTTTAAGAGGTTTAGAATTTTTTTTTTAAAAAAAACACAAAAAATTCGAAAAAATGAATGAAATATTTATTTGAATCGATAGTTTGAACCTTGCAATTTAATGTTTAAAGATAATTTCATGCAAATGTTGACCGCGGCTGCGTCTCAGGTAGCCCATCCGCTGAGTCCAATTTTGGCATACTCTTTCACACATATCGGCCGGTATCTCACGAATGAATGCATGGATGTTGGCTTCCAGTGCGTCAATCGAAGCGGGCTTGTCCCTATAGACATTAGCCTTGACATACCCCCACAAAAAATAGTCTAATGGTGTCAAATCGCACGATCTAGGCGGCCAATTGACCGGCCCGAAACGTGAAATTAACTGTTCACCAAACTCGCCTCGCAATTGCGCCATTGTTTCGCGTGCTGTGTGGCATGTGGCACCGTCTTGTTGAAACCACATATCATGCAAGTCAAGAACTTCCATTTCGGGCAAAAAAAAGTTTGTTATCATCGCTCGGTAGCGTTCACCATTGACAGTAACGCTGCGATTCGCATCATCTTTGAAGAAATATGGCCCAATAATGCCGCCGGCCCATAAACCGCACCAAACAGTGGCTTTTTCGGGATGCATTGGTAGCTGTTGCAATGCTTCTGGCTGATCTTCACTCCAAATGCGGCAATTGGGCTTATTTATGTACCCATTCAACCAAAAATGAGCCTCATCGCTGAACACAATTTTTCGATAAAAAAGCGGATCCTCGGCCAGCTTTCCAAGAGCCCATTCACCAAAAATTCGGCGTTGTGGTAGGTCGGCTGGCTTTAGTTCTTGCACCAGCTGTATCTTAAAAGGCTTTACGCCCAAATCCTTCCGCAAAATTTTCCACGTAGTGCTGTAACAAAGGCCTAACTGGTGGGAACGGCGCCGAATCGACATTTCGCGGTCTTCTGTCACACTAGCTGATACGGCCGCAATATTTTCTTCACTACGCACAGTACGTAAACGTGTTGGTGGTTTAATGTCCAACAAAGTAAATTTGGTGCGAAATTTGGTCACAATCTTCCGAATAGACTGCTCAGAAGGTCGAGAATGCCGACCATAAAATGGAAGCAGCGCGCGATGAACATTTCGAACCGAGCACGAATTTTGATAGTAAAATTCAATAATTTGCAAGCGTTGTTCATTTGTAAGACGATCCATGGTTAAATTGCAAACCAAACTGAAGCTGTTTGACAGTGACACAAGGTACTAAACACACGTCAGCTGTCAAAACCAGTGTTGCCAAAACCAAACCAGCTAAAAAATCACCCGTTAGTATATGAATAGAAATTTTGCATATATATGTTATAGAGCGTTCTTATGTTTTCTTATTTGAGGGCCAAATATGTGTTTTCATTTCTTTTTGTGCAGAAAACACTTTCAACAGGCAGATCTGCGAGTGCTTTGAAACTTAAATAAAATGTTATAAAATAGAAAATATTGAAGTGAGAAGCCAGCCGGGAAGTCTGCCGCAGAATTGCTTTATAAAATAAAATCGTATATATAATATTTATCATGTATAACTAATTTCTAACAGGACATCATAATAAAGTTTATAACAAATATTCACATAATTAAAAAAATTGTCTAAATTTAAAGTAAAAAATGATTCCACTTCAGAAAAAAATTAAGAAAATTGAAAAATAACAGGAAATTTGGGTTTTGTTGAAGTAAAACTAAATTCAATTGGCTCTATTAATTATATGGAATTGATGTGTGGTATGACATAAAGCTTTTATTAATTTTTAATAACATTTACTTGTGATAGTAAAATACACCATTAAACAAATAGTTGAAATTGATTACAAAAATAAATTTCTTGTAAAACTAATAATTTAACATTTACCATGGTTGAGGAATCACACAATTACAAAAAACCAGTTAAAAAACGAATTAAGATCGCACTTAAAATGTTCATAATCGTATTTTAGATACGATCAATAGTTTTAAAGATTGTGACGTCGTCCAAGATAGTTTGAATATAATATCGATTTAACCGTATATGTCTGTGGCAATAAGACAGAGTAGCTTATGATAAAAAAAAGGTTTCGAGAAAAACGCACTTTTGTCTTCAATCTGTAATAAGATTTAATGTTAATTTGTTTCAGAAATAACAAAATAACTTTTCAACGGCTAATGATTTCAAGATAGGGTTTGGACAGAAAAGTAGCTCTCAAACTGTAGACTACTAACAATCAAAAAACCGAAAAAACGCTTATGTTGACATAAGCTACTCTGTCTTATTGCCGTAGATGTAGTTAAACGATATTAATAAATAGAATAAATAGAAATGGGCCTGAATGGCTACCCTGTGGTATTCCAGAATTCACCTTTAACTTATTCGATTTGAAACGAAAAGCACCGAGAAAGATCAATCAAATAAATAAGATTAAATATAGAAACAGATAACATTACTTGTTCACTAAATTTAAATAGCAAAATTTGATACGAGAGTTTTTTTTTAAACGCCATACTAAACGCCATATGCATGTAGACACCATCTAGGGGTTTTTTTATTTTTAAGCGAATCAACGAAATTTCGGTTCTAAATTTTCAAAACACAGATTTTAAAAAATCACTAATCAGGATATTATATGTATACAAATAAGGTACGCACAAAGGTATGCAATATATTTTGATTTCAACATGAATGTTTGTTTAAATTTTATTTTGTATTAATAAAAAAAAAATAATAATAACACTTTTTAAATATCAACTAAAAATCGTGCACATATTTTCGAAATTAAATCAACAATAAGTGTAAAATACAAATATTTCATAAGATGACCATTTCTTCTTGGTTCATGATAATTGCTGTTTAAATTTCAAAAGATAAAACCCCATTAGGCTGACAAAGTCCCCCCAGATTACCATAGCAGGTAATGCATGATGCCGAATGCAATCAAATTACATATATTATACGTGTGTCAGGTAATTCACTTTCTAAATGAGTCAAACCGAAAATAAAAAAAGAAAAAATCCCCGATGACAACGCAACGAGTGCCGTCATCCGACACAAAATGAGCAATAATTTTTTTTTGCAATCATACGACCATGATCTTTGCTAGCTTTGACGAAATGACATCGACAAAAAAAAAATAAATATAAAGACGTTGAGTGTTATTTTCACCGAATAAATTATACTTGAAGGTATGTATCTTCCTTAAAATTGTTTTTTTTTTTTGTAAATTTTGTCTAAAAACAATAATTATACCTTTTGCACTCATTCAAACATCTTAATTTGCAAGAGCAAAAAAAAAACAGAAACACAAAAATAATTCTCAAAGGTGGTAGCTATATAAGGCAATTTCAATACCTAAGGACAAGGGACCACCCAAACAAAATAATGCTATGCATCCTTATATTCTCACCTCGTTTCCTGTTGAGCACTGACGTTCGCTGCATGCATCCGATACCTTCTATATGCCCATTCGGTCTTATATATGATAGCATCATTAACGTCCTGTGTGCCTCCGTCTGTGAGCAAAACATAGAATCCTGTGGTACATACAATTCAACCATCAAAAACAATAAACCAAACCATAAAACCCTAGAAAACACATATAAGCCTTATATATACCCTGCCAAGACCTTGAGCATTTTTCCCTTTTAGCCATAATGTGTGTGTATCATGAAAATGAAAAGAGATGTCTTACTTAATAAAGCCCCCCATTGCTCTCATCGACACCATATCGCCTCTCGACCGAGTTTGGGTCTGTGCTGGCAGCGGGACGACCATACAAAATGTCAAAAAAGTCAAACTAAAAAAAAATAATAAAAAAAAAATATCTGCCACAGCAGCAGAGCTCAGAAAATACCTTTACCTAAACAGAAATAAAAGAGTAGGATCTTCGACCTTAATGAGACTTTTTCTATATCACTGCAGTGTAGGTATATAGGTTGGTTGCAATATTGCAAAGAGAAACAGCATGCAAGCAGCAATAAGCATCCATGGGACTCCGTAAAACTTTGTTCGTTGTTTACACCTCCTCCTGATGGCGCAGGATGAGTTTGCATATAGTTTTATTGGTCTTATTATAAAGAAGATGGACCCTTTGCATTCGAACAGAGGGCGTTCTGTGTTAGGTCATAAATGAATATTAAATTCGTTTGTTTGGGATAACACAGGTGAAAAGACGAACATAAATGTGTGGTAGGTAAATTAAGACAGTTTTAACAATGACTTACATTTATGTTCGTGAAGTAAGTCTCAGACTCTTCCTAATATTTTTAATATCGAAGGTTGAAATTTTTGATGACATGTTAAACACGTAACTACTGTGGCATTTCGAGTGAAGACTGAAGAGTTATAGTAGGTATATACAACGAAAAAATGGTGATTCTAGAAATTCGTTCTTTTTTGGTTGTGATTATAAAGGATTTAGAGGATTTTGAAGACCGCAATAATGCATGGATCCATTCTTGCGGTCTTCAAAATCCTCTAAATCCTTTAATCACAACCAAAAAAGAACGAATTTCTAGAATCACCATTTTTTCGTTGTATTTACCTACTATAACTCTTCAGTCTTCACTCGCAATGCCCCAGAAGGATCCAGGATTCCATATATGAAAAAAAATTATTTTCAGTGACTGGCACATTTTTGGACGAAAGTGTCTATATTTGTCAACAAACAAAATTTCCGGATTGGATTTATGAACGATGCCAAAATGAACGAGAGGCAACAAGTGCATATATCTACGGAGAAAGTCACATGGTGTTTGATGTCAATTGATGGCCGATGGCAGCTGGATTATCGGTCTCTATAACTTTTTCGAAAACGACGAAGAGTGCTAACCACGGATGATAACCCATTTCTTCTGGCCGAAATTATATAATATGTATTTATGGTTCCAACAAGATGGCGCTAAGTGCTATACACAGCTAATTCCATAATGGACAATCTCCACTTTAAATTTGAGGGCATGATCAGGGCCATTTTTACCATAGGGAATGTATAGAAACTTCAATCCAGGTCGGTAAATTCTGAAAGGTGCAAATTTCCAACAATGCTGTATAAAGTTTAAGCACATCAGTAATACAGGGTCTTTCATTAAGCGCTTCCTATCTTTAAATTTAAATAAAACAAAGTGCGTGTGAGATATCATCGAATTTTTTTATTCAATTGAAAGGTCTTTCGATGCCAGTTTGTATGGAATATAATATCGTTCTAATGTCCGCCACGGCGCCACGGCTTTTTTAGGTGGTGCGCATTCAGAATGTCCAATTGTCTATGACTCATGGCACATAAATCAGGTTGAATTTAACCAATGGCATAATTTATGTTGGCTTTGAGGGCCGTTGTGGTTTGTGGCTTATTCGCACAGACCTGCGACTTCAGAAAACCCCAGAAGAAGAAATCTGACGGGGTTAAATCGCTGCACGATCTCACGGTGGCCAGTTCTTATCACCTCCACGTGAGATGACCATGCCCTCGAATCACTCGTGCAGAATTTCCAAAACGTAACTTTAAATGGCGCGAAACGTTATAAAAATTTAGTGAACATTAAAATTAACAATTTTGACCGGTGGTATTTCATTCGAAATTATCAAATAGGCGTCATCGAAAATTGGAACTTCAGAATGAACCGTGTAAACTGCAGTAAAAAATTTTTTTACTTGGCTGATGTATTTCAGTAGTATATATAGAATATGTATTATTAAAAAAAACCTTCTTATATACAAATTTTTAATTCGATAGTCAAAAGATATTTTCACTTAAATTTATAATAATGCACGTTTGGAAATACAGTTAAGCCCCTTAAATTAGCTTGGCGTACAGCTAAGCCTCATATATAGGACTTGTTTTTGTTGTTAATTGCTTAGCCCCGCAATGTTGTTCTTATTTACCTACATCTTATCTTTTGTGAATTTGACAAAAATTTATACGCGTTTGATTTTATTTTATCGGGCATATTATTACCCATCAGATCAAATGTTGACAATTTATTTGTATGAAATAAAGGCCAGTGCACTTTTTCTAATCTTCAGAGATTTCCACCGTGTGGTGTTTTTTTTATGATTTTTTTTTATCAATTAGCAATATTATATATAGCTTTGCAATTTTTTGTATTTCAATTTAACCACTATAATACACATTTAATTAGTTAGAATTTTTTTTTTATTTTGCTATATGATATCGTTTCGCAAAATGATCATTTTGCATATTTCATTTCACGTCGTAATTCAATTCTTTTATTTCAATATATTTCTTCGCTTATTATTAATTTTTAATTAATTGATTCGCGAGTATATTTATAGCTTTTAATTTTTTTTGTTTTGCATTTTGATATTTTAGGTAAGGTACATAGGTGCATATCCATGAATTTAAAAGCTATATAAATAATATTATTGCAAATCATTAAAATAAAATGCGAAAGAATAAATCTTATAAGTATTCAAACACTTCAATTTTTTAAAAATTTTAAATTTTGCGAATAGTGTTAAACCCGCTTTAGAGAAAAACCCGCTTATCTTAAACAATTTTTTTATCCTCGAGAATTTTTCGACCAATTACCTATACGTGAAAAAAAATTATGAAAACATAATTTATTTACATAATTCTTATTATTTGTTATATTCTGCAATTTTTTCACTTCCACGGACTCGGCTTAAGTGAATTTTTTTTTCACTTAAGCTGAATGAATGAAAAGGCTGTGACATTTTTCCATTTGTCTTAAGTGGGTCTTACTGTATTTACATTCCTATTGCTCAGTATTTGAAATGTCTGTGAAAATTTCAGCTGCCAGGGTTTGGATGAAAATCATTTCCTTTGATTTTTGCACAAGAATCTAACCTACATGCCAAGAAGAGCAAGTATTAAATTCTCTCAAAAATTCAAAACGAGACAGACATTTGACTAAAACGTAATTCACAGTCTATTTGGATGCAAACAGTTTTCATATCGTGTCAAGAGGCGAAAATCACAACAGAAAACTTAAGGCTTCATAATAGAAACCTCGCAACTATACCCTATATACATATATATATTGAAAATGACTCTTAAATGCCACTTTAAATAAAAATTGCCAATGCGAAAGTCCAATCCAAAAATCGAATCTTCCTTGAAACTTTTAATAAATTTGAATTAAATTTTTGCAAAAATCAATGAAGAGTCGAATCTAAGCGAGTCTCCAAAAAATTACGACTGAATCTTGTGGTTAACAACTAAATATAGCATTCATATTTAATCTTTAAAGCCTAAAATGAAATGAAAAATAAAAAAATTTTAAATATACCTACGTGAAAAAAATTATGAAAACATAATTTATCTACATAATTCTCCACAATATGAATCTTTCATATTCAGTTTAGAATTTCAAATATAAATTTTTTTTTTTAAAGTCAAAAATACTTGAAAAAAATTATTGGGTATGGTATGTTAAGTTTTGTTTGATTAAAAAAAATATTTTCAATTTAATTTTTGTATTTTGATTACGCGGTCTTCTTATAAGCCCGACCAAACATCAAAATATAAATTTGAAAAATTTTAAACATTCTTAAGACCAATACATATTTCTTTTTCGTGATATGACCTTTTAAAACTATAAAATTGGACTTCTTAATTATAGGCTTTGACTTTTGAGGTCTTGTTTGTAACTCCAAAAACACGTTTCAATGAATCAAAATTTTAAATAAAAATATAAAAATACATATTTCAAATATGTAAAAAATTTTTTTTTCATTTTATTATTTTCTTACTTATTTGTTATTCAAGATCATTAAACCTGGAACTGATCGGCCCAGGATCACGAACTTAAAATAAAATTAAAATTTGTGTTTTCGAGAAATTTAAGTTTATGCGAAATTTCTCTTCCGTCAAAAACCATTCGCAGTTTAACTATTTGTATTTTAAAAATACAAATCTCTTCAAGCAAGTCAATACATACATACAAATTGATTTTCACGCCTCTAGTGTTTGGTTCAACATAATATAGCTTATCAAATATCTCGTTAGCCTCTTAGAGAGGGTCTTTCGACACTTCCATGGATCATTTACATCAATTGCACAGTTCTTCCAATTAATGACTATGTTTACGCTCTCGTAACAAGCGAATAACAAGCATGAAACTAACACTTCTCATCTAACAAATCAAGGTTTTCCCAAAGGACCCTTCATACCTACCATATACATTTATATTAATATCTATGTTTGTTTGTTATTTATATATGCTGCTGGTTTGTTTTCCCCCATATCGCAGGATGGTAGGCCCAATTTTGCACGCTCAATATTCGAGGATGTCCGTGAAATCATCCAATTCGACACGGCCACATCCTATGTCGACCCAAAATGGTCGAGGGCAAAACAATATAAGCGTGATGGGTTTGTGTGTTTTCTCAAAGTGAAAACAATAATTCAAAACATAGCGGTGTGATGGAATTTTCGGTCAATGCATTTATACTATGTATTTCCTTCTTTTTTTTTCAAATTGAATGTTTGCAATAAATGAGGATACCCAGGAGAAATCGATTGTGTGTTCGATGGTAAAAAAAAAAAAAAAAATTCAATTTCTTGGGTGATTATGTTGTTAGCAGGTATGTAATGTGGAAGCACATCATATACACGTGGGCTATAGCAATAGTTGGGTATACAGATATATTGACGACTTCGGTGGCGGCTGCGGCGGCATCCTGATAGAGATGTTCTCGCAGTTGTTAGGGTTTTTGACATTTTACTACAGCACCTATAGAGAGTGAAGAATCGTCCTTCCTTCAACATACCTATATGTATATATATATATGTTAAAATGTGAAGAGGTCTCACCTCAAATGCCAAACAATGGTTTTCGGTATCTGGGGAACACCCGCCGTTATACGAATTACCTACCATCATCAGCATAGAGCAATTGCTATATTATAGGTGTCCCTCTGTATATGTATATGTACAATATCTAACTGAATGTCCTTTATTGTGTGTTTCCCTTTTGTCAGGCTTTTGCTTTTGTGATGTATACAAAATTATTTGTAGATAATTTTTTTCTCTCACTTTTGAGACCTTTTTTTTGCGGGCCCCGAGGGTTTGTTTTGTTAGTTAAAAATCAAATGCTTCACACAGTGGTTTGGGAGAGCGCATCAGTCGTCGTCCACTATCGATCGAGCAATATCTCGTTGAAGCCTTTGAAAATTGTCCGCCCTCAATAAATTTACTTCATTGACAGTGCGGCAATTTCTCTAGGTCTGTCTTTTTTATACGTACATAGTTAGATTTTGGCAGGATAAAACGATGTGAAAGAAAGTTCATCATCCAGAGAGTGTGGGTAAAAATCAAGGCGGCACAAACACAGGGTTTGTTTGTAAAATATTGATTGTTAGCAACAATATAGTCGAAATATCTTTATAGTATTTTAGAAGTTGTGAGGTCTTGATTATTATAGGTGTACTGTACAGAGATTTTGGCATGAATTATAATAATGACTTGAAAGCCGTTATATGGCACCTTGCTGTGACAATAGGTATAGGTAAAGGTATACATGTGGGAGATGCACTAAGACAAAATTGTTAATTGGGATTATTTTTGTGTGACTTTTTTATGGAATCCGCATAATAGGCCTTTGATTTACAAAGACTGCAGCCGGAAGTTTGAAAACATGTATGTATTATATCGGTATATATATTTTAAGGAACCTATATGTGTACTTATGCAAAGTGACCGTGTTTAAATGTCTCTCCTTATTTATTAAGGCTAAAGCTTCATTTCGCATCAGTTTACACTCACAGTTCACAGTTCTAATTTTATATGAAGATTTCATCGTATAGCTTTCTAGTTTGCATTTGATTATTTTGCTTTTTCTTTTTCATTTTATTTCATATATTAACCTATAAAACCGGCTAATGGCTATCTCGCAATTTATTTATTTATTTAGATCATAGGATAAGGGCATTTCATTTAAGAAGCGGTATACGATTCACATGCAAACTAAAATTTCCAATAACGAGACTTCGCATCTTTTAATAATTAAATCCAGCCTAGAGAAATTTCGCATTATCAAACTTTCGCAGTAGATCGATTCGCATTTTCATATTTCACCATTTTTAAAGAAATCTTTTGTTTGAAAATTTTAAACTTTCTCATGATAGGATATCTACCTATTTCGCAATTTGTCATTTTTTGTTTGGTTCATTAGACAGGAAATTATAGCATCTCGATTCGATTGCTACCAAATTTCCAGTATAGAAAGCTCATATTTTTTATTTAAATCCCTCATAAAGAAATCTCGCATTATATGGCATTTCGCAATTAGAAAACATCGCATCTCATTATTTCACCTTTTCATTTTTTTTTTTTCATTTTTTTACATATTATCTTTGCGATCATGTAGACACCGATAAATAAAGGAATGAATGTTTCTTGGAATTATTAAACTTTCCCATGTATACGTATCTACATATTTCGCATTATGTTCTTTTGCATTTTGATCTTTCAACATAGGAACAAAGGGACAAATTGTTTTTACCTCGCTTTGTCAAAATCTCTTATTATTGGCATCTTGCAATACAAAAATCTCACAATGAGCTAGTTCGCATTTTATTTCTTCATCTTTTTCATTTTCAATATTTGTATTATCCTGCGATCATGCGAACGCTTTTGTATTTATGTTTGTTTGCATTTTAATCATTAGACTTGAAGGGCATTTAGGGAACCGTTCGATTGATTGCAAATTTAAATCTCTAACTAGACCTTGCCTTGTGTAATTAAATACCGCAAAACACAATCTCGCAATATCAAAAACTTACATTTTATTATTTCACCATTTTAAATGAAGATATGTTTCTTTTTTTGAAAATTTTGAGCTTTCTTATGTATTTCATATGCATTTCATTTAGGAAGCGGGACGATTGACTGAAAACTAATTTTTTTTTTTCATCACTCTTTGTCGGCATCTCGGAATTACAAAATATCCCATTTTAAAAATTTCGCATTGCATTTAATTATTTCATCTTCTTGATTTTTAATATTTTTGTTATCTTGCGATCTATGACATGCAAAGACTTTTGCTATTTTGTTGGTTACGTTTTTATCAAAAGGTATTGGGGAAGCAAATGATTGATTGCTATTTTGTATCATTTTTTAACAAGGTCTTGCATTTTGCAATTAAAAACTGCAGTATAATACAATCTCACATTATTAAAATCTCGCAATAAAAATTTGTTTATTTAAAAAATCTCGCAATGTACCAATTCGCATTATATTACTTCAGATTTTTTTTGTTGAAAATTTTGAACTTTTTCATGTGAATATGCGATATGTATTTTACATATAGTCATCTAAATACGTGAAACTGCTCAGTCCACTTTCGCAAATTTTACAGGAGAGCAAAAATCAAAAAAAAAATTGCATACAAAAACTGATTTTCTCTTCAAGATTCTGCAACAACTACGATATATTGGGCACAAGTGATTAAAGCAATTTGTGCAAAATGTGTTTCTTAATAAAATCAAAATCTCAATTTCGGTCAATAGTACACCCGGAGAAAAAAGGAAGTCTAATTTTGAGCATATTTAGATTGAATTTAAGAACGCGATCGTTCTTGGCATAACATACTCAATTTAACTCCGCTTTTTCTTATTTTATCCAAAAAGAACTCAATATAAGAACGCTCGGAGTTAAAATGACTTCTATCTATACCATGATCAAAACAAAAAAATGCGTGCTTAAGTTGTTTGCTGGTCGTGCTTAACTTAGGAATGCAATTACTTAAAGAAAGAATGCGTTAATATTGATTCAAATCCGACGTACTTATAGCATAAACACGATCGCGATGGAAAGAAGTTTGAAATTTGTCAATTTGAGTATGTTTCTCCTTAATTATACTATTTTTTTCTCTGAGTGTAGTAGCTTTACGCATTTAGCCGATGATATTATTCTTTCTTTCATTTGGTTCTTTGGACGTATAGGAGTAGAACGGGTTACGACTGACTGCAAACTAATTTTTTTTTTAAATTAAGACCCGTATTATAGAAATCTTTCGGAACCTTGCTATTACAAAATTTCGTTGTACTCTAGTTCGCATTTTATTGTTTTATCTTTTCTTTTTATTTTTATTTTTGCATTATCTTGCGAATTATAGTATGCGAACGCTCGAAGGAAGTTATTTTATTGAACAAAATTAATTTACTCACATATCTTAACTTATACCATGTTTCCTAATTTGTTCTTTTTTGTTTTGAACATTAGGTATGGGAATTTCATTGATTGCGAATTTTAATCTCGATTGAAAAAAAAATTTTTATTTTGTAATTAAATCCAGTATAACGAAATCTCGCATTATTAAAATATCGGAATTTTATTTGAAAAATTCCCCAAAGCAATAGTTCGTAGTTAATTATTTCGTTGGGTGTGTGCTTGAGAAAGTGGTGCGATGGTTTGCAAACGAATTTTTTTTAAATTAAATCCCGCATAACTTATAGATCTCGCATTATTGGCATCTTGCAATTACAAAATTTCATAGTCCGTTAATTCGTATTTTATTATTTCATCTTTCCCTTTTTTTAATTTTTGTATTGTTCTGCGAACTATAACATGCGAACGCTCGAAAGAAGTTGTTTTTTTTAGAAATTTTTAATTTTCTCACGTACCTATACATAACTATTTCGCAGTTTGTTCTTTTTCGTTTTGATCTAAATCTAATTTAAATTTTCTTTTTTTTTTAAATTTTTGGATATTTTGCGAAAATTAAGGAAGTTATTTTTTTTAATGTTCTATTTTTCGCATAAAAAGTTACTATTTCGCATTTTGCTCTTATTCATTTTGATCATTGGCATTTCATTTAAGGAGAAGTACGATTGACAAAAAAGTAAATTTTTTATTAAATGAAATACATAATTTATAAAGTAGGTAATGAAATCTCGCATTATCGACATCTCTCAATTACAAAATCTTGCTCTCAAAGACAAACATTTTGCAAAAGCGAACAATTATCTCCTTATATCATCCGTTTTTTTGTATTTGAATCACTTTTCAATTTTAATTTGTATATGATATAGAACATATGACAAATATTTTTAAACCCCCATACTATACATAGGTGTTAAATTTATAATATCGCATTTAAATAAGAAAAATTGTAATTCTCGCGTGCGAACTATAGTAATTGTTGCTTAATTTCAGTAATTTTTAGATCATAACGGGTGATTTTTTAAGAGGTTTAGAACTTTTTTTTTTAAAAAAACACAAAAAATTCGAAAAAATGAATGAAATATTTATTTGAATCGATAGTTTGAACCTTGCAATTTAATGTTTAAAGATAATTTCATGCAAATGTTGACCGCGGCTGCGTCTCAGGTAGCCCATCCGCTGAGTCCAATTTTGGCATACTCTTTCACACATATCGGCCTGTATCTCACGAATGAATGCATGGATGTTGGCTTCCAGTGCGTCAATCGAAGCGGGCTTGTCCCTATAGACATTAGCCTTGACATACCCCCACAAAAAATAGTCTAATGGTGTCAAATCGCACGATCTAGGCGGCCAATTGACCGGCCCGAAACGTGAAATTAACTGTTCACCAAACTCGCCTCGCAATTGCGCCATTGTTTCGCGTGCTGTGTGGCATGTGGCACCGTCTTGTTGAAACCACATATCATGCAAGTCAAGAACTTCCATTTCGGGCAAAAAAAAGTTTGTTATCATCGCTGTAACAAAGGCCTAACTGCTGGGAACGGCGCCGAATCGACATTTCGCGGTCTTCTGTCACACAAGCTGATACGGCCGCAATATTTTCTTCAGTACGCACAGTACGTAAACGTGTTGGTGGTTTAATGTCCAACAAAGTAAATTTGGTGCGAAATTTGGTCACAATCTTCCGAATAGACTGCTCAGAAGGTCGAGAATGCAGCGCGCGATGAACATTTCGAACCGAGCACGAATTTTGATAGTAAAATTCAATAATTTGCAAGCGTTGTTCATTTGTAAGACGATCCATGGTTAAATTGCAAACCAAACTGAAGCTGTTTGACAGTGACACAAGGTACTAAACACACGTCAGCTGTCAAAACCAGTGTTGCCAAAACCAAACCAGCTAAAAAATCACCCGTTAGTTTGTAAGATTTAGCGAGATTTAAATAATTCAAAATTTTGATTGATGCGAAATTCAGATAATGCAAAATTTTTCAAACTAAATTTTGATTTACGCAATCTATATCGTTTTCGTAGCCAACCCTTGTTGTTTTTATCTCAAAGTTCTCATTTCGATAAAAATAATATTTTTTGGAAAAATTTTCATTTCGCACATCTTGCTAGCTATTTGAATGTTATTTCAGAAATTTATAAAAATGGACTGGGAAGAAAACTCATGTATACACCAAAAGAGTTGTTCCTTATCCTTTTGTTGGCTTAAGATAATCCGAATCACATCATAGCAAATAATTGTATGACTTGGGCAGAGTGCGCTTTATTTTAAGGGAAGTATAATACTTTTGTATATGTACTTTTATAAGAAAAATACCTAAAGTAGCTAAATCTTATTTTTTATTTTTAAACTATTAATTTTGAATTTAACATATTTTTTTAAAAGATCAAAATCATATTGCGTGTGCGTGATGAAACCACCCTGCATTATATGGATATCTTTTTTTAATTAAAGGAAATAATAAATCAATTATATGAATTGTTACAATGAACTTCATAATTTCTCCTCCATTTCACTCTGATGCATGATGATATGGGGGTTTACGACCCTTGGTTGTTATATCTCGTAAAAAGATCACATCATTTCACCAAATTTTTAAATGTCCGCTCTCATAAAATTCCAACGCGCACACACAAAACATATCACATTCGAAATTTATGAACTTTTTTCTATCTATACCAAATATATGTATGTATGTATGTATATACCTACCTGGCCTTTATAACCGCCTTCAACAAGTTTAATTTAGTATGACCGGGGTGAAATGCACGTCCGCATCGTTATCGCTTTATCACAACTCTAACTGGGTGAAAGATCAACGCGCATCTACAGCAGAGTCCATAGTGATGAAGAAAAACCACACACATCACTTCATCATCCATCTTATGTATTTATATATAACCCAATGCCCATGCCATGCCGGTGTGATTAAATAAATGAAGCCACTTCACTGAATTAGAACACCAGGACGAAATACATCCCAACCTATAACCAACCAACAACTGCACTTATACTCAATGAAATGCATCATCACAACTATTCATTCTGTGGCATCATCATCAGAGACATCTTAGCTCACAATATGAGAGCATCATGAGACTATAGGTATGTATATTCCTTCCCCCGGTCCATCAAGTCCATCGACCGGGCTAAGACGATTTTGAATTTAATTTTTTCTTTTATACTCGTAGTATACCTATATATATATATTCGAGCTGGAAGACCCAGATAGACATCTAGCCAGGGCCTATATGGCGGTTGCATTACTTGCATATTAAGTAACTACTACTCTTTGGATGGGGCATCATCATCATGCACTTTGCTGCTGCTGTTGCTGCTGCTGCTGCTGCCTTTTCATTCGTGATATTGATGAGGATGCTGAGACTGAGATGGTAGTCACTCTTGAAGGTGGATGGATAATAAAACGTTGACCCAACCACTGGGTCCAAGGCTTTTGTTTGAAATAAAATAAAAAAAAAAAAAATGTAACAAAAGATGATGACTTTTACTATCCCCAAAAAAAAGGTTCGTGTATTGGATGTAAGAAAAATAAAATTCAATTTCATTAAAAATGTTTGAATTTGCGAGCAGCGAGACTAGCGAGAAATGCCAATTTATAACATTTATATAACATTATATTTATATAACATAAAAAAATAAACTCTCGGAGCAAGAGGCCCCTAGCTTTACCTGATTAATTTAATTTTTTTTTTATCAATAACCATCCAATTAAAAATTGTATTTTTTGTATTGATTCATAAAATATACAATAAACCATTCTGCATAAATTCGTGGCTGAAAATCATTGGTACAGCACTCAATTTCTTCCTTCGGCACAGTGGCGTAGCGTGGCAGGGGCAAGGAGTGCACAAGCCCCAGGCGGCACTTTGCTTGGGGGCGGCAATTTTCCCAAATATGTGGGCGGCAAATTTTAAACATGTACGAGAGGCAATTTTCTAGGGGCGGCAATTTTTCAAAATATAAATCAAAACAGACGTTAATGTAAAAGATTTTTTAATGCTGTTTTTATATTTTCTTTTCATTTAGATCCAATTTTAGGGGCAGCAATTTTCCAAATTCCTGAAGGGAAATTGCCACCAAGGGGGTGGCAATTTTTAAAAAATATTTATCAAAACAGGCGTTAATGTAAAAGATTTTTGTATGTTCAGTTTTAATATTTTTTTTTGTCATTTGGATCCATTTTAGTGGCGGAAAATTTCCAAAATTTTCGGGAGAGTTTTTGCTAGGAGGCGGCAATTTTTAAAAACATGTTATCAAAACAGGCGTTAGTGTTAAAAGATTTCTGTATGTTCTGTTTATGTATTTTATTTTCATTTGGATCCATTTTTCTTCAAAATGGATGTACATTTTATCAGTCCAAAGAAATTATTTAAAAGTTTTCAAGCGGTGACACATCCAATAATTGCAATTCCTCGTCAATTTTAAAATATATAAATCTACTCCGTCACTTTTGTGCTAATTTTTTTTTTTTTAATTTCCTTAGTCAAACCAAAATATAAAAGTAAATGCCCTGGGACCTTATTCCGTAAAACAAAAACAATCGACCGATATCGTTTTGGCAAAAGCTGTACCTATCTTTCCCTTTTGATGTGTTAGAGATGGGTATTGCCAAAACGATATCGTTCGATTGTTTACGTTTTACGGAAAGAGGCCCCTGTGTCATTATATTTTGCAATTATATAATGTCTGAATCTGAATTCTATTCAGTTGTGAAACGAATAGAATTTATGTGATGTGTTTTAAAAAAAAAAATTTTGTTAAAAAAATGGTGTTTGAAAACTTGAAATTTTGCTTAATTTTAAAACCTACTCGGGAAATTTTCGATTTAGTTCACTTTTTTACAAGTTAAGTACTGCGGTTCGAACCCTAAGTGAGAGTGAGACTACAAAAAAAAACCTTTGTTTTGTTTTGAGTTTGACTGATTCGATGTGAGTTGGCTCATATATCGCTCACTTTTATCACCGAAAAATTTTAATTTTCAGTAAATTTAGTAATTATTCTGAATTGTCAAATGACACCTTTCGCATAACCAAATGTTAGAATTTTTTAAGATGGCTAATTTTACGAATTTTTATTACTGGTTAAAAACTCAAAAAAATATATCAAAAATTGTTCTGAAAAATGTTAAAATAGGTGATACAGTTTTGCTCAGTAATATCTGAATCTTTAAAAAAATTAAAATTAGCTAGCTGTGGTAAATTTATCACCTATTATTGAACACTTAAAAGCAAGCGAACCGTTTTTGATAAAACTAGTGTTGAATACTTCAATTGTACTTCCAATAAAAAAAAAAAATTATAACAAGGTAAGTTGTTTCACTTGATTTAAAAAAAAAAAATAGAGGCTTCAAAAAAACTTGCTAGGGGCGGCAAAAATTGACTCTGCCCCGGGCGGCAAAGACCCACGCTACGCCACTGCTCCCGCAGCAAACAGTGACACACTTTATTATCACTCGTGATATGTGAATGTGTTTCATCGCTAAAAATGATTTTATTCGAAAAATCACCACCAAGACTTCATTATTGTTTCAAACTGGTGATTAGAAATTAAAAAAGCGTTGTTCTATCGTGTAGCGCTCCATTTTTATAAACTTCAACTTTCAGGTATCAAGCTTCCTTTTTTTTTCACAAAACACAGTGGATCCAATTGTAAGGAGAGGCGATCTTAATTCAATCAAATCTAAACCAATCAAAGGAATTTTATGAATCTTTCTAATATACAATACAAAATGGCATAAGTATAATCATCAAAATAAATTTCCGCCGACTAAATTTGGGATTTTTATTAGCATTCAAAAGGTGATTTGTTTATGACACTTTTGTAAAACCACGAATTGTATAGAAATTCTACAATTTTCCGTTAAAACTTAAAAATGTCCGAAATGAATTATAAAAACGAAGCATGTCGTACTTTTACCAATATTGCTGAAAAGTTCTAGGCTTTACCCGGAAATTTAGAATTTCCATCTTTCTGTAAAATATATAGGTACACTCGCTTCATGAAAACAAACAAAACCTTAAAAAAGTAAAAAGTGTAAGCCACTTGATGCGACACAGTCATGGAGTTTTTTTTTTTTTTTTTTTTTTTGTAAGGAGCCCGAGGAGGCGCTCAGTGAAGGCCATTCAATTAAAGATGTCAACATAAATCGTAATTTTTATTCAGGCGCTCTCGGTGTCCTTCTCACGCGGTCTTCGCAGTCCAACAACAAAAACAAAAAACGAAGTTGTACCGAAACAAATAAAACCTATTTTTTTTTCTTTTTGGGAGAAATGTTCAACCACTGCAACCGTAATTTTCTTCCGTGATTTTTGTTTCGAAATTTTCACAATTTCTCTTTTTATGCTTTTTTTTTTGGTTGTTGTTGTTGGTTGGTATATATATAGATTGGACTGGACACACCTTGTATCACTCGGGTATCTGAATTTTATGACGTTATTTGTTGCATGCCGCAAAGGATATACAAAAAAAAAAAAAAAAAAAAAAAAAAAACCGCTGAGATCTTGTGCGAGTCCATTCACATATATCTCATTACTCTGGACGAGAGGTAAGTAATTTATACCAAAGCCAAGAGTCACGTATTGGGTTGGGATCCCTGTTCCTGACAATGGGAGCATTACTCAAAAAGAAAGAAGTCAAATAAAAAAAACACCAACAACACGGACAAGTAAAAAAAAAAAAAGAATAAAATAATTTTGATACTTATTCTTGGTCTGGTTATATTTTTTGTTTTTTAGTTTTTTTAATTTGTGACATGGAGATGAGAGGAAACGAGATAATCTTCTTGGGTTATATTTTTGTAGGTTTTAATGTTCTTGTCCAGGTCATAACTTGCGGGTGAGATTATTATTACGGACTCATTATTAAGTCTTTTAATTAGGCAGGAATAATAAAATTCTTCAAGACCATAAGTTGAATAATCTTTTATAAATCTCGACGAAACGACGACGCGACGTGTATAGGTACACGCGTAATAATATAGTCGCATTGCATACTTGCACGTAAAAAAGAAAAGAATTTACTTCTTTTGTTCTCATCAATTAAGTCTTCAAAAATTGTTCTTTTCTTTTGTTTATACATACATACATATACATATATGTTTTATGAGCATTTAAAATCTTATGTAACTTTTTTGATATGCGGCGATATGTGGCCTTTGTTCACTTTATGTGTATTAATTACTAGGGTTCTCATTAAACTCATCATTTTGTTCTCAGTGATTTTATGAGATAAAAAATGATTTTACAGCTCAAATATTTCATGTAATTTAGTTTTATCCTTCCACCAAAATTCATTCTCCTTTATATATTCATAAGACTTTTTATATTCCCAACCAATTATTCTCCGCATTCTCATTCAAAAATCCATTTAGCTGAATTAAAAATGTATCTATTTTGTAAACATATAGATATGGCGAAAAAAGACAAGACAAGATGAAGCCTCGAGTTAGAAATCCATCGGCACAATTATCAGTTATGGTAACAAAAAGACACGATATTATCTTAAAGTCAAATGAAAATATAAAAATTAATTAAAGGCTACCTAAGTTAAAACTAAATTAACACGCCCAATCTTAATTTATTTCAAAAGGCTCTACGAAATTATTCCTCAGAAAATAAGACCACAAAATTTGAACTGAAATGGCCTCAAAATTGGGGCCATTTTTCAAACTGAAATTATGGTCCATAAATATGGACCCAACGGAATGAAAAAAGACAAAAAATAAATAAAATAAGACCCCAATTTATTTTGACAATATTTATATTTTGATTTTTTGTATTTTGTTTTTTTGTTCAAAAATTAAATAGTTTTGTTCTTGTTATACTAAAGCTTATTTTCAAAAATGAAATAATACCCCATTCCGTCATACAAATATTTGTATTGCCATTTGTATGATTTGTCTATAGCAAGCAAGGATATGTCTTGTAGATCTTCTGTCCTTCAGCAATCGATTCCACTTTAAATTTCATGTGATTTTTATTACACTTTTTTTTGAAAGACAATAGTCGTGTTTTTTTGGGAAAGCTTTTCACAGAACAGTAGGATTTTACACAAGTTACAAATACAACATCCACAGTAGAATTACTGCCAATAAAAGCAGAAGTAGAATCCTACTGCGAATGGGTAGGCTACTGCGGACGGGTTTTTTTGGGAAATTCCCAAAAAAACACGGCTAATGATGTTTTAGCCAAATTAAATAATAGCCCGGTCAATAAAGCCAATTAGGAAATTATCGCCGAAAAGCTGGATTTTGGTATAAAGCCTCGTCATGGTGCTCTTAAGAAATTGTCAAAAGTCTCCATCGAAATGAGCACCGCTAACAATTTTACAGGTGGAAAAATGCCCCTCAAAATGGTTTTTAAGAAATAACTCCAAATTGGTAAGTTGTACAGAAAAAATATTGCAAACTAATTTGTAGCTTAAAAAATTTCCTACAAAAAAGATTAATATACTTTTTTTCATAAAAATAACCGTTTTCGAAATAAACTAATCGGAATAAACTTTTCTATATACTGGGGCGGTTTAATTACAAAATTGTGTGCATTTTGTGATATCAGCATGAATTTTTTTGTTGTTGGTACATTAAATTAACAAGATTTTAAGATATTGGCCACTCTATTTGTCGACCCCTTAAGGTGGGAGAGGCCAATAAAAAAAAGTACTGAAAGTAGAAAATGTAATTTCCTTGGTCATTATACATAGAAGTACGAACTTTAATGAAAATCGTTTGAGCCATTTTTGAAAAAAACTGAAAAAAAAAAAACGAAAACACGTTTTGGAATTCGAATTTCCTCTCAAGGGATAAATTTTAAAATAATCTTTACGAATTTGAGGCAAATCGGTGTACCTTTATAAAGGCCCTAACATAAATTACAATTTTGTTTTTATTATTTAAATAATTTGGGCTTACAGATCTTTATCTTATAAATGCAAATAAAACACTTATTTCATCCTTTTCCCCACGTTGAGTTGGTTTTTTCCAACTTCTTCAGGGTATTTGATTTATTGGGTTTTAAGATTTTACATTAATATAATTATTTTATAAATTGTAGCTGACAATCATTTTTTAAAATAAAAATAAATAAATAAATAAACAAATAAATAAAAACAACATTAAAACTTTTTACACTATTGACGACGGACGAGACTCTTGATTGCCCTTGATTACAGTGTACGCAGGGACGCACATACGCATAGATTCGAAAATCGAAGAACTGCGATATGCGACGAAACCTACTTATACGGTCTTAAGCTCTTTCACGGCGTATCACGTCTAAATTATTTTTATTTGTACTGACGCGACGGTTGGAGGTTAAAATAAAAACAAATATTTTAAAACAACGGCAACACTTACAATGTCATATTTCCAGAAATCCCTTCTTTTATACTTTGTTTTTAAATGAAATTATTTAGGCCCAGTTTCACACTCGATTCAGTGTCACTTAAGTGCCAAATATGGAAAACTAATTCAGAATTTCACAGTGTAAGCTTATCGGAATAAGTGACACTTAAGTCTCCCATGTTGGCCACTTAAGTTCCACTTACTCAGACAGTAAAACTGCAGCTAAAAAGTCGAAATGGTAAAATTAAGTGGCACTTATTTTTTTAAGTGTACACTGTGAAACTGGCCCTTAAGTGAATATACTTTTCGGAAAATTAATTTTCAAACTCAAGACATTGTAGGTGTTGCCATCATTGTTTTTAAATATTTTTTTTTTTCTATTTTAAGTACATTTTTTTTAGAAAATTCAAGATGAAGGCTTAAGCCCCAGTTCAATTTTCCGAAAAATGAAAACTATGTTTCTTATAACCCCGTCTAACGACTTGTGAAAGAAATAATTTGTCTTCAATTTCAATACGGTTTCAATTGCTCTAAAAATACTATTTCCATTAAGGAAAAGTCATTTTGTTATTTTCAATTTACTATAAAACTATAAGACATTTTACCATCTGGTTTTCAGCGTTTGATTCAAAATTTGTAAGAGCATTGAATACTAAATAATAAAGTAAAATTTTGAAATAAAAAAATTGTTTAAAGAACATTTTTTTAATTTTTCTTATTAAATTTCGAGTTTGAAAATTAATTTTTCCAAAATTATTCAATAAAAGAATTAATTTAAGAACAGAATTAAGGGATCGATTTCTTGCCCTCGATAATATTGTACAAATCTTAAAAAGTTGTTTTGGGCGCTATGACATTTTAAATTTGGGCTAGTTTTGGGAAAAAAGACCTAACACCTTTTTCTGAAAGAATTTCTACAATTTCTAAAATTAACATTTAAATATGCATGAATGAATAGGGGTATAATGAACTGCGACCTGAAGATCTATTGTGCCCCCATCTAGAGCTGGAAGATGTTGGTCAACTTAAAGATCCTCCTCCAAATGTATTCCTTTGAGAAATCGGAGTATTTGGAGTATCTTAAGAGAAGGTAGTTCGCACTCTTCGACCTGGTATTTTCCCAGGTGTTTTAGTCTTTGATGAATAAGTGCATCGCCTCGGCCTAGTTCATGGTTTGGCGTCTCCTCTTGAGTATTGCAGAATCTGCAAAGGGGATTGTTTTTCAGGCCCAGAAGATTCAGGTGCCTTCTTAGTTTTCAGTGGCCAGTGAGGAGACCAGTTACTAGTCTAAGACTGTTTCTGCTTGGATTGATGCAGTTCTTGAAACGATCCTGGTTATAGTTTTTAAGCAGTAGTTTTGCCTGTCTTAGGGGCCAGTTATAGCTTTCATTGAAAAAGGTCATTGAAAATTTTAATTGTCAATTTTGAGGTCTTGAGAAAGGAAAATAAGTGTTTATTTATATGCCAAAATAAAGTTTATGACTCATTTATTATATTTACTTTTAAAAAATTTTCATTTTGACCCAAGATTTCACATAAAATAACTTTTATTTTTTCAATGATTGAACTAGCTTACCATTGATCATTGAAAAGTTATTGCATGTGAAAGGTTGGACCGAAATGGAAATTTTTTTTGGATAGAAATAATAATTCAACCATAAGCTTTATATGGGCATCAAAATATTAACTTATTTTTCTTTCTAGACGCCTCAAAATTAACAATTAAAATTTTCAATGATCATTTTCAATGAAAGTTATAACTGGCACCTTAGCTTGGGGAGTTCTTTCCAATATTTGGATCTTTTGGCCTCCTCCTCTTTTTTGATTTTGATTTTAATCACATTTTCTCCTATTCCGCAATACAGTTCAGGCCCTGCTAGGGGGGTTATTGCACCTATTTTTGCTTTATTTTTCTGCCTCCTCATTACCTTGAATGCCTACATGGCAAGGTACCCAATGGAGTGACACAATATTGTTCTTGACAAGTTCGTTTAGCTTATCACACATTCCCACACCAGTTTTGAGCTGATGGCCTATAAACTCAGTGCTTTGAGTGCGGCTTCACTATTTGACATAATAACAATGTTTTGGTTGCGATATTTTCGTTCGAGATTTCGATCTGCATATTTCTCTATGGCGTGGACTTCCGCCTGAAAAATGCTGGTGGACTGTCCCATCGATACGGAAATTTTAGTCCTTGCCCCAAATATACCAGCACCAGTCCGTTAAATCGTTCTCGATCCATCAGTGTACCACTTGATGGCATATTTTGCTTTAAGTGTGTAGTTCACTGTTTCGCCTACCCACTTTTTTTGCTACTTAGCTCCGTTTTATCAACGTCCCTCCCAAACACCAGAAAATTTTATTATAAAAAACGGCTTAAAAAAATGTCATTAATTCCTTATGATATTGTGCGTGAAATCTAATCTTTAACAGCTCATATCATTTTTCTTCTATTTTCATTCTTCGTCAAATACATATACTTGAAATTTTATTTGCTTCAAAAGAAGATACCTTTTTTATCAATACGTATCCGAGCTTAAATGAAAATTCCAACTTTTCCTTAAACATATTAAGCCAGAAGGAAACATCACAAATCTTCACTTTCACGTTATGGTAACATATACACCTATACTATATACATATGTTTCAAGTATCACCATCTATATCTTTATTTAGGACAAAACTTCAATACAACTTTCTGCACTCATATAATAATAATCGTTCACAAGGTCAATGTCGTTTTGAAAATAATAAAATATACACATTGTAAGATCCGCATTGTGATTCAACTCAGTCAGTCCCGCCACATACAATGGTCGTGTGCGATTTTCTTTGGCGTGTGCAATCGTATCCCACCATCAAGACCTGATGAATGACAAAAATGTATAAGAAACTTGCCGGCTATGCCACATGAGATACATTATATACCCAAGTCCTGCGCAAAGGTCCACAATTATAATTAGTTTCACTTTGTTCCGCATAAGTGAACCGTGCGTTCGCATATCAATTATTGTTCAAAAACCATTTCACACTCATAACATACATCTGTACATATTATATACTTCACACACTTTAAGGCTTGAGTGAGCTCAAAGAGTGAAAACCACAATTCAAAATTGAAAAAAAAAAAAAAAAAATACAAACAAGTGTAAATAAGTCAAATAATTGACAACTTGTCAGACTTGAAGAGTCGATTGTTGATGATGGTGGTGCATTTGTATTGGTATTCTCACATGTACACAGAAACACAAACTCCATGATAGCACAAATCATAAAAAAATAAATAACTACAATAATAATAATTATAATAATTAATTTGTTATGGTTGTTATGGGACAACAAGTGCAAATTAACGTAGGTATATAAGGAGGCTCGTATTACCCTCGTTAGTCGTTATGCGTTATAAATCGACAATACGTGCCTCTTTGATGCTGGGCATATTGTTATAATTGAGTGGGCGCTTCACTTGTTAGTTTTTTTTTTTTTTTATATACTTAAACGTGGAGGGTTAAAACTCTTTGTAGCTCGAATTACCCGGAGTGCTGCTCCAATTATTTCGTTTCTATTTTTAATTGCACTTTAAGAGCATATAATTAAACTCTAACTACGCTTTAGTATATTTTCTTAGTAAAATGGGAGAATAGATGTGATGTGACCGCAACGTTGCAATCTTTATTTTATCTAAACTGGTTCTTTGAATCTTTTTTGTAATGTATAAGGTTAAGGCTCCCGTAAGAGGGTCAACTGCCAATTTGAAAACTATAAGTGAGTGAAATTATTTTAGTTTCGATATCTACTATACTGGGTGCTCCGAAGTCAAATGTCAATATTTTTCGAAATGATTTCTGGGTATGTTTTAAGAAAAAAATTATTTCAGATGAGGGGTGTATTTTCATTGGATAATGGCGGAAAAGGGTAAATTTATGGGTTGGGGTCATTATTCTGTAAGTGCCAAAATTCAGTTTCCAAAATTCTGTATTTCAAAATTCTGAAAATCTAAAATTCTGTTTTTCAAAATTCTGTAATACCATTATTCTGTATTTCAAAATTCTGTATTCCAAAATTCTGTAAATTATAAAAAAAAAATTGTTTTGATAATGAAAAAAAAAATCCGCACTTTTATACAGTATTTATAATTTTCCAGAATTTTGTATTTACAGAATTTTGATATACAGAATTATAGATTTGCAGAATTTTGATATAAATAATTTTGGATTAACAGAAATTTGGAATAAAGAATAAAAGATTTGCAGAATAATGAAATACAGAATTATGATCATACAGAATTTTCAATCCAAATACAGAATTTTGGTCATACAGAATTCTGTAATACAGAATAACGACCCGTTCCCTAAATTTATATAGCATTAACTTAAAATGAAGCGATTTTCTAAATAAATAACCACTTTCAAAACGGTGGTTTGGCCGAATATCGTTATTTTTGGAGCTAACAAAAAAATCAATTTTCGTAAATGGAAAAAAAAAAATAAAAAACAACGGCAATACTTACAATATTGAAGATATTGTGAATAAAAAAAAGGAAAAGCATTTTTTTTGGAGGAAGTTAAAGCTAACTAGTCATAACTTTTACTAGTAGCATCTGCTAGACAGTGGTAAAGCTTATAAGCTTTGTTTTATTTAATGCAAAAAAGATTAAGCTTAAGCTAAAAAATGATAGCTTTAGCTCAAAAATTTAAATTTTCTTCGGTTTATAGTTTGTTTTGGTTATTCACATGTTTCGACTGAAGAAGCTTTAGCTAAAACTATTTTAAGGAGACAAATTTCTTTACGGAAAAGGAGTTTTGGTTACCTGCTTTAGGACACTAAACTCAAAAAAATTTATATGTGTTGTACCGTTGTATTAGAAGTTGTATTAGAAGTTGTCATGAAGATCAATTAATAAAAGTACCTTTGGAGACCGAGCTCTGCTCAGCTTTTCCTTATCGAGAAAATTGAAATATGTATGAGAGAAGTAGACATGGCAGTAAGAGGAAAACAACATATGCCAAGCATTTAATTAGTTCACTTTATAAATGCGTTCAATAAGGAAAAACTCCAAATCAAAAATAAGTGTAGTAGGAGGGAATTCGTTAGAGCCATTTTTCACTTTTTTTGACGGACTCTGGCCACGGCATTGGGCTACACCTACTGTTTTGTTACGATCAACTTGGAAAGCAAAATATTATCTTAATACAAAATTTCATCAAAATTGTAAAAATCTGAAACAAAGCGCCTCTTCTAAACATAAAATTGCATCCAATTATCGTTTGACTTAAAATAGAATACAGCGTCCTTTGGCACCTCCTTAGTTACGGGCTTGGATGATACATATTTTTATAAGCTTTGAAAGTTAAAATATTATCTAAATAAAATACAAAATTTTATCCAAATTGTTAAAACTGTTGCTTATAAGCAACTCCATTATTACGGGCCTGGATGATACCTATTTGTATTACCATTGATAGAAGAATATTATCCAAATGCAAAACTTAAACTAAATCATTCAACTTATTGTGGAAATAAGCGCCCCTTTCGGAGCCCCTGGGCTACAGACGTGCATGATACCTGGGGGCCGATTTTGGTTCGGGATCGGTAATATAGGAGAATTTTATTCACTGAAGCAGAATCACTTATTTGCACAAATCGAAATAGTTAAAGTAATGCAAGCGAACGAATGTGAAAACTATTTATAGTCCAGTCAATGAAGCCAAAAAACAGCCAAATTCGGAAATAATCGTCGGGAAGCTGGATTTTGGTATATAGTTTCCTCATGGTGTTTTTAAGATACTGTTAAAAGTCCCCATCGATATGAGCGCCGCTAACAATTCTATGGGGGTTGAAGGCCCCCCAAAATGGTTTTTCAAAAATAACTCCCAAATGGTTAGTTGCACAAACAAAGTGTCACAGACTAATTTGTAGCTTGAAATATTTCCTACAAAAAAGATTAACATAGTTTTTTTCATACAAATAACGGCTGTTGAAATAAACCAACCAGAAGAGTTAAGAGTTTCACTTTTCTATGTAACTAGTTGGGCGACTTAATTCCAAAATTTCGCATTTTGTGATAAAAGCACCAGAATCGGCCCCCTGTCTAGATAATTTCTTAAAGTAAAATTATGTCATAATATAAAATTTCATCAAAATCGTTAGAGCCATTTCAGAGGAACCAGAAAATCAGAAAAGGGGGCGTGGCAGTAAGCGGATTTTACCAAACTTAATTTTTTAAATTTTTTTCTCCTTCATAAGAGTAGGCCCTGAAAATGTCATCTAAATGGGTTGAATAGTTTCTGAGAAATAGAAGAAACGCAATTAAAAGTGGGCGTAGCAGTGGGCCGATTAGATTAAAAACAATTTAATATTTTTTTTTTATTCATAAGAACAAAATAACAAAATTTAATAAAAATCGTTAAAGCCATTTCCGAAACCAAATATATATAAATATACGAAAATATCTCGTTTAAAGTAATAAGTGTGAATGTTTATCTCTTTTTTCCAGCTCAGATAAAGTATTAAAGTTCCTTCTAAAATATTTGACTATAGAACCCGTTTATACATATAAATAGGCTAGTTAAACACTGGGTCAAGCATTCTTAAGCATCATATACATAATTTATCTTCTTAATCAGATCTTATTAAGCTAAATAAATGGTTGAATAATCCAATCTCAATTTAATCACCATATATGTAGGTACCATCCTAAGAAATTAACAATTTCGTTTTTTTTTATGAGCTAAAATATCAACCCAAAAATTAAGCAAAACATATAAAATTAGATCTCATAATCTTTAGCGTAGCACCGCTTAACATTTTTACGGTCAAACGAAACATGGTCATTTAGATTTGCGAATAAATTTATGATTCTTGTGTTGAATGTTTTGGTTTTGTTCATTCATTCGTCTTGCTCCTGGTTGCCCGCTACATTGTCGGTTGATCACCTTAGAACAAAAGAATTCACCTCAAGTTTGATCACAAATAGGTATAAAAAAAGAATGTATTTTATAGGACAAGAGATGAGATCTTAAATATCGTTGATTTTTATCGCAAGACTACCTATAAATAATAAAATATGTGCGCCTCACAAACTATGTAGGTAGAATGATTGGAATAAATTAGTTATGCGGTATGGAAATATATACAATATACATATGGTTTGCCACTTTGTTCCAAGATTACCTTGTTATAAGATCTGCCGAAACTATAAGTTTCATTCACGGCGAATCTGTAATCGGTATATGAAAAAAAAGAAGAAAAATTGCCATCCGATTTGGATGTGATTTAAATTTAAGCTTAATTATATTTTGGGGATAATTTATTCGAAACTATTTTTAGATTTTTAAATTTAATTTATTGACTATAATTAAGTGGAATTATTGTTTCGTGTTTGTGTGAAATAATTAAATGGAATTGTTTAATCGCGTTATCATTTTTTTTTATTGTGATTTTGATAGATATAAAATAATAAAATTTTAATGGTGATAGGTGTCATAAATCATTAAGTGAGACATATAACTGCCAGAGATTAGGTGTGTAGGTATGGTAGGAATTGCATAAATTTAGGTAATGACAAGTTTAAACATTTTTTTTTATTAAGGACTTATGTATGTATGTTAGTATATGTTTATCAAAACAATGTAAAATATTATTCGAAGAACGTGCAATGTGCAATTATCAAAGATGACAATCAAGTTACTGTTTTTCAAGAAAACTGTTGACATAGACGACTGCTTAGCGACTGAACATATGAACATACCCCAAGCACACCAAAAGGCTGTATTAGAGCGACAGTCGACTTAACAAGGAAGATAAAACTTTTTGAACGCGATGCGGGCCATTCAAGAGTCTGCTGTTTAATTTAAGAAAACTGTAGTAATATGACGCGAGTGAAGCATTTGTAGCAAAACATAAACAAATTGTAGCTTTTCGACAGCACTGATTTCCTATTGATTCATCTTCTAATTATACACAAAAAATGCTATTAAGTCGGTTCTCTCTATAGTTAAATACTCATATTAATAATTGGACATAAAAATCATATCAAATGGGTGGTCTATTTATACGGGGAATACAAAAATTAAGACTTTCATAATTTATATTTCGCAACACATTTTTAACACATAGAGAACATATTATTCATTGGCTGCACATGATATTTTTTTTTATTTGCATATGCATATATAAGTTTATTCACAATTATGCAATAAAAAAAAGGATTTCAAAAATGTCAAATGTGTCCTGTGGGTTATTGTTATATCACAAACCGAAACTGAAAATATTTTTTGAAATCCATTTGACATGATAAAGCACAAACAAAAAAAAAACAGCAACTCGAAATGCCAAAAGATCGAATATTTTTGTGGTTTTATTTGAAGATGCATCTTCACCAAATGTCTGCGGGTATTCGAAGTTGCTATATAACGTGTGTGCACATCATCATAAGAATTTCCAAATCTTGATTTGAGTAATAATAAAAAAGGTATAAAATAAAATAAAAAAAAAACAAATACAAACAAATTTCGTATCTATATAGAGCTGTGCAATAAATTCAGTATAATTTCGTCGGCTACATACGCAAAGCTGCTAAGTCCACTTTGAATAATTTTACAGAAGAAAAAAACAAAAAAGAAATACATAAAACTCCATATAATAACTGATTTTCTCTTTAGAATTCTGCAATAACTACGATACATTTGACAAAAGTGATAAAATAAGATAAATTTGTGCAAAATGTGTTTCTTAAGAAAATGGCATCAAAATCTCGATTTCGGCCAAAAGTATACTTAGCAGTTTTACGTATTTAGCCGACGATTTGCTAGTGATACAATGACAAAAAAATGAGAACTATAATTGTGTTTTTGAGTTTCTTGTTTTAATTTGCGCAAACCAAAAGAAAAACTAAATGAGGATAATAATAAAATTTTGCATAAATAAACTTTTGGTTGAAAAAAAGTTAAACTCGTGAATAAAAAAATTATTTTAGAATTAAAAAAGAACTCCAAAAGCAAAACATATATCGTCACCCTCATGTCAAAATCATAATTGTGCAGAAATGTCTTTACTGGAATTTTAATATACAGGGTGTCCCGAAATCATCGCCTCAGAAGAAAGCCATGAGTTCCTGAGGTCATTTCAAGTCGAATATCTTAAGAGGTAATTTTCTCGTTTTCGACTTATAATGGTTTTTATGGTTTTTATTCTTTTTTCTTTGACTACAACCGATTTCTGACATTTTTATTTAAACAAGAATAGTTAGAAATTCCATCAAATATTCATATGGGGTTCAATAAAATAAATTATACTTAATATCGTGTTTTTGTGAAAAAAAAACCTAAAAACGCTTAAAAATGTATTTGATAATATTTTGCCGGAAAACCGTTGTCCACACAGAAAAAAGTTGTGTAGTAGATACAAATTTCTAAGTGTTCTTATTAAATTTCGGTTGTAGTTTGGTTAAGTTAGATCCAGTCAAAGGAAAACAAAATAAAAATCATAAAAACCATTATATGTCCAAAATGATGCAAAAACAAGAAAATTACCTCTTAAGTTTTCGACTTGAAATGACCTCAGGAACACATAATTTTCTTCTGAGACTGTGATTTCAGGATACCCTGTAGGCTGTATTATGGAATACATTTTTTTTTTCTCTATCCACTCACATGTTACATAAAAAGTCATGAGATGACACAGATTACAGAAATATTTATCAAACCAACTAGTTTAATATATATATGTGACTCGAAAATCGAAAAAAAAAAATTAAATAATTGCTTAATGTAAAATTCGTTCCAGTCTTACCATGTGACTCGATCGGACTATTATTAGTTCGTAGCAATTTTAATCAAAATCTTAGTAGTCGTTTTCGAGAAATATTAATGTTTCATTATAACATTTTTTTTACTTGCGATATATACATATTAAATAGGTACTAAATTTATGGCAAGTTATGGATTAAAAAAAAAATCGAACGCGGGATTTTGATCAAAGTTGACATTACGATGATTATAGCGAAGTCGAAAAAAGTGGGTCTCGCAATTCTGTCCATCTGTCTGTCAGGGCTTTCGGCTGCAGCCTTAACAACATGTCGTTCGATTTTCTTTAAAGTTGGAACCTAGCGTTTTTTGGGCATTCCCCTTACACTTTTGTTTTATTTTTTTTAAGACCAAAAACAACGGTAGGTACCTGCCCTACAAATTTTTTTACCAAAAAATGAAAATCTTATTTTTCTTAAAAATTTTTTTTTACCTCCCATAGAACCATTTTAATGATTTTCGATTTTCTCAGAACAAGTTCATCTGATATTGATCAATTTTTTTAACATTATCTAGCAGATTTTAAATGAAAATTATTCTTATAACCAAAAATAACGGTATCTCCCATACAAATGTTTAAAAACCGGTTTTGAAAATATCATTTTTCTCAACAACGGCTCCTACGATGTTGATAAAAATTTTTGTGTGAAGTAATATCTGTACGATCTACCATATTATTGGAAAAAAAAATTATCTATCGTTTAAAAATGGTATCCCCATAAAACCATTTTTTTTATTTTCGACTATCTCATTATCAGTTAAACTGATTTTATTTAATTTTTTTTTTGCACAAAAGCTTCAAATAAGTTCTAATAATATCGCATATCAAAATTTTGAAGAGAATAAATTATTATAAAAAAAATTTCAAAATTATTTTTTGAAAATTCCATATTTCGAAATTGGGTAGATTATAGTTTTTTTAATTAAGTTTTTAACTCCGAATTAAAAGAAGCTAAAAAATTGGATTTTTTTTTTTAATTTGCTTTTTTAATTTTTTCAAAATTTTAACATACATAATATAAAAACTATTTTTTTTTTTTTAAAAACCGATCCAAAGATTTTCAATTTTGTTTTCTCATGAAGAAATCGGATGATGTGCATCGCATTGGGGTCAAAACAATTTCAGGGGTTGTTTAATCAATTTATTTTTGATTACATATTTTTTTTTACAATTTTTCAGTCTAAACTGTAAGTTCCATGCATAATATTTGCAACACGGTGCTATATATTGTTCATAAATGAATGTACCTACTTGCATAATACTACCTTAAACTTAACTACGTTTTAAGCAGGCGGTAAACAATATAGGCTCCCATAACTAATTTGTTTCTTTTATAAGATATACATATATAGTTTTTGATATATTAAAACTTTAAAAACACAGTGTGATCGCACATAAGAGCAAGTTCGTGCAACCCAGTCGTGCACATATTTTTATAATATTTAAGAACTTCGTCCCAACCCTTTTTTTATTTTAAGTCCAAAAACAAAAAATGTTTGCAAATTTGGAACCATTACAATACTATTAAAATTTTTAAAAAAATTCTCCATAAAAATTTTGATCAAAACCCTTATCCAGAAAATAGAAAATCAAAAACATAGTGTAGCCTAGTTATATGAGAATGTTTTTTTAATAATACAAATTCTATGTACATACTACTGAAATACATCAGCTAAGTAGAAGACTTAGCACTATTTTATAGCCTAGTTTTAATAAAATTGTCTACTGGTTTTTGTTCAAATCTACCCTGGTCATGTTTTTGAGAAAAATAGCATTTTCATTCCTAAAACAAATTAAAAAAAAAGAGTCGAAGAATGCTTAAAAAACGCTAGGTACAACAAGATAAAAGAAAATTAACCCATTCGTTAAAGTTATTGCAGAACGGACAGACACTTTTGTATCTTCCCTTTGATCGTGCTGTCAAATTTTATCAAAATCTCGACGATTTATGAATTCATTACTTGCGAGGGGTACCAATTTAGACTCATTAATGGATGTTCGAATCCTACACTAGGTATAAGTTCATTTTTTTATAAAATACTTCCAGCTCTATCTGTTTATAAATCCATAGGATTCAATGAGATAATATTTACAACAAAAAGACATTATTAATAATCCTTTGTAGCAGCAATTCAAAAAAATTTCGTATTAACCTCCTATGCAAAATGAAAGTACACGTAGAAGAACAACCAATTTTTTAAGTTTTTTTTTTCTCCGATAATTATTAGTAATTTTTCTAAATGTGGTTCACTATGGCGTATGTGGAATATTTTTTTTTTCAGTTTTAAAATTTATATTATATATTGCTTATTAGAGGCTTATGTGTGTACATGTATGAACTATAAAGCAGTGTTTTCGTAACACCCTCGAGAAAATAATGCCATATAGAATTCTTTTCATAAAGCTGCACAGTGGAGTAGAACACCCTAAAAGTTGGAATTAATTCCATCTGTAGAGCTAGGCCACTGAAATTTTGCACGCTTGACTTAAAGACCAATGTTAAAATATTTTGAAATCCACCCTTCGGCACGCCCACTAAAACGCCAATTTTTTGTGTTTCTCTATTTTAGAACAATAACAAGGCTGGTTTCCGGCTTGTCATTAATTTGGGAAATCATTTGAGGAAATTATTGATTCGGGAATATGATTTAGGCAGTAGCGTCAGTTATATAAATCACTGACCCAAAATGAACACCAAAAATTGGATCATATTTCCTATATATAATATTTACATATACTTTTTTAAGGCAGAAACCTAGTCTTTCATTTGATTGTTTTTCAATGAACCGTTTTTGATTTATTTTTTAATAATTTCTTTTATTTAAAAAAAAAAATCATGAATACATTTTACAGGTTTGGCGCTTGATATTTAATTTTCGTATCAATTTTAATAATTATTAAATTCTTACTGGACTTCTTAAAAAAGATATTTCAAATCATCAAAATTCAATAATTTATTTTCAAAACACTTTAGCCTCATAAAACAAGTTAAACGTTCCTTTTTGTTATATCTTTCAATAAATAGACCATATAAATATACGATTTGAAATATAATATTGATCAAAAAATTATAAACATCACTGTAATTAAACTTACTCTAAGCCACATACAGAGAGAATCTCTTATAGATATGTTGGCCCAACATAGCAATACCATCATCTACAGAGGCAGAGGTTCCATCCCGCTGAAGAATTCTTCACGCTTTTGACTGCAGTGTGTCTCTTTGGTTTTGCTTTCAGATGCTGATTTGTGATTTTGTCATTATTTTTCTTGCACCACGAGTCTTTCTGACTGAGTTGAGAAAAAAAAAAAAACTATAGTTGGATTGAGGTTTGAACAAGGAATGGATTCCCTTTCATGCATTCCTGGCGGTTTAAAGAGAGAGATAGAGAGATATATATGTATATATGTATATATATAGAGAGAAGGAGTTTTTATTTAACTGATGAAAGGTATCACTTGGATACTGTCTTATATACTCTAAACAAAAAAATTCCAAATCAGTGGGTGATCCCATATCCTGTTGAGCTGTGCGCCATTTTTTTTATTCTTCTTTAGTTGCATAGTTTTTTTTTGTAGGTATTTAAATACTTCTGCATTAATATGGTTTTATTTAAATGCCGCGAACATTTTTAGTAAAATGTTTATTTCAACTTACAAGTGAAATGAATTTGTAGAATAAATGGAATTTGTAAAATTTGAAATTTTAAATTTAAACAAGCTTTTATGAAGCGTTCATAAACCTTATCAAAATTTTCAAATTCATTTTTATTTAAAAAAACATTTGGTTTATATGTCAATAATACATTTTTTTATATAATTATTATATACATATGTGTTTTCTCTGCCAAATGTAAGTTTTCCCTTCCAAATTTGGTGATTACAAAAATTAAAATTTTTCTTTTTTTATATTTTTTTTTTTTATTATTTTAAGCTTAATTTAAGACAATTTAAAAAAAAATATACATTTACTTACAATAAATAATAGTGAAAATTTAATTTTAAGGTGCGATGCTTATATCGTTATATCGGTGATATGAAATAAGGCCCCACAAAATAAGACATAATCTCAAATTTGGCCTTACTTTCATTTTGAAAATTTGACTTGGAAATAAAGCCAATTGTTTTTGTCTAACACTCTGACTAAACCAAACTTCGCACCTACCTCAAATCATATAGTGTGCCCAAGCAGGGGGGCAATATGTCCCTCCATACATACCTCACTGTTTATACGCCGAAATGCTGGGTGATAAATCATAGTTCTGCACATTTTTGGAAAGATAAAAAAACATAAAAACGAAATAAAACCACACTGGCCTCATTTCGTTTTCAAAAGCATTTTAAAAACGAAATAAAGCCAAATTTTGAAATTTGGCTTAATATCGTTGGGCCTTATTTCACGTCACCCGTTATATCGTCCCTCATCTCAAAAAGTGACGTAACTCTGTTTTTCACATTTTACAGAAAGGGATGTTGAAGGTTTTTGATCTTCTTTAAATCATTGTATTTTGATGTTTGGTATGATTTTTTATTTTTTATATTATTTTGCTTTAAAGCTATAGAATATCTCCCAATAATATAAAAATACTGTTACATTAAGCCTTCAACTCATTCTTCTGTAAATTAACCATTAAGTAGTTGCGTCATTTCGTGAAAAACAAATTGTTCAATTTTAAAATTTAAATTTAACTTATACGTTGCGTTTTGCTTTTTTGAAAATTTTAAATACACGAATCAATTTATGATTTCAAATGGTTACCTTTATCAAAAGAAATGCCCATAGACGTATAAATATGTAAAACTGCAAAGTACCTACACTTTTGGCTGAAATTGAGGTTTTGATGGTATTTTCTTAAGAAATACATTCTGCACAAATTCCTTTAATATGCACTCTTGTCCAATGTATATTGTAGTTGTTGCAGAATCCTAAAGAGAAAATCAGTTTTAATTTTATTTTATATGGAGCCTTATGCAGTTTGTTTTTTTTTTGGTTTTTTGCTCTCTTTCAAAATTTTCCAAAGTGGATTTAGTTGTTTTACGTATTTAGCCGAAGATATTCTCCTCAATTTTCTTTAAAGTCTCCCTGCAAAAGGTATTTCAATTAATCTATCTAATAACTTAATAACTTCGACATGAACATTTAACAACTCAACTCTTTCTAAATTAACCGAACTTCTTTATCAACTCCCATCATTTTATCATTAAACCCAATGAATTCTCATGCTTGGAGATTTTTTTCTTCAGCCGCACTAGGTACACGAATATGAAATACTTTACCTTTAAATCTGTTTTCTATCTCAATAGTGATATTCAAGAATTAAAAATTAATATGCATCGGTATCTTCTTAAAAATTTTTCTATTTTTCTAATCCCTTGGACTATCTTTATCAATTAAAGGGTATTCATTACCGTTTGAGTGCACTCATAGTATTATACAAAAAATTCTGTCCTTCATCTCACTATTCCTCCACCATCAAATACACAAATTTCATTTAATTCCTCTATAGTCTATTAGAAAAATATCAGAGGTCGAACTAAAACTAGATGAACGTCTATAATCTTAACCCACAGAAACTTCTATAAGAGTCTATGCGACATCTTTGCGTTAACTTCAACCAACTTTATTGTCCGCCTTCCTATTGGCAGTGAGTTATTCAGTTCCGTTTCTTTTTTTTATTCTTTCTGATAGCCAGGGTGATGACGACGAAACTCACCCCCTTCGGCCCCACGTTATTCTTCTTGGCGTGAAACCATGCTTATCGTCTTGACGAAATTCTCGTCAAAATAATACGCCTTCTAGGAAAATGTAAAATTACGTATCTGTATCTAAACGAAGTGTTTTGCATTTTAAGCTGATAAGCATATAATTTAGTTGAACTTGACCTTTTATTAGAATGTCTGACAAGATTATCATTTCCTATAATTATTTTTGAATACTTTAACCTTCCCAATTTGCGTTGGGTTCTGTCAGAGGACGAATCATCTTTTGTGCTATCTAATTCTTATTTAAAAAAAAATAATCTTCTATATCTTACCGTTTTATTTTAAATCTAGTCTTTTTTTTGATTATTGACGTCAACAAAAATTGATACAAGTCTCAATTGCTCATCCATGATGCTTTTTATTCTGTCGTTATCCAAAGTTACTATTGATTACGACACTTTCAATGACATCAAAATGTGAAAACAAACAGACTTATAATCATGGCCGTCAACTGTCAGAAACCAAAAACATTAAGAAATAATCGAACAAACCAACAAAAAAACAAACACAACGAAAGTACAAACGACGAAGGCAACATCAATTTTAAAACACGAGAAATTAAATGTTTAAGATCATTAAAAAAAGTAATTTAAATAAAATATCGTTAATAATTCTTTTTCCGTGACCTTTTAAATATATATTTGTATCCTAAACAAAGAAGACCTAAAGCCCACAAAATTAGGATACAAATAAAATATCGTTAAATTCAAATTTTCTTTCTGGTCACAACAGTTCTCTTATTCAACCTACTTGATTCTACTTGAACCTTGATCCACTAATTTTCTTGTATTTAGATTCATAAATAGCTACATTTTTATTATAATGAACTTTTCATTTTTCAATTTATACCTATTATGCTAAATAACTGCATAGTCTGACGTTTTTTCACTAGGGTAATGTCCATAATTCATAATAATCTAAAAAATAATAAAAAAACAACCTTGATCAAGTGAAATCATTAATTCTAGAATCCAATTTTATATTGTTGAAATATTTACAAAATAACTGTATAAACGGTTAACCTTGATTTCTTTGCAAAAAATTGTCTTTAATATTTATAAACAAAAAATTTTTCTGCTAACCCAAAGTAAACAATCAAAATAATAACAAATTATAAACTATTTTTTAAAATAAAGCATATAAATGAAGTTATTACGCCATAGCTTTTAAGAATAATAATAAACAACGCGCCTGCAATATACTCGTATATTGACTATCAAAATCATTAATGATAAATTTATTGCATACACAATTATGACACATTCAATTTTTGACACCTCCAATAAAATGTTTACACGATAACTGTGCTGGCTAACTGGCTGGCTTGTGGACAACAATAATAATAATTATTATGATAATATGTGAAATTGATATTCCTAACAAACGAACGAACGAGTGATATGCCACTTTATAAATAGAAGTTTATTCGTAAAACAAAAAAAATCTTCAATCAGCCCCCGCCTTCCGAAGCCCATATATCACTGTCCCTATAATTATATTTATAACTCTATACTTCGTCTCAACTGATGATGACGATGATGATGATGGGTGTAAGTCGAAAAAAACCATTCAACATTTTTTTTAAATTTAATTCCAGGAAAAAATCAGCTGTCAACGCTTGCGCGCGCTGAAAAACCATTTCGCCAGCTGACCAGTTTAAAATGATTAAGCTTGAAAGAGTGTATGAATAGGTACTGCCCCAATGACGTCTTTATAGCGCGATTCTGCGAAATATGTCGTGTGCCAAGCTTCACCTTATCAAATCGTGTAGTTGTCGTTGTCGAATTGCTAATAATAATTGATGTTTTTTTTTTTTGTATGTTTAAAAATAAACGGGGGTGAATTTTGATAGCTCACTCCTCAATTCGCAGGCATACATTGTACACGTTTGTGTATTTCCCATATCAGTGTGAGCAAGAATCACACGGTTTGCAGAGGAAGTTTGCCCTCAAATTTTCAGAATATTCAATGAGTTGTTCAATTATATGTTTGCCCCTAGTACCTATATTTAATATTATTTCGAGGAATCAAAAGCTTGTGTGCATTTATTTTGGCGTCATAATATTTAGGTATAGGCACACTTACTCTACATTGAATCACAGTGGGTATATTGATGTGGGGAAAATGTAATCGAAATAATATTATGACGTGATTAGACTTTTTTATGAGTCAAATTTTTTTGAAATTAAGACGTCAGAGCACGTTTAAATATAATTATAATGGTGTTGCTTATAAGTGTTATGAGGACCATATATGTGGGTACGTGATTTTAGTGTGAACTCCTCTGTAATCTTCACACCAAAATAACTTTAGTATCAAAAATAAAAATTCTATTTTGTGGAAAAAAAAAATAAAAATTAAATGTGAACGTAATGAGTATTTAAAGCAATCAGCACGAGACCTCTCTCACACCCTCTGTGGGAATTGCTGATAAGTTCAGCTGGCATAATAGTTTGATATTTATATTCATCATATACCTATATCATTAAAATGAAATGCAAACGAGATCGTGTTTCACCGGCCATCGTCACACTTATCATTTAATTAGCAAGTCTAATAAATTTATTGTAAGCATTAAATTATATTGAGATAACTTCAAGTATGCGGAATGGTGGTTGATAGGAGAGGTGCGAAGTGGCGTGGCAGCGGTGGAAGTGCGGTGTGATTCCCGGCGCTGCTGCTGGCGGCCAGCATGTTTATCGGGGAATGACATATAGGTATAATAAAAAGTTATAAAAATAAAAACAAAGTTATTCTTGTAGTGAATTTGAATCCGAATTGCGGTTGTTATTTTTTTATTTATCAGGTACTTTTAGCAGCGTACGCTCTGCCGGTGATTTATCAAGAACATGGTGGGAAAATTTTATTTTAATATTATATCAGTTTTATTGTTTATTTTTGTATTTTGTTGTTGGTTTTTTTTTTTTTATTGTTCTTCGAGCAGCAACAGGCAGATATAGGCTGTAGAAGCTTTCTTTTTAATTTATTTATTTATTTCATACTTTTGAAGTGAAGTAATGTACCTTATAGATAGCTTAACTCAAATGGGGTTTTGCTGTTCGGTAAAGATAGATAGGTACATAAGTATTCATATATTAGATAAAAACAAAAGTGATTGATACTTCCTTCAACTTTTTTTGATGATCTGGGGAAATCCGGAATGAAGGTCTAAATTGTATATTTGTTTTTTTTTTTTACAAGTTTGCTCACAAATAACTTAAAACCCGCTTTATGGTGAATTTACCATTGAGCTATTGCTCATTATTATATCTACTTACAATTGAAGGCAATAATTATAATGTAGTATAGGATTGAATTTAGTCAAAACTGTGGGGTGTGTTTGAGGTTTTTGTGATGTTTACGTCATTTTTAACGTTTACATTATAAATTTGCACTACTCATAATGTAATCATTTGGAATTTAGAACTTAATCCCAAACTTTATAATGCATTTTGTATATGTGTCATCGTTTCGTTTTAAATAAAATAAAGGGTATTTTGATGTACATTTATGTGTGATTACTTTAGAATGTTTGAGGAATGACACGATGAAAGTTGTGATTTTTTCGAAATCTATACAAGTTGAAAGAACTCATTTATCACCGTTGTTACTTTCTTACTTACTCTTAATAATTTCTATGAAGCATAATATATGTAGCTGAATTTTTTAATATTCTTTTTTATAATTTAGTTAATTTTTGTCAGGTCTTTTAATTGCAACTATGTAATTAACTGCACGAAACTTGTTAGAAGGAAAGGAAGGGATTTTTGCTGGCACTTTATTGGTTATTTTTAATTAAGATCAATGGAGATTGAGATTAAGTCGTATATGTAAGGGAGAAAATGGATACTTGCCCCCCTATGTCATCAGATCTAAAAGAGTTAAAAATACCCATATCAATGCGTCTATACCATGTCACAATTCATCCCAGATAGAGAGAGGGAGTAGTATTTCTAGTATTTTGGGGATCATGAGATAATCTCGAATGACAAAAATCTCGAATGCAAAAAATCTCAAAAAACCATTTTTTCAATCTAGAATGAAAACATCTCGAATACACAAAAATCTAGAATGAACAAAAATCTCGCAAGACATTTGCCGTTTTTCTTTTTTATGTCATAGAATTATATTTCTTTTTTACCTCAGACAAATCAGAGCACATAATTCGTGTTTCTTTTTTCCATCTGAGCTAGCTCGGAGCATGATCTGTATGCTCAGAATAAAATGACCGAGCAAATCGAGCAAAACGCTGAGCAAAGCCAACTTCATACAATTTTTATGTAATTTGACAGATTACTATGCATATGACATATTCAGTGCTCAAGTGTGTTTCATAATTAAATCTGAGGGCTCTGATCATAATCTCCTCAGAGCTTTGCTCTGTTCGCTCAACCTCTGCTCAGAGCTTTGATCAGAGCCAAAAAAGAAAAAACGCCATATATCATAGAAAAAAATCTTTAAGGATTTTAAACTCAAATAAAACTCATTATATATTAAGTTTATTCAACAATTTATCTGTCGTGGCCACAATTGTGATTATAAAGTTGTGTCAGTTGACGATGACTAAACATTGTTATTATGTGCGGGAGTCGCTGGCATCACAGCAGAGTCTGGGGTAAAATATGAGTTGAACAGAGGATTTTTGAATTTTTGTAATTTGTAGCATCACTTTATGTTGTGTCGCATTTTGAGCTCTGTAAATATTACACTTATGACTAGGGTGACCAGATCTATATTCAATGAAAAGAGGTCGTCCGAAAATATCTCAAACGAAAATTAAAAAAAACAATTTTTTTTTTGATTTATTGGATTGAAAAAGACTTACATGTGTGTTATATAACAAAAGAAAACAATAACAATCAACAAAAAACAAAAAAAACTTCATAAAACCTATTAGTTATTTAACATGGAAAATAAATTTAAGTAATCTTTAATATCACAATTTTTTTTTTTTTCAAGAACTATTAGGTTTGATTGTAAAGGGTATCCCAAAATTCACGCAAGGTATCGCCAGTAAAAAAAGACAGTTTGGTTTTTAAAAATGGAGTGATACGCGAGTGCGAAGCCGTGTTATCCACTTACCCATTATTCAAAACTAATGTTTTCTATCAAAATGACTTCTTGCGTGAATTTTTAGGACACCCTTTATTTTATTGTGTTTTAGAAATGAGTGAATTCAAAGTTCAATTTTGGTTTTGTAAATATTTTTAAGACCGTGTTTACACCAAAATAAATTTTTTATTGTTGTTTTGTTCACAAAATTTAAAAAAATTTTAAATTGCAAAATCTAAAAAAAGAGGACAAATCGCTTATTTTTTCAAAAAAAATACCGGACAAAAGTTTATTAGGTCAAAAAGAGTACTTGTCCTCTTAAAAGAGGACGTATGGTCAGCCTACATATGACGCATAATCCTACTTTGCTGCTCTCCTTCTGCAAGATTTGCTTTTTTTTAAATTATAAATTTTGTGAAATCGAATTTTTGATTTTAAACTCAAAAAAAAGAAAATTGATTTTTCTCACTAATTTGCCTCTGACAAAAATTTAGCAGGCGAATGCAAATTTTTGTTTCCTCGGTATTTGAGACTGCTGAGGAATCCTATTTATATTTGTGGGATTGCTGAGATCTCTGAGATTTCAGAAATATAAACTGACCAAATAAATGTTCATTGAAATTTTGTGCGTTGTATAAAAAGATAAAAAGTAAGTAATATACATAGATAATAGAATTAATTTTTGAGACAATGGTTAAAATTTGCGCGCGCGTATTGTAGAAATTGTCTCAAAAATTAATATATTAATTCTAGATTTTTGCATTTGAAATTTTTTTTTCTAGATTTTTGTCTAGGTTTTGCTTTCTAGATTTTTTTCAAGATTTTTTCTTTCTAGATTATTGCTTTTTAAATATCGTGGTAAACCCAGTATTTTGCTATATCATACATTATATTTTGTTGTTGTTTTGTTTTGTAAGTACCACAAGTTATTTTTGTATATTCCAAATTCTTTTATAAATATTTTTTAAGGTTTAATTATGTGCCAAAAATAAATTATAATATTTCTTCTTTTTTTTTTAATTTACCCATACAATTTTCCCCTCGATTATGGGAAACTTGATCCCAGGATATCAGCGAAGTATCTCAAATTGATGTCATTAAAAAAGTAACGAATCAAACTTTCAGGGCGCAAGAGCGTGGGATGTTTTTTTATTTTCCAAAATCGCTGCGATTTAATTGCCAATAAAATAGTTTTAAATAAATGAAATCCTGCTTTTATGTTCCTTTATTGTTAAGTTCTTATTTAAATTGATTTTGCTTTTTTATCAACTGAATTCATTTTGTACAATGTTTTTTTTGTTTTTTCGATGAATTTATTCACTCGTTAAAAAAAAAAAAATAAAGATGTTTTTACGAAGCAAGTCTCTCATATAGTTTGGGGACACTTCATTCTTTTGACTCTTTTCATCTTTTTCAAAAACAGCTCCTTATAACTATTTACAATTAGGTATTGTTTTCTATATAAAAAGTAAAGCTAATAAATGTGTCTTTATTTTGACATAGGAACGGGTCTTTTAGAAATCGTAAATAAAAAATTATGATTAGAAAACTGCAAAAGAGATCAATTCTCTCTCTTCTCTGCACTAGAGATTGTGGAAAACAATTTCGGTCTCATCCTCATTCTATTTCCCCGAATAAATTGTGATTTTAGTGAAGGCACATTCAGTTAGATATAGGTATAGCTTTTTATTTTCTTAAAAAGAGAAGGGTATAAATTCCAGAAAAATATCCACCGATGAGCCAGTTTCAAAATAATTATCGGTGTAAGTATGACAAAGTTATAGCTATATGATCGGCCAGATAGTTTTGAAATGTCTAGAATTTGAGCCTGGTGGCTCACCCACGTGTTTGTTGTTTCATTCAAACTTCAATATTAAAGATTTTTATTCATCCTGTATATAGCCACGTACACAGCACATGATAACGACTTCCAGTATAAGACCGATTGTGTATCCAGACCTGATACCTGAAAAATACCATAATTAAAATGTTCGTGTTTTGATAATATGTACAGTAGAATCTCGAAAAGAAATTGTTCATCTTTTCGAGCATCAGCGTATGTTTGAGGAAGAAGATATAGTAAAAAATTAAAAATTATTTACATAACAAATTTAAACGAGCTCAAAAGTATTGTTCAGGAGGAACTAAAGGCAAAGAAGAAGTAAAAAATTATTATCATTATTTATTGTATTATTCATACTTGAATGTCAGTTTATTAGACTTGACCATTCTTTATTCCGTCAATTTCAATGAATTTCTGAACAACTACAACAACTTAAAGGTGCTACCACCAATGGTATACGAATTAATTTATAATTCGTTTTAATTAATTATTTGGCTGGAGGTATAGCTATTTCAAGGGGTCCCAAGCCCTATCATCAAAAGTAAAAAATTATGTTGGGAATAAAGTATTCATCTTTTCAAGTACAAAATTTTAACCCGTTCATCTTTTTGAACACTAAAAAGTGAAAGTTTTCCGTTCATCTTTCCGAGCTGTTCATCTTTTAGAACCGTTCATCTTTTTGAGATTCTACTGTATATTGTTTATGGTATTCGACTTCAAATCTTAATTGTATTAAGCTTTTCTGCATTTTTATTTTCTCTGTCGCTATTTCTGTCCAAATAATTATATAAATTTTAAGTTTTCACATTCCCACGTTGGGCGCCATTTATTCAAACAATGACATTTTTCATTATAAAACTAAAGAATTTAGGTTTTTTATTCACAATGAACAGAATTATGATAATATGTTAAGCAAAATAAAATAAAAAAAAATTAAATAAAAGAAAATAAAAGAAAAGAAAAGAAAGAAAAACTAAAATAAAATATTAACTACATACCTCGACGCTGTCGTTGCTGTCGTCAATGAATTTCAGATGAAACTGATTCGATCTTTTTGTTAATTCTCGATTAAAAATGATCCGCATGCGTCTTTTTGTTGTGTTTTAGGTTTGATGAACTGACGCGGTCCACAAAATTACATAGAATATGTGCGACAGATGTCATCGCACCAGTAGAATCCATACTAACCCAATCCATACCGACGGACACTCCATACCCAGAGACACTCCATACCAATCGGGAATAGTCCGAAGCGTTCCTACGCGAAAAAGCAACAGTAATTTGAGAAATTGATTTTATATTCGTCAAATTTGCTTTGTTATTTGTTGATTTTGCTATTAGCACTGCATTTTCTTTAAAATTACTCGTTTTGGAGATATAATCAAAGGAGAAAGGTAGTATGAATACATACGCCCATATGTTCTGCATTCCACTTATTGTGAATTCACATGACAAAATTGAATTTAGGTGTTCCACAATTCGTTCGAAATGCTAATAGTGATAATAGCACCTTGAATTCTAACAGTTCGAACAAATTGCGAAATTTTCGAAAAAGAACGAATTGTAGAACATGGAATTTCAATTCACGTGAAATTGAAATGCAATTTCAATTCGATTTTATTCGAAATGCAGAACATGGGCGATATACAATGTTTTGTTTGGGGATATTTATTTTTCCTTTTCATGTTTGATTTTTTAAATTTGGTACATATTTTTGACATTGTTTTTTTTTATGAATTTTATGTTTTCGTACCATATTCTGACTTAAATTGTGAAGCCAAAAATACGATTACTATTTATATAAAAATAGACATAAACAATGAATTCAACGTTGTCAAACCATTAAATGTAACGAATTTTAATAATTTTCGTGAAGAGTTGTTGTGGAAAATAATGTACTTTTTCTCAAAAATCCAAAAAAAAAAAATGCACCACTGCTTCGTTTTCTTCTATTTATTTGGCGGTGACCATTAAAAATGTTATATTAAAATTATCTTAAACGTAAAACATATGGATACTGGCGGACTGCCACTATGAGGGGAATTGACGAATCTTCCAAAAGTCTACATAGTTTAGCTTTTTAAATACAAATTTCCATCTCTCGCCCACTGGATGTATTGTATGATAACGATGTGAAGTTTATGTTTCTTGAAGCTTCCTTGACACAATTGCTACAGCTTTTTTCATTTTTTTTGTATATGTTATAAATAGTAAAATTTGGACTATGTTTTAGATTATTAAAGATTACTGCAGGCTAAAAAATAAACAAATATACATCCGTAAATAATCTCAAAATAACCCAAAATAAAGTACATAATTTTAATGATCCTTGATAAATCTACACAATTTATTTCAACCCAATTGATTCAGCAAGGTAATGTCTTTTATATGAATCACCCACAACCATCGTCGTCATCAGCATTGTGCTCGAAATACAATTCGAAAATCCCAATTTGCTGAAGTTCCACTTTTTATTCCATTCATCAAAGTAACACCGAAATCTCAACAACCAGCATTTATTATTTATCCGACTTAATAGCCTTCACAGCAGAAACATTCTCTCACAGCACAAAAACTCAAGACACAAATAATAATAATAAAAATAATCATAATAATATGTACACAAAAAAAAAACTCTTCCCATTCCGTCATATGACCATCCACTCCAATGAGAACTTGTCTCAAATTAAAGACTCAAAACATGAAATCCAAGTCGCAAGTGCAAAATGCAAAAAAAAAAAAACAAAATCAAGCAAACAAACAACAAAACACCTCGCCAACATCGAGAGTGCAACACCACCAACATCAACAGTCACCAGTCACCACCACCTTCTTTTCCCATCCCACTGGGAGGTAAGAATTACATTTCATAAACACACCATGAACCCGCAACCTGAAGCCTCCTTGCCACCATTCTGATGGTTGGCCCCTTCTCCAATTGCCCTCAGAGCAATTGGACGACAAACGACCACGACACATCAGCCAGCACAAGTGCAGGTGTTTATGGTGGCAATTATTAAATTATTGCCACATATGGCAGCAAGATCATGCATATGGACAAAGTGTCAATCATGCAGAAATTGCCATCGTCGTCGTTTGTCTCGTCTCTTCTCGTCCTGGATCTTGGGCGCTGCTGCTTTGAGATTGCGACTGCAGCGAGTACCAACATCATAGCATCAGCAGTGCGGCGTAGTTCCCTTGCTAAACATAAGATTTTGTTGCTTTGTGCTTGTTTGCTATTTGCTAATGACACGAGGAGACTAATTATTGTTATTGCTGCACTGCTGCTGCCTGGGTACAGCAGATCTGCCACACTCGAGGAGACCGATCGACATCAGACCGGTCCAGAGTTGAGGAATGGGAAACCTACAGGGTAGCTAAGCAATATATGTATGTAAGTCTGATGTGCTTCGGTCGTTGATGCTTCGCCTAGAATCCGATGGAATTAATACAATAAATTCGCTGACCATTGCATAAATTGCACCAGTGGTAGTGATGGTGGTGGCAATCTTGTATAGTTGTGAAATAGTTCAATTTGCAAATTGTCATCAGAGTATACCTTCTCAATAATATGCTAGTGCTCATTCCTCATAATACTATTTATATATGAGCTCACCCACCCAGGAGCCAAGAGTGTAGGTAGTTGGTAACATGTAAAATCCTCTACAAAGTCGAAGGAAAACTTACAGATTGTCCAAACAGAGGAGGTACTATTAAGTTTCATCTTCTTTAAAAGTGCCGGATTTGTTTGGGGGCAATTAAGTAGGCCGTATTCAAGGTCTAATGAAAGTTACATTTCAACTTTGTATAGATGCATATGTGAAGGAAAGGAGAAATCTGTGATGTAGGAAAAGTGGGTGTGGTAGTAGGCGGAACAAATAACACATGTCATGCTTTAGTAATTGAGAAGAGCTTAATTACAAAATTTTAACATTATATAAGGACTTTCAATAAGGGTTAAACTAAAATAAGATAAAAGTGGGCGTGGCAGTCGTCAAACTTTGGAAAAAATTACATATGTCAGGCTTTAGATTCAATAGATGTAAATTGCAAAATTTCACCATTCTAGAGATGTAAAGTAAGGAGAAATATCAGATGTAAGAAAAGTGGGCGTGGTAGTAGGTGGAACAAAATTACAAATGTTATGCTTTAGTGTGAAGAGTGTCTGATTTTAAAGTATACTAAAGACGTTCAGTAACGATAAGACTTAAATTATGATAAAAGTGGGCGTGGTAGTGGGTTAACTTAAAAAAAAATAAATATGACATCCTTTAGATTCAAGAGATTTTAATTACAAAATGTCACCTTTTTAGGGATATAAAGCAAGTATAAATCTCAGAAATAAGAAAAGTGTGCGTGGTAGCAGGTGGATTTCAAAAAAAAAAAAATTACATAACTTGTGGTTTTGGTCATTAACAGATTTATTATATATGTTCAATTTTCTTGTGAGGTATAACCTCTGATATTCGAAAAGTGGGCGTGGTAGTAGGTGGAAAAAATTACACATGTTACACTGTAGTTTGAATAGAGCCTTATTAAAAAAGTTTTAACATTCTAAGAACCTTCAATAAGAATTAACTAAAATATGATAAAAGTGGGCGTGGTAGTAGGCGAACTTAAGAAACAAAATTACATATTTTAAGATTTCATGGGTTATTTCAAATTTTTAGCCTTCTTATAAGAGTATATAAAGACTAAATGCGAATATATAAAATAAAAGTGGGCGTGGTAGAGGGCGGGACTTTTAGAAAATGTCATTCTTTAGTTTGAAAAGAAATTAATTACGAAGTTTTAACATTCTGAAAACATTTAAGAAGAGTAAAACTAAAATATAATAAAAATGGGCGTGGCAGTGGGCGAATTAAAAAAAAAAAGTACAAATGTCATGCTTTAGGCTCAAAAGATTTTAGTTACAAAATTTCAACTATCTAGAGATGTAAAGTATGTAATGAGAAGTGTTAGATATAAGAAAAGTGGGCGTGGTAGTAGGTGGGACAATTAACACATGTCATGCTATAGTTTGAAAAGAGCTTAGTTAAAAAATATAAGGACATTCTAAGGGTGCAATAAGGAGAAAACTGAAATATTTTAAAAGTGGGCGTGGTGGTAGGTGGATTTCTGCTTAGGTCATGGTTTTAGCTTGAGCAAAATTTATTTTAAGTTTAAAGCAGCTTCTTATGACGATATATAATAATTGATCAAATTCTAATATAAGAGAAATGGGAGTGGTAGTGGGCGGGAGTTAATTACAAAATTTGTCTAGAAAGTATTTAAATAACAAAATTAGAACTTTTCTTAAAGAAGTACCGCTAGTAAAATGCTTTTTGTCTTAAAATTTGTTTTAATTTTTTTTTTCAAGATCCAGCCCTGTTCCCAACGGAGATGCTGTGGGATTTATTTCAGGGTTCAGTGGCAGCACTGACCGCTGACGACGACCGACGACGACGGACGATGCATGTTAGCTGGAGATTTAAGCTGTTGCTTTGAAAGCATCTTAATTCATTTAAAAAAAAAAAATACCAAAAAAAAAGAAGGAAGCATTCGCACGATGCACGATTGGATATTTGGTGTCAACGACTTGCATCTGCATGATTTATGTTCCTCTCAGGCATTAGCGGATTTTTTTTTTAAACACAAAACAACAACGTATCCGTATATATATTATATCCACGGTGGGAATGAGAACCGTTTTATATTATTTAACTGCTCTCGGCATTCTTTGTCTTTGGGTCAAATTACTCATTTTATGTGTCAATCAGAGCTTTTTGCCACCAACGACGCCCACCTTCACATTTGGATTCTTTTTTTTTATTGTTATACTTTTTTGTTAAGGTGAGTGTATCTAAAAATAAAATGTTTATTTTTTTGTGTGGGATTAATTCCTACTCGTTTATAACTTATAATGAGCTACAAAAATACACCTGTTATTATATCTTCTTTATTTGGTACGAGTATACAATAAACACATAATAAAGTAAACATTTAATTAAATTGTGAAATAATAAAAAAACAAAAAAAAAGAAATATTGATTAGTTCGAGCATTAACTGGGCTTGTTTTTCTGCTTGCGATATTTATAAATATGTAGGTATAGGTCATAATAAAACCTTTATAGAGCATATATTATATGGAGTGCTTGTTTCTATACCTACATATATAATACATTGTAATGCGTGAAGGCGTAATAGGGGACGCTGTTTCACTTTCAGTGTAGTACTTAAGGTTCAATTAGGTCACAATTTTCCTATATATTTATATGTATATATATATTATCTTTATATTACATTTCTTGTTAAATGAAACCTTATGAATTCACTGAAAATTGAATAGCGCCCCCTATGAAAGGTTCAATTTGGAATGGAAACGAGCACTCCATGTAATAACCTATCCTCTAAGGATACAACTAAAGAAGATAGCGCTTTCACATTTTTATTTTTGACTCGTTCCGCGTATGTACGTCATCGGCGCACACTGTGATTGATATCAAAGAGCCACAAATATAAATACCGGTAGTGCCCAGCCAAGTTCATGGCACTACACCCTTTTCACAGGAACAAACTCAGGCGATTTTCGACCCTCTTCTAACTTCAGTACCAATAAATTCAGAATATTTGGTAAGCTAGCCAAACTCAGGCGTCTCATCAAATTTCAACCCCGTAGCATAAGTGGGTCCAGAGATATAGGATTTCAAAAATCGCGACAACCGTAACTGACTGACTGACTCACTCACTCATTCACTTACTGACAGATCATCGAAATTATGGAGCACTTCCCGACATCGCAGAATCTTCTTATTTCGCACAACGATAGGTCTTGTGGAACATACAAAAGGATTATCAATGATTTTGATTCAGGGGGCGTGGTATTCGCCTACTTTCTCAGAAATGTGATAAATTAAATGGAGCACTTTCGATTGCTGTATAGAATGATGAATTTTTATAAAGCAGTAGGGTTTGTAGTAAACAGAAAGGAAAAAATTTAATATTTGGGGTTTTCCATTCAGGAGGCGTGGTATCCGCCTACTTTCTCATAATAGCGATCAATTGAATGGAGCACTTCCAATTGCTGTAGAATGATGAAATATGATAGAGCGGTAGGGCTTGAAGTGCAGAGAAAGGAAAAAATATAAAATTTGAGGTTTTCTATTCAGAGGGCGTGGTATCCGCCCACTTTCGCAGAATTATTATAAATTATATGGAGCACTTCCGATTGCTGTATAGAAAGATGAAATTTAGTTGAGCAGTAGGGCTTGAAATGCATAAAAAGAAAATAATTTTAATATTTTAGTTTTTCTATTCAAGGAGCATGGTACCCGCCTACATTCTCAGAATTACGATCAATTAAATGGAGCACTTCTGATTGCTCTAGAATAATGAAATTTGATACATCGGTAGAGCTTGAAGTGCATACAAAAGCAAAAATAAAATATTTGAGGTTTTCCATTCAGGGGGCGTGGTATCCGCCCACAATTATATAAAGCACTTCTGATTGTTGTAGAAAGGTATAAGTTGGTATCTTTCGAGGTTTCGACCTGACAACAAATAAATATCTTTACAAAAAGGAGTGAGATCAGAACAAAAACATAAATGTTTAAAAATAACCAAGTTCTTCTATATAAAAATCTGTATGTAACAACTCAGCCATTAAAAGTAGTGAGATCTAAAATTATGCCAACTTCTAACTTTATGAAGGTTTATTATCAAATACTTTAAGTAGAGTAGGTAATATTGAAACAACTCCAAGTTATAAGAGAAATTTATTATATAATAATTACTGACTAAAATTTGGTGGGTTTACTTAGCAAGTTTTCAAAACGTTTTGAATTGTGCGCAATAAAAAGAAAACTTTCCGAGTAAGCCCACTAAATTTTAGTCAGTAATTATTAAATAATAAATACTCTCCAGATGTGAACGAAAGTAGTTTTAAAAATGATATCCTTTTTCACAATCCTTCCATTGAGCATAAATCCGTGGTCGACAAAGTGATTCCTTATAAGTTAAATAAGATGCGGAACGTCAGCAATAAGAACCTACAGGAATAATATTGAGAAGGGGAGGACGGGGCACAGAGGACCACCGGCGCACAGAAGATCACCGCACAGTGGAAAATAATGGTGTGTTTCAGATCAAAAATCCTCAACTTTATCGTTTTTAAAGATAGAGCGTTGAAATTTTGCACAAATAAATAAGAATGTATAACATTTTCAGGGAAATTCTTTTAATAAGAATAATAATAACAGTAATAAATATACAAAAAATTAAAAACTCCATAGAATAATATACAGGGTAATTTGCATATAGTGCGACAAAAGACTAAAACGTGTAGGTTGCGTTGAGGTAAAAAAAAGTATGGAATTAGTTTTAATTAATTTTTAACTCAAAATTTTGAAAAAGAAAACTTAATTGTTTTGTCTAAACTGAATTTATTCAAAACTCAACGTTATTAAGTACTATTTTTAATTTTAATATTCAATGCTTATATCAATTTGAAGTCAAACACTGAAAAGCAGAAGGTTCTAGCAATTATAATACTTTCAAAGATATATGAGCAAATATCTAAAACAACTTCTTTATAAAAAGAAGAAAAAACTGAAGTGACCAGTATGGGTAGCTGAAATGATCATAATATGAATTGAATTTTTCATGTCCCTCAAGTTAGCAGACCAAAGTCAGCAGAAGAAATGTTTTGTGACGTCATCATTAGGTGCTCATTAAGTGCTAATTGAGTACCCAACAACAAAATTAAGTGCTCCAGTACTTTTGTTGTAAATTAATGTTCTGCTAACTTGATTTCAAGGTTACTATTTAGATTTATAAAAATGGATGCTTGGGATACGGAGAAAAGAATTTGGATAGTGCAACGGTACCATGCTTTGCAGTCCGTCATTTCCGTCCAAAGGGAATTCAGGCGGGAGTTTGGCGGTAATCCCCCGAGTAGATGGACCATTATGAGGTTTGTAAACATGTTTGCCGAATCTGGAAGCATCGCACGAAGGCCGTACCATCGAGATGCCAATGTTCGGGTTCAGGATACAATCGCAGCAGTAGCATCTGCAATACAGGCCAATCCGAACGTTTCGACCCGAAACTTATCGGGGCAAATTGGAATTAGTAGACGGTCATTACAACGGATACTTCATGACGATTTAAACTTGTTTCCGTACAAAGTCCAAATTACTAGCAAGTTAAACCCTCAGGATTTGCCTGTTCGCCTGGAATTTTGCCAAAAAATGATATCAATGGCCGAAGAAGACAACACATTGATCAATTGTTTGTTCATGTCTGATGAGGCCCATTTTGATCTTAACGGCAATGTAAACAAGCAAAATTGCCGTATATGGAATGAGTCTAATCCAGAAATGCTCCATGAGACGGAACTGCACCCAGAACGAGTCACTGTGTGGTGCGCAGTTTCATCAAGGTGTATTGTCGGGCCGTACTTCTTTGAAGAAAACGGTGTAACCGTTACTGTCAATGGGGACCGTTATTTAAAGATGTTGAAGGAGTTTTTTTACCCAGAACTGCGCCGAAGACGTATACCATTCAACAGCGTTTGGTTTCAGCAAGATGGAGCAACTGCACATATAGCCAGACCAGTTATGGCGGAGCTAAACAAAAAATTCGCAAACAAATTAATTTCTAGGAACTCCACTCTTCGCTGGCCCCCAAGGTCACCTGACCTGACTGCACCAGACTTCTTTTTATGGGGTTATGTCAAGCAAGAGGTGTATAAAACGAAGCCCAGGAATTTAACTGAATTAAAGCAGTCCATAACGACAATAATTGAGGCGATCCCAACTTCAACTCTTCAGGCCGCAATGAATAATTTTTTGACCAGGTGCCGCATATGCGTGGGACAGCGTGGAGGTCATTTGCGGTCTATAATCTTTAAAAACAACTAACTATTTAAAATAAAATTTAATTTTCTAACCAATAAAAAAAAATAAATGAAATACATGGGATTTCAGAATGGGATTTCAGAAGTCAAAATAACATTGCGTACTAAAATTTTCAAAAAATCATTTTTTTTGATTTAAAAAGTTATATTTTTTTTGTTGAAAAGTTAATACAGTGAAATCTCTCTTTAGTAATTTTATCTGCAAATTACTTGTAATAAAATAAAAATAATTAAATGTTATATTCATATTGTACCTTCGTATCTAACTTCATTCTTACTCACGTTGTGCGATGAAAGCAACAGAAGTTAATTTAATGTTTTTTATTGAATTTGCCTTAAATGGACGACTCCCTTAAGCGGACAAAAAATTTTGCACAATTGCTGTCCGTTTAAGAGAGATTTTACTGTATTCCTGAAAAAAACTTAATCGATTTTTAATAAAATAGGCCCGAGCTGTTTTTTAAAAATATAAAGGATCCCCCATACCAACGCTAATCTGTCGCGTGGTATAATAACTTAGTATACTTTTGTTTTTTTAAATAAGTATCTCAAATTAAATCAGTATAAGAAATAAAATAATTACCAACATTTTATATACTTCAGGCAAAATAACAAAAAAAATAATATAATCTAATTGAGTCTATAGCTCAGGGTGCCGTACACAGGTAATTATTGCCACCGTAATGTATAAGTACAAAAATATGTCTGCTCTAGCCGCGCCGAGCCGCCACCGTAACTCATATGTATTATATCAAATACAAGTACTAGATACAATTCAAATAATAAATACTACAGTTCCACAATTGAAAATGCTATATTCAAATATACTACTATTATATATAGAAATTTATACACAATATATTTGAAGCTCTTAATCATCCAATTTTCTTGGACGTTTGTCCGCCTGTAATTATATAGCTTCAAATACAACGCGGCTGGAATTTTCATTTCCATTTCAATCGCTCAAAAACCCAACGAACTGGTTGCACTAAGTGAGTAGTTCTATTGCAAGTAGTTGTATATGCAACTATAACTAACTGATGGTTTATATGTAGACATGCGCCAATTGAGTCTTGAAAATTACCATCAGAGTGCCAAGTATGAAATAATTGATGCAATCCAAAGCAATATCGCCAACTATATTACATATATAACGAACAAAAAAAAGGAGTATTATTCCCGATATTAAAATACAAATGGCACGCACGCGCACCGCAAACTCTAATAATTGTGGGGTAATATAAGTCTTGAGACGCGTTGTTAAATCACAGAAAATCTCCGCACTGCCACCGATCATGGATCATTTTTTTTCAATTTTTATATGATTTGGCAATTAAATATGGATATACAATTAATAAAGCCAATATTTGTTGTTTCATTAAAAAAAAAAAAGAAAAAAAAACTTTCTCCTTTTTTATATCATTATCCTGCAACTTGCCACTTCCATATCTGGGTGAATATAATGCAGGCTGTCAATTTATTGGTTCATTTCGTAAACTGAGATTTCAGTAAGGGGCCAATGTGTACAATTGTTTTTAATAAACAGTACCTACCTTGGGTGAATTGAAATATGACCAGGCGGCTATGAAAAAAAAGCATTTTTATTCAAAATTTTCTTGGCGAAAAAATATCGACAAGTCTATATTTTTGGAATTTGGTTTAAGGTAGTTGACTTTTTGTCAAGTTGAAGTTTCAAAATTTAAAAAGAATGAAAATTCGTCATTTAACTTTCTGAAAAGTCTACCTATATATAAATCAAAATTTTGAACAGTCAACATTTATCTTTACCTAGATCATTCGTATTTGTAACCCTCAAAATTCAGCCAAAAAGAAAAACGTATGTACTTTTTAGCAACTTATATGCATTCGTCAAAAAAATTTATTTTAAGATTTTGATCAAAATTCACACTAGAAAAAACGATAATAATGTCTCTCAGCTACTGCCTAAACATTGTAAATAAATTGGGTGTCGCAACAGCTCGTGTATAAACCTTTACGTAGTGACTTAAAACTCTCAACCATTCCTATGTGTTCCAGAATTTTCTGGCGAATACGAACGGCTAAGATGAGGAGCACTTTTTCGTGACAAGAGATACTCTTGAAGGGTCATTGTCAATTCCAAAAGGCAGTAACTCGTGAAAAAAATCAGTTTCTGGGTAGCATACTGGCATAGGCTGAGACTTGAACCCAGGTACTCCCTAACTGGCTTGATAAATTTTTGTGAAATAAAAGTAATAGTAATTTGAAAACTTACCTTAGTAAAAAAAATCAGTGAATTTTTTTGACTTCGTTTACTTTTTAATCGTATTTTCCAACAAACAGTAGCTATCTAACGAGTACGGTTAAACCAATTTTGATAAAATATTTAAGGATTTAAAACAAAAAGTATTATATTCACTCAATTAAACAAATTACGAATCAGAAAGAAATTAAAAACAAAAAATTTTAGTGAATTTTGTTCGTACATAATTGACATAATGACATATTGGGGATAAAGTAGAAGCATTTTGAAGCACTTAATAGCTTTGTTCAGGAAAAATTAAAAAAGTGAAGTGATATCTACAAATTTTTTGAAATTTGGATATATATAAATTTGGGATAAATTTCCTTTATAAAAGTCTTTAACTAATTTTTAGAGAAAAATTGTTTTCTTGCGCCCAAGAGCGTACCCACTACAACTATTTGTACCCCAAATTTTTGACCCAACTATTGGCACCCCATCAGTCAATAGTGATTTTCTCAGTACCCCTTTGTCCGAATTGGTCGATTTATTTTTTGTTTCCAACTTGCATATTTTTACCACGTTCGACAAAAAAAAAACCATAGAAATTTACATTGTTTTCGTTAAGGACACACAATTTTGTAAGTTTGTTTTCACTACTTTCTTTCAAATTGTTTAATGAAAACTTTTTTTAATTACAATAATAATATATTTTGTTAAAAAAAATATTTGTTTTTTAAATAAAAGGGGTGCCAATAATTGGGTCCAAAAAAATTAGGGTTCAATTATTGGCAGGGGGGTGCCAATAATTGTATCCTATGTAGCTACAACTATTGACACTGCCAATAGTTGTACTTTTATGAGTGCCAATAGTTGTATCATTCAACCGTTATTTTTATTATTTTTATTTTTATAACTTGAAACGAATGAAATAATTTGTTTGTTTATTTTCCTTATGTTTTTATGCATTTGTTATAGCTAGCTACCTATATGCTTCATAATCTTTATTTTTTTTTTAACAAAATAAATATAAAATAAAAAGCAATATTAAGTAAATCAAAGTTCCTCTTAAAATATACATTTGTATTAATTCATTTATTGATTAATATTATTACCATTATTTTTCTTTTACTTTTTATTTAAAATAAAACGTCTTAAATGTATGAATAAAACAGTAAACCATTGATTAAACATCATTTTTGTTCTGTTTTGAAGGGTGCCAATAATTATGGTCTTGGGGTGACCATAATTGTATCAGGGTGCCAATAATTGTAGTTTTTGATAAGCTTTTTTTAATTTAATGTTTTTAAATGGTTTTTATTAATAACACCTTAATTTTATTAGCTAAATCAACGCATAATTAGTTTAATGTTACTTTGATGTAAAAATTATTTTTATAACTCTATAAACGCAAAAGTTATGGTTGTTCAAAGTTAAAAATTTCCTTAGGGGTGCCAATAATAGTGGTTGGTACGCTATTTGTTTGAAAACAGTGTTCCGAGATTGAAGGTTTTTCCAACCAAAACCGTGGTAGGAATTATGATGAGAAAAATTGCAACTTTTATCGAGGGAATACAGAAAACCTGTCAAACAAGCAGAGAGGAACAATTTTTCGTTCTTCTTTCCAAAAAAAAAAATTCAATTTGTCTATTCACTAAATTGCAACTGCAATCTTCCTTTTTGGCTTGCATCTACCTAAAACAATTAACTTACCCTATTGAATTTTGTGTCTCTAAAGTCTGACTATAAAAATGGGTAACCCATTAATATGTTAAATCTTGCAAGGCAATTCGCTTAAAACTTGTCCTCACATAGGAAACTAGTGGCATCTGTCAGTGGCTACTCGAATGTGTTTTGTTTTCTTCGGGAAATTTGTTCTTAAATCAGAATTAAGGCTATAAGGACACACTTGTGATTCTCATTCGTTGTGGTTTAAAAATAGCGATTGCAACAAATTTTGGCTTTGCTTCCAATTTTGAGTAACGCGATTTTTTAATCGCAAATAAATATAACAAACATCTTTTTAATGAGAATTCACGCATTTGCTACAAATAAAATACATAATAGGAAAGTTTAAAAAAATATTTATTGACGATTTTTTGTCGTATACTTACGATGTCAATCGCACGACTATTTAGTCACAAAACTAGAAAATAATATAATAAGACTTTTATTTAAATCGCAAGTGCATGCAGCCTCCTTTGTTCCCCTTTAATCTATTTATGTAATTTTTCGACAAAAATATGTTCAAAAAGAAGGATCTGTTTTATTATTTTAATAGCTGCGATTTTTAGTCTTATGTATGTAGGTATATCTATATGTGAGAAATTTCAGTTTTTTAAGCTTTTTTGGTGTAATGGAGTGGTCATTTGTGGTTTTTTGTTTCGTACAAAAATGATGGGATTTTAATTCCAATCTGGTGAGATTTTTTAAATCTCATCTGATATCACTGTTACAAAGAGTACTTTTTGAGTTTTTTTTTAATTCTCTAACTATTTTTCAAATTCTTGTGATTTTTAAGTCGATCAGTTAAACCTTTTTCCTTTCCCTTTAAATGATCAACTCAACAAAATTAGGCGATTTGTAAAAGATAACACTTTTTCCAATAACATCTAACCGCACTGCACAAGGCTTCAATATAAAGTCTCTACACCGACACTACACACTCGATGAATGACGCTGCCCTACCGCAACCGGGGGGCTTAATATAAAAACTGCTTAATAACAAATCACACAAAATCATTTGGGGAGAGTACGATAACTTCGACACTAAAAATTGATAATGGGTTTTTTGTATAGAGTTATCATAAATAAGCATTTTTTACTACGGGAAGGGAGTGAGGGCTATCTCGCCCCGTTTAGAAGGTAGGGGCAATTTTAGAAATACAAAAAAAAATTATTAAAAAACAACGGCACCACTTACAATAAAAACAATATACTATTTGAAAGCCAGAAATCTATTCTTTAATCCTAAATTTAAACTATTTAATTTATGTCAATACTTTTTGAAAAATTTACATGCAAACTCAAAATGTTGATACAAAAAATGAAAAAAAAAATTAAGACCCATTTTTTTCAAAATTGTGAAATGAAGTTTGATCACAAAAATTTCATAAAAAAGAAGTTTTAGTAATTTTAAATTTTCTAAAGAACTAAAAGTTTTTGATTAAGAATTAATTAGAGAAACGAAACTCAGACAAAATTATAAATTAAATAAAAATTACACTTTTAACTTTTTTTTTTATGTTTTTTTTTCTCCAAATTTTGAGTTTAAAACCAGTGGCCGAATTACGGCATCAGTGACTGAACGACACGTGAGGGAAATTTCATACGAAATATCGAATATTATCGATATTTTGTATGAAATTTCCCTCACGTGTCGTTCAGTCACTGATGCCGTAATTTGGCCCCAGGTTTTTTTAAAAACTATGCATAGATTCTACTTGATAATAGAACAGGGTATTGGCTTTAAATAAAGGTATAATACTTGATTGTTAGTATTACCGCTATTTTTTTTTTCCAATTTTTGGTACTTTTTTTTATAAAAATGGCACTCTCGCCCAAACGGAGGGAGATAGACCTGCCCTGTCACAATAAAAAATGCTTGTATTGAATTTTTCTACAAAAAAAAACCGTTATCATTTATCAGTTATCGTACTGTTGCCAATCATTTTTTGGTAATTTTCATAAAAATGTCAAATCATTCAAAATTTCGTTTTATACAATGATAATGCATTTAACGAATTTGTTTTATTTTATTTTTATCATTAAATTATAAAAAAAATAAGTTATAAGAATAATAATATTGATTTCTATGGGATAAGATTAGAAAATAGGATACTTTTTTTTATGTTTATCAGTTTTTGAAGGTTGGTCAAAAATAATTGACATCGTACTAATAATAAAGTAAGCCTTTATTGTCTTTATCTTTATATTAAATTATAATCTTAAAATAAAATAAAATAAGAAACTAGTTAAGATCAGTAGCGTACGCAGGATTTTATTAAGAGGGGGGTGCTCAGTCTCAATTTTGGTGGAATTTTGTTTTTAAGGTATCATAAAACCATTATTATCCAACTTATATAAATAAGAAGTAATTTCAATAATAAAAAAACCACAAAGGGAAAATTAAAAAAAACACTCCTTAGTTATGAAATAAATTTTATTCATCTTTTTTTAAACATTTTTTTTTTTGATATTTTCAGTTTGAAATGGAAAATTTAGGTAACAGAATTTAGTGAAAAAATTAAATCCATTCTCCTTTTTTTTATTTCCAAATTGATTCATCTAATCTTCAGATCTCACGCTAAAAAGTAATAATGGTGGAATGGGATTGCTTACAGTTTTTCACAATTAAATTATTTATGTTAGGTTTCTATGAATATTGAGCTTCGTTCGAAATGTCAAACGAAATCTAGATTACATATGGCATGAACTAGTGATTTTTTTAAGTTATCCATATCTTTAGTTTTTTTTTAATTAAAATTAAAATTTAGAAATATTGTTAAATTTAAAATGTAATAAAAAAAAAATTTGAAAAAAATAATAAAAAATATACTTTGAAATTATTGAAAATCTTACCATAGGAAGTATGTTATTTTGCTTGGGTGGAGGATGCCCAAAATCCCTTAGTCCCCTTCTGCGTATGCCACTGTCTTTTTGGGGGGGGTTTTCTCACCTTCAGTTAAAACCTGTGATAGGTGATGTTTCGAAATAAACAACAAGTTTGTTTACTATCAAACTATTTATTATTTTGGTTGAATTTGTAGACGGTTCGATAGTGAAATCGATTTTTCATGGTATATGTTTTTTTTTATTTCTAAATATCTATCTGTTTTATCAATTAGTTAAAGGCAATAGTAAAAATCGACAATTTTATTTAAAATAGTCTGGAATTTAGCGTTGCATTTTAGACTTACTGTATAATTATTAATTTCTTCAATGTGCTAGATAGCAAGTATAAAACTGACTGATATCACATTTTAATGAACACATTGGTAATTTGCTGAATTGTGTATTTACTTTCACCAAAACATGACTTATATATGAAATTAAATTGGTTGCAATTTTAATCGCGAAGCAAAAGTACATATGTATTTATAAGACAATTAAAAAAAAAAACTCTACCGGCGCGGAAGAATTAAAGACGTTTATGACGAATAAAGCGAAGATGGATTGTCAAAGTCAAAACGAATCCAGCGAATTAAAATCGCAACAGGCAACAAAAAAGTTCTGCCAGGCTGAGCAAAGGGACTGGGTTCACTTTTTTAACACTTTTATTGAAAGCAATAAAAAAAACTAATTAAATTAACTGACGAGATTAATAATTGAATCAATGATTTATTGTTAAGTAAAATCAATTTTCAAAAATTTTGAAAAAGGAAACTACAAACCTCCCAAGCGAAACCAGCGACGGTGAAAATGTTTTACAAAGAAAAGAATTTCCGAATAGGAATTAAATATTATTTATTTCTTATGAAACCTATACTTACTTGGGAACCTTGCAATTAAGTAGGGCTAAAACCCAAGATCTTTTAGAATAAAGAAAGACAAAGAATTAAGATAATAACGCTAGAAGATGGACCGTTAACGCTTTGTCCCGAAAGAAGAACAAATGTTATGAAACGGGTCACCGGTTCCGCAAAATCGAAATTTTACGATATCAACAAGTCAAACGGTAATTTTTAAATTCCTTTCTTTTTTGAAACCAAGAGTAAAAAGCAATATTATAAAAGTTTACCAAATCACAACTATCAATATAATTATCTGTTTCACAAAACTACCAATCCCTCCTGCTTTTTCTGCTAATTCTACACCGATTTCCACTTTCCCTTTTTGAAACATTCTTCACAACCTTTTTTTTTTGTTTTAACAAAATTTAAAATTCCTCAACTCGAACATTTAATTTTCTTTTTTTCTTTAAACTTTTTCTTTTACATGGACAAATACATAAATAAAATAAAATAAAATAAAATAAATAATAATAAAATATTAGATTAGGAAAGTAGCCATTCTCACAAAGAGTATAACTTCAGCGATCGAGGACTAAGTGTCACCCTTGCTAACTTTTGGGTAAGGTTATTATATTCGCTCGGTGACCAAATGTCACTATAGCACTTTAGTTATTGGGATCGACCAGACTGCCCGTCTGTCACCCATTCATTTCAAATGTCAAATTTGACAACGTTGATATTTTGTTTCTTCAAGTTACAGAGCGAGTGAACCGATGGCTGATGCAAACAATGGCTGCCCTTCTCTCTCTCAGTAAGTTGAAAGAAACACCTGTTGAAAGAAAATTCGCAAGAAAGGATAGGGAACCGAAAGAATGATTCTTGTTACGGCAAATTTCACCGTTACAAATCGCTGAAAAATATTTTATTTTATAAGTCAAAAAATAAAAAAAAAAATAGATACATATAGTATAAGTACATCAGCTCATGATTTTATTTGCACCTTCAAGTTGTTGTTGTTGTTGTAAATTTCAATCTTTTCGATGTAAATCTTTAGAAGAAATACTTTGCAAACCTACAGATTTGTTAAAATATAAAAATCCTTTCTAATTCTAGCTCAGAAAATTTTCGTATTCAAAATTCATTGTTTAAAAAAACTGACTACTACTATTACCCACATGTTTCCTAACATAAAAATTATATTTGTAAAGACACGGTGGTATTTATAAACGCTGTCTAACTTTTGACAGCCTTCCAAGTTATAGATAAACATTTTTAATTGATGTTCAAAAGTGTTCTTTCTTAGACAATTGACTCCGTTGTCTAAAACTTGGTAAGTTTAATATTTTATTTAGTCAAATAAAGTATATTTTCAACTATATCCAACTATCAAGACACTATCTAACTAGTCAAAAATCTAATAAATAAGTAAAATTTGCAACTATACCTCCTAGACTAAAATTTTTTATAAGTAGGTAGTATGAGATTAAGAGTTAAAATATACCTACAAATAAAAAAAAATAAAATAACACATAAGATATTGCAATGTATGAAAAAAAAACGTAGACAAATATATTATCATGTTATCAAAATTCAATATGAAGTCATTGTACCTTATTGTGTCGTGATTCACATAGAATTAATTTGAAAAATAGATTATGTCGTTAGTTTTTATATCGATAGAAAAAAAAGTTAAAAATGCTCTATAGGTAGGTATATTTAGTTATAAAGATAGCACAACACGTAATTTTCTTTAAAAATATATCAATTTTCTTAAAAAAAAAGATATTGAGTTATATCCGGAGTATATTATAGATTGATTATCCTATAAGCTTTGTTATTATAAATTGTTTAAAAATATTGTTTAGTAAAAAAAATAAAATGCTGGACTCGGTCGCACGAACTTGGTCTTATATGTGGTTTTAATATTTATTTTAAAAACTGTGTTTTAAATATTTCAAAAACTAGCTATTCATTTGACAAAAGAAATAAATTAGTTATGGGAGCCTTATATTTTATACCACTTATCAAAAACGTAGTTAAGTTTAAGGTGGTATTATGTTACTGTGAGTACATACACATAAACAAAAAAATAGGAATGAAATTAATGTAAAAATAAAAATAAAAATTTGAAAAAGGAAAAACTTTGTTTTATTATATTTTAAATAAATTTACAGCCTTATTTATTAGATTTCACTAATACTCGTTTCAACCTCGGAATAGTTAAACCGAGTCGAAGCACTTACTCCGTCTTTACGCCGCGTCAAACAAATTCTTATTTATTAAGTCGTTTTAGCGACGGAGTAAATTTACTCCGACTTTACTTCGCCTCTAATCCTGAAAAACTTATTTATAAAAAAATAAACGATGATTAGAGGCGGAGTAAGCTAAAACTGGTACATAGTAGGATTAAAGCCGTAGTAAAGCCGTTTTAGTATCTAAATTACATGACATTTAGTAACTAAAAAGGAGTGTAGAAGAAGTTTTTTTTATCCGTTTGTTACTAATTGTAAGGCAAAATGTATAGTTATTTTGCATTTATAAATGAATTAAATTCTGTAAACGCTTTAGTTGCACCACAAAACTCGTTTAATCCCATATTATAATAACCAGAGAGATTGTTTTTTTTTTTGATAATATATTTGACATAAGGAGGGTGTAGCTAAAACTGTTTGACGTGGCGTTATGACGGAGTAAGTGCTTCGACTCGGTTTAACTATTCCGAGGTTGAAACGAGTATTAGTGAAATCTAATAAATAAGGCTGTTAGGGTTTGTTTCACAATATCTGAGTAAAGTTCTAATTAGTTACCCGACATTTAATTTATCCTAAAATTAAATCCTCCCATTAAAAAACTTTGCGTTTCACAATAATCAATTAGCTATTCCTTCGTTATTCCAGTTTTCCAGACAAATTAAATTCGACTGATGTCAAATATTAAAGAAAAATTATTTATTAAATCAAAAAGTTAATTTTGCAGTGTCGGTCGTCTTATTGTACGTCTTAAAAGTGTCGAGAGGATTGCGTTGAAGCGAAGTGTGTTGAATCGAAGTGTGTGTGATCAGTGACAGATTTGAATGTTTTAATTGGCAGTTTAATTTGCTAATCGGCACTTCATCTGGCCAGTAAAATACTTAGAACTTAAATTGCCAATTAGTCGTATTCAGACATTGTGAAACGTAAATGAGGTTGTTAATTGTTGAATAAGTTCCATGTAGCTTAATTGGAACTTTAATCAGACTTTGTGAAACAAACCCTAATATTTTCACAACATTTATTTAAAAAAATAGTGACGAGTTTCCGATTTTAAAACCCATCATGGGCTTTTGCTTTTGGACACATAAATAATAATTAGCAACGTGTTGCAAATATGAACGCAGCTTATACAACCTCTGATATTGTTTCGACACAAACGAAATGTACACCATATGATTTCTTATACTAATTTCAATATATTATGTGAAACAAAAAGTTTAAAAACCTTAGCAGCGTTTTTTTTAAAAAATAATTTTGTAAACATTTTTTAAGAAACAAAATTGTTCTAAAAATTGTATTATTACCTAATTAATGCGGAGATAAAAAAGCTAATATTGTAAAAATATCATCTACCCATATTCGAATAGGTATTATAATTTTGAATTTTTTTTTCATTCAAAATTTGTTTATTTGAAAATAATGATATTATTTAAACTAAGAGTTTTTATTTGGTTGTCAACACTTTAAGCCCTTATTTAAACTTATTAGAAGCTCGTGTTTAAAAAATTTCATGAAAATCGGTTGAACAGATGCTGAGATAGTCAAAAAACCAAAAAAAAAGTACTCCAAGAGAGATACCGTTAATAATGGAATAATACAAAAATTGTTTTAATAATATTTTATATCGTATGCTGATATACCTCACATGATAGTAATTTTAATCGAAATCAATAGTAGTGGTTTTTGAGAAAAATGAAAATTTCCTTACCGCTCTTCAAACACTTGTATGTGAGGTATCGCTATTTTTGGTTATAAGAATAATTTTTATATAAAATATTGGGTGCCAAGATCTATACCGAGTCATTTTCGAATCATTTCCTATTGATATGCAATTCTTTTAAAAAATTTTGAAATATTCTTAATAAAAAAGTTCATCAAAATCAGTTGAACGGTTTTTGAGAAAATCGAAAATAAAAAAATGGTTTTGTGGGAGGTACAATTTGTAACCATTTTTCGTTAAATTTGATTATTTTTTTTTTAGTTGTTGGGACCTTTTTAAGAAAACCGTACCGTTATTTTTGTTTCCAAACAAAAACTGAAAAAAACGTGTGACGGGAATGTTCAAAAAACGCTAGATACCAAGTTTAGAGAAAATTGAACCACCTATTTAGGCTGTTACTAAATGGACAGGAGAGACGGACGGACAGAATTGCGAGCCCCATTTTTTCGACTTTGCTACCATCGTATTGGCAATTTTGTTCAAAAACTTAAATTCATTTTTTTTTACGAATCCATAATTTGCCATATAGTACCTTTATACAATATCGTTACTAAAAATCATTTTTAACAATATCTATCTAAAAAAATAGTATGTGTAGATTGTACTGTAGTCTGTACGTTCGATAGAATTGTGAATTTTATTTTCGCCACTTCCAAGAAGTAGTCACAGTTTATATAAAATTAATGACAAAAGAATGAATAAATAAAAACTTAGTATAAAAACAAAAAAAAAATGTTGATAACTGAAAAGTGTTTCTACATTTATATTTAAAATATTTTTACTTGCGATATTATACATAAATACTATATCAATGTAGCCCAATCAATAAAGCCATAAGAACAGCCCAATTAAGAAATAATCGCCGGAAAGCTGGATTTTAGTATAAAGTTAAAATTCCCTATCGATATCAGCTCCGTTTGCAAGTTTACGGGGGGTTGAAGGCCCCCCAAAATGGTTTTTCAAGAATTTCACCCAATTGATTAGTTATACAGAAAAAATGTCAAGAACCAATTGGTAGCTTTGAAAATTTCCTACAAAAAACTTGTTGATACTTTTTTTCATAAAAAATACGGTTTTCAAAATAAACCAATCGGAAGAGTTAAGGGTTTTCCTTTTCTATATAGAGGGGCGAGTTAGTTTAAACATTGGGCATTTTGTGCTAAAAGCTTCAATTTTTTTATTGTTGGTACATTATACATATCAAAACGATTTTAAGATATAATTTTTTTTTGTAATTATAAAAATCTTATTTTTCTCAGCTTTTTTTTCTACAATTTTGTAAAAAATTATAAAAATTGTAAAAATTATAAAAATGGTATCTTCCATAGAACCTTTTCGACTTTCTCAAAAACCGGTTCAACTTTCAATATTTTTACAGAGAATGTTTAAAAAAGTTTTAAAAGTATTGTATACCAAAATGTTTTGAATTTAAAAAAAAAGCTTCAAAAATTGATTTTGATAATTAAGTTCAAAAATTATTTGCATTAAAAAAAAAATGCAAATTTTATTTTAAAATTTTTTTCCTGTTTTTCTAACATTTCTAGCATACAAATTGTAAATTTTATTCGAATATTTCTTTCGATAAAAAAAATGCAAATTTTATTCAAGCAATAAAAAAAAATGCAAATTTTATTTATTCAAACATTTTTCGCATTTTTTTGAATGCAAAAAATTTTCGAAAAAATTCGAATTGCAAACAAAATTTGCATTTTTTTAATGCAAAAAATATTCGAACAAAATTATCATTTATTTTAATGCAACAAATGTTCGAATAATGTTTGCATTTCTTTATAATGCAAATAATTTTTTAACTAAATTTGAATTTTTTTTTAAATGCAAAATATATTCAACTTACATATTATACATTTAAATTTCTATTAAATGCAAATTAGTTTTATTACATTAAAATTTTATTTTAAATAAGAAATTAACCCAAAAAAACATTTTTACAACCCTGGTACTGGTTCATATTTCTTAAAATTTGCCATATTCTTGAAGTGTTTCAAAAAAGTATAATTATTAAATACAGAAAGATGAACGGTTCTATAAGATGAAAAGCTGGGAAAGATGAACAAAATATTTTCACTTTTCAGTGTTCAAAAATATGAACGGGTTAAAATGTTGCTCTCGAAAAGAGGAACACTTTATTTCAAATACAATTTTTTACTTCTTCTTTGCCTTTAGTTGGTCCTGAACAGTACTTTTGGGCTTGTTTTAACTTGTTATGTAAATAATATTAAATATTTGTATTTATAAATATATCTTCTTCCTCAACAAAATATTGATGCTCGAAAAGATGAACAATTTGAAAAAATGAACGGGCCCTGTTTTATATCTGTTATCATCTTTTCGAAATTCTACTGTACTTATATAAATCGAAATTTATAACAATTTTTACTCAATTAAAAAGGATTCTAAAACAAATAAAAATAAATCGTTTTTTTAAATAACAGCTCTTTTATTTATTTTTATTTTTTATTACTACTGTTGACTGAAATTTTTTTCTTACTTAATTTACAAAATTTTTTCAAAATTGCCCCCACCTGAACTTATACAAGACCGACAAAGTCTTTAAACTGTCGTTTGAAGTGATTTTGTATCTCTTGAGCAGCCGATAATAAAATTAATTATGGACAGGGCTACCAAAAACCTGTTTCATAAGTAGGGATTTTTCGAAATTTTAACAAAAACAGCCGTTAATCGAAAACTGTAATGATTCAGTATGAACACGTTTCTAAATTCTGAGAGGTCACGACCTTATTAACAATTTCAGTTGGGACCATTTATTATGGGACACCCTGTATATAAAAATTGTTGTTTTTTTTAAACGTTCCAACGATTTTCAATTTTTTTTTTTCTCAGTGAACTTTTTAGTCAACATTTCGTATGCCAAAATCAAGGGTAATGCGTTTTAAAATCTGGTTTGACTGTGATAAGCTTACCTTATTAGAGTTCACTCCCTTAGTGCGCAATATTCTTCACTCGATTAATCCAGTTCAAAACTTAAATCCGCGGATGTAAATTAATATAAATTCAATGTACATTAAATGCTTAATAAGCGGACACTCATATTGTTACTAATTTTTTGTCCGGTTATGAGAACTGTCCGAATAATGGAAAGAAATAGAAAATCTTTTTTATTTTTCTTATCACATTAAATTTTTATTATTAAAAAATGACATCACTCAAAATATTTCAATTTAAGAGGTTTCTGACCCTTTAAAACCATTCCATGCACATGTGGTCAATTTTGTAACCCTCAGTTCTGAGAAAATGTCTTTCCTGCTTTATATTGGATTCACACCTTGCCATTTTCAAATATCTTCTTTAATTTTTTAAATCTCTGCCGCTTGTTTTTTTTTTCAATATTACATAAATCTAAAAAACATATGTTATGAACTTTGCAAAGATAAAATCTTTTATATCGTGACAAACAAACTTTTTTGCCGAAGCGAGAACTTCCCTTGACATGACGAAATGATATGACTGCAAAAATTAATAGCAGAAGGAAAGGAAATGACATACGTGGTACGTGTAATAACGGAAACGGAACATTATGAGAAAATGTGTATGGTTCCAACTCAAAATTACACTAACTTATTTATCTCGGGGGATCCCCTGATAAGCTTTCAACATAACATCGCTCTGTCTAGTTATTAGAGCTTATCGCTTCCGGTTATCTGAGATTTTCTATGGATTTGCCTTCTATTAAAAATAAAACAGAAAACTATGTATATACTGATAACGGACCTTTTGTTTCTTTTTCTATTTAATTTGTTGATAAAAAAATAATCCCTAAATAAAATTATGTGTTCGCGCGTATATATGGGTGCTATCTTAAATGACCACGAAAAAGTATCCACGTCCGTTTATTAGAGTGTCCATTTGTATGAGAAACTCGAAAAAGAAGTTTGTTCCAGAAAATGTTAATCCATTTATGGAAATTGTCTGCTTATTGCAGCTGTTCTTGCTTTCATTGTAAATATATGCAGATTTAAATTTCAAACTGCGGATTTATCGAGTGAATAATATGGCGGTTAGAAATTCAGAAGATGACGATGTAACAATTTTACCTTATGGATGCAAAAAATTATTTGCAAATTAACACCTTAAGATATGCAATTTATATTTACCTTCAGCAAAAAGTTATTTGGGCTTTAGGAACTAATTTAATTTTTGATATTGTACCTGTTTTAATAATTGCCCCCAAATGTGAATGCCGATTAGGTATTATTAAAAATCGATAAAATTAAAAAGAAAATCATGCTTAGCTATATAATATAGATAACATTATTTGGGTATATTATAAACTGTATATTATGTATCTACATATAAAATAAATTGAAATAGTAGGATAGGTACCTATCTAATAAATAATAACAAAGTATGTATACGTATATATGTGTTATCTTTCAGACGGGGCTCTTGCGGTCTACAATAAGTCTGTTAAATTTCATTGATATATTTGAAGCGATTCTTCAGATAGCGCGATTGAGATAAAAAAAATTAATAATTAAACCATCATACTCAATTCATATTTATTAATTAATTTTTTTTTCTCACTCACTCAAAACAAGAACAAAAAAACAAAAACAAAAACAAAAACAAAAACAAAAAGAAAAACAAATAAAATATATTATAATTTCACAAGCCCACAAAATTAAATCCGATGCAAAGTTCAAATTATCAGCGCGCACCTATAATTAATTTTCAAACATGTTAACAATATACTTTGTGTATAGCTTTGCTGCTTGTATGGCACACTTGTTGTATTCCATATCTACGTCATTTTCAACAAATCATAGTCAATAAAAAATGATTAAGCACGACAATATAATTCGTTGTCATCAGAGCTCAGAAAGTCACAACTTGTATATTATTTGCTTACTAAATTGTTTGAGGAGAAATTGAAAACGGAAGTGGTTGAACCGCAATATTGTGTTTATAGTTATAGGTATCTGTTTCTGCTTTGCAGGTCTTTAGACTGAATCACCACATCGAATGCGGATGGCTGGCCAAGTTCCCACCTACAGCGTGGCGCGGCGTGCCATCAGGTTGTGTCACCGATGATATTTCACCTCTTGATGATTATTTCAACTTGGATAAAATAATTACGTTTGCAGAACAAAAAAAAAAAAAATGTGTAAATTAAATTTAATCTAACAGTGGCATTAGCATGGCAAAGCAAAGGCGAAGATGATTTTTGACTAGACAAAAAATATTGCGTACACCAAATTGAATTCCACTGAAATCGGACAAGAAGGTCAATTGTATTTGATGAAGACGCTGGATAACTATAAAATCTTCAGTGTCCACGAAGGCATGTACATATATGATGGTGGAATATTACTCAACAGTGGCGGAGAAACATCTGACGTCATGTCAGTCATCAATTACGATTTCCGGTCTCGAAATTCAGATCATTTTTTAAAATTATATATTGTTTGTGGTTTGGGTGATTAAATGATTCATAGGTACTAAAGTTTTTTTTTGTTGTGTAAATAGCGGTTTTTAGGATAAAATCTGCCAAATATATAATACACTACACGATCTTACTTGATGGTCTTTAATATAAAATCAAGAATTTGTGCCAGCCAGCGACACACCAAGGATGAATCAGATTTGTATATAAGACAACTTGATGCAAGAGTATAATGCAATGTTAAGAAATATAACTTATATGGATCTTGTTTTGGATTTACGGAACTAGCATAGTCATTCTAATATGCAAAATTGCAATATGAATATTTAATAAACTTCTTAACACCTCAAACGAAATTAAATATCTAATTGTGAATTTTCTAGATAATGGTCAAGATCATTAGGTTTTTAATAGAACAGTGCAGCCATACCTTAACAACTCACGGATTTAAAATCAAGACAGTTGCGTCAATTGAAATTCTTCTATTTGTCAATGTTTAACTACTTTGGTAGAAAAATAGTGTGAAATGCCACTATAGATATATATATGTATAAACAAAATTTAAATTTCACAGCGTTTGTGTTAAATTTAATTATAAAGGTGATCTTCTTTAGGATTAAGTTGAGTTAAGCTTTATACCTATACCTACTGCAAAACATTGTTCTCAATTGTGAACAACGTGCGTATCGTGCAATGCAATGCAACGCGTACCTATTAAATCAATGTGACTTTTTCGCCAAAAAATATAGACTAGTCAATCTATGACAATTTCCGTTGAAGGATGTCTATGGATGTTTAGGGATTAAAAAATTTCTAAAAGCTCTGAAATTATGAAATATTTGACAAAATATAGTTTTTTGTTGCCTATTTGTCAAGCTTTACTGGCTGAAGACAAAAGGCTTGTTCTGGAAAATGAGATCTCGAAGATCTCAGCAATTTCAGTTACATACCTGAACAGGAGTCCTCAGCAAAATTCCTCAGCTTTGCTATCAAAACTCTGAGGAAAAAAATCTTGGATTCGCTTGCTCACTTTTTGAGTGAGAAAATCTCATTTTTTTGAACACACCAATTGTCCTGCTGCAACTGGCATGGGAGCCGCAGCTGAACTGCTTTCAAAAAATGTCGTACGTCGTTTTTTTATTTGCCCACAATGAGCTGTACAGCTTTTTGTATATTTTAAAGACAAAAAAAAAGCTACGAGTTTACCTATTATTTACTTTTTTTATTTCCAATATTTTTCTATGAATTAATAATTTTTTTCGCGACACAAATAAGCACTAAAAACTTCAATATTTTTGTCCGTATAAATGAAACGTCAAAAGTGCTGCACGTGAAAAGTTAAAAGTTCGCGAACCAATGCGGCAGTCTAGCAGTTTCGTCCCATTCTGCTCGTAGCATTGATTTTGTGTGTATTAATATATTTTGACAGGTGTTCCACCTCCTACTTCGGCTGCAACTCCATCGCATTGTGTTCAGCCAGTTAAACCGTCATATGTTAGTTCCATATTGAAGGATGGCTACGATATTGATGAATTAAGAAAAACCTACAAAATTAGTCATTTTTTAAATTGGGATGAAGCCATGAATGTCAACGTAGTTTGCCAATACGTTAGCCTGATAATATGTACTTACTAACTGCATTGACAAGGTGATAACACGCTCACGCAGTCACACAAAATAACCAACGCAAATGATCCTAAAATTCATGTTAACGCAAGTATCAACACAGTCGTCAACACATTGATAGTATTCTGCGATGACTATATCAAACGCCTTTATATTTCGAAGACAAAAATTTGACATCTGCAATTTGACGTCAGATGCTGCTTTATCATTCTAAAATGTAAATTGATATGGTTAACACTTAATTGACTCACTCTCGTCTTACGCTCAGTTTGGAAAACGAGCCTCACGGGAGTGCTTTTAGTGCGAGCTTTTATCAATTGAAAGTAAAAAAAATTACTCACGGCCGTGAAATTTACACTCACCTGTAGCTGATGAGTGAGCAATTCCATACCCTGATCTTTATAAATGAAGACGCAACGGTGATTATAATTTTTAAATGAAGCATATTTCTACTAATTAGAAATACCAGATTACAAATTTTTTTACAAAATCAGTTCAACCATTAACAAGATATCCCAAAACTAATTCCTTAAAAAATAAAAATTAAAACTACAAATATCAGAAACCCAGTTTTATTGCCAACCAACTTGAAACATTATTCATACGAAGTTTAATCAAAATCGTTAAACCCGTTTCGGAGATAAATTGAAAAAATACCAAAGTCCATTGTAAGAGAGCTAAAACCGCTAACACTTACACGTCTCCGACCTCAATTTTGACTGCTAACGGCAAGGAAAACTTTTGGTTCCAACCAAAGCTCACAAAGCCAGAGCCGCGATTTCTCTATTGCGTTCTTTGTTCCTCGATCGGTTAATTTCAAGAACTGATTATTATGACTATTGAGTATTGACTGGCCTCCGCGAACGCCTGACTTAACTGCTTTTTTTCACGGGTAGTCAAAAAACTTCCATCTCCACAGTAATGGTGGAGAGTTGTAAGACACTATGCCCTGATTCTGTATACGAGCTGTCGGGCTACCAAATTAGTCTAAAAGGGGGAGGAAGTAGTTCGCGTTGGGAGGAGGAATATCACAATATTCCGATTTAATACGTTCTCCACATAAACAGTGGCGGCCTTAGGGTTTGGCGAAACATGACACCTTCCAGGGCAACAGAGCTAGAGGGGCGCCAAACGAAAAGCAGAACCCACTTTTGAAAATTGGGACCCTGGGTGACCAAAAATTGCATGAAAACCCCTGCAGTGTTCTCTGTTCTTTTCATAAAATGGGATTTCTAAATTGCTAACAGTAAATACACAGCTTTTTTGGCCCCAAAAGATTTTTGCGAAGCCCACACAGTTCTATTAAGGGGCGCTAGAAAGAGGATAAAGCTGTTGGGTCCCCACAAGATTACTTTAACGGAAACTATAGTTTATCAAATGGGTTTAATTAATTAATGAGCTGTTGTAGACACAAGAGTGTCGTACGGAGGCCCCCACATTACTGTTAGACAATTTAAAGAGAAATTTTCGTAAAACTCTGTAGGTGCTCTATATGTATTGCAAAGGTAGTTTTAGTTTATTAAGGGAAAAACTATCTTCTAAAATAATTGGAGTCCCAACCGGTAAAATAGCTAAGTCCCAAAAACTTCATTTGATGACTCTTAGAATAAATATTGATCCGATTGGGTTCCCCTATTATAACTCTAAGAAACTTGAAACGAAATTCTAGTTGAGGCTCCTTAACTAAATATTGAACTATTGTGGCCCCAAACTTTAGAATATATGTAGATTGTATATAATATAGGTTTTTAAGATACTTTCAGTTCATTAAAAAAAAAGATTTCGCACAAAATTTCAGGGCCGCAAAAACAGAATAAAAAAATAACAACGATATTTCGATTACTGTTAATATTTTCGATACAAGTAGGAAACATCAAATGTAAAATTTGCATTATTTCGGAAATTTTGGAGCAGTTAGTTTATATAGCTCCAATAACACAACGATATTTACAAATTTTGAAGCTTCTACCCATTTCACTATTTTGTGACCCTTTTTTTTAAAGTTTTGGGAAGCTCTTAAACTCCCATTCCGTCCCTGATAACTGATTTTCGGACTTAATTTTAAAACAATTAATAGCTTCTTTAAAGCTTATGCTAACCGGACTCACACGAACACTCTTGGACGGAGGTTTTATTTCTTGCTTAAATTCCACTTCTAATAGGTTTATAAGAAACTGTTGTATGAAAGAATAGCTTTGAAAATTTGTTACTGTGATATCAAAAAAACTTAGTACAAGCCCTATAGAAAAATCAACTTCAAGAAATTGGACCTTGAACAAAAAAACATTTGTTAGTTTGCATCTAACAAATGTATCTTCTATAAGGTCCAATTTCTTGACATCAGGCAACTTAAAAAAAAAAAACAATAGAATTTTATTTCCGTTATTTGTACTTTTTGGCGAAAATTTTCAACTAAATATCTTATATTACTACAATTGGCTTATTCATTCCTGTTAGAAACTAAGTACAATCAAAATCTATAAAGCAGTTTTCGAGATAATTTGAAAAAAAAAAGACGAAATCATTGTTGTATCTAGAAGCTTAGCGTTCGAGATAAAAAGTTCGAATCAGATAAAAATGCTGTGCATTTCTCATGGAGAAATATTCCAAAGATGCAATTAATTTTTGATATTTTAAACCAGTTGTACGGAAAATTATCATAGATAATCATCATAGATAATCATTTTAGCTCAAATCCCAACGTCTTACAAGAAAAACTTGAAAAGTATTGTCGCTTTTCTAAGTTTTCTGAAATCGTCATTCATTTGAATTGAATATTTATATGTATTTTAAGCTAACTAAGGCTTTGCAAAACCTATTAATAACGTATTTTGAATGTATTTACACTAAAAAAAACTATTAGGCTATGACGTATCTACTTCTAGATAACAAGCACGACATCGTACTAATAGTCTTCTTCTAGTTATCTCTATATTGATTCAAAAAAGAGGTAAAGACCTTCCATTCTTAAAAAAAAAAACAAATAATAGGTAAATACGACCAAAAGGGGAAATCATGACGCAATAACTTATATAGATCATCATAAGTGTTGTCATAGTTTTCTTCTTATGCTCATGATATTTTGATTTGCATATAACGTCATCACCACCAATTCCTTTTTAGGTAACAAAATATGTTCATCATTATAGGTGTGTAGATACAAAATTATATTGATACATATAATTTTTTAGACCTTATATACTGTTTATGTGCTTGGATATTGGATGTAAATAAAATATAGACTGAATGACTCTTTGTTAGCTCAATTGCTGAGATTGACGTAAATTACCTATATACCTTCTATACAAATAGTGAAAAATATATGAACATTGTAAAAAAGTTGTGGTTTTTAGAATTTTTTTAGTTTCAAAACTTATTTCTCAATATATTAATGTAAACTTAAGAATTTTTTTTTTCAAATCCTTAGATTGGTTTTTCTTCAAACTTTTTTATTTTATAAATAATATTTTGTTTATTGATATTTTTAATTATTTATATATCAGTAAAGTTATAATAATAATAAAATAATATTTTTTAATTAAAATAACAACTGATGTTTGACTTATAAAGGGTCATTCATTTTTCGGGTTTGAAAGTAAAGCTAAATTAAACACACACAGCGATACATTTTTTATGAACATTTTTTTTTAAAACAAACATCACAAACATATATATGCCAGTAAGACCTAAGGTCTTATAAATTAGGCAAATGTTAGAAGGAATAGAAGGATAGGATAGATTTTTGTTGGCACAGTGGATTGAGAAATTAGGTTTTTGATTATCTCATTAAATCCCAGGGGTGGCGTTCAATTGAGGGAATATAGAAAAGAATGCTGCCTAGACTGGGGATCGAACCCACACATCCAGGTCAGCAGTCAAGCACTACTTCCACTGCGCCGGGGCCACCCCCTATTTATTTCATTATAATCATTATAAATTTTTGAACTTTGCCATTAAGTGTGAAAAACAATATCATTCAAATGGCCACCTCGGGAAGATTCACAGCATGCGATTCTTTTGAGGTAATTTTTAACCACTTTTTCGCACATTTCGTGCGGTATCTCGGCCATAATTTGAGTAATGTTTTTTTTTTCTAATGCGTCTAGACTCTAGAGTTCGAGGATTACTGCCCGCTTTTCGGTGATTCGATAGGTGGTTTAAGACCATTCCTTTCCTTGAGACTAAGCATTTTCAAATATTATTCAGATACTTCTTAAAGAACTGGTGTGGTGTGACTCAACAGCACTGTATTGTTTTTAGTTTTCATTGAATGCGATCTCTTGATGATGGTCACTATGATTTATATGTGGATTTTTGTACGTACATAAATTACAAATTTAATAAAATGTCATAAAACCCTAAATAATTTCTGTCATTCGAAAATGTTTAAATATCAAAATACCCATTTTATGGAAATGTCATCAAACCCATTTGTAACTAAATAAAATGCACGACTGGGTCGCACGAACTTGTTCCTATTTGCGACCACACTGTGATTTTAAATTCTGAATAAATTAGATCTATGTAATATGTATTAGTCTGATTTTAAAAGAAATAGATTAGTTATAGGAGCCCCAGGGTTGTAAAAATGAATTTTTTTAAATGCATTTTTGGTTGCATTTCTTATTAAAAATAAAATTTTAATGTAATGTAAAAATAATTTGCATTCAAAAACTAATTTTAACGGAAGTTGAATGTTGTTTGCTTTAAAAAAAATTTTAATGCAAGTTGTAAATGTTTTGAAAAATTTCTTTTTTTTTTAATCCAAAATATTTTCAGCTTATATTTAAAGTTTTTTAATGAAAAATATTTTTAACTTGCTTTACATTTTTTTAATGCACTATTCACCTTGCATTAAAATATTTTTTTTTTCAATGCAAAATATTTTGAACTTGCTTTAATTTTTTTTAATACAAATTTTCAACTTGAATTAAAAATTTTTTTTTAAGTAGTATTATGAGAGTACTAAAAAATGAATAATATTGTACATAATGCATTACGCATGCATGGAACTTACTGTTTAAACGAACAAATGTTAAAAAAATCAATATATTATGTTGCAATTGCCATTTGATTTCTTTAATAAATATTTATTTATGCGAACAAAATTACAAAAAATTAATTTTGGAGCGGTTTTTAAAAAAATTAATTTTTAATATACCTACAAAATTTTAAAAACAATTTTAAGAAACAAAATTGGTACTCAATATTTTAGTTTGATTTATGCGGAGTTAAAAAATTAATTTGAAAGAAAAATCATTCACCCATTTTCGAAAAATCGAATTTTCAAAAATAGATTTGAAATTTTTTTTTTTAAATCCAAAATCCGGTTTTTTTTTTAATTTTTATGTTAAGGTAAAATTATTAAAAATTTCATTAAAATTGATTTAACAGATATGAGATAGTCGAAAACAATGGTTGCATGGGAGAAACCGTTAATAATCGATGCATAAATTTTGTTTTCAATTAATATGCAAGATCTTGGTGATATTAGCTCACATAAAAATTTTCCGGACATGAAATTTCGTGTTAAACTCCCATTGGCGAAAAGTAAATATTAAATTTTCCGGGTGAAACTCACAATTTAAGGCTGATTAAATTCTCAAAAAATTATAATGAAACTTTTTTTAATTCAAAAAAAAATTGCATAATTGAGGCATACATTAGCTATGTTCAATATTTTTAATTTTTTTTTTTTGAAAAATTCTATATAAATAAATTGAACAAAATTAGTTGAACTGTTTTTGAGAAAATGGAAAATCAAAAAAAATCGTCTTTTTGAGAAAAATGAGATTTTTTTTTATTTGCTAAAAAAAGATCACTACGGCAGGTAACGATATTTTTGATGCTAAAAAAATACAAAACAATGTTATTTGCTAAAAAAATTTTCTACTGCAGGTACCGATGTTTTTGGTGCTAAAAAAAAATACAAAAAAAGTTGTCTGAGGGATTGCCCAAAAGACTCTATGTACCAAGTTTAAAGAAAATCAACACACCCGTATAGGCTGCGGCCGAAAAGATAGGACAGACAGACAGAATTGCGAGACCATCTCTTTTCGATTTCGCTATCATCGATATGTCAACTTTGATCAAAATCTCGATTTCAATTTTTTTTTACGAATCCATAACTTGCCATATAATATACCTATATGTACATAATTTACATACATCACAATTCAAAAGAAAACATCTGATAGATGTAATTATATATTTTAGATTTGGGCATTATGACATTCAAATTCAAAGAAATTTTGGTTAATATCGCATTTTTTTCGGGTTTTCTGGTGGGATTCTGGTTGATGTGTGAGTTTTTTGGGAGTTATGACAACACTTTATATTTAAATAAATGTGATGTATAAAAATGTGTGTATATTTTATGATGATTTTTGTAATCTTTATTTTACATAAACACATTGGATTATCTGTAGATACTAATTGCATGCTTATGTTTGAACAGTGGCGAATTTGTGAATAAATTAGTATGCTCACTTTATAAATCATAACATAATACGTGATTAAACTTTTTCCATATACGAACCATTCATCATCAGCACAATTTTTAAACTGTTCCTGTGGTCCACGTCCAAGAGCACCAGTTCCATCCCACACGTTCCCCATGAATTTGCTATAAAATGATAATATTGATAAACATTGAAATGAAATATTTTTTTGACTAGAAATAATAATCGAGTCATCAGCTTTTTATTGGCATAAAAATAATCACTGGTATCGCTTTTTTAGGGCCTCAAAACTGAAAATTAAAATTTTCAATGATGAGTTTCAATGAAAGCTATATAACTGGCCCCTTAGTCAATTTATCATATCTCTCCAAAGCAACATATTAAAATACTATTCAATCTTATAAGGACAAAGAGAAGATATAGCACTGAATTTTTGATTTTCGTTAAAAAACGGTTGTGCTGCGAAATGCCCAATTATGCTGCCATGTGCCGCAAAAAAATCATACTAAGCAAATGGTTTTTAGAGACTAGCCATATTTTAAGCGTGAAGTTAGCGATGCCATATTCGATTTTGAAGAAAAAAAATTTACTGTATTGTGATCAACTTGTGCTGCGATGTACCGTAAATATTTTTGAAAATTTCGCAAATTTTCAAATTTTGAGAATGGAATTTTTTCCAAAATTAAGTTTTTCTAAAAACTCAAAGTTGTGCTGTTTTGTTCTCAAAAAATAATACAACCGAAGAGATAAAAAAATTGCATATTTCCAACTTTTAGGACCGAACGCAATGCGTGAAATAAGTACCATCATTTTCGATTTTCAAAAAAAAAAGTTGTGCTGCTCAACTTGTACCTGCATGTGCCGTAAATATTTTTTTTTTAAATTCGGAAATCTTAGGGAAGAATTTTTATTTGCCAAATTACAATTTTCAAAAACATCAAAGATAAATAAAACTTACGTAGGCTTTGTGTTATATTATATTTGTGTTCGTGAAGTTAGCACCGCCATTTTCGATTTCAAAAACAAAAATAAAGGTGCGCTGTATTGTGTTCAATTGTGCCGTAAATATTTTTTTTAAATTTGCAGTTTTTTTTAAATTACGATCGTTTAAAAAGTTATACTTGCACTGTTTTAAGATCAGTTTGTGCTTGTTTGTTTTTTTTTTTTATCGAAAATGGCCGCGGTGCTAACTTCACGAACTCAAATAATATAACACAAAGCCTACGTAAGTTTTATTTATCTTTAAGTTTTTTAAGTTTTCTATTTGTAGTTGGACCCCCCCCCCCCATGACCAAATCCTGGATCGGCCACTGATTCAATAAGTACCTAAAATCTATAAGTAGACAATAAGTATGAAGTTTTCTCAAACTCATATTCTCATTAAATATTTGATTAGATAATTTAATATTTAAATAATAATATAGCAAATTAATTCTACTTCATTTTTAAGAACTTTAAATGATTAATATAGGTATATAATATGTAAACTCCCGCAAATATTGCTTATCAAATTGTAATAATTGATTTATCAAAAACGCTTTGGAGATATTATAAAATAGAGCATTTTTAATCTTTGAATCTTATATCCGGTACTTACTTTTTTCTTAGTCAAGCGCGGAAATTATTTTGGGCTGATCAGAGCATGAATCTTATTTTTATAATCACGATGATTTAGTTTTTTATTTATTGATTATTATTTAACTTTTTCAAAAAATCATCATATTTTTACAACAATTAATATGAAAGATTTTAATCATCGATTTAAAAACAATTGTAATCACTTTTGGAATAATATTGTAGTCTCATTATTATGAATTGAAATAATTAATACATCACGTTGAAGGAGTTTCATTGAGGAAAGCTTATGAATATTAATCTTTATTTAAAATCAGTCAACGAATCAGTATAATCAGATAAATTGATTCGAAAATTATAATTAAATTATTATTTTTAGATATTGTAAATACGATAATTATTAATAAGAATAACTATGTATATATTGATAGACTGGTAGTGATATTACAAGACTTTAATAACTTTTAATATATCAAATCATGATCTTAGATAATAAATAGTTAACATTAATTGACAGAAAATTTTTAAAATGGACTTCATCCAATTGCCATTTTTTTGTTTACAGTGGACTCTCGTTAACTTGAATAAACGATAAATTAACCGTTTCAATAACTTGAACAAATAATTTTCCCTTTACGCAATCTATTTATAACTTGAACAGACCATTTTTAAGATTCAATACCTTGAATTTTTCACTTAATTCCTCTATAAGTTGAACATATAAAATGTTTGCAAGCACTGCAAATTGAACAAAGTTTATGTAATGTTTAAATTTTCGCAAGGAACTTATACATATGATGTTGGTACAAAATGCAAACAGTTTTTGTAAAGGAAAATTCCAGGAAATAATTCTAGTATCAAAAATTAATCATTAACAATGTTAAGATAACGTTATATCAATCAGAGATCAGAAATAACTGTTAACCTTTAATTTCGATTGGTTTCCCTCTGAGAGTACCTATACATTCCTTTAAAAGGATTTTGTTTTCGGTATAAAATTTATTTAAAAAAAAAAAATCGGCTGAGATTTATTTTTTATTTTTTAAAATATTCTCAATGGTTAAGTTTTTTTTATCAAAAAAACTTCAAACTTTAAAAAAACTTTTTTTCGCTGAAAATAAATTCAAAATGGTTAATGTAAAGGAAAATGTCGAATATGTATGATTCCAGAATGAATTTATTTTTCAAAAATATGTGAAATTTTTTATATTTTACTATATTTTATTATTATTATTAAAACTTTATTGAAAATATAAATAAATTATATTAACAATAATTAAATAAATATAGCGCTAGCTACCAGGACCTTTCGCTAATATTTTACCATATATTTATATTTAAATATTTTAATTCAAAATGTTTTCACTTTGTTTTCACAAAAACACGCAAACTTAGGTAAGTAGGTACCCACAAGTATTCACCAAAGTCTAATTAACTGGATTTCCCTTTGTAATGCTTAGAAAATTTTAATGGTCATATACTAACGGATGCAAACTCTAATGATGAATTTAAGATAAATAAGTTAAGATATATTTAATTGTTTATAAGCTTTGCTTTTACAAATTGATTGCCAATGAATTTTGTGAATTTTCTTCTACTCAGAATCGACTACAGTGAACTCTCTAATAACTGCACACTGACAGTACACAGAAATTTGTCTTTTTAGAAGAGGTGTCTACTTATGAAAAACCAAAAAAAAAAATTAAATTTAGAACCATTAAAAACAACACTAGGCTTTTCATGTTCTAGAATTTTCTCATTTTAGTCGTATTATTTTTATCCTATTCGAAAAATTGTAATATACTTTAAAATAGATTAAAGCTTTCGGGTTAAAAGAAAATTTTACATATAAATAAATTTTAGTCCAAGAATTGAAAATTAGTACTCCAAGTACCGAACTCTTTTGTCGTTATTAATTTTTGTTTCCGCTACCGGATATCAGAGAGTCCATTTCTGAGAAGATAATTCTAAAAAAAATCATGAATTTAATTCCATTATTTGAATTCTGTCAAGTTATTAGAGGTGTCCATTTGGAGAGAGTTAATAAAAGCTTATAAAAATATTTTGTTTTTCAACAATTTTACTATAAATGGGACTAATCGTTTATTATTATTTTCTTATTAAAATCAAAGAATTTGATTAATTTAGTTTTTGGTACCGAAACCAGGGGTGGAATCGGCTAAGGTGATAAATGATTGTCACATCAAACGTGGTCAAATGTGATTGTCATTTAGTTTTCCGTCTGGGTAAGGTGATTCAACTCAATTCAAAACAATTGAATACTTTCCAATGGCATTTGTCAAAAACATGGTTGCCATAGTGAATGTTTCAAATGTTTGTAATGGGCTATCAAAAATATAGAACGAAAATTACGTCTTTGCAATATAATTCTTATATTTTCTTCATATTCCGGAATGTAGTAAACTTTTTTGGTTACAAGAATGTTCATTTTTGTCTGTATGAACAGTAAAAAAAAGAACTCTGAAAAATTCATACAATTTTTGTAGGCTGCTGGTAACTCTAGTCGTACTCAGGCAGAAACGTCAAATTTGTTGGAAAATGACAATCATATTTTTGATGTGATAGCTCTTTAGCTATCAAATGTGATATCATCTTACACAGACTGAATTGCTTGATTGTGACTGTCACTTATCGCAAATCACCTTACACGGTTCCACCCCAGATGCCTTGTTTTTGCGAATAAATTAATAAATTAAATTTTGTGGATAAATTAACATTTTCACAAATAAAAAAAACAGATAAACATTTTTAAGCTGTATGTAGTTAGTATAGTTAAGCATTTGACAACATGAAAACAATGTTTTTCCCGTCAAAATCCAATTGAAATTTTCTTTCAATATTTTTATCTTTTACTCGAAAAATAAGTTCAAATTAATGAGTTTTGGATATAGCAGTAGATTTTATTGGTGAATTTAAGTACAGTCAGGTAAAAGACTACCAAGTAAAAATTTACCCAAAAGATAAGAACGAATTTTTAAAGATTTACATCGTAACTTATACTTTCAGTTGATTTTGATTTGAATAATTTCACCAAGAAAACTAAAATGATTTAAGCTATATAAGAGTCCTAAAATTTATTGGTTCCTAGACTAAGGTTGAACGTATAGGTCGAATACTTAGTTCTTATATGTTGTTAAAATTTAATTTTGTTAGTTACACCCATCAACGTTACCGAAGTGGCATGATCGTGCTTTTTCGACACTAAAATGTTTTTACACTAAAATGTTTTGACACTAAAATTTTTTGATACTAAAATGTCAGTATAAAAAAAGCACAATAGTGCCATTTCGGCTACACCGATGGGAGTAACTATAACAAAACATAATTTAAGCAAAAAAAGAACTTAGTATTCGACCAAGGGTTTTGTGGCACGAAAAAATTCAATATATGTCACGTTTTTCTTACTTCCATTTGTTGCTTCAAATAAAGCAAATTTTAAAGAAATTAAGATTTCTCCAAACTGACTAAAAAACTGACAAAAACTCTTATTTTTTTTGACAATGCACTTAAAGCGCAACTGATTTCTTTCACTTTTGCTGTTGTAATTCAAAATGGGCGGCAACGCCAACACACCTATAATCATTTACTAATTTTTTCAACTGGATGAACAAGCATTCCATTGGTTAAGAAAATGAAAACTTATGATTTAATGTCAAATGAAAAAAAAACGAAGTTTAAAAAAAATATTTCTATACCTTGATTTTATTAAATTATTTTAATATTTTCTATTTTACTTTGTTTAAACAAACAGGTCGATGATAAGCTTTAGTTCTTGTGTCCTTAACTGGATGTAATATGGATACTGAAGATAGCTGGTTCTATTAGGACGATGCTATACGTGCCCACGCTTGCCATAATGGACGATTTAAGAACATGGTCATTTAACGCGGCTTGGCTGTCGGCGATGACATGAACATGAAGTTGGTGACCGAGATAGACCGATTCGATGCTCTAAGATTTCTTCAGGTTTGTTACGGTTTAACTAAGATGTTCAATTTTTAAGAAAAAAAAATAGAAAAAATAACGTGATAGGTAATAATATGTAGAACTTCAGAACAAACTATATTTATGTAAATATCACTCGATTCCTACTGATCTCCTCTTAACCTCTTAAGTAGCTCACAACTCTCAAATTTTACATTTCATAATCAAGATAATAAAATTTAAAATTATAAATGAAACTCTTTACATAATTGGTTATAGCTTTTTTTCTGTAAATTAGTTTTGGAGATAAAAATTGTGAAGGAATCCTCGTGGTTCAATTGTGTCAAGAATATCAATTGAGAATCCAATTTTGCCATGCCAATTGAAACAAGATCATATTATAATTTAGTGATCACAATTAATTATGCTGTAAGGAATTCGTGTGAAAACAGTGCAAAATAAAATAAATACATTTTGTTGGTAGCTTATATTTATAACGTTCTACTGCGTCGTCTGGATGGGAGAGCTTTATATGCTCGTAGATGAAATAAATAAATATTCCGTGTTACACCATATCAAACCACAAATCGGTTATAGGTACAACATTTTGGGTTTAAATTATATAAAAGTATTTTTTTATTAATAACTTTGTGTTAAATTTTTATTAAATAAAATAATTTATGAATTAAATTTAAAAAAAACATACCTCCATATTCCGCAGTAAAATGCTCTCAGTTCAATTGATTTTCCTTCTTAACTGAACCAAAAAAGGAAAGCGAAAATTTCTTATTGATAAATGTAAATGGTAGTTAAACGATTAATTTAGCGCCACCGCTCAGCTTAGTTGATTTAACCTGCTGAAAAAAAATTAAACTAACAAATTTTAAGAATGGTATTATATTTTTAAGACCAACGACCTGCTAATTTAATAAAAAAAAAGAAGATGTTTGACACTTTTAAAGATTATCTAAGTTCTTACGATTTTTTTTTTTATGTACAAAAGAAACAAATTGTAGCAATTTCAAAGCACTTATATTTTGTCTATTTAAATTGACGGCACCTATCATCAAGAAAATATGTCAACTACCTATATTGTTTGCCAATAATGGCCATTAAAATGCCTTAATAACACTTGTTTTCCTTTGTTGACTTTGAAACTTAAATATTTTATAGCGTCAGATGAATATATGGTATTATCTTTTAATTGATTGACTGATTCAACTTAGCGAAAATAATTTTATTGTAAGAGAAACGAGAGACGCATTCAAGTGGGTTTTGTTAAATGAATACCTACACATGATATAAGGTTCTAAGATTATATAAAGTAATTGTTGGGCAATTTAATTTTAAGAAATTTCACTTAAAAACCGTCAGCTGTTTTTCAAAATATAAAATTTAATTAGTTTTCCAAAAATCGAAAATTATTTAAAGTATAGTACGTAGGTAATAATTGAATCCTATACACGTATGTGGGCTTCAGAACTTATTTGTTTTTTTTTGTTTTAATATTATAAATAATACGACATTATTATTTTTAAAACTCAACAAAAATGAATACTTATTTTTTTTTTTTATTGATGTGTAAACATCTATACTGGAGGTAGGGTGAAAAAAAGTGTGAATGCCAGGACTCACGGTTAAGATGTGTAAACATACGTAACGTAACACAACCACGATCACAAGATGCGTTACGTTTTTTTAGCCTACCGCCAGTATAGATGTTTACACATTAAAACGTAACGTATCTTGTGATCGTGATTGTGATTCTGTGATTGTGATTCACGTTACGTTACGTATGTTTACACATCTTAACCGTGAGTCCCGGCATTTACACTTTTTTTTTAAGACAAAATGAGTTTTCCCTAACGCTCCCGGTCGCTTCTTCAGTTTTTTAACTGGCACCAACTTTTATCTTTATTCCCAACCAAATCACAGCAAGTCTTCTCAAAAATGTTCAAGAAAACATTATGGGTCAAAAACGGGTAAAATTATATATCTTTTTTTTATTTTTGCAATTAATGTCTTCTATTAACTTTGAAAATGAAAAATTTAATCTTCGAAATTGTATTGGCATAAATAAAAAAAAAAACTTTTCTTTGATCAAAATGAAACAAAAGAACAATCAAATATAAAAAATTAGTTTATTTTGTTAAATTACCAAGATATAATGTTTCTTACTAAAGTTTCTCTTTAACGTGCCATACTTTTTCGTCACATTCTCTTAATCCTATAGGCTTTACAGGTGTGGCGTTTTTTGGGGTCAGAAGTCACAAGCTTTTGTTAGGTTGACTTCTTGTTATTACATTTCCGGTATTTTCAGACAATCATCGCACAAGAAACTTTACAAAAAGCTCACCCACCATAGCAAGGTGAATTTTTTATTCGATTGTTAAGTTCTGAATTTTTGTTGAACAAACCCATGGAACATTTATTTTTCTTGATTGTGAAATATCAAACTTGTAAATTGTGAGCTACCCAAAAACATTGTTCACATTGGACTGCCTCCTCTGACTTTTTTTGAAGTCTCTGTCACTTCTACTACTTGGCGAGAATGAGACGACTTTTTTGACTACCTCTTTCTCCAACATACTGTGAAATTGAGATATTTATAACGAAACGTTAAAAAAAAGTTAGAGGAAAAGTCCAATGTCAAAAGGAGATAACAATTTCGATAGTTCCATTGGGGCTCTTTTTCACCAGAAAAATAAAACCTTTCAAAATTAATTTTACCTCACCTCGAGAGGTTGTTGTGACTTGTGAGGTATCAGTGAGGTTTACAGAATAGGCCTATTAAAATATCAGTAATCACTTTTAAAACAAATAAGAAAAAATTTTATATACCATCAAGCACTCATTTAAATAAAAATCATCTACATATCTATGTATTTTCTATAGAGTGGAAAAGTAGCTTAGTTTGTTCGGGATAATCTCAGAAACTACATATCTGATTTTAAAAATTCTTTTCGTGCTTGAAAGAGTAAATATAGAGAAATGTTTTAAAGTAAATTTTTTTTTTGGAAAATTCTGTAAAAAAATTATCGAATTTTCAAAATTCTCTTATTTTTGTTTGACAATTGACTTCAAGAATAATTCTAGGACTAGCTATATAGAACATCAAGTTGTCAGTATTTTTTTTTACTTTTACTCTCGATTTTAAGCGTGTATCTAATTTTAAAAAAAATTTAACACGTGTACACGTTTAGATTCTAAATACACGATAAAAATACATCTGAAATTAGAAAAGCCGTGCTTTTTTGTTACTGACCGGTGCGGCGACATGAAGCGATTTCCAGATTTTTATCATTGTAACAGAACGTTTTTTAGGTTATATTTGATATTATGTTACACCAAGAAAAAAAATTAAGTTAAAGCAAGGAAATCCTAATCCTACTTTAACTGTGAAAGTATGATTTTTTAGATGTTTGTCCTTCAATCAAGCTCAAACGTCTTGACAGAATAAGTTATGTCATTTTGTTTTATGACGCTAGGGATGTAATCGCGGGGTGGTTAGATACGGCTATAAAAAATTAAATAAATATTAATAAATAATACTAAGTAGTTATAAAGAAGGAATAAACACATAGAGAATTATTGTTGGCAGAGTGGACTGAGAAATAAAGTTGTGTGATTTTCACATTGGTCATAATTAAATATAGAATGAAATATAGAATGAAATGCTGCCTAGAGTGTGATTCGTTTCACTTCCACACGTTTACACTTTCCAGTTAGAATTCAAGTACTGTGTCATTGTCACCCGTGAATTTTGATTAAACATTTTTTAAAGTGGTACTTTTTAACGCATGATCTGAGATGGAAAGTTTAAAACAAAAAAAACCCACATGAGACTTAATTATGATGACGATGAAGACGATGAAATCCACATCATAATATTATTATAAAGAATTTAGAAAAAAATATCTGCTTGATCATATGGCAATGACGAGCTTCAGTAAAGATATCAATATGGTTGTTTTGCTATACGAAGCATATATTTTAACTTGAGTTTTTACTAACCGGTGATTCATTAAATTTTTTTTTTTTTAAATCTTTAATAAAAATTATAAAATGGCATGGTGAAAAATTTATTATATGACCCGAAAGACCTGTAATCTCTAATATTTATTTTTTAAAGATATAGTTTCATTCAAATGTTGAACGCCATATATGGTCCCATCGGAAGGTCCAATTTTGGATCACTCTCTTTTTAACAGTGCAACCGGTATCTGTCCAATTCCACGAGAAATGTTAGATTTCAACTCCTAAACGATAGCTGGTTTATCGGCGAAAACCTTTTACTTCACATAACCCCAAGAAAAGCAATCCAAAGGTGTGATATAACAAAATCTATAAGCGGCCTGCTGACAGGTCCGAAAAGTTAAATTACATAGCTGTTCACCAAATTGATTTCTAAATAAATCCGTTGCCATGGTATAGTTGCACTCACCCAACACATTTATGATTTTAACATACTCATTTTTTAAAATAAATTCGGACCGATGATTCCACCAGCCCATAAACCGCACTAAAAAGTTCATTTTTGTGGATGCAACGGTAGTTCGATACTCTCATTGAGTTGCTCATCAGCCAAAATGCAGCAAATTTTATTTATTCACGTATTTTTTGAGCCACAAAAGTGCCCCATCACTGAATAAAATTCGGTTGAAGTGTACAAAAATCTTTTTTTCACAGAACGCTGATGTTCTTAGTACAGCTGAATTATTTGGAGTGAGTCTTTCCACGATGTTTTGCCAAACAATATTGAATAAAATTAACATGGCACCATCTTATGACACCAGTAACGTGTCATCTGTCAAAAAAAAAAAACATTAAAAAAACCTCGAATTGTATCATATCGGATCATGAAGAAAAATGAAGCTAAAATAATACATTTCAAAATTAGAGGAATGTGAAACATCAATACAATTCTTCGAATTTTGGATTTAAAAGTTAATAAAAAATTATTTCGTAAGTTTCATAAAAACACTATACAATAGATCTACAAAATTGTTAGTGGTGGCAGGATTTTATTAAATTGAAATTTTAAATAAATTAGAAAAAAGGTATAATATTTTTAACAAATTTATTATTTTTTGTTCATAGCTTTTGCAATAAATTCCTTTGTTTCCATTTTATTTATACCTGTTTAATTATTATAGCATTGAAATTGTATTACTCCTTCTTTTTTTAAGAAATAAATTCTTTTGTCATTTGTTTTTCTCCGTAATTTTATTTCATCTGGAAAATATTTTTAATATTTTAATTGATTTTAAGAAATAACAAAAATTAAAAAAATATACAAATCGAGTTTTAAACGTCAGAAAAAAAAAAACATTTTTTAAAAATGATTCGACGTTTTTTCATGGTAACGATTTGATTGAAATAAATTGTAACGGGTGATTTTTTAAGAGGTTTAGAACTTTTTTAAAAAAAAAAACACAAAAAATTCGAAAAAATGAATGAAATATTTATTTGAATCGATAGTTTGAACCTTGCAATTTAATGTTTAAAGATAATTTCATGCAAATGTTGACCGCGGCTGCGTCTCAGGTAGCCCATCCGCAGAGTCCAATTTTGGCATACTCTTTCACACATATCGGCCGGTATCTCACGAATGAATGCATGGATGTTGGCTTCCAGTGCGTCAATCGAAGCGGGCTTGTCCCTATAGACATTAGCCTTGACATATCCCCACAAAAAATAGTCTAATGGTGTCAAATCGCACGATCTAGGCGGCCAATTGACCGGCCCGAAACGTGAAATTAACTGTTCACCAAACTCGCCTCGCAATTCCGCCATTGTTTCGCGTGCTGTGTGGCATGTGGCACCGTCTTGTTAAAACCACATATCATGCAAGTCAAGAACTTCCATTTCGGGCAAAAAAAAGTTTGTTATCATCGCTCGGTAGCGTTCACCATTGACAGTAACGCTGCGATTCGCATCATCTTTGAAGAAATATGGCCCAATAATGCCGCCGGCCCATAAACCGCACCAAACAGTGGCTTTTTCGGGATGCATTGGTAGCTGTTGCAATGCTTCCGGGTGATCTTCACTCCAAATGCGGCAATTGTGCTTATTTACGTACCCATTCAACCAAAAATGAGCCTCATCGCTGAACACAATTTTTCGATAAAAAAGCGGATCCTCGGCCAGCTTTCCAAGAGCCCATTCACCAAAAATTCGGCGTTGTGGTAGGTCGGCTGGCTTTAGTTCTTGCACCAGCTGTATCTTAAAAGGCTTTACGCCCAAATCCTTCCGCAAAATTTTCCACGTAGTGCTGTAACAAAGGCCTAACTGCTGGGAACGGCGCCGAATCGACATTTCGCGGTCTTCTGTCACACTAGCTGATACGGCCCCAATATTTTCTTCACTACGCACAGTACGTAAACGTGTTGGTGGTTTAATGTCCAGCAAAGTAAATTTGGTGCGAAATTTGGTCACAATCTTCCGAATAGACTGCTCAGAAGGTCGAGAATGCCGACCATAAAATGGAAGCAGCGCGCGATGAACATTTCGAACCGAGCACGAATTTTGATAGTAAAATTCAATAATTTGCAAGCGTTGTTCATTTGTAAGACGATCCATGGTTAAATTGCAAACCAAACTGAAGCTGTTTGACAGTGACACAAGGTACTAAACACACGTCAGCTGTCAAAACCAGTGTTGCCAAAACCAAACCAGCTAAAAAATCACCCGATATATACTTGTTAAAAAAAAAAGTAATTTTTGTCAACGAAAAATGAATGAATCAGAATTAGGGCCTATAGCACCTTACCGATACTCAGTGATTCCTACATTCGTATTGTTGGTCGGCAGCATTGAAGGGGACCTACAATTTTCTGCAAAATCTAATTTTTACGGCACCTTTTAATGAAAAGAGATACTCTTGAAAGATCTTTCACTTCGCAGTATACCTACCCGTGAAAAAAAAACACTTCCATATTTTAAGGTGACAGAGAAACTGGGATTCGATCCCCAGACTTTGGTTATGATTGAATAATGAATCATCGAGATATTACAAAATGAAGACAGATTGCACCGCCATTAGTATAATAAAAAAGTCAAATGTCATTCGTTTCGAATATCTCGAGTACAAAAAATCCCAATGATATTGGTTTAATTTTATTGAATAAATAATAACGTAATGAAGAATTTGAAAAAATTAAAAAAAAAATCACCAGACAATTTTTTTTAAATCAAAAAACATGCGCAAGATTTGTAGAAAATTGTTTTTCGACCCAAATGTCTTGAGAACAAAAACTTTAGGCTAATTCTTTTTCTATATATGATGCCATATTTGATTACTAGTATGATTTTCAGAGTTTTTTTTAAGTAAAAAACTACAAGGAAATACTAAAAACTGTTGAAAAAAGTTTTATGGTTCCAATATCTTGAGAAAAACCACAGAATAACGTAGTCAATAACATGATAAAGTTTGTATAGAAACACTGAATTGACATTTTTTGTTTTAAAGCAATAAAATTACAGAACAAAACTACTAAAAATTGTTCAAAAATGTATTTCGATTCACAATGCTGTAACTGAAAATTGTTGGGGTTTATAAAAAAAATTCTATTAACGATTTTTTAAACAAAACAAATTGCAAAATAATATTAATAAAAATTTATCAAAATTATTTTACTATCAAATATTTTGAGAACAAATAGCCACATTGACTTTGGGCTAATTTTATTTTCTATATACAAGATGCCATATTTAACTATACTAATATGATTTAAAAAAAAAAAATTCAAGTGACAGTTTTTTTTTAAACAAACACAATAGCTGTGTTTTATTTTCCCCAAGATCCGAACCAGATTGGATTTGCTTACAAAAATACATGTATTACAAAAACAACACAAGATCCAACTTTGTTTTGAATTTGGATTTCCAAATCCATTTTGAACACACACCCTTAATTTGTAAATGTCGTCAGTAGTGTAAAGAAAAAAGACAGGGTGTATACGAATAAAAAAAAACAAAGGAAAAAAAGAGTTGGGTATATAACAAGTTGTCACTGAGATCCTGGATTGTTTTATTTTCATGATCTGATCTGGATTGGATCTGGGGGAAAATAAAACGCAGCTAATATTCTATAAGAAAATATTAAAATCTCTTAAAAAATGTTTTTCGATTCGAATATCTTGAGAGTGAAAATTCATTATGACGCCAAAATAATTTTATACTAAACAAAATGACGTTTTCAACAACTGAAAAAGTTTGTAAAACATTCAATTGACAGCTGAAAAGCTTGTAAAACATTCAATTGACAGCCCAAATCGTACAACAATGACGCTATGACATTTTAAATTTGGGCTTTATGGTTTTAGGCAAAACGACCAAACGCCAAACAAAACTACTAAAAATTGTTCAAAATTGTTTTTCGTCTCGAATATCCATTTTTGGCCTTCACTTAATCACATATTGAACACCCTGATATCGAATATCTTGAATTTTATTATTAAACAAAATAACTTTGGGTCTCATAGTTTCCAAAAGCACCAATGGGAAGTTACCATGTGTAGTCGCACCCAGAATCTTTTTATTTTTTAAAATGGATTTTATGTAATGTTATAATTTTATTTAAAACAATTTTTTAATAAGAATTATTTATTAAATTTATTAAAATTTAGGATGTGCATGCTCTTTTACCCTAATCTAAAATTTTGTAGTAAACTTAAAGTTTTAGCTATGTTGTAGGTATACAAACTTAAACCTATACCAACAGTTATATAGACAAACAAAATTTGAAATCCAATTTTTGTGGTCTCTATTTCTATCTTTCTCATAAAAATGTAGAATTTGATTAAAATCTTAAATTTGATTTTTCTAGAAATCTATACCAATATCTGGAAATCTTTCCAAAGTGGATACCTACATACATAGCCCCATTATAAATATGACTTGTATACATATTTATATCTATATTGAAGAAAAGTTAAGTGTAGGATGATATAGTTGTTTTTCTCTTAATAAGATTTCCTTAGGTAGGTATATGAACTTACGTATTTGTTTACATTTATATATATATATAGGTTTATATTTTTAATTTGGGATATTCTCAACCTATATTTCAAAAGAAATTAATAAATTATACCAAGAACTGACATCTTCCTTTGCATCATATTTATAATATACTACTATAACCCACCCATATGTTTTAATTCAACAAAATATAGCTCATGAGAAATGAGATAAGCTCCCACTTTCTGCTCTGCTCCTGATATGGATTTGCAAAAACAATTGTTATTTTTCATAGATTATTCCCACGCATTTAGTTGATAAAATCGGAAGAAATTCCTCATTATGATCTGCCTACACCCAAAAACATAACTATAAGTATATCAATTAGGAGGAATTTCCTGTAGGTTTCTTCAGATATATGTGTACATTACATAGGTATATCTACCTGTATTCTTCTATAAATCCCTACCTTTGGCCACACTGCAGGATTCTACCTACCTAAGAATATTGTTTTTATTTTTTTTTTTTACAAAATGATCTCCTTTCCTATATACAACGTTCATTGGATAAGATTCAGTCCGAGTAATTCCCATATTTGGCAACAAGAAAAGAATATTTTTCACCTATACCTTCCCTCTCTCATAAAGATGTCCATCAGAAATACATTCACACACCCGCCCTATATATATTCTGCAAAAATCGCCATTACACCATCATTCTATCATCATTTTTATCTTCGATCGGCCTACGCAAATGTTTAAATAACTTCCAATACACATAATCGAATAGGTAACCTTTTAACAAATAAATTGTATCTGTATCTTATGACACAATATAACACACAAACCTAAACCTCACCAACTTTTCCCCTTTCAACCCATATAAATGAGTATGATATACACACATAATATATCACATTGCTTCTGTGATATGAGGAGTTCTTCGTAACTATCCGTCATCGACAATATTCAATTTCTACGTCACTAATTGGGAAAAGTAAAAATTCTTATCTGTATACACATAAATTTCGATTAAAAAAAAAAATAAATAAATAAATAAGATACACAGAAAGTGTGAAAAAATCGCCCAAGAAAAAATATATAAAATTCTGCAATTATTAAACCCCGCATACAGTCTGAATCGATTCGCGGATCAAATAACACCAAACTTCAGTGTGAACTACAACTCATCATAAAAAAACACAATCTGTCTGTGTAATAATATTATTAGATGCAACTATATCTACCTATACCTACAGAGAAATATAAATTTACAACCGCAGTGAATTAAAAAAAAAAAAAAAATTTCTCGATACGGAAATAGTCGCATAAAAAGTGGTGAAAAGTGAAATTAGATTTATTTCGGTATTTACAACAACAACAAAATATACTAGAAGCTCATCAATATGTCTTTAAAATTTAAAAAAAGTGAAAAATGTAAGTGTACCTACTATACAACTATAATTTTATCTGAAACTGTGCAATATCGTTGAATTGCGTAATATCTATTAATATATTAGTTCTATATTATTTATATCGACGATCCTTAACCTACCGCAACCAAAAATATAAAGAAGCTCGATAAGATTCGACGCTAAAAAAAATTACTATGCGATAAACGAATAAAATCGTTTAATGACCCATTGAGAGTTATTATAGCCAGCAGCGGCGGCGGCCGGCGGCGGAGGCAGCAACGTGTTTTGTTTAGTGTTTTTAAATAATATATTGCGAAATTCGAATACCTGTTCCTTTCTCCTTCTAAAAATAAACATTGACTTAGGTGTAAATAATAAAAAATATCTCAAATCACATTATATTAACGAATGTTAATTAATTCAAATTTTATTTAATAGCTTAACATTTATACATATATGATGAATAAAAAGTGTCACTTAAGTCCAAAGGTGTTTTGTTTAAAGTGTTATCTTTACCTATATGTATCTATTAAAATCCAATAATTGTGTAAGCTTTGTTATCTTCCTCTTCGACAAGCTTCTTATGTTTCAAGTTTAAGGTTTTCTTTCTTGTTCTATGTAAATACCTCTGTGGCTATTATCATATGAATTTAATTACAAACTTGAGTTTTGTAATTCTTTTTTTTTATTAATTTAGTTTTCGTTATCAAATTGATTTGATATAGAATTCTTATCAGATTTAAAATAAATAGTTTAGCTTATATTCTAAGAAATTTATATGTTTCAATGACATAATCCCTCAAACGGTAAAGTGGAAGCAAAAAAAAATAAAAATAGAGTTAAATTTAAATGCATTTTATTTTAAGTCTAGGTGTAATTATTATCGAGCTGAAATTTAAATATTAGCGTTTGGAAAATAAATTAATCTTCTAATATAATAAAAAAGCATCATTAGACTATTCTGATTTAATTTTAATTAAGTATCGGATAATGATTTTAGGGCATCTGGATAAAACGGATAAAAGACTTTAAATAATTCTTTTTGAATTTTTAATCAAATAATTTTGCCTTTTAGAATTATAATGAATGATCGTTAGTTTTCTAATGGATTAAATAAATAATAACCCTAATAACCGTTTTAACTAAAGCGATCATATCGACGATTATAAAGTGCAGAACCTCGTAAGTCGTTTTTGCATGTTTTTTTTTTTCAGAAATCAATAAAAACTTTGCAAATTTTTGTATGACGATCTATAGTAAGAAATTTTAAATTCCGCCCTTTTCTATAAAATGTTAAAAACAAAATTGTTACGCTGAAATTGCCAAATAGTTGTTTTAATTCTGCTGATTTTTTGTTTGTATTAATTACATTTTTTTTTTGGAATTTTTCGACTAACTTCAACCGTCGGTCGGTGTAGTGTTAGTTTTTTTGCATTTAAAGTTTAATAAAAAAACTTATCGGCCTTAAATCCGACCGGGGTTGATATTAGCAGACTTAAAAGTTGATTTTTAGACTTATTGGTTTGAAAGCTTAGACATACATAAAAACTAGAATGACACAAATTTTTTATAAATGACTTTAAATAGTTCTTTTTGTTAATTCTTAAAATAACATAAATTAATGAAATTGAAGAAATTTTAAAGAAAATACTTAAAAGACTATATTTTTACGAGTGTTGCTTGTCCATTGACGTCGTTTACTTTTGTTTAAGATTGATGTTAAAGGAAATTGAAGATATTTTTTGCTTTAATTTGACTTTTTCAAAATAACATATAGAGCTTCTTTTCAGATAATAATTGATTCCTATCCATGTGGGCTTTAGATCTTTCTTTTATTCTTAAATTTTTTTTAAATAGATAACGTTCGATGGTTACGTATTAGATATTAATACATTATTCAATGTTTATTAATTTTAAAAAATCACAAAAAAGGAATTATTATTTCTATCCAGATGGCTTTGGATAAAAATTTTAACTTGCTCAAATTTTTGATATAATCGAGATTTATAGCATCGAACGTTAAAACGAACTCGAAATAAATTACTTAAAATTTAAATAGTTTCGCTTTTGTTTTAGTGTCTTTTTTTGTTGCGAGGTAAAATAATCTTGTAATTCAATTTTTGTCTTCCAGGTAGAAAAAAAGATACCAAATGTTTTGTCTGTCAAAAGGACAATTTCTAATTAGATTTAGTAGTAAAAGAACATAAATATGTTAAATCATACTTAGTCTGATATTTTGTAGATGTTTAAAACATTTTGGATAATCATCCAAGTTCATTTGGATAGCTCCGGATAAGGCATTTTAAAGTTGAAAATTATTCTTTTATCAATTTGAACCGAGAAAATCGCATACTTTTTACTTAATATCATCAATATTTCTAAAAAGTATCCATGAGAAGTATATATCCACTAAAATCTCTATTAATCTACCAAATTAACAGTAATTCAATTAAAAGAATTTCCTCCTTTTTTTTAGCTTGTATAAAAATTATCAAAATGTGTGATACTTTTTCTTATCGATAAATTTAAATTTGAACCCTCTTATTAAATAAGATCGAATAATTGTTACTTTCACTCGGACGTTTTTAGGTACCTTCCGAATATCTTCAACTGGGAAAAAAAATTTTATTTTAATTACACTTCTGATTATGCGTAAATGATTTGTGTACCTATATTACTTCTAAATCTTATACCTACCTTCTTTTTTTATTAAACAGTTCAAAATATTCTATGAGAAGAGTTTTTGGGAAACAAATACTGTACAAATACCATAACATCAATTATAGCATAAAACGGTTCTTTTGATTTTATAAAATTAGAATTCATATTCAAAAAACATTTAGAAAATTCCATTGAAATGTCTTCTAGTTTCGTAAATAGAAAAATGGTTACAATTTTATTCACCCGGTGTGTTCGACTAAAATGATATTTTTAACTTACATATTTTCGGATAGTTATTTCTTCACTATCTAATCTTGGATATTCACAAAAAAGTTATCAACAATCAAATTATCCTCTATCTTCTTGTTTAAGAATTGCAACAATTATAATAAATATAAAATTCTTTAAAGTTTTACTTTTATTTTTTAAAGATGCAAAACCTCACTTTGATTTTCGGATAAATTGTGTATGTTTGTTCCCGTACTTTCCTGAACTTAGAATTTCTACAAATTTTAATTCAGTCTGTCAAAACTAAAAAAAAAAAAAAAATAACCTGCAGTTTTGGACAGAAAATATTAGGTATCAAGCTCAAGAGCTTATAGTTTAATTATCCGTAAATGTATTTTTTATCCCTTCAATAACACTCTTCTTTTGAAGTTCATTATAAGTTTTATCCCAAAGCCCAACAATTTGGTTGATTTTATTTTCGGATAATTCTTACAATAAAAATATACCTTTAAAGAAAGTAGGTCAACTCATTGAATCAGCATAAAAGATAATTGTAGATTGTATCTATAACTAATAGTATAAATATATTCCTTCAATGAAAATATTTTAAAATAGTCATACCTACCTAACCTACGACAAAATTTCACACGTCAATTCCAATTATTTCTATAAAAATTCCATATAATGAATTCAATCAATTCAAAATCCACTAAACAAAATGAATTTTTCATAAACCTACATTTATGTATAAATTTACATTTTATTCATCAAAATTCAAAAAAAAAAAAATACAACACATACAACATACCTATCAATATCTTGTATTGCGATATGTGATGAGAATATCTAATGCGTCATCTTACCAAGTTTTATTATAATATACCAATAGAGAGCGACTTCCTCATACAAATCTAACTATATACATTTATCTATATTTTACTATAATCTACGTCACATAAAATGAAGACGAAAAGGCTTTACCCCTTATATGCAGCCAAAATTCAATGAATGAATCGCAAACCGCGATATGTTTATAAGTATATACGATTACTCATATCTATTCCATAGAAATTCATGCGAAAAAATCATTCCTCGCCATACACTGAGTTTGACTAATATCATATCGTTCGATATTTTGTGAACGAGTTTAAGTCTATACGAGCACAGCACACCACACACAACGAAAAAGACGAAAAAACGTGCGTCGGCATAATGAAAAAAAAAAAAAAACAAAAAAAAAAATCAAGCTTTTCACAAAGTCCATTCATCGAAAAAGACCAGACCAGACCTTCCAAGTCCCATCAGACATACCATAACCAAACCACCTCATATATATGAACGAACGCGATTATAGGGTATACTCGCAGCTATCTATACAACACAAACCTCCAGACAGAATAACTAAAACAACAACAACAACAACAAAAAACGAGCCATTCAACAATTTCTCAATGAACTTGACATTCTTCTATCCACTCACACTCTTAACCTCTCCTATATGTGATTTGGTATATCTGTGGGCATATACATATATACTTATATGCGTGACCCTAAAATTCCATTAAACTATCTAAACCTATGTAGACCAAAAAAGAATCCATCCATCCAATCCCATGAAGGATTCCTCATGAAAATTTCAAATGAGTCAATCCATACCAAAAAGGGCATGGGGGTTCTATTTCACTTCTTCATCTCCTCACAATGAATTAAAAGCCCATAAAGAAGGGCTGGGCTATCAATGAAGTATAAAAATAAATGTATCTGCTACCTATACAGTCTATAGGAAGCCGGCATTTATAATCCACCAAATAGATAGCTAGGTACATATATACACCATCACAGAAATAAAAAAAAAAAAAAAAATCAGTTTCGAAATTCCCATGCCGCATTGCCACCATCATCATCATCATTCCATGTCGTCTGAGTCTGTATGAAAAAGTGTGTAAGCCAAAAATATTAGTCATGGACTTCAGCATACTTATATGAATTCAGAGATTCAGAGACTCAAGAGAGACAAAATTAAAAAAAGGTTGTTCCTCTTCGAAGTTCCCTTAGTATTGGTAAATTCGATGATTTTTATTGGACACTCTTACCACTACTATTGTAATATTAATACGTCATAACCTATGAACATTTTCACACAGATATACAAAATTTAATCTCACAGATACACAACATTATGGATTTGCTCATTTTATACCTACTTGCACCACAGTTCCAGTTTTAATCATCTACAAAACATAACATAAAGATTAACCCATGAAAGTATTAAATGGTTAGTTCAGTTCAGAACGTCGAATTGTTAACACGTCTTCCAAAGCGATAAACAAAAACGAATTAACAACAAAAAAAAATAAAAAGATATTAAGAAAATATCTCAAGATTGGAAATTTTATAAATCAAATTAAGTTTTTGTACCTATCTGGCATTTTTAATTAAAAAATCTAAGTGAACATTTTTTTTTAAACAAACAAATTTGATCGTCTTGCTGCGAATAAATCCGTGAAAGTTTTTTGAGTGAATATTAAATTTAAAAAAGGATACGGTGTTTTATTTTATAAATTTGTTAGTTTAACGTTAATTAAGTGATATTTAAATAATAAATTCCATGACCACCGATCGTGCATTTAACAAATATTTCAACAACAAACAGCGACGGCAATCAGTGATCGATTTTGATCCTTTTGGAAATTTTTATGACCTGCCTGCAGATTTGTTAAGAATTTTCTTAACCTTATTATGTGGTGTGTGTACTTATTTGATTTATTTTAATTTTTATACATTAAGTTAATATTAAATGATAAAAAAGTGTTAAGAACAAAAGTGTTACAAAAAAAAAAATAATTTTGATTTTAATATGAATTTCGGATAAGAGTTCTGCTTATCCGGGCCAGTCGGATAAACAAAATTAAATTGGAAAATATTTCAAGGATTATATATTTTTATAAAATTAATTAATTTTTATCAAAACAATTAATGGTGTATGATTTGTTTATCTTCAACGATTATCTTAATCAACATCACGTCACTTTTGCCCTTCAACGGCTTATTTCATTTATCTTGAAAAAAGGACTATCTATATAACCTAATAAAAATAGTTTCAAGTTAGGATTTAATCATCTACCTAGATCAGATTATCATTGAGTAACTATAAACACCTGGTCACCATCCAGTTAACAACAATTATCCTCAAGTGATTTTTGACCTTTTTTTTAAAACATTTTGCCTTTTTAAGCCTCTCGTCAAACCTGCGCGGATTTTTATTACATTTTCTTCATTCTTTTTTTTTTTGTATTTTCTTCTGTAATCCTGGTTAAATATTTCAGTCAATTTTATTGTTTTATGACAAGTCCTGGTGTGTACGCAAATTTTCTTGCATTTATATCTCAACCTGCATAAAAGGTTTTGCTTTATTACTCAAAAACGAGGCTTCATAAAAATCAAGAAGACACACCAAAAAAAAAAAAAAAAACTGCAACACTAACAAGGTGTAAAAGTTATAAAATATATCCCATCGAGGATTACAGTAATCATGGGCCTAGGTATCATTAAAATAAAAATTTAAATTACTTTACCTGTCCTTAAGTTTTTACAACGTGATTTATGAGCCTTTAAATAAATTTATTTATCCATGCCTTTTTGTGACTAAATTATATAAATTATACGTACCTATATCATTGATAATGTTTTAGTTTTTTTTTTGTTCTTTGACTTTGTTTTTCTTAAAATACAAATTTTTCTTTAGAATGGCATTTCCGTAGCAAAAAAAAAATAGCTAAAATTTTTTATAAGAAAAAAAAATTAAAACATTATCAAATATGATGTGAATTAAATATATATCTACCATACTCGGATAATAATTTTAAGAAATTTTATAATTTGTTTGTATTTTATTAGATTGTTTCTAATGTTGGTTTTTTTTTAAATTTATTTCAGGTGGTTGCAATAACACAGCAACCAAATTAATTAGCAAAACGGCATCCACAATCAAAATTACCAAATTCCAAAGACCCACTACATTTAACGTGTGGTCCAAAATTAGCCTAATAGCTATATTATTAATAATGACACAATTAATATTGTCAATTGGTGAAGTCGATGCTATGAGCATTCGTCCTAGACAATTAAGAAAACGACATAGTAATATGAATGCAAATTTAGACTGGGAAAATCCATGTGGTGGAGTGCATATGGGTACACATTCAGGAGAACATAAACAACGACAAGCTGTAAGTTTTAAAATTTTTTTACTTAGCTAAATTTTGAATTAAAATAAAATTAAAAAATCTTATTTGATAAATTTTTTTTTGTTTTTATTTACAGTCGCTTGAATTGGTTAAAAAACTTACTGAAGATATTTACTATACAATCAAAGTAAATAACAAGCAATTGAATCAAATTCAAACTGACGATATAGGCCAGTGGTCAGCGTATAATAAATCATACAAATTCTTGCCAAAATTACGCCGTAATTCAAGTGTAAGTACTTTTAAAATTATTTTAATTTTATTTATATTGTGATCTTAAAGTTGCTTCAAATCTACGAATTATACTATAGTTGATGTTGATTTTAAATTGAATTTCGGTTATATATTGATCAGTTGAAACTTAGATTGAAAAACTTAGGATTTTAGGTTCAAAGTCATATGCCGTCGAAAAAAACATAATTTCTTGCATCGGATAAACTAAATATCATATCCAAGTCATCCAATAATGAATTTTAGTGTTTAAAGAGAAAGTTTCATGTTTAAAAATTATTTTAAAATAATTTAATTCACTCGGATAACAATTACTACAACTTAGATAAAGGGATACAGACAAATGATTTATTTTCATTATTTTATAATTGATTTAATTTGTCTTTCTTTCGATTTTCTTGTATCATTATAATTAATTTATTAATATACAAGGAATTTACTAAAATATTAATCGATCAAAGTATATAAAAATCAAATTTTGTATCAGATGGAGTCTTCGGATAAAGTGTTTAATATCTTTTCATTTCTTAAATATTTTATTGAAACACCAAACCAGTACTTTAATTTCTGTTTGCTATTTTATCCCGTCCTGTTTAAAACTTCAATTCATATGTATATAATCCTAAATTTATACTTATTTGTCACATTAAACAAAATGTAAATGTTTTAAAATAGTTATAATATTAATTCAACATAATTTTTAATCTCGGATGATTTGTATTTCATGTATAAACCAACCGAACAGCGGATTTTAGTGTTCAAAATGAAAGTTTCATCTTTTAAAAATATTTTCAAATAGTTTAGTTCACTCGGATATTAATAATCTTAACCTGGATATAAACCGAGATAAAAAGAAATATTTATTTTAATTATTTTCTGATGGAAATTAAATTTTTTGTCACATAAAGTTTCCGGATAAAGTATTCTTTCTTCTCATTTCTTCCATAAAATGTTTGTTTTTTTGAGATAATATTTTACACAAATTATCAAACTCATTTGGGTAAAATTAATTGAAAAAATATGCCTCAATTTAAAGATTTTTTATTGATATAAAAACATATCCGCATATTTTATCTAATCAAATAACAACTATTTTGATGTGGTTTTTCGCAATTTAAAATTGATTCCATTATCCGAAAGTTAATCTAAAGTTCTTTATATTATAAGTGTCTTTTTAATCGATTATAAACACATATCCCCATTACAAAAAAAAAAAAACCTTACGGATCTTATACTATCTTCATGTTAAAAAGATCATTGTCCAAAGGTTTTGTTAGAAAACCAAATACAATAGTTTTCGTGCATTAAAACTTGTTCAAATTGTATATACCTACCAGTAGGTAGATTCTCGTTCACCAAATGCCCCCATAAATGTCCATCCATATACCTACCAATTCTTTCTTTGATGGCTCCTTTTTCAGGTCTTTCTTGAACAATTTCGGTCTCATAAAAACCAAAAAAAAAAAATATGAGATGTTAATTTTTATGTTGTGAAGCTATAAACGCATTATGGCACAAATTATCGCATCGTTAAAACAAGTGGACAAAAAAGGGAAACCTCTTGGGAGGAGTTTTTTTTTTTTTTTTTATGAATCACAACAGCATACAAAATTTTCAACTCAGACTTTAATGGCTCATCATTGAATAAATGTGAATGTCAAAATATTTTGACTCGAAAATGTCTCCTCGAGTTGATTTGTGTGGTGGTAACCTTGTTTCAGTTTGGCCTTAGTCAGAAAAAAAAAAACTGCAAACCTTTTCTGTGTTGGTTCTAAAATAAAAATAAAAAAATTATAACGCAAGAAAAATAAAAGAAGAAGACAAAAAAATTCTAACGCTTGTTTTAACACTATAAACACCATCAGCAGTCCAGTGAATGGTGTGTGCGTATCATAATCGTAATCGTGCAATCTCTTTTGTAAAAAAAAAAAAAAAAAATCGGAGCTTTCCCTAAGGTGCAGACAGACATCCTACCACCTCTATAATATTCCTTGTGCTCCCGTGTGTCTTCTCTCTGTTGGTTAAGTGATGGCCACAGAAGACTTTTGTAGGTAGGTATAGGTATTCGATATGATGATGATCATTAAAAATGCACATTTGCCTTGTGTCTGATGATGCTTGCACCATCACACGCTGCCATCCATGAAAGAGTGGGCTGCTAAGTTGTATCGCCCATAAAATCATCATCCGATTGGCGGCGTTAAGAGGCTGTGAAAAAAATAAAAAAAAAAAATAAAAAAAACAAAAAAAAATATAAAATCGCGCTCCTGGGGCTCTTCTTTACTTTGGCCCTGGTTGCATGTTGTGATGCTGTGCATACATAAAACAATGGCCATGATAATCGTTGATGATCCATCAGCGGCAAAGGAGCCCCCATATATGTATATCTATACCTACATACCTACCTACATATATTCAAGCATTCGAGGAGTGATGGCGAAGAGAAATTCTCATTGTGGCGGGCAAGCAGTCATAATGACAGGAATCTCTCAACTCAGACGCCCGAGGGCGGTGATTGAGAAGTCAGGTAAAAAAAAAAATCAAAAAAAAAAATCTTGTTTTCTTTTGGCATTTTCTTTCTCTTGCCGCATTCGTAAAAATGTTGTGCAAGAAAAAAACCAAAACTCTCTTCCTATACGTCACTATGATCTCTATTTTATCTGCACTGTCATCGCGATCAGTCACCACAAAATGTGTGAAACTATGACCTAACTTTCAAACCAACAAAACGGTAAATGAATCATCCTCATAGTCAAATGCCAACACTCTGATCATCACAAACCGGTGAATTCCCCCAACGAAACGCCTTGATCTATCGTATAATTTACAAACGATTTTACATTGTTTGTCTCTGGCATGCCGGTCGTCGCGTCGCAACCACTTCGCTTCGATCTTGTCACGTTCCGCCTAATTATACGATCAACTTAATTCAATAAAAAAAAAGCTCATCGAAAGAGCTTTCGCTTTCATACAAGATAAATAGATACCTACTCTAGTACGAGTATACACCTTCTTATTATGGCACTTTCGTTCAAGTTTCATATTGACGCTGAGTAGCTATGACAAGTTGTTAACGATTTGTTATGAAATATTCATTAAGTGGAATGTAGGTCATTGACATTATTACGGTTAATATATTATTATATAGCTCTCTCAGCTGTTGAAGCAGCTTTTTGATTCTGATAAAATATAATAACAAAAAACAAACGAAATGAATAACTTAACTAATTTTATCTTTTTTTTCTTCTTTTGATTACAGGTGGCTCTAAAACGCTGGCACAGAAATATGCAAACTTTTGTTGCGTCATTCTCCTATCTGCACAACAAAAGTCGAAAATTCGACGAGGCTAGACGTAACAATCAAGAGAGTCCATTCTCAAAAGAACTCAAAGAACTACTTCTCGATGCTCGTCATGTTCTTTGTGAAATCGAATCATCCATTAATCGTACAACTCCATACAATCTCGCAATGAACCTAACTTCACACATTTCACCAGATGCAATGAATAAACGTTTGAAATTCCGCACAAAGCTCGATAGTGAGAATCGCTTTCAAGTTGATGCCATTGACTTAAAGTTCGTTAAGTTTTATTTCACTCAATTCTTAAAGAAAATGATGTACATTCTGAACCACAATAAAAATAGACCAAATAATAGTGGTAGTAAGAGTATTAGTGGTAGTGAACCGGGCAGTATTAGTGGAATTAGTGCACTGGAGAATAGCAATGAAATTAATGCTTCCATATCTGGTCGAGGTCATCATAGCAAAGAGAATCGACATGGCAGGAAGCGCAATCACCTAAAGAAGCTTAGAAAACATACCCATCAGAAGAGCAATTCAACTCCCTCGATAGCCCTGGCGTAAATATAAAGGGCAACATTATTTCTGGAGCAGTTCTTAAGAAGAAAACAAAAAAAAACAAAACAGTATTACCTCTAAGTTCATCCTCAGAGTATGTCCTTAAATATTATACCAGTAAGAGGTTTAAGCACAAACACAAAAACACACCCCCACACATACACACACACCAACACAAACACATTCATTCTACAATGACTGATGCATTCCATTTTGTACTTATTTTATTTTAATTTTAATTTTTTTACCACATTCTCGTATTTATTTAATTTATATAAAAAAAAAACAAACATAATTTGCATCTTGTTCCTATTAGTATTATTAGGTTAAAAAGAAAACAAAAATTGTATAAATGCTAAAATATCCGTCGGTAAAAACAATTTCTAGATGGGATTTCTGATCGAAAAGAAATCTCAATCATTAGGAAGCGGCACAGATTAACAAAAACAAACGCATATGTACTTATACACATAATATAATATTTTATTTTTTTAATTTTATTTAATTAATCCAAACAAAAAAAAAGAACAAAGAAATGAAAATGTTTGAAAACTAAATTTAAAAAAAATTAAAAATAAAACTTAATATATATATATATGTATTTAAAATATTTAAATTAGCTATTAATATTTTTCTGTGATGTAATTTAAGAATAAAATATAAAACCACACACAAATAATATACCAATATATTTGTAAATATATAATTGATGCCTGCTATTTCTCTTAAATTTGATTGTAAATTAAAATTAAAATTCAATAAAAAAAAACATATTCACACAAAAAAACAACAATTGTACTGTAAAATAAAACTGATATATTAAAAATACCTACGAATAAAAATCAAAAAATTATTGTAAATTAATTAATAAGATTTAAATTATTTGTTTAGTTATGTAAGATAAACAACAACTATACCAAGTGTGTAAATTATTAAAAAAAAATACATTCCAAGAAAAAAAAGAACTAAAATGTTTTTTTTTTTAATGGTAATAAACTTTTAAGAAAAACCCGATAAATTTTTGTGATTTTTATTTTATTTTCATGCAATGAGTTTAAGTTATGAGAATATGACGAAGGAGATAACTACGTAATATTATGAGTACAAAAATTAATTTGAATTTTGAAGTGTTAATTCCAGTGATATTTTTACTTGCTCTGTAAGTAAAAAAAAATATCGAAGTTTTAATCACTGATCGATAAATTAGTCCGAAAAAGTGTGTTTCGTCATTGTTTTGGTCAATGCGTCTGTGCATCCAATGAGGGGCCCAGTGTTGTGCCGGTTTTTTACATCTTGTTTTTTCCCGTTTTTTTACGTGTAAAAAACTCGATGTAAAGAACTTGACATGTAAAAAACCCATCTGATGTAAAAAAATGGCAAAAAACAAAATCAATCAATGTGATATTTTCTGTATTTATTTATTACACAAAAATTAAAAATTAAATGTCATTGAATTCTTTTAAGTTTTAAATACTTTTAGTAGATGGCACAATGAAAAACATACATATTTTTAAATTGATAGAAGTTGATGAATAATTAGGTACATTAAATTTGGTCATCATCGTCGTCATCTAAGTCCAGAGGAAATTCTTCATTTCGTTTGCTATTAAAGGTAAAATAAACGTGTATTAATTTCTTCGACCTCTCGAACGTTAGACGATTGTGAAGAGGAGTATGAATTTGCGCTCAATTTGAAAAAACTCTTTCAATTTGGGCCGGTTTTAATAATTTTAAAGCCAATTTGGAAAGGTTTCCGTGTTTCATTTCTGCCGTGCTCCAAAAAACATTAGCTTTCTCTGCATCTTTTTCATAGAGCACTTCAAAAAGCCCACTTTTGTGCTTAAAATTGTGCCAATCTTCAATGCCCTCCCCTGTTAAATTTTTAAGAAGAAAGTTGTTGATGGTACTCTTTTGGTAATTTGTTAGAATTTCTTTATCAAAAAAAGGATGCAAATAATATGCAGTTAGAGCATACTCATTCCAGTGCCATATTATGATGATGTTCCACTTTCTTCTGCATCTTGGCACTAAATTTTGTAGGTATTTCCAAAATCAACCCTTTTTGAGCAGCTTCTGCTAAATATGCTGTAGGACTTTGACAGAAATTTATCAATTCGTATATAGGATCTCTTAACAAAAGCTTGACTTCGAATGGTAAAATGTCAAAATAAATGCAGCATGTTACGTTTTTTACCGTTTTATACTTTTTTACGTTTTTTACATTTCATACACTTTATTTACCATTTTTTACCGTTTTTTACACAAAAAATGTAAAAAACAGTTTTCTACACAAAATCGCCCATCAGTGAGGGGCCTAATTTACTTCAAATTTGGTACAAAGTATTTTTAGCTGATTCCCTATAGGTAAGCAGTGCTGAACCTGCCTGCAGGCAAAACAAGAAATTGCCTATAGGGCGGCACTTTTACTAGGACGGCAAAATCAGTATACATTAATTTTAAAAATGACAAACTAGATAAAATTGTTTAGAAATATGCAAAATGTCAATGTCAAAGATTTGGCTAAAAAAAAATTTCGAATCAACTGAACACAAGGTTGTTGGACGTTTTACGATTCTGACCATATATTTCCAGTATCAAAAGTTAGGCAATTTTCCCCTAAACTATATTACTCACACAGAAAAATACATACTTACTAAGCGAGAGCGTTTTTCGGTGGGTTAGAAAAAATTTGTTAAATATTACGTAGTCAATCAAGTAAAATTTGCATTTAATTCGATTAAAATACATTTTTTTTAAATAAAAACCTAAAAAGGTTACATTAACTGAGAAACTTGATAAGGATTCGCAATTTTTAAGATCATTTATTTTAAACGAGTTTAAGCTTGCTTATAAGTCAAATAATTATATTTAGTTAATTTCACACATCCCTGAGTTATAGATTTATAGTTACTATGAACGATTTAATTGGTTGGTTATTGAAACCGAACAAACTAACCTAGACGGAGTTTAATAAAATTTAGTACACTTTAACAAATTAGTGTGTAGATTTAAATAATTTTCTTTAATCGCGAGTTGACTCGTTTAATTTAACCTGTTGAGTTTGCAGGTTGTATGATAATTGATAACAATTTGATTGTTATTTATCTTAACAGAATTTAACGTTGTTTTTAACCGATTATTACAAGAAAAATTAAACATTCGTTTAGTTTTGTTTTACTCTCCAATTTTTCTTTATCAACGACTGTTAAAAGTTATGATGGACTGGAAAATACTCATAATGCTCTGGATGCAAATATGAAAAAAATCAAAACCATGTTAAAAATGGTAAAAACTTTGAGTGAAGCAATCCTTATAGAATTCTGCTGTTCAAGTAAGTTCTATAAAACTTTTTTCAGAATCAACAAAGTGCTGGCCCATTCTTTTAAAACATGCTGAATATTCAAAGCGAATAACTTTGAAAAATGTAGAGCAGTGCAAAAGCAAATAACGTTTCTTAAAAATTTTGATAATTGATAATTTTTTATAAATGTATGATGCTTTAATTGAAATTGCAAAAAATTCGGAATTCGATGAAAATTCAAGTTTTAAAGCAACTCAACTTGGTGAACGTGTACATAAATTGAATTTTGTATTATCAACAAACGAACGAATTTCTATGCAAAATAAATATCCTTTCGCAAAATGCTTCAATCAAAATCAATGAAGTTTTTTAACTTACTGGGTCATGAAGATAAATTCCGACAGTACTTGCGGATAAACCTTTCTAAGGAATCTTTGTTTAAAACATTATACAAGGACGTTGTAAACATTGCTGCAAAAATGAGCATTCAAGTGGATTTCATTGTGTTTTGGGCGTTATTTCCTCCATTTTTTGGCTATATTTCCATAAATTTTTTTTAAATTTGGGTGTTCAATGTTCATTCCTAAATTCTAGGCTATATTTCCAAAGTGAAATTTCAATGATAAGATTATCTTAAAAAAATTTTTGGGCGTTATTTCCCTTTTCTGGATTTTTTTTTTGGGCGATATTTTCAATGTTGGGCGTTATTTCCCATTTGACTTTTAAAATTTTTATTTTGGGCGTTCTTTCCTTTACAACAAAATTTTAAAATTGTGAATAACGTCCAAATCGGGAAAAAAAAGCAACAACAATTGTTCAGAATTTTTTTGGGCGATATTTCCAAATCGATTTGGGCGTTATTGCCTAACGCCCTTGAAACCATCGATTCAAAATCCAAAATTTCGAATTTCTTTACGATGTTTCAAACACGGTGGAGTTAAAATGCTGCGAAAAACTTGAAGCATTATTAACTGCAATAATTGACCGCAAAGTTCAAAAGGATATTATAGCTAAAGATCTCTTTTATTAAATTAATATATTTAATCCAACTTCTGCTGTTGTTAATTTCAAATCTTTGTCAATTTTAAACTACATATTTAGCTTCACTCTTCTCACTTCAATTGTATCCAAATTTACTAACGGCATTTAAGATATAATTAACGTTCCCTATAATTGTTACATCAGCTGTGAAGCTAGCTTTTCGAAGCTCAAGCTTTTATAAAAATCCTGTCTTCGAGATTTTTCGCTCTTGCAGCTATTTCAATTGAAAAAATCGAATTGAAGAAGAAGAAGAAGTCGCGACAAGATCATATTAAATATTTTTTCGAAAGGCTTTGACTGTTTTATTAAATAATTATTAAATAAAACTCTGTGAATGTTAATATTGTTGTTGTATGTTTTTTTTTTTATTTGAGGCGTCAAAATTTCCAAGTTCAGCACCGCTTATAAAGAAAATTCGAATTTTTGTTTCAACTATCTGGAACGGGAAGCTGTTTTTTCAAATTTTCTCAAAAACCACTCTGACTATTTTGATTAAACATCATACCATGTTATGACCAAAATAATTGTTAGAAAACTCCATATGAGCTTTTGGACAAAAATTCACATACTGGAAAATTTTGAGAAAATTGTCTCAACAAAAGTGAATCTTATATTAAGAAAAAAAACTATGTATACCACACAAATATTTAAAAAACAAATTAAGGAAAATCGATTTTTTTTTCAAAAATAACTTACCATTTTGATAAACATTTTTCAGTACAATATGCGTATATACCATTTAAAAGAAACAAATTTTATTTTATTTTTAACAAAACACTAATGGAACACTTTTTTTAATTTTCCAATTTCTCATTATCACCTTAACTGATTAATATTAAATTTCTCATAGGTATAGGTGATTCTTAAAAACTAAATTTTTGGATTACCTGGGTAATTTCTAGTGAATTAATTGTTGACTAAAGCATAAAACTGATACATCCGCTTTTGAAAATTTTAAAGAAGAGCCTGCAAAATATCATACAAATTAATTTTGCATTTAACTCAAAATGAAAAAAAAAATCGGTTTTTAAGATTCTGCAACAACAACGTTAAACGCATCCTACAATCAGACAATCTAGTGCTCATTGTTGAACTTAAATAATTGTTTTAATAAGCTTCAATAAGTTAACAAAGGTAATACATAATCTGAAAAATCCGTTTATTAATACTATTTTGAAAATTTAAAAATAAAATGTTGGTTAATGAATAATTTCGAATTGAGCTAAAAAAAAAGCTTTTCGAAAATAATCATAGAACTTCGAAAGGTTTGTGTATTAGCTAAGCCAATGTCAATTTATTGATCTTGTATTAAATTTCTGCACAAATGGTTTGTGTATGCACTTATTTTAATTTTACTTTAAACTGTTATAACTTTGGTTCTAAAATATGCTTCACCACTTGTATCACAGTAACTACGTATAACACTTTTATGATTTTTTTTTCAATATGTATATATTAAATTACAAATTCAAAAATAAAGAGTAGTGTAGTTTGTAGATTGATAATAATAGATATCTATAATAATGGTCCCGTAGTTTGTATTATTTGTTAAGTTTCATTCGGTTGACAGTAGTTTCCCATATACATAAGAGTATGGGTATAATGCTTATAAAGTGACTAAAATCTATTGTTGAGTTTGCAATTATTATGTCATACCGGTTTTTGAGGTCTACCGTTACATGATACAGCTATTGACTTTATTCAAAACTTACTTTACATTATTACATGAATGCATAAATCTGTCCACTGTCCCTATATTTGTATCTTGAGAGTACAACCAAACGAAGATTCTGTACTTATGTATCTTTAAGACAGGTTGTGCAAATTAAATTTGGATGGGTGTGTTATACAGATTTGCTTATATAGTTTGTCTATACCTAACTGTATAACTGTATATTTTTTTTTGTTTATAGATTATTGATTTCTTTAAAATATGTAAATTTTGAAATGGTGAAAAAAGATAATCATTACGAGATTAACGTATAATAATAAATTAATTGAGAAATTATAACCAAATTTTGAAATGCAAATATGAAACGAATTATTTTAAAAAAAAAATTAACTATTTAACAATTCCACAAAATATTTTTCTAATTTTTCTACCTGCAGTTTTGTATATAATAATTGTTTAAACCAAAATTGTTCTTCACACTGCTATATCTAAGTCAGCTAAACCAAAATTTTAGACTTTATTGCACTTTTCAGAGTCAGACAGGGGTCTATGTTAACAGTTTTCTTGGACAATGGTTTCTTGGGTTTATTTTAACTCCTTCTTAGGTCATCAGTCATGCTCCAGAAACTCAATTGCTCCGCTTATGTTAATTTCAGGCAAAAGGCAGACGTCAAAGTAAACAATTTTCTTGATAAACAATGTTCGATTTTAATTTGCGAGATTTTGGTTGATATTTACAAAATTTTTTGGTGAGAAATTTTGTAATTGCGAGATTATGAAAAGCGGGATTAAGAAATTTCGAAATTAAAAAAAGGCTATATTTCGTTATTCGAAATTTCGATTTGCGGGATACCGTATAGTGCTCCCGTTTGAAATTTGGCTGAAAAATGTAACAATGAAAATTCCTATAGGTAAGTCAGTTTTGTTATTTTTGCATTTTCATTTTTAACTTTCGATAAATAGTTGCCTACCTACTACATACATACAATACATATTACATAATATATGAAATCTTAAAAATGATCGTACTAGAAATTTTGATCGACAGTAAGAAGATAGGGAGACTAAAAAAGAGGATATCCTAATTCTGTCCGTTTGTTTATCGATTTTACTTAAAGTTGTTAAAAAATAGACTAATTTAGTAAAACAAAAAACTCCAACAAACGCACTAGTTACAAAATATGTAAATACATTTTTTTGGACATTTAATGCCGTTATTTTGCTATATACGAACTCGAAAAACTCAACATTTTGAAAATAAAAAAACTTAAAAAACTTTCAAATCAAAAGTCTACATTATTTAGTACTATTTTTTTTAATATTCGATACTTTTATCAATTTTGCTTTATTTTCTTAAAAAATAAAAAATAAACACCTACGTTTTTCTTTAAAAATAATACATTTTTTTGTGTTGTTAAGTAAATTGAAATGTTCCAGGTTTTTTGCGTTTTACTTAAAATTGATAAAAGTATCGAATATTAAAAAAATAGTACTAAATAATATACTTTTGATATAAAAAAAAAAATTGAAACAAATTTTTTATTATTTCAAAATGTTGAGTTTGAATTATTCCAAGCACCTTGAACTCAACTGTAGTTTAAAAAATGGATTTAAGGTTTGAAAAAAATATAGCATGATATTGTTAGTGCTGCCGTTGTTTTTAATTTTTGTTTTATATTTTTAAATATTTTTTTTTTTTTGAAAATTGAACTTTTTGCCTGAAAGGGGGGACATAGACAACCTTCCTGGAATATTTGTTTCTGGTTTTGACCAAATTTACATGCTCAAGTGTTACGCAAATAACCCTGGATTTATAAGGTATAAGTAAGGTAAAATATGTTATCGTTTTATGATTTCATTATTGTTTTTTTGGTAAAATGTATTATTTTATTTTCTCATTTTTGTTCAAAATTATGATTTTTTATAGATATTTTGGCCTATATCTTTCAAATTCCTCAACATATCAGAAAAAAAAATAAATGCGTTTCTCATTGTTCAATTTAACCCATTAACAATCAGATATAAGTTTTAATTAGATGAAAATATGGGCTAATTTGTAAAGCTGCTTTCGAACATAGCGCACAAAAAATTCAAAAATTCATATCTCGAAAATCTATCCATTTAAATTTTTTTAAATGTGATTTTTGTGTCTAGGAGGCTTAAATGCATAATACATAATAGTAGGATTGAATTTCTATTTTGGCTGTAAACTATTGAACTATTAATAACTATGCACCCCTCACATAGAAGGATGTTTTTAATTTTCGCTTTTCTCGAAAAAATTAAACCGATTTAAATCAATTTCTTTATAAATTATTTTTTTTAATTATAAATGGTAATATGTACCCAAAGGACAATGGGCAAATTTGGCCCAGCTCCAATAAGAATGACCTTTATATCATAAATACGTATTATGTATTCATACATTATTTATCAGTTAACCGTTTGCCTAAATTCGGTTTGTGGCCGAAGTTATTTAATTTTTAGTAAAATGAGTTTCAGGTTTCCAAATCTCTATTTTCATTGATTTCCTTTAATATTTTGTGGTTTCTTTACGTTACGTTTGTTGCCCAATCAGATGCCACTGTTAAGAAGTCATAAACTTTGGGACCTGCATGTACTGATATTTGTAAAGTGTCAATTATCAATTTTAATAATTTAATAAATTAATATTATACTGACATAAATATTTGGACTAAAACTTAACTGATAATGTACTGGTCAATGTTATTTTTACTAGTTTATATAAGCTCCAAGCATTTCTGCGCAATGTCCTTAAAAAAAAAACACTTTTATAGAGATTAAAAGCAAAAAATTATCCCTTGGGGTAATGATAAGTGCGTATGACTGTTACGCCGAAGGGTTTGGGATCGATTCCCAACTATGCCGCATAATGAAGCAAAACGACCCAAAAGCTGGCATTAATTTAAAAAACTAAATTGGAAATATCATTAATTTTCTTAATTTTTGATGTGTAAACATCTATACTGGCGGTAGGGTGAAAAAAACGTAACGTATCTTGTGATCGTGATTGTAATTCTGTGATTGTAATTCTGTGATTGTGATTCACGTTACGTTGCGTATGTTTACACATCTTAACCGTGAGTCCCGGCACTCACACTTTTTTGTAATAGAGCAATATCCATTCCCTAAAAAAATGCTATTCATTTCTTTATAGACCCTCCCGTTTTTTACAACTTATTTTTGTTTAAGCTTAACCGGTAGTCAGTTGGACCAGAAGTAAAATTGACGATTTTTCATCGTGATCTTTGAATATTGTTTTTTATTGCTTTTTTTGAATTCATTGAAAATTTAAGTATATGGAACATTCAACGGCTGAAAAAAAAATCGTATATCGTCGCTGGAAAAGTAAAGTGTCATAAGTCGAAAAACTAAGTTTTTCAAAAAAACGATTCGAAATTTTTCGTTGCTTAATAAATCAATTTTCATTTATAATTTAAATGAAAATCAAAAAGTCGTTTTTGATTGGCATATTTAAAAATAAAATTCTTTGATTTTTTACATCCAAATAGCTAATATAGTTTAAGAAAAAAAAATTAAAAATGTATGAAAAAGTTTCGCTTTGTTCTGAGATGAAACTGAGTGTCATTCTTCAGAAAAAAATATTTTAAAAATTTTCGAAAAAGCCTGAAATAAGAGTGGAAAGTGAAAAAATGTCGTTTTGCTGGAAAAAGACCAAGGGTGTTATCTTAAATGCAAAACGACACTCATGCCCTCAAACTGTTAATTTAAGAACTATAGTTATATGGCGGTTAGATAAAACAATAGTATTTTTTTTGCAATTCGTTCTGTATACTTAACTCCAAACCTCAAAATTTTGACTTACGTCACATGGCTTTTCTAGCGACGATATAATATGTACACCAATGTATGTGTAAAATTTAAGTGAAGTTCCTTGATTAGTTTTTTAAAAGTGCTGTTTTCGAAGTTTTCTGAGATCCATTACTTTTGTGTGTTTGTAAGTATTTTTTAAATGTTTTGTTGGTGTTTATTTTGTGATTCTATCAACAAAAAATGCTAATTTTCTGAACATTTCGTAAAATGTGTATAGATTTAAATTTATTAATTTTTAATTTTTTGTTGCTTTAGGAATCTCTTCAAATTCTATTTTTTTTACAAGAAGCCTTCTAGGCATTATGAGAAGATGTGAGAATATTAGAGTTGGTGATGGGTTTCTTAAAAAAAAACATCATCTTACCACGACAAAAAGTACCGAAATTAACCATGTTATGAATTTGAATAGAACTTTTTCACATTTTAAATCCGTAGAATGAAGACAAATTTTATATAAAACAAACGAAAATTGGTTCAATTCGTCAATTATTTTTTAAAAATGCAGACAAATCTGCAATGAAACGTGGTTATCCGGAAGTACAATTTCAAAACATCTTCACAAAAAGGCTACAAATTTCATTACTCAATACAACTCAAATGACCCTCAGAGGTTCTGAGCAGATTCAGGTCTTCAAACTTCTAAAAGATATTCCTGAAAGTCTCGAGCTAAAAATGTACAGAAAAGTTCATAAAGAGGCTGCATGGACAATGGACATATGGCAAGCTATATGACAGGAGAAAATGCCTTGTCTGTATAAGTCGCAGTAACAAAAAAAATTTTAAACTGGTTTTCCCCACTATTGGAGTAGATGTATTAGAAAAAATTATAAAAATTATTTAGGATGAAGAATAAATGTAGTATTAACTAAGTCTCTTCAGACTTAAAATAACTTTTTAAGCTGAAAAAATTTTAAACTTTTATTAATTCTCAAATAATGTACATTTAAGTGGATATTTAAATGGGCGTGGAAATTCATGATCCTAGCTCTAACTGCTGACTTAATACGACGTTTAAGGCATTCTGCCCCACTGTGTGCCGTCTTCAAAGAAAACAAAAATGTTTTCCACGAGTTACTGTCTCTTGAGAGGAATTGACAAAGCCTCCATGGAGTATCACTTGTTATGAGAAAGTGCTTCTCACATTAGCCTTTAGGATTCGGCAAAAAATTTAAGGTCCCCAGCTCCAATCCTGCCCTTAACACGCACACAGATAAGTCATTAGGCCTTACTTCTACACAAGTTGCGCACGCCTACAAATAATTTTTTATTTTTTTTTAATGAAAACTTCAATATTCTAAAAACGACTTCATGCATTTCTATTAAACACGACTGATTGCACTAATCTTTTTTAGCAACATTTAAAATATTTTAAATAAAAATTATTCTTATAGCCGAAGTAAACATTTAAAAACGTGAAGAAAAACGACTTCTATATATGTATGGAATTTTAATTAAAATTTTGCTGTGTGTTTATATTTTAGTACAGTTTTATTGATTTTAGACTTTCTCATTAACTAATAAACTGATTTACATTTAATTTAATCTATATAAATAAAAATGTAAATGTACGTTTGTTCCTTACCGCTAATCTCCGAAAGTTCTTCACCGATTGCTTTGCAATTTTCACACAATGTTGTATTCAAATACGAGCGGGTTGGTACATACTCATAATAAGGAAAAAAAACAGTGAGATATGTTGTGCATGAAAGCAACACCCGTTATTCTCGATCTCAGCAATATCAGTTTCAGACATATACATACATAATTACAAAGAAATTTTTTAAGTTTTGCTGTCAAAATTTTGAACTATGTATATATGTTTTTTTTATATTTTTTTTATTATAAGCATTCTTATAAATTAAAAAAACGAAAACGATTTCCCTAAAATGAGGAAACATGACATTGGACCTTTTAGAACCAAGATACAGAATTATATTTTGCATTCATAAAAAGTAAGTTTTTGTTTATAATTTTAATTTATACCTCCTTTTGATTTCTGTTTACGAGTGAGTACCTATTCTACCTACCAAAGGTATTTCAAATACAAAAAAGGCTGCTGCAGAATATTTGTTTTTTTTTTATGGAATATCTTACCGCCGCGCCGACGGTTAAAGTGCAGAGCCTCATAAGACGTTTTTGCATTGTTTTTGAAAAGCGAAAAGCAAAATTCATGAGTGAACCCTTAACCACTCTGTGCTGAAGAAAGATGGTACCTTACATATAGCTAACCCCATTGCTATGGACTGGATCGCGGTTGGAATGAATTGAAAAGAATAACCTCCGATTTTAATGAAGAACTGTTCAAATCAATAAGTTGTATCATTCTCTTTCAGTTTCAACTTGAAATTCAAATTGTGAAGTATGCCTGTGTGGATTTTTGTCATTCCGCATGTTCGAAAGTCTGGACTGATTATGTTATAGGATACTAGCCGCGTTTTATTATCCTCGGGTCTGGGTTTTCTTTTAACACGTAATACAAAAACAACATTTTATGTCGGTTTCCATCGAAGTTTTATTTATGGATCCAAAAATTAGTTTTTAATTTTATGGATAGATGGCTTTTTTGTTTTGCAAATGGTAAGGTAGTCCGAAATAGAAAGTACATAAAGAAAAAAGACAGTATCTACATGAAACCCAAGCAAAAAAGAGATGGGCATACAACAGGGTTTGCATTAGAATCCATATGGCTTTATTTTCACGGGGTAAACCATATGTGTTATTGGCGATAAAAAAACGTAGCTACTATTTGTTAACGCAGACATAGGTTACAGGCTTAAGAAGCTCAGTGAAGCGGATGGGTAACAGTTATTAGCATTATAATAACATTTTTGACTCCCGGGGAATCGAGGACTTTTCACATTTATTTCAAAGCACTTGAATACCAAATTAATGTTTTGTTTTCGAACTGCAAAACTTTTGGTGCGAATATAAAAGTAAAATAAATGTATGCATAGCGAGTACCTACTGCTTGAATTCTAGAGTTCCGAATATGAAATAAGCTGGCAGATTTAATCATTGGGGTGATTGTCATTGCCTGCCTAACAAAGACCACTGTGATATTATTTATTTATATTTCTTTTTTCAAATTTTGTACGATAATTGGATTTGCAAGCCCGCGCAAAGCCGGGCGGGTCAGCTAGTGTATAATAAATGTAAGGATCTAAAAAAAAAATCTTATTATTTTTTTTAAACTCGATATATTTAAAAAATGGGTTGGTGATTTTTTTTTTTAATTAAATTTTTGAGTTTAAATTTATAATTTCTCAAAATTAGCGTAGCTATATCAAATTTTGTTCTTTAAATTATTTAAAAGATTTTATATATAAAAGTAATTTTGTAAAGACCATTGCAACTAGTTATGTATTTAAAAAATTTTTTCTGTCGCAACATATATTTTGATTTAAGTTGAAGGACATATATAAACAAATTTCAAAAGACTGTTTCGAATTTTTTTGATGTAATTCTTTCGAAAAAAACCTTAAAAAATATATATCAACAATTTTGGGTCTAAACGTAAAAAAATCCTTTCAAACCCCTAATCTTAATCCAGATATTCAAAACAAAACTCATTAATTATCAAAAAGAAAACAAAAAAAAACTATCCCCAAATAAATCGGTTAAATTGACTCAAATACATACAAGTTTGGCATTATGTAACTTGGACTTATGTCATGTCACGCCACCTAATTTGTATCTATAGCAAAACAAATTACTTTAATTTAAAATTTACAAAATCCATAAAAATAGACTCTTCATTTAATAGCCTTCCTTATGCATTTATACCCATTACCATAATTTTCTTCTTTAATTCGAGTGCATATATCGATAAAAAAGCGACTTATCGTCCAAGTCCAAACATTTTGAATATCTCGAATCATTAGATAAAAAAAAGAAAACCTGCCATCGCGTTGCTCATTGAACTCAATTTTGAGAAATTAACTAAAAAACTATAAAACGAACTCACATATAATCGCTACGAATAAAATAAAACCTGGTTAGAGCTGTTTTAGCTTGGAGTGCAGTTAACACTTCCTGCATCCCATTCATCAAGTTTGTTTGGTGCGTTTCGCATGAAAAATAAAACAAAAAAACCACTCGACGCAGCTACATTTATATATACGCACCGGACTCCGGACAATTGCAATTGAAATGGTTCAAACTGCAATACTTGCTTATGCAGCAATTTGTTTGAGTTACATTTCTGCCGCGGCGTCTTCGGTTTACTTGCAGCGACCCCATACCCCAAAGCCACCGTGCGCCGCCGCCACACACTATACCGACATCTTACGTTCAGCCGCCCTCTTCTAGTCATTTTCAAATGAGCGATGGACGCAAGCACAGTCTTCCTGTTTAACAAGTGCGGATTTGTTCCGTGAGATAGAGGAAGTGATGCGAAACGCAACCAGACAACTTTTGCGGTGTTTGTTTTTGTTGAGCTGACAAGTGACATGTTATGTAGGTCTTATACTGATGCCAGGTGCTATGCTAAGTATAGACTGCCACAACCGCTCGCTCCATACCGTATCATACAACAAATTGAAGACCGTTGTCAGTTTATGGTGTCCGTGTCAGTCGTGTGCCGCAAAGTATTGATATTGCCCTCCGTAATCGGATAATGTCTTCTTTAAGACGACGCGACGCAACGCCCGCCGCCACCGCCACTCTACAAACCATCAGATGCCTTTCATGATAAGCTGCACAGTGAGTGTTAGCTGGGCTGTAACTCTGTCTATATAACAGACGAGACGAGGCAGCATATCAAACTTTGGCCACACATGTGTAACTCGTTTAGTGGATCAGCTTCAGCATCAAGTTGCGTATATAGATTTTTAAGATATCTGTCATAGATTGGTCTAAATTCATTAGATTAAGTGACTGAATGCACGCATGCCTGCACCTAATCGAATCGTTGCTAATTAAGTTGTTTTGAGCATATTAATGGTGGGATAATAAGCGTCAGTTAGTAATTGCCATCTTCCCGATCGATGTGTCTATTAGTCAGGCTTAGTGGCTTTTGAATGAAGACATTTAGTATCGATGAATTAATTTTAGATGACTGATCAAAGACTGCGCGAGACGCCGCCACCACCGCACCGCGTTCAGGTAGCGCAGACCATTTTAAATTGACAAAATTAATGTTGAATATAATATGTAAGTGTGTGTTGTTTTTTTTTTTTAACCATGATTAATCACGCTTGATACAGACATTTTATAACAAAATCGAAAAGTTTATACTTTTCACTTTTATAGAAATTAACTCTGATTTATTTATATTTGTTAATAAAAATTAATTAAGATGAATTATTCAATTTTCATAATCCAATCATAAAACATTTTATCATTTACTTTTCAGGTAGTTATGTATACCTAACTAGCCTTAAAAAAAAAATTAAAATATGGACAATTTGAATTATCTATACCCTGGTGGTCTGGGAATCAAATTCCTGCATATTCCATCTAAAGACAAAAATTGTTTTCTTTTTTAAAGTTACTGCCTGTTGCGAGGAAATGGCAAATTATCGAAGTATATACCTATCTGTTTTCATAAAAAAAATACCTCTCATCTTAGCTGTTCGGATTCAACAAAAAATTATAGGTCCCCTCCATTCCTGTAGACTGACAATACGTACAAACATTTTTTTGAGAGTTGTAAGTCACTATAGGCCCTGGTTTTCCACGAACTAATGGTTAGTTCAGAGACGCATTGGTTATGGTCGCTTAGAGGGGATCGTCCAGTTACGTCGTTTGGGAATGGTGACATTATACCGTGGCCTCTTGTCCATATGATTTCACAAATTTGACGGAGAACACGATACAAAATTTAAAGTTCATCTAAGAACAATTTTATCGTTTTAAAAAAGGAAAACTGAAGTTCCCGATCTTTAATTTGTAAAATTCACTAAATATGGGGAAGTTTAAAAAAGTGGATTACGTCATACCATGTCTCCGTGCATCCGTGAGTCCACTGTAATTTTAGCTAGAATCTAAACGGGTATACCAATTTTTTTCAAATTCAGTACAGAGCATTTTATATACCTCATCTTAAACAGGTTTTTTTCCAAATAACGGAAATAGGGTCTTTTAAATTATTTAAGTATATTTTTTTAATGGTTTTGTTGATTTTAAATAATAACGAAGATAAAGAGAATTTAAAAGCTACTTAGATAGAGAGCCCACAGCAAATTTTGGGTGTAAATGATAGCAAAAATTCACTGGTATTTTTATATAGATCTAAAAACTTTTCATAAGAAAATATGAATGTCTTGCATTTTGTGATTGGGGCCTCTCTCGGTAATGATGTGCATTAAAAATTCGTTTTATTTTAAAGCCCAGATGAAAAGTAGCATAGCAACTAAATCATTATATTTAATAAAAGATCTAAGCGCCCTAGACATGAAAATGGGGGCCCAAGAGTCTTGGATGGGGTCTTCTGCATCTCCAAGACGAACCCAACTATGAGTTTGAATCCGGTCTCTAAATAATATGTACGCTAGCATTTAGAAATATGTTTTCACTGATAGAATCTTCGCCTCTGATAACATTATATGGTAATCTAAGACTTTTACATGGAGCCGCTTATCTACCAGATACACTAAAATAATGCACTTTAGCGACAAAGTCCCCAACTATACGGCTTGCAAGAACTATTACTGAACTATTAACAGTCATCTTTCATATTTAGTTTCATTATTATACTTGTTAAATCGTTTGAAAATCAAGAAGAAAAGGAAGTGAGCAGACGTATTTCAAACAGTTGGAAACAATATTGGAACATAAAACAAATTTTAGATAGCAATTTAAGCAAGCAAACTCGAAAATTTATACTCGACTCAACTATATTACCCATCTTGACTTAAGGACTACAAACTCTGGGACTTACTACAAGCTTACTCGAAAAAATAAGAATCTGTCAGACGAAAATAGAACGAAAACTACTAAATATAACACTATCTCAAAGAATACCAAACGAGTATATAAGAAGGCAAACAGGTATATCAGATGCAGTTAAAAGAGTTCTACAGTTGAAATGGAGTTGAGCTAGTCATATTTCAAGAATTCAAGATCAGCGTTGGACAAAACTAACTACCAAGTGGAAACCCGATGGAAAAAGACCTGCTGGACGACCAAGGAAAAGATGGGAAGATGATTTGAATGAATTCAGTCAACAGTGGTATCACGAAGCAAAAAACAGGAATCTCTGGACATTAATGGGGGAGGCTTATGCCGAATGACAAAATTATTTTTTGCACTTTGAACCAAAACTTTAAGAGTAATATAATATATGTATATATATGTATTGAGAAAAAAAACTCTATTTAATCTTTATATTTTGTAGATATTTTAATTTATTTATTCTACTAAATGATTATTTTGTAAATTGTAATACTTATATGTACATATATAATGGCATTAATAAAGCTTTTAATAATAATAATAATAATAATAATAATTTTTTTTTTTTTTATTCAAATTCAAAAATTAATATACATTAAGTTTGTATCTGCGAAGCCTTGGCTTTTCTGCAGAATTTTGGGTTTCTCCTTTTTTAAATAAATAATCTATGAGTGAGTTTAAATGAATTTCTTAATTGAAAAATTTACAATTTTTTTTTTTTGTTTTTTTTTTTTTTTAAGAATGTAATTTTAATTATTCTGATATATTGCAGAATTTGAATTCCAAAAGTAATTTTTAATTAGTTTTTTTCGTGTTTTAAAGTTTGCAATGTTCACTAGCTTTCGGGGTAATTTGTTAATTATTGCTGGCACTGTATATTGAAGTTTTCTTCTACCATAGGTGTTGTAGTTTCTAGGTATTTGAAGCATTCCTTGAGCTCTTTGTCTAGTATTAACCTCATGTTGAATTGGGTTTATGAAGCGGGTGTCATTGCAGTACTCGAGGATAATGGTCATCTTGAAAATATCATCAACTCGAAGAACAATAAAATTTGCAAAATTACTTCTTGGATTCCTGTTTTTAATTATATTTAATGCTGAGTTCTGTAGTTTTTGTATCTTTTCAATGTGAGTTTTAGTTGCATTTCCCCAAGCTAGTATTCCATATCTTATTCTCGACTCGACTTAGGCATAATATACTTCTTTTAAAATATCTTGAGAGGCATGAAACCGCAAATGGGAAAGTGCAAATAACGCCTTTTTCAGATCTGCTCTTAGTTTCTCAATATGTTCTTTCCATAGAAAACGGCTATCAATTATAACACCAAGGTATTTGTATGTTTCGACTAATTCGATGTAATGATTAGTAGTGTAGGGGCATGCATCGTTTTTCAAGAGAACTCGTTTTTCTGTTGCCTTGGAATGAGGGCTTCGGATGTGCATCATTTTGGTCTTTGATGCGGTGATAACTAATCCGTTGTCGTGACACCATCTGACCGCTGCGTTGAATTCTTCTTGCATGACCGTTATTTCCGTGTCCAGAGACCTGTGTCGAATAACAATAGCTGTATCATCAGCGAAAGCAAAAGGTATGCCTTGTTTGAATACCCGTAGTAACTCGTTGGTGTAAATTATGAACAGAAGTGGGCCTAGTTTCGATCCTTGTGGAACTCCATATTTCATTTTCTTTTCCTCGCTCAGCGTGTCTCCTATTTTAACACAAAACATTCTATTGTAAAGGTAGTCGGTTAGCCAGTCAGCCATTACGCCTCGTATCCCAACTCGTTGTAGTGCATCTACCAGTTTTCTGTGATCAAGAGTATCAAAGGCTTTACTGAAATCCATGAAGAGTACTAGTACGTGATGACCTCTATCCAGACTTTCATTTACACAGTTTGCGAATTCACCTAGCAATTTCCCAGCGCTCTTGTTTTTCTGAAATCCATATTGACTGTGGTGAATTAGAGAATGCTTTTCAATGAAACCATGTAACCTTCTGGCAATTACTTCTTCCATGCACTTTTCTACAACTGGAAGTATAGAAATTGGTCTATAGTTGTTTAGTTGACTTTTTATTCCACCTTTGTAAATAGGTCTTACAACAGCTGTTTTAAGTACTGAAGGAATTGATGAATTTTGAAGACTATTGTTGATCAGCTAGCTGATAATAGGAGCAAAAACTTCGGCATTGTTTTTGATATCAACTGATCTTATTCCATCTATTCCAGGCGACTTATCTGTACTAAGGGATCTTATAATGTTATGTGTCTCGCTGACGTCCGTAGCATAGGCGAAGATTGAGTTTTCCACAAAAAAATTTGTTTTGTTCGATGTCGTTGCATTACATGTATGTACTATTTTTTCAATCTGAGAATAGAAGAACTCGACAAATTCATTAGGAAGCAAATCAATGTTTTTTTTTGAAGTTTTTACTGATTGTTTCGTCAATAGTAGCTTTTTTCTTTCCTAAAATTTCATTTATAAGGCTCCATGTTTTTCTAGGATCGGTTTTAAATTGGATGAATTTATTTTTATAAAAATTCGATTTTTGAATTGCTATTTTTTTATTAATTTGATTACGTAAGATTTTATACTCCTTTTCATAAATCGTATTTCGGTAATTATTCTTCCACCTTCTATAGAGAATGTCTCTTTGTTTGCAGTTAGCAACAAGGTTTGTCGTCATCCATGGATTGTTTTGTCGTTTATAAGTTGTGTTTCGAACCATAGTTGATTTTTTGTAAATATCTTCTAGCTTACTTTGCAACTTTACATACATACTCTCAATGTCATCTTCTTCCAGTACAACTTTCCAATCTTCTTCTTGAATGAACTGATTTACTTTTGAAGTACAGACATATCTTGAGATTAATTGTTGACTGTTTTTTTTATAGTCCGATTTTTCGAAATACATAGTTGTATAATGATCTGAGATATCATTTTCAATTACAAGTGAGTTCAATTGGTTCTTAACTCTACTAACTAGAATGTGATCAATTAATGTCTTGGTTCCTTTTTTAGGATCAACTCTTGTATATTCTGTTATGACATTCATTAATCCCATAGATGCTAACATTTCTGAATACGAATCTGAGGTCGAATCTTTCAAATCAATATTTATATCCCCCAAAACAATGATATCTTCATTTCTTTTAATATGTTCTAGCTTGTTTTCGAATTCTTTTATAAATGCAACTTTGCTAAAACCAGGTGGTCTGTAAACTCCGACGACATATGATTTTTTATTACCCTCGGTTAAAAGAATTTTAATATTTTCGAAAGATACTGTCGACAAATACATTCGTTCATAAGACAAATCACTTCGTATAAACATCATAATTCCCCCACCTCTTTGATCATTTCGATTTAAATATTCTTGTTCGAACCCATCTAGTTTATAAAAATCGTTTTCTTCGTCCCATATATTTGTCTCAACAAGTATAATTATTTTTAATTCATTAATAAAGTGATTTATATACAGGCAGAATGTATTCCAGTGTAAACGCATTGATCTTATATTAAAACATAAATAGCAGCTGTTATTATTTTAATAATTTTATTTTAATAATTATTAATAATAATAATAATAATAATAATAATAATAATAATAATAATAATAATAATAATATTATACTTGTAAGTTGCGAGAGGAACTCCGTTTAATTTTTTTTAATTTTTAAATGTGACAAATGAGAAGAGTTGGATAAGATTGACAATAACGTATAATTTCTTGAAAATTAAAATTTGCAATTTTTTTAGAAATAATTCGAAGGAATTCCAATTCTTTGTATTAAAGAAAATAGTAATCTCAGCTAAGTGCAAGCCTAACGGCACAAGATACTGAAACAAGATTTATTTTGATCAAAGAAATGTATTAGTTCCGTTCTGCTATTGGTGAGATCTAAATATGCGGTTCTATAAATGTTCTCTGAAACTCCCAATAAGCTCTTGATTTAAGATTAATGATTTATGGTCGTGTGCATTACTCATACTTTACTAAATTTGAGTTTAAGATCTATCCATCTATGTATCTGTGAATATATGTAGGTTTTTCTTCTATAATTTTTATTTCCACGAACCATAAGTTTGAGACTTTTGCACAAAAAAAAACTTTTAACTAAAGGAAATTTAAACGTAAAATTGAAGCATTCTAGAATGCTCGTCCAATTTCAATTTACACTTTGTAAATTGTAGAAGGAAATTTACGGAATTAGTTCCGTCTCATCTTGGATGGTGTCTAGCCATTTTCCTTAAGTCTATTTCGGATGAACTATGTTATTCCGGCTTTAGAGGTATTTGAACCTTTCAAAATAACAGAGCTCCTACCAAGAGGGACGCCAAATTTCAATTCTTGACCCACCAGTTCTCCTTAGAAGGCAGCACATTTTTTAACTCCTTACGACTATAAGCCCTTGAATTTATACCACAATGTGGACAATAGCTAAAATGCTACTTCAAGACATTTTAGAAAACGATATTTAACAATATTCAACGTCTTCTAAAATATTTGGATATATGTTAGTGACGCGAAACAAAATGGCACTTAGTTGACCGTGTGAAAAACAGTTGGTCTCTAAATCGATATCAGCGGCCTTAAGCCCCTATATATTTACATCTGCAACTTGCTAATTGTTATTGCAGTTTATTGACTTAAGTTGAAATATGGGATTTTATTCAAATCTGACTTTACGATAATAAAGAACAAGATAAAGTGAAGATTTTTTGATCTTCGACTTTCTCGTTAACGACTCAACCAATTTTGACCAATTTTTTTTTAACAAAAACTCCTTTTTAAAAAAATTGGAAAAATATTTTTTTGGAAAATTAATACATATGTTCATATTTTGAATGGATAAATGATTATTTCTATTTATTTCTATAAACGTAATAAAATACTTTGAATTGACATACCAATTTTTTTTTTTTTTTTAATATTTATTAATATTTTGTGTGAAAACAGCTCTGAAGATTTTTTAATACTTCTTAGTATAATTTCTTCTTTTTTTTTTAAGAATTCAAAAGACCAAGGCAATTTAAATTTTAAACTAAGAACTTTTTTAGAAGTTGTTTTTGAAATTTAAAGAAAATTTATCATGCTTCTTTACCATTTTTTCTAATTAATTTTATCACTGGTTTTATACAAAAATTAATTTTTTTTTTAAATTCCAAGCCCCAAAAAAAATTCATGTAATCCAGTAGGTCATTTAAGTGTGCTTCAGTGTGGAAAAAAAAGAATTTGAACTAAAACAACTCAAAAGTTTTACCTGGTTTGATCAACTAAACTATTTAATTTAAGTGTGATCGCCTGGACGAAACGCAGATTTTTGTAGGACTTAAAGGCCGTTAAAAGCTATTTTGAATCAATAATTCAACAAAGTCCACTAAAATAGTGCTAATTGTCTTCTACTTGGCTGATGTATTTCAGTAGAATAGTATAAAGAATTTGTATTATTAAAAAAACCCTCTTATATAAACTATTTCATTTAATGTTTTGCGAAACACCACTTTGAGCACACTTTTCGACTTTAAATTAAGCAAAATAAAAAAAATTGACAAATTCACGCTTTAAACTTAACGTAAAAAAATCCTTGTATATTTGTTCGCATAATCCTTAAAAGTTTTGGTAGAGAATTCATTTGAAACAGTCAGTCCATTTTTAATTTTTCCAAGCTATTCACTAAAATTTTTTAAAAAAGAATTGATAGATGGATTTGTGGCTTTAAAATTTTCGTTGATTCTTAATTTTATTTTTTTTTCTGATTCAAGTCAATTTTTTTATAAAATTTCCACTCCCGCCTAAACAGGAAGAAATACAGCCCACTTTAATTGTAATTTTTTTCTTGTTTTGATCAAAGCTACACGCTCTAGATTTTTTTGCATGCATCCTGTTTATGTTTGTTTTTTTTTAAATTTCTTTCCACTATTTGACTTGTAAGCTATCAATGAAATATTTTTTTTTTTAATTTCTTTTATTTAAAAAATAGAAATAAAAAAAGGGTTTATTTTTTTTTGCGGTACTGTTTAGCTTAAATTGGATTTATTCACCCCCCCCCCCCCCTGTTTCATTCAAATAAGCTTAAAAACACTCTGCTGTTGCCCTAAATCTAAACTTTTGACCATAAGTAGAAATTATTTTTTTAATAGAAAATTCTGAAACAACCTTATAATATGTATATCAAATTTTTTAAAACCCATCATTTGATAGTCTTAGAAAATCTCTAAGTTAAAAAAAAATTATTATGATATCTTTATTCGCTTGAGAGTTATGATTTTTGCAACCAAAAAAAGTCGAAACGGGCCACAAATCCATATTTTGTAGCTCTGAAGTAAGCTACCAAAATTTATAAAACAAAGATTTTTGTCTGAAACCTAATTTTGATACTCGTATTTTTTTTAATATTCAAGTCCACGCTAAAATAAGAAGTGACACTCAAATGGAACATTTAAAATTTTCAAAAAAAATTTTGCTCCAAACTTTTTGTATATATCTAAATTTGTAAACATAATGGCGAAAAATTTTGGATGATTAATTACGATATTAAATCATTTTTAGTATGATACAAGCTTAATCCCTAACAATCCAGCCGACCAACAGGCAGGAAATCGCTCCCTTAACCATAGTCAAATGACGCATAATGATACAGGATGACAATGACGAGTGAGATCATGAGTGCAAGATGCAGGTTTGCACTGCGGTGGCGACAACCAGCGGAGAATGGCCACCTCGCCCATACACCAGCTGTTGCAGCCTCTGCGTTGTACACTAGTTAGAATTAATAAGCCAACTTGACAAAACTTAACTGGTGCATACACACAAAAATTAAAAGATGAAGCTAAGTAATACTTTTGTTTTTAATAACTAGTCAAATAAGAATAAATAGAATATTCTTCTGAGTAACATACCTAATTATTCTTGAAGTTACAAGTTATCTTGTTATAAAATGTTAAATAAAACCTCACATGACCTTTGAGTTCTGTGGCAAAGTATTTATCTTAATGTGTTTTGAATGATTTTATTTTTACAGCCTTTGGATCTTAAATGATTACATATATTGAATGTAAGGTGATCCAACAAACAAAACACTACATAACCTCTCTTTTAATTCTGATTAATGAGCTCGTTGATTTATTTTGGCTAAATAGCAATCAGCGAAACAAATAATGTTTAAATGAATTTGTGTTAATAATAACTAAAGAATAGATTATATACGTACATATCTTAAAGTATCTACACCGCAATATACAATGCCAAGGAAAAATAAATAAACCATCAGATACTTGTTTTAATTGCCATTCAATGGAGATTTCACAATAGATGAGGTATACCGTTTGAAATTATAAAATTACCATATAACAAATGATAGGATAAACAATCGAGGTCAATGTAAGAGACCGAGATAAATCGAAAAGCCGCAAAAAAAAAACACTAATTTTGGGCATCAACATCGATTATTATATGCTAGCCAGGGCACAAATAGGTATCTATAGTGTTGTTATTTGCATTGCTCGTACGTACATACCCAACAAAAAAATCGATTAATTGCTCTATTGTTGTTCACTTATGCTGCATAAGCTGATTGCAAAAATTTCACGATCTTAACTCAAAATCCGATTTTAGGATTAACTCACATTACGCTGCAATGTGTCTACTACTAAGCCAAAGCCACATCATTGGCCAAACTGTAATATCTGCAACGATTAATCCATTCTCATTTGTCAAGATTTTATCGACCAACTGACGCTCGAAATAATGATTAATGACCTGTGTTCAATAGATGTAACTGCTGTTGCATGCAGTCTTTTGTGTTTTTTTATTTTTTTTCTTAATTTTTTTTTTTTGTAAATTAAAACGTATCACTCTTACAACTAGTTAATCGACGAAAGATTACATGAAAAAGAAAGTTTCAACATTATAGTATCAAATTCCATTTACAATTTTAGTTTTGAATTTTGAAATAATTAAAAAAAAATTTTTTTTTTACATTTTATTTAATAGAGTTTAGGCATAGTTTTCAGTATAAAATTTTTAATTTGAATACCTTTGAAGTATACATTTCAGGGCTAAGATAAAATAATAACATCATTTCCAAACATTTTGACAAAAATAGTTTGATCATTTGTTTAATAAAAGCATTCGACACAACGTAAAAGGAAAAAAGCGAATAAAAAAGTAAGTATACGCCACAGTGTTTTTTTGTTGAAAAATTGTCTTTCAATAGAAATCAAATATTTTTCTCACCAATCAATCACTTAAATTATACATATATATTTTATTCTTTCATAAGCCACATCAGTTGTGAAAGATAATTGAAAGAACTCATTTAAAATATCGATTTTCTATAAAAGTAGCAATTGGTTAAAATGTTCCTTTCAGTGTTAACTGTATTTTTTTTAACATTTAAATATTTCTCGTCATTATTTTTAAATCAAAATATGAAGCTATAGATTTCTATGAAAAAAAAAAATTGTTGTAACAATATTAATCAATAAAAACTTTTAATGGTGCACATACATATATTTAGGTTAGGTCTTGGCATGGAATACTCGCACAGGAATTTTCTTTTAAATTAACGTTAAATGAACAAATATTTTTTTTAAATCAATTAGAATATGATATATATTATATAGCTTTTTAAAATCATTATTTTCAATTTTTTTTTAAATAATTTGTTTTTAAAATAAAAATTAAATAAAAAAAGTTGCAAAAAAAGTTTTTAGTAAAATGCTTAAAATTAATTATGATAAGTTTTAATTTTTGAGAAAATACAAAACGATTGCTTTTGTTTTTGAGACTTTTTTTTAAATAAAAATATAAAAATTCGCATTATTAATTTTTGATTAATTTTTGTTTACTAAATTTTTTAAGTCTTTTGTTTGCAAAACTTAATTAATTATATTACTATTTAAAGTCATTTTTATGGAATTTGGAACCAAACATATATGGTTTTTCTCTTTCTAGAACTTCCATAAATGATCTGACAAATAGTTTTTATTAAATACGTTTATTGTAAAAGCACTTTTGTTTTTAAAAATCATTAATTCTAGAAAAAATATATGTTATCTCTTGTTTTTTTAATTAACTTGTTTGAGAACAAATCTAAAAATCTTCATCGTGTAGACAAAGTCATCAGTAAAAAGACAATTATATGTCATTCAATTAGACTTTAACCTACAAGACAAACAGACAAAATTGCAAGAACCACTTTTCGTGGTCTTTTTCATAAATATAATGTAAAATTTTATCAAATTATCCAGCTCTATTTTTTTTATTAAAACATACCTATAATTTGCCATATAAAAAAAAAAGTACGTATACGCCACAGTGTATTTATTGATGTTGACTAGAAATCAAATACTGAACTCACTAAAATATTTTTAGTTCTCTTTTTAATTAATAACCAACCTATATGAATGTGTTGAACGGTATAAAAAAAAGGATTACTATTAAGAAATTTACTTATTACTTTCATTTTGGGATGATTTTAGTTTCGTGAACAAAACTGGTACATATTATAATTAAATCTTAGTTAGCGATAAAACGTAACGATTTAACTTTTTGACGTACTATCCGTTGGGCATTTTGTTCATATGTGCATGGCGCAATAGTCTAGGGGCCCTACCAATAACAAAATTTAGAGACAACTTAAATATTTAAGTAAAATGGACCATAATTGCATATAGATACTCTATATAACAAACCAAACATGGTATCACTTAAATATTTAAGTAGACCCTAAATAATGAATATTACCTTGTACGGACTCTTAAATATGAAACATTTGGTGTATGGTTCATTGTTTATAGTCCATACATTATAGTTCATTTTACTTGAATATTTAAGTCGTTTTTAAATTTGGTTAAGGCCCTAGATGTTTAGAGGAATTTTTGTCCAAATCTGGTTTGAAAAATTTTCATGGATTAATTTTCTTTTTAAATCATTTCCAACATTTCCAAAACTTCACAAAAAAATTTAATAACAAAAATAATATCAAGTTAAATGTAGAATTCTATTTTGATCATAGATTTAACATTTTTTTTTTTGAAATTTTCTCAAAAATTCCAATTTTGATTTTGATTTAATGTAACAAGTGTAATTATTTTCCGATAATTTTTGTAAATCTGTGTACCAATTTTTCAAATTAAAATGAACTTAACAAAATAATGTCAAACAAAACATTATCTTAATTGTGTGGCGTTTATAAAAATAAAAAAAACCAACACACAAGAAACTTATTTCATTTGACTTTTTCAATTTGTTCCTCCATAATGATATTATATTGATAGTATGTTATTACCAAACTAAATGCTTAGTGAAGTTAGAACTTTAAATCATAAAATTTAGCGAAATTTTACGAAGATGAAAAACTAATTTGTCTAACAAATTTGGGTACCAGATATTTCTGGCTTTTTTCTCTTTGAATTTATTTATCTTTTAACCAACTATTAATTCCAATAAATTAAATCATAAAATCAACAACAAAAAAACTGGTTAATATTTTTGAAATCCAATATTTATTTTTGTAAGATTTTGCACTATTTTTCAAAAACGTGCCCACACCATTTTTCTCATTTTCCACTAGATATTATTATTTTTTTTGTATTTGTATTTTGTATTGTGTAGTATTGCCTACCATTGAGGTTAAAAGTGTTCCTCTCCTCCCATCCCTCTCTCCTTAATCCTTCTCACAACTTCTAGTGCATCTATCCACACTTATCCCCTCCTTCCTTCGTCCATTATATCCCTCATTTCTGCCACTTTAAAAAATATTGCCTATCAAAATTAATAAAAATGTAAATTTTGGATTTTTAAAAACATTTACAATATAATTTTTTGAAAATTCGATATTTCGAAAACGAGTAAATGATTTTTTTTTATCAAATCAATTTTGTATCTCTGCATAAATAAATGCTTAAACATTGCTTACCATTTTTTAATGTTAACAAAATATTATATATACAAAATTTAGAAAGCTGCTCCAACAATTTTCAATTTTTTTTCATAATTTTAAATTTGTCTAAGAAATCAGGTGGTGTTCATCACGTTTGTGTACGATAAATTTATGAGGTTATTTAAAAGTAGGACTTAAAGGCCGTTAAAAGCTATTTTGAATCAATAATTCAACAAAGTACATTAAAATAGTGCTAAGTCTTCTACTTGGCTGATGTATTTCAGTAGTAAAGTATATAGAATTTGTATTATTAAAAAAACCTTACGTTATTTAATTAATTTATTTCTAATAATATTGATATTTCAACAATTTTTCAATCTTAACTGTAAGCATATGTGCAACGCGGTGCTATATATTGTTCATATTGCTAATATATTTCTTTTAAAATCAGATCAATAGATTTTAACTATTCAATATTTATAACCACAATGTGATCGCACTTAAGAGCAAGTTTGTGCGACCCAGACGTGTATTTTATTAAAAAAAAAAACAACGTTTGGCATTAAACCAACACCCGCTAAACTGAGATCTCAGCAATCTTAGTTACAGAAATAAAATTCTTCTCAATTTTTCTGTCACATTTCTTAAAACAAACTTAGAACTATGTAGCTTGCTCAAAATTCGGCAAAAAAGAAGATTGAATTTGATTTAAAAAATTAATTTTGTGTTTGAAAGGTTTAACTGGATTGATTTATGGGTGAAGTAAAAACAGCAAAAGTAAAATTGTTTATTTTTAAGTTTATTAAATAAAAATCATTTAAGAGCTGGATATTTGTTGGCTTTATGGATAATAATTTTCATCATTTAAACAATTTAGCCATAAAAATAATGTCCGAATTTAAATTTATTTTTATATCTATATAATGGTTCATAGATTTTTGAATTTAATAATTAGTAGGATAAAGTCATGTAGACAAAACCAAAAACTATTAATAAGTAGGAAGTAAAAAAAAAATTAGTGAAAAAAAAAATAGAAAAAATGTTTGCTAGCCTTGGAAAACTTCAAATTTATGTTATTTTTGTTGGCAAGAAGAACTGTTCAAATTGGTTTTCGGTTTCTTTTACTTATAGCAAACAAAAATTTATGTAGAGCAAAAAGTGCTTGGATTCACAGATTCTAGAGTTCAGAATATAAAATAAGCTGGTAGACTCAGTCTTTGGAGATTGACATTACCTGTCATATTATTTATTTATATTTTATTTTTTAAATTTTGTACGATACTTGGGTTTATCAACCCGTGCGAAGTCAGAGCGGATCAGCTAGTTACAAATAAATAATCCAACAAAAAGGAAACCTTACATTATATAATATATTTTTCTTGTTTTTTATAATATTGACTCCTCGACTTATTTATATTTGCTCATTGTAACAAAAATATAATTTAGTTGTTAGTTCACAAATAATTGTGAATTAGATATTATTAGACAATTTCTTTTTTTCATAATTTATCCACTTACTGGTGTAAAAATAACAAACTGGTGTAAAAACTGACTTTTCCAAAGGATTTTGATCTCCTTAGTTGGAATCTGATCTCTGAATGTTAGATTCTTGATTATATTTACAAATGAAAAAAGTCACTTTTTCGCTATTTTTAGGTTATGCAACAACAAAAATTTTATCTAGTTTCTTTTTTTTTTTTACAAAATTCAGTTTAAATCTATCTGTTTTCAGATAGATTAAGGAATCCTTAAAATTTGAGAAACAAAAAACTTGAAATAAACTAAGGAGACAATTTGATCCATCCAATGAACTTATGAATCGAACACCTGCCTTGAAATATAAGAGCAAATCAGTACAACCCATTTATTTTTTTTATTTTTTTTGGCATTTGTTGCTAACTTATTCTGCCTACCTATGTACACTACAAACAGTACTTACATATTTGATCCCATATCGAGTGCTTCATTTAATAATAATGTTACATGTAAGTACATATTACTTTTTTATGTGATATTAAATAAAAACCAGATTCATTCAAGTAGAGGTATATTAATCTAGAAAAATAAGAACTCCGTCTAAACCACTATAATATACAAAAACCAGGTCTATTTAAACTAAAACAAATAAGTGTGTGTGTGAAAATCAATGCAATACATATTTTACACAAACACAACATAACACATAATCAAATAACATAAGAAAATTTGCACTCGATTACACCGCATTGAAACGTATCAAAACATTGTTTATACACGTCACACGTCATTTGAACCATGGAAAAAAGCAAATTGACCGCACTTTTTTTTTTTTTTTTTTTTTTTTTTTATTTTGTATCTTTTTCAACTGACGCCAAAACAAATGAAGTTAATTCAATGCCTGTTTATAGTCTCAGTATATATTTATACCGAGACTCTGAGAGACTGACCAAACCACGTGCAATATAGTCATTCTCATCCATAAAAAAAAAGAAAAAAACATACAAACAAATACAAAATATAGATAAATAGATACAAAAATACAAAGAGTACAGTTAGGCGGCCCCTTACTATATCAATATACCAAATACCGGTTGGATGACCAGCTGATTTCATATTCATTTTCATTCATATAAACATTTTTACACACAGGTTTATACAAAACCGGCTCTCTCACTTGGGGAGAATTATAAATAACCCTCTCTTTATAATTGCAAAAAAATTGTTCATCCTCTCTCAGATGAAAACAAAATAAATTCATTTTACAAACTGGCATTGGCATCTCGCGCAATCAAAACTACTGTAGAAAGTTCCCTGGCCAGTTAGACGGCTTAGACATTCGAACGGTACGGACGTGTCTCTAAAAACAAAAAACAAAGGTGCTAAGGGAACTTTTCCGCTTACGTCGTCGTATATTGGTTGTCGTGAAATTTTATACATGGACTCTAAATAATATTTGATTTTTCATGGATCTAAGTTAAATTGTTTAAAATAAACAATTGTAGTTTCTCAAATCATAAAAAAAAGAGAAAAAAGAAATACACATCTGATCTTTCAATCAAGGGCTTAAGCTAAATTAAATAACGACTTTTTAATTGTGCAGTTTACTCCTTTTTGGTGTTAAGTTTCTATGGTGCACACGATTTCCCATTGAAAATTTCACGCACTAATAGTTTTGACCGTTGGGTAATTCGTTCGAGTGCTTTATTAATCTGCTTTTTTGAAAAAGCAAATTGAAAACAAAACAACAACAACAACAAAAAAAAAATAATAATAACGAATTTATATAAACAAAAAAAAAATACAGCAAAAGCAACAACAATAAGAATAGCAAAATTACGAATGTGCATCGAATAGATACAAATTATAATTATCTATTGTTACGTTTATTTTTTGATTGCCATAAGAAAGTGAAATTTTTATTTTCGTTTCGTTCATTTTTATGTGTGATGTTTGATTGAATTTAAGGAAAATATAAATATTTAATAAAGTTGTTGAATAATAAAGCGAATCCAATAGATAAACTTTTGAGTTTGAAGATTTGCATAAATTACAAGTATCAAATATATCTATCAATCGATATTTTCCGGATGTTTATAATCGCATTGGTTTTGTGAAAGTTTTTTATTTGTTTTTATCTATAAAAGGGATTATTGTGCGGTTTGGTGTTTGATTTTTTTTTTTTTCATTTTTTTTAAACAAAACCATAATCATTGTTAGCAGATACGAGTTCAATAAAATGATATCCAAACTTGGATTAGCTGGTTGCTTGTTAGTTGCTGTTTTCAGCATATATGGGTGTGATGGCAAACCTGCAACAGAGTCTAGTAAAATGACTGACGCGAAAAATGGTAAGTCATAAAGTTGTTTTTTTTTTTTTTTTTTTTTCTCTTGTTGTTTGAGAACACTGATTTGTAAATTCTTCTATTTTTCAACCTTTTGTCTTTTTTTATGTCTTCTCATTTTTGTTCTCACTTACATCTTCAGAAAATAATAAACGTCATTTTATGGGTACGTTCGGAATATGGACGTTTAGAATAAGAATAGATGAAAAAATGACAAAAAGCTTCACAAAATATTTTAATAATTCTTATAAAACTTGTACATTGTGACAGTCGTATTTAGGATTCAAAATCTTTAAAAAGTCTTTGCAATTTAATAAGACAGACAATTTGTACATTTTTGTGGGGAGGTTTATTATGAATTCTGAATGTCATAAAATTAAATAGACATGTTCTAAAAAATGTGTTCTCGGAGATCTTTTCAATCTCATTTATGTACATGAACAGGATTCTTCAGCAAAATTTCTCAGCTTTGCTGTCAAAATTCTGAGGAAAAAGAATATTTGGTGTGTTCAGAAAAATGATATCTCAGAGAATTTTCTCAGTCAAAAAGTGAGCAAGCGAATCCAAGACTTTTTTTCATTAGAGTTTTGACAGCGAAGCTGAGAAATTTTGCTGAGGAATCCTATTCAGGTAACTGAGATTGCTGAGATCTCCGACATCTCATTTTCCTGAACATGCCTATTGGACTCCCTTACTCACTTTTTGAGTGAGAAAAATCTTTGAGAGCTCATTTTTCTGAACGCCAAATAAAATAATTATTATATGTTGTTTCTCAGATAAATCACCCAGAACGATGTTTTTTTTTTAATTTTTATCGAATTCAAAATAACAAAAGTTGAAAGTTGTGTGATTTTGATTTTTAAACCATTTTTTTTTGTTTATGATAAATAGCCCAGTACCAAATCACCCAATAATGAAAAATGTTAATTTTCCCTAGGAACTAAAATTTTTGAAGTTTGTTTGAAAAAAAAAAACATGAGAGTATAGTTTTGTCCACTTCATGCAGGAATATTATTCAAATAAATTCTAAATCTATTAGAATACAACGGAAACACAATGTTATGTTAAACCATTTTCTGATCCTAGATTATCAATAAGTTCCACTCAAATTTATTGATCTTTTTTAAGCTTAAGTAATTTTCACAATTTTCTGAACTTTTCTTAATTTTAAACACTTTTTTACTAAAATCGTGCCTAACCTATATAATGTACCTATAAAGGAAAAGTATTGGTTTCAAAAAATCGAGGTTTTAATCAAAACAGATTTTTTTTATCAAATCCACGTGTTTAATTTAAACTTGTAACTTACTTGAAGATACATAGAAGAAAATTCATAAAAATTATTCAACATGTCGATAACTTATAACTTTCTGGCACCTGAAAGAGTGCTCTCAAAGTTAAACTACAATAACATATTACTAATACCTTTCGACTTAAAAACCATATTTTTTTTTACTAAAATTCATGTAAGTTTTATTTTTCATCAAAAATTATTTAAAAAAAACTTTTTTTTTATCTCTATTTAAAACTTACAAACTACATAAAACTACTTAAAAATTAGAAGAGCCATAACAACGATTTTACTTTTGGAATTATTTTTTGCTTGTATTTTTTTCGACTTTCCGTCCATGCATTCAAGTTCCTTTTTCTAAAAAACTTTGACAGGTGAAAATTTTACAAATTTTTCGTTCTTGTCTCGCAAATTTCCAATTCATAAAATATTGACACGCAACATGATTATCATTTAAATATAACGACAAATTTATCATGACAATTTTCTGTTTCAATTATTTTTTTTCAATTTACTGTAAATTAATAATAAAATTTTTATTTTTAAACTTTAACAATTCGTCACTGAACTGCCAACCCTTGACAAAAACTGTCACAATTGTGAACTAAATACTGACATACATATAATACATATCCGTCACCTAGAACCAGCAAGAACCACCTAACTCTATTTTTTAAATTTTTGAGATGTTTGGGTTTTTGCTACGATGAATCGATTCGCAACGTAATTTTTATTCCTTAATACAACCAGTAGCGCAGAAAAAATATGGTTATATTATATTTATCAACCAATCAATCAATTACTATCATTTAAAAAATGAAGTCCGAAAAAGAGGCCAAAACGTTTTTTGTGACTTCTTCAAAAATTCGAAAATTTAGCTAGCTGGTTATTGCACTCAGGACCCATGTTCTGTAACTCGGCGATAACTTTTCGCGTCGAGAAACGGCGAAAAATGGAACAAAAATGGAACAAAACTCATAGGAATCCTATGGGTTTTGTTCCATTTTTCGCCGTTTCTCGCAGCGAAAAGTTATCGCCGAGTTACAGAACATGGGTCCAGGTGACGAATTGTAAATTACAATTTTTTTTTTGTCTCATACAAATATTAGGTCTGTTTGCTTATTTATTACTTGCCTGAAACGGCCAGATTCATACCAGTTTTATATTTTTTATATGAAATTTGACAGTCTTTTGGGCTAAAAAAAGTAGAAATGGGTAAAAACAAAAAAAAAAACAAGTCTAATGTGCGTACAAATTTGTAAGAGAATTCATGAAAATTCTCAGAAAATTTTTGACAATTAATTATAATAACAAGTTTTGAATAGTTCGGAAATATGACAATTGTCACCTGCCACCTGTCACAATTGTCAATTTTTATAAAACAGGGACGTATTTCACCAAACACTTTTTACTTTGCAACTTTGCACTTTACTTTACAAATTTTGTTTCACCAAACGCAAATTTGCAAAGAAGAAATTATTGAACAGAAAAGTTTTCCTCTTTTCAAATAAGGTTTCACCAAACACAAATTTGAAAAGTTCTTTCTGCAAAGTGAAAAGTTTTATTTATTCTTTTTAGTTCACCAAACAAATAAACTTTGCAAATTATATTAAGAATTTTGAAAAGTTTTTCAGTAATATGCAAAGAGAAATTTTCATTTGCAAATAAGTGTTTCTTTGAAAAAGTTGTCTTAAAATAATTAAAAAAATTAACCGTTTTGAAGAATATTTTGAAAATGAAGAAGTAAATAATAGTGACCAAAATACCATACCTCACTGTTTATTAAAATCGTTGGGACTTATTTCATAATGAACTAAGTCCCAAATGAACTAACTCCCAAATTTATAAACTAAGTCCCGATGAAATTTTGGTGGGAGTTAGTATAGTCACTTTCTAGATTACGAATATGCATTTTTGAAGTCGCTAGGTCTCTTAGTTTAGCCGCAAGTCAAGTTTAAAGGTGTCAACTTTGATGCCTCTAGCACGTCTAGTTTAGCCGCAAATCGGGTTTAAAGATAAAAGTCGATTTTTCATATAATGCGATAATATAATCAATTGACAGGACGTGGCACTTCTTAGATTACGAATATGAATTTTTTGAGGCGCTAGGACTCTTAGTTTAGCCGCAAATCTAAAAATGATTTTTTGAAAGTTTTGGAAAAAAAATTTGTTCTTTTGATTTCAGATTAATTCCTGAATTTAACTCACTTATTTTTTCCTGCACTTTTACTTTGCAGGAAATAATTTGTTTGCAAAGTTGCAAAGTGCAAAGCGAAAAGTGTTTGGTGAAATAGGCCCCAGGTCCCAGATGTTCATAGAGCTGTAGAGCGAATTTCGTTGAAATTCAGTACAGCCCCACTGCACTTTTATCTGATTCTTTAGAGGAAATATTGGAATGTTTGTTTTAGTTCATCTAGAAGGGGCATGTAGTTTCAATACCTACATACATGCACTATTTTTTTAAATTTTTGTTTCAATTATGTATTCCCGTTAATGGCTCCAACGGTTTTGTTTTGTACACGAAATGTCTTTAGAAATTGAAATAAGGCGTTAGGCAATAACGCCCAAATCGATTTGGAAATATCGCACAAAAAAATTCTGAACAATTGTTGTTGATTTTTTTTCTCGATTTGAGCGTTATTTCCACTTTTTAATTTTTTTTTAAGGAAAGAACGCCCAAAATAAAAATTTTAAAAGTCAAATAAGAAATAACGCCAAAAATTGGAAATATCGCGCAAAAAAAATTCAGAAAAAGGAAATAACGCCCAAATCTTAGGAAATACTAACACTTACAATATGAATTTTTAGAAAATTATAACACTCAGTCTCGCACCTTTCCCAGATCATATAATGTGCCCAAGCAGGGGGGTTGCAGGGGGGAAGCATGCCCCATATATCATACCTCACTGTTTATGTGCTGCGATTTTTTTAAGATTATTTTATCATTGAACTTTCACTTTGGAAATTTGGCCTAAAATTTAAGAAAGAACGCCCAAATTAAAAAAAAAAAATTTTGGAAATATTGAGGAAATTGAGGAAATAACGCCCAAATTTTACAAAAAACAATTTACATTAGAAATATTTGCACGATATTTCCAACTTAACACATATTTGGAAAAATATAAATTTAAGCGATATTTCCATATTTTTATTTTTGGGTGATAAAAAAAATTAACATTTTTCGGTTAAAAAAGTGAGCTAAAATGAAAAATGTCAATATTGATATTCTGATCATATCAGTAATATGATCCGTTTTCATTATGACATGAAAATTGTCATTATGATATGAGTATATGACCAATAAAATTACAAAAAAAAAATATAGTCTACATTTGTAGGGTTTGACGATGGTTTCAATTTAATTTTTTTATAGTTTTACATTTTAATTTATTATTTTGTTTTTCCCATAGACGCAGCTGATTATTTTTTGTTCTGAAAATGTAACAATTTTATTTTATTTAAAAAAAACTTATAATTTACTCACTTGGTTTTTCTGGGATTTAACCTGGAACCTTCCACTTACGAGCCCTTAATAATTCCACTGGGTTAGTTCGCAATACGGAACGAATGTGTTGAAAAAATTGACAACTTTATGAATAATGGTTCAATGCCAAGCAAATTTTTCCATGATAAATTGGCATTACAATATCAAAAATAACGGGTGATTTTTTAAGAGGTTTAGAACTTTTAAAAAAAAAAAAACACAAAAAATTCTAAAAAATGAATGAAATATTTATTTGAATCGATAGTTTGAACCTTGCAATTTAATGTTTAAAGATAATTTCATGCAAATGTTGACCGCGGCTGCGTCTCAGGTAGCCCATCCGCTGAGTCCAATTTTGGCATACTCTTTCGCACATATCGGCCGGTATCTCACGAATGAATGCATGGATGTTGGCTTCCAGTGCGTCAATCGAAGCGGGCTTGTCCCTATAGACATTAGCCTTGACATACCCCCACAAAAAATAGTCTAATGGTGTCAAATCGCACGATCTAGGCGGCCAATTGACCGGCCCGAAACGTGAAATTAACTGTTCACCAAACTCGCCTCGCAATTGCGCCATTGTTTCGCGTGCTGTGTGGCATGTGGCATGTGTCTTGTTGAAACCACATATCATGCAAGTCAAGAACTTCCATTTCGGGCAAAAAAAAGTTTGTTATCATCGCTCGGTAGCGTTCACCATTGACAGTAACGCTGCGATTCGCATCATCTTTGAAGAAATATGGCCCAATAATGCCGCCGGCCCATAAACCGCACCAAACAGTGGCTTTTTCGGGATGCATTGGTAGCTGTTGCAATGCTTCTGGCTGATCTTCACTCCAAATGCGGCAATTGTGCTTATTTACGTACCCATTCAACCAAAAATGAGCCTCATCGCTGAACACAATTTTTCGATAAAAAAGCGGATCCTCGGCCAGCTTTCCAAGAGCCCATTCACCAAAAATTCGGCGTTGTGGTAGGTCGGCTGGCTTTAGTTCTTGCACCAGCTGTATCTTAAAAGGCTTTACGCCCAAATCCTTCCGCAAAATTTTCCACGTAGTGCTGTAACAAAGGCCTAACTGCTGGGAACGGCGCCGAATCGACATTTCGCGGTCTTCTGTCACACTAGCTGATACGGCCGCAATATTTTCTTCACTACGCACAGTACGTAAACGTGTTGGTGGTTTAATGTCCAACAAAGTAAATTTGGTGCGAAATTTGGTCACAATCTTCCGAATAGACTGCTCAGAAGGTCGAGAATGCCGACCATAAAATGGAAGCAGCGCGCGATGAACATTTCGAACCGAGCACGAATTTTGATAGTAAAATTCAATAATTTGCAAGCGTTGTTCATTTGTAAGACGATCCATGGTTAAATTGCAAACCAAACTGAAGCTGTTTGACAGTGACACAAGGTACTAAACACACGTCAGCTGGCAAAACCAGTGTTGCCAAAACCAAACCAGCTAAAAAATCACCCTTTAATTGTTAATTTGAGATTTTTAATATCAATCTGATCTTAAAAATATTGCTGTGATATTTTTACTGTCATAAATACATCATTTTGAATCATTTTAGATATTTGATATTAAAAAAACAATGAAATAATATTACTTTTTTTTTTAATTAACATATCTGCAATTACCAATTTTATATTAAACTGAAGAAAACATAATGTTTCTTATCAATTCAACATTGAAAACATCAAATTAAGCCTAAAAATATTAAATTAATATTTTTGTATGATGTGTTTGTAGCTAAAATTATCAATCAAAATTTGATAATGGAAATTGATATTACAATGTTAAAAACAATCTTATCAAAGTAACATTTTCAATTTCAATAAAACAAAAAAAAACTATCAGAATAACATTTTTAACATAAATTTATCATGTTTTGTGGTTAATTTGATATAAATCACCAAAAATATGGAATTAGTATTATAAAAATATTATTTTGATATTGCGTTTATTTTTCAGTGTAGTGGTGTATGGCATTTGTTAGTTTGAGCTAATCATATAAGGTTATGATAATTGCAATGCAATTTATATCACTACGACGGTCTATAGACACATTTTTAAAAAAGTTCTTTGAACAGACTTCGTATGTACAAGTATGTACATCTATTTGCTTAGGTGTATGGAATGTAATTATAGTGAGGAATTTCCTGTGACTTATGTCATATAAAAAGTTGCTATAATTATAAAGTAAAGGTGCACAATACACTTGATGCCAATAAGAAGCTAAACAATGAGACTTTCTTATCTCGGATTCGGTGAGATGTGCATTATAGATTCATAAGCTTTGTTGCAATAATAATCCTCATCAAAGCATATTTTCAGGAAATTAAATTTTTCTGAAATTAATTTAATGAAAAAACTCTTTATTTATATCAGTAGGAAAAAAAAGAAACATAATTATATTTTAGTGAAAGGTTTCATACAAATGAAGACAACTGCACACTTTCGCGCCCCCATGCGGTGTAACAATTTCAAAATCACAATTGTATTCAAATTAAGCGCACATTTCATCAACGAATTTCTCGCGCTCGCAGAAATAATAATCTTCTGTAATCAAAACCTTATATAGCTAGCACAATCAAACAAAAATTGCAGAGTAAGTTATATACATTACAAAGTTTTGGGAATAGTTATACCTATAAGGTATAAAAATCTGTTTCCCATAGGTTTTGGCTTTATATTTTTTTTTATTAATTTTTTTTAGAAAGTTGTTGTTGTCTTCACTCGCAAGTCATAGGAATACTCGTCTATGCGTGTGCAATTGGCCAAGTAACTTAATGACTTAGTGAACGAATTTACACGTTATGACATCATAATGACACCCGCGTCCGCGTCGTTGTAATTCATTGTTCGTTCGTTCGTTCGTTGTGCATGCCCAAGCAACTTGATAAAGGTGGAAATCCCATTAATTCTTCACACAAGATGCTGTCAATTAAAAGCCTAGCTGAGCTGCCTATAGAGATAGCCCAACCCTATATCCTATATATATTCATGTTTTCCCAGACCCATTGTCTTCAACAAAGCAAGTCAAGTGTAAAGAGGTATATTGTGTGTACACCCTAAGATATATACCTACAGGTAAGCTCACACCTTTGCATGGTAAAGAACAGTCAGTCTCATGAGTTGTCTTATTCTTGACTTGTAATTAAAGCTCACGCAGCCGTGTTGTATACGAGTTTATACAAAAAGACAGACGTAATTATTCTTTATATATTCTCAGATATTTCACACTAAATGATTTCCGTGCTTGGCAACACAATGCGACAGCCAGTGTGGTAATCTTATATTGTTAGTGATGGTGGGTTCTTAATTACATTGTAACGATAAATTTAATGGGCTTTTATAAAATGGTTTAATGCATATTTTAGTGATGGAAAAAGATTGAATATGATTTTGGTTGAGGGAGGCCACGCGCCCAATCAAATAGATATATATACGGTTATTCAAAGAAATTTATGATATTTTACCTTCACCTTGCAGCAACGTGACGCAAATTGTCTTGGTTTTGTGGCATTTGGAAGAATAAAATATGATAACACGTGCATCTCAACGTGACCAACAAAACGTGCAGATTTATAATAAAAAGTATCACTATGCGACCATTGCGGCTAGAAAATGCATATATTGGTTTTGATTACCATTTATGTCTGACTGTTAAGGTTTAAAATAGTCGTAGGTTAGGTTTGGCTTCGGTGTATACCTAAAGCACTTTAGGCTAAAATGAGTCATATTGTTATGGGTTGGGCATTTGGAAATAATATAATTCAATCAGATAATTATACTTGTTTTGCCAAGAGATATATTATAAGTAGTTATAAGTTAATCATAACGATGCTGATGTTTGAATTTAATAGGATATTAAATTTCAGATTGCTTTTATAATGATTGATTTAGATATTAAAACTAATATAATTTCATAATTTCTTCTGAAACTTTTATTTGAAGGTGCTAAGGACCGAAAAAGTGGATCTGTTGATATAAAAAAAATCATATATTCTTCGAATCAAATTAAAAATATTTTTCAAATATTGTATTTTTTAAGAGTTATATATAAAAACCGCTTAATTACCATTTATTATTATTAATTGTTTAATTTTAACGATAACTCTAAGAACAAAAAGTTAAATGCTTTTTTGTAGAAAGGCACATTAGCTACAAATTTCTGGAACAACTTTTCGATAGCACTACCGTTTAAGAGTAATATGCGAAAATAGGTAAATTTTGACATTTCACATTTTATTAAAATTGTAATATTTTCTAAACGATTGCTCGAAAAAAAATGTCATAATCTTTTTTTATGAAATAAATAAAAGATATTATTTTAAATAACTTTATAACACTTATTTACTTAAAACTTACTGACGATGGAAGCATAGCTTCCAAAATGCATTTAAGTTAATAAACAAATAAAATAAATCTTTTTTTATTAAAAAATAAATTAATTAATCAGTCGATTTCAGAAAATTAAATTTTAAATCGAACCATTTTTGTATTTTATTTTTAAAATTTTTATATTCACACGGGTTCAATATTAAATATTTAATATTAATAAACAGGGATGGGATTTTGTTGACCTACAAATTAAAAAAAAGGTAAAATAAAACATCGAAATAGGCAAAAAAAGGCATTTATTCAAACAAAAGGGAATTCAATAAAAACTTAATTAAAATAACATTGAATAGCCATAATTTTTTTTTAATTTTCAGGCAGCTTTTTTTTACATATTTTTCAATAAACACCTTGAATTCTGGACGGTTAACTTTGAAAAGAGGTATATCACATGCCAAAAACATTTTGGTCAAGTCTGCATTAAATTCTTTTTTTTTGACTCTCAGTGACAAAAGATGTTATGGTTTGATTTTTTTGTTTATTCTTCAATCCACTGCTTGCTGGTGTTTTGCACGTTTTATGTGTTGCTCTATATAATATTTTTTTTCGTGATTAACTTTTATACCACACAAATTACAAAAAAGGACTTTTCCATCGGTAGAAAAGTTATCTCGTCCAAATTTTAAAACAAAATGTTGTAATTTTTGCGATTCTCTACACGCGGTTTTAGGCATTTTAATTTTGAACTCCTTTTTATTGAAGAAAAAAACTAACATAAGAACTTTTAAGGCATACTCTTCTAGACAGTCAGTGAGACAATGATGCGGAATTTATTTAGGTATTTATTCGAAATTTATGTGTTGAGCTAATTAGTCAATACATACAAAAATGATGTGGATCCGATGTATGTATGCATTTAGTTACATTGAGTATATTTACTTTTTGTATGTATATTTGAAAAAAGGAAAAATATGAGAAGGCAAAAAAAGGCAAAAACAAAAGAATAGGCAAAAAAAGGCAACAACAAAAGAAAAGGCAAAAAAAAGGCAAAATAAATTACATATATTCGACATCACCAGAACCCGAAACATGTTTCTTTAAAGTCTAAAATGTCATACGATTGCGCAAAAAAAAGAGACAAGTGAGCAAAATACTATCCCTGTTAATAAATATAACAGTTTCACCTACTTATTGAATGTGAGTTATAGCTTTAATGGAAAATCATCACTGAATATTTTAATTGTATATTTATTTATTTAGGTTGATACCTCATATTTCAAAATATTTTTAATACTATTGTTTTTAAACCAATTCTCTATATTTTCCTTTTAAATCTATTCTCGAAATATTAGATTTCAAATACGAAAAGCAAATTTAATCACCCTGTAGGTTTATAGCTAAGTTTAAAAAATCCTCCAAATTCATCTTCTAAATATAACCCTGCAAAAAGTGGGGATGATGAGACTGTCCTCGGGGAAGAGATTAAGTAAATATAATGAATCGTGTGATCGTCTAAACCTTATCCAAACATATCTGGTGTACAAAAATGCGAAAAGAGCTAAATTTGCAAGTGATTGATTTGAACGTCCCAAAAAGACTATTTGAAGCAAAATTAATAACAGCTCGCACCTCGACAAAGAACGTCTTTACTACCAAAAAAGTATAAAGAAAATTGTCGGGAAAACCAACATGTTTTTTATGTATAACGGTGTGGGATCCAATACTGAAAATCGATGGTATTATGGACCCACATAATTATGTTGACATCTTGGAGAAAGTTATGTTACTATACTCCGAAAAAGAAATTGCCCAAAAATATTTCTTCCAACAGGATAATGACTTGAAACAAAAAAGTTAAGTCAAGCAAGATAAAATAGTGGTTTAGGGTAAATAAGGTTCATGTTATGTATTACCCAATCTCAGTCCACTGTCGGGAATCCCATTGAAATCCTTTTGAGAGAGAAGAAATGTTCATGACACCAAACTAGCCAATAATAACTAGCAAAAAAAACTGAGATTTTTTTGTTTTTACGCCCATATATCAGTGTATTAAAATGTTATGTTATGTCAAAATTCAAAGCAATAAATGAAGAACTTTCGGAAATTTCCGATCAAAACGAATATTTTATTTTTATTTATATAGATTCTTCAAAATTTTTACATAAATAAGAACCTTGATCAAAAATAATGAAGCCCATAAACGAGAAACAAATGCGTACGCCCATTAAGGGCGGCTTAGAGATTTATGTGCTACTTTCCTCTTTATCAGAATACATTTCTTGAATTTTTTGTTAAATTAAAACACGATTCAGATTTCAATACTATTATAGATGTTTAGCTTTTTTTCAACTCAGTTTTTCTCACGACGAAATATTTTTAATTTTTTATTATATTCTTTCTCTAAAAATAAAAGAGAAAAAGAATTTTCGTTAAAATCTTGTTTCTTTGCAAAAGTCCTGTTTTGTTTGTTTTTTTTTTTCAAACCAATTTAATTTCTTGGAAATTGCGCCAGAAATTGTTTTTGGGGAAAAACGACAGAATTTTATCTTTGTTCAAAATTGGAAACGAAATTAGAAAAATTTCTAGAACATAAGCCTATACTTCTGGAAATTGTGGCAGACAGATCCGGAAAAAAGCCAGACAGAGAAAAGGAAATTACGGCAGAATATATTCTCATTGTAATCAATTTTTTCAGACACTTTTTTTTTATTTTTTAAAAAGGAAAAAACAGTAGAAAATTTTTGTGCACAACATACCAGAAATTCTGGAAAAATTTCCAAAAAATTTTGGACTTTTTTCCTATCAAAAAGCACCAGAATTTTGTTTGGCCAAATTTCTCTTGTTTTTTTAAATCAAAAATTCTGGTGTGATTTCCAGAAGCCTTCTTGATTTATTGATGGAGTGTAATGAAATTTTGACAAGTCGTTTTTTTTTTTTTAATATTTGTGCTTGAGCTATTACAATGCATTAATTACTTAAGGTGTCATCCACCTGAATTAGTCTGGATAAGACTTTTAGACCGATCGAAATCTTGTTTAAAAATAAAATATTAGTTTGATCGAAATTCTACGTACGTCCTTTACAAGAAAGTCAAAAATATTCAAAAACTATTAAACATTGAATGATGGATAGGCGCATCGTAAATTGAATATACTTTCAACACCTATACATATAGAATATTTATTAGATCCGTATAAGAGCTGTTTTCGAAAAAAAAATTAAGGTTTTCCAAAAATTTTATAAGAACTTAAAAATGTTGCAATTTCCTCTTACTTGTTTAGTTGTTGAAGAAATTCCCTGGAGCGATGCAAAATGTAGGTAAAGGCATAGACGAACATAGAGACAGACTTGTTTGTGGAAGCGGCGGTGTTCACCTAATTCCCTAAGAGCAATAAAAATTAAGGTTATTTCATTTAAAGAGTTATTATAATTTTAATTATTGATAATTTTTATTTCCAACGCCATCTTTTTTTCGTTTTTTGAAACAAAATTTTGATTTTTCGCAGAATTTATAAAATAAATATGGAAAAAAAGATGACACGCCCTTATGTATATTTGAGGTTATCAATATCTATAGCTAATTATGATCTCTTATTATGTCCGTATATACATACACTACGGTTTACTCGAATCGTCTCTATAATTCTATAATTGATTTTAATAAGTGAGTATAAAAATAGTTTCAGAATCTCACAAGAGAATACTCCAACAAAATCACTTTTCTGTACAAAATAAGGGGACTCTTTATTTTTTTTTTTTCACATTTCTTAAACTTAATTACATTTTCGAATAAAAAATGACGCATATCTTCCTCAAAAATGATTGTTTAAAAAAATCGGACTTACTGACTGAACACAATACGACGGAGCCGCAGCCGGAGTCGGAGCTGGAACATCTGTCAAAATTTTAAATACACACAAAATCAATGCAACGAGCAGAATGGAACGCAACTGCAGACGGAGCTGCAGTCGGAGCCGCAAAGGTTCGCCAACTTTTAACTTTTCACGTACAGCATTTTTGACGTTTCAATTTATATGAAGAAAAAAGAAGCCGGAAAAATATATTGAAGTTTTTAGTGCTTATTTGTGTCGCGAAAAAAAATATTAATTAAAAGAAAAATATTGGAAATAAAAACAGTGAATAACAAACTCGTGGCTGTTTTTTTTTTTCTTTGAAATATACAAAAAGCTGTACAGCTCATTGTGGTCAGATAAAAAAAACGACGTACAACATTTTTTGAAAGCAGTTGCAGCTCTGGCTCCTATTCCAGTTGCAGCAGGGTATTGTGTTCAGCCAGTTACTGTCAAATACTGAGATTCTCTTTTATCCGAACTATAAGAATGTGGAATGCTATAAACTGTACTCATTATTTCCCTTTATTTGCGATAGAAGTTACCAATCAATACTTCGAGAACCATCAGTTTACAGTTTTAGAAAGGTATCAAAAAACTAATAAAAGTTCGTACCGTATTTGAACATTTTAAGGGTAGTCATGTAACATCTTGAGAGTACGCAACTAATAAACCTCTCACTTATTATTTAAGTTTTAAAAAAAAGTGGTCACATTTTGAAAGTTAATTAATGAGGTCATATTATTTTCTTCTGTTTGATTTTCTCACATTTGATTAAAATTTATTTCAGAACACAAATTAATTTGGTTTTTGTTTTTATTTTTTTTTAACAAAATCAAGATTAATTATCCACTTTTTGATTTAATTATATTTAAAATATGTATTTACGTATTTAATGATTCCAAATAATGTCTTTATTCTTCGATCAATCATTGTCGTTGTTATTCATAAAATATATATAGATATATATTTTCTTAAATAAAATCTTGTTGTTAAAATATTTAAGTGAAATGCTCTTGATGGTATGTTGACTTTTTTAACCCCCCATCAGATTGCAAACCAAATTAAAAAAAAATAATCAAATTTGCCATTCACTTGGCAAATACATAGTTATATATATTTTTAACATAAATATTTTTTTTCTCACTTAAAACTTAAATATCATGTTTCTATATTAAGTGAAAGTTTGAATACCTAATTAGCTCCATAAACGATTTAATTAACCTCTGACATTTTGCAATCACATAAATAGACATTGAATATAAATACATAGATATGTCTGCACTTCTATACTATTTTTAATGGAATGTTATCTCTCTATTCGTATGTCTTATGTCAGGTTAATTTTAAGATATTTATCTGAACGCAGCCGCCACCGCCTTCGCAAAAGATATTTATCAATTTAAGCAGTATACATATAAATATATGACAAAACAATTTTTGTTTAGCAACAATTAACTATTGTAAGCGGTATAAGTTGTTTACAAAATAAACATAAATGCTTTATCAGTTAGTTTGGCGGTGTCATCTGTTTGATGTCTAATATGACACTTATGCAAGAGCAGCTTTAGCAATTTGGCAAGTTAAAGTATACAGTTTTAAATTATATAAATTGTATAATGTCAGTAGTTTGTGTTTAAAACAAATTAAGTAAATTCGCATTTTGCATATAAATGGTTATAAGAATTCACATTAAAAGAATTTTCAATTCAAAAATCAAAACGGAAGTTAATTGTATTCATGATTAATTTATTATTGAAATTTAAAAGTCAAATTAAAAAAATACAAATTGATGCGATATTTAACTTTTAAGAGCTTTTAAGTAAAATCTTAAACGTAACAAAAGAAAAATGAAGTGAGTCACCATATTTATAAAACTTAATCGTCTTAAAGACAGATAATATTTTAAGTAAGTTAAGGCAAGTTGAAGATTCCTGAAAAAATGACTCGCAATTCTTTCTGTCTGTAAATGTCTCTCTTTATACCTCGACCAATACAGCCTAAACAACTAAAAAGATTTTCTTGAAATTTTTAACTTAATATTTTTAAAAAATTTTCTAGAACCGATTTTTTTTAATTTTTTTTAATAAGCATTTTCTAAAACACACCTCACTCTCTCAACCCTTTTTAGCTATAGATTTAAAATAATAGAAGAAAATATCACCTCCAAGCTCTTACTTGAACTGAAAATATAAGAACTGTCTTAGTTGTCTAGTTCTTCGCTCTCCAAAATAACATAGAAAGACAGAAATGTAAGAATTCAATTAGTCATCTTATTAAATGTTCAATTATCTATAAGTTGTAATGAAAAAAAAATTCAAACAAATCAAGTCACCTAGATATTGCAATCAAGTGGCGATATCCTAAAACCTTATACAAAGCTCTTTGACAAATGACAATTTAATTAATTATAATGCATTAATTGCATCTGGAGAGTAAGACCACACAGTAAGTTTTATTTTTTTTCTCCTGTTAATACGAGTAGGCATTAAATAAATTATTATAGTCCAGGACATAATTTTGCAAATGAATTTGTAATTTAATTTTACCTTTTTAATCATACGTAGTAGCCCGTTGCGTAATTGTTAGGTCCGAATCCGAAGGCCTTGGGTTCAATTCCCAGCTTATGCAACATTAAAAAAAAACAGAATTTTTTTTCAAGGGTTACTGCCTCTTGCGAGGAATTGATAAATCCTCCAGTAGTATCTCTTGTCATGAAAAAGTGCTTCTCACTTGTTGTAGGTCCCCTCCATTCCTGTCAATAACACGCACGAAAGAATGGTTGAGAGTTGTAAGTCACCAATTTAATTATTTATTTGAAATTATACAATTCACATTAATTTTTCCAAAATTTCATTTGCAGCTTCGTTTGTTGAAATGTTTCAACTTCTAAAAAGATTAGAAATTAAAAATTTTTAAAATTAAATAAAATACATAAGACAACAATTTTTTTTGCTTTTTATTCGTTAGTTTTATAAAAATTACAAAAATGTAAAACACAAAAATTCTTGAGAATATTTATTTATTTATTTATCACATTTTTATTCAATTAGATATTACTAAATTATCAAAATTATACATATCATCAAAACAAAACGGCGTCTACTGAATTAATCATGTAAATTATTCATAATTTTTATTAACAAGAAACCTAGTTGAATTTAATTATAATAACCAACGAAATGCAACTCTACCTCTGTAACTATTAACTGTGTTATACTTTCCTTATATGGTAAATGTTAATTTTTGCTTTCTCAGACACCTGTTATATCAGTAAAGTTTTATAATTTCTTTGTGAATAATATTATGTTGTTGGTAGCACCTGTAGGAGCAAACTTTTTTTAATTTCTTCATATAGGGCATTATAATTGGTTTCGTGTAAAAAAAATATTTGAAGCCTAAACCAACCTTAACATAGGGATAATAGAAAGACAAAATAAGATTTTTTTTATACGTTTGTACGTTCGCTGAACATCTAGCTAGATTGGACTAATTTATTTCAATTGTTTATATAATTTTTTATATTTTTTGGTGGCCATAGTACATTCAAAATTTGGTATAAGTTTTCGTGTGACAAAAAAAAGTTTGAATTTTGTTGACCAGTGTAATTTTTCATTTTATTTTTGGCTCATCTAAAACATGAATTTAACTTCAACTTAAGAATTTGAGTTTTTAACTTTTTTCAAAAACAAAAGTGATGATTTCAATTAAACTTCGCATCTAAAATAAAACAATTTTTTGAAAAAAAAAATCACATAGCGTAATTTCAGAATTAAGCTTCATATCAAAATTATTCATTTTCCTTCCAAAACTTATCAAAATAATATAATTACAATAATTTTCAAAGATTTCCTGGATTTTTTAAAATGAGCAGAAATTAAATAAATTGCTTTCTCCGTCATGTTGATTCGGGCCTTTTATATTGTGACCTGTCCATAAATTGATCCCAATTCCGAGTCTTCAAGTCAACGATCTCCATATCGCCCATTAAAAAGAACACCGTCAAAACTCAAAATATTTATTATTTTTTTTTTGTGGGTAGATAGGTGTTAAAATAAAACCTTCAAAAGGCTCTATTATTATTATTATTATTATTATTATTATTATTATTATTATCATTATTATTATTATTGTTATTATTATTATTATTATTATTATTATTATTATTATTATTATTATTATTATTATTATTATTATTATTATTATTATTATTATTATTATTATTATTATTATTATTATTATTTTTATTATTACTATTCAAATTTATTTCAAATAAATGTAACTACAATTTTCTTTGCTTAAGAATAAGGACATGGCTAATCTGCTGTCTGCCTGATATGACATTTCATTTTAGTATTTAAAAAATATATAAAAAGAATAAAAAGAAAAGTAGTTGGATTAATACAATATCAAATAATATTATAAACTTACAATTTGCCTAATTTATATGATTTGAATAAATAACTGATGAGTTAAAAAAAAAAAAAACACAATTTTAATATGATTTGAAACACAAAATAAATAGTAGGGGTGCTTTAAACTGTAAAAACTGGACGAATTAAAGATTTCAAGTTAAAAAACTGTTGCGAAAAGATAAGGCCTGTTTGCAGTACTTATATAAGGTAGACCATCCTAGAGCTCCTTTTAATAATTCATAAAGCCTACTTTGAGAGAGATAACTTTCTTCGAAATACAAACGGCGGATTTCCTGCAATATAGGGCAAATTGCAATGCAGTGGTAGATATCTTCGTTTTATCTTCTATTACAAAGACTACAAATTTGTGGCAGGTCAGCTCGATGAGGTATAAAACTTGATAAAGAGCTCAATACGTGCTCTAAAAATATAGCTTATAACTTCGACCGAAATTTTTTGCTGAAGTAGTTTGTTTCCGAGGACAAATTATGCTCAAGGTTCCTGTAAGTATTTCTGGATGTTGTAGAGGATGCTCTAGCCAGATGTTGACAATGAATCTTCTCGTCTATTTTGGCAGTAACGTCTGCAAACATACCCCGCCATTCATCAACGTTTGCTTCCGTTAGCGATAGATGGGCTTCATGAGATTAGGCTAACTCGTTCCAATCCTTAAATGGTGAGGCATTTGTTTGGAGTAATCTTGTCAATATAGATTTGTGAATACTTGTTCCACTTCTTTTCATCACTCTTATTAAATATTCAGAATTGGTTTTAAGATTTTGAATATATATAGGAGTTATCCCAGATTCCACGTAAATAGCATAATAAGGGGTTGAGATCGGCAGTCTGAATAGTTGTTTAAAGAAATATCTCTGCAGTTTTTTGAATTCCTTGAAGAATATATGCCCAAAAACCTGGACACCATAGCACATGCATGTGTTAACAGTTGCATAAAAAACGCGGATTTGATTCGCAAAGAACTTGACTACATTAAGCTCAAAGCTAGTTTAGCATCATTACTTTTTTGCTTTACGTGTTTCGAGAAGCTTAGGTTATGTGTAAATACAACTCCCAGGAACTTGAATTCTTGCACAACTTCGATAGGTACATTATTAAGAGACCAGTTTTCTTCGGGTCACATCCTTCTTTGATGTCCTTCGAAAATCATCATTTTGGTTTTGCTTATGTTGACGAGTAACCCCCACTTCTCGCAAAATGTATTGAGTCTGTTGATTTGCAACTGCAGGGTGAATGGGTTGTCAGCCAGTAATACTAAGTCGTCAGCATAGAGCAAAACTTTTATTTGGATATCGGCAAAAAGAATTCCTCCCGGAAGTACATCACAAAGATCATCAATATATAAGGCAAAGAGAATTGGGCTTAATATGCAGCCTTGCGGAACTCCTTCTGTTGTTTCAAACCAGTTTGAGAAAACCGACCCATCCCAAACAGAGGCATTCGATGAAACAAGAAAGTTGGAATACATCATCAAGAATTTCCGGGAAATCCAAGCCTTGAAAGCTTGTACATCAGAGCCTGTCAGTTTACCCTGTCGAATGCTGCTTTAAAGTCTACGAAGCAAGCGAATAGTTTTTTCTTTTTTTCAATTGACTTTCTGGCAATGCTGGTCAGTGCGAAAATGTGGTCCATCGTTGAGAAACCTGATCGAAAGCCGGCTTGGGACATGCTAAGCAGATTTCTGTCCTCGATCCATTTGATGAGCCTTTCGTAGAGAATTGAAGAGAAAATCTTCCTTAAGGTGTTTAGAATTGAAATTCCTCTATAGTTCTCTGGCAGGGTTGCATCACCATTTTTATGTATGGCAAAAATAACTGCTCTGTTGATGTTGTTTGGCAACAAAGATTCGTCGTATAATATGTTGAAGTAAAGCACAAGGTAATTCTTCAATTCTTCAGTACTATTTTTATAAAATTCTACTGGAATTCCATCTACACCCGGTGATTTGTTATTTTTCATCTTTTGAAGAGTTGATTCCAGTTCGCACAGGGTTATTGGGCTATCCAGTTCGCTGATGATTATGTTAGGTAGAGCGTAAGAAAAAGTATGGTGACTCTCATCCGCCGACAAAAGAATTTTAAAATGTGTTGCTAGTGTCTCAGCTTCGAGAGTGCTCCCCATACTTCGACTTCGTCCACCTAGTTCACGGACGTGATTCCAAAAGGCCTTTGAGGTCTTTGATTCTATTAATTGTGTTGCCAAATTTTTAAGGTAGTTATTTCTTTTAGCTGCACATAGAAGTTTGCATTCTTTATTCACATGAAGGTAAATGCTTCTGAAAAGCCGGGCATTTGTCGATCGAAACAGTTTGAGGTACACAAAGGATAGTTTACGGGGACTTTTACACTCATTATCGAACCATATGTTCTTAGGTTTAAAAAAATAATTATTATTGTTATAGTGGGCAGAAGGATAAGAGATTTTAATTACTCTTATTATTTCTTCATCTATTTGTTCGATCCGGGTTTCTGGTTGAACGGGGAGAGAGCTGCAGTGGCGGTTCAAAAGCGATTTATAAAGACAAGCACTATTCACATTCCATTCAAAAGGCTCTATGAGGATCAAAAAACGCGTGCTCATAGGAATGTGGGAATCTTACTTCACTAAAACCACCTCCACCTTTCGACTGCAACTAATTTGAAACTAATATAACAATTTAGTTTTAACGAAATTATAGAACGTAACAAGTAACTTTCCGGTGATAGTCTAATCTTAAAAAATCTCATCTTTCATATGGGTACACCAAAAAAAAAATTCCAATGTGGTTGTCAAACGAACAGTTGTTTTGGCTGAGAAAGAACATTGAGCAATGAAACCAACAAATATGCGTCTCACAAATCTCCGAAAAATTCTCATCGCTGAGGTGTGATTTTTTGTCCCGCTTGAAAATCTCCAAGCCCCTAGAGATTTTTTCTCAGTAGGACATGCCTATTAACTCTATTTAAATACGTCGAACTACAGAGATTATTCTGAAATGTGACATTTCGGCCAACTCTGATGGTATTAGTCCTTAATTCCAAAACCCACCTCCAGAGATAAGAAGTTTCGATATTAAATTAAAATTTCCCTTCAGAAGTGTCGTTTTGTAGTTCGTTGCAACGTGACGTTATTTCTCTAAAGTTGATTTCAATTTTATAAAATTTTTCTGTATTGATTGATTAATTTTATTTTTTTGTATGTATATATGCAAAATAAATAGGTACACATTCCACTTGAAATGAAATAATGTGCACTCTTTAGACTCACAATTTATTTCGATTGATACTTCTGTTTATTCCTTTAGGCTGCTTTTGCAGCTCTTATTGCTCTGATTTTATTATAAATGTTGATATGAAATGAAAGCCACATAGCAATATAAATGATTTCAAGCCTTTGGGATGTTTTACTGCAATTTAATATAAATTATTGTTTCAGTGTTTTTAAATTGTTTTCTATGAAAATTGTATGAAACCATTTAAGTTAATTTTACAACAAGTTTTTTCTTGAAGCACTATATTGCTATATATAGCTTTTTTTTCATCAGAACATTCACTAGAAAATATATTTAAAAAAAAAACTTTACCAGTTTAAATACAGTGGGTCTAAATATTATTCATATTTAAATTTGCAAAATAAAATTAAATGTCAATAAAATTAGTTTAATTTGATGTGAATTAACTAATTTACCATATTTCATTGATTAAGTTTTGTTTTAGAATTAGGTTTGAAATTTAATTTTGAACTTTACCAATGTTTTTTTTGAAAAAAATAAATTGCTTCACAATATTTAGTTCACGAGGAGCGAGGAAGTATTTTTTTCTACTTCACATTTTTTCTTCTATTTAATATCATTTGTGTCATTCAAGCCATTAACAAACAACTTACACTCACCTAACTCAATTCGCAAAAAATTTAACGTTGCCAAACGGACCTATCTATAAGGAATTTTTAAAATCTAAAATGCTTCAATTTAAGCATAAAGTTTTTTTTATTTTTTTTGTAAAATGAACTATTTTGAACTAAATTGAAATAAAATGAACGAACTGGTTCAGTACCGTGGATTGAACTAAATTGATCGATCACATCAAATGAACTAAATTGCCCACCTCTAATTCACAGACAATCCTCACAAAAAATTCATCACATTGTTGATTGGTTGTTAAATTCTGAATTTTTGTTGAACGGACTTGGATTCTTCACTATATTATTGAAACTGTTAAACTATTATTAATTGTCTAAAAACGCAGTTTAATAATAGATATTTTGTCGAAATTGATTCAGCATCAATCCAAAAAATTGAAATTAAAAAAAAAAGGAAAAACAGAAGATTTAGCGAGATGGTTTTCAGATTTCCCGGAAATTACGTCAGAAATTATTTTAAGAAAATAAGCCAGATAATTTGTTTTCCCAAAATTTGAAGAAGTCAAAAAAAAATTGGAAAATAAGCCAAAAATACTGGAAACTGTGCCAGGCTGTATCTACGTTCAGTAATTTTTGTATCGATGAAATTGTTTGAGAAACGTTGAAAAATGGAACAAAATTCATATAATTTGTTTGAATTCTTATTGACTCTCAATGATTTTTATCGATTTGAGAGTTACAGAATGTTTTACGAATATATTATTCTGGCTTCATTTCCAATAATGTTGTCACAGAACGTTTTAAGCGTTCATTAGAATTAATATTTTTGTTAAAGCTCAAATCTCATACAGCCGTTAATTTTTTATCTACCTAGCTTCCCAGTTGCTTAGCCAGGCATTCAAAACGGTATTAAGTTTTTCCGGCTTTTTTTTTTAAACAAGAATGTAAAAGAGGCCAGAATTTTTGTTTATGGCTTTTTTCCAAATTTTTTTTTTATTAGACCCTTTTCCTTTTCTGAAAATGGAAAAATTGCATGAACATTATTTAAAAAAAAGTTCCAGCAATTCTGGGAATATTGCCAAAAATGCAAAGATTGCCAGAAATTTTGGAAAGATAACCAGAAATTCTGGAAAAATTGTCAAAAATTTTAGAAAAATTGCAGATTGCTAGAAAAGTTAAGCCTTGTTTTTCCAACAAAAAAAAATTATCTAGAATAATGTCTTCTGGCGTAATTTCTGACAGCCGTTTTTAGTGAAATTAGTTAAAATGACATGTACGCACCTTCAAAAGCAAAATCATTTGAATCGTTTTCGAAAAATTAAATAATAAAATTGCAGCTTAACTAGCTGAACACAATGCCCTGCTGCAACAGCTTTCAGAAAATGTCGTACGTGGTTTTTTGTATCTGCCCACAATGAGCTGTACAGCTTTCTGTATATTTTAAAGAAAATATAACAACCACGATTTTATTATTCACTTTTCTTGTTTCCAATATTTTTCTTTTAATCAATAATTTTTTTCGCGAACACAAATAATGTTCAATATTTTTTTCCGATTCTTTTTTTCTTCGGATAAAATGTAACGTCAAATGTGCTGCACGTGAAAAGTTCGCGAACCAATGCGGCTCCGACTGCAGCTCCATCTGCAGTTGCATTCCATTCTGCTCGTATTATCGATTTTCTGTGTATTTAATATTTTGACAGGTGTTCCAGCTCCGACTCCGGTTGCTGCTCCGTCGCGTCGCATTGTGTTCAGCCATTTACCGTTATTTTTTCGGTATAATTCTTTTATTTTGATATGCTTTTTATCTGCTGAGCCTGAGGTATGCTCGTCGGGTCCCAGATTTACCAAAGAAAAAAAAAACTTTAGTGTTATCGAGGTTTTCTTTATTCACCAACAATCGCTGTTTTTTATAATTCTAATAAAATATTATATTTACTACATATAATTCTATACAAACCAAAATTCATTTATTCTTAATACTAAATTTATATAATGCAAAAGAAGGCTGACTGAGATAGCCACCAAATTACAGTCTGAGATAGCAGACGCCACTTAATTACATCATGATACTTTATCCTGGACTTCCACTGTTGCTTCTGGAGCCTAAGCTCTTCAAAAATGAGACTCACCAAGTATTCGAGATCGGTACTATATTCAAACTATGGTAGAGCTCGCTATCGCTTTCTTCAGTTTTTCCACAGTCTTTTATTCACATTGGGGTTCGAACTGAGTGTGAATTATAATATGGCAAACAAAATGATAATTATATTTTGGTATACTTCACCATTGACCATAGGTGGTTAAGGTGATATGATCAGGGGTGCCGGGAGTGTTGACGGTTATTAGTTTTTTATATCGACAGTATCGGTCGGATGTTGGTGGGGAGGACGCATCATTACAAACTCCTTTCATAAATAACGTAAAAACAAAAGTGGTAAACTTACAGAGCTACTGGACACAATTTTCGAGTCTTCTATGTTCGAATTATCGTCTAGGTTTCGTCACATTTGATCAAAATTAGGAGTCAATATATTTTTACGCATGTATACCGCTGCACAATAATCAGAAAAATATTGACACTATTTAATAAATTGACGCAAAATTGAGAAGGAGAAAAAGATACTAAGTAGAAATCTAAAATCAATTAATAATAATTGATATTTCAAGAAAAAATCTTAATTTTTATTAAAACAGTGACTGAGGTGAAATGAATATCTTGAAATTGATAGGGAAAGTGTTAAGGTTCCTCATTTAGGTAAAAAAAAATTAACCAAAACGAACCCGTCAATTAACCGGAGGTAAAAATATTATGACCCTTGCATTTTTACACACAATATTTTTTATATGTGTCGCTTACTAGACGCATTTCTTTTCATATATACATATATGTAGATATTAGATACAATTTATTATCAATTCAGATAGATAGATATACCTGTATAAAAACCACATCATCTAATTCCGATACCTTAAATAACCACATTTTGTTTTGTTTTCTTACACCGATTGTAACATATAGCGTTTATAGCTTTGAGCCAAAGTCGAAGTTGATCTAACACAATCTGCCAAGAAATGATCTCTGCAAAATCATATTCAGCTATAAGGTTTGAAATTGAGATATACAATAATATTTTCATTGCACACCCCTGTCCTCACTATGGCGACGGCGGCGATAGCGATGACGATGACGACGACAGTAAGACACGACTTAGGGGTAACCTTATTTACACGCTCATGGATCGTTGCAGAATCAGTACAATTATGGTTAAGTTTCGAAATGGTGGTGAGGGTAACCCTTGGCACATGAACCGTATTGCAAGTCAATTGATATGCGTGTTGGATGGAGTGTGACATGATTAAAGTATAAATCTGCATTGCACTGCGTTCACATGCATCTCATGGGAAATTAATATATATAAATTATTCAAACGTGCTATAGTTACGTAGGCTATACAGTTGGACTTGGAGGGAGCTTAATATAATTAAAGCTAATTATAGTCATGAAAGCCTTAATAATCAAAACTTTTTTTTATTTGTCTGTATAAAACCTGGGGCATATAATAATATAGATGTTATGAGAAAGATGCTGCAATTCAATTGCATTTGAGCAACACCTAAATGGGTCAGATGCCAAGGAACATCACGATTCTAAGAACCATTCACATCAAGAATATAAAAACCAAATAAACAATGAGTCGCGCGCGCTCTCCATCCATAGTCCCCCATATAATATCAACCCATGTGATCATGATGGCAGACTAAAATTACTGTATACGTCTCATCACACCTTAAGCCAATCGACAAAAAAAAAAGGTTTTGCAAACAACTTACAACAATAACTCTTTCGAGTGCCGTTCCCACACCAACTTAAAGCTTATATTATTGCTTCGGTTTCAGCATATCAAAGAACACACAAAGAATCTGCTGATATTTTCTTATACAAAATAAATGAGCATGTGCAACACGATATCATCTCCAATTACAGACTCGGCAAGTCAAACTCGGCATTGACATTATAGCCAAGTAGCATTATTATACGAAAATGTATATAATAGGAACATCGGAACATGTTCCGATCTTTTGCTCGAAGATGAGACATTCAAATCTGGCACATGTTTCAGGCAAGTCCGACATATACATGATATAGGCTTGACATTATCTCGTGGTCAAACACTAGTATATCGCTGCCACGGACTCTTCAAGCAAGTTCAAGAAGGTTAGGCATTTTGAAGTTGAAATTATTTTATGTACATTATACATAAAGTAGTTATAGTGGTTATTTTATGACATGGCAAGTTATTTAGCTAATTTGGAAGAATTTCACAAGCCATCGAAAATTGATTTTTCTATCGAAACGGGTTGTTTAAAAAACTAAAAAAAAAACACAAATCTAAAACTCTCGTAAGCTGCTCGGACTATGGCCATATTCTGTGAGCTTCTATTCTTTCCTGTGATAGACACCTGAGAATCTAGGTTGACGTTGAATGTCCTTTTTTTGATTGCTTCCTGGACTTCTTCCACTGCGGTCAGCTCATCCAGATATCTGATCTCAAGCGTGACTATTGGTTCCAAGCTTCCAACTGTTGTCCTTGCTCCTAAGATTTCTCTAAGAGATTTTTCAAAAGCTTCTTAATCTTTCATCTCCGGGCCGAGTTCTAGAAGAACTTCCCCATGTTTGGTTTGTTGCAAAGATTTGACGGCAGTTTCTGTGTAATCGGGGTTGACATTTTTTCCGAATTTCTCTCTTCCTTTTGGCTTGATTTAAAGTGCTTCAGATCGGAGTTTTCGATGCTTGCTTTTCTTTAGGGATTTCTCTTCCATGTTAATTAGTTGGGGGCTTTTGTGTGTCCGGTTTTTTCCTTCTCTTCTTCTTAAGGACTTGCGCGAAGCTGGATTGTTCTAAATTTGTATTATCAGTGTCTGCGAATTCCATTTCTCCAGCGACTTTCTAATTAGTGCCTTGTCGGCCATGTTGTCTCGGTTGGTCGACTTGGTTTGGGGACTTCTGAGTTTTGTATCCGTCCGTTTTGCAAAGAGACTAGATGGGGGTCTCTTATTTGTTGAGACCCGCGTAGATATTCTTGGAGTCGTCTCCTGAGCTGCCCTGAGGATTATATCTGAGGATGTTATTTTTGCGACAGACCATGCTGTGGCATTTAAGTCTGGGTTTGAACTTCTCACTTCATCTTGTCGAAAGATTCCTCCAGTATGGCAATTCCATTTTTGATGTCTAAACTGATATTTTTCTGCTTTGTCAGGCCTTCTTCATTACACCCTTAGGGTGTCTCTGCATTTTTGCAGTTCTTCAGAAAATGTCTCAGCTGGGTAAAGTTCCCTTGGGACCAATGGATCTTATCTACTATAGTGTTTGGATCAATCAGATCTTATTCCGCATTACCTCTGCTTGTTTGTAAGGTTTCCACTTTGGAAATATCCTGGGCTGCTGGAAGCTTTCCTATTGGAATTTTTTCTATCAGTAATTCGATCGATCTTATAGGGACTGTTGCTACAGATGACGGTGTTCGTGCACGCGTGTACCTCTCCTGAAGAGGTCTCTCCTGGCTTCATTTGTAGCTTTTCGCTCCACGGGAGGCAAGTGTGCTACTCCCGAGGTTTTGCTTTTAGATTTAATTTTGCGGTCGCTGGATAACGATGTCCTGGGCCCCCGTTCTTACCCCTGAGAGAAAACGCACTGCACCTGTACTGGGGATCTAACTCCCTACATCGTTAGGTTATTTCTCATATTTTCTGTTTCCATATTTGGTTTAATTTGTTTTCCTTCACAAAGTTCGTTCCTCTATTCATCACCTGAGGACGAGCTCTCTAGGGGGAAACAACAAAGCCCCCCAGAGATATCTATTGATATTTATTTTTGTTTCCCTGTTGGGGGGAGGAGGTATTCTTTATACACCATAAGGAGGTCTTTTTGGCGTTGACCATCCCCATGTGTCCGACCTTCATTTCATTCCAATTTTGCTCGGTCAGCATCTTCTTGGCTATGTTGTCTGGAGTGATGATGCTGATACTCCTTTCCAGTTTTCGTCTTTCGGTTTCGCTGCAGGCGAAGAAAGTTTATGTCGTCTTCTTGGCAGTCTCTGTACTGACAGGCTGAACTGTTCGTCTTGGCGATCTTGTGGAGGAAGGCGTTGAAGTATTCGTGTCCGGTGAGGAACTGAATCACGTAGTAGTTTAACTCAAGGTGTTTCCAGTCATTCCAATTTGCCACATTCCTGATCAATTTGACTGTCCATCTACCTCTCCTTTCCGAGCTCCGATGCTCGTGCCATTTCTGTTTCGTGATCAGCTTTGCCTGCTCGGTTGCCGCTTTCACTCCAATTTCCGCCATTTTGTCGTAGACGTACTTCCTTTTTGCCGCTAGGAGATCGATGGGAGTCACTCCTGCGACTGCAAGGATGGCTGGTTCCAGCACCAATTGGTAAGAGCTTGCTACGTGAAGAGCTCCACGCCTCTGCACTGCTGCCATTTGCTTCCGATGTTTTTCTTATCGAAGAGCATCTGCCCAAATCTCACTTCCGTAGAGGAGAATGGCATGCGTTGTCGTCAACAGAAGCCTACGCTTGTAAGCTGATGAACCACCAATCTTTGCCATCAGTCTCGATCCAACTTGAAAGTCAATTTGCTTTGGGATCCTCTTCTTCGTAAGAAGGTCTATCTTAGTTTTTTCTATGGCCAGTGCGAGGCCGTATTCGTCCATCCATAAAATTGTTCGTCTCATGACCTGATTCAGCTTTCTATACGCACTTTCGGTGTCTCTTGTCGTTATCACCGCGGCAATGTCATCTCTGTATCCTACCAGGAAGGCCTCCTCTTTCCAAAATGGAACCCTGGGCTGCACCAAATGTTAACGCCTTCCTCCTTGGGCCTTCTAAAGAGTCGCATATACCAGCTCGCGGTCCCTGAGCTAGTCGTCCTGAGTTAGTGAATTTCTTAGGAAGAAATCCCAAATCCAAATTTTCTTCATTTTCTTCCTTTCGCTATTAAATGAAACAATACTCTCCTTAAATATATGATCTCAATACGGTTTCTTTCGTAGTCCAACCATAGCAGAACGGCATTCACCACCTTCAAGGCTGTAATCACTGTAAACAAAATAAACATTAACAAATTTTACAACTTTACCAACTTCTCAACTGCAAAAATTTTCCTTTGGTTATGTTTGACTTATGTTGCGATGTTTTCTGGTTCATAATTCTTAAATTTTTAAACCTTGGAAGGGTGTGAAAAAATTTAAACTACCTTGTCGCCTCATAAAGTTTTTTGTTACAAAAAAGCTTTTGTTTTGTTTTTTGTACTTGATGGGTACTTTGTCTGAGAATAAATGAGTTCTTCGACATTCAAATTTGTCAAAGCATCAATTAGCGGTGTTTGCTGACTGAGCTCAATGTCGCAGTGTCTTAAGTAATTGCTATAGAATTATCTTCCCGCCTTTGTTCTTTCAAATGACATGTGATTAGAGGCTGTTAGAATAGAACATAAGCAATCACGATCAGCGTTATTGTTGTTGTTGCTGAAGAGATATATTCTTTAAAATGATTATTATAGTAAGTATCCACCACGCATTTGACCCTAAGGCCAAGTCACATAGATTAAAGATGATTATATTCTTCGCCTAAATAGTCTTGCTAGAGGCTTAGGTATTCTAAGTTTATAAACAAGGCTGCCATACCATACAGCTATTGGTGTGGAGGAGGTGCAGCACATGTTTGTTCATAATATTTTTTTTATTGTTTTTGTTGTTTTCAATTTTAGTTGGTAATGACACGACTCCTATTGTGGAAAGAATCTCATGTTTAAGTCGTGAACGCTATATTATTTGAGGCATATTATGGGAAAAATCATTTGGTTGACATTGACAATATGGTTATGGCACACACAGTAATGTTTTTTTAGTAAACGGATCTGTATCTATCTACCTATATACATATATACGAAAATAAACGGCCTTTTATGTGCTTTAAAGTTCAATCCATTGTTGATCTTTGGCCGTATGGAAAGAAGCACAAGATAGACGTGACTTTAAGTTAAGTTATTATATTGAAAATGGAAGATTAATAGTTGGTTAACTTTATCTTCTATAGGTATAAAGACTTAGAGAACACAAAAAAAAAAATACTCTTTGATCATAGACAATGTTTGATGAGTGACTTATGACTGAGTGTATCTTGGCATAATGAAGCTCTATTTGTTAAGTTTTTTTTTTGTTATTTATTTATTTTTTGTTTAAAGTGTTTGATGTGATGAGACGTGATTTTGGTTAAATGCTAAAAAAATAAACATCTACTAAGGAAGGAAGGCTTGTGACGACCAAAAATAAATAGAATTGTTTTTAAAAAAATATTTTGTTAAACTTATTTACGTAATGACAACATATTACACATATTTTAAATTTCAACACTGATTTTCATATATAATGTCAGAAGGTGGTGATGTATTTTAAGTGATATTATTGAAGCAACATAAACGTACATACATACCTACAGTTGAGATTATTTTAAAAATTAATATACAAGGCCGCTTAAGTGAATAAGGACACAATTGTTCTCGTTTATTTGTTTTAATTTTGTTTCGAATTGGCCTTAAAGAACAAATCATACCGGCAACCCCCTGCTTCTTTAACTTTTCAGAGCACGCATTTTTCCATCTTATCCTAAACGATGATCGGTAAACTGTCTTAAATTATTTTTTCTGGAATTATTGGCGCAAAATTTTAAACGATTTAGTAAAATGTTAAAGCCATTTTAGTAATTTACTAAGTTAAAAAGAAGATTTTGGTAATTTTAAATGATTTTAGCAATTTACTAACTCTTAACATTTTACTAAAGTTAAAATCAGAAAATGGCTACTTTAAATTTTAGTAATTTGTTAAATCCATATGAAATCTGTCATTGTCCTCGAAAATAATTTCTTGGCAATTTTATTTGAAAGATTTAAATTGTATTTTTTTTTTCGTGTGCTAATTCTTTTCAAAGTAAATAAAAAAACAAATGTTTTCGGAAGATGAAGATTTCGATATGTTCGGAGACTCAGCTTTGTGCAGAAAAGTGCGATGTCTTAAAACCCGAGCAAATCCCTTTGAAGAGCTGGACGATGGAGAATTTTACTCCAGGTATAGATTCTTATCTTTAATAAGTTGTACAATTAAATCTGCAACAAAAACTCAATTTTCACGTAAGGATAGGAAAAGCAAAAAAAACTGCTAAAGCCCTGACTGCGGTTGCTCGTACTGTGTTTTCTTCATTGCAACCTTTAATAAGGAACAGCAACAACACAAAATAAAATAACAATTTTTTAATTTCACTTTATTGAAACTTTCTTTTACAATAAAATAACAATTAACTAGTTGTATTGTTGTCACAAATAAAAACAAAAAAAAATAACAAAATAGGTAAAGTAACAAAGTAGGTTGTCACTTTAACTTCTGACATTGCAAATTATTAGGTCCGTTCCCTAGGTTTAGGTTTGTTTGCTTTGTTTTTCTTTCCAAACTGTCATTGTTTGGACGTGTTCAGCTGGACCGTTTTAAATAAAAGGGAATTAGTATTTTACTAGTTAGTAAAACGAAAAACAAGGATTTAAATTTTGGAACAGCTAGTAAATTACTAAATGTTTTAGCAAATTGCTAACTAGTAATATGCTAAGACCTTAACAATAGGTTGTTTAAAATTTTGCGCCTTTTTCTTTAAATTTATAAAGATTTGTTAAGAGAAAATTTTAAAAATAAATATTAAAAATGTCAAAGTTTTGATTTTTTTTTTTGTTATGTTTGTTCTTTATTATACTCTCCAACGGCTGGATGGATTCAAATTAAATATGGGAAAGAAGTCAATTATGTCATGGAATAAATCATATGTATATAATACTTTTTCCGGGAGGCTCAGCAAAAAAGGGCTGGTAATAGCTTACTTATTTACTTAAGATGACGATATATGCAGTCTTGAGTGGAGCAGGACATTAAACAACAAGCTTTTCTAGGCAGCGCGTTCCCTATAGCTATAGTTATCTTCTGTACCGTCCCTCTCGGATAGATTCAAATATTTTTTCGGGTCGGATCATTGGGTGTACAATGTACATTCAGTGTCAATACTCAGTCACCCCAACCGTTCACTTTATTTTTAGGTAAGTCGTCGCAATCGCAATCGGTCAATTTGTAGCCTGTACGGTTCAGTTTTTATTATTCTCCAGTCACCGTTTATGCATACGGGACCAAATAGAATTTGTCTCTCAAATCAGCTTTTAGCATTCTTATCCAACAAGGTTCCCATTCGTCTGTACCACATACATAGATATCAAAACCGGAACGAAGAGTTTCTTGTAAAAAGATACCTTAGGTGCTCGAAAAAGGAATTTGCTACTCAATTTCTTAGGTAGAAAAAGTAGGTACCTACCTAACTATACCTCGAAGTTATAAAATATTTCTACAGTTACGTTATTTCCACAACTCGTGCGTCGTTGGTTGCCCTTTGTTGATATACAAGCACATCATTGATTTTTCCGCCATTGAACGTTAAGCCGATATTTTTAAAAGTTGTGCCTCTATAGTGTTTTCAACTATTCTTCAAGAAACGATGTTAAAGAAGTCAGCGCATCGCCTTGTCTTAAACATTTTTTAACATCAAAAGTATCGTTAAGTTATTTATTGATCTCGATGGAGCTGCATGCGTTTTCCATCGTTATTTTGCTGGACCATTTCTTACAATGCAGGCAAAAATTCTGGATCATAGTTAGGTAACGTGCCGAATTTGACCACTTGATCATTTTTCATAAAAAAACTAGAGGCCGATGAGCTCTAATCTTGAGGCTTCAAACCGCACTGTTAAGTATACCAGTCTTTAGTGAAGCTCACTAAGATACATAGTTATTCTCACTAAAATACATAAAGTTTCACTGTTAAAAACTGTTGAATATATCGAATAAATTACCTTAATGATATTTGAATTTGGCAATACTCTCCTGGAAAAATTGTTCATTTAGTTTTAAGCTTTTGCATTTTTTTCTCTTTGTATAATAAAGTCAGTTGCAGTGTGTTCTTACTCGAAGTCATTCGTTTTATTTTAATTACTAGCTAGATTTCCAACAAAAACGCTCCACCTTAGAATTTTTTTTTAATTTGATGAATCCTTGTTAATCGTCTTTTCTTGAAAATTATTGACAACCCTTTAACTTTTTTTGACCACCGCTAAAAACATTTTTGTTTGGTTTTTGAAAAAAACTAACTTCGTCTGTTTTAAATATCAATATATTTTGTGATGTCTTAGTTTAAATTTTTTCAATGCAAAGGTTTTCGAGATATGAATTTTTAAGTTCTAATTTAAGTGAAAAACGAAATCCCATGGAACATTTAAACATCAAGTTTTTTAGTTTTTATTTTTTTAAGAAAATAAAATAGTTAAATACGATATATTTGTTCATGTTTGACTAAAAAATGATAAAAGTATAGAATATTAAAAAATAGTACTTAATAATATAAAATAAAAATTATTTGAAACTTATTTTTCAATTTTTTATTTTCAAAACTTTGAGTTTGAAAATATATATTTTGAAAACTATGACTCATAACAACTTGAATTTAAAATTAAATTCAATTATGGATTTTGGGTTTTGAATAAATATAGCATGATATTGTTAGTGTTGCCGTTGTTTTGTATTTTTTTTTTAAGTATTTTTTTTATGATAAATTTCTGGTTTTGACCCAAATTACACGCTCTACTTACTTACTTTTTATGATATTTTTTTTTTGTAAAATAAAACACTTTATGTTCTCATTTTCTTTTTTTTGGTTTTTTTAATTACGATTTTTGTCTGCTAATTTGACCTCTATCTTTCAAACTACTCAACTTATAAATTTATCAGAAAAAAAAAAAAATTAAATGTGATCTTCATGGGCAATTTAATAATATTCAATCGAACCCAACTGCAACCAAATTAGTTTTCCCTTTCCCAATTTATACAGGTTAAAATTCTAAAATTCATAACTCGAAAACCTATTCATTCTAAATTCTTTTAAATGAATACAAAATAAAAATAGTGGCATTGAATATCCATTTTTGCAGTAAACTAATGTTTTTCGAAAAAATTTAACAATTTAAATATTTTATACTTCTCAAGACTAGGCGCATGGTACCTAATAATTTTTAGGCTGTTGTTGTAAGAAGGGGATTCAAAGGGATGTTCCCAGTCTAACCCTTCTAAGAGAGAGATACTACACCCTGTACCTTTTTTGCGAAACTTCCACAAAAAATTGTTTAAGCACTAGTACACAATTTTGTAAACAACGTACCTGTTGTATAAGTTCTTTGTATAAATGTACTAAAATTCAAAAACAAATTACCGTTGACAATACAAAGAAGCTTACTTACCAGTTCTCAACAAAAAATCAGTAAATGTTTCAGTACATTTTTGACCAATTCCTAAAATACAAAAGGATCACGAAAAGATGAACAGATATTAAACAAATTGTTCATCTTTTCGAGCATCAACATTTGGTTGAGGAAGAAGATGTAGTTATAAATAAAAACATTGGCGCAAAATTTTAAACAGTTCTCGTTTAAGCAATAAACCCGACTCTAATTAAAATAGTCCTTTATTTAAAAATTCTTGTTTAAATTTTTCTTAATTCTATACACTTTAAACAACTCTTCTAACTAAAGAACGTGTTTAACAAAACGTCAGCAAACTTTTGTGAAACATGCCTAATTTTGACAGCTGAATAAATCAAACAGAACGAAAAATAAAATAAAAAAAAAAGATCCCAATCTATAATTTTGGCGAGCTATAGGAAAGTGTTTCGAGATTTAAATTTCGAGTTAAAATAGTGAAAATACTAAATAAAAAAGTGAAATAAAAGTTAACATATGTAGTGAATAATTGCAATATTTTATTAAAAAAAAAAAAACAAAACAACATGAGGTGCTGCGTTAAATCATGTAAAAAACACCTATAATATGGAGTTTTCAAATTTTTCTTCTCACGGGCTGATTGTGTCTCATATTCCACATAAAGTATTGTGAAGTGATGTTTTTTAGGCTAATACATTATCTGAGAATACTTTTCAATTGATATTTCGTAGCATTTTGCTTTAAAAAAGCAAATTATTTGAAAATAAAAATACACTTCAATCACGGGAATTAGCTGAACCCCATCTGTGAAAATTGAAATTCTCGTCCAGGGTAGCATTAGTTTTTGTTGGTGATGGCTAGGCGCTCAAATCCATTGAGTGCCCGTAGTGCAGAGTAATTTTACTTACTTTATGTGGAATATGAGATACAGCTTACCTGTGAAATGAACAAAAATTACACTGCTTGTTATAGTTGTTTTTAAATATAGGTGCAGTATTTAACGCAGCACCGCGTGTGGTTTTCTATTTTTGTACATTTTTGTTTTGCATGTAATCACTTTAATTACTTTTATATTACTTGTTTTTTAATTTACTAAGCTTTTTTACTATTTTAACGATTTAAAATTTCAAAACAATCCTAAAACAAAACAGATCAAAATGCCTTTGGGTGCATTTAGCTGTCTAACTGTACGCCTTCCCTGTATGGATGCATTTGTGTTTGTGTAACTCACACTCAAAGTGATAATTTCCCACACATAAAGCATACTTTAAAAAGATATAGAAGCGTTTTGCTGGTTTTAAAGTTAGAAGACCTCTTTAACGCTAAAGTATACTTTATGTCGTTTAAAATTTACAAAGGGCCGCCCCTCATTCTAAAGCTATTATTAAGAGCCGACTCCCATTTTAAAGTAGATTTAGAGCCGCGTTAAAATGTTTAAAATGTTGCGCCATTAAATATGATTTAAAAAAGCAACTTAGCAACTACAAGCCCTTAACTACTGTTCAGAAGGAACTAAAGGCAAAAAAAAAGTAAAAAATTATGTTGGGAATAAAGTGTTCATCTTTTCGAGTACAAAATTTCAACCTGTTTATCTTTTTGGAAGTGAAAATATTTCGTTCATTTTTCCGAGCTTTTCGTCTTATATAGAAATGTTCATCTTTCCGAGATTCTACTGTACTTCAAATTTGTAAATGTTTTGTTCGGGCCTTTTAGTAGTTTAATTGATTTATGCAATTAAAAACAAATATATTGTAAATACATTTTATCCCGACGTTGCGCTGGAGTTTCTCAGGAATTGACTGCACCAGACAAAGTTCATTTCTTGAAAGAGCCATAATTGCACCATCAACCAACTTTGCTCACCAAATTGAAAAATGCTCTCACTGTTAAGAAATTGCTACTGTAAAATAAAGTATGAAAAGACTTTAAATAGTCTCTTTCTTATTTAATTATATTCCTATAATTATTTTTCAAAAACTAAAACAAATGTTTTATTTACGCCTACCGGATAAGTAGTTGTATTCTGCAAAATTTGCATAATGCATAATATGTTAAAACAAAACTTCCTTCCAAAATTAGATTATAGTGTAATTATGTCAGACTTATTTCAAGACAACAAACCTGTTCTATTAAAACTCAAATCATATAAACATGGAAGCTGTGACGCCCGTTAGACATGTTTATATTGTGTTAATCACTTTTCTATATTGAAAATTAATCTAAATAAGGAGCCTTTAAGATTGCATACTGTGTACATATGTATATCTTTATCTAAAATAATTATCAAACCAAAAATTATAGACACACACCTACAGCTTTTTGGATATCATATCACTATAAAATCTTATAAATAACGACAATTAGATACAAATCCACCTTAGTTGACAAGAATCAAGAATCTAACATGTTAAACTTATACACCAGGAGCCAAAGTTCTTCATATTTATAACGGTTATGCTAAATTGTGGAAGTGGAAGTGGAAATGGCAATGGCGTTAAAGTAACGGAAACAGGGGAAAAATAACGGTGCTTAGATATTCATATGTATGTATTTTGTATTTTAATTTTTAACGATCAAGAGTTGAATCTTTCGCATTCATGGTGATTTTGGAACAACTTTTCCTATATAGGTATATACTGCATATGCATTGACACACTTGCATCCACTTTATTCTGCAAAAACCAAACACCACCAGCACACAATCACTATAGCAAAACAAGACACAAACTGTTATGTTATTAGTTTTATTTTATTTTTAATTTAAAATCTATGACAATGTCATTGACAGTAGTCAAACTGGTATTTTACTTTAAGCACTTAAAAAAAAACCGAAGAATTTTCGCGGATAAGGTCACCGACTTTTTGCTTGTTATTTATACATATATGTATATATGTGCCTTAACTGTAAAGCAAAGAGTAAGATTGGATGAAAGCTTGACGAAGTCCAAACATTTGCACAAACCAATAAAGCAATTTTTATAAGTTTTCGCATGTTTTTATGTGTGTATATTGTTTATTGGTTTTAAAAATTTCGAAGTCATTTTTATTAAGATCAAACATTTAAATTTCAAAGTTTGTTTTTTTGTTGTAGTAGAAATAGCCCGTGGCTTATATAATAGCTAGTGCATATAGAGCTGTTAAGTCAGATCGAACACCAGCCTCTTTTACATAAAAACAGAAATTTTTTTTCACAGCAAGAAAGTGACAAATAATTCAAGATTTTTACTTTTCACGAAAAAGTGCCACTCATCCAAGCTCTTGCAAACATTCATGCATGGGTTAGGCTTTGATTGGCTACCATCTTTACAACATGAGTTGGACCAACAAAAGCCTTTTAAAGCAATTAAAAATGGGATATAGAGGACAGTCATAGCTTTCATTAAATACCAAGTTTATAAAAAGCGCTATGGGACGGGAATAATTAGTGAAAAATACCAATGGAAGTGGCTTTTTTCCGAACAAACCACCATAAAAAGACTTTCCTAGCAGTGAATTTGATGACTTAGATTTTACACTAGAAATGTATTGCAGTCACAGATCAATTCGACTTCATTCGGAGCAAAATTAAAGAAGCTTAAAAACACACACAAATGGACCCCACATTGGGCGGCAATTTTTACACTTCTTCTAAGTGCATGGTTGGAAAATATAATTATTAGTTTATTTAGGTGTTATTGATGGCACGAGAACGATAACTATGGCGCCAAGAATTGAACAAAAACAAGCATTTTATTCTTATAGGAGGGGGGTCTATCTCGCCCCGTTTAGGAGATAGGGGCAGTTTTAGAAAAAAAATTACTTAAATCGAAAAAAAAATATTAAAAAACAACGTCAACACTAACAATAAAGTACTATACCATTTGACTAAATTTTTTATGTCAATAGTTATCAATTCTTGGCGCCATAGTTATCGTACTCTCCCCTTATTGATTATTAACGAACCAGAAAAGTGCATTTGTTCGCATTTAAGAAAAAATAAAAAAATTAAGAAACCATCTTGTGCGCGACGATTGAAACCCCGAATGATTTGACAGATGGGTGAATTTAACATCACGAAAAAAGCAACGAAGAGAATATAAAAAAGTGCAAACACTATGCTTTTAAATAAAAGTAAACGCCACGACTCCTCAGCTGTGATGGAAGAATTCGAAATTAAGGAATACAAATTGGTTATCAGTTAATCAATTGATCCAACCAAAAGAAATTTTGTATTGTAAGTACCTACAGTGGTGTAGTTGCAACTAAAAGTGGGCACCCGGAATTTTAATAAATAATAAAAATTTCAAATCTAATTAATCTAATAATCTAACAAAATTAACAAACAAGACATAACGTTCTTAGATCCAGAGTTTATTTTTTTATATTTCTATTTATTATCTTTTTTGGGAAGCTTTTGGACCAAAACTCAGGACTAAAATCATTTTGTAAAGGTTAACTGGGAACCGTTGAGATGAAAGCAAATAAAGAGAAAACGGACTGTTAACGCAAATTTTAAGTGGAATACCGCGTCCCACAACTAATTTGGATTACAAACGAAACCAAAGGAAAATAACTATAGATATTTACAATAAACTGAAGAACATAGATATCACACAGTAACTTGGACCAAATTGTTTTTATATCTTCTCAATTTTTTAGAGATTATTGCTATTGTCTTTTTGCTCCTCGAATCACTTTTTGTCTCAAAATATCCTTGGTAGTTTATCCTTTTTTTATTTTCCTACAACTCGATTTTTGTTTTTCAAAGTAGAGGGGTCACCATTGTTTGGCAAAATTCATTTGGCATTTCTTTGTTTCGCTCTGATCGTTAAATATTTTGTTTAATTCGCAATCCACAATTGGCAATTTACATTTGGCTTTTTATTCATTATGTTTTTCAATCATTACGCAAATAACATTTGGCGTTTTTACATTTCGCTTTTTCTTAAAAATATTTTCAATCATTTCGCAAAATTCATTTGGCAATTTATTGTTTAGCTTTTTTTTTGTTAAGCCGTTTATTAATTGGCCAAGTTTTTTATTCGCGGATTAACGTTTCGCCGTTTCATTATTTCGCAAAATTTCAACGAGCCGTTTTATCACTTCGCTGATAGATCATTTCGCCGTTTATAGTTGTTTGGTCGATTGTACATTCATAAGCTTTGACTTTTTTTGATTTATCGTTCTTTTTATGATCTGTTGCTAAATTCATTCACCTACCCCAAATCCTACAGTGTGCCAAGCAGGGGGGTTGGAGAAACATACCATACCCCTCGTACATACCTCACTGTTTACACGCTGTAATGCTGGGTGCTAGTAGGTACTGTATTTATGTAAGCAAGCAAAAAAACAAAAATCTCATATACAAATTAGTTTTAATAACTTTCAATTTTCTCAAGAACTAGAAGACATATATTTAATCGACATAATCGAGGCCAAAAAATTGCAAAACAATTGATTGCCAAATAAAAAAAAGCGAAACAACAAAATGCAAAATAAAAAAAAGCGTAATAGCAAAATTCCAAATAAAAAATTGCCGAACTTCAAAAAGCCAATCAAATAAAAAACTAAATGAAAATTGCGAAATGAAAAATGCGGAAGGATTGTCAAATCATTTAAAAGACAAAACGTAATTTGCAAAACATAGAATGCCAAACAACAAAATGCTAAATAGACAAAATGCCGAACGAAAAATGGCGAAATGAACCCCCGCGAAACGTTAGTTTGCCAGACAATTCTTGCGAAACATACCATACCCCTCGTAGAGCTCATCCATAAAGTGCACTTTATAGCATAACCAATTCCTCCCTTGAGCATTCCAATTACTCACATATTCATAAAATTCAGCAATTATTTTTCGTGATCATGGATCACGTCTCCGTTGAAAGAAATGTGCTCTCCTAGAAAACCTCCTCACAGTTAGGGAGTTATTCAAAAAAAAAACATTTTGGGGGCCTTTAACCCCCGTAAAATTGTTAGCGGCGCTCATATCGATGGGGACTTTTGACAGTTTCTTAACAACGCTATGAGGAGGCTATATACCAAAATCCAGCTTTCCAGCGATTTTTTCCGAGTCAAATGCTTTATGGACTGGATTAAGGGGACAATGAACAATTCTCGTTTTGTTTCACTCGACTTGGATGTGTTCAAAAAGTATATTAAATAGAAGCGTTCAGTAAGTATTTTGTTTGCATGATGTTTGCGTTCGGACAAGTTAGCAATTTGTAACTTATGTTACTTTTGATATTAATACTATACGCGGTTTATTTTTGGGATTCGTTTTGATTACGATGTTATTATACAATTTAACACATATCCACCAAATATTTTTATGAAAATCTACTCAGTCGAATAGCAGAATAAAAACTTTCACTCGTACGTTTACCAGAATAGGGCTCTTTGTCTGCTGAATTTGTTCATTGCTGTGGGGGCTGTAGCCATTGACACGAAAAAGAACACATATTCTAAGAAGAAACTCATTAGTATTAAACTATATTGTTGTATGTCTTGATTTTTGTTATTTAAATAGAAATAATAATTTATTGTCAAGATACCAAAATAATGTTAGAATAAACGGAAATATAAAATAATTTGCAAATTATGTCGCTGTTAACAACCCAGCTGCAGCCCAGGTATAGCCGGGTTGTTACATTAATGGCAACGTACTTTCCTCCCTGGTGGCTAGCGGCTAAACAAAAACGCCGGAAGTATCCGCCATTATAAACGTCACGTTGGCATCCATATTAACCTTTCTTTGATCATTTTCACCTTTGCCCCTGAGCGCGCAATAAAAGTAGTAATTAAATCTAAGACTTAAACTTAAACATTAAAACTAAAAACTTATAAACCTAAAAGTAAAAAAAGGAGACTAATGTAAGTAACTAAAAAATGAATCATATGTACATATATACAAATATTATAAATATCTTCAATTAAAGGATTTTATAACTACGTATCTCAAACGAATAATTGCGTTTAATTTGAAGAACAGTAGTTATAAACTTGGTCGCTGTTGTCACCAAATCGTGCCAACAGTCGCATAAAATAAATTTGTCTCGCTTTCTTATATGAAAATTGGGCAACACAATATATAATTCACAAGCTAAACGACTCCCACTGTATAGCTGCACTTTAATTTTCCCAACTTTTTTCATTGAAATTTCCTTAATCTTAGTTTTATATGCCCAATAAAAATCAAAATATAATGATGAAATATAATTCAAGCGTAAATAATTTCAAAGACATATATTTAATTAAAATCCCTTTCTCCTAAAAAAAAAAAAAACATTTGATAATTCCTCTTTTAAATAAAATCCAATAAATTAATATGAGTAAACAAAGTTTTACGAAATTTTCGTTACGAGTTATAACAAAACTTAAGTGGTTTAATAAATTAATGATTCAATTAAATTCAAAATGGTTAAACTGTAATTAGTATTCCACCTTCTTCAAAGTATCTATGTACATATATCTAGATAAAATAACAAGACACAATTTCTGAAAATTAAGTATGCATTATTTTTTTTACGCTCTTATACACGGCGCTTTTGTAAATTGTGTTGATTGATTTATATCTTCAAAATTAACGCTTAAATGATTTGCAATGTTTCAACTCGTCCCTCAAGATGCAATTAAAATTAATTTGATTCCATTCCGCAATATGTTTTTATACGTATACTATATATAATCCTTCTTCCATCATCGCGCTCATATAAAAAGAAAACACATCACATCACGTATATGTAAACTTTTATATCGCGTAATCAAACTACATCTATGTATCTGCAATAATCATTAATGTATCTCTAATCTAATCATATTCCAATCTAAATACATACTCGTATAGTATGTATATCATGATGTAATATGCACAATATTTTTATTCGAGTTATAAAATAGAAATCGCAGATTGCAAAAAAAAAAAAATAATAATCAAAAATAATTTAAAGAAAATATAAATCTTTTTACTAAAAGCATATAATATAGTGAGAAAGTAATACCAATTTAATGACGCGACGAGCGACGAGACGATCGTTCCGTGAGTTTACATAACAGGTTCATTAAAACAAACTATAATCTTAACAACGAAATAAACTTCGAATAAATAGAAATCTACGCGTCGTCGCTCGATAAGAAAATCCGTGTTCAAAACAAAATAAAAACAAGAAAAAAAAACAACAAACAAAAACATGCAGCATCCCACGTTGTGCTTAGTGGTAGGTCGGTCGGTGGCAAAGTCTCGCATAACATTCTCATCGACAACAAAAGCTGCGCAGCAACCTGCCTCAACTTCAACATCTTATAACTGCTTGTCTGCGTATCGCGCGCATTGACATAACCACATTTGTTTATAACTCTCACTCTCATCTTAAAATCACTTAGACCTGAAGCCCCCTTATCTATAAAGGCTTCTTTTTTTTTTCTTCCAACAGTGAAGTGCCTTGCCTTTCCGTCATTTCGCACGCCGCGTGCCGCCCGCAGCCGGAACAGAGTGCTGTTAGCCCCCCTGCTGTTTGTATAGTTGCTGTCGACCACTAGTTATCACTTTCACTGAACCTACCAATCCATTAGCAGGTTTTTTTTTTTCTGTTTATACAGATACTTTAAGATTTACAGCAATCTACTCGGAACCAAGCTTTAATGGTCTTATCAACAGTTTTGTTTTTAGTCCAATATTAATAAATATTTATTCTCTCTTCGGTTGGTGCGATTAGATTTTGTTTAATGAATTGTTAAATAAATTAACAAAGTTACTAATCGATGGTTATTATGTTTAACTTGTTAACGGTATAAGCAAGTCATTAGACGCTTTGTGAACATTTATAAAATGTATAGGCGTTGGAAGTTATGCAATTGATACAGCGCAGCGGCCGCGGCCCGCGCGGCGTGTCGTCGCAGCGCACAGTGCAGCAAATTATATAAATAATTGGACAAAAATATTTATAATTGCTAAATGTTTTGTATCTAAGATCACAAAAATCATCTTTTCTGGCAATTGAAATTTTTTAAGTTCAAATTCTCCGGATTTTTTAAAAGAATTTCCCAAAAAAAGAAGTGACGATTTTATTTCTCGGGCAGAAATGATGTCAATTTATCACTGATTTAAATGTGACATTACAGCAAAACAACTCAGAACAAAATTAAAATTGCCTTCGATATTTCGATTTTATCAAAATCTTTTGTGTTGTTTTGCGAAAATTTGAACAGCTATATTACCTATGGAATCAAACAAAAATACTGTCCTCCAGTTTTGTTAAAAACGAGTCTGTCCAACCGTTATAGTCTGGGATGCACAAACACACAGAACGACGAACAGTGATGCATTCTCTTGAATACGCATCAGGCAGACGCACCACGATTTGGACTTCGGGTGCGTTTCTATTCTAAAAAACCATACAAAAAAAGCGACATCAAATTTTTTTTCTCTTAATAATCATCCAGGCCAGGTTCATCCAGTTTTTCGCTCGATTGAATGTAAAAAATAATTTTTTTCTGCCATACTCGTAGCGGAATCTGATATTTCTTCTCCTTCAGCAAATAAAAAAAAGTGTGAGTGCCGCGACTCACGGTTAAGACGTGTAAACATACGTAACGTAACGTGAATCACAATCTCAGAATCACGATCACAAGAAACGTTACGTTTTTTTTTCACCCTACCGCCAGTATAGATGTTTACACGTCAAAAAAAAATAATAAAAGTAAAATCTGCATGTGAGAGGAAAGAATACTCTAATTATAGTTACTGTAAAATCAGCCGATCTTAATTTACATTCTTATGAGTAAAGTTGGAATTTACTTCACATTTAAAAAGAAATATAATCACCAAGATTTATTTTATTTAAATTTCCACCTTGTATTGGAACTAATTCCAATTCACAAAAGTGAATTTATTTCCCACTAAGTGAGAACTTAGTCCTTCGGTGAACCTATAGTTTCCGGTAAACTATTTTCCTGCACTAAAATCTAGAGTCCAACCTTTTTAAAAATTGAACTGATGTGGTGTAATAATATGTGACATGGTTTTATTATACAGAAATAACCGAAATTGTTTCCAATTTTATACATTATAACTTTCACTGTGTGATGGCGCTGCTGTATGACTTTTGAAAAAATCTTCATTATGCGCAATGATATGCAAATATATTATATTTTTTTAATTAAGTGCTTGTATCTTAATCGTAATAACCGCACTGATGATAATGAAAGGCGTAAAAAAGAAGAATTTCCACGGAATTAAGTTGGTTTTTCTATCAAGGTATATATTTATAACTTTAAATTTCAAAATCGCAAAGTTATTTTATTCTGAAGAAAATGCATAGGGTGGCCTCAACGGGTGGGTCGATTTTCTTTAAACTACAAAGTGTTTTCTGGGCATTCTTCCGACATGTTTTATTTCATTTTTTTAGGGCCAAAAATAACAGTAGCTTGCAGTACAATTTTTTTTAGCAAAAAATGAAAATCTTATTTTTCTCAATAACGTATACCTACCCACAACTTTTTTTTAAAAAGAATTTAATACATTTTTAGGCGTTAGGCAATAACGGACAAAAAAATAACGCCCAAATCAATTTCGAAATATCGCCCAAATTTATTTTTATCGCCAAAAAAAAAAAAAATTGGAAATATCGCCCAAATTTATATTTTTCTAAATCTTTAGTTGGAATTATCGCCCAAATATTTTGAATGTAAATTGTTTTTGTAAAATTTGGGAGTTATTTCCAAAGTGAAATTTTAATGATATAAGATTAAATAGAGCAGCATAAACAGTGAGGTAGTATGGGGGCATTAAAATAAAACTCAGTACTAACATTTACAATATGGATTTTTGAAAATTAAAACGGCGTATAAACAGTGAGAATATGGATTTAAAGAAACTTTGCATATACCCATGCCTCACACCTACCCCAAATCCTATAATGTGCCAAAGAAGGGGGGTTGCAGGGGGGTAGCATACATATCACACTGTTTATACGCCGTTTTATTTTTCAAAAATCCATATTGTAAATGTTAGTACTGAATTTTACTATTATTTGGGCGTTATTTCCTAAGATTTGGGCCTTATTTCCTTTTTCTGTATTTCGTTTGGGCGTTATTTCACATTTGACTTTTAAAATTTTTATTTTGGGCGTTCTTTCCTTTAAAAAAAATTTTTAAAACTGGAAATAACGCCCAAATCGAAAAAAAAACAACAACAATTGTTCAGAATTTTTTTGGGCGATATTTCCAAATCAATTTGGGCGTTATTTAAAAATATATTTTTTTTTTTTGATTTTTAAAAAAAAGTTTTCAATTTTTTTTTTTTTGAGATCTTAATAATTCGAAAACGACTTGATGATTTTTTACTCAAATTAGCACCCAGAAGTATTTTAATAATATATAATAAATTTTAAATACAAATTATTCTTCTAACCAAAAATAACGATACCTATACCTCCCATACAAGTGTTTAAAAACCGTTAAGGAAAATCTAGTTTTTCTCAAAAACGGCTGCTAAAATTTCAAATAAAATGTTTATGGTGACCTTATATCAGATTTACCAAATTATTGGAAAAAAAAAATTTATCTATCGTTTAAAAATGGTAGATAATCTTTCATAGAACCATTTTTAGGCTCCAATAACTAGTATATTTCTTTTAAAATCAGACGAATAGATCTTAATTATTCAGACTTTAAAACCATAGTGTGATCCAGGGCCGGGTTAAGACATGTAAAGCCCCAAGGCAATGCTAGCCTCGGGGCCCCCCCTACTATATTGATTGAATTGATTTTTCTAAAATGAAAATTTATGAAAAAATTTGTCAATTTAAAATTAATATTTTAAGAAAAAAATCAAATGGAATATTTCCTACACTGAAAACTGCTTTTTAGTTAACTCGGGTTCAATATACAAAAAGAAAACACAGGTACATAAATAAATCTTTGTCTCTTATATGTGCATTAACACCTTACAAGCACCATTGTACGTACGTTCAAGTGAACATTTAATGGTGGTAGGTTTTATTTTATTCATGCCTAAAATATTATTATTTAAAGAAATTACCCTTAAAGATCTGAATATTGGAACTTAAAGCTATAAATCAATTCAGTTGTCCGTGAAAGTCACTTGACTTCTATACCATATATGTACCTAGCTTGACATCTTACCTTAATTTTAAGACGTCAACCTTAAAGCGGTCTGAACTCGTAATTTTCTGAAGTCAAATAGAACGCAGGCATCATTCGGCGTTCTAGTCTTTTCTATAATTTCGACAACACAAGGTTTTATGGAATTTTATAAGGTATTGAAATTTTAACACAAATGCTTTTCAAAGCTTTAAAATAGAATCAGATCTGGTGTGTTCATAATTTCCAACCTTACCTAATCACATAGTCATTTAAACGAAAATATGATTTTTTTGTGAGATTGAGATTCCATCAAAAAGAATTTGAAATTTTTTAACTAAAGTACCGCATTTGGCTTTTGGAAACGTAGTATAAAATATAAATTATTAAAATATTCTTCAACAAATTGAATTTCGCCCGATTCGAATTGACCGCGTTCAGGTTTCACTAGGATAGCCTATCTAAGATACTCCAGTATCCAGTATGTTTCTGAACGCAAATCAGCTGTTGTTGACATTTCTCATAGGATAGATAAGTATCCCAGAATTTTTAGGATAGCTTGAGATTAATTTTTTGGCAACAGCTGCTTCGACATCAGCTGTGATTTTACAAGGGATTACAACAACAAAAATCTATTCAGATCGCTTTGGATACAAACATGAACGCGGCCATTGTTTTACTTTAATTTTCTTTCATTTGATATATAAGACGCACCTTATAATTTTTGACACTATAAAGTTTCAAAGCCCTGCGTCGCGTCTCTCTTGTTCGGACTATAACGTCGAAACAAAAAAATCCCATTTCAACTCCACGAAGGTATTAAAATGGGTGCAAGCATAGTTCAAACACGCTTCAACTCTAAATAGTAATTAGTATTTTCTAAAAGTTATTTGTGTTCTGTTAGTTCACAATAACGAAATTGAGTCATAATGCTTGGCAAATTCAATTTATTATTAACAAAAATTTAAGAAGCAATTTAAATATACACCTATCTATCTTATCTCAAGAGCCCTTAGGCGGGGGTGGGCCCCTAGGCACTTGCCTTTTTTGCCTGAGAGTCAATTCGCCTATGATGTGATCGCACATAAGAGCAAGTTCGTGCGACCCAGTTGTGTATTTTATTTTGTTACCTATTAAAACAAAAGAACAAAGCAAACTAAATAGTAATATTTTAACCTCTTTTAAAAAAATATATAATATACCTTCGCGAGTTCAAATAGATAAAAGAGACAAATTCACTTTGAGGAAATTTTACATAAGCATTCATTATATTTTCTATCAAGTTTATACGTGCTTGTCTCTTACAAAAGTCAAATAAAACAATGAATGTATAATGTATAACATGTTTTATTCTTTTAGGGTCCATAAATTCTTTGATTCGTTGATGTGGTATATTTTAATTTTCGTTATAACTAATAATACTTTTACTCTCAGTGTATACAAATTTTAAAGACATATCATATTATGATTTTTATTTTAAATGTCACGGTTGTGAGATTTTACCTTGTTCAACCCAAATAAATTAAGTGTATTATAATAATATTACCTCTTTAGCCTTTAAAGCAAATAAGTAATTCTATATAGCTTCTTTGATTTAAGTTCTATTTCAGATCAATACAATCCAATAAAGACAAACTTATTATTTATGTTGGTATTTTAAATCTCAAGAACTAAAAAGCTATCACGAATATTAGATTCACAAAACATAATTTTTTTTTTGTTCAATATAAAATTATGTTTAACAACATCATGAATGAATATAGATGATAGACCTTGACTTGATATTATGAGTAATAAAGCCCTGGATGATACATCACGCCAAAGCTTATAATATATGAATAACATTGCATCGTGAATACTTTGATATACTACCTACTCGCATATGTATCCATTTATGTTATTGTTAAAATAAGTTAAATAAAAGAAAAAATCTTTGCAACACATTGCGATGTTCTGTACATGAGAAGATCACATTACTGTTTAGAATAATTACATCTGCAATAGACACGTGACTTTACGGAGGTTGTTGTGTCTATAGTCTATAGAGTTTGCGCTTTTGAACATAATTTTTTTAAGAATGTTATATTACATGGATAAATATGACTGCTGACATTAACTACAACACTATATATAAGCCTGCCTGGAAAATAACATTGGTTCATTATTCACTACAAAAGTCACGAACAAAACTTAATACCCATATAGTCTTTCAAGGTTTTTCAGTATGGATCAATTTTAGAAACTATATAAATAATAACTCAAAAATTTAACCTTATGAAAGGATTGTTTTCAAATCAATTAATAATATTATGTACCTTTGGTTAAGAAAAAATGTTCATTTGATTAATAAGTAGGTACAACTTTATTATTAGAAATTTTAATACCGTTTCTTAATTCAAATCATTGTTGAAAAATGAAACATATTAAATGATGTCCGTCAAGTTAGCATTACCACTTCAAAATTTTAAGATTGGACATGTCAAATTGACAGTCAAGTTAGAATTACAATTTAAAACCCCCCGAAAAAGGGTCAAATCAACTTAAAACTGCGAAAGAAATGTGCAATTTTGTCGTGAAATTATCGTGACAAAAAAAAAAAAAACTGGTGTGAATATTTTCTTTTAATTCAAAAAAATCTTAACATTTATTTGATGTTTGTAGTTAAGTTTGTAGTTTTTATGTAAAGTACAATCAAGTATTGAAATTAAATAAATAAAATTTAACGAATATTTAATTCGATTGTTTGAGTGCGTGAAGTTAGCCCCCCTTTTTTGGAATTTTCTATTTTTGAAAGTTGTTCCAGGTTGTTCCCGATTTGTTCCGCATTGTTCCAAGTTTGTTTTGAAAAATATTCAAAAATGGGGGTTTTAGAGCCAAAAAACCGTTTTTGACCTAGCCCCCCTTTTTTCGAAAATCAAATTTTTGAAAGTTGTTCCAGATTGTTCTAGTTGTTCTGAACATTGTTCCAAGTTTTTGGACCCCTATTGTCAAAATTTCAAAAGTTATGGGCAAAATTCGAAAAAATTCTAGCCCCCCTTTTTTCGAAATTCTTGATTTTGAAATTTTTTTCGTGTTTTAAAAAGTGTTCCAAACATTATTCCAAAAACTCAAAATTGTAGGACGTGTATTTTTAAAGATAAAACCTTCAGAACATTTTTTCAAAAATCCATAAAAACGGCTCTCTAATATTTTTTTTTTTTTTTTTAATGCATTGACTTTTGAAATCTAATGGTAAATGCATGTATTGAAAAAAAGTTCTGACCTTACATTCTTACTATCAGCTTAAAAACTAACTTTAAAAAAACATATCCGATTTTTTTAACTTTTCAAAAACACCCCTGCCCCCCCTTTTCCAAAAATCCAAAATCTAAAATTTGTTCCAAGTGCAGAATTTTTTTAGTATGAAAAATTAGTATGAAAAATTTCATTAAAAAATTTCATTAAAATTCATTCGTTTAAAATGCATTTTATTTCATTAAAACAAAATGCATTTTATTGAAAAAAAATGCATTTTATTGAAATAAAATGCATTTTAAACGAATGCATTTTAATGAAATCTTTCATACTAAAAATTAATTTTAAGAAACGAAAGTCTGGAACAATTTAGAAGAGCCCTAGAACAACCTGGAACAAATTTTTGAATTTTGGATTTCTAAAAAGGGGGGCCAGAGCAAGGATAATAAGATATTTTCATTTAAAGTGTTTTTTGGGCTTAAAATCTTCAGTTTTCAATATTTTTTGATGATTCTTTGGGACAATTGGATTTGAGGGATTCTGCACTTGGAACAAATTTTAGATTTTGGATTTTTGGAAAAGGGGGGCAGGGGTATTTTTGAAAAGTTAAAAAAATCGGATATGTTTTTTTAAAGTTAGTTTTTAAGCTGATAGTAAGAATGTAAGGTCAGAACTTTTTTTCAATACATGCATTTACCATTAGATTTCAAAAGTCAATGCATTAAAAAAAAAAAAAAAATATTAGAGAGCCGTTTTTATGGATTTTTGAAAAAATGTTCTGAAGGTTTTATCTTTAAAAATGCACGTCCTACAATTTTGAGTTTTTGGAACAATGTTTGGAACACTTTTTAAAACACGAAAAAAATTTCAAAATCAAGAATTTCGAAAAAAGGGGGGCTAGAATTTTTTCGAATTTTGCCCATAACTTTTGAAATTTTGACTATAGGGGTCCAAAAACTTGGAACAATGTTCAGAACAACTAGAACAATCTGAAACAACTTTCAAAAATTTGATTTTCGAAAAAAGGGGGGCTAGGTCAAAAACGGTTTTTTGGCTCTAAAACCCCCATTTTTGAATATTTTTCAAAAAAAACTTGGAACAATGCGGAACAAATCGGGAACAACCTGGAACAACTTTCAAAAATAGAAAATTCCAAAAAAGGGGGGCTAACTTCACGCACTCCGATTGTTTATAAATTAATTTCTCAAAGAATTATTGAATTGATTTTATCAGAAATATCAAAGAATGATTGGAAGTTAAAGTTTTTAATTAATAATTAAAAATTAATTTAAACTTATTCCACCTTTAGTCCACGAGTTAACTAAAGCAGGGAATAAGAGTTATGCTATGGGTTAAAAATTTCCATGAATAAAACCAAAATTTTCGTGGAATAGTAAATTGACGTTTACAAGAAATCCCTTAAGAAAATCAACTACAATAAATAAGATGAAATTTTCCCCAAGTTACGCAAACTTGGTTATTTTTGTATGGGTTCTGACAGTAAATTGTGATAATAAGAAAAAAAAAAAAAAAGCTCACGTTTCCAAACACACCTAAGAATTCTCTTGTTAATATATTTCTGTCAAAATTATTATCATTTTTCAATTTTTTGTGATCTGTCTGTTTTCTGTTTTGTTTTTATTTATATAAATGGAATGTATCTGATGGAAGCCATAACTTGCAAACTGACAGAAATATGTTCCCCTATTGGGTCCTCATTTAGGTGATATCGTCAGCAACCGCAAAGAGTTACTTCATATTTTCCTTGGTAAATCTACATATATTTCTTCCTGAAATCCTCCTCACTTAGCACTTTCATTAGATAATAAATACATACATTATATTTTTGTATAGTTTTCTTTTTATGGTGGTTGATGGCATGATTGTCCAATAATAAGAAATGGTTTAAAAACTTGATAAATCTAGCAGAAATTATTAATTTTATTCAAAGTGAAATTAGCAATCTTCACTTTGGTATTTTTTTTATTTCAGAATAAATTTGACACATTTGTTTCTTATTTCTTCGCTAAACCACCTTATCCGGTGGTTTAATTTAGTACCTACACGTCACTTTTTAGAAATTTTCTTTTATTCATAACATTTTGCACTTAGTCCACGGAATAAGACCTAACCCTTCGCTCTTCCACGTTTATTAATTTGGCTGTATGTAATTAAAAAAAAAAAAAAAAAAAAAAAAAGTTTCATTTGTCTTTTCAATACAATAGATACAAAATTCGATAAAAACAATACATGGTGCCGAATCTGCCGGAGGGCAAAACAGGCAATTGCCTAGGGCGGCACTTAACTAGGGCGGCAAAATCAATAGAAGAATTTCAAAGCGAAAAAGATTAATACATCCAACTATACTTCAATTACTTCTTCGTTCATCGTTGTTGTCCGAAGCGCTGGACCATTCTTCAAAAACATGCTGAATATTCTAAGCAAATTGTTTTGAAAAATTTATCCGATATCCGGTGGTCAGACAGAGCAAAAGCGACTACGTGTCTTTCATAGAAGTTAGCAGAAATTTATGATTCTTTAATGAAAATTGAAGAAAGTTCGGAATTCACGATTGAAAGCAACTCAATTTGGTAAAAGCATACAAAAATTTAATTTTGTATTATCAGCAGAAATTTGGAACGAGTTTTTATGCCAAGAAATATCCTTTCGAACAAGCTTCAATCAAAATCAAAGGATTTTTTAACCTGTTTGGAGGATTTTGATAAATTGCGATAGTAGGTACGTTCAGATAAACCGTTCTTCTTCTTTATTTGAAAAATTATAAAAGGACGCTAAAAACATTTCTACGAAAATGAACAATTAAGTGGATTTCTATGTGTCTGATTTAAGGAGGCTTCGTAGCCGCCGTTATCAATCTGAAAAATATCTTGAAACAATCGATCCAAAATTAAAATTTTAAGCTGATTTCTTTTTTTACGTTATCGATGCTCAACTATTTTCTCTTGATGAGCACTTTGCGCAGTACCAATTTCTCAGCCAAAATATCGGATTTCTTTGCAACATTTCAAGGAAGGTGGAGTTAAAAGGCTGCGAACAACTTGAAGCAACATTAACAGCAACAACTGCTCATCTCTTGAGTGAAAATAATATACTTAATCAAAATTCTGCTTTGTCAATTTTAAACTATGTATTTAGCTTCTCATACTTCTTACTGAAATTGTGTGGAAATTTGTTAACGGCATTTTAGATACTATTAAGATTTCCTTCAAGTATTGCATCAGGTGGAGCTAAGTATTTTAGAAAAAGTAACCAGTAATCCCTACAAGAGTTGAAAAAATTAAAAATCGCAGATCAGCATTTTAGTTTAAAAATTTTGTAAACATGTTTTTAAATAAAACCCTATGTGAATATGTTAATGTTGTTGACATCTTCTTTTTTTATTTGAGGCGGCAAAATAACAATTTGCCGGTGAGGAAAGAATTCCTCACCTTTTTTCTTCTTATCCTGCTCTGTCACAGAGACGTAAACTTCATTTGGGAGACTTCTACTATAACGATCTAAGTGATCTAGCAAATACTTTTATAAGTACCTATAATCTTATACGCTTCATAATGAGCTCAAAATCGTTAAACGAATAAAAGCTTTCCTAGATTCATGTGGTATAAAAATGAGCCAACAATTAGTTTAATTAGAAATTGTTGTCCTCGTAATTCTTCTCACACGAAATGAAAATTTGTACCTCGCCTTGCTAAGTGAAATCTTTTCAACTAAAACTTGATATAATTCATCACTCAATAGTTAGAATTTATTCTTTTTTTTAAGGTTAGTGCGTAGGACTACTACGCCGAAGGTCTTGGATTCGATTCCCAGCGATGCAATAAAATTGCTAATGCAGGATTTCAAACTTGTGCAAACAATACCGATGACTTCTGAAGCAATAAACAACTAAGTGGTTCTGTCTACGTATTAAGTAATAACAATTTTAATTAATAATTTCACTAATAGTAAACTTTGCAGGAAGAGAACTAAATAGATTTAAACTTAAAAAAAATTAAAAGCCCCAAGCAACTTCTTAGGAACTAAAGACATTATCTTTGTACGATTTCACTTTTATCGTAATATCTATTTTATTTAAAAGAAGTTGCATAAATTTAATTGAGTTATTTCCTCGTGGTAGTGGTCTATGCATTGAGGAAAATTTAACGGGGCTTGTTCCCGTTTCCTGAAAAAAAGAATGTGGCAGAGTCATTCTGTAATTCTTTAATTTTTAACAACGGACATTTTTGCGCTTGTGAAGCAAGTTAATGTGAAAATCTCAGACTTTCATCTGATCTTTAACATTTAATAAGGAACACCCACATATCAAACAACAATTTCTTATTGATGTTCAATTATAATATTTCGAAAACAAGTTTCAGATCAAACAAAGGTAATGCACTTGCACAAGCCTTATGGTTTTGTTTAACAAAAAAAAAAAAACTAATCACGTGTGTGGAAATTCACAGAAACAATTCACATTCGTCCATTAAAGCTATTTCTTAACAATGCGGAAGACATTTAAAATTCTGAGACTCAATATGCTGGTGCAGCACACCAAGTTACTGACTGAATTATTGAATAGATACTTCAATCCAATGTCACAATGGTTAATAGTATAGATTTGTGAAGCAAGTCCCCATCATAGCTCTTGAGATTCATAAACCTATAATATAAGAACAAAGTCAAACAAAACTTTTTTTTTTTTGTTTTTTTTTTTCTAACAAAGCACCTGAATTGACGCCTTCTTAGCCAACTATACTACCTATCTGGCAAAATCTAAATCTATATCATTGCAAGTGCAATAATGAAGTCGACTCAATTAGTCATGAATTGCAATTCGTTTGTTAACTTCTCTTAAATGATTCGTGCCATATGACGGTGGAGTTACAAGGGGCTATAGAGATACAAGGGAATTCACAATAATTGTATATGGAACACTCTAGATATATGAATGGTATAGCACTTTTATTAGCCATAAAGTTATTGCACATTAAGACGGGTTAACGTTTTTATGGTTCTTTAATCGATTTACAAAGTAAGACACTTGATGATGCTTGAGCAGCGAGTGAACAAGAACTGCTGCAGTACTTACTGCTTCGGCAGGTGATCATTAGAATCAAACCAAGATCTTCCGCATTTTAGAATTGATCGAGAAACGAATAACAAGTAACGAGATGTTGTTTGGTGATTTATTTGATTTATGATCTAGTTTGAGAAACGATAACTTGTAAACATTACCTAACAACTTGCAGCTTATAATGATTGTTAGAATATCGTATAATATCGTATATAGGTATATTTGGAGGTGCTAAGTAATAATGTTGCGGATTACCCTACATGACTTACAGCTGTGTCTGACTAGAACGAATGTATTTAGCAAAGTCAAATTTATAATATGGTTTGACCTTAAGAGGTTTTAAATTGAGTGTGGTTCATTGCCTGCTATATATATGATGTAATTTATGAAATAAATCGAATACTTTTATGCCGTATCGATCCGTTCAAAAATCAAGGTTTAAATTTTAAGTGGAAAACGGAAAATCTATAATATTAAGCTGCTGCTAGTGACACCAATTCTTCAAGTGGCATCACAAAATTATTTAAAAAAGCTTTTCTCATGCAATAATATTTATATACTATCAAACCACATTTATGTCTGTTTATTTGGCTATAACTTCATCTTAAGCGCCTGGGTCGAGTTTATTTAAATATAGTTCACACTTTCTTGGACACAAATAACGGTACCTGCCAAATTTTCCATACAAATCATTTTTTAACCATCAGGTTATTGTTCCGAAATTTATTTTTATTTTTATTTATTATTTCCGGCAACGCTAGTTACCAATCACCATTGGTTATATACATTTAGTTATAAGAGCTTTTTTAAAAATTATTATCTTACTCGTTTGAGAGTTAAAAGTGTACAAGCCATATTTGGCTTCGTATGCAGTAAGGGGTTGAAAATATACATATTTGGTTGAGTTTTTTATCTAAACGAAAAAATTTTATTTTGGTTTTTAATAAAAAAAACGTCTTAAAACAACCTAAAGAAGTCATTTTAAGCGTATTCTATTTTTTTCCTCTTTAAACAATAATTAATTCATGCCGGAAAAGGTTAAGATGACAGTATTTGCAGACTGGAAATTTTTAAATAAAAAGATTCATCCGAATTAAAGAATCCAATGAATTAGTTTCGGAATGAATCAAACTCAAATTTGACATTTAGTAATAGTAAAAATGTCAAAACTAAAGTTGACTCCCTCAGCAGCTCATTCATCGGATTTTGTAATCTGAACAACATTTATTTCACGAAAAGCACAAACAGAATATACGGCACTTTTGTACTTCGTTTGGGAACTAAAGGCCACAATCAGATTTCCCACCTTATCCTCCCTATACTTATCAGTCCTTTACATGTTACAACTATCTTTTGGAAGTGACTTCCTTAAACAAATATATTCAATATAACAACAATCTATTATTAACAACAATATAATGCATGTAGTATTTTCCTCATGTTGATTCAATAAAGTATACCTTGCAAAATCGATCCTTCTTAAGCTGTACGTTAACTAATTTGCAATAATTTACCATTTTACAATATTTACAATTAATGATAGGATCAATATCGTAAAAGTGTATTACATTTTTTTCTCACAATAAATATCATTAGGTATTTATTTTTATACTTAATTTTATTTAATTTGCTTTGCTTCAACAAGTCTTTCGTCTGATATTTATTTAACACTGGTATACGATCAAATTACTGTCAAGATCAACAATGCATAAGTTGAGTATGTATGATCGCTATCACACAACCGGTCCAAAATAGGTACCTACATATAAACAGTATTAAAAAAAGATCCAGTTTTTTTTTTTTTTCGTTTTAATAAAATTTTGCTGAAAAGTTACCGCTGCACTACACTGAACTTTCTCGGTGTGATCTGGTCTGGTTCATATATAAAAAAAAAACTGAAAAAAAAAATTATATCCAAAGAAGTACACATCAATCCAAATAAATACGTGTAGGTATCCAGTTTATATACAGATATACTTCTTTACATGGAAACTGGGAGAAAGTGGTTGAGTTGATTCTGGGGTACTCATGATCTTTTACTCATGATCGATGGCCTTTCAGGAATCTTTTAATTTCTTGTCTTCGATATGGATGCGGTTACCAACATTTAGAGCAAGTTAAGCATTCATGGAAGCAATCAAGATCACGACTTTTCTTACATGACATTAAAGTTTATACTGTTCAAAAGCATCAATTTATATTTTTGTATGCATTTGCATTTTCAGTAGCTCAGCATGAAATTTTGTACTAAAAGTTCTTTGAGGAAAGTTCAAGTCTTTTTAACTTTTCCTCTGATTTTCTTCAATTAGGTTATTAAGTTTCCTCGTATGAGGGGAGGGAAAAATGTCTATGCAAATCGCATTCTTTTCGAAAACCACGCTGTTGATTCGAAAGGAAAATTGTATTTATAGGTCACTAATTGAATAATTGTTGCTTACTATCCAATTGTTAAGTACTATAAAAGACTAAGTCTTATTTGTACATTTGTATTAAATAAAATTGAATTGAATTAAGGCCCATTTGCTGAAACGGAACTTAAAAATTGATTTCAAACTTAAACGCTTTTGTTCTAATTTTTCCTCAGAATCTCATAAGCTCTTATGTTTAACTTAAATTCTTATGAGTTCCATTTCAGCAAATGAGGCTAAGACAGAAGACTCTGTCTGATATTTGGATCTGATATTCGATTTTATCAAAAATAAGGTAGGTACATTAAATACACGGAAGACAACTCATACATTTATTTGTCAAAAACTGACATCAGTTAAATTGTTATTCAAGAGCAAGTCCATAATATAAGACTCATTCTTGCATTTCCTTTAAACTATCTTTGTAACCAATATGGAAAAATGGAACCTATATCACAAAAAAAAAATTAAATCATTTTTAATGTCTGGTAAAAACCTTTCTTGGGAAGTTCCAGCGAGGTACATTATACCTTATCTGCGTGACAGACAAATTGCTATTATGGTATCTCTGCAGCTTCAGACTTACTTAACAAACGGACGCTGAGCTATTGCAACAGTATCTATACATACATATATTGAAGTTGTATGACATCTGTCATGATGACTTATTTGGATGAACTGAAATACAACATCGATCTGTCAAATTGGATGAATGACATTTAGATTTATGGTGTGTGAGTAAATAACTGCGTGCAGCAATGCATTTTTGATTAATTAGTTAGCTATATTTATGAAGTTTTGTTTATTTCTAATAAATATATGTACATAAATACATACGTGTAGTAAAACAAATGTTTTGAAGTGTAAAATTTGTAAGAGTGATTGATCTTCTTCGAGTATAGTTCGTGGTCTGTGAAAATTTTGTTATGTAGATGATTTTTTGTTTGCGAAAGCCTTAAGGCTTAACTACATAAGCCAAAAAGTACTGAAGTACAAAAGTAAAAAATATTTTTTTTACCGCTAGCGCCGTTGTTTTGTGAAAAAGAATACACAAATTTGTTTTTAAACCAAAATGTAAGCTTTCTGCATCATTTTTATAAGTTTTCTAGTCAGAAAAACTATCACAAAATCAATTTAAAAATTTTCACTTTTGCACTTTTCACTTTTTTGGCTTATGTAGTTGAGGCTTTACATAAAAAAAATTAGAAGTGAAATATCGCTAATTGACGATGAAGCTTCTATAATATACAACAACTGTGTTCTATCAACTAATAAAGCCTTATGCAGTCTTAAATGAATGATAAATGAAGAAAACAGTTCATTTACATGAATGAAATACATAAGCGTTGCATTTGCAAAACAAAAAGTGAATTGCGCAAAATAATTGTAATATTTTTCCAAATGGGTCTGCTTTTGCGCAAACATTTGGCAAAATGTTTATTTTGGGACAGACAGTCTTCTTATTTCTATGTATTACCAGACCGAATTTTTTTAGTTTTCGGATTAGTCGCGTTTTAAAAAATACTTACCCGAAAATTAAAAAAAGTTATGTGTTACCGACCTTAAAAGTTTTATTGACAGACTGTCCCAAAAATTATGTAGTTAATTAGTAGGCGAGTTTTTTTGCAAGCCCGGGGGTAATTGATTGAAAAAAACGACAACGGGGATTAGCGATGCCATCACAGAAAAAAACATGGAGTTTTCATACAAACTATCGATAACATGTATGTAATTCATGTCGGAAAAACACAGTTTTTCTGTGCGTTTAAGTTAAGTACCTAGTCCCGGTTCTTAAACACTTGTATGGGAGGTACCTACCGTTTTTTGGTTATAAGAATAATTTCTATTTAAAATCTGCTAGATAATGTCAAAGAACTGCTGGGTGCCAAGTTTGATAAAAATTTATCAAGTCGTTTTCAAATTATTAAGTTCTCAAAAAAACATTTGAAACTTTTTTTAAAAACCAAAAAAAAATTTTTGGAAAATTTTGTTACATAAAGCTAGTTAAACTTTTTTAAAGATTCGAAGTCAAAAAATTGATCAAAATCGGTTAATCCGTTATTGAGACAATCGAAAATCAAAAAAATGTTTCTATGGGAGATAGGTACCATTTGTAAGCATTAATTTTTGGAAATTTTTTTCATAAAATGGTGGCATTTAAAAAAAATTACTGATTTTGTGGCCACATTTTTGAGCAAAATAAGATTTTAATTTTTTGCTAAAAAAAAAAACTCTACGGCAGCTACTGTAATTTTTGAAATGAAAAAAACGTGTCGGGGGAATGTACAAAAAAGACTAGGTACCACGTTTAAAGAAAATCGACCCACACGTTTAGGCTGCAGCCGAAAGGACAGACGGACAGAGACTGACGGACAGAATTTCGAGATCCACTTTTTTCGACATCTTGACATCCACTAATGTCAAGTTTGATCAAAATTTTGAGTTTGATTTTTGTTAGCGAATGCATAACTTGCCATATAGTAACTATAACCTATCATACATATATCGCAGGTAAAAATATTGCATTCTTTTACCACCAAATATTTTGACAGCTTCGGAAGACTATTTTATTAAAGGCTTTAAAATAAGGTGAAAGTTTATATATTAGATAATTTTTTCATTATTTAAAGTTAAAAATTTGAATTAAGAAAGAAAAATCATTACGTGTGCGGGAACGCTAATAAATACTGACAAGCGAACGATGATCCTTATTCCCTACGCGGATCTCTGAATTAAAAATCTACTTATTTGATATCACGCAATTTATTAACCCTTTACCGCATACGAAGCCAAATTTGGCTTTCTACAGTTATGTCCTCTTTTCTCCTGACTGCCTTAAAAAAAAGATCAAAACGCAACAAGATCCTCTGCTGTGTATTTCTGAGAACAAATAGCTGTGCCTTTGCACACGTGCACTAAACAAAAGGAAGATATTCATGTTTGCAGGTCAATGTGTTACTTGTTGTCAATGAAAACGGAAATGTGAAAAATTTTCTTATTTACAATAATAATAACTTTTCTGTTAGGTGAGTTAAGTGATCATAAAAATAAACATAATATTTCGGATTGTGTGTCTAATTCTCTTTGAAATTAATACATTTTTATTAAAAAAAAATTATTAACTTGATCGTTTGAGAGGTAAAAGTGTACAAGCCATATTTGGCTTCGTATGCAGTAAGGTGTTGAAAATACACATATGAAAATATACATACATTTTAATAAAAAACGTCTTAAAACAACATAAAGAAGTCATTTTAAGCATATTTTATTTTTTTCCTCTTTAAACAATAATTCATGCGGTAAAGGGTTAATTTTCCTCATCGTCTCCATAGATATTTGATTTTCTTTTTGTTTTAAATATTTTTTTTTATCTCTTTGTTATTTAAAAAAAAAAAAACCTTCTAAAAATATTTATAAAATCCATTAACTACGAAAATATTTAATTTTCATTTCAGATAAGTTCCCAGAAGAAGACTCAGACATGTTGATGGAACCAAATGATTTTTCCCCAGTCTCGGTGATACGTTCCCAAGGCCGTCAATATTTCCCCTCGACAACGGATTTCTATCGTGAAGAACCACCGAACACTGAAATCGATCCACCACATGCAGCACAAAATTTCTATCCATCCTTCTTCAGGGATTCCCCACCACTGGGACACTCTCGTCCTTATTTTCCACCGCCACATCCTCTCGATGGACCAATTCCAACACCACAAAAATTCGTAGCTCCAATTCCAACAAGAGGTTTTGATCCGGCAATTTTGGGTTCTGGTGATTTTGGTGTAATCCGTGGTGGTACATTTTATCCAGAAGATGAAATGCCATATCATCCAGAAGAAAACAGCGAATTCAATCAATTCTACGGTGAGAATGCAAACAATGGTCATGGCCGACCCCAGGCCGATGAATTGGTTCAAAAATTCACCTACCCTGAGGAACAATTTGCAAATTTCCGAGATTTCGCTGACATCAATACCCCAGCTGATTCTGCTTTTTCGCAATTTGTTGTTGTCTATGCAGCCAAGAATGCCACCACACCAACTGCTCAACATCTCAGGCCGAAGAATATCTTCGAACAATTGGAATTATTGGATAAAGAAAAGGCGCTCGAAGAGAAAAAGAATCGCACTAGTAAGTCAAAAGTCAAACTCACCAGTACAAAGCTCGAAAAGAAGTACAAAAAGAAAACGGCTCCAAAGGACCTAGACTATGAACCTCTTTTAGCGCTGAGTTAAACACTATTTAGCCATCGAGCTATATCCATCGAGGACTTTCACATACTAAATTATATAAGTTAAGTGGTTAGATATTGATAAAAAAAAATATCCAACCACAGCCACATTTAATGAAATATTTTTAAATTATACATAATAATGTAACTATTTTAATAATTTTATTTACCATTGATGCAATATGATATTATGGCAGCAGCACGACGCATTTTGTTCATCAATAAATCAATCATACCTTATTTTATTTTTATTTTAATTAATTATTTCATCAACACCCCGTGAGACATTTAAATTCATCAAAACAAAACAAATTATATATATATTGTGCATAATATATGTTTACATAAATTTATTTACATACTTAAATTAAGTTATGAATTGTCATAAAAGAAAAGAAAAAAAAAAGAAAACAACAAAATATTATTCCACTATGTGTAAATTAAATTAAAATTTAAACTAAAATGCTGATTTATAAAGAGAAGTTAGGCTTAATATTTTTAGATCTAAAGTCTATTTTTGTAAGGCATTTAGAAATACTGTATAATGTGTAATGTTTATCTTAATAAACGGATTTAATTTTTTTAAATCGATATTGTTTCATTTCTGCGAAAGTGACAGCAAAAAGCTGAATGGGGTTTGTTGGTCATTTAACTTACTCATACTCATTCTCATTCTATTTTACTCTGAAGAAGTATTTGCTCGGATTCCATTTTTATCGCCGAAATTTTTAAATAAATAGAAAATGGTCCCAACGTTTTTTTTTCTCATAAATTCAGATTTGTTTAAGAAATCAGATGGTGTTCATCATGTTGGTGTCAAAAAAAGTGTTATCATGTTGGTGTCAAAAAAAGGGTTTGGGAAACAAATGAGCGAATACTTCATTTTCAAATTTTTAACTGTCAAAGTGACATTTGGAGTTAGTATGATACTAATAAGTTCAAATAGACATTTGGTGATTTTGACTTTAGTAAAATGTTAAAAAGTTAGAACGATGCTAACTCGTTTAAAATTTGGAAAATCATAATACTAAGTCCTTGTTTCTTATTTGAAGTAGGTGTCACTTAAGTGCCAAATATTTAAAACTCATGCCCAATTTCACAGAGTAAAATTATCGGAATAAGTGGCACTTAAATCTCCCATAATGACCACTTTAGGCCACTTACTCAGACAGTTAAATATGCGGCTCAAGTGGCAAAATGGGAAAATTAAAGTTAAAAGTTATTTTCGAAAAAATCGATATTTTTAACATTTGATCTTGAATAACTTTGTAAGTTTAGTTAAGTTAAGTTTTGAAATGATTTTATTACAATACGTTTATCTTCATTACTTTAACATGGCTTACGCCGCGCCGTCTGTCAGTTGGCAATTATTAATACATTTTTTATTGTTTAATATACAAAATTGAAACATAACTAAAAAAGTTCTTCTAAGATTCGATTTCTGTAGTTAAGTGCAATCTTGATATAATTGTAAAGGACTTCCCAATTCCCATACCTCCGTCTAAAATACCTATGATTTCCTCTTCATTGAGATAGTTTTTCCAAGTATGTATACCTACTTCTTCTAGTTTCCACTAAAACAGGTAATTTCCCAAGAAATGGAACATATTTTCACGTTCTCTGACGTCGCATAATCCACACATACCTTCCAAATCACTCCTGTGAGGAATATTGTTCAGGGGAAGTATCTCCCCTCTTGCTTTTAAAAACAGTGACAAGAGATCCGGCCTGAAATAATTACTTGTTCCCAGGTTATAGTTGAGCTTTGCATATACATACATCCCTATGAATTGAACTTCTGGCTGTCAGAGTGTAGTCCTCTCGCTTTCTCTCGTCGACTTGAGTTATGAGACTATAGAGTTCGCTTTGCCACGTATCCATTTCATCACTCCGGAAGGAGACGAATTATATATCCACAGTTACTCGGCTAAATCTCTCCACGACTCAAACCATTATATTTGTTTTTGAATCACATAGCATCGTAATTTTCTTTGGTAGTCTCCTATCATCCATTGCTATCGTCCTTAGAACGTAGTCTATCCTTAGTTTCAGAGTTGCAATAAACAAAGCAGGAAGACCTGTCTGTAGTATGAGTATATGATTCGCAGTGCTATTGGGTAGCTTCAAGAATCTTTTTAAGAAATAACGCAGAAGCTGCTCAACTTCATCGAACTCTCTGTGGCCCCAAAATTGAGCTGCCTCCATCTTTTATGGAAAATCGTGATTTTAGACTTATCTAGGTTCACCTGGAGCCTCCACTTGTTGCAGTACATAAGCAATCTATTGATCATCAACTGGAGACTTCTAGGCGACTCTGCTAGCATCACAATATCATCATCGAATATAATTACTTTGATTAAAAGATCCACCGAAACACGAGCTCCACCTTGCAATATCTCTTCTAAATCATCTATTAATATAGCAAATAATAGGGCACTCAAATTGCATCCTTGTCTCAGTCCTATTTCTACTTCGAATTGTTCAGATACTTTGCTTCAAAAAGCAACTGCAGAAGTTGTTGAATTATAGAGATGTTCCAAAACGTTCAAAAACTTTGACGATACTCCTTTATTGGACAGCTTAGTATCGAACGCTGCCGCCTTGAAATCGATGAAGAAAGCGTAAAGTTTTCTTTTTGATCCCACAAAGATATCAGCAATATTGGTAAGCTAAAAAATTTGGTCGGTTGTTGAATAATTCCTTCAAAACCCCCACTTGTGATCAGTAAATTGCTTTTGTGAAACCAATCTTAAAGCCATTTGCAAAGGAGTTTTGTAAAAATTTTCATAAATGAATTCCTCTGTAGTTTACAGCAATTTTCTTATCACGTTTTTTGAAAATAGCTCAGATAATGGCTTCTTTCAAATAGCATGGTAGATAAGCTGACTGGTATGCACGAGTTAAAGCATTTGTTGTTTCTATAAAAATAGGAGTGTGTGTTTTATAAAACTCTTGTGGTATGTCGTTTGATCTCGGAGACTTGTTGTTTTAGAGCTCTTTCAATACAAGTTGAACCTCTGCATAGGAAAAAGGTGCGTCCAAATCTACGTTCTCATAAAAACATTTGGCAAATTGGAATGATAAAGACAAACAAAAGATAACATTCTGAAGTGTTTTGCGAGATCTTCGATTTCAAAAGGTGGAGTGACCTAATTGTTGCTTTTTTTTACTAATTGTTCGTACAGTTTTCCAAAACTCTAAGTTTGGCCATGTTTGGCGTTTAAAACTTAGAATCTTTTTGTATTGTTTATTTACTGCATGATATTGCTCTTTAAAAAGTACATTATTTGGCAAACTTCTTAGTAATCTTAGCCACGCAAAAGATTTCCCACGAGCTAACATATAATCTTTATCAAACCAATTTTCTCGGTATTGCACGGTGTTGTTCTTTGCCTTACATAATAAATTGTACTGGTATAGAATTTAGAATAATATTTTCCACCTCCAATAGATTTAGATAAAATTGTGACGCAGAATGGGAGAATCTTTCGGAAAAGTATTTTTCCACCTGAATTTCCCCTGAGTAGCTGATACTTCCGTTTGGCTCTGGTTGCTATTTACGTCTATTGTTAGTTGAATTGGGAGGTGATCTGAATGTATTTCAGTTCTGTCTTCGAAATCATCGTCCATCATAGTACTCCAGTCTCCTGACACTATAGCATAGTCGATTACTGATCAGTTACCTTGTGGCCCAATAACTTTGTATGCAAATATAATTTGACAATAGACAATATTTCTTATACCAAAATAAAGATGATCGCGTTAAAAAAAAATTGGTATTTTTTTTTGGAAAATATTGTCCAAAGTTAATCGTAATCCGAATTTTGACTTCAAATCTTACAACAAATTGTTCGAGTGTTCTTACGAATATTTCAAATTTATTATACTAATTCAAAGTAGAACTTATGAATTATAATTTGTTGTTTAAGTTGATAGCCAATCACAATCTGTTTAACTTAATAAGTTTCTATATTTAACTAAAACAATGATCTGTCAACAAATCAGTGCGTTCAACTTGTCTTTCATGTTTGATTTATTCTGACAGGTTAATTAATATTAAATATGTACATAAATATAAATCATTATAATTCCACATAAATAATTTCCGCAACCCCTATGTTTGAATAAGAAATCATGAAGTTATCATAAATGTTGACATTTTTTTTTTCAATCAATGAACAAAGTAGGTGTGTTCCCCATTACATCCCATTAATATTCAACTTACCCAAATCAGCAAACTAGATACATATATATTCTCCCATTAAAACAAAATCAATTATACGTATACTAGGACTATCTAAATTCCAACACTCACCCTATTATCGCTAAAAAGACAAAAAGAACATAGCGGTGTTATTTATGACCACAAATGGATGAAATCTGCAACACTGGGTGACAACGACAACAACGTCGACAGACGGGCTAATAGCCTCAAGCATTCTATAATAATGTCTCGGTAAGACGGTGGCGCGGCGGCATGCAAGAATAGAATACTTGGCGCGTCAACTTTTCCTCTCCAATATTATATTGGAAGCTTGAGTCATGACCACCACAGCTTGGCTATGGAGACTTCGGTAGACGCCCAGTACCTAAATTTAACAATCTTTACGTATGGTTTGTCCTCCAACAACAGAGAGAACCGTACCCATATATACTTGTTCCAAGTTACGTGAAAATGTGGTAGCAGTTACGTACATTCGTCTTGTTGTCGACGGCCGGCGGGCGGCGAGTGCTGCTTCATGGTCATTGCCCGGTCGACTTCGGCCTACGGCAAGTTTGAAGTTTGCCATAAGATTTGGCGCGAGTTGACCAATAAATTAGAACACACATAGTAGATAGGTATCCGCGGTAATTAATTTGTTGTTCTTTTGTCTCAAGGCGTGAATATGCAATTCAAATTCAAATCAGATATCGGTTTGGTGCATTCATTGTGGACTGCGCTAACATTTAGCCTACAGCTGATATGCGGAAATCTGCACTCTGTTAACCTCTTACAACAATCAAACAGAAAATTTAAATAAAATATTTATATAAATTTGCATCCAGGTAAAAGTATATGCAAGTCGCTGCAGTACCTATACAACACAAACAATTGAAAACATAAAAGCTGAATTATTTTGATCCAGATTCTAAGGTGTGGTTGTGTGCTGCAGTGTACGTCCAAACTTAAACCATATTGTTGTTATAGACAAATTTGTATTTAATCACCGTTGGCTTGGTTAATTAGGCTTAATGTTCATAGACCTTTGACTTGAGGAATTATAAATACAATTTATGTACATTGTACACATCAACTTTTCTTAACTTTACAACTATTGACTATAATTTATTAAATCTACGGCGTGATGGCAGTTGTAATAAGTTGGTGTCTCTACCTTAGTATGTCGAAATTGTAAACAAATGGTAGGACCTTTTTTATTTTCAAAATCGAATTATGGTCAACTGTCAGAATGAACCACTTTGTATAGTTTATCCTTCCAAGAGTCAGGTTTTGACGTATATACATCAAAATCATCAAGTTCATCTATTGATTTGCCGTTAAAGTGTACGTTAAATTTTCCATAGAATTACGAAAAAAAAAAATTTTGCATAAGATTTTTTGGCATTTACGCTACATTTTCCAGTAAGAATTGTTTTGACGTATCTAGTACCTACATACGTCTTATTTTAGTGCAAAAAACCGCCAAAGGATTTTAAACGCATATTCAGAATTGTTTTGACTTATGTGCATACAAAATGACAGTATAATGCTTAGAAATCGTATTCAAGCAGGAATAGAATTAAAAATATTAATATTCTTTATTTACCAAAACTGCCAACTTTGACCAATTCTAGTCGAATTTAGTTTTTTTATATTGACTTCGATAGATCTTAGGGCTAGAATAGGTTGCAATTTGTGGTTTTTTTTACGTATATACGTGTATGTGGCAGCGAACTTTAAATTTAAATAAAACAAAGAGCAAAATGTTTGATATGTATCCTTGAAATGGACTTTGTTTGACAGAAAGTTCTTTGGCATTAATGTTTGAATATATTTTCGGGTATGACGCCTAAGTGGTGTAATCTGGAGATTCAATTTTCGTACGCTCTTCGCAGTAAATCAGACTGTATTTCGGCGGCAATAACGCGACAAATGTTGGCTTCTAAATGATGCTCAATCAATGCTATTTTACTGTTGAAGGCCGTAGACATGTGACTTTACATATCTCCATGAGAACAGTGGCGTTGCGTGGCAGGGGGAAGGGTGGCACAGGCCCTGGGTGGCACTTTACTTGGGGGCGGCAATTTTCCAGAATATCCGGGCGGCAAATTTGAAATATATCCTGGAAGCAATTTGCTTGATGCGGTAATTTTTGAAAATTTTAATCAAAACAGACGTTAGTTCTGTTCTGTTTTTATATTATTTCATTTTTATTTGAATCCATTTTAGGGGCGGACAGTTTCCAAAATATCCGGTGGGCAATTTGCTAGGGGCGGCAATTTTTCAAAAATATTAATCAAAACAGACAATTAGTGTAGGTAGCTCGTGGCATTATAATTAGTACGTAGGACTGTTATGCTGTAGGTCTTGGGTTCGATTTCAAGCCTATGCCACCTAAAAACAGTAATTTTTTTCACGGATTACTGCCTCTTCCGAGGAATTGATTTTAGATTTTCGGATTCAGCAGAAAATTGTAGGTCCCTTCCATTCCTGCCAATAAAATGCACGTTGAGAGTTGTAAGTCACTAGGCCCTGGTTCTACATAGCTGTCGCGCCACCCAATTTATTTTTTAATTTATTTATTTTTTAGACGTTATTTTAAAAGATTTTTGTAAGTTCTGTTTTTATATTTTCTTTACATTTGGATCCATTTTTCTTCAAATTAATATATTTTATTAGTCCAAAGAAATTATTTAAAAGTTAACGAGCGATAACACTTCTTCACAGTCAATAAAGTGTTGTGTTTAACACTACCTAACAATAATAAAAGTATGTACCTACATAAAATGCTGCAAATTAAGTTAATTCTTTTTATCTTACTGTTGGATTTTTGAACTAAATAATTGTTATAAATAATAAGAAGTTTCGATCTCATCTAAGATTAGCTATGGTAAATTTAACACCTTTTTTGAACTGTAAAAAACATGCAAACTTTTTTTAAAAGATAAAACCAGTTTTGAATAATTAAATTTGTATGGGTTGTTTAAAAATATGTTTTAGTTAAAATAGCTTTGACCAACATTTCTGATTCCTCATTATAATTAAAGAAAAATGACAATCGGAAAATCTTAGTTAAGCAGTTGTTTATCTTCGATTTTTTTAAAACAGCAAAAAAATTAATGGTGCCAGAAAATAATGCTATAGGGGCGGCAAAAATTGGATCTGCCCCGGGTGACAAAAACCCACGCTACGCTACTGCCAGAGAAAATAATAATTATGTAATGGCGTTAAATCGCAAGAACAAAGTGGCCAGTGAAGAGGTCCATTTTATGAAACTAACTGCTCTATTTTGGCGTTGTGGAGGGCTCACAAGTCACAAGCTATTGTGAGGTTGATTCCTTATGAGGTTTCTAGTGATTTGATAAAATTTTCGGTATTCTCAGACAATCATCACAATAAACTCAAGTGAATTTTTTTCTTCATTGTTAAGTTCTGAATTTTGGTTCAACTGACCCACTGAATATTTTTTTTAAGAAATGTCAAATGTAAGTTGTGAGCTACTCAAAAGGAAATCAAAATTTCGATAGTTCTTGTGAGGCTAACAAGTTGCGAGCGTGCTACCAGAAAATAAAAACAATTTTATCTCACCTCGTGAGGTATCAGTAAGTATTGTCAGAATAGGGCTGAAATCATTTTTAAAATATTTAAAAAAAAAGACATTTTCACATCTCTTTTTTAACGCTTGGCTTAAAATTAGATTAGAGAATTGAATAATAAAAACAAAAATACTACTTAATGATAAAAAATTTTGAAAAAATTAGTTTCCATTTTTTTTTCAAAATTTTGATTTTGAAAATTTATTTTCAAAAATTATCCCCTCAAATAATTTAAAAAAATAATTAAAGAATGAATTTCTGGCTTTAAAAGAAGAAGAAATGACATGAAAATGCAAGTTTTGCCATTGTTTTAAATATTTTGTTTTCTATTTCAAGTCAGTTTTTTAAGAAAATTACAAGATCCAATTTTCCCAAAAAATCACCCATATGCTCCTAATAAAACTCTTAAACGAATTGTGAAAGAAAAGTGTACAGTTAAATTTTTACAAGTCAAATGTTTATTCCGACTGGGGCTAAGTATATTCATGGTGAATTAACAAACCAAACCTACCTCAACCGAGAACTGTCAAATCAGTTTTCATGGAAAATTTCCAATTTAAAATCCTCCGATAAAAACTTAGCTATAGAGAGATTTGATTTGAAGGTCAATCAATTTTCTTCAAACTTGGTTTTTTTAGCATTTCTTGGACAATCACCCGACATAGACCAAAAAATGACAGTAGGTACCTGTTATATAATTTTTTCTAGCATTTTAAGCCTAGTACGCTGCTGATGCGAAACGAAAAATCCCCTACAAAAATGACACAACGAAATCATAAACGGAAAATTTCGTTCTGCTTTTCGTTTTGTAGTACGCTGCTCGAAGAGCGAAACTTATAATTGTAGCACCTTATTTGGAGAAGTCTCGGCTCCTTTTTCGCACTGAGTTACTAATAGTGCCTGTTTACATAGGTCTTTTACTGAAGGGCGCATCCAGTGAGACAGGTAGATTTTATGTGCGTAGAAACGAGAAGGATTTTGGGATGGAATTTTCCCTTCTCGTTTCTACGCACACATAATTCTACCTGTCTCACTGGTTGCGCCTATTTATTGTGTGCGAAAAAATGACAAATGAGTTTTATTTGTGTTTTTTTTTTGTTTATCATTTTCTTACATCATGGGTTTCTCTGATTTTTTGCGTTTATGTTTGATTTTGTTTTTGGAATTAGTGAAACTCTCCAAGGATATTTTCCGTTGTGTTTTCGCAAGCGTTTCGTTGTCTGTTTGGAGATCACAGGAAATTTTCGTTTCGCATCAGCAGCGTACTAGGCTTTAGAAAAATCGTATTTTTTTTTTTAAATGGCTCCACAGTTTTTTGTAACAAAAAAGTTCAGATAATTTAAAATGATATAGGCTAGGTACCTACATATATCCAAAAGGTTTTGAAGAAAAACAAAATTTATGAATAATTATATTAAATAGTTTTTCGATGTTCTCCAAAACAGTTTAACGGATTTTGAAAAATTTATAAATATTATATTGTGTACCTACTGTCTCATATGAGTATACTATTTAAATTTTGTGTCATATTCTCTTTCGTGAAAGTGGTAGCTCTGAAATTTGACAGTTGAAACCAATAGAAGTCCTAGTTATTAAAAATGGAGCGGTACACAAAAGAGATCTCTTTATCATTGTGAAAACGCATGGGAAAATTAAAGCTGAGACCGCAGTGACTATTAACGACATTTGTTACAAGAAAAGTGGTAACAGAGTTCTTGTGGCTTCAATTGGACGGCATGGATGTGGACGGCATGTGTGGCGCACAGTGGCTCCAAGGTGGAAAAAACCCTGAATATTTAAAGTGTTGCCCCAATAAAGTTGATGTGATTTCTTGAATCTAAAAGAAAACGATTATTTTTTTGTTTTTATGTCATTCAGTTTCGCAGTACAGCTACCACAAAGTGGCTTTTTTTTCGTTTTCCGAAATTTTATATTTTTTTTAAGCTGATTCTATAGACGTATAAGAAGGTTTTTTCTAATAATACAAATTCTATACTATTATCTACTACTATCTACTGAAATACATCAGCCAAGTAGAAGACTTAGCACTATTTTATTTGGACTTGTTGAATTATTGATTCAAAATAGCTTTTGACTAGTGAGGGCCTTTGTCAATACGCAATTTTTTGTTAAGTTCAGTTCATCATACATAGATTTCGTGACGAATATCTAGCGTGAACTATATCCAACAAGACTAGAATTCCTAATCATTAAATTGGAAGTTTTTGTTTTTGTTTTTTGCCCGGGCCGTGGCAATGTTTATACATATAAGAAGGTTTTTTTTAATAATACAAATTCTATATACTGACTACTGAAATACATCAAATATTTTTTTAAACGAACGAATTTTGCTGAATATAAAATATTTATTTTATCGATGGCATATTTGGCTTTATTATTAGATTTACCGTAAGTCAATTTGATCTACACATTTAGCACATATGGCTCTTAGTCGGAGCTACCTCTGGAACGTTTCATTCTTGCTTTTTAATGGCACGCACAAAAGAAACTAAACAATGCTAACTGTTGGCTCTAAGACTATTTTAAACCTAATGCTATATACTATTTGTCGTGTAAAAACAAAAGGTCACTTTCGGTCACTTATCCCGCCAGAAGCTTTGTGAAACCAACTCATGCGTCCTAAACAGGACTTTAAATCGACTTCTTGTATTACCGTTGCTAATTTTACAGTTATTTCGGTTTAATTTGTTGTGATTCATAGTTGCAGTTTCGTTTAATCTTTGGTTCCGTTAGAACTAATTAAAAAGTGTCAGAATAACAAATTTTGTCAAAGAAAAAAAACGGGTTGTGCCAATTTCAAAGTGTAAACTTCCTTGGAAACTTTTTAAATGAAAAATACGGTTATTTGAAAACAGATCAGATTTAAAAAATTCATTTTGACTTACTATATACAAGGTGTCAATTAAATAAGAAAAAATTTGAGCCAACAGTACAAATAAAAAACAAAAATTATTAAAACAACTATTATTTTAAAAAAGATATGTATTTTTATTTGTTTTGGAACCCTGTCTGATTAAGTTCAAATTGTTATAACTTTGGATCTAAGACTAGTTTTTGTAAGTTTTATATCTTTTAAGAAACTTCAATAATATGCAAAATTTTTAAAAGCAAAAACCAATATTCAGGGGCCTAATTCCGTAAAACGAAAACGATCAAACGATATCGTTTTGACTATACACATCTCTATCACATCTAATGAGAACGATAGGGACAGATATTGCCAAAACGATATCGTTCGATCGTTTTCGTTTTACGGAATTAGGCCCCAGTATTTTTTTTCAGGATACTTTTAAAAATCTATGTAAAAAAAAAGTGTCATATAATCTATTAATTTTGAACAAAATGGTTTAGGGTATGAAAAAAATATTTTAATGCACAAATTTGTTTTCACTATTATACAATATTCTAGTGAAAAAATTATAAAAAATAAAAATCAATTATTGACAGGGTGCCTAAAAACCTGGTTCGAATAGGGGTTTTTCCAAATTTCAAAAAAACAGCCGTTAATCGAAAACCATTATGATTCGATATGGACATATTACTTAATTCTGACAGGTAGTGACCTGACCTATCAACAGTTTCAGTTAAAAATGTTAAAAATATTGAAAAGCTGTATTTAGAAAACGATTTTGTCTACGGAGAAGGTTTTGAACTCAAAATTAATAAAATGCATTAACCTTGAAATCATAGAGCGAATTTATAATCGAAAACGAGTTCATAAGGTTAAATTCGCCAATAACTGAAAACATATTTTTTTCATTTTTAAAAATTTTGTGTTCGGCGCTCAATGTCAAAAACTTGAGTTATTCATAAACAACTCAGCAAAAATTATAACTTACAGATCTGACGCAAGGTGTGCCTAATATGAGACGATAAGTATACTGGACTCTAAGTAGACAGCTTAATTTTCGAGTAAGATTCATCATATTTGTTGGATAATGAGAACTTGTTGCATTATTACTCCATGCCAAATTTCAACAAGATCGGCCTACCCGTTTGGTTTTTATAGAATTTTTTCCACTTAGTCCATAGAAAGGAACCACTGTGCGGAGGCGGCGCGGCGCGGCGCGGCAGCACCACCACCAAGCAGACTGTGCATGGAACAAACGATTTTCAGACCAAATCATCTTCAAAAAAAGTTCTAATGTTTTTTTTTAACTAAATCTTTCGAAAACGACCGTTACAGAAAATCTTATTTTTCTTGAAAACTACCCATATCTTATTGATTAAAATGTTTCTATGTTTTAAAGTTAGTAGGTTAGGTTTAGCATTTTAAAGGAACAAATTTTACACTAGGCCATTATTAACAGGACTTCTCATAGAACTCTATTTTTTGTTTTCAATCTCATTATCTGTTTGACCGATTTCAAATTTTTTTTAGATGCTTCTCAAAAATTAATAAATTTGTAAAATTGGCACAGCAATTTTTTTCTTAATTTCACGAATCAAGCCGACGCTACGACATATCTATCTATACGTATTTAATTTGAATCCCTGTAGAGGTGGATTGAAAATTGTAAATCATTTATATTATTAATTGTTTATAGTACCTATTTAATGTTTTTTTCAAATGATCTTAAATACGAAAGGTCTTTAATAGTCGAATGTTTTTTTTTTTTCCTAAACTTGAATATGTGTCAGGGTTTTTTTTCTATACAACTTCATTAAATTTTTTTTATTGCTTCTTATATGCTCTATCTATACTATCATACCATACCCTCTTAATCCTTATAGATTGTCTTTTGATTAATGACTCTGTTTAATGATATATTTTATACTATACATATTCCCATCTGTAATTTACAATGCGTGTTACGATAAATGTCTGTGACGTGAAACTAATTTAGTATCTGTAGAACTTTGTATACAATATACAGCCTGACAATGGTTGTTGCTATAAATTCTCGATCGTATTATAGCTAGTTAAGTGAATTGCTTCCAAACTACATTTATTTCACTTTAGTTCCTTCATAGAGAGCATGTAATGAAGAAGATCCCCTGAAGTCAGTCTCAACGGAGTAAAGATTGTTAAATTACACTTTACAAAGATCGTGAGTTCCACTGTATTGAGAGTGTTAAATAAAAATTTACCATCATCAAGCCTTAGATATATATAGAGACGATGTACCTCTCCTCTGACAATACAATTTACAGATTGCAATTTTATTAAACTTATGCTCAGTTACAACAAACTCTAATAATTTTGTTTGTTCGAAAATGATAGTAAATTAATAAATATTAGCTGAAATCATATTGGTTAGTCTCTCCCCTAAAATTTTAAGCCCGGGACAGTCCTTGAAAAAAAATCAGATTTTAACTAAAGTAAAAGTTTTTTCATAAAACTGTTTAGTTCCGTTGAGAAAAAAGATGCTAGTGGTAAATATAAAACAAATTAAGTTATAAGTCATTGTTTTTGGCAATTATTGCAAAAAATATTAATACATATTGCGAGATTTTATTATACGTAATATTGAAACTGTGAAATTTGGCTATATGTCTATTGTTTTCAATATTTACATTTCGTAAATATTGTAAAATTTCATAATTCAAAAAAAAATTTGTTGCGAAATGTTAATGTTGCGAAATTTTTGCGAAATGCGAATGTTTTAAACGTTTTAAGTGGTTGTGAAATGTTTATATTGGCAAATTTCATAATACGAAATTTTGTTTTGAAATGCTATTATTACGAGATTTTATGATTAGAGACATTGTAACTACGAAATTTCGCTATATGTGATTGTTTTCGACATTTAAAACGGTTGCGAAATGTAAATACTGCAACTGTGTTTTATAACACAAATTTTTTTGCGAAATGTTAATATTGCGTGATTTAATGTTGCGAAATTTTCCGAATGCGAATTTTTCCATATGCGATTGTTTTCGACCTTTTGGCTGCTAATAATGCAAAATTGCATAATTCGAAACTTTGATGCGAAATTTTAATATGTATTGCGAGATTTTAAAATGCGAAATTTTGTAACTGCAAAATTTTGCGATATGCGATTGTTTTCGAAGTTTTAAATGTTGCGAAATGTTAATATTGGCAATTTTCATAATACGAAATTTTGTTGCGTATTAGCTACGAGATTTTATGATTCTAAATTTTGGAACCGCTAAATTTCGCTATATGCAATTGTTTTCGGCGTTTAAAATGGTTGCGAAATGTAAATATTGTAAAATTTCTTTATTCGAAATTTTGTTGCGAAATGTTAATATTGCCTGATTTTAAGTTGCAAAATTTTGCGTTATGCGATTATTTCCGAAGTTTTAAGTTGTTTCGAAATGTTAATACATATTGCCAAATTTCATATTGCGAAATTTAGTTGCAAAATGTTAATATTTAACAATTTCATAATGCGAAGTTTCTTTGCAAGATTTTATAATTCGTTTTAAATATTTGCGAAATGTTAACTTTTCATAGTGCGAATTTTGGTACGAAATGTTAATATTGCAATATTTTTTAACGCGAAAATTTAGAACTGCTAAATTTCGCGACACGCTAGATTTTCAAAACAATGCGTGAACAAACATTACCAAGTCATTATGAAGGAGGAGGCTTTAATCCGATGAGCTTATACGAGTGACTAAGCAACCAGGCATGAAGCTTAACCGTTTTTATTGGACATGGGATGAGAAAGATCGCTGGCACACGCAATCAATGCAACAGCAAAAAAAAGGAAATATAAAACTATCGTCTTAATGTATTTTTGTTTTGTCTACTAAGGATGAGTCGACATGCTAAAATAGTTTTAGCATTAATACAACTTTCGCTTTTTGATGTCTTTTTTTTGTCGAGATATAGATACAATATATTGTGTGGTGTTTTTTTTATTATATTCCACATGTTCCATTAGTGTCTGGATTATCCATGATATTTTCTTCAAACAAGGCTAATAATTTTTTTTTTCTTAGATTGTTAATCCTGTAAAAATAGTGAATATAAATTGCTTGTGACAGGCAACAGAACAGATTGATTTATAACGCTATATATTTTGTAGTTAACATTTTTTTTTCAAATCATTATAAATAGAGCTATATTGTTAAAATATGATCTGATATTAAGTTGGTGAGTGAAAAGAGCCTTTCATTACATTGTAATTTATGTGAACCATTTATTATAATTTAGGTATCACTAATGGAATTTGAAGTCTTTCAGTTTATAGATTGACGTTGATGGACTGGTTTATGAATAACATTTTAGACTTTCATTTGCATGTGAAGATACTTTTTAACCTTAGAGGTCAAATCTTAAAGATCGGTAAATTCATAAGCGAACTCGCACTATTTGTCGTTTAAAATTTTTATAATTAAATCAATAGTTAAAGTAAGAAGAAAGGAGCATTTATTTTACGAAAAAATATATAAAATATCGTGAAAATTTATTACCAAAATAAGGGCTCGAGATTGTTTGGTGAAACAAAAAGAACAAATACTTTGCAAATAAACAAAACTTTTCATTTTGCAAAAAGAACTTTGCACTTTGCAAATTTTTGTTTGGTTAAACGTAATTTGCAAAGAAGAAAACTTTTCAATTCAATAATTTCCTCTTTGCAAATTTGCGTTTGGTGAAACAAAATTTGCAAAGTAAAAGTGCAAAGTGAAAAGTGTTTGGTGAAATAGGCCCCTAGTCGTTTTTATATTACATTTGTCTTTGAATAGGAATTTTACATTTTTTGCGTTCTGGTTGATAAAAATAATAACCTTCAGAAATCCGAATTTCTTAAATTAATTTTTTTTTTTGCAAATAATTGTAAGGTAAGTAATCATGACCCAATATTATAAACACCGTTTCCATGTCTTTTAAAAGCTTAAATCAATCACCAGAAAAGAAATAACTACTACGCCTATTGTTATATGTAACTTTGCTGCCAGTGGCACTTAAGTGTTTTCAAATGATTTAAATTGTTTGCGCAGGCGTGATTTGATTTGATTTAATTTGATTTGATTCAAAAAAATGCTAAGTAGACAGAGTATAGCTAATTGAGATACATACATATTATTTTACAAATTATAAACAAAAGATAAAAAATTATTGATCTGTTTGCATAGTCTAAATAAAGAAATAATTGGAGCAGAATAATCTCAGAAATTTGATAGACAGACAATACTTATTTAATTTATATTTCACAATAAATGTCTATCAACTTTAAACAACAACAAAAATTAAGAATCTAACATTATTGGTCTCTGTGTATGAGCGGCGCGGCGTGTGCTATAAATAAATGCCTATTTTTTTTTATTCGACTCTATAAAGTGTCAAACTTCTATTTTGTTCAAAAATATCTATAAAGAACTCATTTATCTCCCAAGAGGTTTTTAAAATGGGTATATGAATGACAGTGATTGGATTAGGATCAGTTGATTACTATTCATGCGAATAAAATGTATAACAGCTAACAAATCATTTTACACAATTTAATTGGAAAGCTGACAGCGATTGTCGTGAATTGGGTTGGGAGTGTCTTTATATGTGTTGACGAGATTGAAAAATTGAAATGTTATTAAAACAATAAAATAGAAAAATATATTTAGAATTGTAAGTTTGTTGTAAGTTTGTTTCATGTCAAATAAATTACGTGCAAATTCATCACATACAATTCATAAAATCGTTCAATGAGTAGCAATCCCGACAAGGTTTGTTTATTTTAAATCACACATGATTTATAAAAAATATAAATAATAAATAGTTCTGAAAAAAGTAATACTACTCAGTAATATGTTAATTTTAATAATTAATATTTTTTTTATATACATATATGTATAAAGGGTGTTTTTTGTAGACGTGTGGTTTTCAAGAAGAAATAAAACAAATATTATTTAATGTTATGGCCAAGAATTTAGCTTTATTATAAAGATAAGGGTTTGCCATTATGTTTTAAGAATGATTTCAGGCAAGTGGCCGCCGCAGCTGGCGGCGGAATAAATTCCAGCCGAGAGGCCCAATTTTTGACCACTTTTTGCAGCAATTAGGGCCGTATGTCAGCAATAACGCGCCGAATATTCTCTTCCAAGGCGTCAATCGTCTCGAGCTTATCTGCGTAGACTTCATATAACCCCACAAAAAATAGTCCAGCGGTGTTAAATCGCACAATCTTAGAGGCCACGCCACAGGCCCACGGCGCGAGATAATGCGCTCACCAAAAGTTAACTTCAATAAATTGATTGTTTCGGCGTTGGCTGTATGGCATGTAGCGCTGTATTATTGGAACAAATGGTCGTCCACATCAACATACTCCAATTTAGGCACGAAAAAGTCTTTAATCATGGCTCTATAGCTTCTCCAATGACTGTAACATTACGGCCGGCTTCATTTTTGAAGAAATATAGACCAATGATTCCCTCTGCCCATAGAGCACACCAAACAGTGACTTTTTGAGCATGTAACGGCGCGGCGTCTCAATAATGGCTTGTGGATTATGATCACTCCAAATACGACAATTTTGCTTATTAACGTACGCATTCAACCAAAAGTGATCTTCATCGCTGAACAAAATTTTCTTGTAATAATCGGGATCGGTGGCCATCTCGTCACGCGAACCGAACCATTATTTTGGTAATAAATTTGCACGATTTGCAAACGTTGTTCAGGAGTAAGTCTATTCATTATGAAATGGCAAATCAAACTAAGCATAAATCAAGTGACAGCTGTCAAAAAGATCAACTCTGAAAAAAGTATTGCCAGATTGAAAACCACACGTTTAAAAAAAACACTCGTTATTATAAGAAGTTTTATTCTCATCTATGATAAGGTGCGTTATGTTTAACACAAAACATACAAACTATTTTTAAAAGTATAAAACCAGTGTTGAATACTTAAATTTGGATGGGCTGTTGTAAAATATGTTTAAGTTTAAAAAAAGCTGTGGCCAACTTTTCTGGTTTTTCATTTAACCCACGCTACGCCAGCCACTGCGAGTCTCACTAGTTATATAGATACAAATTCAAAATATATTCAAAAATAAGATTTAAGATCATAAAATTTACTAAAATTGTTCCTCATTTTCTAAAGCAAAAAAGAAAAAATGAACTTATATTTCGACATCACAGGGCTTTTTTCTACATTTTTTCTCCTCTTCAAAGAAATCAGTAGTAAGAAAAAAGGGTGTAAACAAAAAATTTTGACCAGAAAGTCAGAATACCTTCTCTCAGTAGTTAAAGTCCAAAAAGATATAAATGAGACCAAACGTTTTTTCCTATTTTTACCTAAATTAATAGAGAAAACTTTGGTGTTTTTTTTTTTATCTATTTGAGACTTACTGCAGAGACTTTGGCCTATGGCAGGAAATGTTAAAATTTTCAGGCAATACAAACTTTTTGTCTCCGACCGAAAGCAATCAAATTTACTCAATTTGTCCAAAGTAGGATAATGATTAATGAGGGGAACTGCTGGGGAAAGAATACGATCATTTTTTTCGTCAGCAAATGATATAAAATTTCGTCTCAGGTTTTTGGTGAAAATATCGTTCCTACATAATAATTTAAATAAAACACAAGTTTTGTTGCAAAAATTTCTTTATTTTTGTAATATTTCTGCTTTTTTCATTACTGATGGCTCTGCCAATTATGTTTTTATTTTGTAAGCAAGTATTTCTAAGCAGATATAGTTGAAAGATAATATCGCAATGCAAACATTTTTTTAAAAGAGTTTATTTTAATAAATGAATTTTTTAATACCTACTTAGTTATGTCTTTTTTTCTCCCTAACTAAGTCATTATAGTAATAAACCAACACCTTGCATTTTCAATGCTAAAGTAGCTTTGTTTATAGCCCTGAATCTAAAGACCATAAGTACGTGCGAATTACTCGTGTATTTTTGTATTATAAATATTAGTTCGTTATAATCCAACACCGGATGAATATAAAAATCTTTGTTTATCATTTATTTTTGATTGATATGGTTTTATACCAACATGCTTAGTTAGTATTCTAATGATATTTTTTTTAAAACGCATAACTTTTCTTTAATTCAGATACATATCGTCTTTGTACTTTAATGAAGCAAATTTTTCATTAACATTTTAAAAAAAAATGTTTGTAATGTATAAACCTTGACGCATCGCGTGTTGCAAGACACTTTATGTTAAGTATCAAATGTCTAAATCTTTATTTTTTTTACATCTCCGCTTTAATGTCTTAATTTTTGAGGTAATCATTCAAAGTACCTAACCAACTTTTGCGCTGCAAAACAAACATAGATAAGTACTGGTACATGCGTATATAGTCAGGCCAGGTTATTTGAATGTCTATATTGTATTCCACAATCTGCAGACACTTCCGCAAGTCGTGATTATGGCAAATAAAACTACACTTAACTCAACCTTTAAAATAATGAACAATTTTTTATAATGTTTTTGTCTATAAAATTCTTAAGGCTAAAAAAAAATAGATTTTATTTTTGAAGTAGGTATAATGCGTGATTCTGTTCAGCTTAAGCCAACAATAATTTAAGGCTAAGCTCCAGACGACGACCGACGACCACAACGACGATGTTGGACGGACGCAACCTAGACCACGACGAGGCATAGTAACTTTATATGAACGTGTATATGAACGCCCACATAGTTAGCTACATTCTAAAAAAAACAAAAAAGAATTCCATGGCCCACGTTCCATTATCATGTCAAAGTGAATTCATGTGCTTGTCAAAGGCACGCACAAAAATGCAGGAGCAATCTATTAAAGTCTTCACCATCGCGTATAGAGAGAATGGCCATTGTTTTAGACAATCATGTCGCACTTTGGCAAAAAAAAAAATTACCGTCCTATTCCCCCAAAGCGTCTTAACACTTTGACGTATCCGCCACATGCCAATATTTTATTATTTATATTTTTTTTTTTTGTCAATTCTTTCAAAAAAATGTAAGCCACTCAAGTGTCCCGACAGCTGAAGGTACTTTTATCATGGTCATTGGTCAGTATAATTATTATTTTTGAACCCAAGTTAACCAGATATAAAAAGCTATAGGTATACAAAGTGTCGGATGTTAAGAATTTTTGTTGGCGGGCTTTAGAGATAGATTTTTGCGTTGGAGGATTAAGCCTATAAGATAAAAACTTATTTTTTTTTGTTCATTGTTTGAAGAACAAGGAAATATTAAACAAATATTATACATTCACCAGAGGCTAAAGAATCACATATGTGAAACAAACAAACTCGTGGGATCATTTAATAAGACTTTATTTAAACGAGGCACTCCTCTAATTCTTGGGTTTCAGGTGCGGATGCAAAAAGGTGCAATTGTTGTCCATAGAACGACTAACTATTTGCAAGGAAAAGGTTAGATTCACTCAACGTGTAAATTATACCTTCTTCCCTCAATTAAAACCTAAGATATACATTTAAAAAAAGCAATTGTCCATACCTAAACACCATAAAAAGAGATTAAAACAGTGATGCCGAATTTCAAAGTATGCAATGATAAAAATAGGAATTTTTGCACGACTAGAATAGAAAAACTATAATAGAGTTACATTTAAAAGAAAAAATGATAAAAACAAAAAATTTATAACAAATAAGAAAATTGATTTTTGTTTTATTTAATTTTGTTTTATTTTATTTTTGTTTATTTTTTTTATTTAGTTTTATTTTATTTTATTTTTAATTTTTGTTTTATTTTATTTCATTTTATTTTATTTTATTTTAATTTATTTTATTTTATTTTATTTTATTTTATCTTATGTTATTTTATTTTATTTCATTTTATTTTATTTTATTTTATTTTATTTTATTTTATTTTATTTTATTTTTATTTTTGTTTCATTTACTTTATGTTATTTTATTTCATTTTATTTTATTTTATTTTATTTTATTTTATTTTATTTTATTTTATTTTATTTTATTTTATTTTATTTTATTTTATTTTAATTTATTTTATCTTATTTTATTTTATTTTATTTTAATTTATTTTATTTTATTTTATTTTATTTTATTTTATTTTATTTTATTTTATTTTATCTTGTGTTATTTTATTTTATTTTATTTTATTTTTATTTTTGTTTCATTTACTTTACTTTACTTTATTTCATTTCATTTTACTTTATGTTATTTTATTTCATTTTATTTTATTTTATTTTATTTTATTTTATTTTATTTTATTTTATTTTATTTTAATTTATTTTATCTTATTTTATTTTATTTTATTTTAATTTATTTTATTTTATTTTATTTTATTTTATTTTATTTTATTTTATTTTATTTTAATTTATTTTATTTTATTTTATTTTATTTTATTTTATTTTATTTTATTTTATTTTATTTTATTTTATTTTATCTTGTGTTATTTTATTTTATTTTATTTTATTTTATTTTATTTTATTTTTAATTTTTGTTTTATTTTATTTTATTTTATTTTATTTTTATTTTATATCATATTATTTTATTTTGTTTTTTTTTCTTTTTATTTCATTATATTTTATTTTATTTCATTTTATTTTATTTTATTTTATTTTATTTTTATTTTTTGTTTTATTTAGGTACTTTATTTTAATTTATTTTATTTTATTTTATTTTATTTTATTTTATTTTATTTTATCTTGTGTTATTTTATTTTATTTTATTTTATTTTTATTTTTGTTTCATTTACTTTACTTTACTTTATTTCATTTCATTTCATTTCATTTCATTTCATTTCATTTCATTTCATTTTATTTTATTTTATTTTATTTTATTTTATTTTATTTTAATTTATTTTATTTTATTTTATCTTATTTTATTTTATGTTATTCTATTTTATTTTATTTTATTTTATTTTATTTTTAATTTTTGTTTTATTTTATTTTATTTTATTTTATTTTATTTTATTTTATTTTATTTTATTTTATTTTATTTTATTTTTATTTTTTGTTTTATTTAGGTACTTTATTTTAATTTATTTTATTTTTTATTTTATTTTATGTTATTTTATTTTGTTGTTTTTTATTATTATTTCATTTTATTTTTATTTCTAGTTTTATTTTATTTTTAAAATATTTTTTTAAATTTGTAATCGTAATGTTGTTTTTTATCAAAAACCTGCACTACAGTTTTCTTAAAATCAATTTTAGTGATTTCTCTACGAAGTTTTATCAGAGCCGTTCTTACGATTCCGAGAATTTTTGAATCGTTGTATAGCATTCTACCCATTTTAGGTGATCTAAGACGAAAATTTGAACTCTAGGGAATCACATAAAAATGTTCTGTGCCAAATTTGAAGCAAATTGGTTCACCTGTTTAGATTCTAGCTCAAATTACATAGACGCAATGACACAGTTACGTACTGCTGCACTGCTGCATTGGCGCTGTAACGCACCAACGCACTGAGGCACAGGCCAACGGACGTTTCCAAAGACAAAACCACTTTTTCGAACTACTCCATTATTGAAGTACATATTCAATTTAAAAAAAAAAAAAAATTACCTTCCCCTCCCAACACTAAAATCTATATCCTAACCTGGCTTTATTAGCAAAAATTCATAACTCCCCCTGATCGCATTGTTTGGCATCCTTGATATACTTCCGTCAATCCATAAATTCAAGCGAGGTAATTAATTAGCATATCTGTTTTATTAAAACGACGACGACGACTACGATGTTGATGCTGTCAATACTCGATATCGTGTACATCGGTTACAAGCGGCTCATTTGCAAATTTAATTTACAACCAACGAAGCGAACGGCATCAGCATGTGGTTTGTATGAGGGGTTAACTATACTTGGCTTGTATTTAAGCGATCTGAAGAGATATAGCGAGATTGGCTCAGATCAGATCAGATGGTAGCTATATAATAGCTGCCAAGAATTTAAGAATATTTTAAGATAGAGCATATAACATTAAAGAATCTCAGTTCTTATATAGAATATATTGTTTAAACGTTTTTTAAATTAATTTGGTATGCGCTGAGAGATTGTAATGTAATCAATTTTAGTATATTGTTTGCGTATAATTGGCTATAATGTTGTGGTAATGCGGAGACAACCACGAATTATTCGCAAAAATCTGTACATTATACGCATTTGGGTACACGCAGCGGTGGATTAATGTTTGCAAGGCCCAAAGTTCAAAATGAAATTGGTCTTAATTTTAATAGGATGGTTATTCACTTAGTCACATTGGTATGTGATTTTAGAACCCTGTAACCATAGGTATGCATTTTTGGCATATATTAGAGGTTGTGTGGGCTGCTTTCCATCAGCAAAGATTACATAAGGTACTTAGCTTCAACATGAGTTGAAAAACAGCTGTGGCCTACTTCACCATTTCTACATTAGTTTTTTTTTTATTTCAAGGCACTAAGAGAAAATGAAACTTATGACCAGTTTTTTTAGCTTAAAAAATTATTAACATTTCTTTCAGATTTCATAAAACATTTTTTGCAGAAGTGGAAAACAATTAGCAAGACAGAAAGAAGATAGCGTTACAAAATAAGATTTCATTAATAATTATGTTAATCCGCTACTGTGTTAATCCGCTACTAATGGACATCGGAAGCTTATACAGGGTCATTCATTTCGTGGTTTCAAGTTGGTAGCGCTGGAATTTGACAGCTGTCAAACTCAGCTGTCATTTGAAGTGTCATAATATTAGTTGAATGTTTGCCATTTACGATAATGGATCGCTTAATAATCGAAAAACGACTTAAAATTATTAAAACTTACTACATAAGTAGTGATTAAAACAACAGACAATATAAACACCGACTTTTCGAACAACATTTTCTTCAGCATTGGGGCACATTTCTCACTCGGTGGGTATGTAAACAAAAAAAAAAGTCGCATATGGGTTTCACAAGTGACTGAAGAGGTGGATGCCGTTGCATCCAGACAAAGTGCCTGTTTGGTGTGCTCTATGGTCGAAAGGTGTCATTGATCCGTATTTCTTCGAAGATGCCAATGGGCAGACGCTTACAGTCTATTAGGAGCGATATGGTCGAATGATGACCGATTTTTTTTGGTCGGCAAATGAAGATAATGACTGGGAAGATATGTGGTTCCAACAAGACGGGGCAACAAGTCACTCAACACGACCAATTATGGGTTAATTGCGTGAGAAGTGTCCTGGTCGCGTATTTTCACGTTTTGGCGACGTTAATTGGCCACTAAGATCATGCGATTTGACACCGTAAGATTATTTTTTCTGTAGGACTACGTAAGAGACCGTATTTACGGAAATAATTCCCGAACTCTAGACGCATTAAAAACCAACATTACGCAAATTATGGCCGAGATACCGCCCGAAATGTGCGAAAAAGTGGTTAAAAATTACCTCAAAAGAATTGCAGGCTGCGCATCTTCCCGAGGTGGCCATTTGAATGATATTGTTTTTCACACTTAATGGGAAAGTCCAAACTTTATAATGAAATAAAATTTTTATCAAAAATGTATCGCTGTGTTTGTTTTATTTAGCTTTACATTCGAAACCGAAAAATGAATGACCCTTTAGGTTTAATGCCTGGTTATTTGAATATTAAATTATTTAATGATATTTGGCAAGATAATATGTCTATTTTAAATTGATATATTTTATATGTATGTTCAACACGAGTTTTGTTCATTGATTTTGAAATGACATGTTTGTCCTTGTAAATAAAAAAGAAGAAAAAGAAAAAAAAAAAAAAAACGATTTATAGCTAAATTGTTCTGTGGTGCATTACAAAAGATATCCTATCGCTATTTTCGATTATTATATTTCATTGAAATTCAATGCGCGTTGTCCTTCAACTGAAATCTATTAGCGACCCAAATATGTGAGTAGCCACGTTAATTCTGAGAGAAATAAAATTCCTAAAAATAATCGCGTGATTTTTTCAATTACTCTATTTTGCGTATTATTTTTTAAAGTCTCAGATTTCCAGTACTAAGTTAACTTTGTTTTTATATTCTTATACGAATTCGTTCTCTTGTTATATATCCGACAAATATTTTGTATGCCACCACACAGCTTAACAACTTAAGACTGTAGAGGGTGCTCAGATCGTTTCATATAATTTTCTGTAACAAAAAAAACTCATGGTGCAGCTATGTATGTTTAATCCTTCTCTTCTTCTCAAAAATGTTTTATATTTGGTTGGAGTGAGTGGCTTTGAATCTTCATTATAGAAATTCTGTGAAAGACCATTTTGCAATGCGTTTTCATGGGGAATCAGATATAAAGCTACTGTTGTCACTTCTAACCCAGCTGTCTTCAGTTTCGTTAAGCCAAGTTAGTTGATATCTTGTTTAACTTGAGTGCACCTTCTTTTTCGGGTCTTCCCCGATTCAGTATTGCTGTTGAAGAAAAAAAAGGGGTTAGTATAAATATTATGAAGTTGAAGATCGCTGTTTTTTTTTCTTTAGACTTGCAGCTCTCGATAAGTATATCAATGGTATTGGAAAACTTTAAACACCAAAATGTTGAGGGAAAGTTTTTCCAGGGGCGATGTTTTTATTATTACCATTTTGTTATAATTTGTTGTTAGGCAAGAATAAAAGACTTTAGAACATGAAATAAAAAAAATAAAAAACATCGCTCTAAAGTTTGGAAAACCATTCGTTGATCCGAAGTTATAAGGTTCTAAACTTACCTGTATTTCCTTTTAAAATTCATAATCAAAAAAGCTCAATAAAAAAAAAAAGTAACGAAAATCGCCCCTGGAAAAACTTGCCCTCAATATTTTGGTGTTTAAAGTTTTCTAATACCATTGATACTTATCGAGAGCTGCAAGTCTAAAGAAAAAAAAACTTCTAATGCAGCGATCTTAAACTTCATTAAATTTTATAAAATAAATAATAAATAATAAATTTAATAAATTTCTCTCATAATTTGGAGTTGCTTCAGTATAAATTATACTCTTCTTTAAATACTTTATATTAAATTTTTATAAAGTAAGATATTGGCGTACTATTAGAGTTCACTACTATTTACGGCTTACTTGTTACATGAAGGTTTTTGTATAGAAGTACTTGGCTCTCTTTCTAACATTTATGTTTTTAGCTCTTCGAAGTTCTTCTTCTAGAGAATTATTTAAAAATGTTCTCTACCAAATTTGAAAAACCCTGAATTATTTAACCGAAAACAATATTGGCCATATAATACAAATAATATTGGACTTAAATTGGTAAACAAATTGGCAGTTTTGGGAAGTAAATTTACAGACCTTATTGCATTATTAAAATTAAAATCAAAATAATTTTAGAAAGATTCAACAAATGTATGTTATTTTTTTTTATTAAATTGCTTTTCTTCTTCTTTGTTTTTGACGCACGGGAAGCCACGTAGCAATACATGCAAATGTTTGTTTGTTCCTTCAAACAAAACATAATATTATACTTTTCTAAAAATCATTTAAGCCAAAAAATGAGCTTCTACAGTGAAAAGAATCAAAAATTTTCCAAACGTTGTTCGTGAACTTCACCATGGTAAAAATAAAAACGTTATTTACAGACGTCTTGACATTGAAAGATCATGTCGATATTTTCGACGTACATATGTATGACCTTGGATAAGCTTTGATGCAGACAAAATTTCTCAATGAACATTTTGAACAGTTATTTCCTATGCCAAAATAAAGATAATTGCTTTCGAATTGTTTTTCCGGATTGTCAATCGAAAAGGCGATGGATTAATAAAAAATCCTATTGCTTGTGTAACTCTAAAAACATATTTAATATTTCCTTCACTTTTACAAAAGAGAAAAAAAACACATCCGTTTCATCACTTTCATCAATAGTTAATTAAAATCCATTAATTCATTTCCCTTTCTGTAGTAATAACAACATTTTTTAAGCATCTATAACCCATAACCGATTATGCCCGCAGTAATTAACTTATAAATCACATTCGTGCAGTTCACCGAGTATACGACCGCTAAAACAACCTGTGCTGTGTATAGACTGCACATAACTTACGTTCACACTCTTTTCAGCTCTTTGTAATATTTTAGAAAAAAAAAAACTCTTTAAGTTTCCAACCTAATGACTTCTTGACATCAAATATTGAGAGATTTGTAACGACTGTGCTTCCATCAGCGTCAACAACGCTAAGGTAATTGTCATCATTACCTGCCGAGTGCTAAACATGGCTTCCATCCAGTATTCAATTCATGCACCTTCCTTAAGTTGAAGATTTACGTCGCCACAGCCACCGCCACAGCCACCGCCACCACCACCGCGAATAACTTGTTATGTGCACTGAATCTTTGATTTGTGACACCTACAATCTGCAATAGAGCAATACAACTATAGATCACCAAGCGAGCGAATCACTTAACTCCAAAGAATCACGTACGTTAGTACAGCGGGCGGCTGTGGCGCAGCGGCATAATTGCTAATTGTGTTCGACGTCATGAGTGTTAAAATGGTGCTCAGTTGAACTAATCCCAAAGGGAGAGTGTATAGTTCTCAAATTTGTCTACTGCACTAAATTAAGATATAGAAATTTGATGCGGTGTCGGAGGATTTGCAAGCCTTCGTCATCTGACCAAGCTATCCATGCAGTGTGCGTGATTTTGTACACAATAATTAGTAATCGTATACCTACAAATTACCGATTGGTGCCACAGGCTGCTTAAAGTAGCATATCTAAGCTAAGGTTGACTTAATTTCCTAAAGTTTTAGATAACCACCTCCATAACGAACATTTTGGGACACGTAGTATAGAGTGGCTATGACCATGATCATTTTGATCCAAATCGCAACGATATCTATTATGGACTCAACGGAGCGCACAAATGGTAAAGGAGCATGGGACAGAAAGATAGTTTTTGAATCAACAAAACGTGGTTTCGACTTCGATATATAAATCCGGATACGTATGATTGAAATTTTTTTAAACGTTACTTACCCTTATATCCTTCTTCAGCTTGAAAACAATGTTATTTGAATGATATATCGGCAAGCTTTAGCGTTTGCTTAAAAAAACTCTATTTAATGTTTGATAAAACTGCAATAATATGTATTTAAGTAAGTTAGTCCTCCAATTCTTATGCTGTAGGTGCCCGTCTACATAGTCGTTTTACTGAAAGGCGCATCCAGTGAACAGGAAGGTTTTATGTGCGTAGAAACGAGAAGGGTAGATCCAAGTAATATTCTAGGATTCAGCATGAAAGACTTTTTATAGTGTAAGTGAGATATACTCAGATTTTAAGGGCGTGAGATAGGAAAAAATAGATTGAATTGAAAGGATTTTTTCTTCATCGTTTAAACACAGTTTCAGTTAGACGACTTTCAGTAAAACGACTGTAATAGAAAATGGTAGCCTTAAATTTCCTCACTGTTGAAAACCACACCCTAAAATTTCCCTTTCACATGGGGAACCTGATTTTCCAGTTTTAGGTGAGAAGGGCAACAAGTAAATGGTCTTCGTGAATGGTCTACGATTGGAGGGTATTGATAATGAAAAATAGCAAATGTCAAAAAATCTTCTCCATGACGTTGATTTTTGACATTTTAGAAAACGGCACCTCATATGTGCCGATAGGCGTTTTTCTTTTTTATCCCCGAGCGGGGCACAGAGCGGGCTCTGAGCGAATAGAGCTCACTCCGAACAGAGCGTGACCTGAGCGCACCGATCTATTTAAGAAACTCAATTGAGCACTGAACTCTCATATCTGTCAAATTACATGAAAATTGTATGAAGTTAGCCACGCTCAGCTTTCGATGTGCTCGGTCATTTTTTTCCGAGCTCATCGAGCGAGCCCCGGTCAAGCTCTGAGCTAAAAAAGAAATGCAAGTTGAGAGCTCGGAGTGCTCCGAGTTAAAAAGTAACATAGTTTTCTTTTTGACAGCTGTGTGCCACGCTCGGGGCTAAAAAAGAAAAACACCTAATATTTGGTGTTTATTAAGTTTTTGTATATCCATCGTCGTTGGTTTACAGTTTACTTTTTTATTTTCAACACAAATTTCTGAAGGAGAAAGGAAAGGAAAGAAAAGTATAAAAATAAAATTGGACTAAAATTGATAAAAATTGACAGTAAGTTAACAAACAGGCCTTATGTCAGTGACTTTTTATATTAGGGCTGTTTGGTATCATTTTTAAGAAAAAAGTGTAAAACCTATCAAACTTTGAAAGAAGGTGGAAAATACTCTCAGAGAGGGAGAACTTGTCCAAAAGTTACCAAACACACTGAACCGCTTTTTGTATAAAATGTCACTTTTGGGTAGGTACAAGACGTAAAACATTGACAAATCATTTTGAACCCTGTAATTTTTAAATTGTAAAATAATTTTTATACTGAAAAATATCGAAAGAAAATGTAACACTGGTTTTGATGGATTTATCTGAATCTTCATCAAGCGAATGAAGACAATCTGAATCAATATTTTGTAAATTCTTAGCCGACGTCAAGTAACAGACACTGACAGCTATATATTTGACAGTTTTTACACTCCCTGCACACAGAAATTTGTGTAGCAGAAAATTGCAAGTTATCCAATGGAGGGAAAATAGTTTGCTCTCTCATTGTGCTCTCTCGTTGCAACTTTTTTGAGTTAACAAACAGGTATTTCTGAAAATTTGTGAAAAATTTTGAAAATTTGTGCAATTTTGCAAGAAATTTTGCAAGAAATTTCACGTTATCAAACACAGCTATTGCGCGAGTAAAATTCGTGGTAAGTATAAATTTTCTTTCTTACACACTTCGCTCCAATAAGAAATAGGTACATATTTTTTTTTTTCGAGGAACTGATTACTTATCTTCAACCAATATTTAGCGATTTGATTGATTTCAGCTTTATAATTCACGATGGTGGCCACCCCTTTTGAAAACTGAGGGATCAGAACTAACTTGAAGCCTGGTGAAAGCATCTACCCTCTCTTTACAATATAAATGTACTCCGGTTTACTGCAAACTTTATTGTATCTACTATTAAACTGGACTCCATTAAAATATAAAACAGACTAGAATATACAAATTAATTGAAAATGTTAAGGTTAAAATTAAAGCTTTTGTTATTTTTAAATATTTTCTTTAAAAAAAAAATGAAATACCCTACAGAAAATGAAGACAAAAAAATAATTAATAAGAAACTTTTTTGCATACATTATTAAATATATCTACCAACAATATAAAAACCTTCAAATAATACCATACAAGGATTGCAAACTTGAAAGTTGTTCCAAAGAACCAAAATAAAACAAAAAAATTTAATTGCATCATTCAAAGGTGAGCAGAATCTTTTACAATAGAACCGTATAACGAGCACACTGTATATACAGACCTTATTTGTGTCACTTTGCAACATCTTTTTTTTGTTTTTCCTAAATAACCCCATTCGTATAGATATTATATAGTGAACGTTTGCACACAAAAAAGTGATCTCAATCCATTTGACTGCCTTGAAGTACATCATTTTAGCAATTGCACTGAACTTTTCCATCTAAGCTCATATGCAATTAGGCTGTCGATCATTAGGTTGTTAACGATCATTTTTTTGTGGACATCTTCTTTGAGCTAAATTTAGTCGTGAGTTAATTAAAAACTATAAGTTCAACTCCTCGAGGTAATTGCACCTTCACTTATACAATACATACACACATATACTTGTAATACATGTATAAAAACGGAAGCCACAAGTAGTTAAACTTTCAATATTTATTACCAATGAAGACAAGATTTAGGACTGAAAAGTCTGAATAAATCATAACAACATATTGGCGGAAAAAAATGGATTTGCTTCATACTACACTGCGAAAAAATATCAAATAAAATTTAAACTTTTACTTCAATGAATAATAATTAATGGCCACGACCAATGACCGATAAAGATTTGGTTGATTTTTAACCAATAAATCACACCTTGTGTTAAAAAAGTGTTATTTAAAAACTTATTCTAAACTTGGAATAAAATAAATAAAGATAAATATATTGTGTGGTGCGACAGCTCGTATAGAACCAAGGACTAGTGACTTATAACTCTCAACCATTTCTATGTGGGCGTGTTATTTGCAAGAATTGAGGGGACCTACAATTTTCGGCGGAATCCAAACGGCGAAGATGAGAAGCAATTTTTCATGACAAGAGATACTCTTGGAGGATTTGTCAATTCCTCGCAAGAGGAAGTACCCCATGAAAATCAATTCTGTTTTAAGAAGCCATAGGCTGGGAATCGCACCCAAGACCTTCGGCCTAAAAGTCCTACACACTAACCATTATGCCACGGCTTACTTCATGGACAAAAGATATTAAACATTTTACCTTACTCGTAAGTCTTAAAACGGAATTTTTCGAAACCAATAAAGTGATATGGAGACAAAATTTTACCACAAGTTAACTTTATCGAAATAATAGGTTTATCTTTATCTTAAACAACTAAGTGTAAAAAAATAGCTAATTTGTAACCAGATTTTAACCAAAGTTATTTTGTAGTTTTTTGTAACAAATTGTTGCTTGATCGTTTTATAGTAATGTTAGGTTCACTTCTACACTAAAAATACTAAGGGTAAATAATTTACTAATCTTTTACCAGATTATAACCAAAGTTATTTTGTGATTTTTTTAAACTCTGGTTACAAATTGTTGTTTGATCGTTTTATCGTAATACATATTATGTTTATTTTTAAAGTAAAATTATAAAGGGTAAAGAAATAGCCAATTTCTAACCAAAGTAAAAAAATAACTAATTCGTAACCAGATTTTAACCAAAGTTATTTTGTAGTTTTTTGTAACAAATTGTTGCTTGATCGTATTATAGTAATGTTAGGTTCACTTCTACACTAAAAATACTAAGGGTAAATAATTTACTAATCTTTTACTAGATTATAACCAGAGTTATTTTGTAGTTTTTCGGAACTCTGGTTACAAATTGTTGCTTTTATTTTTAAGGTAAAATTATAAAGGGTAAAGAAATAACCAATTTTTAACCAGATTATAACCAAAGTTAGTTTTTGTTTTTTTTTGTAACTCAGGTTACAAATTGTTACTTGATACATTTTTATTTTCATAAATTTGACTTTTTGACTATTCCTTCATTTATAACAATGGTTTTAACGATTTTATGCAAATTTTTCTAGCAATTTTGTAAGTATTTACCTAGTTAGTTCAAAAAATATCATACATATTATAAGTGATAAAATATGGTTAAACATTAAAATTGACAACAAAACTAGATTAAATCAAAAACTGCAACAGTTCGATTTTCTCACTGTATATAAATTTGCCGGATGACGAGGTAATCTAATAAATATATCGGAGTCTAATTAACTTTCTTTTGTGTTCCGGCTATGCTTTCCTGAATGAATGGACAGACTTTAAATGTTACCAGAGTGTTTCGTATATAAACAAAGTTGTGACTTTACGCAATGCATCAGAGTTAGTTGGTTTTAATTCTACTACTACATTATTTAACGGTTGACGACAGATGATGATTGTATCGCAAAGATGCGGTGCTACAAATTGCTGAGTTTTTTTTATTCACTGCTTCCAATGAGAAAAAAAAATAAAAATAAGTATAAGTAAAAAAAACAAGAAATAAAACAAAAGGCAATTGCAACAGTTTTTGTGTTTGTTCATTTTGTACACAATTGGCTTCCTTCTACGGTGAATGTTGCATAATGAAAATATGTATACTTGTATCTATTGATTGAGAGAGAATTTCCAATTTATTTTATTTATTTCCGATTTCTCAGTGATGAAGTGCCTGATGGTTGTTGGTTGATGGTGATGATATTTTTTTCACGCACTTTCACTTACAGAAGTAAGAAAAACAAATAACGTGCACATAATTAATTTGAATAAATTAAATCTTAAATACGGTTTTGTATAATTTTTGTGGTATTTGACCTACCTCCCGAAATTCTGGGGGGAATAGGTTGAAAAAAACGACAGCGGAGATAAGCGACGCCATGATAGTAAAAAACATGGAGTTTTCATACAAACTATCATCGATAACATGTATGTAATTCATGCCGGTAACACAGTTTTTCTGTGCGCTTAAGTTGTCTGGGATTATTTGTTGTTGCATTTAACATGTTAATTGTTTAGCACCGTTTTTTTCATCCAATTCCCCCCGGGCTTGCAAGAAAACACGGCTATTTTTTCACCGGTAAGCTTATAGACTTTTATATAAAATGGTATGGTCAGGAAAAAATCACTTACCTACAGCATTCTAATATATTGTAATTACATATATAATACGTAAGTTTATCTTTTTTCTTAATCATAAAACCTATAATCTCTTAAACTCTGAGAAGCTTTATTTGATCATAAAAAACTCTTTTAACTAAAAGTCCAAATATCTTCAAGAATCGCAAATCTAAATTTCTTAAAATCTTAGAAACAGAAGCCCAACCATCATGGTTCAAATAATTTTTGTTTCAACAGAATCGATTAGATAAATTGTATCCGATTCTTGAAAACTGCTATACGCACCAATGCAACTCATCAGTCATTCCCAGCTTATTGCTTATATACCGGCTACCTTTTGATCATATTCTGCCGTTTTGCACTAAACCGTTAACATCTATCTGTCATAACTTAGATTCATTTTTCTATTGCCAACAACACTACTCATGATGGCTTACAAATAATAATCGTCATCATCATCATCGTTATACGGGAACCTCTTGTGAAATGTTTAATAGCCATGCAACCATAAATATTGCTTCTCAAGCTCATCTCAGCTGGGTTAACAAAAAAACAAAAACAGTCATTGGTATCTTGGCATTTTAAATCCAATACTGCAGAACCTATAATTGGCTAAAATACAGACGGAACAAGAAGATAGGCAACATCGGCGTTCTGAATTAAACGGAATACAGTGCTGAGCTATTTAATGGGTAAAAGAAAACAGTTCGCCCTTTCACGTTTTTTTTTTTTTTTTTTTTCTTTCCAACGATAGGGGAACAAGACGTGGAACAGTGTTTTATTCGGAAAGCTCTCATTAAAACGTTAGGTGTACTTCTTCGGTTGCATCGCTATCATTTTTTGTAGTAGAATTAATCTCTAAATTGTAGCTAAACCACCGCACCCGACCCCATCAGTTGTGGGTACCAATAAACCCCACACCATGTTCACACAGAAACACACGCTTCGTGATGATTTTCTTATATATTAATATAAGAGAGCTGAACAATGCGAAAACAATAGAGCTATATTAAAAAGAGTTATTGATCTTTGCTTTGAAACAATCGATGGAGGATTTTGCAAGATCGGAATGCAGATGGTTGGCAGCTGTTTTGTTATTAGTTGTTGAATAGCAGAGGAGTTTTCAGGGTGTGACGGTGTAAAAGAACGCCGTGTGCATTTGAATTACATTATACAATTTTATGAAGATCATCAAGGAGCGTGGGTGATGGAAGGCGTCAAGCAGTGAACTTTAATCAAAATGACACATTGACTAAACAATTGTTTAGGAGTAGATTAAGGAATGCATTAATTTCCACAGTGTCGGTTAAAATATTCAAAAAAGTTTTTTCTATTCTTTTGGAATATCAGTTGAAATAACTTGAATGGAACAAATTGAAGGCTTAACCTTGAGATACCTTCAACAAAATCTACAGTAAAAATTGTGATTATCAGTAATTGATTTTTTCATGATAAGTCTATATAAAGGTAACTAAACTCTGTTTGAAACAGAACAGGCCCGACAATTGGAAATTTACATAAAACAATAAAAAAAAATGTTTGCTTTTTTCTTCAATTATTACTGCAGCAAATAAAACCCAGACAAAATATTTTAAAAAATGCCAAACTCAATGTGAAGTTAGAAATAATGCATTAAATGTTAATGATATACTAAATTTTGCACGCATAAGAAAATTATTGATGCAAATGTCTAAAAAATCGTTTTTTTAAATATAACATTTATACGGTGCAGCACCGAATGGTAAATCAAAAAAAACTTGTAGAACATGCAAACCTTTAGAAGCTATTGATAGTTCAAAAACCATGAAGTGACGAAAAATTCTGTTTTTCTAATTTATAACTCCTAAATGGTGAATTTAATCTAAAACAACCTTATACAACCTTTGTACTTTATGTAAAGTGGTGGTCCACGAACCTCTGAGGTTCCGCCTAGTCATCATAATTGTTATTTTTATGGGACTTAAAAGAAGTTAAACTGTTTTTAGCGATAAAAAGACTGAACACTAAACTAATAAAGGAATTTTCCAGAACTTGAATAGGAACTGGGATACCTTGTTTGTATTTTTGGACATTTGAATCAACTCAATCATTGCAATTAAAATAAAAAATACACTTTTTTTAAATATTACATCATTATTTATTATTTATTTATTGATGTACTTAAATGAAATTTCAATTTTATATAAAATATTAGTATAAATGTACATTTAAGCATGGCTATGCCGTCTGCCGAGAAAAGACAACAAGTTTTCACAATAATTTAAGGTTTTTTACATCAATAAGACAAAATGTTCATGTTCATAATATGTTTGCATTTTTTTTTAAATCTTCATTCAAAATTCTAGTTCTATACCTAAGTGCAGTATTATACAATAGGAAATTAACACACTCCAATTTTCAGAATCATCAAGAATATGTTTAACATTATCGATCGCCATTCGATCAATTCCGTAGTGGTGTCTCCTTTTTTCTTTTAAAATAGGACATGTCCCAAGAAAATGCTCTTCGGTGTTGCATAGACTACATCGCTGTGGTAGATCCTCGCGATGAGGCATATGATTAAGGTTAAGGAGCTCCCCTATCAATCGTATTATCATTGATATTTGGGCAATACTAAGGTCGGAGTTCAAGTAGCTTAGCGGTTGATGGTTGAGCTGTCTGTATATCAAACGAGTTGTCGAGCTCTCTGCTCGTAACACCCTCTCTGCTCTGATTGCCTGTTCCACTTCCCTTAAAAAATTTTATTATTGTGTTCCACTCTGTGACATTATCTTCCCTCAGATGAATAGCGATGTTGTATCTCATAGATATATTTTCCCAGTCTTTGTAAAAAAGTGTTCGCGTTCGCAGTGCTTTTTGAACAAGAAGTTTGGTCAGTTTGCCATCTTCCTCGTTGATTTGATGAACATGATTGTATTTCATGTTCAATTAAAGTGTAAAAATGAAAAGGGGTGATATTCCACTCTCAATTTCTAAAAGGTAATTTGGCGTGGTCGATGGTAACTTAAGCAATTTTTTCAGGAAGAATCGGATGAGTTTTTCTACGTCCTCGAAGCATTTTCCTCCCCATACTTGGGCACCATAGCCCATTACAGAACGCATTACAGCTTCGAACACCTTTATCTTGGATGATATTCCCACCTTAGAATTCGACATCAGGTTTCTCCAAGTTGAACAATAGCAATTTAAAGTGTTTTTTCATAGAGAGGTCGTGGTTTATTGTTACACTTAAATACTTGTAAGATTTGACCACTTCAAGGTCAACACCACCAAATGCCCACTTTTCATTTTGTGCTAGACGACCTGTTCCTTTCCTGAAGACAAGCACTTTCGATTTCATAGTGTTGATGTGAAGGCAATTATTCTTGCAATATTTCTCCAACTTATTTATCATATAGGTGGAGTGAACTAGTTGATTCTGCTAATATGACTATATCATCCGCAAAGAGTAGAGCAGTTACTCTTACTCCCTCGACCAAAATTCCAGCTGGGAGGTAATCTGAGGTATCATCTAAAAATAGAGAGAATAATAGAGGGCTTAGAAGACAACCCTGTCTTACTCCAATTTCTACACTAAACCAGTCCGATAGTTGTTTGGCATTCCAGATCGATGCATTATTGATCATCATTCATTCAAAGCCAAATTTGAATTAAGTCAAATTAAATCTGATAACTGATAATGTTCACCAAATGATTCGAAATAATTTCATTTCCAATGGATTCGAAAAAATAGGTATCGAAAATTATGGCGGCTGTAAGAATGTTCTGAGTCCTGAATCAGATTGGAAGAATTTTGGAGTAAAAAAGCCTGAGGCATACTCCAACCTTCGAAAAAAAGCAATAAAATAACAAGGTTTTTCGGGCATGTTGCTGATCAAAAACAAACTTTGAAATAGCTTAGTTTGACATAATGACATAATGTAAGTACTTCTCACATTGAGCTCAATTGAACCAAGAATTCAAAATCTTTTAAAATCAATGCGCGCTTAAAACTCTTCATCAAAAAAAAAATATTGTGGTTGTTTTAGAAAAATGTGACCATAAATAATAATAATAACGGTACCTGTCATCCAATTTTTAATGTCAATTAATAAAAATCGTACTTTTTTAAAAACAAAACGTACCCACAGATTTTTTAAATTCAGTAATATTTCTTTTACATTCATTTTTTTTGGTGAAAAGATTTTTTTCCATTTTCTTAATTTTCGGTTTTCCCAGAAACGTTCGTTTCAACTGATTTTGATCAAATTTTTTATGGAGAATGTTTTTAAAAAAAGTTTAAATTTTCCAATAATTTTTTTTGGATTTAAACGGAGTATACGGTTCCTCGACAAAAAAAAAATACATGTATTTCTTATGGGAGAGATTTTTGCGCAAAAAAAAAATTGACCTTTAATTTTTTTATCGAGATGTGAACCAACCCTAAGAAAAAATTGTATACTCACCACGAATATTAAGTGTGTTCCACACCCAGTTTCAAACAGTTTCAGACTGCCAGATTTAGTCATTTTTAGTCCGAAGTCGTTCCAGACTTCAAAAGTTGTGCTAATTCTTACAAAAGAGAGCGCGCTCGAGAGAGTAAAACATTTCCAATTCTTGCCAGTTTTAGTCCGAGGAATTTCTTCTGGCTGTTTCTGGGCTGGATTTCAAATGCCTGGTTGCCGTATGTCAGATGACGTAATTTGTCAGTTGAGTACAAATATCAATGCCGGACAAGGGTTGCCCAAGTGTTAATTTTATTTTGATTTTAGTTTTTAAAGATAAGCATACTTTTTATCATTTTATTAATCTTTTAACTAATCAACTAATTACAAAAAAATTACGCCAATAAGCAAAACTATTTCTTAAAAAGAAAATTTAAAATTGACAGTATTGAGTATTACTTATATTATATAGTGCTACTTGAAGAAAAACACGCTTAAGCTTCATAATTTAATTTATAATTAAAGATTTGTTTGTTTGTATATTAATATACTTTATGTAAGCTTGTGCGTTTATTCTCTGTTAACATTTTATTTTCTTGGGAAGTGATTCTTGAAAATTTTGATTAAGATTTATCACTGATCTGCGGCAACCATAGTCGTATATATTTTTTGACGTTTAAAAAGTAGTCCAATTTAGTGCGAAAACCGTTCCAGACATTTTTTCAGTTTTCTTTCTCTTTGAGAGCATTTCATCCCCACTCCTCAAATTTGACATTTGACCAACTTTTAGTGCGAGAAATCTTGGGAATAGACCTATTTTTTCGCGCAAAACAATGTCAGTGCCATTGTCAAAACAATGTCAGTGCCATTGTTTTGTGGAAAAAAAGAGGACAACGAATACAAATTTTTTTATTTCAACTCAGATTTTTTTTTCTTCTGAAAAAAAAAATTCTTACCACCTATGTTTTCTTTTTTTGTTCATAAGAACTGTATACTTGGCTTTAAAGAAGAAAATTTGTTTTGGAAACTTAACATTTCGAAAACAACTCGGTTGACTTTGTCATAAATTTCACACAAAACAATTATATTCTTTTTAACTCTTCTTTTAGCTTTTCTTACATATTTGAAAGTCCACGAAAATTGAGGTTTCATTTTGGCGATCTCACTTAAAAAGTGAAATCCAATATAAGGCTGATGATTTAATTAATAATTCCAGCCCAAAAAATATTTAATTTCACATAAAATGACTTAAAGATTTCAATGGTCAATGGTAAGGTAGTTCAATCATTGAAATAATGAAATTCATTTCATGTGAAAGGTTGGGCCAAAATGAAATTTTTTTTTGACAAGAATTAATAATTAAGTCATCAGCTTTATATTTACATCAAAATAATCACAAATTTTTTTTTTATACATCTCAAAATTAACAATTAAAAATGTCAATGATCGTTTTCAATGAAAGAGTAAACTGGCACCTTATAAGAAAGACAAAAGAGGATTTATAACTACAAATTATAGACCGATTACTAGAACACCGGTTATTCCTAAACATTCCGGGGCTATTATTTGTGAATTCTACCGCTCTGCTGTAACTTTCTTAATGAAATTTGCTAAAAATTGTATTCACTCGTTTTAAAATAAAAATATGTAGGTTGTTTCTTTACAGATGTTAGTAGGGCGTTCGATAAACCCTCGCATCGCATTTTGCTATTCAAATTAAGGAAACTGAAATTTAAAAAAATTAGATGTTTTTTTGTACCTATTATTTAAACAATTTGGGCTTACAGATCTTTAGCTTTTGAATAATAAAATAAAACACTTATTTCATCCTTTTCCCGACGCACATTTTATTGATTTTTTCCAACTTCTAAAGAATTTTGATTTATTAGGTTTTAGGATTTACATAGATTGATGACACTTATAATTTGCAGTTAACAATTATTTTTGTTTAACAAAATAAATAAGGACAACATTAAAAGTTATTACACTTTTGTTCTCGTTCAGCAATGCTAAGCCTTAAATGGCAGCTATTCATTCAACATTTCATTTATTATTGTTTGATAAAATTCTCAAATCAATTTTCGTAATCAAAATTTATCAATAGCCAAACCTGGTTTCTAAAATAAATCCCTTCCTTAATTCAATATTTTTTTATTTATTTGTAAAAACTTAAACACGCAAAAACAAAACTTAATTCATATTATAAAGCCACTTAATGCATTAAGTTAAATTTTACTCAATAAATCTTTTTCTTTGCTTACAAAAAATACAAACACCTCACAAATCAAAGTCAGGTGTAGCAAAACGGTACACCTGTATATTTATATATATTTTTTTTTATTTCAACTAATAAATTTTCCTATACATATTGAATAACTATTAAGACGCGAGATACTACAAAAGTCAGCATTAGCTTAAGTGATGATTTTAAATGTCCTCTTCGAATCCAAAATATTCTGCGCAAGGTGTTTTCTGTCTTATCCAATAAAAACGCCTATATATATTTTTTATACACTCATATATTTTTTCAATAGTATCCGATTACGGATGCTTTCAAAGAGTTACGGAGAAAAAACATAGCATAAATCAATTAAACGCTAACTTTTCCGACGTTTTCTGTCTGTCTGCCACTTCGCTAATTTTTTTATTGATAATTGTTGGATTTAACAATTTTTTTTTTTATTTTATTTTTTTTTTTAATTAGTTTTTCATTTCCCTCTGAATTGGTTGTCGTCTGTTCGACCATCCATTGCGTTTCGCTTAAGCACCACATAATTGCAAATATAGTGATCAGGTAACACAGTGGCGGACAACAAAACAAGGCTTATTGCAATTTATTCGACAATCTTTTCTATGTCACAACAGAAGAAGCAATAGTTGAAAGCAATATTGACAAGCTATAATGCTGAACGCAGATAATTTTGTATGGTACCCTATTTTGGTCACCAAATATATTTAAACACACATATTTATCAAACTAGTACACAATTGAAAGAATATCTAAGATAACCTACAGAAAGAAAGACAAGGCTTAATTGGTTTATGAATGAACACTTTAACAATTGACCAAGAATTTATTAAATCTACAATTTTCTACCAAATCTGAACTCTAAGGTGAGAGTTTTGTGGACATTCTTGTTTAAGATTTTCTGTTTTTAATATGTCTTCAATGGCATTTCCGGTTCTGTGCCTACGTTCTGTAACTCTCGCATCGATGAAATTGGTCGAGAAACGTTGGAAAATGGAACAAAACTCATATGATTTGTTTCAATTTTCATCGTTTCTCGACTGCTTTTGGCGATGCGAGAGTTACAGAACGTAGGCACTGATTGTCTTTCAAACTAAATATAAGAAAAAAATTTATCGACGTTTTAAATTCATCAACTTCATTGAGATGTCTAACTCACTTTGCATCTCGTTGTCAAAATCGGCCATATGCCTTTCATTTACCCTAAATCAAATAGGATATTGAATGTTCGAATCGTATATATAAAATTAAAATGCTTACTCAGCCAGTTAACGATCTTCGGCCAAAGCAAATGGACTTTACACCAACCAAACACACTAACCATCGGTGACGTTGTCAACATCATGGCCCGGCCCAGAGTTAGCTGCAGCATCATTGATGGCAGTTATGTATCTATATATATGCAGACAAGCTTATGGGGAATCAGAGATTATTGAACCATTGAAGATGTTCGAACAAATTTTAAAGTGAAAGTTTGATTTTCTGGTTTTTTGATTATTATATGTACTTCTTTTTTTGTACATACGGAATTTCTGAACCTGCTGCTACTACTATTATCCGTACTTTTGAGAAAATTTTATGTATACATAGCTTAAGTTGGGCTTAGGTAAAATTTATAAATTTAAAAGTCGCCAATTTTCGTTGAACAGGAAATGTGAACAAAAATGAGAATGATTCAGGCTATCGGAGAAGAAATTTGAATTTAACGAAAATGTTTGTATTTCCTTGTGATTTTCTCGATTCACACAACCAACGGGTTTCCTGAGTTATTTCTTGATATTGACGTGATGGCCAAAGAAATATATGCTTTCAAGTCATAGTGGAAACGAAAACATAAAAGATAAAATTGCGTGTGGGAAAATAATGGAGTTGATGAAGTGATTCAATGATCTTCATGCCGGTATTAAGATGATTGGGGCTTTTATGAGACAGAAAATACATTATTCTGCGTACGGATATTTATCTTAGGCAATTAAATAAGTTTAATCATGTTGAAATTCAAGAGTAGAATTATTTTGTGGATTTAGTAAGAATAATGTTATAATGCAGAGTTTCGGTGTATAGGAAAACGACTATAGGTACAGAATTTGAAATTTATATTATGATTTCGAAATACAGCGATGTTATTTTTGTGTCAAAAAAGGTTAAACACTGAACGAATGGGTTAAACCTAAGGTCGGGACATTTGCTGAAATTTCACTTTTTTTTTCAAAAATGGTGGTAATTCTTACTTTATCTTAAAACGAACGAAATTTCTTTTTTCATTTTACTTATGAACAGCCTAACACTAAATATGTCGTCGTTTTAATTTTACTAAAATAAAATATTACACAGTGGTTCACTCGGGCGTATACGCACTTTTTCATTTCATTGCATTTTAAACAAAGAACAATGGGCATTTGGGTCCACTTTCAACATTGCTCAACAGTAATGAAACTTATGTCATATTAAAGCGTATGGAGAACTCTTTATTTCATTATATGGCAGCTAAATTGAAATCGAGCGCAAAAATTATGTTTTGGTGCATTTTATAAAAAAAGTATTTAAAATGCAAAAAAAAATATAAAAAAAATTGGCAACACTTACTAAAAAGTGTTTTACCTCTTCTGAAAGCCAGAATTCTGTTCTTTCATTTTATTTTCAAATCAACTTATTTGTATATATAGTTTCGAAAAAATTACTTTCAAACTCAAAAAGCTGAAAAAGAAAGTTAGGTACTACTTTTATGTATACAGGGTGACTTGAAATCACTGCCTCAGAAGAAAACCATGAGTTCCTTAGGTCATTTCAAGTCGAAAAACATAAGAGGTATTTTTTCTCGTTTTCTATCCAACTGAGAGAAATCACCCATGACCAAGAAAGGGGGTTGGAGCCAAGGAAAATCTCATTTTTATCAAAAACGACTACTACAATTAAAATTAAAATTTTAATGTCAGCTAATATCAATATACGATCTACCGTGTTATTGGAAAAAAATTGTATCTATCGATTAAAAACTGTAAGTTTATTAAAACCATGTTTTTGATTTTCGACTATCTCATTATCTTTTGAACCGATTTTAATGATTTTTTTCACAGAAGAGCTTCTAATAAGCTTAAAAAATATTGCATATGAAAATTTTCAAAAAATAAATTTTGGACTTTAAAAAAAAAAATTCGAAAATGGGTAGATAATTTTTTCAAAATTAAATTTTTAATTCCGCATTAATAAAGTTTAAAAATTGAGATTTTTTTTGCCGCTTTGCTTGATTGATATCAAGTTAAGCAAACCACCCCCTTAAAAAGGAGTTAAATCTTGTTATAAACTGAAAACATTATTGCTTAAAAATATGCCGTAAGTTAGTCGTTAATAAGTTGGGACAATTTCAATTTTATAGTGAAATGATTTCTATGTTGTTTTTTTTGTTGCTGATTTGCTAAAATGATATCAAGTATAACGACTAACTAACGGCAATTTTTTATGCAATAAGCATTTAAATTCCAAAACAACAAAACAAAAAAAAACTTTCATGGTATGTACAATTTTTCAAAAAATAATTGACAAAAATAAAACAGGTATAGAATCTAGTAGTTTCGGGCAAGTAAGCGAACAGACCAAGCTACGTTAAGCTAAGTACAGACGATTTTCAGATCTTACAATATTGTCAGATCTGTCAGTGAAAAAACTGTTCCAAATGTCTTACAACCATCTAAACACACAATTTGACGTGTCTGACAATATTGTCAGACACGTCATTGTTAGACGACAATCTGACAAAAAATTGTCAAGTATCTTACAATCGTCTACACATACAATTTTTATCATTGTCAGTCGATCAGGACATTGTCAGACTCATTGGTCATTGTCAGATGTTTTAATTAAAAACATCTTACAATTGCTGACAATTTCTTCATTGTTCGAAATGTCAATGAGTTGGTTAAAGATAGATAAAAAAATTGCTGATAATCAAATTGGAAAGAAATCTACCAACCGTGTGAACGGACAATTTTTCATTGCAAGAAATATGTCAATTGTCAGCTAATTGTTAGCTATTCTCAGATCATTGACAGTTCTGACAATATTGTAAGATCTGACAATCGTCTGTACTTATCTTTAAAAAGAAACAACAGAAAATGTGAAAGATTTTGTTCCTTCATTTGAAAGGTGCAAGATTTTTTTAAAGAAATTAAAAGAAAACGTCAAACAAAATTTTCAGCAACTTGTTTCGTCGTGTGAAAGGGGACTTAAGGATTTTGAAATAGAAAAATATTTGGAAGCAGTGAAGTTTGTATAACGATGGCAGAAAAGAATCAACTAAAAGAATCTTAAAAACTTCAATTTGATTAATATTATTTTCTTCTTGGTCTTCTCTTATTTTATGTAGTTAACTATTTAACTTTATAGTTCCATAAGTAATGTAAGTGAATACTTATTCCAAGCTTGTTATGCCTCTTCGAAAAACCAGCCATTCAGTATTGGCCTGGAATCCATCATCATACCTCGCATCATACGTATGCTCGTATACACAGCTATAATAGCGATTTATCACAAAAAGAACTGAAGTCCTGGTATCGACTTTCAAGATCTATTTATTTTCTGAATAAATAATCACTAACAGTTTATTTGTGTTGTCACTGGGATTTGTCATCGCCTGTGGCAACTGGCAAGTATAGTAGCGGTCTTTTCCTGCATTTGCCTATAAAGAGAGTAAGTAACCACCAACGACAACTTTATCTATTATCGTAGATAGTCCAACAGAATGTATATAGTGCCTTTGAGAAGCATGACAAAAATTGTTAATGAAATGTTGGTATAGGTTGCAAATTATCCGTGTGTCGCAAGCTCTAGAAAAAAGAAAAAAAAAAAGAGACCAACTATTTAGTGACTTCAACCGGTCTGACATGCACCATTGCACCATTGATCTTTGTTGTATGTACGTACATTATTAAGAGAATCGCCCCCGGCTAGCCGGCAGCAGCTCTATGGATGTTCAATTGTGAATACGTCCTTGGCACTGTGATCTTTTGTATTTGGCATTGCATATGGAAAAATAGTGGAATCATTTATTTATTCATATGTAAGTAAGTCTTGACTTAGATTTGGTCCACATGAATATCAGATAAGATTTTAAGGATTGGCATATGAGCTATGTTGAATGCAGATACAAGTATTTTGACAAAGAAAAATGATCGTCTTCTTTACAAAAATAAAGCCTATGGGTCATGAAATTTTTTATTTAAAATGAAATGTGCAAAAACTTTTTGAGTTAACGCACCTAGATACAAATGTCAAGGACATTATTTCTGTGCTAATAAGACAAAACCCGATTTGTCAAAAAACTTCTTCAGTTTGCTCCCAGATTCATTCCTTTTCTTGTGCGAAGTGCGGAATGAAGTACGGAGTAGAAAGTGTGGAGTGCGAGTTGCAAAGTGTGGAGTGCGAAGTGCGGAGTGTGGAGTGCGAAGTGCAGAGTGCGAAGTGTAAAGTGCAAAGAGAAAAGAGCAAAGTGTGAAGTGTGGAGTGTGAAGTGTGGAGTGCAAAGTGTGGTGTGGTGTGCGAAGTATAGATTGCGAAGTGCGAACTATAGAGTGCAAAGTGCGAAGTATGGAGTGCGAAGTGCAATGTGAGGGATGCGAGGTAAGGAAACAGGGTGCAAAGTGCTGAAGCAAAGTGCGGAGTGCACATGTATTGCGATTAATTAATAAGTTAATGTTAATAGAAAATAATAACACTTAAATGCTTAAAAAAAACTGCGAAGTAAGGTTAAACATTCTGCAAAAATAAAACAATCCTTTATCAAACTAAGAATTTTCCTTCCTAAAAATGTGAAAAAATAAATAAATATTTTATTTTATTTTATTTTCAACTGTTTTTACTTGACATTCAAAAGAATAACAGTAATACCTACAATTTATTATTTACTATTCGAGCCTTTGTATATTTTTTAAATTATTGTTTATTTAACAATTCGTAAGCTCCCACAGCTTAATTTTGTACGTATCTATAAAATATTTGTTTTGGTTTAAGAATCAACAATTAATTGAAATTTTTCGTAAATGTGAGTTTAAATATATTTTTTATGGACGAATAAATTTTATACGAGAAGTAAAGTGACACATTCTTCATTTAAAAGCCCTCGCCAAATGCAAAACAGAACGCAATAAAACAGTTTGATAAGTATAATATTTCAATAAGAACCAAATCTAATTCAAGTTTCCTAAAAAAATAAAGCTAAATAATAAAAAAGTCTAAGCACTCAATTCAATATTGCGAACTGTTTATGCCAAATATGTGCAACCAATTGGCCATAATTAACCTGTTCTATAAACTCATAAAAGTAAACCATACTCGTATTAGGAATTCAAACGTGAAATTCAATTAATATTATTAACTTACCAAATAGACATTTTAGGTTATTTTTTTTGTTTGTTATTTTAATTTAAATTCGATTAAACAGTAGGTTCATTAATTAAGTGCAAGTTTATTTATAAGGTGGCATTGTCCTTCTATTAAATATTTCAACAATAAAAACAAAATTAAAAACAAAGAAAATAACTCCTTGTCTTACGATACATCCTATCCTTAATTTAACATATCAGTTCTAAATAATAGCACTGACAAAAAAAAATATATAACTGGTTTAAAAGCAATTTCAATGATGTTTTCATTTATTTTGCGCATTATTAATTAACAATTTAATTAGTTTATTTAACAAAATAACGATCGAAGTAATTAGTTTGGTAAATTTATTGCAAAGTCTGAAAAACGTCCATTAGTATCACAACTAAGAGTTGTGAGTATACTAACTTAGATTCATGTGTATATACACTACATTCGTCCCTGCTTAAATGCATTTTCAAGTCGATAGTACAAAAAGTAGTCAGCCAGTGTTACGATATTTACACTAGAGTCATTTTAAAACTAAGAGATTTATTTCAACATTTTTTACCATTGTGACATTTATTGTCCTCTCTTATTTTTGACATTTTAATACAATTTGAAATGTTTTCATATAGTCAAATATGTTTTTTAAGTAAGTAAGGTATTTATTGAATTAATTATCGATTGATCAATGAACACACTGGAACTTTCTTAATCCTTCACAATGACAAAAAAGCTTTTGAATTTGATTTCAGAATTGAAAAGAGATAGATATAATAACCCTTTCGAAAGCCGAAACGTCACTGAAAAGTAGGTACCTACTTAATTTTTTTTTTCGGAGCGAAAAATACAATGCATATTATGACAAAAAGATACCTCAAACAAACAGATTTACTTGTTAGCCCAACTAACAAAAAGCATGCTCGGGAAAATGAGATATCAGAGATCTCAGCAATCTCAGTCACCTGAACAGGATTCCTCAGCAAAATTTCCCAGCTTTAGATGCTAATTACACGAGTTTATTTTTCGGTCGTTTCGTCTTTTTAACAGCTTGTAGAAATTTATGGATTTGTTGCTTCATTCCCCTTACATTTCTACACCCCTCACCCGAGCTGTCAAAAAGACGAAAGGAAAAACAACTGAAAAAACGCGTCTTACTGTCAAAACTCTGAGGGAAAAAAATCTTGGTTTCGCTTGCTCACTTTTTAAGTGAGAAAAATCTCTGAGATCTCTTTTTTCTGAACACGCCAAATTAAATAGAAACGTCACACTGGTCTTCAATAGCAAACATCTTAGCCATCTTCCTATGAAATTTCACAGTTTATGGTGTGACAGATATGACTAAACTGGACCAAAATCGCCTTTATCCGGAGCAGCTACTAAAATCTCAAAATTTTCAGATTTTACTTATCGACATCTTAACCATGCTTTGATGGAATTTAACGGTTTATAGCACGGCAGATAACGGCCATTTTGTTACAAATGACAACCGAAAGCTTAAAATGTCGAAGTAATTGATAAAATCTTTTAACTTTCAAATTATTTAGAAGTTTTCCATCAAATAAGTAGCCATCTTTCTGTGGAATTTGACATTCTTACTTGGGCAAAACATATTGATTTCGTGTTAAAAAAAAAAATTTAAAGGTTGTAATTTAAATTTACACTTCGACTATGGCAAAAAGAAGTCAAAAAAATTTATTTATTTTTATTATATCTTTTGACTTCCTTTAAAAATTTTTTCGTTAAAATCTAAATACTTTAAAGTTTTTGACCGCAAGTTCGTGCAATCTATAGTCGTGTATATTTTTTGAACTGACACAATGTAGGGAAAGAAAAGTTTATTTTGGCGAATGTAACCATAAATCACTCAAATTGATTATTTTCCAAGGAATATTCTTTTTAATTTTCATATATGTACATACACATAACATATACAGTGTACATATTATTTTTATTTTATTTGCGAAAAATTAAGGTAAATACATATGTGTTGGCTGCGAAAATTCACTTTGACTTTGATTCAATTTGTAAACTTCATGTAATTGTCTACGCAACAAAAAATGCCAATTTTGTTATTCTTGTCAACACGGCTTCAACCATCAACGTGTTCGAATGTAGGGAATTCGTATGAACGTTCACATTTTAAGTGTCAATGAGTTGACACTGAAGTATAAAAATCATGTTGACACATATTATACGTCAAAGCATTTTAGGATAACATTGGTTGAGAAGTATTAATTTGGATTGTCAATTTTGTATGGATTAACACGGTGTTGATACATTTTTCGATGACATCAAGGAGTGAACGTGTTGACCTTTTGCGTGATAACAATTCGGTGGACATTTAAGTAGATAGATAGTGTTATACGCCATTTATAGTGTTATACGCCATTTTCATTAGGACATGTAGGGTATAATTTCGTGAAAAATCTCCAAATTATCTCATTTCCCATTACATATGTAGGTACATTAACATTTAAAAATTAACTAATTATTACAAATTAGAGAAAGTTACATAAGGACGCGTTTTATTGGAAAATTTATATCTAGCTAGTGCAGAAAAATGTCTCTCAGCAAACAAAACCAAAGGTGGCGGCGAATGAATCAGTAAAATAGTGAATTGCCGTGTTCAGAAAAATGAGATCTCAGAGATTTTTCTCACTCAAAAAGTGAGTAAGCAAATCCAAGATTTTTTTTCCTCAGAGTTTTGACAGCAAAGTTGAGAAATTTTGCTGAGGAATCCTGTTCAGGTAACTGAGATTGCTGATATCTCCGAGATCTCATTTTCCTGAACATGCCTAATATAAAAGTGGAATAAAGTTGAAAAGTATTCATGACATGAGCATTAAATGTTGTTTTTCACTTACCAAACGAATATGTTCTATATGATATTTGTAGTTTAAAAAAAAACTGAACGCACACATGTTTCCACAAATTATTGACTATTAAAGCTACGCGCAAACCGATGCGATGGCGTCGGTGATCACGATAAAAATGTGTATACCGCACATTTGAATCAATTAATAGGCACACATCTACGCGATTGAAGTGTGCCTCTCCTTGGATTTATATGTGTATTCGGCATCCACATTTTTATCGTAATCGCTAAGGCCATCCGTAAATTATTAAACCAATTTTAATATTCTTGGTGGAATTTTGCTGGATAAATGTAAAAATATATAGTCCTTTGCATATCTGTTAAGCAATTAACAATTTTGTGATGAAAATACTTTTTCTGCAAATTTCGAAATAACCTCATTTTTGAATTTAATAAGAACGTATTTTTATGATGTTCGAAAAAATACAAATTATTACGACGAATTAGTTATAGAAATTATTCCAAAAATGTGGCCTTAATTTCAGGTTTGCTTGATTAAAGTTGAAATTAATCGCAAGACGTACCTAACCATACAATTATACATATATAGGAAACTCTTAACCGGGTACAGCTGTATTACAAAAGCAAACCAAATTCAACGATAATTTGAAAAAGAGTTTGACTTTTGGCCAATCGTCTTTTGTCACTCACCATCAGCAGTTAAATAGAAAAATGTACAAAACTTACCAAATGTATCCAGATTCAGAGCAAGGTCTCAATTCCGAAAGTTGATCCGTTTCAGTTCGCAGCTTCAGCAGACAGTATATATGTGATGTGGCCGGACCACAAGTTTCCACATCGGAAGCGACATCTTTCCCAATCTCACTCAAATATTGCATGTCAGAGTTTACAATAAAACTGCTGCACCAGCATTCAATTCATACATTCTATCCTACATGTTACTTTGCTACTCATATACATGGTTGTTCCTTCGCAATTCACTTCGATAATAAATTGCTGATTAAATTTTATATCGTCTTCAAAACAGATCCCTGCTCCTATATAATCATCATCTTCGATAGATAAATTGATGAATCAAAAGTTTATGGAGATTTTGTTTTGTTTGTTAGTTTGTTTAGGCATTAGGCACGTCTCGGGACTTAAAGGTTGCTCTAGCACCTTGAACTCGCGGTTGTTGGTTGACAATAATTGACAATCAATCTAAACGTTCAGTGAATTTCAATTGCTTTTGAATTTGTTTTTTTTTTATGGTCATTGCGCAACATTGGCTATTCGGAATTCATTCGGTGTCCCCAGAGTCTATACCATTATAGGCGATATAGTCGCGTATGCAAAATACATAATGCATTCGAATTGGATATACATATACGTACCGACTGACATGGTTGTTGTGGACGAAGACAGTTTGTTGGTCATGTATATCGTTTGGCACTCATGAGTCTGATGGTTGCCCTGAATAAAGAACGCGGTTTTATTGATTATGGCGAACACGTTGCTGAGTAATAAATCCATGGAATTCTTTATAGGTATTCGTATCATAAAAGCGGATCACTCCATGGAATTTCCCTTAGAATACAAATGTCATATTTTTAACCAAGAGAGCACTTTTTGGTCATCATGCGCTACGAATCTTAGTTTGTTCATGCTGTGGGTATTTGATTTTGATATCTATACGTACGTACATGGATAAACATTTGGAGAAAAATCATAATTTTTGTGAGAATTGTTTTTAGTGTTTAGGAAAATTAACTAGATAAAACAAAATGGCCGCTATGAACTGTCAAAATCTATACCTGTTCCTAATAGACAACCCTTTAGCTACCAAAATGTATTAACGGTATATTAAAGATTGTTCCAACGAGACGGATCAATGTATATTGCTCAGTAATTTGCTCAATGTTATTTGTAAACAAAAATTCGCACTGGATCCAACATTTTTTTCAATTTTATCAGATGTAAAAATGAAGACGATATAATTGGTTTGTTTGGTAACGTGAAATTTCTTGCGAATTTGCACAAAATTTCACATAAATTAATTTCCAGCTACAAAAACCCATACAAGTCAAAAATATTACATATTTAATAAATTAAATAAACAAACAGTGGCTACACTGTTGCAATGCATAGGGAAAAGTGACACGAATACTAATAACGCCTATACAATTTATTCTTAAGTGTAAAGGTAGAACTAGAATAGGCGGTAACTGTCGGAAGCTAGTGTCAAAACCGAACGAAAAGTTGCTTTCCAAAACGTCAAATTCATAAGTCACCCATAATGCACTTGAGTGGTTGGAAGTGATTTTTTGATTTTTGAAGCTAGCTGTCAGTCCACTTACGAAATAGCGGTCAGTGAGGGCTCTCACGTCCAACGGCAAAAGTTAACGAAAACTAAACGAAAAGTATCACTTCGCAATTATGTGCGCTTCATATGAATTTCTTGTTTTCGTTCGGTTTCGTACGACTACGTACGTTGGCTTCCGCCTATTCTAGTTCTACCTTAAGCTTTGAGTAACTCAAGTCGAAAACATTATGGTTTTTATTCGAACCTTGTTTCAAACAAGTAAATTACTCATTGAGACCATAATTGCTACGATGGAAGTCGAGATGAAAAATGTCAGAGTTCCGAGTTTAGGGGTGGCCCCGGTGCAGTGAAAGTAGTGCTTGACTGCTAACCTTGATGTGTGAGTTCGATCCCCAGTCTAGGCAGCATTCTTTTCCATATTCTCTCAACTGAACGCCACCACTAGGATTTAATGAGATAATCAAAACCTAATTTCTCAATCCACTGTGCCAACAAAAATCTATCCTATACTCCTATTCCTTCTAACATTTGCCTAATTTATAAAACCCTAGGTCTTACTGGCATGTTTATGTTTTTCGAGAACTGTGACTTCTAACAAATAAATCAATTTGGTCCAAAAAATGTGAATCAATGGAACCAACCAGTAGTTGGTGTAAAAACAAAACATCGGAAACTTTTCGACGTTTTTCCAGAGTAGTCATGTTTAAAAGAAGAAGGCGATTGCTATAAGGAGGCAGTTGATTTGGGTCATTCCAGTTCAAATAACTTGATGCGAAACGTACATATTTACGTTGAACAGATTCGATGCGATCAATGTGTACAGAATAGTGAGGTGACCATACCACACTAGCATATTTTAAGTGGGGACGAACAAAAGCGTTGTATAGGGAAGATGTAACGAGGCTACTTGAAAATTCTTTGCTCCAATCCAACGTTTTACTATTGAAATAAAATCATTTATAGAAACTATAAAAAGTAGTGGACCTAGGTGACAACCGTGAGGTACACCAGAGTTTGCGTTAATTAAATCAGAAATAATTTCTCTAAAAAGAACTTAGTATGTCCTCCCCTTCAGATAAGATCTAACTCATTGAACAAAAGCTGAAGGGAAACCAAGTGATTAAAGTTTGAATAAAATAAAACTATGAGATAACTTGTTGTAGGCCTTACTGAAATAGATATCGATACAGTCAACTTGATGGCCTTTCTCAATACTTTTATTTGTAAAAGACGTAAATTCAAGAGGATTTGTTAGGGTAAATTTCTTTTTCAAAAACCCATGTTGCTCGCTTGCATGAAACGGTTTACAGCTGAAATAAAAACTCTTAAATGCAATAGCCTCAAATAGTTTTGGTAAATATGAAAGTTTGGCTATGGGCCTATGATTTAAAAAATTACTTAAGTTTGTACATAATAAGCAGTACAGTAGGTTCATACATATATATTTTAATTATAGTGAATTTAAATAAGTACAGCATTTTAATTTAATTCGTTTTTTTTTCTATTCCAGTCATATAGATTTAGCAAATTAAAGTATCCATTTTTGTGATTTTAACTTGAGTAAAATATTAAGAGATAGTAAGTTGCTAAAATCATTTAAAGTTTTGCCCTATTATCTTTATTTCCTATGTGTTCTCGGATAGTGATAATCTTGTTCGTTTACTTCCGAAAACTGATAATTTCTACAATCCGAGTTCAAAAAAATAAAACGGGTTGGGGTCATTATTCTTTAAGTGCCAAAATTCAGTTTCCAAAATTCTGTAAATCTAAATTTCTGTATTTCAAAATTCTGGAAATCTAAAATTCTGTTTTTCAAAATTCTATTAAACTATTATTCTGTATTTCAAAGTTCTGTATCCCAAAATTCTGTATTTCAAAATTCTGTATATTATAAAAGAAAAATTGTTTTGATAGTGAAAAAAAGTGCGCACTTTTTTTCATTATCAAAACAATTCAGAAGTTCAGAATATACAGTATTTATAATTTTCCAGAATTTTGTATTTACAGAATTTTGATATACAGAATTACAGATTTACAGAATTTTGATACACAGAATTCTGGATTTACAGAATTTTGGAATACAGAATTAAAGATTTACAGAATAATGAAATACAGAATTATGATCATACAGAATTTTCAATCCATTTCCAGAATTTTGATCATACAGAATTTTGTAATACAGAATAACGACCCGTTCCCAAATAAAACTGGTGGAATCTGGCTATTATGAGCAAGTAAACGAACAGACCTGATATTACCTTGAATATGTGTACTGTGGGTTTTAAGTTTGAAGGATCGGTCACGCACTGTGGGACAATTATCTTTGATTCTCGAGCGCATGAGTGCCAATAGATATGAAAATAAATCGATCTGTTTTTTTGGGAAACCCTATTAGAATTATCTTACAAAACTGTTGGTTGTTTTATTATAATTTAATATCATTCGTAGAAGTTTAACGGAAGTTATTCAACAAGGACAATTTAATATTATCTTCTTTTACAAACTATCATTTCCCCATCGAAGAAAATTTTATTTAGTTTCTATAAATTTTATCGTATTCCATTTAAACAGCAAGATAAGCTAACCAATTTAATGCCTATAATATTTAACACACTTCGTGCTCAGGAGCACTTTAAAAAACCCCAATGGGCTTATTATACAAATCAAAGACAAAATCCCAATTATTGCAGTCAATATGCTAAAGGTGATATTACTACGTGGGCAGTGTGTGCACAGCTCAAACCGTTTTAAGGTAAACTTCGACTTTACATAATATGGAATCAATCTAATACCTCCAGAGCTTGACCGCATCAGTAATATCAATTGATTTATAGACATTGGCACGCTTCGGGCACATATATAATCCGTATCCGACACTGACAAATGAGTCAGCTCCATGGCATCAAGGAAGCAGAATATTGCCCCATAAATTGGACAGAATCTGGTGTTTACGACCAAAAAATGCACCTGAAAGGTTATATGTATACGCTAAACAATCTGTTTGGCTTATGGTATTCGTATATCGTATAAGGGAATGTTGGTTGACTGTTGGCGCGAATATGAACACGTTTGGGACAGTTGATTTTATCCACCGTATAGTGTATTTGTGGATCAACTTGAGTGTAAATTGGACATTTAAATGCAAAAATGCAAGACACAAGCTTTGTCAACCAGTATAACTGAAGTAAACTGAATCTTAAAACAAAGTGACTGCATCCATACAAAATGCTGAAACAACACAACAACAGCATAATGTTTTGGTTCTGAATAAAATATGAGAATTACATTCAGTCACGGATCCTTTATGTTCTGTGAAACTGTTTAAAGAGGTTTTAGTTTCTTGATTAGACCGCGTAATGTGAATTCTGAAAGCTGTGGGTATAAGTTAGGTATCTTTATCTGCAAAAAGTGAAATGCATGACTGGTTCGTATAGAGGCTTAGATTTCTTATTCAATTTATACAAAAAGGAATATTAGCAATACTTACAAAAAATTGGAAAACTTTGCTCGAATTCAAAACAACAACCAAAATAAATAGACCATAGTCACAGTAGAACATTATTAAAAGATAAGTAGGTAGGTATACCTTTGGCGACCATATTTTAGAATTGCAAATAATGAACAAGTGAAGAAAGAAACAAAATTCAGTTCAATTTTAAATTATTCCATTTAATTTAAAAAAATATCTACAGAAAAATTACTTAACTTAAAAAGAGAAGGTACAAAAATTCAGTCTTTGTTTGCATCACAAACTTAAAAAACAAAATAACTCTTAGTTAAAAAAGTCTTCCAAAAAAATGTATAAAAACTTAAAATCTAATTTAACATAGATCACTTTTATGGATTTTGATATTTTTCTGAAGGGTAAATTTCCTTTGCTAAGTTCTGGATTTTTCTAAATTATTCTTTGAACTAAACAATTGAGTTCGTAATTGCATTTAGTTATCAAAAAATATTTTACATTTTCGACCTTCATTTGGGTTTATAATTTGTCCAAATATTACTTAGAATAGAAAAAACTCTTTCTGTAGGAGCATTTGACAAAATAAAATTGTATTAGATGCCTTGTTCGATCTTTTATTCGGTTAGGACACTTTTGTATTATTATTTTTTTTGTCATTGAATTATGCTTTAATATTTATGTTATTACTTTTAAGAATTTGTACGAAATACAGAATAAATAATGAACAACCTCTGAAATACATAACATTTATGTGTTTTTGTATAACAAATAATTCATAATGAACATCGTCTTCAAATACAGAACTGTTCATTATTATAAAGAACGGATGGTCACTCTAGGTATACCTATACTGTTTTGTTAGGTCTTTATAATCTTATAAATTTAAAAAAACAAAAAAGGAAACTTAGATGATTTAATAACAACCGAAACACAGGAGTTAAAACAAAACAAGGATTTTCTCCTATGAAGAAAATCAAATCACACCAAAAACATAAATTTAAATCCTTTATTGCAAAGATTGCCACGCCCCACGGTGGGGCGTTTTGCTTGTAAAATTTTGTTGTGTATCTATATTGCAAAAAAAACTTATCATCTGAATTAAAAATTGTTTGGACCTCTAGAAATGGAAACAAATATTGAGCTAATAGTTTTTTTTCTTAATTTTCATTAAAAGTTAATTATTAATATGGGTTAGGCCGATTTGGCGCTGAGTGACTCAAATATCTGTACGTTCAAAAATACTTTCAAGGTTTAAAGAATTCGGCAGAATTAAGACCTTTTTAACATGCAGTCTTATCGAACCCTCTTATTTCTTCGCTAAGGCAACACAGAACTGAAAAAAATCTCAAATCACAATACTTTCTACAAATTATTATTAACCGGGACTTTGACGAAATTTCAAAGAAATCTAGTTTTATAATTGTTATTTATTTTTACTTATATACCTATTTATTTATTCTCCATTGGGCATTTTTCTTCTTTAGCCTCGAGCAGGGTCCATGTGTTCTTTTTTTTCCTGCACTGTTTCGCTTTAATTAGTTTGGAAATAGTCTACAGTTACTACAAACATTGACATTTGAGTTTTAGAAATGTCAAATCTTTGTTAGTGTGTGTGCAAATCGGTGTAAAATCTTTCTTGAATCTTGCAAAATTAGGAAGATTTGTTTTGACAAAAGAAATTCGAATTGTTCAGAAAAAAATTCGATTCTTTTAGAAAAAAATTCGATTCTTTTGTTGAAAAGAATTCGACATAAGGTAAATAAGATAAATAATAAGAAGATAATGAAGTGCCATTGTTCATAATAATGTTTGCTCTCACAAGCACAAATGCATTCCAACAGGGACGGAGTGATTTTAAATGGCAACTTACCAGGGCGCCATAACAATCATTTGTAATTTTCTAAATTTATTTTTCTTCTCAGCGGTACGTTTAAAAAAAATACCTACTTTTTAATGATAAGTCCCTAGGGAGCCGATAAAGTTTTGTAATATCTATTTTCACCAAAATTTAGTTGTTTCAGTGGAACATTATAAATTTAATTAATTTAATTTAGGCATTGTCATAGGCACATATGTTAACATAAATAAACGAACTCCAAACGAACAAAATCGATTTAATAACAAAAAAAATTCCTGATATAAAGGGCGCTTAACAAATAATTGCGTCTTACAATCACCAACAAAAACAAATACGTCCCCGTTTCACAGAATCGCAGTTTGACATTTCATGTATCGAGATTATAACCGGGAAACCAAGTGCAAGTTTTCAATTAATTAATATCTTTCTTAACTTTATTTAAAGTTTAAATCATTTAAAATGTGTTATTTGATTGGTGATTAATTAAAATATGAACAATTCACATCCCTTTCTTAGAGAAAAATCTAATAAAACTTACCTGTGAAAGGAAATGCTCTTGTCCGCCGTTCTTTGGCTTTTTTTACACAATTTCACAATGCACTTCATATTTTTTTTATTTTTAGTAGCTAATATACACGATTTAAAAGTGATTTGCTCCAAAATATTTATTTTTTTTGTAATAGTTGATATTTTATTAGTGTTTTTAATTTTGTATCACTTTTTTTTCTTTCTTTATTCTATTCAGTAACCGATTTGACATTTCTGGTATACAACTATCTGCCGCATTCACATACACTGTATATGTGAGATACACCGCTTCCTTATCTTCTTATTCTAAGTATATTGCGCAGGTTGTCAAAGGTGATAGTGTTAAGGAATTAAAAATGGCTGTTCGAGTGCCCACAGTAACTCAACTCGCTTCATTAGAAACAACAACAAAATTTTGAAATTAGACAAATAAAAGGACACTGGATCCACCATTTTACCATCATAATACCTCGAATTTGGCAGATGCCCAAAATAGAACAAAAATGAAAACGCTAATGATATTAGGTGGGTTCAATAAAAATCGCCAGGTTTCTGAATTTATATCGTTGAACGAAAAAAAAATCTGAAATTTCAGTCGAAAGTCATTGTGTCAAATTCCTGCATTTACCTAAAATACAATACATTGAAGCGAAATAAAATAGAACTTTAATTACATTCGTAAATTAAACATTGAGCGTGAGTAGTTGTGAGGATGAAAATATATGTAACTTAATCAGAAACAGGTTTTATTAATTTTTTTAAAAATCTTTTTATCGATATGTATAACTTACAAAAACATAGAAAAACTTTCCAAACATCAATACCTATAAAAAATTTTTGATTTATAAATTCACTAAACAATAAACAAAAAGTTCGTTCATTTAAATAAGTATTGAATTTTCTTGACAAAAACTAAAAAAATCAACCACAACGTCAACAAGACGAAAATTATAAAGTTCAACTTTTATGTGCAGTGCTTCAGCTGATTTGGCACTTCTCCACAAAAAACTTTAGTGACTTAAAGTCACTAAAAGTCATCTAACTATTTATGACAGCTGGCCAATCAGAAGCTCTAAGAATTCAGAATTCTGAAAATTTAGATGTAAAACGTAATGCATTGAACGTACCCAACTTTAATATGTGTAGGTAAAGCTGTTCGTTTAACGTCAAATAGCTTACAACATTAGGCATGTTCAGTAAAATAAGATCTCGGAGATCTCAGCTATCTCAGTTACCTGAACAGGATTCCTCAGCAAAATGTATCAGCTTTGCTGTCAAAAATCTTAAGAAAAAAAAATCTTGGATTCGCTTGCTCACTATTTGAGTGAGAGATATCTCTGAGATGTATCAAGAAAAATTGTGACATTAGTACCGTTACAAGAGTTTACCACGCTCACGATGTTTACCATCTTCGTTTAGAACACAAATTTGTGTCGGAAAGTTTAAGATTTTTTGGAAAAGATTTTAACGTTGCATGAACCTTTAATATCTTTATTCGTTTAAGAGCTATGATTTTTGCACCCAAAAAAGTGCAATTAAAAATATTTATAACTGTGAACTTTGCAGACAAATTGAATATAATATTGTGGACAGAGTCCAAAGTTGTAAAAATGGATTGGTTTTGGAAAAAAGTACTACCATTTTAAAACATAACCTCAATGTGTCATCTATTATTTCTTTTTGGTAAAAAAAAGTTACAATGAAAAAGTCAGAAGTGTCAAACACAAAAACTTTTAAACATTTTATACTCTTACCAGCGCGTTGCCGCCCGCGCCGGCTTAAAAATGAATCCTTTTTTTAAGTATCTAGTATCTACGTCATCTACGCCATTGTCGAAAAATTTCGGCAAAAAATGACGTATTGGGATTTTGTTAAGGCTGTACATTTACAAATATCGATTTATTTTTACGACGCAGGATGTTTTTTATCACATTTTACTTTTTCTAACGGTTATATTATATTATATGGGACGTACCGTCATTTTTAAGCTAAGAAATCCTAAATTATTTGGTCTGTTTGGTAACGTGAAATTTCTTGCTAATTTGCACAAATTTTCACAAAATTTCACAATTTGCTGTCAAAACCCATTGGAAAAAAAACTCATTTTTTGGAAAATTTGTTGAAAAAAAAGTTACCAAACAGGCATATTATGAATGAATAATTCAACAAGTTTGCATATAATTTTTGCAAATTCTTCAACCATTACCAAGTATATATACCAATATGATTCCTGACGACTAAACCTTCCTGACTTTGACGATAACATTCACTAAATTGCTCTTGATATTGAGTTGCCCATATTTGCGGTGATTGATTTATGAATATTGTGGTTGATTCTCCATTAATCTTTTTTGTTGTGCACTATCATCAGTTGCAGATCTCGTGGTATGCCAATTGACGTTAGTTGAGTATGTTGACAGCGCGGCTGCTCTATGCTCAACATTGAGTAAACAAATTGTCCGCAAACCACATAGTTTGGTATCTTGTTTCATATGTATATTGCAAATTGAAGTTGCAACTGCATAATTTCAATTTTTCGTCGATAAATTCTACGAAAACAACATTCGAAAAACCACCCTGCTGGACATGAACATGACTTCGATCGGATAAATAGTTGAAATTGTTTTCCTGATGGTAAAAAACAAAAATACTCATAATTACAAACGCTTAAACAAAGGAACTGCTCCTGTTATTTATATTAGCTATATTGGCCTTGCGTGCACAATTATGTATATTTCTAGCAACCTATAACACGCACACATTTCATTGATACTGTATGTAGGTATAGCAAAAAAAAAATATATAATTAATTTGGTTGAACAAATAATTAATTTAGCTATAGTTTAAAGTTTCAGCTGGCTTGAAAAATACATAGATCTGATCCTTTTGGGCAAAATGCAGCAAAGTTGCATGTTCAGCAGCACTTTTACACTGCAGAGCATCTTGATCTTATATTGGCTTGAAAGTGATCCAGTTATGCTGGTTGTTTATAACATAACGGAGGCGTTAACAATGATCATCAGTTTTTATGATAGGCTCTTTTTTTAAGAAGCACGCAATCCACTTTTAGTGTTTTTTTTTTTTGGTTTTAGCTTCCGTCTATAATAATCGAGGTAGCAGTAATTGATTTTTATATAGTAAAATCAATGATTTTTTATTTGATCATTTCAATAATAGCATTTTTTTATGCATTTATCTACTCGAAAGACATTTGGTATTTCTCGGAATAAGTAGAGTGGAGCTTTTAGCACGTTGAGTTTATAGCTGGCCACAAAAAAAGAGTTAATTGATGGTCAAAAGTGGCATTTGTTTTTAAACTGTGGGATTTTGATTACTTTAAAAATTCCAGAGCGCGAGCGTTCGAAATAAATTTTTTTTTAAGAGATAACAATCTATGTAGCTACATTGGTTTTAAAGTTCCAAATTTTAAAATGCTAAGAAAAAATATAGTTAGTTTAGGTAGAGCATTCGGCATTCGTGTAGTGCGGCTAACTAAATAATCTATGTATCTATATCCAAAATTGGGCTCAATGGTTAGCTGATATGTGCACACCTAAGAATAGTAGACCGTGACGTAATGGTTAGTGCGTATGGGACTGTTACGCCGAAGGTCTTGGGTTCGATCCCCAGCTTATGCAACCTAAAAACTGGGGGGTTGTTAGTTGTTTCCTTGCTTAGTTGTTTTAAATTTCTTGTTTGAATATACATACAAACAACACATTTTCTAGTCTTTTTTCCAAAATAAAGAAATCCTGCGTACGATACTACCCACAAGATGAAATGAAACAAGGCCCCAAAATTAGGGTCATTTTTTCGTAATCAAATTATGCCCCATGCAATAAGGCCCTACCGAAATTAAAAAGAGCCATAAAATAAATGAAGTAAGACCCCAATTCATTTTCAAAATAATCATTTTTTTTCCAAAAATTAAATAATACCTTAATTTTTTTAATATTGAAATACTAGCTGACCGGCTTCGCACGGGTTTAAAAAAACCAGGCATCATAAGAAATTTACAAATTATGTAAGGCAGGCAATGTCAATATTTGGAACTCTAGAATCGGTGAATACAAGCACTATTCGCCCTGCATACATGTATATTTTCCATTTATATCCGCACCAAAAGTGTAGCGGTTCAAAAACAAAACAAAAATTTGGTACGCAAATGACTATAAATAAATCTGAAAAGTCCTCGATTCGCTGGTAGTCAAAAATGGGGATTGGGGATTTATCTGCATAGGAATTTCAAGTTAAAAGTGAAAGAAACTTACAACTTGCCGATTTGAACAGTTCTTCTGCCCACAAAAATAGCAGAAAATTTGAAGTTTTTCAATGGAAGCAACATTTTTTTTTTATTTTTACCAAATAATTTTGTACTTTTCTTTGAAAATATATGTATTTTTAATATTTGTTCCTTTTATCCAAATTAACGGTATAAATTGTTATTTTTTGCCTTTTCCCCATATCACCCCATGAATGGCTATAGGTTATAAAAAAATTAAGCCACAAAGCCCCTTAGTGGTTTTTCTAAGAAAAAATCTTATATATAAAAACCCCCGCGTATTCGAATGGAATTTTGTGTCAAAATTCCAATGAAATCGGTTTTTACTTTTTTATTTATATAGATGTCAGAATGTCATATTCATATTTTCCTTATTTTAAATGTATTTTTTTTTATTTTAAATGTATTTTTAGGTAAAAAAATGTTAAGAATTTTTAAGAACACTTTCACAATAAAAAGAAAAAATCATATTTAATAACATGTCTTTATGAAAAAAAAACATATCGAAGTCAAAAAACAACTTTAAAATGCTTAAAAAAAGTGTTTGATAATAAATTGCGGGAAAACCGTTATCCACACAGTAAAAAGTTGTATGGTAGATACAATTTTCCAACTGTTTTTGTTAAAAAAAAAATCGGTTGTAGTTTGGCAAAAATAGAGCCAGTCAAAGGAAAAAAGAATACAAATCATAAAAACCGTTATAAGTCGAAAACGAAGCGAAAACGAGAATGATTTTGATGATGATTTTCTTCTGAGGTGGTGATTTCGGGACACCCTGTATAATAAAATAGTAGGTACCGGTGCTGAAAATTCCACTTTGTAGTTTGATGTTGCTGCCCTGGGTTCTGAGGGATTTTCATATTTGTTTAAAATTTCTTCTTTGGCTTTCACTGACACATTGCCTTTTTTGGATTTTTGATTCCCTTTTAAAATATGATTTAAAATAAAAAAAAAAATCACAAAATTAATAGATATACATTAAATAATTAATCAATTGTTCTTACCAATTTGTTGATTAAGTAATTGTTTATTCATCAAATTTGATGCAATTTTCGAAATGCAATTTCCTTTGTTCATGTTTCATTTTTATTCGTTTTTTGACATGTATGTTTTTTTTTTTATTTTAATTTATTAAGAGTATCTATGATATTTTTAAATATTGCCGTTTTACCAATTTAACCCTTCCCTTCTTTAGGTTTTTATATTTTTCTGTTTTGTGGTTCACGCGAGATGCTTCTACATTGCAACGATAATTTGTTTTTTTTTTATTTAAAAATAATAATAAACAATAATTGTTACTCTCATGTAACTTAAACATTTTGTTTCACAAAGTTGTTTTAATAATGTTTTGGAAACGCTTGATTTTGTAATTGGTTTCTCCATTATTTTTATATATATACCATTTGGTAGAATTTAAATTATGTGTATAAAAGAGCAAAACTATGACACCAAAAATGTTCACTGTACGTACACTGTGGCGTATACGCACTTTTTTTTATTAAATTTTCAGCAAAAATGCACCCTCGGTTTTGTTTGTGCACGTTACGTTGGCTTATGTCAATTGAAGAACATATAATTATTTAAAAGTAACTTCAAGGTTGCAACTTCTTTGTTTGTTCATGCCTTATGCGCTGCTAATCCGATTGGGTTCAAACTTTGTCAACTTATTGCTTGCATTTCCGTGAAGGTTATAGGCATAGTAAAATTAACTTACAGTAGGTGGTTATTTGGCAAAATGCACTAAAAATGCGTCAACTTAATCGAATGAACCGATCAAAACACTTTTCACTTTGCAGCTTTGCAAATCTCAAATTTGCAAAGATGAAATTATTGAATTGAAAAGTTTCCCTCTTCGCAAAAGTTAAAAGTTCTTTTCTGCAAAGTGAAAAGTTTTGTTAGTTTGCAAAGTATTTGTTCTTTTTGTTTCACCAAATAACTTTGCAAACCTTTTTCAAAAGTAGTCTGAAAAATTGAAAAGTGAAAAATCTTTTCACTTTACAAATTTTGTGAAACACTTTTACTTTGCATGAAATTATTTGTTTGCAAAGTTGAAAAGTGAAAAGTGTTTGGTGAAATAGGCCCCACGTTTCCGGGACGGCATGATCCTGGGGAAATTCGCCATTTTTAAAAGGGTTAATTGGTAAATATCTCTGAAATTATTTCTCGCATTTTTTTCTCTCGATGAGAAGCTCTCTTCTGAGGAAGCAGGTAGTGACCGAATTTAATATCCTAAAAAAATGAAACGGTCTTCATATGGCTTTTTTGACGGGTTTATTGCATTGCTCATTTAATTTTCCATCACCTTTTTTGGGGTCAAGCTAACACAACTTCATATTTTAATTCCTATAATGATGTTAGGTATGTGATTAATGCTTCAAATAAATCTTCGCATAAAATACGTTTTACCTATGTACGTATAATGTATATGCATAGCTCCATAAATTATGATCTAGTATTAAATTCTATAGCATTGAAAATTGAAAAATAAATAATTCCCAGGGTAGGAGAGTTTTACTATATTTTTTTAATTTTAAAATACATTTCAGAATAATTGGAAGAGATATCTTTAATTTGAAACCTTTTATTCCCGCCGGAGTTTTATCCTCGTTTAATGCCACATGCATCATCATGCCCCAATACTTACATTTATAGTATTGAGTGTTGACAAAAAATAAAACGAAATGTTCATCTAATGAAGTTTTGTTTATATTTTGAACGTCACATTATTTGGACTTGCAAAAATCACCATAACAACATGACAATCACAACCAATGTTATTTTCTGCCGTCTCCTTTAATGCAACTTATACTTCTCACTGTAATTAAATAAATAGTCCGAGAGGTAGCTTGGCAATTGGTATTTATAGTATGTACGTGTTTGTATAGTCAAAATACGATTTAATATTGACATCAATTTGTAAAAGACCAGAATTTTTATTTTAATTTTCCTTAATATTTAAAGCACAAACAAAAATTTTGAGTATACCCCTATTGCTTTCCCAACATTTTTGTTATAGAAACCTATTTAGTTCAAGTGCTCTTGGTTGGAGAGAAAAAACAGGTGCATTCAAAAATGTTTCAGCTTAAAGTTTTAAACACTTTTGTCACAGACTGTCACTCTGTAAGAAAGAAATAGCAAAAACAAAAAAAAATCAATTTTTTCATGTTTTAACTTAAAAAATATACAAAATAAGAAATTTTTAAATGGGGGGAATGTCAGAAGAATAACTTTATGCACTTTTTACTATGAATTTGTATTTCCATAAACTATAATGAAAAACTCATTATTTTTTAACTAAAAAAAAATTATTTTTTTATATCAACGCTCTCTCCCAGACTATAACGATATATGACATAACAAATTCAAGATTCAACTATATGGTATATGCTAACTTACAATGACTCTTTTTCCGAAGATTCATTTTAAAAAAACATGCTCGTCTGCTTTTTTTATTTTATTTGCACGGAAGCAAAATCTTATATGTTAGTTCAGCCGTCACCAATGTCTCGATTGAAAATGTAAAGATGATAGTAAGCATGAAGCCTATAAACTAAGATTCGACTCCGAGTGCTTGTATCTCAAGGAATCTGTAAAATTTCATTTCAAATAAATCGCACTTTGCTTTTCCTTTGAGTTTCAACTATACCTATATGTATCTACATAGGTACCTTTACCAAAAGAGAAAGGCACTCGTTCTTCTCCTATATAACCGGGGAATTTTGTCCATTTCCATTCACTATATGGGAATGGGATGACATCGATGCAATGGTGTGTGCAATATAGTACCTAACCTACCGACTATTCAGCCTGATGTCGTTGACACTGCAGTGTCTTCTTCTTATTAGTTTCTTAATAATCTAACGATTTTCGTGGTATACTGTTCGAGTGAATGTACTATTGATTTGAGATAGAGCGCATATAGAGGTGATCATAGATGCACAAGGGATTCATCGTTAAAAAAAAAATAAACTTTTCAATTTTACTTAAGAGAATGACACTTAACAAAAATTAGCTAAAGATCCAAATAATTTAAGACAAACCCAATATACTAATTTCAAATTATTAGCCCACCAGTGAGTGCCTTAATAATCCAAAGAATGATGTTTTCGAATAAGGACCACGTTTTAATAAATATTTCCTATATCATATTCGAAAATAAAATTAATTAATGTACCAAATTCGTTTTGAACTTTATTGTATGAGGGAGAATGGGTTTGATATTGACATTAAAACCTGACATTTTCATTAAAATCGGTTAAACAGATAATGAGATAGTCGAAAACTAAAAAAAAATGGCTGTATGAGGGATACCATTTTTAAACGATAGATGCATTTTTTCCAATAATAAGGTAGATCATGCTGATATTAGGAGCCGTTTTTGAGGAAAATGAGATTTTCCTTACCGGTTTTTAAACACTTGTATGGGAGATACCGTTATTTTTTAATTATATGAATAATTTTTGTTTAAAATCTGCTAGATAATGTTAAAAAACTGCTGTGTACCAAGTTAAATAAAAAAACGATCAAGTCCTTTTGGAACTATTAAGTTCTCAACAAAAAAATTGAAACTTTTTTTAAAAATCCAAAATTTGAAAATTTTGGTAATTCTTTTAAAACTTTTTGAAATATTTTCCATTAAAAAATTGATCAATATTTTTGCGAAAACCGAAAATCAAAAAAAAATTTCTACAGGAGGTACTATTTATAACCATTTTTCGGTTTTTTTTTAATAAATGGTTGCCTTTAAACAAAAATTACTGAATCTTAAAGTTGTAGGCACGTTTTTGAGAAAAATGAGATTTTCATTTTTTGTAAAAAGAATTTGTACGGCAGCTACTGTTATTTTTGGTCCAAAAATGGGTCGGGGGAATGCCAAAAAAAGGATTAGTACCAAGTTTAAAGAAAATCGACCCATCCGTTTAGACTGCAGTCGAAAGAACGGTACAGACAGAATTGCGAGACCCAATTTTTACGAATTCGCTATCGTTTCGTAATATCAAGTTTAATCAAAATCCCGAGTTCGATTTTTTTTACGAATCCATAACTTGCCATATAGTGAGTGTGTTTCTTTATTTATTCCGATTATTCGGAATATCTGGAACACCGCTTTTGCGTTTCGTTATTCACTAAAATATTCCGGATAGACTTTTTCGTTGTTTCTTTATTCCTTCCAGAATAATTGGAATGTATTCTTTTTATTCCCACTCAAGAGGTAGTGTAAATGTAATATTCTCAAGTTTGACAGATACGTTAAAATTTTTGCATTGTAAATAACTACTGTTGACCTTGTCTAACATCTGCCATTGATGAAAATCAATTAAAGCAAATAGAAATAGAAAGCATTTGTGATTATTATTTTTGAGTGCACGAAAAAATAATTTCCGATTTACTAAAACTAAAATTTGTGTATCATTGCAACTTTTATATTTCGGTATTTGGCGTATTTGTAAAGTAGCGTGTTTTGTAGTGAAAAAGTGCGTAGTAATGAACAATATTTGTGGAAAATATAAAGAAAATCAACCAAGTGAAATATTTATCTGTTTCTTCTATTTTAAGATGTTTTCAAAATGTTCTCCTACACAAAAATTATAAAAATAAATTTGTTTGACATGAAAAATGAAAATAAATAGCTGATATTTTGATATTCTTTCCATTAAAATTTGTTTCTTTATTTATTCCATTCTGAATATTCTGGATATATATTTTGCCTTTTCTGTCTTTTCTATTCTTTATCCGGAAAAGATCAAGATGCACACCCAGTATGTGCCTGTTTACATAGGCATTTTACTGAAAGGCGCAACTAGTGAGACAGGTAGACATTATGTGTGCGTAGAAACGAGGAGGGTAAATTCCATCCCAAAATCTTTCTCGTTTCTATGCACATAAAATCTACCTGTCTCACTGGATGCGCCCTTCAGTAAAATGCCTATGTATCTATAATACACACAGTACACATATTAAAGGTAATATATTGCGCAGGTTGTCAAAGTTGGAAATGTCAAAAAATTAAAAATGGCTGTTCGAGTGCCCACTGGAACTCAACGCGCATCATTAGAAACAACAACAAAATATTGAAATTAGACAAGGAAAAGGGCACTGAATCCACCATTTTACCACCATAATACCTCAATTTTGACAGATGCGCAGGACTGAACAAAAATGAAAACGCTAATGATATTACCTTTAATATGTGTACTGTGCCCCAGACCAACGCGAATTTTCAGTGGCGACGACGAAAACAATAATAACAACGTGTTGTTGTCATAGACAACCACATGTTGTTATTGTTGTTTTCGTCGTCGCTACCGAAAATTCGCGTTGGTGTTGGGGAACCTTAAAAATAAAAATTATTAATGTCAACGATTGAAAGATTGAAATTGAATAAAGTTTGACATTCACATATAAACTCTCAACTCAATCAATCCTTTGTTCCTTAAAGTCGCTGAGCGGTCATTTATTCGTTGACTATACAGTACCTACCTAGGTTTTTTTTTGCAATTGACTCGTGTAGGTACATTATACCATTGCGGTGGCCGATTATCTAAGCATTTCTGCGAAACTCATATGAAATAGCCAATTTATGGTTGGTTAACTATACGACTCACATGATGCGCAACGCAATTACTGTTGGGATGGGATGCGCATGTGCACCGCATTTGTTTACAAAAATTCCTGATTAGTTAACCTGTATAATGTCCATCTGAAGACGGGTCAAGCTATTATATATTTAGCTATATCGTTGCCATAACTGCTTAACTTGTTAAAATTTTCCCAGTTAAAAACTAAAAGTTCATATACCAACCCAAACAAAATGTTGGAATGGAACATCCCAAGTAGGTATAAAATAATATTATCAAAGAAAAACCAAGCAACATTAACAAATTAAAACATTGGCAAAGGTTTCAATTAAAATTTTTTGTATTGCAACATAAATTTATTATAGGTATACTTTTAAGGTTTTTCCATAGAAGTTTCAAATGAGAGTTTTGATCTCCTCTAAGGTGTGTTTGAAGTTTAAGGTGCGTTTACAACATATATCTTGATTATGGGAAAAAAAATAATAATATGGGTGCGCTTTGTAGCAATGAACTTGTGAACCTTCAATGACGCAGTTGATTCATCAAATCGAGTGCAACCACATCTTATGAGAGCTGTCAAATCAATGATGAAGCCTTAATTTATAAAATAAAATCGAAAATTGAACAGCAATAGGTGAACCTTAACTTAACGCTTTCCTGTCTTAATATATATGTATGTAGATATGATTGAAGCTTAATTAATATACTTTGGTGTTTGGCAACAATTTGAATAGCCCTAAGTAGACAATTAATCAGTCAAACGTAATTTGTTTTTTTTTGTTTTGCTCTCAAATTGAATTTTAATGCTAAGCTGTCAGAAAACTCTGGGTAACTTTGAATGCAATGAAGTCATTAGCGGTTTATCCAAAGATATACACTGCCTTTCTTCTAGATGCCTTAAGTCTTTGACATTCCAATTTTCGAGGGTTTATTTTAACTCGAATATAAACTAAATAATAAAATTATAAGTTGGTGTGGCTTTTTTTAATTACCTCCAAATGGACATATAAAGCTTGTAATTAAATCTTTTTTTCAAGATTCACAAAAAAATGCCATGCGACTAGCTTTAATGAGATGTAATGTTAAAACTTTACTTTAAAATTGATTCATATTTAACAAGAGAAGGTTATGTTTACATGAATTTAATTGTTTTTATGCATAAGATGTGGCGAAAATTAGTATCAAATTTACCAAAAAGGTCACTTTCTTGAAATGAGAGCGAGCATATGACGATGTTCACATTGGACCGCTTCCGCCCAAAATACGAATATTAAAGGTAATATCATTAGCTTTTTAATTTTTATTCAGTTCTGCGCATCTGTCAAATTCGAGGAAAATGGTGGATTCAGTGCTCCTTTATTTGTCTAATTTAAATATTTTCCTGTTATTTCTGTGGGCACTCGAATTTTTTGACACTTTCAACTTTGTCAAACTGTGAATATATTACATTATGTCGAATTCCTTTCAACAAAATAATCGTATTTTTTTTCTAAACAGAATCGATTATTTTTCTTCGATGAAAGGAATACGGAAGAATCGATTTTTGTTTTGTGATTGTGTGTGAGGCACTTGACAGCAGCAATTTTGAAATAAAATCAAAAATATATTAAATTTAGAAATTATTATTATTAATTGAAAAACAACGCACAAATATTGAATATATGTATCACCGAAAATTCGTTGCAATCAAAAACACAATTTGTTTTCTTAAAATACGCGACATTCAATTTGACATTTTATAAATTTCAAATCTTGCTAGTGCAAATCGATGTAAAATCTTTTTCTTTTTCGTTTTGCAGAAAACATTCAAATAGTTAAAAAAAAAACAAATCTTTAAGAAAAAAATTCGATTCTTTTATTGAAATGAATTCGACATAAATTAGCACGATTCGTTTTGACAGAAAAAATTCGATTCTTTTGTTGAAAAAAATTCGATATTAAGCTAAGTACAGACGATTGTCAGATCCTACAATTTTGTCAGAACTGTCAATGGTCTGACAGTAGCTAAAAATTAGCTGACAATTGACATATTTCTTGCAATGAAAAATTGTCCGTTCACACGGTTGGTAGATTTCTTCCCAAAGTCGGACAATTTGATTGTCAGCTCTTTTTTTATCTCTCTTTAACCAACTCATTGACATTTCGGACAATGAAGAAATTGTCAGCAATTGTAAGATGTTTTCAATGAAAATATCTGACAATGACCAATGAGTCTGACAATGTCCTAGTCGACTGACAATGATAAAAATTGTGTGTTCAGACGATTGTAAGATACCTGACAATTTTTTGTCAGATTATCGTCTGACAATGACGTTTCTGACAATATTGTCAGACTATATTGTCAGACAAAATTGTTAGTTCAGAAGATTGTAAGACATTTGGGATAGTTTTTCCACTGACAGATCTGACAATATTGTAAGATCTGACAATCGTCTGTACTTAGCTCTAGATTTGTGTACTGTGTGACTTTTTTTGACGTCTCTGTCCTTTTTCTCTCTCCAACTTCATGGCTATATAGAAATGCTTTTCTTGACCACCTCTTTCTGGCCATGAAGTGAGAGTAAGAAAAGGTACAAAGTTGTCAAAAAAAGTCGGCGGAGGCAGTCCAATGTGAACACTGTCTATAGAGATACAAATTTACTTCATGGGTACTTGATTTTCGCAAAACAGAACAAAACACCTATGTATATCTACCTATACCTATTGCAGCAAAATTATAATTTTGTCTTTTGTCAAATCAAATTAGAAAAAGTGTCAATTTGAATCCAAAAATGGCACTTGATATTCGTTCCAAATGATGTGACCGCAATTATTCGGTTCCAAGGAGTGGTTGTAAAGTCATATTGCAAGAGCTATGATCTGTGGAAGCTTATATTATACGTAGTTACGATCAGTCATAGGATTTTTACAATTTTTTTTTTTTTTTCTTTATGATTTTCATAAATATGACTAAATGACATTTTGATACAATGAATTGAGTGCATGCACAATATGCAGTTATACACAGGAGTTTAGGACCTATTCTCCAACCACATAACGACCTCCATTGGTTTAGGAAGATAAACTTTTATGGTAATGAGTTTTTGGATAAAACTCATTCAATCTGCACACGAACAATGCTTAACCCACCTAAATATATACATATGTCTATAATATTATTGCATGATGCTGGATGTTGCGGTCGTGAAATATGATTCTGCGGTTACGGTTGGAGCTACCTTATAACTTGCGAGCACACTGTGGGTGGGATTGGTTCTTGATTGTTTTGCAAGTATCTAGGTATATTCCTATTTTGTACGAGTATAAGCAACTGATGGCATTTTTTTGATCAACTAGTATGTATATTGTGACATAAAATAAAAAGAAGTTAGATTTCGTTGACAAATTGTTTAAGATCTTTGTTTGGATGGATATTACAGCTGAAGTGTCTCAACATTAATTGTCTCGAAATGAGATTCTTTACTTAAGATGAATAAATATTTTGTCAGAAAAAAGAAACAAAATTATACTAACTTTGGTCATTGAAAGATTCATGGCCATCAAATAAAAAAAGTCAATCTTATACTCCGTTTCCCTGAATAAGGCCTTCATTTTGAGCCTCAAAGGTGTAAAAAAAAATGCTCATTCATCTCATTTCAACAAGGCTCATATTTTTATATATTGTTGATTGATCTCAGGCATACTAAAAAAAAATAGTTTAAGACGTTTTTACGTGAAGGGCATGCTGTAATTTCATAGGAAAAGCTTTCTATTTTCCCCAGTAGTCTGCTTTAAATTAATGGAAATGTTCGTTCAATATCTAGGAGTTCATCTAGACATCAAACTAACCAGCTAAACACATGAATTATTGACTAAAGAAAATGGCGCATATTCATAGTCGTTTTTAGACCCAAGTTTATCTTAGCCTGGAGTTTATCCAATGTAAATTAGATAGGATAAACCCAGTATTTTCTTAGAAACAACTTAAACAGTGACTATGAATATGCCCCAATGAGTCTTACAATTTAAGATTTTTTTTTTCTTTTATAAAAAACAGAAGCAGTCGTATTTATAAACGTTAGCTAACTTTAGAAAGCCACGAGTCCAAATAGAGTTTGGCATCTCAAAAATCTGTAACTTTTTTGTCTCTTGGAATAATTAATTCAAATTTGAAACATATTTGGTCTATTTTTTTAATTAAATAAATAAAAGAAAGAAAAGAAACTTTAATTTATTATGTTTAATTTTAATTTTCAATAATTTTCACAACTTATTAAATAATAAAATGTTTTATATGAATTTGCGACGCGTTTCGGAGTGTACCTCCATCTTCCGGCGAAAAACTCAATTTGACAAGGTGAGACGTCAAAGCCAGTTGGTTGTATTGTTGTTGTTGAATTATGAGTTGTTGATTTAATTATGAATTGTATTGTCTTTCTTCATCTTCTTTGATGTCTGATGGCGGTGTCGTATAGTGGGTTTGTTTTCAAAGTCAATTTGTCGTTTAATAATCCGTCTTGTTCTAGTCTATTGGCTTTATAAATTTCAAACTCTTCTGTCGCGTCTAATATTTTTCCTTTTCTGCAGTAATGTAAAGGTGTCAAGTTCGTGTCAAAGTCCGTATAGATGTGGTTGTTGTCAATTATATGTTGGGCGCATGTAGATTTTGAGTTTGCTCTCGGTTTGTGTTCCAAAAATCTTTCATAAAATGTTCTACCTGTTTGGCCGATGTAAAACTTGTTGCAGTCGTTGCATTTGAGTTTGTAAACTCCGGCAGATGTTTTGGTCTCACGTTTAACTTTAGGTTTTAATATGTTTTGTATGTTGTTGTTTGTTTTATATGATATATTGATTTTTAATTTTTTAAATTCATAATTTACTATTTGTGGTAATATATTGGTGTATGTTATTGAAGTGTATTTATTTTCTGTTAAAGTAATATTTTTGTTGTTTATTTTGTTTTTCTTTTTCATTAGTATTTTATCGATGATTGTTGTTGTATAGCCATTAGCGAGAGCAATGCATTTTATTGTGTTTAGTTCGTTTTCGTAATCTGTTTTGTCCATTGGTATATTGATTAGCCTGTTAATGAAGGCATTATAAGCTGCCATTTTTTGGGAATGTGGGTGGTGAGAATCTTTGTGTATTGTGATATCAGTAGTTGTAGATTTTCTATGTACTTTGTATTTGACTCAGTTTTTGGGAAATTTGTAGAAAAAAAAGTAACCAAACAGGCATATTGCCTTTGATATATAATAGCCTAGTTCCTTTACTTTGAAACTCTGTGCATTTCTGTGAATTTCCACACCAAAGTCTGTCAAAGTTCATATACAAAAAAATAAAATGACGTAGAAATTCACACAAATGCACATGAGTTTTAAAGTAAAGGAACACACCTAATGTATATAATGAATCATTAAGTGTGTTCCTTTTCTTTGAAACTCTCTGCATATTTTGTGAGAATTTCTACACATTTAATTGTTTTTATATCATAAACTTTGACAGACTTTTATGTAGAAATTCACACAAATGCACAGAATTTCATAGGAAAGAAACTAGACTATTAAATATACTTTTTTTACATACATATTGGTTATTAGAATTTAAAGTTTATAAAAAACAGTACAATTTTGGCTAACCGAAATGCGGACTTTCATTTATAAATTTTCAATTTTCTCAAAAACTAAAAGACATTTAAAGATCTGGTTTTTGGTGCTTGGGTAAAAATTGATCAGAGCATTGAATATTAAAACAAAAATTCAAAATTTTTAGTTTGATTAAAATAAAATAAAATAAAATAAAATATTTTTTTTTAGAAACAAAGTAATTAATGAATTTCTGGCTTTAAAAGCGGTATATAACATGACATTGTAAGTATTGTCCTTGATTTTAAATATTTTTGTTTCTAATTTAAGTAGATTTTTTTATTATAAATCAAAGCATTTTCTTGTTGGTGGTAGTTTTTTTTTTTTTTTGTGCAATGGGGGTTTGACGACAAACAAACAATATTTAAAATAAGGAAATTCTGAGATATGTATGTATATTCGATATTCAAAATATCAAATCATGAACTCGGATAGAAAAAGAAACACCACAAAAGTCGTGCTGACTCAGAGCTGAAAGGCTAGCCAAGCATATGTAGGTGCTATAAAAAAAAATTGTCGAATGGTGAAAATTTACCATCAAAAACCAACAAAAAAAACATATTGATAATATGACATAAGTTAGAAAGGGCAACAAGTCTCTCCTTTGCTTCACCTACGTCACTGGTTACGTTTAGACATTACATCCATTAGAAAAACATGCATATTTTAACAGAATTTTTCGATAAGAGTGTAACAACAAATAGAAAACAAAAAAAAACTTTTTTTTGCTTGCGTACTTTATGGAACATATGTATGAATATACTGCAATTCCTGAGAGACTGCCCAATTGCAGCAGTTATTTTTTGTGTCTTGTTACTAATCAAATGCACTATGAAAGTAAACAGCGGAAGACAGCCGAACGATTTAAAACCTTAATTAAAGACAAACAGAAAGGAAAAAAAAACATGTTAATAAAAATGATTAAATCTAAAATCGAAGACTATAAGCTTTCCAACGATATATTGTAACACTTGTGTGATCACATTATAAAACTATTGAAGAATACTTTATTAAAGACATTCTTCATTTTTCCATTCACATAATATAGGTTTGTGCTTGGCGACCACTTAAGGTAGCCGTATCATTAAATCATGTGACTTAATTCATTAAATTTTTATTGCAGTACAAAATTTGACCCTTTGTTGATTCAATTGTATAAAAATTACAGCTTCCATAATAATTTTGAAACTGTGAGCCGTTCAAGTTATAAATAAACGTGTTTAGTTGTTGCCGAAGAGAAAACTAACTTAGACGAAGGAATCGGCTTTCTAAACCTTGACTAGTGTCACATTTTATTTAACTAAATAAAGCATATTTCCAACTATTTCAAACACTGTAGATACTGTTCAACTAGTCAAAAATCTAAGCAATGCGACTAAAGTGATCTTTTTTTATGTTACATTAACCTTCCAATAGGACAATTTTTTTTTATGTACAGGGGCGTCAGTGTGAGTATAAAAATGAATTGAAAGTCGCCATCTTGGTAAGAGGATGTAAAAGGGCTTTCGCCTTATTTTTAGAACCATAAGTCTCACTAACAAGAGGCTAGAATGAAACACAAACTCTCAAGTTTTTATAGACTGGAGTTGTAGCTATTTCACGATTGTCATGACGATTAGCAGGGCTTTTAGTGGTGCTTTGTTTTAAATTGTTCAATTTAATTTGAAAAAAACTTTTTGCCCCACTGAGACTCGAACTTAGACCAAACTCCCAAGAGCCATATTATGCGCTACGCGTTGCGCTACCGAGGTCACGTGATGCAGTTCCATCCCAATTTAGGTTTTATTGTTTGACAACTTCATTTAAATCAACCAGCAATTTCAGTAGCCACAAGTTGTTTGATGTAAATTCGGTTTCTTTCTTTTAATTTTTTGTAGAAAATTGAATTCTCTACAATTTTGTTAGATTTAAATTAAGAAATTGTAAGAAATCAACATAATTAGAAGTAAATTCATTAAATCAGCTTCTGAATTGGTCTAACTTGATTTAAAATGTACACCATCAGATATTTCTATTAACAAATCTCAATTTATGAGAAAGAAGTTCTAAAAATGTTTGGTATATTGTGTAAATCTCTCACTATTTTTGAAGATATTCATAATCTGCAATATTGTAGATATTTGCTTGATTCCGTTCGGAGTGTTCCGTTTGAAGCATTCCGTACGTATAATCATTCTAATATATATTATGTAAATATAAATACATATGTATAGATATAAATTTGGCCCTTATTTTATTTTTTTGCAAGCCACAGCAGCCACCAATCACAAAAGTGACGGTTATTAGTTTTCAACGAACTTTTTAAAGTATACATCTGCAGCTGCTTATTGCAGTCAACCATTACTTCACCCATAGTCAATGACTTATCAAGGTAGGTTAAGTATAGACTTTATAGATGCATCTGCATTAAATTCACAAGGAACATCATGAAATGCATGCGACAAAACGTGACTTCAACGCTTAAGCAATATAACAAATCGGCAGAATGTCTATTTTATAAAAATTTTTCTTATATGTATTATTTTCATTGAACCCTCACCCTCCTGCAGAAGCTTCATCTTGATATATACATACATTCAAATTTAATAAGTGGATTACAAAATGACAATTACTCTAATCGTATAGAGAATGGTTGATGAAGAACGCCCACAGCTGCAGGCTATGGAAACCTTCAAGCTTCAGCATACATCAAGACCATCAAGAGAGAGGCATTGGGATTCTCATTCCTCTCACCATCCTAAACATATAACAAATGATCTGTAGCAATGTTAGCTCATTAGCTTACGTTAGGCTAAGCACATACAAGATACATTACATATTATATATTGTTTTGTAATGTTAACTATCCTTTAAACCTCCTTAAGGCATCAGTAGAAGACTCTTCCCATCGAAAGTGCAATCAATCTAAGTTAACTCTCATTGACCAATATAACTTTAGACCTAAACAAATCCCATATAATGCATTAGCCATTTTATCACATTTGTATGGCATTTTCATGGCAAGTATGCATCCTGAATGCCAACAATCTAATATAAACCATCTATATGATGGGGAGATGGCTTAAAAAGAAATCACGCTTAACCTTTTAACACCACTAAATTTGCACAAAAACCTTCTCAGGCTGCAGTGGAGTGGAGGCTTAGATATACAAGTACAAAAGACGATGAATCATATGAAATGGCGGAACCGAGTTCATGAAGAAGCACATCACAAATTTCGAAAAGGTTATAGCGTGCACTTTTAGAGTAGTCATTAGGAGCGTCACGTCGCGTCGTCGTCATCGTCGTCGTCGCTGGGCTAAGATTTCATTGTGAATTCATGACTCAAAGGGTCAAACCTATGGAAATGTTTTAGGTAAAAAAAAATGTAGTTTTTCCACCAACATTGAATAATAATTACTTAGGTAATTTTTTTTTTATTTTCACTATTAATTTATATAATGATTCTTAGACAATGAATCCGCAAATAATTTTTGGGTGATGTGAACAGTTGACAAAAAAAAACAATGTCCTTAACGGTTTTTAAACAATTGAATGATACCTAATTGTTAAGTTATTTGTTGTTATAAAAATAGTTTTTGTGCCAAATTTAATAAAAATTAAATACCTACCAAGTCGTTTTTGAAATAGGTACATATTGAGATTAAATCCAAGTAAAATTTATTTGAAAATATTGGTTAACAGTATAAAAGTAGGTACTCTTAAAACTTTTTTAATCGAAATCAAATAATGGTTCCATGAAAGCTTCCATTTATAATAATTTTGTTTAAATACTTTTTTTTGGCAATAGTAGCAGCTATATCAATTAAACCGAATTGTTTTGTTTTTTAAATCAAATGGGCAGGTTTTTTTGGGAATAATCAGATTTCGGTTGATTGCTGAAAAGAATTGGTGTGACAGTTGAATGATTTTTTAAATCAAAATTTTGATAAAACTAAAACTCATTAAAACAATAATTTTTTTCGTGTATATTGTTTACCTTTGCATGACATGGGGCGGGTTCAATAAAAATAGCTTAACATCTGAATTTTCAGATTTCTGAATTTATGTCGTTGAACGCAAAAAAAATCTGAAATTTCAGTCGAAAGTCATTGTGTCAAATTCCTGCATTTACCTAAAGGATTTACATTGAAGCGAAATAAAATAGAACTTTAATTACATTTGTAAATTAAACATTGAGAGTGAGTAGTTGTGAGGATGAAAATATATGTAACTAAATCAGCAACAGGTTTCATTGCCTTCATTAAAAGTCTTTTTATTGATATGTATGACTTACAAAAACATAGAAAAACTTTCCAAACATCAATTAAAAAAATTGTTGATTTAAAAATTCACTAAACAATAAACAAAAAGTTCGTCCATTTAAATAAGTATTAAATTTTCATGACAAAAACTAAAAAAATCAACCACCAACAAGACGAAAATTATAAAGTTCAGCTTTTATGTGTGCTTTTGGCACTTCCCCCACCACAAACAACTTTCATCTGAATTTTCAGATGAGAATTTCTTGTCTGAAAATTCAGATGAAACGTAACTAAACGCAACTAAAAGTCACTGAAAGTCATCTAACTTTTTATGACATCTGGCCAATCAGAAGCTCCAAAAATTCAGAAATCTGAAAATTCAGATGTAAAACGTAATCGATTGAACGCACCCATGGTATTAAATTTGTAAGGGACATTTAAAAAAAAAACAACTGTTTTTGTTTTTGAATTTTAATACGTTATCTCTCTTTTTAACAATATTTTTGGTTAGCTTCTGAATCCCCTCTTGTCTTTTGACCTATTTGCAAGGAGCACATACTTTATGTACACCACATGCAATTAACGTGACCCGATCAAAAAGCACGGTAGTGCCCAGGCAAGTTCTGGCACTACACCCTTTTTACAGGAACAAACTCAGGCGATTTTTGACCCCCCTCTAACTTCAGTACCAATAAAGTCAGGAACTTCAAATTCAGTAGGTTTACTTGGCAAGTTTTTTTTTATTACTCACAATTTAAAACGTTTTGAAAACAAGTGAACCACCATATTTTAGTCAGTAATTATTAAATAATAAATTTCTGTTATTACTTGGAGTTGTTTCAATATTACTCTACTTACTTGGCATAGTTTTAGATCTCACTACTTTTCACGACTGAGTTGTTACATACAGATTTTTATATAGAAGAACTTGGCTATTTTTTAACATTTATGTTTTTGTTCTGATCGATCGTTAATGAAAAGAGGACATCCGAAAAAATCTTTTCTTCCAAGAACTATTGAATTGAACCATTTTAGCTTTGATTGTAAAATGTGGCCCAAAACTCACGCAAAGTGTTGCCAGTAAAAAAAATACAGCTTGACAGTTGAGGGTTTTTGAAAATGTAGCGCTCCACGAAAGAACAAAGTGTTTTCATTATGAAACAGCAATTTGAAAAATAATTAAGGTGATAAAGGGATGAAGCGATGAAGCTCATTTTTGTCTTGATGGCTTCGTTAACCTTCAAAGTTTTCAAATTTGGCGTTCAGAAAATACACAAGTGATTGTTGAGAAACAAATGTCATATCAAATATCAAAGTTATTGCGTGAATTTTTGAGACACCTTTTACTGGATCTTATTGGGCAGGTTCAATAAAAATCGCTTAACATCTGAATTTTCAGATTTCTGAATTTATGTCGTTGAACGCAAAAAAAATCTGAAATTTCAGCCAAAAGTCATTGTGTCAAATTCCTGCATTTACTTGTATGATTTACATTTAAGCGAAATAAAACAGAACTTTAATTACATTCGTATATAAAACATTGAGCGTGAATAGTTGTGATGATGAAATTATATGTAACTAAATCAGCAACAGGTATTATTATTTTCATTAAAAGACTTTTTATTGATATGTATGGCCTAAAAAATTATAAAAAAACTTTCCAAACATCAATATAAAATATTGTTGATTTAAAAATTCACTAAACAATAAACAAAAAGTTCGTTCATTTAAATAAGTATTGAATTTTCAGGACAAAAACTAAAAAAATCAACACCAACTAGACGAAAATTATAAAGTTCAGCTTTTATATGCAGTGTTTCAGCTGATTTGGCACTTCTCCCACCACAAACAACTTTCATCTGAATTTTCAGATGAGAATTTCTTGTCTGAAAATTCAGATGAAACGTAACTAAAAGTCACTAAAAGTCATCTAACTTTTTATGACAGCTGGCCAATCAGAAGCTCTAAAAATTCAGAATTCTGAAAATTCAGATGTAAAACGTAATGCATTGAACGTACCCATTTTCATTAAAATGTAGGTACAAGATATATTTTGTTTTGATTTAGTGAATTTAAAGTTTAAATTTTTAGTTTCGAAAATATCTTTAAGACCACTCACACGAAAATATATTTTTTATTGTTGTTTTGTATCAGCAAAAAATTGAAAATTTGAAAACCTTAAAAAAGAGGACAAATGACTTATTTTTTCAAAAAGATACCGGATAAAAGTTAATCAGGTCTAAAATAGGACATGTCCTCTTAAAAGAGTACGTCTGGTCAGCCTATTGCACTGCATACATATGTGGCGACACTTATTTTATTTTTTTTTATTCAAGACTTGCATAAATTGATTATTGAGTCATCTATAGCGCCTACTTATAGGCACATATCGTCGCTACAATGCAGAACTAGTCTAAGTTCAAAATTTTAAAATATGCGTAATAAGGAAATTTGTTATGTTCCGCGTTTTCCTACATATTCCGCAGTAGTACGTACAATAGTGCTTTCAGAATTTTAACAATGGAATATAACCATAATTTCGAAAGTAAGTATTTTACGGACTTGAAAAATTTTGTAAATGTGACTTAGTTCTGCATTATAGCGACGATATTATAATGTAGGTAAGTGATATAATATTTCTTTAAAATAGGCTTCTGTTTGCCCTCTTGATCAAACAGAAAATTTGTATGAGAAAATTTTTTTGTTATTGGTATTGGGCTACTTTTTCGGCTCTGATTTTGGGCTACAAACATTTTTAATTGGGCTATCCAACTATTTCAAGGCATCCCAACTAACAATTTAGCTTGTTGTAGGTTCAATGCAAGCTACTTTCTGGCTTGTATAGTAATAGAAGAAGGCCCTATGCAAACCATTTTGGCGCACTTAGGGTAGTTCCTTAAGACACTTCATCACAACTGCTATGCAAGCAATGAACAGTGTAATAAGGTCTTATAAAGATAAACTTAAGAGAGCTATTGCCCTGCTATGAAAGCAATAGCTCACATTAAATTTTCCATTAAGGCCTTATAAAAGCCACTCAATGAAGTTTTATAATTTAAAAAAAAATGTGTTCGTTCAAATTTTTAGTTTATATTTTTATTTTTCTGAATTTGTTTCTTCAATTTAGGGAGGTTTGGGACCGCTTTTCTCTTTGTCTGAAATGTATAGATTTAATTTAATTTTAAAAAAACTTCACTTTTACTATATGGTTTCTCCAAGATTTGAACTCGAGAGTCCATCTATTCAAAGATTCAGCACGCTACCCACCAGGCTAATTTGCAATACAAAAGATGGATGTTAAAATGTTTATGAGTTGATACTTCACGTATCTGCTGCAGCAACATATTTTTTCATGTCGTTGTTGTTGTAATGGTTGTAGAGTATTGCTATAAACATTTTATAAAATTTATACTTATCTTACAGAAGCCAATAGCAAAACAAAATGGACGCTTTTTAATGCAAATAAAATCCCTCTATTGATAGTTTCTATACAAAGGTAAAATAGTTCACTAAAGAAGGCAATCATTTCCATAAGTTTGCTGTTAACATTCTCTTTCAAGTCAGTACACTTATTTGTTTCAGAAAATATTCCTATGAACAAAATACATAGGCGATCCTGATTTTTTAAAATTTTTCCACGAATTAACTATTGTTAAGGTTTAGATGATTTACCCTATTGGTATTTAGTTTTTCTTATAACGTGAGAAAAAAAACTTGCCTTTTTGAACTACATATTTATTTTCTAATCTAAATGAAAAGCGGTCAAATTTGATATATGTAATTATTTTATTAGTATTTCTTATACAAAATATACTTACACTTTCAGTTGAGAGCTGTATAATTATGAGAAGTATTAAGATTAAATATTTATAAAGTTTTTTAAAGCAAGCCATACAGAAAATGTTGTTAATTTCTTTCAGTTGAATGCTCTATAGAAGCTCAACTTTCATTGAAACAATTTGGAAGGCCTTGTACAGGCTTTTCATACTTTTGTATACAAGCCTTTTATAGAACCTGTGTACCAACTTATAAAAGGCATTAAAGAAGTTATATTAAATTGTAAAATGGTTGACTATCATAATAAAGCCTTATAATATGTATACCTATGCTAGCTTTAGCTTATCAAATTCAAAAAAATGGACCTTACACAAGTTAAATTGTTAGTTGGAATGGCAAAATCATCTGATCACTTGTATTTGCAGATTGGCTATAGAACCGTCAAATGTAGGTATATAATTTGGTCCAAATTATCTAGTTGTGGTAGCAAGAGAATTACGATTCGCGCAAAAAGTTTATAACTTGGGTACTATTGATCAGATCATCAGTAATTCTTAAAGCTTAGGCAAAATGGGAGTGCACCTTTTCTTGTTTTTAATATATTAATTTAAGTGATCATACCATACTCCTGACACAATTGGAAAAATGGTAATTTGTAACCTCCCATATCTAAAAGCTGAGAAAAAAAACTGCCAGACTTTTGAATTTGATGTCATGACACTTAACCCACTTACTCGCATTTTGGTTATACTTTCAATCCCCAAATTTGCTGTCACCTCTTACTAGGTGTGTTTTATTCATTGCTGCATAGCCAGCGCAGCACAAGTCTGAATAAAACGATCACTCACTCTATACGTTCATTTCAATAATTGAAAGCTCTATCGCCAGCACAGCCATCTTTTTTTTTACTGACTTCTTTTTCGCCAGCAATCAAATTGTTTTTGTTTGCCAAGGGAAATTTTGCTGTGCTGGCTATGCAGCAATGAAAAAAAACACACCTACTATTAGAATTGTTTTCTTCAACGCACTGAGAAATTTCAAAATACAATGTTTTTGGAAACAACTTAGTACCGTCGTACTCGTAATAGAATTCTTTTTATCTTGATGTTGTTTTAAATGAAAATACCAATGAGAGTAAAATGGAAAAAATCAAAACCCAACAAAAATTTATGAAAGAAATACATATATGTATATTGTTCGAAAATTCATCTAGCCAAGAAAAAACTTTAAATCGAACATCTTGGAAACACGGGTCTTTTAATTACTTATCTGCTTTTCGAAACTATAAAATTTATTTCTAAAAAACATCTTCTTGATTTTACGTGATTTTTTCTCCAACTTTTTCATGTTTTGGCTTTCAAATGTTTTTACCTGGAGTTTTAGATTTTCTAGAATTTTCTTTTATAATAAATGACTTTCTCGTATTTATAAGATTTATCGACTACAGAAAAAAAAAATAAAAATTTTTGTTATTAATCACTAAAACCGACGACACGACCTGGATCGGTAAGATAATTGAAAAAACCGACCTTAAAAGCGTGGCAACTCTATCCCTTTCCCATATTTCGCCAGGCAAAGTGTATAATCCTTATCTAGTAACTCGATGAGGGTAGGTCGTCCCATGGCGGGATCTTAGACTATCAAAAAAGTAGTTTCTAAATCAATAGCAAAATTTGTGCCGATGTTCAAAAACGATTTCAAAATTTCACACAAACAATTTTAATCTAGAAGAAAATAATTATTTATACCTGTAAAAAAAATTATTTGTAGTGTATAAAATAATTTCTGAAACTTACATTCAAAATCATCCAACCACCCTAAATATATGGAGCTATTACTCTTTTCACTAACATAAAATTAATGTTTTACTAAATTCCATAAATTCGTAATTTTTGTATTTTATATTTTATAGAAACTTACATTATTTTTCTACAAACTTTTCATAAAAAAAATTTGATTTGAGAATAATTAAAGGTTTAAGTTTAAATTTTGATGTGTCGAAAGATTACGTTAATACCGTACCGTCTATCATTGCGTCTAGTCTAGGTGCTTATTTCATTTTCTTTCTCACTTGATGAAATCCATTACATTTCCATTTTTAAAACATTTAGTTTGTTTAGGTTTATAAATACCTAGGTCATTGGGGTGTCAAAATGTATCTTTGTTCTGAAATAATGTTTGTTACCTCTTTTTCCTTGACATTCTACGGTTCACAGCAAAGGGCAACTATTTAACTAAAATAATGTCAAGAGAAGCTTCTATCTACCTACATAAATATTGGCTCTGTTTTCCTTGCAAAATCAATAGAAACACCAAGTGCATCCCAATCACGTCAAAAAAGATTTACAACTTATACCTATACCTAGCGTTTATATTATGGTGACTTGCGCTAGCTACTAACTTTTAAAAGCGATTGATTAATGTTCAAGGGGTTTTGAATTTTAAAGAGCCAAACCGACAATGATGTTTCTGGGTTATGATGAGTTATAGTTATGTGCAAATACAACAAACAGTAGGGATCCGTGGTAGAGATGATACATTGCCATTTTTATTTATCTACAGGGTAAGTATTGGTTTCTTGTGCAAACAAAAATATGTCGAGATTTTAATCAAATCCAAAATTATAATTAGGTACGAAAAAATAGTATTCATTTAATTGTAATGCTAAAAGCTTATAATGTTAAAAGATGGAATTTTTTAAAGTTTAAGTTTCAATTTCTAAAACATAACTCAATAAGTTTTCAAATAGAGTATTTTTGATAACGTTTAGAGCGAAGGGTGTTAATGTTCCCGTGGTAGTTAAAAAAATTATATTTAACATAAACTATACCTCTTTGTTTACTTTCCAAAACTGCCAATTTCTACCAATTTGAATGGCTTAAATAAAAAAATTTATCATGTGAAGCAGTTTTTACATTTCTGTTTAATTTTTCACTCAAACTATATCAAAATTATCCTTGAAGTTGTGAAAAAAATTATCATTAGATATCACAGCATAACGCTATTTGATTTTCACGGTCCCGTGCAACTAGTCATATAGGGATAAGCCGTAACTATTTTTGTTTATAATGATATATGTACTTATGTAGCTATTTCACGGTTTTGTAAAATAAGAAGAATTTAAAAGCAATGCACATTAAACAAAAATACGTCATAATACTGTAATTTGTAAAATAGAAGTCAGTTGCATCTTGCGTGGGTCGCTCCAGCCGATAATGGACCATTATTTGTTTTTATTATTGCTAATTTATGACATTAATAAAATTTTAATAGTTTTTTATATAAGATTTAAATTCTTTAAAAAAAAGGTTTTTGTTACTCATGATTAAGATTATTTTATTCTTGATTTTCTGACCGTGATTATTGATATATAAAATTATTGATTTTTGGCTCAAGGTCAATTAATTTATGCAAATTTTTTTTGTAAACAAATCAGTGCAATGAACACTAAATAAGTCTTTGCATCAATTTGACTTTTTGTACCTACATACGTCTTAATCACTTAAGCTGTTTATGGTTTTTTTTTTTTTTTTTTTTGATTAATCAGCAGAACATCTATAATGGTAATTGCAGCTCGGGTTATAAAATTTTAATTTCATAAAATAAAATTAATGTTCCTACGTATGTACAGTATTAACTTTTTCCTTTTGTTAGATTTTATACCTGTTCTAAATTGAAATGGGGCACAGTGGTGATAAAACAAAAATCAATTAAAAATATTCTGGGTGGGTGCATTTATTTACGTAATTTAAAATTCAATTTTTATTGGAGTCTGGAATATTAATTCTCTGCTTCTTTAACATCACTTTCAATCTAAAAGTAAAAAAAAAAAACTAAGTATATAAAGTCTTATAAGTTATGAAATGTGTAAGTTAAAAAAGTTAGCTCTTGACTCCGTTTCTTCGAAAATATCTTGAACCTAAAAAAGGATCTTTTCCAAAAAAGTCGAATAAATATCCAAAGGTAAGTAAAAAAACAAACCTAATTTAATATTCAATAAAGAAAAAACTATATTTGTTATCAATTTATCATTAAATTAGTACATTTTTTGTGGTTTTAAAAATGCTTAAAGTTAGGTGTGTTTTATAAATGTAAATCATTTTTACGAATAACATTTTATCATTTAGTACGAACTATATTTTACATTGACATAAATGTATGTAGTTTTAATTGGATTTCCTTTTTAATTATTTTTTTTTTTATAAATGTGAGTACGGTGCAAATGCCGTCAAAAAGACTAAATTTTCACTTTCGTCTTCAACATTGCGAATCCATTGAAAAGATTCCTATTATATATTTATATATCAAACTATTATCTAAATAAAATCAACTCTACAAATAGTCAAAACGAGGAGGAAGTGCTTAATGATTAGCTTTTCATATATAATATTTATTTACACTAGTGGATAAAATTATGAATCTACAGGATCTGCATCGGTCAAATTATCATCGTCATCGTCGTCGTCATCTTCATCTTCTTCATTGTTATCGTCATCAACTTTCGCATGTATTTGAGCTGGTATTGATTTCTCTTTTGTGATTGTGGTTAGTGTGACTGAACCTGGCCCATTGAGGAAATGACTAGTGACATGTTTCTGAAGTTCGCCAGATGATTCAAAGTCAACTTGACATAAATCGCAGGCGTATGATTTTTTGATCTCTTCATGGATTGATGTACCTTCTGCATCTTCTTCATCCGAAGAAGAACCATCTGATTCAGAGCTTGTTGTTGAATCGTTGCTGTCATCATTCACAGATTCACGCTCCAATCGTTGCCTCAACTTTGAGCTATCATTTTGTCCATCGTTTGCATTTTGGTCGTGATTTTCAGTTTCTACAGTTTCTTCAGCATCATCTTCATCACCCTCAAATTCCTCTTCTTCCTCCTCCTCTTCGGCTTCATCATCATCAGCTGGCGGTTGTTCGGGCGCCCCATGATGACTAGATGACTCCGAGTCTTGCGAATTACTCTCACCTGGATAGTTATCAGCCTCTGAACTCACTTGACCATTTATTTCTTTGATGTGGGCCAACATGTGATGTATGAGCTTTTCGCGCCGCGACAAATATACCCCGCAAATTTCGCAGCCCCACTGGAAAGGACCAAAAGGTTTGGCTACCTTCGCTTCATTAACTTTATGATCAATCCAGTCTTTTTTCGTTTCGAATTTAAGGTCGCACTTGGTGCAATGTAGGTACTTTTCGGGTTCGATTTTAGGTGGTTCGGGCCAATTGGAAATTTCTGATTTATGCAGCTCGGCTATGTGACGTCGCAGATTATTTGAGCTGATGAAAGTTGACGGACAATAGTCGCATTTAAGTTCACGCTTGCGTTTCACCGTCTTTTTGGGTGCGTTTGAATCGACTGGGGTCTGCGAAGGAAACAAAAAAAAACAATATTAATTTGTGATTTATAGTTTAAATTAAATTAAAACACAAATATAAAGTATAGTCATATTAGTTCATGTCGCCAATTGTTTGCATTTTGGTGTTTTGTATTTGAATATCCACAATAGCTCCGATTTATGTCTTCTTTAATAAGATAACAGCCAACATCTCTACCTCAAAATTTAAGTTCTGGTATTCTTAGGCAGTTTGCACTTGTAAGTATTTAAAAAAATTAATAATAACTCGTTGTGTAATAATTTTGCAGTTTTAAAAGAAAAAAAAACAAAAAAACCGTTTAGTTGGTACGCTTTCAACGAAAAATTATTTTACATTCAGCTCTATAAAAAAACAGATAGAATTTGAATTTTTGATATTTCATCATGTAGGAAGTTGAATTTTTGTAGGCTTTCTTTTTTAGCATTTTTTGTGAACCTTTATTCCTTGTCTTTAAGTTAAAACCCCGGTATCCATTTCTGTATAAAAAAATTATCAAGATTTAGGATAATAGCCTAATAGTTTTATTATCCACGAAGATCCACATGGAAATTATTTTCGGCTCTTAAAAATAGATCCAAAAGAAAGTAGGATATTTTTCACTAAAAGGTAGCCTAGTTTCGAAGGAAAGCTGAAATTTGATCAAAATCTCTGGTTCTATTTTTTTACGACTTGCCATGTAAAAATTGTCTTCAAACAATTTATATTTTTGCATAGAAACTCTCAATTTTTCAAATTATGAATATTGGGAAACTTCTTAAAAATGTTAAAACTGCAAATAAGTACGGGAACGTAAATTCGCAGTTTGGTTTTTATTGTTTTACACTCTGCCTTTTGATGAACTGTGAATTTTCGCCCAGAGATTTTTTGGACAGAAAATTACATACATTCTCGTTAGCACTGTTATAGCTACGATTATTTTGAGTACGGAAACCGGGTTGGACTGAAATTCGTGTAATTTGAAACAGTTTCACATAAATTGAAAACACAGGAATGAACCTACGTTTTAATATGATAGGCTAACTAGTTATCCCAAAATCATCAGGATTCCTTGACTTTTTTTTACATCAGCTGACATCAGCTTTTTATTCACAAGGGATTACTAGGCATCCAGATTGCTTTGGATTGCTGAATGAACGTGTCCTATTTTGAATTTTAAGATTTTGAGAAGATTTTGCTTCCAAGAGTCGGCTTTCATTATTTCTATCAAGAATTTTGTTTTAATTTTTTTTTCAAACACCGAAATGACTATACTTGAAAAAACAACAATAAAAAAAACACTTCTACCAAACTTAAGTTAGTAAAATAAACAAAATAAAAACAATGAAAACCACACTGGAGAAGCTTAAGCGTCGCATTTTTGATTTTTACCTTTTTTCCTCTAAGTGCTTAAGCTCACCTGTTTGCTATCACCTCGAAAATGCCACTTGCGATGAACCTTCAGCGCTGTCATTTGGGCGAACGCCTTTGAGCATATGTCACACACATATTGCCCATTATCATTGACTCGATCTAGATAGAATTGATTTGGATCAGCTGGACCAGTGTCAAACATTGCTGCCAACGGATTGTCGGTATACAACTCCATCTCATGCATTTGGAAGTGTTTGGTGAATAGTTCTTGATCGGTAAATTTCTGGGCACAAATAGTACATGCTACTTCGGGAAGCTTAATTTTCAAATTCACCGCAGCATTTGATTTCTCACCGACAACACCGGCTGTATCTGGCTTATCACTGACTTCATCATCATCACCTGTTTTATGTTGATAGTATGTAGATACGGCTTCAAAAGCACTCGCAGCTGTACGCTTTTGTGCACAAGATTGTGCATGATTCTCCAGCATTTGCTTGTCGAAGAAAGTTTTCTTACAAATCACACACTCGGAGGGATCGGCAACTGGAGGATGTTTCTTATAGCGATGCACCCAAAGACTTTTGCGACCACTATATACATTTCCACAATCCTTACAGGAGTAGTCATTTGAATCAAATTCATAGTGGGAATTTATATGAATGGCCAGTTTTTTGTTTGTGTTAAAGTTCGAAGGGCAATAACGGCATTGATACCAGTATATTGGAGCAGTAGGTGCTTCCATACTTTGATCTACCGAGGGCGGCAAGTCATCTTCTGCAGCTGCACTTTCATTTCCATGTACTGACTTCTTGTGCAGTAAAAGCTGCTCCTCCGTTCGGTATACAATAGAACATATATCGCATTCGTACTGCTTGACAATCATTTCGTCCTTAAGCAATGTGTTGTGGATTTTGAACATGTGTACTTTGAGACCCTTTTCATAAGCGAATTCGGCATCGCAAAGTTTGCATTTAATGAACTGAACGTTCCGAATTTGATGGTCAATCAACATGTGGCGACGATAGCTCTTCTTAGAGGAGAATCGTTTTTGGCAAATACGGCAACGCATTCGTCGAAATCTTCGATCCGCAGCCAATTCTAGACTTCTTTTGAAAAGTGGATCGATGGGTTTCTTTTCCACTGCATCGTCATCTTCGTCGTGAACATCATCTTCAATACCTCCACCACCTGCACCGCCAGCACTAACACCAGCTGCACTACCACCGCCACCATCTTCCGAAGAGTGGGTTCGCATATGATTGGACAGTCCAATGTTGTTATTGAAAACTGCACTGCAAATAGAACATTCCTTTAAACTTGCAGTGCCAACGGCCACAACTGCACCGCTATCGAGCTTTATTTTTTTTGGAGTCGGTGAATCGGACTTATTGTCTTCATCTTCAATTTCGCCTGGGCCCTCGTTCCCTCCTGAACCACCGTTAGTTATAGACATTAGGTCTTTCATTACATAATCATAACGGCCAGTGTATGAATCAACAGTACCTTTTTCGGCACCTCGTGGTATAACTCCCTGCACTGTGGGCGAGTCCACAATATAATCAAAACTATTGTTACGCACTTTATCGACCTTCATGCCGTGTACCTCGATCATGTGCTCACGAAGATTCATTAGCCGTGGATATCCAATCAAACAGCGAGTGCATTTGTATGTTTGTGGCAATTGATCCGGATGTTTTGATTCCATGTGACGTAAGACATTGTTGTAGTTGTTGTAGTGTTGACCGCAAATATTGCAGCTCTGAGGTAGTCGTGAAAAGAATGGCGGCTTTGCAGGAGTCTCGGATTTCTTCGAAGGCGAGCTCTCGGTTGAGGTAGTAGTGGGAGGAGGCGGGGCAAGTTCCTTCATAAGATTGCTCTTTTGAGTTTCGTTGTTATTAGCCAAATGCTTCGAATAAACGTGATCCAAGAATTTCTGATGGTTATCAAACTTCTCCTCGCATGTAATGCATCGCAGAATAACAATACAATCCATGTTATTGTAGTGTCGCTTTCTTTCAAAGGGATCTTCAATTTCTAAGCCACAAAATCCGCAGTGTCCCGGTGAAACGTCTTTCTTTTGGTAATCTGCATGTTCTTCATAGACGTGACTGCGAAACTCTAGCTTTAAACGGTAATGCTTGAAGCATATTTTGCATTCGTAACTTTTATTTACAAGAAGTTCTTTGGCTCTTAGCTTGTCCGGAGAGCAACTAGATGCATCTTTTTTCAACACTCCCGCATCAATCAAACTATGGTAGATTTTGTATAGATTAATGCAGTTTCGTTTTTTCAAATGCGATATAAAAAGCGCCTTGGAGTCATTCTGCTTTAGGCACTTGAAGCATAAATTACGCGGTAAGGAATCATACTTTTTACGCATGTGTGCCATAAAGTTTTTATAAGTAGCATGTGTGCGTAGGCAGCAGTTGCAAGTCATGTTTTGATATTGCTGGAGGAAATCTTCTTGACGTTGCATGAATAATATTTTATCATCGCTAAGGAGATTTTGATATTTTTCCGGTTGATCATAATCGAAGAGACCAAGTTGTTCTGATTTCATAGAAGGTTGAATTGTTTGAACCATTGGGGCGCTGGCCGCAATAGCTTGTGTCATTGGTGAAATTATATTAAGTGCTTTTGTTGGCAAAGCACCTAAAAATAGATGAGGGTGAAGATTTCGTTCATGACGTCGAGCATTTGCTCTGGTAGAAAATTTTAAATTGCAAGCACGACAGGATGCTTCTTTAACTTCATTAATTGATGTTGTTGTAGTTGTAATCTCAGCCGGTTTATCAGCTTGTGGTTGTTGCGACTTTTCGCCTTCAAAACTGTAGTCAGCCTGAAAAGAAAAAAAAACCCTTATTTTAGATAAATAAAACTAGCGACAGATTAAGTTTCTATTCAGTGGCTTCTACATTCTGAGCGTGTTTATTAAATTCAATTGAATGATATGGGCTGGTTAAAAGTTTGTAAACGCTTCTGAGGATTTCCTGATTTTATAATCGGACTCAGGTGGGCGTTTTTACGCCAGCGAGCTTATCTAGCTAAGCGAGTTATAAATATTCTTAATTATTTGGTGTCCCTTGAATACATTGGATATTTGTTTATGTCGCGTAAAATAGGTATTTAATAAATGTCTTCTTTAAATAAATAAATAAATATCTGAATTGATCTTAACTACCAGTACGGAACCAAAACTGTGAAAAACTGTCCAAAATTTTAATTTGAATTTACGGTTGTGAGAAGTTGTTGCAATGCCATGATTTGCGGTATTTATTTCTTTTCAGCGTTAAATCCATATCTATAAACAACTAAACTTAAAATTAGTTGAAAAACTGAATGAATAAATTTTTAAATGAAACCCTATCACCTGTCGCACCTATAGACATAATCAATAAACTTCAAATTCGGGGTTAGTATCATTTTAAAATTCAATAAGTTTTGTCTGACGGTGGATCACAATGTTCTTCATAACGCAACAAATGATCAATTCAATAAAACAAAATTTTATTGTTGTAATAGGCATGTTTTTTTTTCAAATCTATATATATAGGTGAGCTAGAATATTTAATGTATTTTCTATTGGATAAGCTATTTTAATAAGCTTTATACACCAATCCGCAGATTCAGTAATCATATTGTTGATTAGACAAATAGTATTTTATGAGACTCACTCCATTGGAGGCGGTTGATCGAACAAGGAACGATTTTCGGAATAATGCGAAGCGCTTTGGAGGAACAATGATACTGCTGGTCGGCGATTTCCGTTAACATAGTTGCCACTATTTTTCAAAATAAATTTCACTGATTTTCCCTGACCAATTTTTAAGTTGTCCTTGACCAAATTATAAAAAAATTATAAATTATTAAAAATTATAAAAGTATTCCAGTACCTACTTTTCTTGTAAATTAGTGCAGTTAGCAGAATAATTACGGGAAAAAGTTTAAAACGTAAGAAAAAAAGTATTTAGGAGCTATTTAAGAGCTCTAGAAATCCGAAAAAAAACATTCAAAAAGTTTTCTCAAAAAACAGAAGACATTAAAAATCTAGTTTAATTTCTAGTTTAAATTTCAATTAATGTTAAAAAATATTCATTTAAATGAAAGAATAGATTCTAAAGTTTTCAAAAAGCTATAGTAAAATTTTAAATAATTTTTTTTCCGAATTGAAATTTTCATATTCCATTTTTTTTTTAAATTAAAAAATAGCTTGCCAGACGTCAACGTCTGACACTTACCAGACCTGTTAATTCATATGGCAAACAGTTTATAAAACGGAATGAAAAGAAGCCAAATCTGTTGAAATGACTTTAAAAATAATTTTGTTACCGTTTCAATAGTGATGCGTACAGAAAAACGCAACTTATCCCACCAGCTAGAATTCCAAAATTTCACTCGATATAGTGAGGGGTACAACATATTAAAAAATCATGACTGTTGAAATGCTTTTGTTGCTAGCTCTCGTACTATAACTTAAATTCGATTCTTCTAAAACAATTGAATGTTTTTCGGCCCAATTAATCAAAAAGATTCGCAATCTGAAAAAATTGACGACGAACATGTGAGTTGCGTTTCAGAACAGCCGATAATTTCTCAGAAGAACTGTTGGCAATTAGAATTGGCTTAATACCGGTTTTTTCTACGACTGGCCTGATTTCTTTCGAATTTTTGGGAATTCACATCATGGAAGGAAGGAACTTATCAGCAAAGTGTTCCAGAACATCGCCGGAATTATTTTTACCACAATTGACTGAGTGAACGCGCGAGATGAGCTCGGAAGAATATGTACGTCGATTATTGAATTTAATTATTCAAAATTAAATCGCAGCTACAATGCATTCGTTCAAATCGGTTGATCGCATAACAAATGATGACTTAATTTTTGCAACTCAAACTGTGCAATCTGAATCCACTGATACTTTCTAATGGAACCAGATTGACGGTCAAGAAACTGATGATCAACGTCATCCAAGCCAGACTCAAAGGCGAGGGAGTTTTCATTCCAAGAATTTCCGATGATAAAGACCCTTTTGCTGTTCGAATTTAAGCGCATTCAATTTCCTGTTCGACTCGCATTCGCAATGACAATCAACAAATTGCAAGGCCAATCGTTTCAAGGGTGTGGCATTTATCTCGAATTTCCTTGTTTTTCGAACGGATAATTATACGTATAATCTTAATTTTATTCAAATATTGGCGGTATATGGTCCATTCGGAAGGTCACTTTTTCCAGAATTGCGACCTGTATCTGTCCAATTACGCGAGTAAAGTTGGAACCCAAGTCCTGAATCGTAGCTTGTTTATCGGCAAACATTTTTAACCTCACATCACATAACCAAAAAAAAAAATCTAAAGATAACGATCTAGGCAGTTAGTCCCAGAATCAAAGCCTTCATCACCAAGAACGAAGAGAATTAAATTTGTGATTAACTGGCAAACATAGGGGTGACTCAGTTGTGTTGTTGTATGTGTCTACATTATTCAATTTTTTTTTTTTAATTTAATAAATTAATAGTGTATACTCTTTTTCATTTACACCCAAGGACCCGAGTACAAAGCTAAACATAATTTTTTGTCTGTTCTGCCGATAGATCTGGTAGAAACTCCTCCACAAACAACAACAATGTAAAAGAACACATGTGAAGCTATTTGGTGAATCTGCTGAAATAATGCAACATTTCAAGCAAATTATGGCTTGAATATACAGGGTGTCCCGAAATCACCATGACTTCTTGAGGTCATTTCAAGTCGAAAAACTTAAAAGGTAATTTGCTCGTTTTCGCTTCGTTTTCGACTTATAACGGTTTTTTATTATTTTTATTCTTTTTTCCTGGCTCTAACATTGCCAAACTACAACCGATTTTTGTTTAAATAAGAACACTTAGAAATTTGTATCTACCATACAACTTTTTTCTGTGCGGATAATGGTTCTGCCGCAAATTATTTTCAAGCACATATTTTAAGCATTTTTGTTGTTTTTTTTTGATTTCGATATGATTTTTTTCACAAAAACACGTTAAGTATAATTTTTTTTTCATTATTATGAAAGCCCAATATGTGTTTTTAAAAATAATTAACATTTTTTACCTAAAAAAACATAAATTATTAAAAAAATAAAAAACAAAAAAAATATAATTTATTGTATTATTCATACTTGAATGTCAATTTATCAGACTTGCCCATTCTTTATTCCGTCAATTTCATTGAAACAACAACTTAAAGGTGCTACCACCAATTGTATACGAATTTATTTATAATTCGTTTTAATTAATTATTATTGGCTGGAGATAGCTATTTCAAGGTGTTTGGTAATTTTTTTTTAAGAAGTTTCCCAAAACTGAGTTTTTTCCTATGGGTTTTGGCAGTAAATTGTTAAAATTCGCAAGAAATTTTACGTTACGCAACAGACCTTGGTGTGAAAAACCAATAGAGCTAATTTTATGTGTCGTAATTTAAATTTTGTCCTATAGGTTAAAAACAATGAGATTTCAGACTGATATTAGGCTTTTCGATACCACCTTATGTGGTTTTTCTAAAAAGGTCTTTTATATAGGTATCTTTCATAGACTCAAAATTTTGTATCAACTTAAACCAAAGAATTAAAACTGAATATAAGGTGCACAACAGATAAAAACTTGAATGATTTGAAAATTGAACAGTAGTTCAAATGGAATTTGCAGTTAACAATCTTTTATTTATTTATTTATTTATTTATTTATATAAAAATGAACGTGTGCATGTTTGTGTTTATTCTTTAAAGGCGCCCAAACAACTCTTGGATTGGATTGATGTGGATGTCTTTGGAAAGCTGACGTCCAAAGTCTTAATAATTATAAACCAGTTGCAAAAATCGCATAATCAGGTCAGAAATTTTTTTCAAAAATTTTATGAATTGTAAAAAATAAAATGTATTCCTATAAAAAACCTATCATCGTTATTTTTGAGTTCTTTTAAATCAATAATTGGGGAGATTTTTATAATGCCTAATGAACTACGCAGTGTATCAGCTAGTTATCAAGAAAATATTCTATTTAAAATTCGATGCGATAAAAGTTGAACGTATCAAAAACTCCAAAGTTTGTTATCGCTTATAAAAACCCAGCTGATGACATCTGATGCAATCACAACTTAAGATATCTTAAATTATCGATGATCGACAAAAGTAGCTTATAGATGAACAAAAGTTATTTGGCTTACCAAATAACTCAAGGGATGAACATTTCCCGATGATTGTTTCAATCCCAACGAGGCCAAATGTTGTTCCTTTTGTGACAAGTTATCTGAGCCCTCTTCTTCGGTACGTTCCAGAAATAGAGTGGGATCGATATCTGATTCATCGTGTTTTATATCGTAATCTTCCTCGTCAATTGGTTCATCTTTGATGTGCACAGGAATTGGCTGAAATAAAAAATACCATTTAACTTAGTGTTTTCTATTTTTTGTTTGACAATTTTATTTCACTCACATAAACTGTTAGGGAACGTCTTTTCTTTAGTGATGAAATACCCTCCAGAATCGAGGAGGCAAGTTTAATATTTTCTTGCTCGTCACCACCTCCTCCTCCGCCGCCTGATGCACTTCCATCATCATGGCATGCACTTAACCCTGCCAATGCAATAGCAGTATTAGATAGTGGAGCTGCGGCATTAAGCTGTTTCTTTTCAAACTTCTTTGATATATCCAACCAGCTGCGTTGTTTGTTTTGCGAAGCCACACAACGATTTTTAAAACTTTGCCACGAATTCAAGTAACTGATACAAGCGTGGCATATCCGCAAGGATAGCCTATCAATTGGTGATACCTGGGGATATGATAAGAAAAATATATTAAATTTAAATTTATCTTAAAGCTTTAAGTTTTCAAATTAGAATTTAAAATTAAATTGCGTTGTTGAATTGAGAAGCGGGTAGGGAACATGGGGGTCGGGTCAAAGACTAGAGAATAGGAAGCCTCCTCCTTATTAATTAATAAGGTGGTGGCTGGTGGTGTTAATTCAAATTGTCAGGATGAGGGATTTAATCCTCAACCCTTCCTCCTTGTCATTACATAACAAATAATATGTGAAGTGGCTGACAAGTGGTAGTGATGGTCGTGGTGGATATGGATATGGTGGAGCTCGTGGTGTTTGGCATCAGGTATTCGCAAAATGTGCACATAACCAATGCCTTACTTGTGTATGTAGATCGAATTGCAATTATTTCCTCCCTGCGGGTTATATATGTATATGGATTTGTTGAGGAATGTGAGCAAGGTGGACAATCAAAACATCGCGCTATATTATCATAAGGAGCACACATATACTTTCGTTGTGTTCCTTTGTTTAATTAAGCACAACTGATTGCAATGGCATCATAATCATGATGATGCCCATGTTAACAACAACTAACCATTGAAGCAGTATGAGGTGAGGCATTCTTGAAATGTTAAAACGAAACCCTTAGGTTATTGATCCCTGTGAAATCAAAGAACTAAAAAAAAATAAATGCTTTCCCCAAGGCGCTCAAAGATAAAGCGGGTCGGTCGGTTCCATTTATAAGAGCCACTCCCTGAAAATTGATTTCTTACTGACCCTTTCCTCTTCGTCGGTTCATTTTGGTGATTCACTAATTTTGCTTCAAGAAAATCGCATCCAAGATCAAGTTACCACTATCTCTACCCCATCGAAAAATTAACCCAAGTTTTTTTTTCAAGGAACTCATTCTTCTTCTCTGTGAACATTCTATGGTAATTTGATATGCATGTGCAGTTAGTGTCTATAGGACTTCGCTAGAGATTCAAGTAGCGGGCACATTCTTGGACTGAAAAAATGTAGGTATATTCCACACACAAAATGGTTGTCACATCGATTTTGCTTCCACGACAAGACAAATGCCATTTCCTGTGCCTGTTATTTGCTGTCAGAGCTTTTCAATTCACTCACAACCACCACGTCAATTGCGTCCTAACCTAAAAACAAAACAAAAAAATCAAGAAATGTCGCATACTCCAGAGTGTACACAAAGCAACCCTCGAGTTTTTCTTTTCCTCCCCTATTCTTTCAATTCAAACTAGTGACTAAGGGTTTTGCCACTCCAAGCGCTTCATATCGCGCTTGGACAAAGATTATACACAGGAAATGCCAAGTCAATGTCGTCTTCTATACCACATGGCTATTCCGAGTTCGATGTGTGTATTCATTTCTTCTACCCTAAAGATTCGACTTGACAACGACGATTGGAAATGATGACAACAAATATAACAACGACATAGGCACAACCGATACTCGAGAACAAGCCAACTGCTGCTGCTGTTGTTTCCATAATTTTTATGTGGGTCTAGCGAATCGAAGGAATGTTCCACCAGCTCGTATAATTGTTGTTGCCACCACGACTCACAGAGAGAGAGTTCCATCGAGATAACAACTGCTCGACGGTTTGACGAAGCCATAATGAGAAGCAGACCAGCTGGAATTGAGAATTCAGTGGAAAAACCACCGCACTTCAGTGGATACTGCGCCATTAATGATCCACTGCACTCCACCCAGTTTCTGTAGCCAAGAGCTCGAAATTGGATTTCGAAACCTCACGTAACACTTTGTGTAGAAAGAGTCATCGCCATCGTCATCATCTCTCAAGCGCTGAAACAGTGTAGTGCGTCGTGGGCACATGACACGATAGATACGAGCAGAGTATGAGCAGGAAAGAGATAGAAACACCCAGGACTCATCATCTCATCATCGTCGTCGGCGGCACAACCAGCATTGGCATCGACATGGCAATCGCCATCATCGCCTATTAACCCGAGTTCACACACATTTTTAGCAGCAGCATCCGATGGCCGTTTTCTTCTTCTTAGTCTTCACACTTTTTCTGTGGTTTTCACCTGGCCTGGCATCTGCAGCGTCCTTCGAGACGGCGGTTGGGACGAAGAATAGACAAAATAAGAAAAGAGAGTCGTGAGGGCATCAGCAGAGGCCGAGGAGGGAATGGGAGGACACGCAAGCCAATTCTTTGGTACTTTTTTCTTCGCACTGACCTTAATATTGACACATGATTGAATTTTGTTGGCTAGGGGCTCCTTATCAGCCGCATAGCTGTTAAAAATCGAAATACATTCACTGTCCGGAGCCAAGCACAAGCGACAGCAATTCTGACGTGCTCGTAGTATCGATTCTTCCGTCATGAGTACACCTTGGTCACACTTCACTTTTTCCACCCAAGCAATTGATTATAAAATTTTCAAACTTAAAAGTACGCTGTAGTTTTTATTTAGAAAATCGGCATTATTATTTCGGTTTATTATTGAGGTTGTTATTTGGAATTGTTTTGATTTGTTTCTTTTACTTTTTTTTTCAATAATTCTTCGGTACACAGAGAACGCGAAAGGAACAACCAAACCGCACGGGAAATAAACTGACACTGAGCAAAAAGGAATCGGTGGAAAAATGTGAACAAGGGAAAACTGGAAAGGTGCACTAATAAAATGAAAAAAATTCTTGTTGGAAAAGGTTTCAGTATGTGATAACTTTAATTGTCAATTCTATTTCGAAGATTGATTATTTTAAAAGAACTTTAAAATTTAAATCAAGGGACAACTTTGTATGTTCATATTTATATTGATGATTGTTTTCTTGATCAAAATATTCCAATCAAAATGTAATTCCGTAAAATTAAAAAAATAATAAGACTTGACATTTAGCATATGCAAAAACCACACATATGAAACTGGAAATATGAAATTACATATGGTGCAAAACAGATCACCTTGGGATATCGTTGGGAAATATAAGGCTATGTTCATATCGAGATAGTTCAGCTTTAAGCTAGGACCGCACTCGGCGGAACTGCACTTCTGCGGAACTGAACTTCACGACTTATTTGTAGGAAATTGTATGAGCTATATCGCACTAAGCGACAACTGCACTTCACGGCGCGACACTATGCGACAAAGTAGGTAATCTGACCAACTGTGTTGCGACGTGAAGTTTCGTTCAGTTTCGTACGAAAGTGCGCACGGTGTCGCTGAAGTGTAGTTCCGCCTAGTGCGGTTCTACCTTTAACCCTGTTACTCTACTTGAAAGGCTCGCGCAAACCGAAACATTTAAACAAACACGAAACTTTCGGCTGTTAAAATATTTTATATGAGATTCGCTTAATCGCATCGTCGCGTTGGTGTGGGTAATCTAATACATCGCCTTGTAAATACATTTTGACAGCCGCAAATTTCGTCGCCGTTCCGAATGTTTCGCGTTGGTTTGAGGGGGGCTTGAAATCCTTGTTATCTATCAATTTCGAATGAATGGCCATATTGTACATTATTGTATTCAAAGCTTTCTGGGTAGCTTAAAATTTTTTTGATGGATGGTCTAGTCTTAGATACAAAGCTGAATGCAAGGAATTAAATGAAGCAGTAAACTTTTACCGCCACTCGATACATCCAGATGAAAACATAAATCCAGATGTAAAGTATACAAATTCAATTTACATACATCCTGATTTAAGTTTTTATCTGAATGTATCGAGGGAATAATATGGGCGTTACAAAACGTAGGCACTGTTTTTATCTCGAGTAGGGTTCCCCACACCAACGCGAATCTGTCGTTTCAACGACGAAAACAATAGCGTAGTTCCTTTACTTTGAAACCCTGTGCATTTCTGTGAATTTCTACACAAAAGTATGTCAAGTTCATATAAACAAAATAAAATGACGTAGAAATTCACACAAATGCACAGAGTTTTAAAGTAATACTACGTTTTCATTGCAAATTTGCTAATTTCGTTTGGCAGATAATTCCATTTTGAATTTGATTTGACAGTTAATAGCTTCTTTTTGTTGTGTTCTCTTTCTGTGTCATTTGACATTTTTAATGGTTTCCAATGGGGTTCTACAACGGATGCATTCCACTTGGGTGTGTTCATAAAATTTTTATAATTTCAAACCAAATTTCGTGCAAATTTGGTTGAAATTACATCATTTTGAAATGTGAATTTGTATGAGAAATGAGATAATTTGGAATCGAATTTGGAAATTTTCCAAGAAATTACCTCATTTGGCCCAATAAAAACGTATTATAAAGGAACACACCTATTAATAACAACACGTCATTGGTTGTCAATGAAAACAACAAGCGAATTTTCGGTGGTGACGACGAAAACAATAGGGGTATTCCCGATCCGATGCAACTGGTCTTGTATCATTGCAAAAATGCAAAAGTGTAAAATTGCTATACCCCAACCCCATTGTAAAAAAAAACTTTGCACTTTTGCAATGATGCAAGACCAGTTTGCATCGGATCGGGAATACCCCTAATAATAACAACTTATTGTTTTCATTATTATTTTATTATTGTTTTCGTCGTCGCCACCGAAAATTCGCGTTGGTGTGGGGGATCCTTTAAGGTGGCGACGACGGTGGCGACGACGAAAACAATAATAACAACGTATTGTTTTCATTGACAACCACGTGTTGTTATTGTTGTTTTCGTCGTCCCCACCGAAAATTCGCATTTGTTTCAATTATCAAAAAATAGTAGTTTTTTTATTTATGGTATGGTAGACTGTAGAGTAAACAAATTCGCAGTGCGAACTTTCGCACGAAACTCAACAGAACTTCATATCGCGACAAAGTTGGTCAGATTATCAACTTTGTCGCATAGTGCCGCGCCGTGAAGTGCAGTTGTCGATTAGTGCAATATATACAAACGAATGCAGAAATTGACTAGTGTAAAATTCAGATTGAGAAATAAAAAATGAAAAATAGAATTTATTTACTGAACACATCCATTTTGATTCCGTTCAATGATCAAGACTTTAATTTTCCAACGTTTCGGTCATTAATGTACAAGATCCAGATTACTCAAGTCAAGTGTCACAAAAGTGGTGGAAAGTTTCACAAAAGAACAACATTTCCAAATCAAAATTTTCTTAACTTTTTGTTTTGTTATTATTAGCCCCAATTTCCTACTTTAAAATGGAAACTCAAAATACGAAAGAAGAAAAATCTGCAGCAGAAAAACTTAAAGAACGCAAAGATCGTTTGCGAAACCTTCATAATCTCCGTCAACAAGCTAGAACAGAAAATCACCAAGAAGTCATTGCAGAGGACGCAAGAAATAAGCTTCCCAAAAACTGGGAATCCAGGAAACGACAAGCTGACTGGATCGTCAGCGACACCCATGCACGAGAAGCAGCTGAAGCAGATGGTAGAGATTATGATCGTATGAAAATGTTAGAAGTTTCAGCTATCGATGCAACCAGAATCGAGAAGAAAAAACAAAAAAAGAACCCCGATGGTGGGTTCTCGACATTCGAAGCACAAACTGCGCGTCAATATAATCGTTTGGTAAAGAACATGACACCCAGAGATATGGAAAAATATGAAAAACAAAAGCAAGAACTGGGCGACGAGGCATTCTATTGTGCCCCTAATACTCTTATACACAACATGCCTCAGGACGATCCAGAAGCTATAAATAAAATGGTTAAAGATCTGGAAACACAAATCGAACGCAGGAAGAAATACTCGAGGAGGAGGATCTATAATGACGATGCGGATGTTGACTTTATCAACGAACGCAATTCCAAATTCAACAAAAAATTGGATCGTTTCTATGGGGAATATACCACTGAGATTAAACAAAACTTGGAAAGAGGAACAGCTATTTAAATTTCTTAAATATTTTGTTAATTTACTTTTAGATTTAAGATTGTGTTTTATTTTAAATATTTTTTTTTTTAATAAAATTGAAAATAAAGTTTTGGTGTACTAATACGTACATATGAACCTACATAGCTTGCTTCTTAATTTTTTCTTTTAGGAAGCCTTAGTTTGCGAAAAAAAAAATCAGTTGGTTGATTATGGAAGTAAAATCATCCTATTTCAAAGGGATATTGATTTTTGGAATGGTCGCCCTTATTCTGTAAGGCGTTTTATGAAAACGACATGGCTCCAGAAGCGTTTATTGGGTTTTAAATAAAACTAAAACTGTGGTGCTTAAAAGAAAGAAACCGAATGTACAAGAACAACTTGTGTGTGGATAGTAAAAATGCTGGTTTCAAATGCAATTGTCAAAACCAGCATTTTTACTATCCACACACAAGTTGTTGTTGTACCGACTTGATCAAGTGACCTCGGTGGCGCAATGCGTATGCATATGGCTCGGAGGGAGCTTGGCCCGAGTTCGAGTCCTACCTGGGCATAGAAAGTTTTTTCAATTAAAATTGAACAAAGACCAAGCACCACTTAAAGGAGTCTGATGATAGGCGTGGCAGTCGTGAAATAGCTATAACTCCAGCCTATAAAAACTTGGTGGTAGCTCACTAAAGTGTTGTTGTTCATTCAAACCTTCAATACAAAAACTATACCGTTCTCTTCTTTCTTCAACCTTCTAACCATTAAAACGATAGTCATTTCAATAAAACTCCAATCGCCGCTTCTAGTACCATGTCGTTTTTCTAAAACACGTTATGAAATAAGGGTGAGTAATTTTGGTTTTAAGGGTCAAGTCAAAAGCGTTATCGATGATATTTTCATTTTCGATGTTTTCGGTTTGATAATTATCAAATTCGTTTTCATATCGATGTTGTTTTTAGTATCGCGTCCCTATCTAGACTTTCAAGGTAACGGGAAGCTTTTACAAACACGGGACCATTGGTTTTAGTTGCAATTTCATAAGAAGTAGAGCTATTTTGAAGAATAATATACCTATGTAGGTATATCAGCGCACGTCAAACGCCATCCTTTTAGCTCTTAGATCGGATTGCTACTTCGGAACTACAATTTTGCTGACTAGTATTTGGTTCGTTCTTCAAAACGAAAACTTCGAAAACTACAATGAAATTTATATATTATATTCTAAAGATCGTCCGTGAAATATGAAAAGTGTGAATCTTCAATTTATCTAAAATGAGGTTTGAATTCAATTTATTAGCTGAACCTCACTCGCACTTTCAACTTCAGACATTTTTGGAATATGCAAGCAGCTAATTTTTTTGAATGCTCTTCTGTTAAATTAGCGAAGGTGTTCCATAATTTTTAGATTTTACGGATAATATGATTATAATATATAGGTTAAGAAAGCCTTTTATTTAAAGTTATGGTAGATTAAAGCTTTCTAAAGATAGTTGCTCCGCATCTTTGTTGATTTTAACAAGGGAGTCTTCAGAAATGATCCGCACCATAGATTCGTCGTCTTCATTATCATTGCCATCATCCAGAACACAAAGCAAACCGTCATCTTCAAATGTAGGGAAAAAGAACTCTGGCTTGTCCCACTGGGCACGAGTTCCCAAACTGTAATGTTTATCGACCGACATATGCTCTAACAGTTTTTCCGTTGATTCATACCTACAGTTGCAAGCAACACAGCGTAGAATCTGAATTTGTCTGCGGACATAATTAACAGCTTTCACTTTTTGATAGAAATTCAAGCAACGAGTCTCTTCTTCGAAATTCAACTGATGTTCCTGGAGCATATGTTTCTTTAAGGATTGCAGATCCGGATCAGTTTTGGGACAGAAAAGACAGGCGATGGGAAGTTTTTCGCTATCCCATTCAAGCCAATCTGAATCCGATTCCTCACTGCTTAGAATTGAATTATCAAGATTACTGACGTCTTTAGACTCTTTTTGCTGTCGCTGCTGTCGAATGGCGTTTCGTCGACTTTGTTCGAGACTCTTTGTGTGTTTCGGTTTTTCGTTGCGGTAATTTATGAGAAAGAATCGATCATAACCGTGATTATTTGGGTTAATTCGTTTGTGACCTTTCTTGCGCATATGTTCCTTGAGTGTGACACGATCCTTGAAAACTTTCTCGCAATACAAACACACAAGGTTCTCCAGACTGGATTGTACTTTTTCAAGGAGTTCATCAACGTAGACAAGATTTTCTGGTTTACCCAGTTGTAGGAAGTGCTTGGTAAAAAGATGCTCAAGGAATTCTGAACGTAATCCGTGAATGACATCGCGGCAGTATAAGCATTCTTTTGAGAATTCTCTGTCAGTTCTTTCGAATTGATGTTTAGCTAGAGCTTTTTCAAGACGGAGTTGGTGTAATCTTTTGCGTAGTTCAAAATCTTGAGGCAGAATGTCACTTAAAAGGTAGTATTTTTCGTTTTTTGATATAGTTCCGTCTGGCAGTTGGTCCAGCAGCATTGTGGTGCAATATTCTTCCAATGAGTGGTCTAAAAGAATTTTACTATGAAATAATGCCTTTGCAGTTCAAATATTTTTTTAATACCTTTGAATTTATCAATCCAATATGTGAAATACTCGTGAAGATCAGCAATATCGTCAACATCAGCTATGACCAATCTGTGAGCACGAAATAAGTGGGCTAAATACTCGTCTTTTCCCTTTTCTAATGTGAATCCGAATGTAGTGCTGCATTTTAAACAATTAAGATGAGTTTTGCTGGTTGTTGTCGATGGTTTTGATGGAAAGGAAGGCCTAGATTTTTCTTCAATTTCTGGTAAGTTGGCTTCTTCCATAATAATCACTCTTTTGTTCAGTTAACAGCGAGGTTCCAGTTTGCAGATGCAAAATGTCAAATGAAACTTCAACAGCAATAAGTAGGTGTGTTCAGATTATAGAGACCACTGTTTTTTAAAGGGCGGGTTCAAGGCATTACGTTTTACATCTGAATTTTCCGTGCCTACGTTATGTATCGCTCACATCGATGAAATTGGTCGAGTAACGTTGAAAAATGGAACAAAAATCATATGATTTGTTTCAATTTCGCAAGTTCGCATTATTTACGTCCATATTATTCACTTGATACATTCAAAATAAAACTTAAATCTGGATGTATTTAAATTGAATTTGTATAATTTACGTCCGGATTTTAGACTTAAGTATTAATCTGGATGTATCGAGTGAATAATATGGCTATTAATAAGTATTTAATTCTCATAATGAAAACTTAACAAATCAGCCAACAGGGAATATCAAAATGTTTAACTTTTATGGTGTTGTACTTCAGTTAATCAGTTGCTTTGGCATTTCCCCCACCACAAACATTGTTTCATAATAATTTTTATAGCAATATATGTTGGAATGGTGGTGAATAAAGATATAACATCAAAATATGAAAACTAATCAAATGCAAATCAAACTTCACGCATGGGACATAGAATCATCGTGCAGTCGATGTAACATGTTTATAAATAAGGTATTGGAGTTAGAAATACACGCCTTCACCTTCGTAAAAATAATTTTTTTAAATCAAAACCGTAGGAGAGACCCAGTTTTTAAAATAACAGAGAATACATCTGTTATTTTAAAATATGTTTGATTCAAATCTCGAATTCGATTTTTTTTACGTATCCAAAAATTATCCTATAGTACCTGTCATAAACTTTTCGACAAATAAAGAAAAAAGTGTGAGTGCCGGGACTCACGGTCAAGATGTGTAAACATACGTAACGTAACGTGAGGCTCAGAACCACAATCACAAGATACGTCACGTTTTTTTTTCACTTTACCGCCAGGATAGATGTTTACACACCAAAAAGATAAAATTTAAGAAATTTGTTATAATTTTTTTGACAAATAAAAAAAAAGATAAAATTCTTACAACTTTTCAAACTTTAATTTTATTAAATAATAATTCGAAACATAATTAGTGGTGGCTTAAATTTTAGTGAGCCTCCGTTTCCGTCTGCCTCGTGCTCACGTCTCACCAAAAAAGGCCAAAAGCACCAAAGCACCAGCGTAAAGAAAATAGATTGGCGATAAACGGAAACCCCTGGGTAGACATAAGGTGTATTTTTTTCCAATCTCGGAGGGAACTGGTTAAAAAAAAAAATATGTCTTGAATTAGAAAAAAAAAATGGAGTTTCCATACAAGTATGTAATTCCCGACGGTAATACAGTTTTTCTCCTTGCTTAAGTTAAGCCCCGAAAATTATCTGGGTTTAGCCAAGCCCATTGGGGATAAGTTGTTGTTGCATTTAACATTGTATGTAAAATATTTAGGTCCGAATCGTTTTTTTCATCCAATTTCCTTTGGGCTTGAAAAAAACACATCTCTTATATGTAAAAAAAATGTCCCTACCTAGGTAAATTAGTATCAGTGGGAGTAAGAAAGAACTTTATTGGTGGGTGCATTCAGTGTTTCAGTTTTATTTTCTTTACAGTACTTATGTACCTACGCAATTAAAATTATATTACACATCAAAGTAAAAATGTGTTCATAAATATTTTAAAGATTAAAAAGATGTGGAGTCGTTTGTAAGTGTAATATTAGCACTTTAGACATTGAAGCTTGATTTAAAGTAAAATATAGATTAAATACAAAAAAGTTGGATTTTAAATACCAGATATGTATAAACTTAGATTAAATTTACAACTTTAGAATACAACAAAGAATACAAATACACCAAAATTTTGTTTTATGCTTACCACCATATTATTCACTCGATTAATCCAGATTAAAACCTTAATCATTGTGGTTTAATTTAAATTTTATTAATTTACATTTAATTTAGACTTAGTAGAATAAAATCAAAGTCCAGGCTGTTACAAATTGTGATGTCACAACCTAGTTTGACTATACTATAATAAACAAATCAAGATGTTGCTGTACCTATACCTATAACTCATACAATATACAAATATTAGCTTCAGGTTCAGGTTTCTCGAGTTACACGAATATAGTACTTCTCTTTTATCATACAGTAAGATAAGTTTAAAGTAAGGCTAAGCTTCTCATCCTCAATAAAACAAGGGAGACATATACTTAACAGTTCTCAATGTTTCCATTTGTAAGAAAAAGATAAATGTATTAATTGTAAACGAAAAAGAAAAAACGAATTGAATTAAAAGTTTTAGTTCTAAGGGTTTTGGTTAAAACATCAATTCAAGTTAATTTTTTTAGTCGAACAAATTAAGGTGGGCAACGAGACTAAAGTTTCTGTGGAATATTTAAAATATAGAAACACAAATTTTTAAAATATTCAATGAAAACGATGATTCCAGATATTTGTACTGCCTTATAAGAATCTTAAATTCAAAACAAATTTATAAATTGCCTTTAACGTACATATACACATAATTTTTTTGTTTTTGGAATGAGTTATTTGTGAATTGTTTTTGTTATATTTTCTCATTTTTTGCTTTATATTAGCAGATTACTTGTATATATTTTGTTCGGTTATTATTTATTATTTTTTTTGCGATGCGGTTGATAGGTATGTAGATACATTATGTATGTATGTCTACTTAAGGTGGCGATACCGGGGTGCACCTGGAGCTTGGCCTTGGCTTATTATTATTGTTATACATACATAATTGATAAACTGAGATTTTGGATTTCATTCATGTTCAAATTCTCAAAATAGGTAAAACAGAGATTTGTTTTCTTTCGCGATTTTTGTATTTAAATTTTAAATTTTTTCATTCGTGATTCATAATTTCAAGATGCATTCAATATTTTTGTCATTTGATACTAAAGACCCTGTTTAGATTGGAGATTGAGTCCAGACTGGTGAGTGTCGTCGTGTTTACATTTGAAACTTTCAAGCGTCTCAAAATACATTGAAACAACAATAATTTCAACATTTCACACATTGAAACAACAACAAAGTTGACTCATGAGTCCGGTTTTTATGTTTTCTTTGTGCCTCACGAGATTTCTCACCCCACACTTCTCTTGCCTACGAAATGCCGTGATACCGGCCTCAATCATCACAATCTTAACAGCGTCAAATAAAATTATTGTTTATCGAGACAATAGCGAAAAATGTTTAATTCATTATTTTTGGGTTTGAACAATTGAATTTAAGAATTTAATACGCAAAATTTTTAAACAAAAACATTTATCGAAATCGGTGCAGACGTTTATGAGAAAGTTAAAAATTAAAAACCGTTGTACCTACATAGGTTGAAAGTCATGAAGGTATCTTTAAGAAAAGTGTTTTAATGTAGGTACCTATGTATATGTATGTATGTCTGTAAGACCTAAATAACCTGGATTGTACGCAGAAGAAAGAAAGAATTTTTGTTTGCTGTGAATTGAAGTAAGGTGTAATATTTATTATACCTATATTACATTACAAAAAATCTCAGGGGTTTATAGAGCAGAATGCTGTCTAGAGTGGGTGTTTTGTTAATTTTTGATACTTGGTATATAATATCTATATATTTTGGTCTATACTATACCTACCTACACATGGTATACACAGTAATTGCTTATCAAAAAAATTTCTTAACGTTTATATCACAGGTACCTACATACCTACCGTTATTTTAAGAGGGAATAACTTATCAACATTAACTTCAAAATTTGAAATAAAAATTCGCTCCAGCCTTTGGTGAATCGTGAATACCACCCTTAAAAAGCAGAATCAGTAACTATTTTGTTGCCAATATAAAGCTGACTCATGTATTATTTTTAGCTACAAAATTATTCCAACCCAACCTTTCAACTGAAATAGATTTTATTATTTCAAAAATCATAATTGGCATAATAAGTCATTTTATGTGGAAGGTTGGGCCAAAATGAATTTTTGTTTTGTCAAGAGTTAATAAATAACTCATAACCTTTATTGTGAAATGACATCAATAAAATCATTGGCAGCGTTCAGGTTTGTATCCAAAGCGATCTGGATAGCATTGTGTAGTTGTAGTTCTTTGTAAAACCACAGCTGATGGCAAAGCAGCTGTTGCCAAAAAATATATCTCAAGATATCCTAAAAATTCAAGGATACCTATAATCATCTATATCTTATGAGAAATGTCAACAACAGCTGATTTGCCTTCAGAAACTTACTGGATACTCGAGTATCTTATATAGGCTATTTTAGTGCAATCTAAAGGCGCCCAGATTTTGTTTTTTGAAAGCTTCAAAACGAAAAATTAAAATTGTCAATGATTAGAATAATGATCGTATAAACACAAAAAATTGAATAAAAAATAAAAAATGAAAATAGTAAGAATATGAAAAACAATAATATAATATATGCTTGTATGAGCCTCATATATGTAGCTTCTAAACTATAGAGATTTTGTGGTTGTACTTCTGGTGACCTCAAATGTTTATTATTATTGCTAACCCGCATTATAGAAAACATTTTGGTCTTGTTTTTTTTGTCCAAAAAGTTTTGACAAACTTCTTTGAGTTTAATTATTTTTTTTTTGGAAAAATCTTCACGGGACTATTATTTTTCTATAACTTTATTTTGGACAACGTAGGATATGCCAATATGCCAATTTCAAGAACAGGGAAAACTATCGGTTTTATAAAGCCTTAAAGATTGGAAGAGGTCGTACAGTTGACTTATCTAACTAAGGACACTGAAAGCTATGGAAAAAAACACCAATAAAGTGTCATCAACACCAACATGGCACTCAGAGTCCAGAGATCTTTGTGTGATACACGACTAGACTAGGAATGCGTGGCTATATGTTGATATGCCATACACTCATACCCTCTATAATATGCCCCATTCACCACAGTACTTATAATATATGGAGCTGGGTTATCACATCGTCCTGGCCTTGAAAATGTATGGAATAACAGAAGTCATCGAAATCCTATAAAGAATTTTACATTTACTATTTTTACTTGCTCTAAATGGCAAGTATTGGTTTCGTGTAAACCAAAAAATTATAAGAATATTATGACTGACAGTTGAGCTTCAAGTATGCACTGAAAGTGGTAACAACGCCCTCTATCACGTTTTCAGGCACTGCAATTCATAAGGAATAGAATAGGAGCAAGCACTCCATATTATAAAAAATGTTCTAGTTCTGTTGTTATATTGTCTTTTTGCGTTCACTGTAATTTCAGGTAGAGTAGAGATCCGGTCTGTACAGAATATTTGTATGTGATTGTAAGAAAACCGCGTTTGAGGATTTTGCCTAATAATTCGCATTACGGAAATAGGGTTTGATGTTTTTTTTTTGGAAAAATTTCCAATCTGGTGGTTCTTGTAATATTTCAAACAATATTACATTTAATAGTTTTTTTAAATAATAAAAAATCAATGTTTTTTAATATTTTCTATTTTTTTTAACATTTTTCGTTAAAGATATCATCACATTGTTGAACCATTAGCATCTATAATTTTTAGCTACATTACAGTTTTTTACCACAAGAGCAGGTTCGTGCGATCCAGTCGTGCATATTATTTTCTGTTGGCATAAACATGCATACATTTCAACAAACAAATATCATTAAACAATTTATTAAATAATTAGTCCCTTCTTTCTAGCTATATTGTCTCTCGTCCGAGTTTGATCTTATCAAATTTTGAATGTATTGAATGAATTAAATACCTATTGTATCACAATGACATATTATGTACAATTATACATCTATAGCAAGTATAGCAAAAGTTCAAGCACGGGGATGGAAATTCTTCAAAGTAAAGACCTACATATCTAGCCTAGCAGTCTGAGTCTAGTTTAGTATAAAATCTTTCGAGCTTTCGATCGGAGGTATTTTTGATTTTATATAAACTTTAACCACGTTAAATTTGCTAGCGATTTATTTTCAAGGAGGTAGGTACAAACATTTAAGTGAAGAGTGATTATTATTAGAATACACAAACACACCTACATATGTATATCTTTCTATTTTATACAAAATTATCAAAATAGTTTCTTTGAAGCAGTAAAATATAAAGTAAACAAAATTACCTAATTTATTTAAAATTAGACCTCAGGAAATAAGGCCCCAAAATTAAAGTAATTAACTATGTAATCAAATTTGACCGCATTTTTTGTGTTGCTAACAGTAGACATACAAAAACAAAATTATTTATACTTATAATTTCTTATTTTAATTGAAACGGTTTTGTTTATGTTTAAATAAATAAATTTGTTAAAATATATTTGTGTTAATAGATGAGTTCCTTTACTTTAAAACTCTGCATTTGTGTGAATTTCTACGTCATTTTATTTTTTTTTTATATGAACTTTGACAGACTTTGGTGTAGAAATTCACAGAAATACACAAAGTAAACGAACTAGGCTAATATTGATTCAAAATAAAATAAATTTTGATTTACAGATGTCTTACAAGGTAGAACCAATACCAAACTCCTACTGTTTGTTAGGTGAAGGACCACATTGGGACATAGAAAAACAAAGTTTGTACTTTGTTGATATCGAAAACGGACAAGTGTTGCGTTATGACTATGCACAGGATAAGGTATACAGGTGTCAAATCGGTAAGTGTAGGTATAAGAATAAAAAAATTGTGAATTAAAGGAAAGGCAAGATATATCTAGGTTTTAATGATGGATGGGAATGTTTCGTCAAAGGGATTTTTAAATACATGGGCCTTTATTGCAATATGTTAATCAGTATTGATAAAGAGAAATAACCAAGAGGAAAATATGATAAAATTCAAATTATATGAAAAAATATTGCCATATAACATTCTACATACCTTTTTATAGAAATAATAATGACTTAACTGATTGAAAACATTAAAGTGACTAAAGAATCAAACAAACTATGATTGCACTTTTAAAGAAAAAGAAACTGAGCCAAGGACCCGGTTTTCAGAAGTTTCAGTTTTAACCATTGCTTTTGGAACGTTCTGTTTATCGTCAGCTAAGACAGAAGAAATGCTTATGCCATTTTTGTTTTTTTTTAACAACTCTCTTTACAACATATTTTTACATTTTCTGACAAGATTTCTTTACTCTTAAAATGATTTACATATTTAAATTTTTGTTTAGAAAACGAAAAATTGGCTTCGTTCATTATTCCGATTGAAGGAGCCATTAATAAATTCGTAGTTGGCATTGGACGTCGTATTGTTACCATAACTTGGGATGGTATTTCAAAAACATGCAAAGTAGATAAAGATATTCTCACCATTGAAGAAGGAGATTCAAAATGCATACACAATCGCTTTAACGATGGCAAATGCGATCCCCGTGGACGTCTTTTTACTGGCACTATGCATACAGACATTTTTAATCAACGTACTGGAAATTTTTATAGCATAGATGAAAATGGAAAACAAAAGCTAATAAAGGATAACATTGGCATTTCAAATGGGTTAGCATGGAATGAAAAAATTAATAAATGTTATTACATCGATTCATTGGACTTCAAAGTAAGAGAGTACGACTATAATGATTTGAACACTGGTTGTTTGAGTGAGTAATCTTTGTTTAAGGTTCTCCCAAAGCAACGCGAAAGATACAAAAAGTTAACAAAACTTTGGCTTGCCAAAATATATTTTTACAGGGCGATAAATGAGAGTACTCACACCAAATATGTGATCAAGCGAATCTCATCGCACATGTAAAATATATTGACAGCCGTTTTCGTTCCGAATGTTTTGCTTTGGTTTGGGAGAGCCTTTAAACTAGTTTTTGGTGAAATTTGTATACTATAGATGTGGAATATAATTTTTTTTCCAGAAAATCCTAGGGATGTTTTCAGTCTTGTAAGCCGTCAAGAAGAAGGTAAAATACTTCTGCCTGATGGAATGACTATTGATTCTGATGGATTTCTTTATGTTGCTGTTTTTGGTGGATCGTCAGTTTTGAAAATTGACCCTAAGTATAAGATTAAAGTGTTTTACGTTGAAGTTATAATTCTATTTAAAAAATTTTTTTTTTAATAGGGATGGAAAAATTTTGCTTGATATAAAACTTCCATGTGAGTTAATAACGTCTGCTGCTTTTGGTGGACCAAATTTGGATGTTTTGTATGTTACTACAGCTGGGCTTTTTAATAAGCCAGCACCGGGAGGAACAACCTACAAAGTCACTGGTATTGGTTCTAAAGGTCTTCCAATGTCAAAGTGTAAACTTACCTTATAAAGTTCTGAGAACGTTAATTTTTGTTAACATTTTTTTCAAAAATAAATTTTTATTAAAGCATTTTATTCTATCTGTTTTGATCAATTTTTATAATATGACCTATATATAATCAACATATTTTTTTTCACTATCACTTAAATTTATTGTCTGAAAATAGGAAATGCTATGTCACTTGCCTTAAGTTTAAACAATTTTATCTTGACGATCCGCTCACTTTAAAAGCTTTTTTTGTAGATTTTATACAATGCAACAACGGATTTATATTTATTATTATATAATTTGGAGTAGGTTAGAGAAATGCATGAATCCATTCATGTACATATAATGCGTGAATAAATTGTCCATATTTTTTAAACGTTACGTCAGAAAATTTGATCCTCACTCTAATGACATCGCAAAATTTGATGTGTTCACGGATTTTCGTGTAAATAAAGAGAAAAATCTGGGTTGAGAAATTGGCATCACAGCTTAAAAATTGGCTTCACAGATTTGTTAAAAACGTCAGCACATAAAATGGCTACCTTAGCTGTCAGTAAAAAAGAAGAAAATATTTTCCAACAACAAAAATTTTTTGACTTCAAGTTCAGGCGTCAAGGTCAGCCTTCAAGGTCAGGCTCTGAGGTCAGGCTTCAAGGTCAGGCGTCGAGGTTAGGCTTCAAGGTCAGGCGTCAAGGTCAGGCGGTCTCAAGGTCAGGCGTCAAGGTCAGCCTTCAAGGTCAGCCTTCAAGGTCTGGCGTCAAGGTCGGGCGTCAAGGTCAGGCTGCAAGCTCGGGCTTCAAGGTCAGGCGTAAAGGTGACGCTTTAAAGTAGAGCGTAAAGTCGGGGCTTCAACCTTTAATAATGTGGAAATACTTTAATAACTTTGGAGTAGATTAATTAGATAAGAACTGAGTTTTTAAAAAAAAATTAATTTCCTTTAAGAATCATTTCCTTAAATGTAGTTATAAAATAAAGAAGGAAACAAAAAATTGTCCACACGATTTGTATGGAAATTAGAAATTAGGGATGTAGCAACCTCAAAATATTAATCTAAAAGGCTGCAATTTTAAACAGGCTTAATATTTCACTAATCTCTAACCTTAAAACTAATGACAATGAAAATCGATGACATTTATATACTCATTGAAGCTTTTAAATATTTTGCATTTTAGTTATCTGATTCTATGAAATATTTAGTGAGCTCAAAATTTCAATGAAACCATCTTGTGGCATTATTTTGGTTATTTTGAACAATTTCAAAATTTGTACCCTTTTTTTAATAAAAAATTATTTATAAAGCCATTTATTTTTAAAGATGAGTAAAAAAGCTTTTTTTATGTTGAAATTATGGATATATCCTTTATTGTTTTTTATAAATAGGAATGGACAAATTTAGCTTGATATAAAAATTCCATGTGAGTTAGTATAACGTTTGCTGCTTTTGGTGGACCAAATTTGGATGTATTGTATGTTACTACAGCTGGGCTTTTTAATAAGCCAGCACCGAGAGGACGAACAACCTACAAAGTCACCGCTATTGTTGCTAAAGGTCTTCCAATGGCAATGTGTAAACTTGCATTATAAAGATATGAGAATGTTAGCTTTTGTTAACATTAAAATAATTTGTTTTTTTAATTAATATTTATTAAACCATATGAACGATGGCAAATATTTTGGTCATATCTTATAATTTTTATTTCAAAACACCAAAATGACGTAAGTAGCGTACATATCTACCTACCAAAATATTACTTGTTTTTATTGTATAAAAATATGATATAGATATATAGAACTCTATATAGATATAATTGCATTTTAAGCCAACTTCCGGATTTTTTTTTGAGACAAATCAACAACAAAAGTCTAAAAAAAAAACCCGATTAGTTTCGCTATTTATGTTGGCATAGTCAAAAAAATAATTTACAAAACACAAAATTAACTTGGCCTGTACAAGATCCGTTAGTCTTGATACATATATACAAAATCAAGAAATAGACATGTTCAAGAAAATGAGATCTCGGAGTTCTCAGCAATCTCAGCTACCTGAACAGGATTCCTCAGCAAAATTTCTCAGCTTTGCTGTCAAAACTCTGAGGAAAAAAATCTTAAATTCGCTCGCTCTTTTTTGAGTGAGAAAAATATCTGAGATATCATTTTTCTGAATGTGCCAAATATCTTCCTCCATTTACGCCCATATTATTCACTCGATACATCCAGATCAAAACTTAAATCTAGATGTAAAGTATACAAATTCAGTGTAAATACATCCGGATTTAAATATCAATCTGGATGTATCGAGTGAATAATATGGGCGTTAAAGTCAATTTTATTTATGTCAAAATATCAGCTGACTATATTTTATCGCTAAACATGCAAGCTGAACTTCATTGTTCTGCAACTTCTTTTTTTCACGTTTGTTATAAGTTTTGGGCGAAGTGGTTCTTTATCATAATACATATATGTAGGTACCTATTATGAAAAATTTAATTAAAAATGTAAATGTAAAAATGCCTTGTGTGAGGTGTTTTCCAGATAAAAATATTCATGTCGATTGTGGAATCAGTAATAATGGATCCACTGTGATTTGCAGAGCAGTTCTCTTCTTTCTCTTTACACATTTGTATCGAAAAGAAAAGATAACACTGCAGACCAAGAATTCGGTATACCATAATCGAGATAAATACTATAGACTGCAAACATTTGAAGTAGAATCCCAAGTTTGACATCTTAAGAAATAACTAGTTTCCTTCCTCAATTTTGCTTTCAACGAATGTAGTTGACTATATTATGTATAGTTCCTTGTGTCTGCTAAACATACCCATTTCCAGGTAATTTCAGTAATTGTCAAATGTCAGTATAGAAATGGCGACCAATGTCAAATGTTTTTTTTTTTTGAATTTACTATTCTTGATAGTAAAAAGAATTCACTAATTTCCTCACATTTTCAACTTTAATTTTAAAACAAAGTTAAAGAAGTTTTAAATCACGGCGAGAAACCATTTTTAAAAACATAAAACGTCAAAATTTATTACATCGGCAAGCGATGGAAATCAATAATTGCCTTTCATCTACCGCGAGCAATATCGACATTGCCAAAGCGTTTATGTACATTGGTAATTCACCCACAATGCACACAGAAAATGAATAGTTTTTATACAAATTTTTTATTAGAGCCAAAATGAAGTACATAATTTCGTGAATTACATAGAAAAATTGTTTTTATATGAAATTAACCTATTTAATCATTTAATTTTTAATTTGATTTTGCCGATTAATATAGCTTGTTTATATCCTCATTCTGTTTCGTTTTTTTACATTGATTTTTGACTTTTTCAATTGAATCCATAATTTGATTAGATTCTACCTGGGCCTGTTCGTTAGTTTTTTACGTAATACTTACCGATTTTAGTAAATATTTGGTTAAAACTCGAAATATGAATTTTGTATATAGTAAATTTTGTTTGGAAATTTTTTAACGAAATTACCTCGTTTGGGCCAGTGAAAACACAGTATTTTTTAAGTGAATCATTTATCCAAACAAGCTATATTTAGATTTATTTATGAAGAGCAAGCAATCGAAATGAATGTGAATGTCAAAATTCGCGACCATTCGCAGTTATCTCTGGTCGTGTCTCAATAACAAGGCACTTTTGACTCTACTAGGCCTCAAGTATTGAGAATAATTTTAAGTGATTTTTAAAATACTGTACAATCGACGGAGTTCAGTTTTACAATTTTAAACAGTATTTTCTATTTAAATTTGTAGATTAGATTTGATGATTCACTTCGTTGCAAAAATAAAACAAACAATTTAATATTTGCTATAGAAATGTTTCTTTAAAAGATTTATTCGTATTTTCACAAGTCATGTACAAGACACTTAAGGTACTTCATTTTAATTAAATTAAAAAATAAGACAAATAGATTAGAGAGGTACTGATAAGTTATCAGTTTGTTCCTTGCTTGATTTAGATTGGAAGTATATTGGATTCTTAAAAAACATCGAGTTTTTTATTTTATAAGATAATGGAAGAGTTCAAAAAAATGATTTTCAATTGCAAATAGATAAATGAGAGTGTGAAAGTTTTCAAAAAGTCAATTTTTCAAAATGTTATGTTAAGAAGTAAAGTTTTGGTATGTAGTACTTTTTTTTTATTTTTTCAAGGACCGTTATTGAATCTTTGTTGATTTTATAAGGAATAAGTGATTTATGTCAAAATAAATATAAGAAGCTAACAATTTATTTAATGGCGCAAAATTTTAGACGATTTAGTACGATGTTAAAGAATTTTAAGATTGAAAACAGGATTTTCGAAATTTCAAGTGAGTATAAGCATCTTACTATCTTTGAAAAAAAAAAATGATTAAAGTTAAAATCACCAAATGTCTCTTTTATCTTTTTAGTTCCATACTAATTCCAAATATCACTTTGACAGTTACACATATAAAAATGGTATCTTTGTTTACTTTTTTGTAAGAATTGTCACTGTTTTAGGCTTGTTGAACTGAAGTTTATTGAGAACATAGTTTTTAAATATGATACTATAGTTAAAAAATGTTTGAAACTAAGACCTACTAAAACCTAGTAAAAAGCTTTAAAGTTAGAAAATTATTAATTATTATCATTAAAAATTGGGGGCCTATTTCAAGGAACATACATCACATACATTGTATATTGATCGTATGTACCTTAAAGTAGTCGTCACCTTATGATGACTCAGTGTAAATTTTGAATTTTAGAAAAATTATGCGTCGACTTAGAAAAGGCATATTTAAAAAAAAAAAATTAAAATTTACGTCAATTTGCGGCAATTTTTTTACAAGAACACTTTATTTTTCAGGAGTGAATAGAGTCTTAAAATAAATAATGATTTTAAAATCAAAACAAAAAGAATTTTATTATGGCGAATTAATTCTTCACAATTGTATTAAAAAAAACGCTCATACGCCATGCATCACTTAAAAAAAAAATTATTTTTGGAGTGAAATTTCTTTACACAAGATTATTCTTGGAAGGGGGTATTTTTTTAAAGAAGATTTGAAAAATGATAAATTTTAAAAACAATTTCAAGTGGGTACAAAGTTAAAAAACTAACAATTATTAATTCAATTTATAGCCTTGAATCATAACAGCTAGTTATCGCGACCATACAAGTATATTTTAAATATTCCTGCTTATATAATCTTAACTTATTATTGAATCTCGTTTAGATATCAAAATTTGATATCGTATGAATAGGGACAAGTTTTGTTCAAGTTTCAGTATATCTATACTTACACGGGAAGTAATAATTCATAATTGTTGTATACGAGACTTATACGAAGACTTAACGTAATTTCATAAAAGTTCGATATAAATAAGTTAACATTTATTTATAATTCAAAAATTTACTTTGATTTTGGTATATTTTGAATAAATGTTTTTTATTTAAATACTGTGGTGATTTTTGAAGAAGTAGAACTATCGTTTTGTAATTTTGTATACATTTTTTTTTTAAATTAAAAAAACATCTATTTAGTGATTTCAAATCCTTATTTCATATCCGAATCTTTTAAAGCAGGTACAAACCCGATTTAATTCAAATCGGTACAACGATTGTATCATGTATTCCTCTTTTAACTATAGATAGTTGAGATCCGAGCTTATTTGAATATAGACTGACTTTAAACGATGCGATTTAACCTTGCAAATTTTTTAAACCCGTAGGTGCTGAACGGGGTTAAAAAAATTGCTGAGGCTGGAAATATTGTAAAGTTATTGCTGTTTCTTCTTTGTGCTTTTTCTTATTGTTTGAGACATAAGCTGATAAAGAGTAAGAAGATATTTTTCCTTTTGATTTAAGAAAGTAAACATCTATTAAAAATCGCAGTGTTTAAAAGCATCTGTGCAACCGAAAGGAAATTAAAAGAGAAACGAAGCTTAAAAATCGCAGTCTTCTAAAAGCAGTCATATTATGTCAAGTTAGTTTAAAGATTCGGATATGAATTGAAGTACTTATCCAATATCGACAAAACTTTTTGTGTGCAGTGCAGTGTACGGATGAATCGCATGAATTTCAAGTTAGCTAAACAACATTTCTCGTTCGAAATGCGGTGTATGATTTTCTGTTAATTAGTTTCGATAATTTCAAATTTGTCGTTAAATATTTTTTTTTTTTGTGATCAGCTTAATTGATTGCAAGTAAGCGAAGCACCCCATCAACAATCGGTTAAAACATGATATAGTGAATAGTTTATTGCTTAATATAACTTATCTTTTAGTAGTTGTTGCAGTTTTAATTTTGTCGTGCATTGTTTTCTGTTTTTGTAGGCTTTTTGCTGGATTAATAATGAAAACATTAAAGCATTTCCTCAACAATCGGTTAGAACTTGTAATATTGAAATTATATTGCTTAATAATCAATTAATTGTTAATTAGATGTGACTATTCATTATGTACCCCACCAAGTACACAATACAAACGTTTATGGATGAGAACCCGAGTTAATATTTTTTTTTTTACCCATTATCACATATTGGTATACCTACATATCAAGCAATTCTCCTAAACATAAAACACCACTTTAAGGAAACACAGAACCACAACGATTTTAATTTACCGATTTGTTTTTTTTTTTAGATTTTTGTCTCATTATTTGAAAATATTATATTGATTTTCTTATTCATTCAAAACGTGAAAACCGAATTGTGAATAGAGATGTCTTACCAAGTAGAACAAATTCCAGACTGTCAATGTGTACTGGGCGAAGGACCACATTGGGACATTGGAACCCAAAGCTTATACCTAGTTGATGTATTTGGTAAAAAGTTTCTAAGGTACGACTACGCTCAGCAAAAAGTTTACAAATGTGAAATTGGTAAGAAATCAAAATAAATATTTTTGTTTTTTTAAACGGCAAACACTTCTATACCCTTAAAAATTCTTAATTATGTTCTAATAATTCACAAATCAATTCAACTAATTTGAAACGTGCATCGTACGACTTTGGAGGACGAAACACAATGAGCTGTCAAATCAAATAGAAATGTTTTGACACTTAGTAAACTGTAGCAAAAAGTTGCCGTTAACAAACAGACATATTATCTGACAAAATGTGAACTTTCGTATACACACATATTCTCAATATAGAAAAACAAACATGGCGCTTCCTTATTCATTTAACAATGATCATTCATTTTTTGTTTTATTGTTTTTTTTTAGAAAATGAACCATTAACTGCAACATTCATAATACCCATTGAAGGAAAAACTGATAAATTCATAACTGCAATTGATCGTCGTATAGTTATTTTCACTTGGGATGGTATATCAGAAACTTGTAAAATTGACAAAGATATCATAAGTGTTGAACATGAGGACAAATATAAAAACAATCGTTTCAATGATGGCAAATGTGATCTTCGAGGACGTCTCTTTTCTGGCACCATGAATAGTGACTTTTTAAAATTTAAAACAGGAAATCTACACAGATTAGATGAAAATGGTCATAAACTCATAAGAAACAATGTTGGTCTATCAAATGGACTAGTTTGGAATGATGTTGCTAAAAAATTTTACTTCATCGATTCATTGGATTTTAAAGTTAGAGAATTTGATTATGACATCAACACTGGTGAAATAAGTATGCATATATATACCCACAGTACACAAATCAAAGGTATTATATTGCGCAGGTTGTCAAAGTTGGAAGTGTCAAAAAATTAAAAATGGCTGTTCCAGTGCCCACAGGAACTCAGCACGCATCATTAGAAACAACAACAAAATATTGAAATTAGACAAGTAATTAAGGGACACTGGATCCACCATTTTACCACCATAATACCTCAATTTTGACAGATGCGCAGAACTGAACAAAAATGAAAACGCTTATGATATTACCTTTAATACGTGTATTGTGTATATACCCACTGTCATATACAAGTGATGATATTATTTTCATACAAATAATATATTTCAGCAAATCCTAGAGTAGTCTTTAACATAGAAAACCTTCAGGACGATGGTAAGATGTTTTTACCTGATGGTATGACAATTGATTCAGAAGGACATCTTTATGTTGCTATTTTTGGAGGTTCATGTGTTTATAAAATCGATCCCAAGTAAGTTTTTTGAGAATTATTGTTTTAGTAAAAATAAAATATTAAACATCATTTTATCAATACAGAATTGGAAAAGTTTTGCTTGAAATTAAAATTCCCTGTGAACAAATAACATCAGTTGCTTTTGGAGGACCGAATTTGGATATTCTTTATGTTACAACCGGAGCACTTGAAGGAAAGCCCCCACCAGGTGGACAAACTTTTAGAGTTATAGGTCTTGGTGCAAAAGGTCTACCCATGACGAAATTTAAACTCAATTAAAACATCATTTTATAATTTTGAATATCAATGGCGCGTATTATGAATAGTCGTTTGTTGAACTCATGTTTTACTAAACTGCAGTTTAAGATCTATTGGATCAATGAATATATGTCTTATCTATAACCAATGTCATACAATTCAATCAAATCTAACTATGTACATTGTTTTCTATAATATATTATTAAAAAAATTAAAGATTCGAAGAAAAAAACTATTTCTTTCAATATTGTTACAAATTCCCGGGTGGAAAATTATCTAGGAAAAACTATTTATAAGCGTGCCCCTAACATAGATTGGCCATTATATAGTAAATCCTATGCTGGGCCTAGACAGGCGCAGGTCTGGGTGATCTTGACTAATTTATCTTATTTTGGCTTTATCTTGGCCCTGGCTAGAATTGCCTATTTATTGGCTTTGTCAGATGTAACTTAGACTGGGCCTAGATAGTTTTAACTTGACATAGCCTAGATATGAAAACTTTTGTTGGTGTCATTTTGGCCTTAGCTAGTGTCGCCACCTTATTGGCGTTGTCTCATAAGAACAGGAAAGGACCCAAATAGTTTTCGCTTGGTGTAGCCTGGATAAGGAATTGTATCTGGGCGTTATCTTGGCGTTAGACAGTGTCGCCTCTTTATTGGCATTATCCAGGTGTAGCTAAGACTGGGCCTAGATAGTTTAGACTTGTGTAAGGTCCATATAGCAAATACGTGAAGTATCAACTCATAAACATTTTTACATCCCTATTCTGTATCGCAAATCAGCCTGCTGGGTAGCGTGCTGGATTTTTAATTGGAAGAACGCAAGTTCAAATCTCAGAGAAACCAAGTAAGTAAAAGTGAAGTTTTTTTTAAATTAAATTAAATTGTATACATTTCAGATAAAGAGAAAAGCGGTCCCAAATCCCTCTAATATGAGGAGGGGGGGCTATATGGGTATCAGTAAAAATCTACCTAGGCCCTAGCTAGTGCCTAAAAATGTCTCAATTTTTAGCTATATCCAAAGCCTGACTTGGAAGATCTATCTAGGGCCCATATGGGAACCACTAGCAAGGCCCACAGAATACAGAGCATTAACAAATTAGCGAGGGTCAAGCTAGTTACTGCTCGATAGGCCCACGACATAAACTAGGCAAAACTAGCTGGGGGCTAGGCAATTCCGAGTCGCAAATTCTACCCGGGTTATGTTAAAAAAAAATTACGTCACGATTTTGCATTACTTCAAAAATTCCGAAAAAATGTTTTATTTTTTTAATTTTTAACCCGCAATGTCTGAAAAACCTGACGTGTTGGAACTATTCTGAGTTCTGCTGATTCGAATTCTGCCCACCAAAAGTAAAGGTAGTTTGGTTTCTGCAACATCATCAGTGAAATTATTCATAATTTTACATTATATGAGACACTTACTATTATATGTAAATAAATATAGCAATTAGATATAAGACGTATCATAAAAAAGTCAAGTAGTACCTCAACTAATATTATATTACCTACTTAAGAAATAAACATATTTACCCTTACAAAATACTTTACAGCACTGAATTGAACCTATGCAACTTACACTTCAAACATTCATAGCCGACATATTATGTGTAGAACGTGAAGTAGGCGTTTATATAAGCTTTTAGATTTGTATTTCAAGTTCAAAATAATATTAAATATAGATAACGATTTATTTGAAAAAAAAAACTTTACAATCACAATTTTAAATTAAACAACGACTGAGTCACAAGTTCTTGCTTAAATGGTTTTCAATTCTTTAAAAGGGCTTAAGTACTGAACATGTAAGGTTTTGACGGTTTATTAACATAACGACAATAAATAAAACATCTAAAGAATTTTAGGAGCATTTAATTTTTTATTTATTTCTTAGGTGATTTGAAATTTTAATAAAACTCGTAATCGAGATAATTCGCATTTATATGTTGGTAGTACTGTTGTAGGTAAAGTTTACCTTGTCAAAAAAAATTTAAAAATAATTTTGCCATAAAACCGTTATAAATGTTAAGGTGCGTGTTTATTTCAGGGATGTGACCCGGTGTTATATTATATTATTTGGTACAATATTATCAATTTCGGGTCGACCCGAAATAGGTGCGAAATCGGTGCGAAACTATTTCCGTCACTAAATTCGGTTCGAAATTAAACTCTAATTTCGGGTCGATCACCCGAAACTAAATTAATAAGAATTTAATTTAGGGTCGACCCGAAATTTAATTATTTATTAGAATTTAGTTTCGGGTCGACCCGAAATTAAATTAACTATGTGAATTTAGTTTCTGGTCGACCCTAAATTAAATTCTTAAATATTTAATACCATTCCGGGTCACATCTCTGGTTTATTTGAGAACTCTTTCGCTATAGTCTCGAGAGTTACTCCATTTGAGAGTAATTTTTCTTGATTTTATTATATGAAATTTTCGTTTAAGTTAAATTTCAGAGCTCAAAATCGGGCAACGTGGCCTATTTATGCAAATGAGAGACAATTGTAATTTTTCGGGTGTGTTTAAGCTAATTAAATAAAAACCGTTAGAAACCAAAAAAATCGTTTGATTGAATTATTTTTCTTGTAAAGCCAGTAAAAGTAAAAAAAAAATCTATGGTGAAAAAAAAATTATTTATAAATAATTTTTTTAGTTTTGAGTGTATACAAACTGTGTGTTTTTTTGCTTTTGGTTTCTTACTTTGCTTGATATACTTGTTTATTATTAAAATAAAAAATGATTTTTTTATGAAAGTATGTATTACTAAAATAATTAAATTTAAAAACAGAATTAATTGATAGATTGCTGGCTTCAATAAATGATTTGAAGCGTCTAGAGTGAGAAGGGGTCAAGTGAAATTTTTCGATTTTTTTGTTTTTTTGTTACCAATACTGGCGACCACTTAAATTTTGGTCTAATTCTTATGTCTCTCTTGTTATTACATACCTACAAAGTTAGCTTCAGATAGAGGGGTTAACTAGATACACGTTTGTTTTGAAGTTTTTTTTATGCAAGAAGGGGTTAAGATTACTTAACACCTCTATGAATTGAGAACGCATTTTTAATTAGTGCACATACAATAAAAGCCGAAAGATAAAATATGTTTTTTGCATAATGGTGGTAAGTGCTATAGACTATAAGATTTCTCACCAAGAGAGAAGAAAACTAAAAATTGTATTTTTGTTTCTTTTTGTATGGCTTTTTGTAAGTTTCTCTCGATTTCAGAAAAAAGTTATAAACGTAAAACTTGAAGCGCTTACAACTCAAAACTTCAAAAACGTCACTTGACCCCTTCTCATTCTCAACGCTTCATGTATCACACAAGATTTTAAGTGTTGCAGTTGATTTTTAATATTTTAACTTACTCTAACTCAAGTTGATTTTTTATGCAACTGCCCCTCCCGCCTAATCGGTAGGAAATACTCCCATACTCAACCTACACGCTCTTTATTTGGCATATTATGCAAAACTTGCTGTATATTTTTGATTTGTTTAATTTTTGTTCGACTATTTGACTTGTATAATCTATCACTTTTGATTTTTTTCCACTACATTTGACTTGTACCACTGAAATATTTTTTTAATGCACTCTTTTGTTTCAAAAAAATAAAACTATATTACTAGATACTTATTAAACATAAACAAAATATTTAAAAAATGGTTTATTTTCTTTTTTCCCCACTGTTTGGCTTATATTATTTTTTTTCCATGACCTTTGTAAAGTGAAATACAAACCAAATATGTCTATCTTAAGTAAAAATTCTTTTTTCAACCGAAAATTCCTTACCACCCTGTATAGCAAAATCTCAATTATCCGCAAGCTATGTATACACTTATGGCCTGTGTCCACTTGCGAGTTTGCTCTCAAGATTTCCCTGAGAGCTACTATCAATGTTTTTACTCCCAGGCACTTTTGCCTTCGAAAGAATGTTCTTTTTACTTCATGATACTAACTTTTATTAATTTTTTTTTTGAGAATTCAGTATAAACCTACCTACTTAAATGTATATACATTGTATATGTACAGTATACATTTTGCCATACATTCATATTTGTTGAAGAAACTAAATGAAACGAAGTTCATTGTTTGTACATCAAAATTGTACCTATGCTCTATTACCTACATTTTGTTTCCTAAAATCACACATTTTTTCATATTTTAATAAATATCATAAGAAAAACCTATAAGCATCTTAAATTATAAGAGCAAGTACATTCCACCCCAGGCGTGCATTCTATTTGGTTTAACTGTTATAAAAATATCACCTGATTGGGGTACAGCACATTTTTAATTTCATGTCTAAATCAACTCATAAATGATTTATAATCTTGAAATCATTTTACTGAGCAATATGACTTTAATGGTTATAGTAATAATATATTACCAAATTAAAAACATATACATATGTACCTATAGGTATTAATAAAATTAGCTTTTCAAACAAAGCTATATACATATGAAAGAGATATTAAAAATTGAAATTATAAATTTTATAAAATCAAACAAATTAAATCCCTCAAATATTTATTTTGTATTTTAAGAAGATTTATTGAAAAGTTGAAGGTTGATGTTAATAAAAATCATATTATACCTACATTTCTATTATTATCTTCTATTAAAATTTGTATCTTTTTTAAATCACAATCGTTTTTCAATATTTTCATTTATATAAAATTAGGTAGGTATTTTAAATTGTAAGTGCATAACTTATTTTAAAATTTAATTTTTTTACACCCCTTAAAACTAATATACATAAATAGCTTCTTTCTTGTTATTTTATTTGACTGAATTATTTTCATTGGAAAGACAAAATATTCAATGGGTCTTACTAATCATGAAATCAAATTATTCAGATAATCTCCGCTCTTCAGAAAAATGATACCTACATATATATAGGTGTAGGTACCTATACTAATATCGAATTTTGTTGCCAAAGACTAATCACTACAAAAAGACGTTTAAATTTAATATTTATATGGAAAACCAAGTTAAAATCAAATACATTACTGTAGATATGAAGCATTGCAAGATTACAAGTGTTACCTATTGTGCTATTTTAGGGTACCTTCTTAAATATGTATTAAGTACATACTTAAATATGCCCTTATATAACTTAAATAAATGTTATTGATCCAATTTTATACTTTTTGATATATCTGAAAAAAAGCCGGAGTAAAAATTAACTTTTGAATCTGTAGTAGATGTCATGTCAGTTGTATGTCATGTTGTTTTTTGTATTATGCTTAAAAAAGATTCTGATTCTGATCCAGATCCAGATCCGTTGATGTTGCGTAAATTGAAATAAGATAACACTTTAAATTAATGACGTATGTATAAAAGCAGATAACTGAAAAATCTAAATTATTAAAAAAGGAATACGGCAATACTTGATCGCGAAGGTATCGATTTGATTCTAACTGTTCACGAAATTTTTTTTTTCTTCACATTTTTGTGGCGCATTTTGTCTACACCAACTTCGAAATTGAATTGTAGAATTACAAAAAAGAGTTAAATTATTTACAGCTTATTCTGTTTAAGCTCTCCAACCTTTTTTTACAATACAAATAACTAAAAATCAAAATAATTCAAAATATTTGATTAGGTATAGATATATTTATACATATGTAAGTAAGGCGGCCCCAATGTTTGTTTCTATAAATTTTAATTTTTTTTTTGTTTAAAAAATTTATTTTTTATCTAACAAAACAATAGTTGAAGTCTCTTGTACATAGAATGTTTGTTATACAAAAAATCGTATTTGACACATCATATACATAGGTACCTATCTATATCAACTTAAGAAATAATATTTGTACCTATTCAGCTGATATTGATTACCAATTATACCAAGCCAATCTCTTATCAAATGAATTCTCATTATTATTTTTTTATTTATATCAGTAGAATATTAATTGCAAATCTTATAAATCTTATAACGGATTACCTATATAGTATTTGCCCACCTTTATTTCGACTGGAACTCGTGGGACCATAATAGGTCTATTCGTTTCCTTCTAAAAATTTTGTTTTCCAGTTCTTGGCGATTTAAACCCTGGGACTATAAATAAGACGAAATGAGACGACAAAGTTACTGGAATACTCAGAGCGGAAGACTTTTCTAAATACGCTGATGACATGAAAATCTTGTAGGTAAAATCTACTCCCGCTCATTCCCTTTTATTTCTGAACTTAACATATTCAGTTAATCCCTGAACTTTTCTCTAATGCCCATATTATTCACAAGATACATCCAGATTAAAATTTAAATCCGGATGTATTTTCATTGAATTTGTATGATTTACATCTGGATTAAAGTTTTAATCTAGATGTATCGAGTGAATAATATGGTAGTTAGACTTTTTTGACCCGATCTCTTTCAAATTATGCAACTGTCCAACAGTGTAGGTAGTTATATACTAGAACTGTTCCCAAAACCAATTTAAGTTCAAACTAGAAAATTATGAACTTTAACAGAACATTAGATTAGACTAAAATTAGTATAGAAAATGTCAATTTTGTGAAATAAACGAACACAGGTAATACATATCTAGTTTCAGCAACATTTGTACAGTCCTACAACGTCAACCTCTCCTCTCACACCACAATTTAAAGATCTGTTTAGTGTTTAGTTGAAAATCTATGATAAATGTCTTGTGTAATAAAGTCCATCAAAGCTGCTTTTGACATGTTGTTTGAATTTAAATATGATAAAGTTTATATCTATAGTGCTGTGCTTTTCCCCCACAAAAGCTTGTGGAAAGTTTTCAAGTAGGTATGAGACGAGTACATCAATTCATAGGTATGTTGTTTAATTCCCATTTTCCACTGATGTGTGTAGCTTTAGTTTGCTATTTATTTTTGTAAAATTAAGAAGTAACATTTGTGATTTCTATCAATTCTGAATTGCCGTATCTACCTCACATTAATTTATCTGTTTTTATTTTGTTTTGTCAATCTGTGACGAGAGCTCTAAAGACAACAAATAAGTTTATTAATATTCTTTTAATATTGTACCTTTATAAATCCAACCCAACTTTGCTTGATATTATATACAAAATCCAATTATTATTGTTATCAAAAGCCGATTCAGAAAGATAACGTAAGTACTTGAAAATTCAGTATAAAAACGTGCACATTGCCGACTAGTCGCTGTATTTCGTATCAAAGGTATCATCGTCAAAGGTAAAAAAATTCAAATCGACATTAATTAATTAACCAAACAAAAAAATAACATAGAAATACAATACAAAGAATAAAATACATAGTTTATTTTTATGATATCATACAGTGTGGTGCACTTGCTTAGAAGCATCTGTCATTTTTATTTTACATTGCTTGAAGAGCTAGTTATAGATATATTTATTTATAGTTGAAATACATCATTAAAATGAAAATCTTTGTACTCTGGGAAATTATTGTTTGTGTGTTAATAAAAGCAATCAAATCAGTGAAAATTAAAAAGTATTTGTTGTCAGTGAAATAAAAAACTCGAAAGGATCCTTCTTTCTTATATTCTTATGTTTCAAAGCAATAAAGTGGTTATTAATTGAAGATGTAAGGTATTGGTTTATTAATACATTAGATATTATAATTATAGTTTATATAAACATTGTTATAATTTACAATGAGAAAGTGTAGAAGAGTAAAAAATACTACAAACAAATTACAAATGTTTTTTATAAAACGGATTTTCTTCAGATTTCGTATAAGTGCGGAGTATTTGTATGAAAAATTCAAATTCTTGAGCCCGTATCTCCAATTCAACGGTCATATATTTTACATTTTTTTTTAAGTGACTAACGTAGGCTTATCTACCAAGTCTTTTAAGCCTGTTCCGATAAATAGCCCGATTTTGGTCTGAATTTCTTGTTTTAATTATGAATTAATTGATAACTTTCATAATATGTATCTTTAATTGATAATAAATTAAAACAATATTAACAATATCTACAGATAAATACATAATGTACATAAACTGACAAGTGCGTCTTTCTAAAATCAACAGTTACTTTCAAATTCAAACTAAGCTACATACGGTTTGGTGGTTTTACTCTTATTCTTATAACGAATATTGCTTTAAAGTTAATAATTCATTAATCCAACGACTCTTTTAGAGCCCAAATGAATTAATTTTATTTTGAATTTTATTTGACTGTTAATCACTTTTTGTTACTTTCTTTTTCTGTTTTGTATGGATTAAATTCTGGCATTTTCAATGAAGTTCCCGCTAAAATGTTGGATTGCTATTCAGTAAATATGTAGTCGAAAAAGTAGCGAACACGAATACAATCCATTTTTTTAGATTTTGTATAGAAATGTCAGCTGGATAAATGGATGACATAAAAATTTCGTTCGTTGAACTTTTCCCAGTGTTGACCGACGTTTTCTTGACAACCCCAAGAATTACAAAAAAACGGGGTTTTTCGGTTTTCCCAAAAAAAAAAACCGAAATACAGCCTTGTGTTGTTGACATTCAAAGCAAAAAACGAAAAGAACAACTTCAAGTGTTTCCCTTTTCTATTTACATATATTTATTATATTTTAATTTTTCTTTTAATTTTTATTTCAAAAATAAGCAATTACCTACAGCAAGCGACACAGCAAAAAAATTGCATCACAGCTCATGTCACTTTTGCAGTTTATTCGTGCCAAAACAAAAAAACCTAGGTCTACTGTTTTTGGTTAATTTTTTTGCATTATATGTAAAATCTCCAAAAACAAAATCCGATAAGGCAAGCTTAAAAGCTTAAAACTCGAGTTGTATTAATTGAATTGTCAAGATTAAAGTCTCTTAAAATTAAGATTTATTATGTTTTGTCCTTTACCAGTTTCTGTAGTTTTGTTTGTGAAAATCAATGGAGACTTTGTTCTCATCATCAAACATTTATATCATAATTTCATTAGAATACAATATCAGGTTAAAAAAAAACCGTCGTTTCAAAATCAAATTTTATAACTTTCATTACCTTTCGTTACCGCTGGGCTCTTTCGTGCGATGCAAGAACAAAGAAACTCCAGAAGACAACTGAGTTTATTTAGCTTAAACGTCATTTTTCGTTGTAGAAAATATTACATCTTTTTGAAGAATTACTTGGACTTTTTCCATTTCTTCATATTCATTAAAAAAAGATGAGTTCTGGATCAGAGCTTAAGACGAAAAAGTGATTTTTCTAGCCTGTAAACAGGCTTTCATGTGAAATTTAAAATAAGTTTGTGCAGTATGCGCCTATTTTATATATGAAATATTATTATTAATGAAATATTTTTTGGCTGCCATGTTTTATTTAGAAGAAGAATTCTGGAATTTGAGAGGAGATCTTTCACATTGCAAGGAAAAACGACATTAGAGTCAACATAGCTGCAGTTTTTTACTTCCCCTAACGAAACGAGATATCGACGGTTAAACTGTAGGACCTCGTAAGTCGAAAAATTACCAAAAAATATTATAAATGTAAAAATCAGGAGAATCAGAGCCGCCCTTTTGCAATTTGAACGTAACAATGTTGTTCTGAACATTTTACAGAAAAGGGCAGATTTGAAAACCTCTTACTATAGATCGCCATACAAAATCTGCAAGATTTTTATTGATTTCTGAAAAAACATACAAAAACGACTTATAATGTTCTGCACTTTAAGCGTCGATATAAAGTTTTGTTATTTCTGCACTAATGTGTTGAAAAAAAATATAATTGCAAGGAAAATTATTCAATTGTATCTAATCTTATGAGTCGCACTGTACAAAGTGCAATTGAAAAAAGCTTCAGAAAGTTTTAAAATATTTGTTAGTTCAAGAAAAATAAATCATTAGAAAATAGATACCTACAGTAATTTTTTTTTTTTGAGAAGCCACGGAAGCTCGCAAAAGCTTTGAAGGTCTTCGTCAAACCTTCTTGCCGTAACGTCAAATTTAAAAGCCGTTATTTTTACCTGACTCCATTGAACTCGCCAATTTGTTGTGTTCTGTTTTTGATTCATAATTTTCGTGTAACCAAGTCGCATAAATTCGATCTGACCGCAAATGAATTAAATAATCGGCAATATGTATCCCCTTACGCGGGCTTTGGATTCAAAACAAACTTTCGGTTTCAAATTGAACCCCAATCGCCTCGCGGGTATATTTAATTTGAATTGGCGATGTCTGATCACTCTCAATCGAAATGGCATCTCAAGCAATCGTAGTTTTGGTGCTTGTTATAAGTTCATTAGTGTTTAGTATTTTAGCCGACAATGTAACTGTTTCGATGGAGGCCAATATTTATGTGCACAATAAAACTTTGGTATGGGTACCTATAGTTGGCCAATAATTGCATATTGAAATTTCAATAATTATTTTGGTTGACTGATTTTAAAACCAACTTGTGCTCTATAAACAAAAAAATAAAGGTTGATGTAATCTAATATTAAATTATACCTTTTTGTTTTTGCAGATGTCTTACAAAGTTGAACCGTTACCTGATTCATTTGCTGAGCTAGGGGAAGGACCTCACTGGGATGTTGAAACGCAAAGCTTGTATATGGTTGACCTTAGTGCCGGGAAGATTATGCGTTATGACTACAAACAAAATAAAATGTACAAATGTAAAATCGGTATGTTTTGTTTAACATTTTTAAAGTTGTACCTTTGTATATAGTGTATAGTGATAATATATTCCCTTGCTAGTTTAAGTTCGTTGATAAATAATAGGCGTGTTTTATTGGTAAAGCTATCCGTTGTATACCTAGTAAGATTGTACATGCATTACAAATACAACATCGCCAGTAGTATTATAACCGATAAAAAGCTAAAGTAGAATCCTACTGTGGATAGTTTGACGTTTATTCGAGTTTCAAATTGCATTTTGTTAGATTTGTTCTTAAATATTCGTACGATTAAATATAATTGAATTGTATATCGATAGATGTGTTCATTGGAGTAGTTACAATTGTTTAATAGTACTAAATGTGAATATAAAAACCAGGCTACTGCTGGTGTGTTTTTTGGAAATTTCTTACTGTACTATGTATAGATTCCCAAAAAAACACGTCTAATGTCACATTGAATTTAACGTACCTATAAGTTGACATTTATCTTTATACACAACCGGAAGTGACCTTTAAAAATCATTGTCGAGTGCAAGCGTTCCATAATAGTCAATTATTTTGTGTGTGTAGTATACCTATCTAACAATGAACCTTCTGCCACAAACAGGTCTAAACCAAATGGCAATAACCCAAACCAACTCCTTCAGCAAGGTTGGTTCATAACATTAAAAGAACACCATTATAATAGAGGGTTTAAACTGAATTGAGGTGCATGTTTTATAAAAAGTTTAACAATGGAAATCAGCTTATGATTAATGCATACGCGTATACATTATCCATTTAAGTTTCTTATTTTTATAGTTAGGTATTGTGTGTAGGTTTACCTATAACTGCTCGAGACGACTTGAATTAAAATAGGTAGTTGACTTAGATAAATTGCAGTTTAATATGGTATGTACCTTCCTGATGAATGAATGACGCGAATGGATAGCTTTTTTGATTTTGTGCTATCATAGCACTTTACTAGGTATACAGAAAATATATTGAAGATGAACTATTTAAAAACTTTATTTGAAGTTTTACGGTGCAAGCTTGTACCTATGTAGAGTTTATTGCGTTTAATTAATTGATTAAACTAAAAATTAAGGTAAATTAAATTAATTAAATTTAAGTTTTAAGTAAGATAAGTAAATATGAAAAGTAAAGCGTTGAAAGTAAATAAAGTAGGTATAGTTCGAAGATGTTGCTGGATCGGTGGTTGGCAATCAAAGAGACCTCAGTCTATCTATATAGTTATCTTTTTCACACATAGCTATATTTGTGATTGAAATAGTAAATCGTTTCAGTGGTTTCTTCGTTAACTTCCAGAAAAGCAAGAAGGAATGAGGTGCCAAATATTAGTTCCCTACATTTATGTAGGTACCTATATTCAAGACTAGGGACAGAATGAGTTTATGTGTGCCAGCTTCGTTTAACATGTTGAAAATTAATTGTTATCAAATCCGAATTGACAGCTTTAATTTTATATGGAATATAGTAGGTTATGTTAGAATGAGTGCGTAGACAACAAAGAAAAATATCTATAGTAATGTGCTCAACCCGGAGCTGGAGTAGATATCTATTTAAAAAAAAATTATAATTACCACTTACATTATACATATACTTCTCTTTACCTACCCAATAGTCAGGTAAATACCTACCAAACTACAACGAATCTCTATTAATAAACTGAAATCAAACATTAATTATTTTTAATCAGTGAAGTAAGTGGGAAATCTTATCAAAAAACAAAAACGACGTTTAATTCATGTTAATAAGCTAGTTAAACTAGGGAGATTATAGCTTAAAAAATACCTAAATTATTCTAGTCTACGACTATAGATAAAAAGAAAGTGTGTGTTTTACAGAATTTCACACTTTTAGAAAGGGAAAGTCTCTTAAGTCTTCCAATTGGTTTATTTCGGAAACGTTTATTTTTATAAAAAAAGCAGGCTAATGTTTTTTGTAGGAAATTTTCCAAGCTACAAATTAGTCTTCAACATTTTTTTTTGCAACTTACAATTTGGGAGTTATTCCTGAAAAACCATTTTGAGGGGCCTTCAACCTCCCGTAAAATTGTAAGCGGCGCTCATATCGATGTCGACTTTTGACTCTATAGTGGTGTACATTTGGATTAGATTTAATAGATATAGGCAAACCTATGTTCTATTAGTGTTGGTATTTTCTACCAATTGCTCAAAAAGTTAGTCAAAAAGAGGAAGAATTTACCTTCTGCGTAACTTTTAATAACCATGAATGCAAACATTTCAAGACTTAATAAGTAGGTACATAGGTACACATTTATTTTCAATTTATTCTTTGTTAATGAAAGACATATAAGTCCATTAAAAATTTTTCGATTGTGTCTAATGTTATGTGGCGTAGTATAGATACATAATGAAATTGTTGAAAAAGCGTCCAATTTCGTTCCAGATTACTTTCAAAAATCATTAGAAAATGTATATGTAGGTATATGAATATTTCAATAGCTTTGTAACAAAAGTAGTCGAGCCATTAAGAAAAAACCTATACGGAAATTATTTAAAAAAAAACTTTAAAACTGTATTTCAGTTATGTTTTTTCATCGCTTTAAAATTGCCTTGAAAATTATACCTTAATATGTTAAAATTTTAATCAAAATCGTTAGAGCCGTTTATATGAGAAAATTTGAAAAAATCACTAAAATCGTAAATATTGTTGATCTGTCAATCGAAAGGGGTTAAAGAAAAAAAAATTAAAACACATTTAGAATGAATAAATTATAAATTAATAAATGCATAGATATCTACAATATTTAAAATAAATTCACATAAACTTTATTTTCGAACAAAATCGAATCACTAACGAAATGCATAGAATTTTTTTTCATTCATAATGGACACAAATTCGTCTGTAAAAAACCTACCGAATTGAAAGATTGAACATATAAAAAAACAACATTCGTCAGAAAATAACTGAAAACAATTGCAAAACTCAAATTCCAGAAATAAATAAATTATGTTGAAAAGAAATACAAAAATCAAAATAATTCCAAATCGAAAAAACAAAAAGTAAACAAAAGATATAAACACATTTCCAAATTCAGCTACAAACTTCAATTCATATCAAGGAGGTGAGTTTAAAATTCAACAATTTCATTAACACTCTGACACTTCAACACTGAATTTCGGAACGATTTAATGACGTCATAATGTTACATAGTGTTACACTTTTCCATTTTGGAACGACCAAAGTTAACAATAGTTAACATTTTATAGAAAAAGAATTCGCACCACTAACAAATCGAATTTTTCACAACTGCTTTGTACCTATACTTAATTTGAAGTTGGACTTCTCCATCATCTGACATAACGATGATGGAGAAGCCCAACTTCTTTATTATTAATTTTATCTGTAAAAATTGGATTTATTAATCTGCTGTTGCGTATCATTAAAATGGAGTTTATTCTAACACAACAAAATTAAAAAACGTTATAATAATTTGGTTAATGGCTTCAAGTTCAATGTCATTTGTCAATTTGAAATAACTTTTATTTTATTTTTATTCTCTGTTTAGTCTCCAACGTCTCAAAAGCAAAGTACAGCATGAGCATCATGATAATATTAATAATCTGATTAATTAGAAATTTACATAATATATCTTACCATAATGCCGTAATGCAAGTTTTTTAGTTTAGTAAGTATGAATATAAATTTTGTGGAAAATCCCTCTTAGATCTGATTGTAACATTTTTTAACAAACTGATAACTTCAAGATAAGAAGCTCTGTCGTAATCATTATGGGAAACTTAAAGTTGAAAATAAACCCCTTGTTCACTTATCAATATATAATATATTGAACTATATGATCTTATCAAAATCTTGGAATTTTAACTTTAATTAAAAAAATGCACAAACAACGAATTAAATAATACCTGCATCTTGAAGAATTTTTAAAGATGATGAATATTTTAAATATTTTATAATAAAACAGAATTAAAACTATAGATTTTTTTAAAACTAAGTTCTATTCTAACTGAATTTTCTACCAATCTTAACTTGATAAAAAAGGAATATTAAATTTTAAGAGTTATAGGTTGTTAATATTGAAAACATTAGCACGGTTCGACAAAAACGGTATTGGTATCTAATAAAGTATATTAGGAGTGTTTTTTTTTTGCAAGTCCATATAGATTTGTTGAAAAAAAATACACAGTCATCACAGCAAACAGTTACAAAATGTCATCACGACCCTTTCAGCTCTATGATGAGAATACAAAATAAAACCTTATCAGCCACGCCACATTAAAATAAAAGAAAAACTCACTTAGAAAATTATTTCCTTTCATTAAATAAAATTAAATAAAAACATAGATAATGTACATACACATTCAAGTTATTTATAGGAAAACTCCAGACAATGATCGGCATTTTTTTTTGTTTCATACAAAAATTGTTTGATTGGATGACTCGGATAATTAATTGATGTTTCCATATACAAATTATCAACTTAACAACAAACCAAAATGATAACTAGCGCCAGTAAAACAGTTTTTATCGAGACTTAAGTTCCCGAAAATTATCTGGACTTAGCTAATTCCAAATGGACTAAAATTGTTCTTGTATTTACGTGTAAAGCTCTTAGCTTCGAAGTCGTTTTTTTTCGACAAATTCATATGGACTTTGCAAAACCACACGCCTATATTTTTATGTTTTATGTTCGTAATAAAACTTATTTCCTTTATTTATTAATTCCCACTTATTTCCTTTACAAATAAAACACACTTGATTTTACTTCTAATCGTTTTATTAATCCCCACTCTTAATGCAATTTAAAATCAACACTATTAAACAACGAACTTTATGCAATACTATAAAAAGCAAACTGTTTTCGTTCGATTCGATTCAATTCAATTTTTGTTTAATTGAATATATTTATTTACAATTTTTCTTAGGGCCAGTTGTACAATAGTGGTTCAGCCTCGGGTCAAGATTTTAACTCACCGATTTCGGCGGATTAACTAAGGTTCAACGCTGGTTCAAGTATGTAATTGGTTATTATCACACACATGAACAGTAAACCACTGTTGAAACTCAATTAATCCGCCGGAATCGGTGGATAAAAATTGCTGAACCACGGTTTAAATATTTGAACAACTGGCCCTTAAAGCTAATAAAATACAAAGAAAAATTTACATTTATTGGCACAGAGGGGGCCTGACCTTATACAATGTCTTAAGTAAAATTTTTAGATATATACAAAATAAAGTAATTGTCAAAAATTAAATTTAAAAGTGGTATTTTATTATTTATACGGATCTGGGGCCAAATTACGGCATCAGTGACTGAACGACACGTGAGGGAAATTTCATACGAAATATCGAATATCATCGATATTTTGTATGAAATTTCCCTCACGTGTCGTTCAGTCACGGATGCCGTAATTCGGCCCCTGGATCAGGATCATCCCATGAACATAACAGCAGTGTTGTATACTCGTCTCTGTTTTTATCTTAGATAAGAAGATAATTAAGAAATATATATCACTTATGCAGTGTAGGTATGTGAGTGAAGCACCAAATTAAAAAAAGAAAACAAAAAGGTGCCTATCTGACATCTGTCATTTTGCCGAAAGTGTTTCGAGATTTTCAATCGTTTAAATAGTGAAAATAGTGAAAACTTTCATTACTTTATTATAAAAAATATAAAACAACATGCGGTGCTGTGTTAAATTGTGTAAAAACACCTATAATATGGAGTTAACAATCTTTTAATTTCACGGGCTGATTGTGTCTCAAATTCCACATAAATTAATGTGAAGTGATGTTTTTTTTGAAATATGTACATTATCGTAGAATACTTTAAAATTGATATTTCATAGCATTTTGCTATAAAAAAGTCTTATTTGTTGAAAATACAAATATACTTTGAAACGTGATATGTCAGGTGCCTATCTGTCAAAATTGAAATTCTAGCCCAGGGTAGAATTAGCTTTTGTTGGTGATGGCAAGGCGCTCAAATACATTGAGCGCCCGTAGTGCAGAGTAATTTTACTTACTTTAATATGGAATATGAGACACAGCTTAGCTGTGAAATGAACAAAAATTGCGCTGCTTATTATAAGTCTTTTTACAGGATTTAACGAAGCACCGCATGTAGTTTTATATTTTTATTTCAATGAAGAATAGCATACATTCACTTTATTTACTTTTATTTTACTTGTTTATTTAATTTACTATTTAATTTACTGTCTATTTTGACGATTTAAAATCTCAAAGCACATTCCTCAAAAAAACAGCTAAAAATTCCTTTGGGCGCCCCATGATTTAGTGTGAATGCATTTGTGTTTGTGTAACTCACACTATTTTGAAAAATGCTTCACTTTTTCCTCGATATGCCCGTTCCTCTATTTCTTCTTCTAAGGTTTTTAAATGTATGTTTTGTTTATTTTTCATGTATATATGTAGATACTGTCTTTTTTCTTTACACTACAGTTTTTACTCGCTACCGATTGAAGAGCACCCACCAGAGTAAAAACTTACTTTCGTATCTTTAAAATAGATCCAGGTATAGAGCAGAATTCAAAGTCGTTGTTGTGTTAAAAGATTGTCAAGATCCATATCCGTAGATAATAATACGCGGCTTTTGTATTTGAATAATTTTAACACTTTAAATTGTAAGAGGCATAATTTAAGGCATTTTTTGAATTAGTCGTTAATTTCAAAAGTAGTTAAGTGAAAGGTGTGTTCCTTTACTTTGAAACTATGTTCTTATGTGTGAATTTCTACAAATTTTATTTTTTTTATGTGAACTTTGACAGACTTTTGTGTAGAAATTCATACAAATGTACAGAATTTCAAGGTAAAGGAACTAGGCTATAATAGTTAAATCGTTACAATATATTTTTCTATTCAAATAATTTATTATATCTAAGATGAACTAAGAATTTGTAAACATTATATGTACATATATATATATATCAATCAAACATACTACCACCACCACTCCAAAAACAATTATTAACTTTTTTCTTTATTTTTAATTTTTTTTTTTTAGAAAATGAACAGTTTGCTTCATTTATTATTCCAATCGAAGGATCACCCAACGAATTTGCTATTGGAATTGAACGTCGCATAGTTATCGTTAAATGGGATGGTGTTTCAGAAACCTGCAAAGTTGAAAAAACTATTCTTACCGTTGAACAATCGGATTCAAAATACGAGTACAATCGTTTCAATGATGCTAAATGTGATCCTCGTGGGCGTCTTTTTGGCGGAACAATGCGCAAAACCGAATATGGAATGCGTACTGGACATTTATATAGACTTCTGAAGACTGATGCACATGATGTCTTAAAAACAGATGTAGGAATTTCCAATGGTTTGACTTGGAATGAAAAAGCTAAGAAATTCTATTTTATTGATTCTGAAGATTATAATGTGAAAGAGTACAATTATGACATAAACACTGGCGAAATAAGTAAGTTAATGTATTGATAACATAAAATAAATAAGTAATTATAATATTTGCTTATTTTTAGGTAACCCTAAAATAATTTTTGATCTCCATAATTTGCGTGGAGATGAAATAAATCTTATTCCTGATGGCATGACAATTGATTCCGAGGGATTCTTGTATGTTGCAACTTTCAATGGCTCAGCTATATTTAAAATTGATTCAAAGTAAGATTTTGTACCTTAAATGTTATTTTTGTATAATTTTTTTTAAATTGAACTTACAATTAATGCTCTTGACTTTTTATAGGAATGGAAAAATTTTGCTGGAAATTAAATTACCCTGCGAACAAATCACTTCCGCAGCGTTTGGTGGACCAAATTTGGATATTTTATATGTTACAACAGCTGCCGTACATAATAAACCATTACCAGCTGGAACAACGTATAAAGTAACTGGCTTAGGAGCTAAAGGTCTACCAATGACGAAGTTGAAACTTGAAAACTAAACATTTAAAATTTGATAAGTTGTTAGTTGATCACACATTAAAATTCATTTCTTTAAATTGAAAACTTATTCAATAGTTATTAAATAATTGTTAAATTTAGCTTTACACTAATTTATAAGAATTATATTCTTAATTGTGTATAGGCATTCATTGTTGAATTAAATAAACGGAACTAAACTAAAAAAAACTTAAAAAAATAAAAAATTCCAAATATTGTTGCCATATTTTATCTATACCTATATACTCAGTACTCATATAATTAAAAAATGCTCTTTCTATATATGAAAAATTTCAAACTAAGTAGGTATTATTAGGTAATTATTGTTTTCGGATTAGCCGCGTAATAAAATTATTAAAGAGTGCACTTTGTACTCAACCCGAACGTTTCGCATCAAGTTTCATTGAGCGTGGTGACCGGGAAACTGCCTTATAAATGTTATATATTAGATTGACTACTTATTGCACCGCAGGGTGTTTTAAGTTTTATCTGGGAAAACCCTAAGGTGTTAATTAGAGGATTCCATGATCTGGAAAGTTTAAAACTATCGTCCCGATTGAAATTTTGATGGCGTATTATTTCATTCGCCTCGTGGACCAATCTTGGGATGTAATATTTTTCCTGGGCTAAAACTTTAGTTTGGTGGAAATGAATCCAGTGATGTTCATCTGGATTGTCCCGGATATGCTCACAAATTGCCGATTTTTCCCGCTGTTTTTTGGTAACAGCACTAATGTGCTCTTTTAGGCGGGTGGCAATGCTTCTCTGTGTTTGTCCCACATAAGAAGACCCACAACTGCAAGGGACTGCATATACAATGTACATACATTTCAAGAAAGAAAGGCCATTTCCATCTCTCCACCGCGCGTTCTCTTAAGTTTGAAAGATTTGGACTGCATTCAAACACGGTGTAGGTATTTTTTTAGGGTTTTTTTTTTGTATTGAAATAAAATTAAAGATACTTATATACTATCAGCCCTATTAATAATTCAATATATCGGTTCACTGAATAACACCGAAAAGTAGGCAGCACTTCCTTCAATTGTACTACATATTCAAGTACTTCTTTCATTTTTGAAAGCTAACTGTCATTTCACTCAGCTTTGAATTGAATTGTGAACGGTAAAGTTATCCGCTCGTTGAACACCAAAATTGGTGAGATAAGTTATCCGCTCATTGTCAAATGTCATTTAAGGCTAATACACGTTTATTGTTAAGAATTATAAGTTAAAACATGTGTCAGTGTTGTTTCATATCTATTTGGTGATTATTATTAGGGCTGTATATGTATATCGTAAAGTAGTGTAGTGGCACCTATTCTCGAATAGCCCCAGTTATAATTTCGTATTTTTTTTTTTTTTTTCATTTTTCTCTTTCAAATCAGAACAATTGCTTCATGGTACATTCCCTCTTCAATTCCACAAAATTCTCCACGGATTCAGATACATTATGCCTATGTGTTAAAAAATTGTCATTTCACAAAAGATTTTTTGAGAGTGCGATTCTTTATATTTTAATTAAAAAAAACTAGTTGTGAACTCTCGGAAAAACTACGAATTTAGTATAAGGAAATTTTGAAGGTAAATGCTTGCAAATAGTTTATTTATTAAAAATATGCCTTTGTTTATAATATTTGAAGAAAATTTGCGAAACAAATTTAGTGTTAATTTTTTTTTTTATATAATTTATTATTATTTTATATAATTTTATATAATAATAGGAAACCAATTTTTGTCGAGTTTCCTAGTAGTATAAATATCGGACTTGAGCAATAATTCAGTGCTCCTCAGTGTAAAATTGTGTGCTCCTAGTATAAAAATTGCTCCTCGAGGAGAAGAGCCAGTGATCATGTGGGAGCCCAGGGTAAATTTGTGTGCTAGGAGCATTTCTCCTCGAGAAGTGGTGGTGTATGAGGTTGGGTAGAATGCATTGAGTGTGATGGGAAAAAGGTGGATGAAATGTGTAGGATCTATTTTTAGAACTGAATGAAAATGTGGTAAGAAATTTGGAACTGATGTGAGGAAAATGTGTTGTCAGAAAACTATTGTCGTGAGTGTAAGAATATACTTTTTGGGCATAGAAGTAGGGATGGGAAAAATGTTTGCTGTGTAAATTACAACAACTATGCAGTAGTGTAAATATCGGACTTGAGCAATAGAGCACTTTTTGAATGATTTTTGTGGTTATAAATAATAATTTTCGGGGTGAATCTAGTTTTTGTGACTGTGAATTGTGGGTAGTGATGTGCAGAGATATTTGTATGTTTTTAGGGTTGACGTGTTGGATCATGTGTATTATATGCTAGGCAAAGGAATGGTTTGTAGGTAGGTTTGAAGTGGGTATGTTGATATGAGTTTTGAATGTTAGTGGGATCATATGTCATAATATGAGAGTTCATTGACTTTGTAGGTTGAAGGGAGATAATGCTTTAAGAAGAAATAATTTATGACCAGAAAGGAAACAAATATTTTTTATGTTTTATAATAGTTGTGATTTATTAATCCATGAATTGTGAGCCGATGGGAAGCCAAGCCATTTAACATATACATTGTCTCCTTTAGTTTTAAGTACTTTTTCAACGAGATAAATATTAGGGTATTTAGTCTTTTGTAATTCTTTTTCATAAAAACATCCGCTGATAGGTTGACCTTTAAAATCTTCCAAGAGATATGTTGCTGGATTTGTTAGGTTGACTTTTCTTATCTTAAAAATTTCCGTTGTCCAATTAGGTGTGTAGCCTTTCTCGAAAACGTGTTTGAACTTGCTTATTATAACATTGCATTGCAAGTTTGGATTTTTTGATTCTTTATGATGTACAAGTTCGTTCATGCTTATCTGAATACGAAGACATGGTGCATTAGCTTGTCCTCACACTGTATAGTGTTTTTTCCCCTCCATAAATTTTGATATTTGTATGTACATATCTCTAATCTTTTCATAATAATGCTTGTCTGAATATGTATTCGTATAAAGACATGAAAATTCTTTTCATGAATGCTATTTCAGTTTTTGTATAAATACCGCTTCCGATAAAGGAGTTCTGTTACAGTCAACGATGAATTTCAAAGAAGAACTTTTAGAAGTTGAAGCTGCGGTTAATTTCAAGCCTTGTAAAAAGGTTGTGGAACTTAAACGGAATGAAAAGTATTCCATTGAAAAAATTAAACGTTGTACAACTAAATATGGTGAGAGAATTGTGGCTGATTTAGGTGAATTTCAGGTAATTAAACATTCATACGGTTAATAGATATACAGAAATACATAATTATCTCCTTTCAGATTTTCCTACCAATGCGCTATAGTAAATTGTCAGATGCAGCTATATCGGAAGTAAATCAGGGTTCCTTCACTCTTGAGTGCTTGCATCCATTGGGCCAAACATTTAAATTAATTATAGAAGAAAAATGTAAATAAAAATTGAATAAAATTTTCTATTATATCAGGAGATGATTTTGTTTTTATTCAGAAAAATGAATACGCTGGCCAACGATGGATTTAATTAGCAGTGTAGTTTTTAATAATTTAGTAGACTATAAAGTCGACATAAAGTGTGTATTTATGAGTTGACATGTCCATATCAGTAAATTTTAGCACTCTTATAATAGCAGCTTCATATTTAAAAATAAAGGATTTATAGACTAACGGAAAAACTATAAGAATTTGATTACTTGATGATTCAATTTTCAATATCTACTATTTTATTTGATAAGAACGGGGTTTTGAGTTTTTCATTTGAAAATTTAAACAATTGAAAGTCATAAAGTGTATATTGACAAGTTCATATCAGTAAATATTGACGCTTTGATAATAACAGCTTCATCATTAAAAATATAAGATTTATAGACTAACGGAAAAACTAAGAATTTGATTTCTTTAGGATCCAATTTCCAATACAATTTTCTTTGATAAGAACGGGGTTTTGAGTTTTTATTTGAAGTAAACACAACCGAAAGTCATAAAGTGTACATTTTTATGATTTGACATGTGCATATCAGTAAATATTGGCGCTCTTATAATAGCAGCTTCAACATTTAAAATTTAAGATTTATAGACTAACGGAAAAACTAAGAATTTGATTACTTGATGATCCAATTTCATATATACAATTTTCTTTGATAAGAACGGGGTTTTGAGTTTTTCATTTGAAATTTAGACAACAGAAAGTCATAAAGTGTACATTTTTATGAGTTGACATGTACATATCAGTAATTTTTGACTATTTTGATTATTAAAGAAGTATTGGAACTATAGGCAAACAGAGATTCAAGTTGTTGTCCTCCTAAAAATGTTCTTATTCTTAAAGAACTCCTCGCCCAGTACGTTTGAGTGCTCAGTTTTGCTTTTACTTTTTTAAAATTAAAAAATAACAAATCAATAATAATGAAGTCGTTTTTGTGCGAAATTTGTGGTAAAATCTTCTCGAAAAATTTTAATTTAAAAAGGCATTTGGCGAATGTTCATGCCGTTCCGTTTAAAAAACCTGCGGTACATAAAGACTTTTGTGATTTATGCGAAAAAAGTGTTGTTATGGGGCAGTGGTGTGAACATAATAAAACAAATAATCATTCTGTGTTGGTTCGCGAACTTTCAAATACCATGGATTATGATGAACCTGCTGCCCCAGCTAAAAAATATTGTGAACTTTGTGAAAAAAATGTGATCTTATGTCAATGGAACGACCATGTGAAGGAAAGCGGACATTTGAAACTCATCGAGGGAATTTTTTCGGGGATGGAAGTTGAAGGTGAAAACGGGAAGGTTAATAAGAAAAAGTGCGAAATTTGCGAGGTTGAAGTGGAAGGAGACTGGAGCAAGCACGTTCGACGAAACAGACATAAAAGAATGGTTGCTGAATTACTTTCCGACAACTTTCGTGTTGTGAAGAGCTGTTTCAAGGGAAGAATTGAAACTCTTATTTATGAAAATAAGGAAGAGGATAATTTAAGCCCTTCTAAGTTTTTGAGTGAGGCAAAAGAGGCCATTATAGAGAAGCTGGAAGAACATTTGCAGAAATTAACATGCATCAAGTTCAACCTAGAACTTTTCGGTGAGTTCATAAAGCTCAATTCCGAAGATGAAATGCAGCTGAACATTAAATCGTTCAACACGAAAATGAAAATAGCGCTATCAGTTTCAGAACTCTCCCCCGCATTTTCTGATATGGTGGATGAAATTGAGACTAAAACTCAGGAGTTCCAGGAGAAAGATAGCGGTTGGGCATTGCTCAGAATATTGCATGTGGAAATAAACATAAATCAATATACACCTATAAAAGGTTCAAGATACTTACAACTACCGGAATTTGTTTTAAAGAAAAGAGCTTGCATAAATGTACGAAACGAGGATGCATACTGCTTTAAATGGGCAATAATATCTGCTCTTTTCAGCAAAGGAAAGCACAACCTCGAAAAAACAGAAACATATAGAATAAATGATATCACCGCAAGAGTTCTGTATAAAAATGGCCAAAGACTAGATTTTGGGAGCCTACAATTCCCACTTAAACTAGGGGAAATCTCAGAATTCGAAAGGTTAAATCCAACAATCAGCATTAATGTTTTCGGAGTCGATGAAGAAAAAAAGAGTATTGTAGGACCATACTACATAACGAACGAGGAGAAGCAAAATCATATTAATTTGCTACTTCTACAAAAAGATGAGGTATCCCACTATGTTTGGATTAAAAATGTATCAAGGTAAACTAGCCCTATAAATTTAAGCCTTATCTCTAAATAAAACTAATTTTTTTTATTGTTTCTGTTTCTTTTCCAGACTTATATCAAACCAAGTGAAAAACTATAGAGAGAAGACTTGGCTTTGCAATATGTGTTTGCTAGGATTTCGATCAGAGGCTAAATTAACTTCACATAAAAGTGAATGCTGTAGGATGGTTACAAAGATGCCGAAAGAAGATAAAGCCTCCTTAAGCTTCGATCATCCCGAAAGACAAATGAATGTCCCATTCGTCATCTATGCAGATTTCGAATGCATACTGGAAGATGTTGCGATAGATTCAGGTACAAATAATTTAATCCAAAAACATATCCCGTGTGCCGGCGGGTATTTTATTAAATCAAATAATAGTAATTTAAGTAAATTTAAATCATTTAGAGGTAGGAATTGTATTAAAGATTTTTTAGATTCTCTAGTAAGGGACTGTTTAGAACTATATACAATAAAACCCAAACCTATGAATCAACTCTCTGAAATAGATTTAAGCTATCAGAAGAGCTGTCGGGTTTGTCATATTTGTAATAAAAGCTTGGGGTTAGATCGAGTTGCTGATCATTGCCATTACACTGGTAAATATAATGGTCCGGCACATAACTCATGTAACTTGGCTTATAAAAAACCCAAATTCTTCCCGATTTTCTTGCATAATTTCTCGGGCTATGATTGTCATTTGATAATTAAGGAACTTGCTTCACTTAAGGGTAATATTTCAATTATCCCTCTTAATAAAGAAAAATATATTTCAGTTTCAAAGACGATCTATTTACCTGATAAAAAGTCGTTTGAATTGAGGTTTTTAGATTCATTTCGATTCATGCCTTCTAGCCTAGATTCGTTGGCAAAAAATCTAACAACAAACGATTTCAAATTAATTCGTTCCAACTTTCCAATTGAAGAAGAATTTAAGCTTCTCACTAGGAAAGGAGTATTCCCATATGACTATATAAAGTCATGGGCAAGTTTAGAAGAAAAAAATCTTCCTCCACAAAATAACTTCGATAATAAGTTAACTGGAGAACCTTGCTCATTAGATGAGTATAGTCATGCGAAGGAAGTGTGGAACACCTTTAAATGTCAACGCCTTTTAGACTATATGGAGTTGTATTTAAAAACAGATGTTCTGCTCTTAGCAGATATTTTCGAAAATTTCAGGGGTATTTGTAAAAATATTTACAAACTTGATCCCTGTCATTACTACACAGCCCCGGGATTATCTTGGGACGCAATGTTAAGGACAACAAAAATCAATCTTGAGCTTATTCAAGATATTGATATATACAACTTCATAAAAAAGGGGATAAGGGGAGGCATATCTCAATGTTCCCATCGACATACTTTAGCCAACAATAAATATATGAACAACTATGACAAAGAAAAAGAATCTCAATATTTGATGTATGTTGATGCAAACAATTTATATGGTTGGGCTATGTCATCTCCTCTTCCATATTCTGATATCAAATGGGTAAGGGATTTTGAAAATATTGATATAATGAATATTTCAGATGACTCCGAAATAGGATATATTTTCGAAGTTGACTTGGAATATCCTAATTCATTGCATGATTTGCATAATGATTTGCCATTTTGCGTGCAAAACAAAAAGGTTAATAATTCCAAGTTCAATAAACTAATTGCAGATTTAACCCCAAAATTCAATTATGTAATTCATTATAAAACTCTTCAGCAATGCATTGCTAATGGGTTGAAAATTGTCCATGTGCATAGGGTTTTAGAATTCAAACAGTCTCGTTGGCTTCAAAAGTACATAGACTTGAATAATCAGCATCGAACTCTAGCCACCAGTGATTTCGAGAAAAATTTTTTTAAATTAATGAATAATAGTGTTTTCGGGAAAACTATGGAAAATGTAGACAAGCGAAAAGATGTTAAAATTGTGACTTCTTGGGAAAATAATAAAAAGCGTCTTGGAGCTAGAGCACTGATAGCAAGGCCGAATTTTCATAGTTTGACCAAATTTACAGAAAACATGGTGGCCATTCAAATGAAAAGAGTTAGTACCTTTTATAACAAGCCTTTGTACTTGGGATTTTGTGTTTTAGAGTTTTCAAAGTGGAAAATGTACGACTTCCACTACAGCTATATGAAACCTAAATATGAACACAATCTAAAACTCAATTATATGGACACAGACTCTTTTATTTACACAATAAAAACTGACGATTTTTATAACGATATAAAGAATGATATAGAATTGTATTTTGATACTTCTGCGTACTCTCCAAATAATCCATATGGCATCCCCTTGAAGAATAAAAAGGTGTTAGGCATGATGAAAGATGAAAATTCTGGAAGAATTATGAAAGAATTTATAGGTTTGAGGTCAAAAATGTACTCTTTTTCTGTTGAAGAAACCGAAGTTAAAAAAGCAAAGGGTGTCAAAAAAATTGCACTCAAAGACATAAATTTGGTTAACTATAAAGATTGTTTATATAGTAAACGAGTATATCATGGGGAAATGTTTGTTTTTCGATCTCTCGCTCATCAAATTTACACCCAACAGCTAAATAAGATAGTTTTAAGTCATCTTGACGATAAGAGATTCATAAGGGAAGATGGCATAAGTACCTATGCTTGGGGTCATTTCAAAATAACATAATAAAACAGTCCCTCTAGTTTTAAGTAAATTATATTTATTTATTAAATAATGCTTGTTAAGAAAATTGTAAAATTGTACATGAAAAAAAACTTATATGTAAAAAAGAAAATAAACTAAAAAATAAAAAGAAAAAAAAAAATAAATATTAACAATGTTTTTCTTATTTCTTAAAAACAAAAAAAAAAAATTTCAGGAAAACTGTTGTGAAAGCTGACTGTGTAAAAAATTATTTAATAAGAACACGTTTTGGAGGGCACAGCATTTGCTATGGGATAAGCATCTTGTCTCACTTGGAAAAAGTCTTTTTAGTTCTTTGAAGTTGGGGCAGTTTATATTTTCAACATTTATTACTTCAACGTTTTCATTTAGGAGTCGCTTTATCCATTGTAATTTTTCATCGCCTTTAACATAAACGACGTGATTTATAATAATATCTCGAAGAAATTCTTTCACTTTATGATATTTTGTGAATCCGCCATTCCAGTGCAAACCATGGTGGTTTTGATACAGCCATTTTGCTTGTCTTTTTAATGTCGATGGTAAATGCTTAAAGTCAAACGGAGGTGTTATTATGAAGTGGTGATGGCTACACCCACGCAGAATAGCTATTTCCTTAACTATCAACTTATCATTTGGTCCTCTAAAACCTTGAATGTCAATGATGAATGCCATTGCTAGGGTTGGTGTGTTCTTGATTAAGACCTATATTTAACTAAATCATTTAAATATTTCTAGATACTAATTGACTTAGAGGATTGTAATTTATGATTCGATCATGCAACATTAAGCAATACGCTGATGTATTTGGTGGTAGTTCCTTAGCTGTTTTAATTTCCAAACGAATATCAACTGGTCCAGTTTTCACTATTTCATTCTGATGTCTACAATCAATCACAAAAATCGGTGCTTGTGACTTGAAGAGATTTCTTGTCAACAATGGCTCTGCAACTGAGCAATTATAGTAATTTTTTCTAAACTCACTGTACATCTGATAAATAATACTAAAGTTGTTATTTTTAAATGATATATTTTGGTCTTCGTAGGGATAAACGTCAGAATTTAAATATGCCTTAAGGTTGATGACATCACAATGATCAAAATAGGTAGGGTTCTCTTTAAATTGGTTTCTCTTGTTGGATTGCAAGGCAACAATAATGTATCTAGGCTTCTCAACTTGTGAAGTTGTCTTTACATTCCAAATATGATGATCACTAGTAGGTAAAGCTGGATATTCATATAAATCCCAATTACGAAAGGCAATTTTCATGGTGTCATTATCATTTATAGATTTGAAGAGTTTCAATTTCAAAGAATCAGTAAGATGAACATGTGGTACTTTCCATTGAATTTTGAGTAATGTTATCTTCGCTTGCTCGACTGCGTCACCTATAAGTGAATTTTCATCAGTACGAGAGCGTGTTAGGATTAAGTCATGGCGAGCGTTAGGAATTATTTTTTTGAAATCCTCTGCAAAACCCAATAGCTTGTTAAGTGGTAAGCAGAAATTAAAATGTAATCCATCTAAGTTTATTGAAGAATTTGGACACCAGCCTCCATTATACAACATTACACTTTCATTTTGACTCAAAGAAATATAATTTTTAATAGAAGTTGTGATCCCAACATTACGATTGCTATCTATTTCAATACCATTCAGTTCATATCGAATTTCATCGAAAAGGAATGCTATACAATTGCTTACAAGCTGTGTCGTTTTGACTTGTGTTCCATCATTTTTCGACAAAGTCCCTTCAACATAAATGTAACTTTCCGAAGGTAATATATTGAGATTTTGATGTTGCACGCAGATGTGGATGATGTCATTTTTACTAAAATTATTTAAATACGGTGAATAGGAATGATATTCGTACTTTGAAATACTATCATCAAATGCTGGTTCTTGAAAAATATTCAGCATATCTTACTGTTTTAAATTAAAATTATTTTCTTTTCTTCAATGTGAATCCTTGTGATAATAAAAACGATTGGTTTGCTTCTGTTAGCGTTTGTACTTTCACTTTAGGAGTTGACAAAGTATTGATTATAGAGCTCGGTGAACCTTGTCTTTTATAGAAATTATTAGCATCAGAGATAGTATTGTAAATTATCATTTTTGGTGATTAAGGTGTAATCGTATCGTTATTAATTCACCTCGAAAGTTAACAAGGTTTCCGTCTTGATCTAACAAATTTATTGTTATTGAACTTATCTTCTTCACGTTCACTGGTAAATAAATAACATTTTTAGGAACCTCAATTATTTTATACCCCGGACTGACTTTGATTGAAAATTGATGAAGTATATGCGCAGGTTGATTATTTATAAATGTTCCATCAATTAGGTTACACTCAACTCTCACCGTATTCACACGATTGATATCAACGTAAAGATCTGATTCATGCATTTGTTTTGCAACAAGTTTTCTGTTACTGAACCCTAGCAGTGAGCCAATAGAATTAGGATGTGAAAAATCTATATCTTCAGTGGAGTATATTTCACATTTTAAAGTGTTGTTATTTGCTCTGATCTTTACGGTTGCCGTATTATTTTTTTCTAAAAGCCCTTCTTGAATAAAATTATTTATATCTTCAATTTCGTAAGAGCCAATAGGTAGCTTGATAACATCATTACCCAAATGAAAGAAATTATTCATTACATCAACATTAGGTATGGAGTTGTATGTTTGAAAATCCACTAATCCACAAACATAATTTGAGTCTAATACTATTGGTGGAAAGTACTCTGTTGTGAGAGTAGACTTGTTTCCGCTCAGTGTAAGTGTTATCGACATTATCAGTGGAAAAGAAATGAAACAAATTTCATAATGTATAGCTTATTTATTCTGATCAACAAGAAACTTCAAACATAAATGTCCACAATTGAATGTATTAAAACTCTGTAAACATTTATGATTGTAATAAATATTATTTCCATGCAAGTATCTTACTATTTCCTGGGGAGGCCTTAAATTACCAAAGCTATCAAAATATTGTACATTATTTTTATTTTTGTTATATGCTACCCAATGGGTACCGATCCCGCTGTTATCATCTAAATTTACAACCCCACTCTCCGTTTTAAATGGTTTGTTCGGTAATTTATCCCTCATAAAAACACCTCGGAAATTTGGGATATAGTTTTTACCAAAATGTGATATATCTATGTTAGTGAGAGGACGGTTAGGTAGCATTTTTAATAGTTTTTTGATTCTTGCGGACTTAAAAATAACCCCAAACCAGTTTTATATGGCTTTAGATAAAGACCCTTTCCTTGTTTAAGTTTTATTGTTTCCATAGCTTTATTATGACGTTTATTTTCTTCCAATTGTTGTCTTCCGATCTTTGAATCGTTTATAGCTTTCGCCATTCCTGCAACACCACCGGTAAGAGAACCTACAGCTGATAACCCTGCTAAGATAGGTAGCAATGGTAAAAGTCCTCCAACTTTAGGAATTGGTATTACTCTAGGTAGTGTTACACTCCTACGTTTTTTCTTTATTATTTGTCTGGCTGCATGCAAAGCAGTTGTTGCTAATTTATTTGTGTCTTCAGTGTTCAGATTTTTGATTGCCGCTCTGGCTCCTTTTATCGCATTTTTGAATAGATTTGTTTTCTTAATCTTAGAGCACTGACGGCCTTTCTTTGTCTTTGTTTTTGATGATATACCCATTCCAAGAGTAGATTTAGCCTTCATCATGCTAGTAACTAAAAGACTATTTAGTTTTTCTGGTAATGTTGAATCCTTAGCTCTAAACCTCTGCCAGGATTTTTCACCCAAAATTCTATCGGCTGTATGTCTATAATTCAAATTATTGCTTTTATTGTATGCTATATCGTGTTCTCGACAAGCTTCATCTAATTGATTTATTCCACGATCTCCTCTAGCAAGACGCTCTTTGAGTTTAGTTCCAGGTCCACAAAAATTATAAGATGGTAGATGTAACTCAAATGGAAGCTTGTTTATTATTGAATTAACCAATCCGTTTCCCTGAACTGAATTATTCGAACTAAGAGAGTGTGTTCTAAAATCAATCATTATATAACTGTTTTCTTAGACGCATGGAGAGATTATGAAATAATGTTTATAAAACACGGGGATTTATATGTAAAAGCTTCATTATACAAAATGAAGTTTGTAAGACAACAAGAATCTATTTCTGTACAAAACTTTGATGGAAATGTAAAACAAAAAAAGAAGCATGGAGCATTATTTCCAAATAGTATTCGAGGAATAATTGTAGGCCCATCTAATTGTGGAAAAACAAACGTTATGTTAAGCATTCTTTTAGATGCCAATGGCTTAAAGTTTGAAAACATTTACATATACTCTAAATCATTACAGCAACCCAAGTATGCATATCTAAAAAAACTTATAAAATCTATAAAAGGAATGCAGTATTATGAATTTTCGAATAATTGTGAAATTATGCTGCCTTCTAAAGCTAAACCTAATTCAGTTTTTATATTTGATGATGTCGCTTGTGAAAAGCAAAATACAATAAGAGACTATTTCTGTATGGGGCGTCATAGTGGTGTAGATAGCTTTTACTTATGTCAATCATATACACACATTCCCAAACATTTGATTCGAGATAACGCTAACTATATAATTCTTTTCAGGCAAGATGATCTTAATCTAAGACATATTTATAATGATCATATAAATTCAGATATGTCATTTAAGCAATTTAAAGAGCTCTGTTCCGAATGTTGGAAGGAATTGTATGGGTTTTTAGTAATTGATAAAGACAGGTGTGTTAAAAATGGTCGGTACAAAAAATCATTTAAAGAAACAGTTATTTTATAAAGTGACACAGTCGTTAAACTGCTATTCATATAAATACACCTATCCTAAAACTGCCCTGTATTGAACTGCCCTGTATTGAACTGCCCAGTATTGAACAACCTAGTATTGAACTGCCCTGCATTGAACTGCCCTGTATTTAACTGCCCTGTATTGAACTGGCCTGTATTGAACTGCCCTGTATTTAACTGCCCTGTTTAACCTTCCTACTGGATATCTCCTCTGCATTTATCTGTTCCAGTAAGAAGATATACCTACAGACATGGATACTAATATGAATACGCTCAAAAATCTTATAAAGACAAAGAAAGCTTTAAAGAAGAAGTATATGCTCCTCAAGACTGGAAAATTGATTAAAGATACTGAAATTGAAAACACGTTCAAGACAATTGTTGAACCCTTGCAGAAAATCGCGAAAAATGTGAAAAATAATGAAACCATAAATGATGAGTTTAAAGAAATAAAACCACCTACTGTAAAACGTCGTCTTCAATTTAAAAGTCCTATAGAAGAAGAAGAAGAAGAAGAAGATGATGAAAACATTTCTCCAGATAGAGATTTAAATTTATCATTATCGAATTCAATGTTAGCCGATGACGACTCTTCATTTAAAACACCTTCAAATAGCTTTAATGAAAGTACTCCAATCAGTGAGGCTTTAATTTCAAATTCAGATCATGATAAAATCTATGGTCCATACTTTGACGTTGAATCAAATTCAAACAAGTTAGGGAGATCAAATTTTCGAATTGATGATGAAAACAATATCGTAATTGATGAAGAAATTTTTCGTGGGACTGATGGTCTTCTCGAACTCGTTCTACATAAAAATCCCCCGAAAGAGTACTTATACTACTGAAGATTTAAAGCAGTATCAGACAATATTACGAAAAACATGCGCACACTTGAGAAATCATGATAAGAATTCACAGGTTAAAGGTAATAGGGGACAAAAGTATAAGAAAATCATCAAACCTTTGGTCCAGGGCATGACACAAAGTAAACAAAAGAAAGTTGGAAAAGCATACATAAGTAATTCACCTGCAATGATCTACTCAACTAATCCTATTGATTTTGTATATTGGGATGATCCAAATGAGCTTGTGGATAGGTTGAGACTTTTAATTGCTTCTGAAAAATCGGGGCATAACAACCATAAAAATGAGATAAACTCGATTGTGGAAGAGTTGCGTGAACAAAATTTAATTTATTAGCAAAATGAGTGTTGACAAGTTCGGAAGAAGCACTAACAAATTTCAAAGAGGAATTGCTGGTCCTCCAGGACCTCCTGGTAATGGTTTTAAGCAAACTGAAAATGGTGACTTTGATATTGAAGGAAAACGTCTACGCAATATAAAAAGTCCTACAATGCCCGATGAAGCAGTAAACAAAGCATATATAGATGATAAATTGGAAAATAAAGAAAAAATCTTAAGAGAACACATTGATCTAGTAAATTTGAATACAATTCGCTTGTTGGATGATCTTCGAAAGTATTTTCTTCTTCAGATAGGAAAAATTAAAGAGAATTAGGAAGGGGAGCCAAATATTTGTCATATAAGAAATAATAGCTAACCGATCTTGGATTCAGTTTATTTGTAAATCAAAACGATAGCACATCATGTCGAACATAAATATCTCTTTAATTTTAAATGAAATTATGAGTTTTTTAAGGGATTATAAATATGATTTACTTGAAGAACATCATGATGAGATTATAAGTAATATTTCATATTTTAGTAATTATAAAAACGTTAATAAAGTTAATTCTAAACATGGATGTCATTTTACAAACTGTTCGTGGTCTTCAAATACATGCAAAGAGGGACCAGATACTTGTGGATGTTTTATGATTGAGCATCGTTTGATAAGATTAAAAAAACTAATGTTATTATATAAAAGATTAAAATAAATGTTATTATATTATAAAACCATACAAAAGTATTTTTTTCTTGCATTCTTTAAAAAAATGAGTAAACGACAAGTTGTTGAAGAGCTTCACAGGTCAGCAAGAAAGAATTTCACTCGGCGAAGGGTTGTTATCAAAGGGTTTGATGACCTTTGGCAAGCTGATTTGGTAGAAATGATACCCTACCACAAAGAAAATAATGGCTATAAATATCTTATGACGGTCATTGACACATTCTCAAAATATGCATGGGCAGTTGCTTTAAAAAATAAGACCGCTTTATCTGTTGCAGAAGCAATGAAATCGATTTTCATCAAATCATCACGACAGCCTAAGAACCTACAAACTGATGATGGGAAAGAATTTTTTAATAAGATGTTTCATGATTTAATGAAATCATACAACATAAATCATTACTCTACATTCAGCTCCCTTAAGGCATCAATTGTTGAACGTTTTAATCGCACACTTAAGGAGAAAATGTGGAAGGAATTCAGTTTTAATGGCAATTACAAATGGATATCCATTATTGATAATTTGGTGAATGAATACAATAACTCTATGCATAGGACCATAAGAATGTGTCCAACCGATGTGAATCAGAAAAACTCTAAAAAACTCTTATCTACTGCTTATAACAGAATTAAAATCGCCCCACAGGGTAAATTTCGAGTTGATGACAGTGTTAGAATAAGCAAGTTCAAACACGTTTTCGAGAAAGGCTACACACCTAATTGGACAACGGAAATTTTTAAGATAAGAAAAGTCAACCTAACAAATCCAGCAACATATCTCTTGGAAGATTTTAAAGGTCAACCTATCAGCGGATGTTTTTATGAAAAAGAATTACAAAAGACTAAATACCCTAATATTTATCTCGTTGAAAAAGTACTTAAAACTAAAGGAGACAATGTATATGTTAAATGGCTTGGCTTCCCATCGGCTCACAATTCATGGATTAATAAATCACAACTATTATAAAACAAATATTTGTTTCCTTTCTGGTCATAAATTATTTCTTCTTAAAGCATTATCTCCCTTCAACCTACAAAGTCAATGAACTCTCATATTATGACATATGATCCCACTAACATTCAAAACTCATATCAACATACCCACTTCAAACCTACCTACAAACCATTCCTTTGCCTAGCATATAATACACATGATCCAACACGTCAACCCTAAAAACATACAAATATCTCTGCACATCACTACCCACAATTCACAGTCACAAAAACTAGATTCACCCCGAAAATTATTATTTATAACCACAAAAATCATTCAAAAAGTGCTCTATTGCTCAAGTCCGATATTTACACTACTGCATAGTTGTTGTAATTTACACAGCAAACATTTTTCCCATCCCTACTTCTATGCCCAAAAAGTATATTCTTACACTCACGACAATAGTTTTCTGACAACACATTTTCCTCACATCAGTTCCAAATTTCTTACCACATTTTCATTCAGTTCTAAAAATAGATCCTACACATTTCATCCACCTTTTTCCCATCACACTCAATGCATTCTACCCAACCTCATACACCACCACTTCTCGAGGAGAAATGCTCCTAGCACACAAATTTACCCTGGGCTCCCACATGATCACTGGCTCTTCTCCTCGAGGAGCAATTTTGATACTAGGAGCACACAATTTTACACTGAGGAGCACTGAATTATTGCTCAAGTCCGATATTTATACTACTTTTCCTTATTCCGAACATCTTTGGAGAATAGGCAACTGCTTCATTTTTTATTTGTTTTTTTATTTTTATATAGGAATTTGTTGGAAAATACATTGTCTTCAATTTTGTGTATCTACCCAAAACTCTGAAAAGCATTGATATTCCTATTTTCGAATACCTTATTTAATAGTGTACGGAAATGGGAAACACAAGTTTTCTATAAGGTTTCCTATTTTCGAACAAAATAATATTCACCCTTATTGCGTTAGGCGTTTCAGTAAAACGACAGTAAAAGGACAAGGCTATAGAAGCGGCAATTGGAGTTTTAGTAAAACGACTATTCTTTTAATTGTTAGAGGGGTTAAGAAAGAAGAGAAAGGTAAAGGTTTAGTTTTACTTAAACGCCGATTAACGCTTTTGGAGCCGTGTCGTTTTACTGGCGTTTTACTAAAACGCCTATCGCAATTTTATATTATGTGATTTTCATATCATAGGCCACTAAAATTAATCGATAAAGAAAATACGATGAGTCCTTGTTAGAAGCTGCTGAGAGATAAGAAACAATTCTATGAGCAAAAAAACCTGCCATAATTGCCATGTTCGATGTGTGTTTTCGGGCCGAGCTATGAATGGCTCTCACGAGACCCAGGTTTTTTCTTGGGGCAAGAATTAAGAGCTGTCAAAATTCAAATCAGCTGTTGGCATTCAGGAAAAAGAAATGTGTTGATGATAAATTTCTTTGTAAATATGAGATATTTTGATGATAGTTTTGTTATTTATTTGTTTCATGTAATTATAGACGAAATGCCAAAATATACAATATAGGTACTGTATGAAAAAGGCAAATTAAGAAACAAAATTAGATGGTGAAACTTGCAGCACTGAAGCGCTTGTAAAATTAAAACCCGAGCAGCCCTGAGTTTTAACATTAGAAATGTTTAAGCGCAGGCATACCTACTAACAATGTTTAAAAATCAACAGAATTTCAAAAAAGTGTAAAGCCGAGTAGAGAAAGAGGGGGAATAGACAAAATTATTGCGTTCATGCTATGTTTTTACTGGTCTGAGGAAACAGAATACGAAGAAGATGATAAAACGGACACCAAAAAAAGGAGAAGTGTTCATAAGCAGGGATGCCCACTACATTTTTCACATTTGCTACGTAGTTTATGTAGTTAAACATAGTTAAATGTAGTTAATGAAACAAATTGTAGCAAACTTTGTTTCAAATATCAAATGATCTGTCAGTTGTAACTTTGAAGCTTGAATTTTGAGTTAAAATGTTAAAATTTTTATTGAAATTTTATTATTTCTCTAAATTTACTTTGTATGTAAGTATATGAAAACCTAACAATTTGTAGAAAATAAGACGTGTAGTTTATTAAATTAACTACACGTAGTTAATGATGTAGAAAATGTAGTGTAGTTAATTCGGCCAACCCTGTTCGTAGGCTTTCCAAATTTGTATGTGAAGAAGAGCAAATTTAAAAAAGAATTTATTCAAAGTTTTAAAATATGTACATTTTTCATTTCTAATGTACCTCAACTATGCTGGAATGGCAAATCGGGTAAATTTTTTGACAATTGATTGCAATCCCCCAGGTCGACCTGGGGCAGAGAACATCGAACAAATTTAGTATTAAAACTTACTTAGTGTCAAGATTTAAAAAATCGATTAAATCGTTTTCGATTTTTTTAAATTAAATATATATATATATGTATATACATAAATATATACTGCAATGCTGTTTATACTTTTTAGAAATTTAATCAAAATTAAATAAATTTTTTTCAATAAAATAAAAAAAATGGTTCTATGGGAATTACCATCCATGGTATACGCGCTAAAAATATTCGGGCATAGTTCCAGGATACTAGCAGCCATAAATGTGGGATTTTCAAATATGCCATCTTGTAGGTCAATAATTAATTGGTCACAAAAATATATTTAATTGCAGTAATTGACCAATCATATACGAGTTGCTTACATCCTCTAATGAGTACCTAAACTTGAAAAGGAAATTAATAATTCATAATAACAAATCATTGCTGACTATAATTATATACTGAAACCAACTGAACTTTAATCACCAATTAGTGATATTTTAGATTACATATGGGCACTTTTTTCGAATATCCCGCATATGGATTTTTCTATATTCCACTTTGTTTTTAGTTTAGCTGGTAAGCATTGCTTGTTGTTGTCATCATCTTTCATGTTGAATAAGCACAAATGAAAAGATATTGTATAATTTGGTGGGCGGCTTCTCCTCAGTGTGTTTAGAAGTTGTTCTTATTTTATTGACACAATAAGAAGCTAGCAAAAGTGTTAATTCATGAAAATAAATAAAAAAGAAACAATTTAAGAAACGCATGTATCTGGTTATAAATTCCTTTTAAAACAAATAATAGATTTCATGATAAATTGTTGGTTTGTTTTTATATGCTGTTTTTTGAATAGCCACAAAACAAGAAATAAAATATCTCCTTGACATGAAATTTACTTTGGGCAGAAACGTTTCTATAAAGCGTGAAACAGATTAAATCAGCAACATCACCAGCGCCGTCAACCCCCAAACAGTACGCTGGCCAGCAAATATTTTTCAAACACATTGCCACCAGCCAGCACCGTCATTCATTTGTTTTGACATTTCCCATAAAACCTGGTGCACTCAGTGAGTCGGCGATATCTTTCCACTTTTTAAATTAATTTCCCCTGACCATTTCAATTAATTTTTCTTCCATTAATTACTTTATTTTTAAAAGAAAGCTCCAAATAATATCAAATATGGCTACCTAGAACAATACAAACAATGACAGCAACAAAGTTGTTTTAAATTTTTTGAAGTGTGGTGCCTCTGAATATTGCAGTATGAAAGTTGTCAGCAATGGACTAGGAAATTTAAGACTTTGGCCAAACGGTCCTGTTATCGTTCCTGGTGGTGGTCTAACCTGTGTTGAACGATTGAAATATACATTAGGTTAGGTTAGACGGGGTTAAATACATAGACGGGGTGAAACACTGGTTTTAAAATAATGGCGGCCGCTGTTGCTGGTGCTTGTTCAATCTGTTTCGGTAGTTAAGGCTCGTTACCTAGATAAAATATATTAATTTATTATGTACCTACCTAGATTAACAATAGAAAAAAATTATGTAAGTTAGATTTGAATCTCAAGGGCTTGGGTATAATATAGTATATCTAGCCCCTGCAGAGTATTAAGTCTAAGTTGTTAAGGGGGTCTATTTCCCCCCGTTTAGGCGGGATTGGCAATTTTCTTAAAAATTGACTTAAAACGGAAAAAGCCAGAAATATCTTCTTTAATTTTTATTTTAAATTAAGTTGTGTAAGTGAATAGTTTCTGAAAAATTAATTTTCAAACTCGAAATTTTGAAAAAAAAAAAATTTTTTTTAAATTTCAAACTAATTTTTTTCAAAATTTTATGTAATTAAGTATAATTTTTGTTTTCTAAATTCAATCCTCTTATTAATTTTCAATGAAAATCAGAAAACCGGATGCTAAAATGTATCTTAGTTTTTGAAAAAATAAAAAAATGAAAAGTACTTTTTTCCAAAAAAAAAAACACTTTTTTTGGTTTTCCAAAGTTTTATCTGCTTAGGTCAATTATTAAATTAGCGGATTATCCCTCTTTTATTTTTTATTGCATACCATCCGGATTTTAGCAAATATTAAAAAAAAAATTAACTGGATTAACTAGATTTCACCTTTTTGGAAAAAAGTACTTATGTAATATTTTTTTTTAATTTCTCAAAAACTAAGATACACTTTAGCATCTGGTTTTCCGTTTTTTATTGAAAATTAATAAGAACGTTGAATTTTGAAAACAAAAATTATACTTAATTACATAAAATTTTGAAAAAAATTAGATTGAAATTTTTTTTAATTTTTTTTTCAAAACTTTGAGTTTGAAAAATAATTTTTCAAAAACTATTCATTAACACAACTTAATTAAAAAAAGGTATAGCGTGGCATTGTAAGTTTAACCGTTGTTTTTAAATAATTTTTTCCGTTTTAAGTCAATTTTTTAGAAAATTGCCCCTCCCGCCTAAACGGGGGGAAATAGACCCCCTCCCATAGGATTTTTTCTTATCTTAACCTAACCTACTCACTCTAGCTTTTTGGTGCACCTTATTCCAATCACCCAGTATAATTATTATATTTTTGCTGATTGTTTAGTTTTCGTTAGTTTTATTGTTCATTCAAAAACTGAAATTATCTAGATAGTCTTTAAAATTTTGCAATAGATTTAAAAACAACTTCTCGAGGAAATATAAAATTGAAATTTCTAACAAAAATGTTGTCATTAAGCTCGGGCCGTTTGGGGCTATGTTTAAAATCTCAAAGGTCTCTAAGTAAGTTAGTTAAAAATTTACAAATTTTTTTCATAAAGAGACAAATAAACAAAAAGAAAATGATGATTTAGTGACTTGAAACATTAAATAAACTTTTTGTCATCCAGTTCTGACATTTCAATTTGAAATTTCAAGTCATATATGTACATATCGCACCAGTGACCTAACTCAAAATTTCTGTAACTTCTGATTTTTCAATAAACTGACCTCTAAAAGCGAAATGACCTCTAAAATCAGGTTGGAAAAAAGATGACGAATTTTTAGTTAGGTCACTTTCATTCTAAGGGTGTGATATGTAGTTCATCGATAAGTTATTTTGAAATAAAATTCAAAATTTGTACCGAACACACATAAAAGCGAATTAATAAAAAAGTGTTAAGAATGTTTTCTTTGCATATAGAGGTTGTAAATCAATGCGCGAAAGAAAGATACAAAATTTTTCATCTCTCTTCCTATCGAGCTCTAAAGATATTTTCTCTTTTCCGAAACGACAGCACTGTAAATCGATATTTAAGATAAAAGCCAGACACTCTTCACGGTATTTTTCATTAAGTTTTCTGATCGCTTTCAATCAACATGAATCAACGGATATTTATTTTAGGACTTATAAGTTTATTTTTAGTTGGAGTTGTGCTTTGCAATAAAACTGAGGTAGGGCTATAGTTCGCGACCATATTATAAAGCTTTAAAATAGTCCATTTTTATCGTATTGTATTTTTTTTTACAAAACTGTGCTAAAATAAAGATAGTTGAAATTCAAAGTTTTTGTTTTTTTGCAGGCGTCTTGCGAGGTTAAAGAACTAAATAATTCCTATGCTCATCTCGGGGAAGGGCCCCATTGGCTTGAAGCAACTCAAAGCTTATATACGGTTAGCATAGAAGAAGGAGTGTTAAGGCGATATGACTACAAACAGGAAAAGATGTACAGATGTCAAATTGGTATGTTATCTTTAATATGTAATGTACATATTATATCCGTTCCTTTTGTTTATTAAGTTCGTTTTTTTAGTATACATTCAAGCGTAAAATTATAACAGATAGTAGGCACATAATGTCGCTTAAAGTTTGGAGTAGGGTAGACTGAGTACGATTGAAACAAAAGACGGTTGAAACAACACGAATATCTCGCGAACCGTTTGCAGGGCGCGAATGGGTTTAAGGGACGAACGAAGCGGTAACAGGTTTTAGCACTTACCTCGGTCTTGTGCTACAATTATCGTGTGCTTTAGATTTCTACTGTTGTTTCATTGGTGTGAGAGTATTGAGTGAGTTTATGTGTTCAATTCAAAGTGAAGAGTATACATAGAATAAAACATGGTGACTAATTTTACTGTGTTAGCATAGTTACCGTTACTATACACAATTTGTTTTACTTAAAGGAAGTGTTGCGGATGGTTGAAACATTTTATCTGGGTACGGTTGAAACAGCACTTTTGTTCAAAAAACACAATGAAAATAAAAAAAAGTATGTAAATTTTTTTCAGTTTATTTTAAAATTATCATTGTGAAATTATTAGTTAGTTTATTTTTAAATTATTTAATGAAATCATTTTTGTCTAAATAATTTTCATTAAGTTTTCATTGTTGAGAAATAATATTTATATTTTGTTGTTTTTTTTGTTTAAACAAAATGTTGAAATATCGAAGACTTACAAATATTGTTAACAGTGCCATAATTTGTAAAAGTTCAAATAAATAATGAATAAAACATATTATAACAATATAATATTACATATGTATTATTTGTATATATGTGTTCCAACTGTGCCCAATTAAAGCCCTTCCACACTATCCCATACTGAGTATTAACACATGTCAAAAAAGTGTGAAACAAATCATGTAGGTATAATAGTGTGGAAACAAAATATGATAATCCCAGCCTACACGATTTGACATGTGTTAATACATGAGAATTTTTAGAATTGGTTCTAATTCTGTCACACATTTCATCACATTTTTATTGAGGTTAAATTAAACTGTTGTGTGTGGTCAAAAAATGAAAAGAAATTTCTCATGTCAAAAAAGTGTGAAACAAATCATGTAGGTATAATAGTGTGGAAACAAAATATGATAATCCCAGCCTACACGATTTGACATGTGTTAATACATGAGAATTTTTAGAATTGGTTCTAATTCTGTCACACATTTCATCACATTTTTATTGAGGTTAAATTAAACTGTTGTGTGTGGTCAAAAAATGAAAAGAAATTTCTCTCTCACAAATTTGGCAGTAGCATGGAATTCTTTTCCACTTTGTATTAATACTCAGTGGGATAGTGTGGAAGGGCTTTTACTGTTTTGGATTTTTTTATTAAATTTGCTGTAATACTGTAATACAACTAACAATACCATGCTAAACCTTTTTGGAAAGCCAAAAATCTCTTCTTTAAATTTTAATTTAAAATTAAGTTGTGTTAGGCCTTAGGGAATAGTGAATAATTTTAAACTCTAACGCTCATATTATTCACTCAATACAAAACTTTAATCCAGATGTAAAGTATACAAATTCAATGTAAATACATCTGGATTAAAGTTTTAATCTGGATGTATCGAGTGAATAATATGCGCGTAAATGTTGAAAAAAAATTTTTTTTTTAATTTTAAACCAATTTTTTTAAAAATTTTATGTAATTAAATATGATTTTTATTTTCAAAATTAATTAATTAATTAATTTTCAATAAAAAACAGAAAACAGGATGATAAAAAGTACCTATCTTAGTTTTTGAGAAATTTTTTATTCCTCAGAATTTTGACAGCAAAGCTGAGAAATTTTCCTGAGGAATCCTGTTCATCTAACTGAGATTGCTGAGATCCCCGAAATCTCATTTTCCTGAACATGACTATTTATATTGCGAAGAAAAATTATTTATTTTTCTGCAGGGGATTGCTCATAAGTAGCTTACTGCACTCATAAAAAAATTATGTATTTATAATGCCCGAAATCAAACTTTTTTACTACAATTGTATTATACAAGGGCGAAGTACACACCGTTTATTTGTTTCCCACGAATAAACCAATGGTTAAATGATTTGGGGCGCAATAGGTACAGAAAAGTTCCAATACATTCATTACATATAGCTAATTTATGCTAAAAAATATCGAACATTGCTGCTATGAACAATTCGTGTCTAGTCAGCCACCTACATTTATGAAAGAATACAAGATATGCATCTTCCCACATCGCGGTCGTCAGTGAAGAAACAACGTGACAGAAAGAAAATGATTTTTTTTACAGTGGAGATATTTTTTGTATGCAAATAATTTATCTAAATTGATACCTATTGCTGGGGAATTTTTTTTTTAAATATTTTCCCTTTTTCTACTAATTAGTTTGTTGTTGTTATTGCTACAAAACACACAACACACATCATTTTAAATAATATATAATAATTTTAATTAATTTTTTAATGACGTAATTTAACTAAGCATTTTAAAATAAAAAATGCCCTTTTATTTTTCATTAAATTATCGAGGTATTTGTTTCTATGCCGAAGCCGATTTCGTATACCCTATTATTAAATTTTTATTAGATCCAAGCTAATTAAATCTAGGGTACAACAGGCGTGTTTTTTTGCAAGCCCGGGGGGAATTAGTTGAAAAAAAACGACAAGGGGGATTAGCGATGCCATCACAGAAACAAAATGGAGTTTTCATACAAACTATAGATAACATGTATGTAATTCATTACGGTAATTCAGTTTTTCTGTGCGCTTAACTTAAGCCCCGAGAATTCTCTGGGATTAGCTAAGCCCGCAGGAGATTAGTTGTTGTTGCATTTTACATGTAAATGTTTTAGCACCAACGTCGTTTTTTTTATCCAATTCCATAAATTATATAAATTATATAAATTATGGAGGTAATCAGGTTGGAATATCTACAAGTGGGAGAGGCTGTATAGTTCTGAAAGCCACCATGGGCGTTGTAGCTGCAGGTCTTCACGCCACCAGGGGCGTCCCTGGAAAGACCGACGAGTTAAACCTAGGCTGAAAAACGAAAAGCACATCACAAAATGGCTTGGTTGAAAAATCATGTCTTTGTTCACTTTTTGTATTTAAGGTTTTAAGATAACAAAACTTACTTATATGTATATGTAATTAGGTTTTTTTTTTTAGAAAATGAAAAGTTTGCTTCATTCATCATACCTATCGAAGGATTTACCGACAAATTTGCTGTCGGAATTGAACATCGCATTGCAATTGTTAAATGGGATGGTGTTTCAGAAACCTGCAAAGTTGAAAAAACTATCCTCACCGTAGAACAATCGAATAGAAAATATTATAACAATCGTTTCAATGACGCTAAATGCGATCCTCGTGGTCGTCTTTTTGCTGGAACAATGCGTAAAAGTGATTATGAATTACGTACTGGAAATTTATACAGGCTTTTAAAGGTCAATTCATCTGAACTTTTGGTAACTGATATAGGGATTTCAAATGGTCTCACATGGGATGAAAAAGCAAAGAAGTTTTATTTTATTGATACCCTAGATACTAATGTGAAAGCATTTGATTATGACATCAACACTGGTGAAATAAGTAAGTACGATTAAATATACAATAACATAACTGAAGATAATATAGAGAAGTTCTTTATTTATAAATTTAATTTTTCAGAAAACCCAAAAGTTATTTTTGATTTGCGTGAATATGAAACAAAAGCAGTTCCCGATGGGATGACCATAGATTCTGAAGGATTCTTGTACGTCGCCGACAATGGTGGCTCAGCTGTATTAAAAATTGATCCCAAGTAAGAGCATTAATTTTTGTTCATTTATTTTTAGTAAAATGATAAAATCATACTTTTTCTAGCAATGGAGAAATTATTCGTAAAATAATGATACCCACCAACCAAGTTACTTCCGCTGCATTTGGCGGACCAAATTTGGATATTTTATATGTAACAACAAGTGATGAAACCAAGCCATCTGGAAAATCGCAGACTTACGCAGTAACTTGCTTAGGCTTCAAAGGCTTACCAATGAATAATCTGAAGATTGACAATTTAAACTTAGGTTCTTATTAAACATGCTCTGACTTACATATGTATATTATATCGTTTTTATTTAAGGTTTTCCATGTTTAATATCTAGCAATTTATTTTAAACGAAGTTAAATAACGTGATAGTTCTTAAGTATTTTTTTTATTGATAGGAAGTAAAGAAAACAACAACACAAACATATATATGCCAGTAAGACCTAGGGTCTTATAAATTAGGCAAATGTTAGAAGGAATAGAAGAATAGGATAGATTTTTGTGGATTGAGAAATTAGGTTTTGATTATCTCATTAAATCCCAGGGGTGGCGTTCAGTTCAGAAAAGAATGCTGCCTTGACTGGGGATCGAACCCACACATCCAGGTTAGAAGTCAAGCACTACTTCCACTGCGCCGCGCCGGGGCCACCCCCTAGGTAGGTACCTAGTTGTTGCCGTCAAACTTTTTAAAAAGTCAATAGTATACACTCAAAAACAAACAACTTTTACAAAGAATTTCCAAGCACGTGCTATTACAAAATGGGCGATCAGTGTTTTGGAATTTGATTTTTTTTTATTTTAATGGTGCGCGGGGTAATTTTCTGTACCTGTGATTTTGTTAAATTTACTATGCCATGGATTGATTTATTTTGTTGCGTGCTCGTAGCACATTATCTGATGATGTAGTGAGATATTTTTTTTTCTATGACGGAGCCTCTAGTTCCCAAATTAGTTTTTTTTTATCCAATCCTGTAAGGGTTATGTTTATGTAAAATAATACCCATATTATAAATTATACTACTAATAGTGGAAAATCTTAATTATCAATAAAATAAACAAAAAGTTAATTCATGTTAATTATTTAATGCAACCAAGTAGGTGGATTAACGAATAATATATAGATAAAAAGAAAACAAACGTTAGTCACACGTAAATATGTAGGTATATCGTGCGTCGGTTGAATGCGTAAACCTGCTTAGTCCACTTATGGCCGAAATTGGAATTTAGATGTCATTTTCTTAAGAAACACATTTTGCATAAATTGGTTTGGTCACTTATGTACGTCAATTAATACTTAGGAAGTTGTTGGAAAAGAAAATATTAAAAAGAAAATCAGTTTTTATATGGAGCCTTATGCAACTTTTTTTTGTTTTTTTTGCTCTTCTGGACAATTTGTCAAAGTAGACTTAGCAGTTTTACGCATTTAGCCAGTGCCGTAGTGTGGCAGGGGCAAGGGTGGCACAGGAACTGGGTGGCACTTTACTAGGGGGCGGCAATTTTCCAGAATAACCGGCCGGCAAATTTCAAATATATCCTGGAGGCAATTTCCTCGGGCGGAAATTTTTCAAAATATTAATCAAAACAGACGTTAATTCTGTTCTGTTTTTATATTTTCTTTTGCATTTGAATCCATTTAAGGGGCGGCAAATTTCAAAATATCGAGAAGGCAGATTGCTAGGAGGTGGCAGTTTTTTCAAATATTTATCAAAACAGACATTAGTGTTAAAAGATTAGTATGTATGCCGAAGGTATTGGGTTCGATTTCCAGCCTGTGCCACCTTAAAACAGAAATGTTTTTCACGGGTTACTCTTGTGAGGAATTGACAAATCCTACAAGAGTATCTCTTTTCATGAAAAAGTGCTTCTCACCTTAGCTTTTTGGATTCAGAAGAAAATTGTAGGTCCCTTCCATTCCTACCAATAACATGCACATAGGAATAGTTGAGAGTTTTAAGTCACTAGGCCCTGGTTCTACATGAGCTGTTGCGCCACCTAATTTATTTTCTAATTTATTTATTTTTTTAGACATTATTGTTAAAGATTTTTGTATGTTCTATTTTTATAAAGGGTGTTTTTTTTAGACTTGTGTGTTTTCAAGAAGAAATAAAACGCATATAATTTAATGTTATGGCCAAGAATTTCACTTTATTATAAAGATAAGGGTTTGCCACTATATTTTAAAAATGATTTCGGGCAAGTGGCTGGCTCGAACAAATTCCAGCCAAGAGGCCCAATTTTCGACAACTTTTTGCAGCAATTGGGGCCGTATGTCAGCCATAACGCACCGAATTTTCTCTTTCAAGGCGTCAATCGTCTCGGGCTTATCTGCGTACACAAGCAACTTCACCTAGCCCCACAAAAATAATAATGATAATGCGCTCACCAAAAGTTTCCTTCAATAAATTGATTGTTTCGTTGGCTGTATGGCATGTACAGGCGTCTTGTTGGAACCAAAGGTCGTCCACATCAACATCCTCCAATTCAGGCACGAAAAAGTCATTAATCATGGCTCTATAGAGTTCCCCAATGACTGTAACATTATGCCCGGCTTCATTTTTGAAGAAATATGGACCAATGATTCCCTCTGCCCATTGAGCACACCAAACAGTGACGTTTTGAAGATGTAACGGCGCACGAACCGAACCATTATTTTGGTAATAAATTTGCACGATTTGCAAACGTTGTTCAGGAGTAAGTCTATTCATTATGAAATGGCAGACCAAACTGAGCATAAATCAAGTCACATGACAGCTGTCAAAAGGACAAACTTCGAAAAAAGTATTGCCAGATTGAAAACTAAACGTCTAAAAAATTTGAATCCATTTTTTTCTTTAAATTGATACATTTTATCAGTACAAAGAAATTATTTAAAAGTTAACGAGCGATAACACTGCTTCACAGTCAAGAAAGTATTGCGTTTAACACTTCCTAACAATAAAAGTACCTACCTACATAAAATGCTGCTCTATCACTGTATATACTGTATAGATATGTCCAAGTACTCTAAAGTTAAATGTAGGTACTAGCGATAGAAGGTAATACAGTTTTGCTCAGTAACAGATTAATTCGTGTGGTTACTTATCTTTATTTTACTGTCGGTTTTTTGAATTTAATAATTGTTATAAATAATGAGAAGTTTCGATCTTATTTTTATCACAGCTTCGCAATGACGCAATGACGCAACGGGGCAGAATGGCCCAATCGGTGACAATAAACCAAAAAATTAAGCCATTGTTATTTTTTTTAATAGTCAAATACCTCACTGTATATATTGTAAAAGTTTTAAACCGTTATAGTAAACACAATTTACAAAACATGCATCGGCACAAGCTATACTTGTTCACAGATAGCTGCAGTTTATTGTGAAGAAATTTGTGAAGCGTTGTTAATTGCATAAAAAAAAATTACGGTTGTAAAAATTAAAATTTATGATCTGGAGCATTCAAGTTCTGGTATGTGTTAAGCTATTTATTTGAGAGTTTTTTTTGTGAGAAAGTGCTTTAAAGTATGTATATTACAAAATAATTACAAAAAAAACCATTATTGATGCTTGTTTTTTTTACTTCTTCTTGTAAACATTGATCGATTTAGTGGTGATCCCAAGCAGTCCCAAGCTTGATTTTTGTTTTTTTTAGTACATTGTTCATTTTATCTATTTTAAGGAACTGTACAAAAATTTTGAGGATTTTCGCGGTTTTGGTTAAAAAGTTTTTTTTTTGAAAAATGTGCTTTCTGACAAAAAAATTAATTTTTTTTTTGAATTTCTAAGATTTGTTTTTACCTTTAGGTACAAGTTCAAATATGATTTTTATAACACGGAGCTTGTTTTTATAATGCGATCAGCAGAAAATATTAGGTGTGTTTTATTCATTGCTGCATAGCCAGCGCAGCACAAGTCTGAATAAAACGATCACTCACTCTATACGTTCATTTCAATAATTGAAAGCTCTATCGCCAGCACAGCCATCTTTTTTTTACTGACTTCTTTTTCGCCAGCAATCAAATTGTTTTTGTTTGCCAAGGGAAATTTTGCTGCGCTGGCTATGCAGCAATGAATAAAACACACCGATTAACTTACAAACACAGTTTGTTTTTCTGGGAGAGGAATTAAAAAAACCATAAACTTCGACAATATAGTTTTAAATAAAACATTATCACATTTTAGATCTGAAATAAGTCTAGATGCGAAAAGGCTTGTAGAAAATTTGAGACGTTTTTTGAAAACAAATCAGTCTTGGCTTGAGCCATCAGTTTCTTTTTTTTGTTACCCTGAAGAGAGGCTTAATTTCGGTCGACCAGGTGTTTCTTTTGATGAAAGTACAGTGCAGTATGGGACAGTTAGATGCTTCTGAAGTATTAAAAGAAATAACTGCAACAACCCCTGACCGAGCAAAAAATATTGAAATTCATATAAGAAGTCACGTGATATAAACAATTTTAAAAAGTCTGGCCAAGAAGCACTAGGGGTTGAAATTGAAGCGCAACTATTTCGGCATCAATATATTGTCATAAGAATGAGTGAACCAGAAAAATTTTCTGCGTATAAGGTCGTACAAACTGTAGAGAAGACTGCTATCCACCTCCCGAATACATAAAAGTTACTGAAACTTTACTTGAGGTTACCCTTGAGGCACTGTTAGATCTTACCATATAAAGCGTTTGATAGAATCGCAGAAGGAAGTTATAAATGTACTTAGAGCAGTTGAAATGGAAAACCTGTGCTTATTTTCCAAATAGGGATTTGACAAAAGTTCGGGGCACAGCTCCTACAAACAAACTTTCCATGGCCTTAAAGCAAGTGATTCATCGGGTTTTATTACTTGTGTTGTTCCGCTCAGACTTTCTTCTAATTCCAAGGTTGTTTGGCAAAATCCACGCCCGGGGCCATTAAAAATAGGTTCTGTGAAAGAATCTACAGAAATATTTATTGCAGAAAAAAATAGAGCAGAAAACGAGATGAAGAATTTACAAATTAACATTGGTACTCATTTTTCAAATGTTCCACATATGGATTGCTAAGATCGCGCGGAGCGGATCCCACATTGTGTTTAGTTCAGCCGGTAAGCGTTGCTGGCTGTTGTCATTATCGTTCATGATGAAGAGTGAAGACAAGTGAAAAGATATTGTATAATTTGGTGGGCGGATTCTCTCCGGTGTGTTCAGTTGTTGTTCTAATTTTATTGACACTATTGAAGCTAGCAAAAGTGAATTAATTCATAATAATTAATAAAAAAGAATTAATTTAAGACACATGTCTAAATAAAAAAGAATTAATTTAAGACACATGTCTAAATAAAAAAGAATTAATTTAAGACACAATATGTCTGTCATAAACTATTCTTAAAACAAATTATGGAATTCTTGATAAATTTTTACCTATTTTGTTTTTAAACACTCCTTTTTTATCTGATGAATAGGTATTTAATTGTTTTATGGCCAAAAAAAACGAAAACAAATATCTAGTTGCTTTGAAAAAAGAAATTAACTTTGGGCAAATACGTTTCTATAAGACTCGTTGCAAAGATAAAATATAATAATTTATTATGAAGATAAACAAAAGAAACAAAATTATACAAGTTAGATTTGAATCTCAAGGGCTTGGATAGGTACCTATAATATATCTAGCCCGAGAGTATTTAGTCAATATAACAATTTGTGCAAATTTTTCAATAGATTTAAAAAAAAAAACTTCTCGATAAGCCATAGAATTGAAATTTTTAATAAAAATGTTGTCATCAAGTTTGGGGCTATGTTTAAAATCTCAAATCTCAAGCTATATAATTTTGTAGTAAGTTTTTTTTTTGTGTAGTAAGATTAAAATCGATTAAATTTTTTTTTTAAATAAAGAGAAATAGACAAAAAGAAAATACTGATTTCATTTCAATTTGAAATTTAAAGTCATATACCTATGTAGTTCATGCAGAAGTTATTTTGAAAAAAAAATTTGTACCGAACACACAAAAAAAGTCTCAAGAATGTTTTCTTTGCATAGAGTTCATAAATCATTGCGCGAAAGGAAGATACAAAATTTCTCATATTATTTTCCTCTTCCTCTCGTCGAGCTCTAAAGATACTTTATATTTAATTTTCCAAAACGGCAGCACTTTAAAGCGAAATTAAGATAAAAGCCAGACACTCCTCAAGGTATATTTCATTAAGTTTTCTGATCGCTCTCAATCAACATGGTATTTCAACGGGTATTTGTTTTAGGGATTATAAGTTCATTTTTAGTTGGAATTGTGCTTTGCAATAAAACTAAGGTAGGGCTTTAGTCCGCCACCATCTTAACGCTTTTAAATAGTCCATTTTTATCTATTGCATTTTTTTTTTTACAAAACACTGTGCTTAAACAAAGATACATAAGGTGTTTTTATTCATTGCTGCATAGCCAGCGCAGCACAAGTCTGAATAAAACTCTATACGTTCATTTCAATAATTGAAAGCTCTATCGCCAGCACAGCCATCTTTATTTTTACTGACTTCTTTTTCGCCAGCAATAAAATTGTTTTTGTTTGCCAAGGGAAATTTTGCTGCGCTGGCTATGCAGCAATGAATAAAACACAACTATAGTTGAAATTCAAATTTTTTTGTTTTTTTTGCAGGCGTTGTGCGAGGTTAAAGCACTAAATAATTCCTATGATCATCTCGGGGAAGGACCCCATTGGTTTGAAGCAACTCAAAGCTTATATACAGTTAACATTAAAGAAGGAAAGTTAAGGCGATATGACTACAAACAGGAAAAGATGTACAGATGTCAAATTGGTATGTTATATTTAGTATGTAATGTACATAATGCCCGTTTCTTTTGTTTAAGTTCGTTTTTTTAGTACCTATAAAAGCGGAAAATTATACTTTTCGGTTAAAAGTTCGGAGTACTGCTACGACTTCAAAAGCTTTTGTGAGTAATTTTTTCTGAGTGTTTTTCTGTTCCCAATTCCAAAAAGGAGTAAAAATTGAAGTAAAAATGTTTGAAGAAGCCATTTTGTTAAATATTGACATTCGGTTGTGTGTGTGCATTAATGTCGGAACTCGGAACTCGGAAGTCGATGTTTTCATATTCCATTGAAATCAGAAAGGATTAAACCAGTTCGAAAATCCAATCGAAAACGACATACATTTATAAATTATTTTTTTACAAAATGGGATTTCCCAAAGGTAGCTCAATGCACTCCTAAAAAACTTTTTACTTATAATGTACTCTTTTCTAACTCCGAAATTCAACCTTTTATATTACAATTGTATTATTCAAATGATAAGTACTAGCCTTATAGTCAGTTCGCACGAATTAACCAATGCATGGTTGAATGATTTGGGGTGCAACAGGTACAGAATAGTTCCAATACCGACATTGCATATAGCGACTTTATGCTAAAATATCGAACATTTCTGCTGTAAGCAATTCGTGTCTAATCAGCCACGCACAGCATTAGAACCTTACTCCAATCGGAGTAAATTTACTCAAATTTTAAGAAAGAAAAATAATCTACTCCGCCACTCTGCTCTTTTTAGATCTACTCCTTTTTTCCACACTGAAAAATTCTTTAGCCAAACCAAACTAATTTTCGTGTTTGAATTTAATCAAATTCCTTTAGAAATATAAAATTCACAATATATTCATGGTGTGAGTTTTATAAGAGATCGGTAAGCTTCGACCATAAGAAGAGTGCAACAGTATCTTATGTCGAATTCCTTTCAACAAAAGAATCGAATTTTTTTCTAAACGAATCGATTTTTTTCTGAACAATTCGAATTTTTTCTGTCAAAACAAATCTTGCTAATTTTGGAAGATTCAAGAAAGATTTTACACCGATTTGCACACACACATGCAAGATTTGAAATTTTTAAAATGTCAAATTGAATGTCGCGGTGTTTTAAGAAAACAAATTGTGTTTTTGGTTGCAACGAATTTTCGGTGAATCTTATAGTGCGTTGCTTTTCAATTGACAATAATAATATTTTTCAAATTGAATATTTTCTGGAAATTTTCCTTCAAAATTGTTTCTGTCAAGTGCCACACACACAATCATAAAAAAATCGATTCTTTTCATCTTTTCGTATTCCTTTCAACGACAGAAAAAATTCGATTCTTTTTAGAAAAAAAATTGATTCTTTTGTTGAAAGGAATTCGACATTACTGATGAGCCCAACTGTCGTACCTATGGGAGTTGAGGTCACTTGAACTTATAAATTTTTAATTCATTTTCCGACCAACACTGAACTTGGACAGGTTGGACTACTCTATTCTGCTCTAAAACCAATAGAATTTTGTTATTTATTTTTTTTTTGTTAAAAAATACTTATTTTTGTTAATATAATTTTTTGTTTAAAATATTAGTTTTTCTTACGTTTACAAATCTACTCCAAAAATTTTCGATTTGCTCCAATTGTTTTTACAAATCTCCTCCAAAATTGAGGTTCTAACCCTGGCCACGCACATTATTGAAAGAATACAAGATATGCCTCTTCCTACGTCGTCAGTGAAGAAACAAAGTGACAGTAAGAAAATTATTATGTTTTACAGTGGCGATATTGTTTGTATGTGAATAATTAAATAATTAAAAATGTTTATATAAACACAAAAATATATAACCAAAAAATATTCTAAATTGAAAAAAATTTAAATATCAATCGTTTTCCCTTTGTTTACTCATTATTTTGTTGTTGTTATTGTTACAAAAACTTATAGCACACATAATTTTAAATAATATAATGATAATAATTGAATCGTTTATTTTCAAAACATGTCATGTCCACATTTTAAAATTTTTCAGGAAACGAAAAAAACTGCTTATTTTATGTTTGCGTAGGAGTTTAGCTTAAACAAAAAAAGAAAAGCCTAGGTCTTGAGAATTCTTGCAGGATTCCGTTCGTTACGGATTTAAACAATGGTAATAAAAAAAGATAAAAATCAAAAACCGTTATGGACATGTCATGTTTTGAAAATAAAAGCCCTTAAAATATTTTTTGTAAGTAGTTAGACTTATCTTAATTCCATTATATTATTGAAATTCGGTCAGAAAATAAGAAAAAGTTAAACCAAATGAAAATGCTTGCCAAAAATTAAGTTGAACATGTTTTTTTTATTTTATTCTCCAACATCAGAACAACTTTCAACATTATTTACTGCGTTGCTTCTTTCAGAAGAACTACTAGTGGTCTTCCAGGCAAGAATTAAATGGTAAAACTTTTCATCTGATTCAGCAAATGAGGACTCTTCAGAACTATTCATTATTTTCTAACGATAATAGGACAAGAAAATATATTACCAAACCAGCTACTTATTTTCACCCCTAATCAATTACTTACCAAAAATCAACTTCTTTCACTAACAATATTAAGAATCAAACTCTTCAACCTCACCAAAACAATTTTGTAAAAACCAGAATAAAATTGACAATCAAAAAACGATAAGTCCAAGCCTACTTGTTACTCTATTATTTTCAAAACATGACATGTCCTGGACATATCATGTTTTAAAAATAAACAAATATTTACCGTCGCTATAAAAACGTATGTATGATAGCTGGACATGTCATATTTCAGAAGTCAACGTAGTTGTTCTCAAATAAAAATAAAAAAAATAAAAAACGACTTTCGGAAAAATGTGGACATGTCATGTTTTGAAAATAAACGATTCAATTCTAAAATTATATTAATTAGTTTAATGATGTTATTTAACTAAACATTTTTAAATAAAAAAGACCCTTTTATTTTTTATTATATGTACATATTGTCGGGGTATTTGTTTTTATGCCAAATCCGATTTCTTACCCCATTATTATATTTTTAATTTAAACAAGCTAATTAAATCTAGGGTTCAATCATTTCCTTAGAATACATAAATTATAAATTATTAAGATAATCATGTTGGAATCCACAAGTGGGGAAGGCTGTTGTTCTGAAAGCCAGTGGCATTAAACTCGATAATCTACCAGGACAAAAGCCTGCCGTTCCCAAAGCCACCAGGGCCGTAGTACCCGCCGATCGAAACACGTTTTTTAATTCAATGATTTATAATTGTATCTATAATATATATTCGAACTAAAAGCATATACTTGAGAAAAATTAATACAATATTGTGTTTATGTACTTGATATTTATGTTTAGGAGTAATTTTTAAATGACCTTTTCAAACTAAAGTTTAATGTTTTCCTTCAGAAACAACCCTGGAAAGACCGGCGAGTTAAACCTCGACTGGAAAAGTAAAAGCACATCACAAAACGGATTGGTTGGAAAATCATGTGTTTTCAGTCGCTTCTTTTATTTAAGTCTTTAAGATCAGAAAACTTACTTATATAATTTTTTTTTTTTAGAAAATGAAAATTTTGCTTCATTCATCATACCTATCGAAGGATTTACCGACAAATTTGCTGTCGGAATTGAACATCGCATTGCAATTGTTAAATGGGATGGTGTTTCAGAAACCTGCAAAGTTGAAAAAACTATCCTCACCGTTGAACAATCGAATAGAAAATATAATAACAATCGTTTCAATGACGCTAAATGTGATCCTCGTGGTCGTCTTTTTGCTGGAACAATGCATAAAACTGATTATGAATTACGTACTGGAAATTTATACAGGCTTTTAAAGGTCAATTCATCTAAACTTTTGATAACTAATGTAGGAATTTCAAATGGTCTCACATGGGATGAAAAAGCAAAGAAGTTTTATTTTATTGATACCCAAGATAATAATGTGAAAGCATTCGATTATGATATCAACACTGGTGAAATAAGTAAGTACGATTAAATATACCATAACATAACTGTAGATAAAGAAGGTCTTTGTTTATAAATTTTATTTTTCAGAAAACCCAGAAGTTATTTTTGATTTGAGAAAATATGAAAAAGAAGCAATTCCCGATGGGATGACCATAGATTCTGAAGGATTCTTGTACGTCGCCGACAATGGTGGCTCAGCTGTATTAAAAATTGATCCCAAGTAATATCATTAATTTTTGTCCGTTTATTTTTAGTAAAATAATAATCATACGTTTTATAGGAATGGAGAAATTATTCATAAAATAATGATACCCACCAATCAAGTTACATCCGTTGCATTTGGCGGGCCAAATTTGAATATTTTATATGTAACAACAGCTGATGAAACCAAGCCATCTGGAAAAACGCAGACTTACGCAGTAACTTGCTTAGGCTTCAAAGGCTTACCAATGAAGAATGTGAAGCTTGAAAATTAAAACTGAGCTCCTTATTAAAAATGTTCTGACTTAGGTATATCGTTGTCATCTAACTTTCGTTTTCTAAAATAAACAATTCGAAAAGTTATTACCGTTTGCATTATGTACATAAATTTGAACTGGAAATTCTAATGATACCTAATAATCAGGGCCCTATCCTTTCGTAATCTGATTCGTTGATAAAAACATTCAAAGTCATGATTAATGGTTAATACCTATTTTCACGAGTAGAAAAGTCATTTTGTCTAAAACTTACAAACTGTATTAAATTTTTTTTCCGATAGTACTCCGTGACGTAATGGTGGAGGTCTGCAGATCGAGTCCTATCATATTCCACTTAAAAAAAGGTATACCTATATGTTTTTTTCTGGAGTCCTGCCTCTTGCGAGAAAGTGAGAAACCCTGACGTTATCTTGGTGTGGGTACATGTGTTTTTTTTTGGATTTTTATATTTGGGTGGCCTTAAATCGGTTTCAAATGTAGAAACAAAAATTATCTATTTTTTTGAGAATCTTAACTTCATCTCTTATAATAAAGATATTCATACAACATCGGAAAAGCATCGTAAACGTGGTAAACGTCTTAAAGTTTACGACGTCGTAAACGAACTGTCAAAATTTGTACGGGAAATCTTTTCAAACAAATCTTAAACTTTAATACTATAGGCGTTTTCCTTTTTTGGCCCCGAGCGTGGCACTGAGCTGTCAAAAAGAAAACTATGTTACTTTTTAACTCGGAGCGCTCCGAGTCCGAGCTCTCAACTTGCATTTCTTTTTTAGCTCAGAGGTCAGAGCTCGACCGAGGCTCGCTCGATGAGCTCGGAAAAAATGACTAAGCACATCGAGCACAAATCTGAGCGCGGCTAACTTCAAAAATTTGACAGATATGAGAGTTCATTGCTCAATTGAGTTTCTTAAATAGATCGGTGCGCTCAGGTCACGCTCTGTTCGGAGTGAGCTCTATTCGCTCAGAGTCCGCTCTGTGCCCCGCTCGGGGCTAAAAAAGAAAAACGCCTTATGTTTCCACCGACCGCTAAACCGAGATTTAAGAAGATTTACCCTAAAACCTCTTCAAATCTCAAAGATTTACCATACAAATTTAATCCTAAGATCTATTAGATTAGAAATTAATCTTCTTAAATCTTCATAGGGCCAATAGTTGAACAGATCGAACAAGCCTATTCCTCTCTTGCGCTGAGTACATTATTCGAGAATCGACAGAACATTTTCGAGAATCTATTTTTTTTTTTCATCATTTAACTATCTATCTCACTTCCAATTTAGAAGAAAACATGAAACAGCATTTGCATTTTGAAAGGAACTGTCAAAGTTAATCTACATTATAATCGTAGTATTACCTTATTAATCACTTGCGAAAAAACGCACGCCCCACGTCGCGTCTATTGTGTTCAACCAATTAATAGTTCGAAAGCCAGCCATCTTATCGAACATTCTTCTGACATTTCTGATTTCCAACCTCAGCTAACTTCAAACTTGTTTATATATTTTTTCTCTGTTTACCCTTTGTTCAATAATTATGAAAAGAAATTCAATTTTATAATGATAAAGATTCGTTTGTCGTTTCATAAAATAAAATAAAATAAGTATAATATTTCGTTTTCAAAGAATATCTCCACAAAAAGGAAAAAAAAATTACTCATTTATATACTACATAAACAAATATAAAAATCTTAGCTCATCCGTACAATAACAAATAATTAAAAATTAATAAATTACAAAACAAAGAACTTTGTCGTCTGAACTAATACGTACATATTATATGTATTTCGGGTTATCTATTGAATCATTAGAAATATTTGTTATACTTTCAACGATAAAATATAAATTTTAAAAATAGTTATAGAAATTAGTGCTTAGTTGATTTGTCAAACCACAAAAAACAGAAAGTTGAAAAATGGGTCGGATTTTCTTGGAACACTTAGGTGGTCACAAATTATTCAATTGCGGCCAATGCAACGCAAATTTAACCAACAAAACCCAATTGATAAGCACAAGATTTACTGGAGCCACAGGACGAGCCTATCTCTTTAAGAGAGTAGTGAATTTGACTTTTAGCCACGTTCAGGAACGTGTTATGTTAACTGGGAGACATATGGTCCGTGATGTTATGTGTAAAAACTGCGCTCACAAGTTAGGATGGATGTACGAATTCGCAACCGATAATTCTCAAAAGTGTGTAAAACTTGCACGTACTTTATACTTTATTTAATCCTTTCCCTAAAATTTCAGGTACAAAGAAGGACGCGTTATTCTGGAATACGCCTTAATAACAGAGTCGGAAGGTATTCCATCTGACGCTGGCATTAGAGACTAGCTGCCTACCTCCCATCATTTAACCTATTTCTTTGCTCTTCTAGTTTTTAGTTGATTATGAAAAGAACTTTATATTAATTATGTAAATTTTATTTTGTCTTTTGAAATAAAACTAACAATTCATTTTATCATTTCTGGTGGTATGTATCTTAAAATGCTAGGTGAAGTGAATCATTCTTTTAACCAGGTCTTCAAATTTTCCCAGTTTTTTGTGCTACGGCCATAGCATTTTCATTAGCAATCATTTGGAACTCCTGGAATCGCTGAGATATTCTTTGATTCATTTTTAAATACTTTTCCATACAGTTAAGTGCGCATTTCTCCTGTGAATTGAAAAAATGGCATTAATGATCTTGAGAATATAAACGTTAAACCAAACCTCATCTGGTTTTACTGTTCTAGCAGTGAAATCTCTAATGCAGTCAACGAAGCAAAGCTCGGAAAGTTTATTGTACGATAGCAGGAAGTCTTGAAACTGGAATAAAATTGTATATAGTTAAACAATATACTATTTTTACCGATTCACAAGAATAATATGATGTGGGTTAAAATGCTACTTCCTTCTAATGATTGTCTTACATTACGTACTAATAATTCGATATCATTTCCATTCATCTAACTTAAGTTCTAAATTTGTGGAAGTTCAATATTTAGAAAGGTTATCTCAAAGGAGGTTATAAAACTGAATGGCAAAATTTCTGGTTGTAAACAATGAATGCATTTTAAATGAAACTAAGTAGTTTTCCAACTTTTCTGCTTACCGTTTTCATTTGTTCCTTATCAAGGGAATCAATAGATACTGTTGTTGCAGCCATTTTTATTTATACAATTTAATTTTTTGCTTAAAAATAGTTGAGAAAATATTTCGGTTTGATTAGAAATACAGAACGAATAAATCGAAATGTGGTATTTTTTTGACGAATAACAGCTGTTGTCCAAACTGACAGTTTAGTTGGGTGAGCTATACAGGGATGCTATAAAGGAAACATTTCCTAATTATGAAAATTTATAAACAAATGTACCTATTGGGTTTTCGCACTGAATATCAGTTTCAGAAATCTTATCAAAATCAAAGCGATTTCCAATACATTTTTAGATTTCCTAATCTAGTAGATTGACAAAATCTTCTCAAAATTAATATAAAATCAAACAAATTCGAATATTCATTTTGTTCTTTAGTTTAATAGTTCATTCACAGAAAGAGAAAATGTAAAAAAGAGTGTTCATTATATCTATATGTGTAGTGTCAACGTCAGGTAGTTTTATGTCATTTTCTTCTCTTGGGCTTTTCTCTACAAAAAAAGATGAAGACAAAAATTTATTGGTACAGTACCATTTTGAAAAAAAGTGTGAGTGCTGGGACTCACGGTTAAGATGTGTAAACATACGTAACGTAACGTGAATCACAATCACGATCAGAAGATACGTTACGTTTTTTCCACCTTACCGCCAGTGTAGATGTTTACACATCAAAAAATAGCTAGACAACTTTCCATATTTTTACATCTGGATGCGTATTTAACAGAACAGTGCTATATTTCCTCTATAGTGTTATTAATTGTGAAAGAAAATACTTCACAGCATGACATGGTTATTTTTTTTTATTAGAGCAATAATAAAATATGTTAAGCAATAGGGACAGGTATTAACCTTTATTGTGAATTTTTTGAAAACGAACAAATTGTAGAACATGGAATTTCAATTCACTTGAAATTCGATTTCATTCGAAATGCAGAACATTGTTATTATAATTATTATTATTATATAAAGCTTTTATTAACTCTTAAATGTTTACAAACAAAAATTTTAATTTAATTTTTTTTTTTTTTACAAAATGTACTAAAAAATAAAATAATTTTTTGTTTTTTAATTAATAAAAAGTTTGATGAGCATAAGCCTCCCCCATTAACTTCCACCTTCTTCTATCTGTTGCTTCTCTCCAGTAGTTAGAGCAAAAGGATTTAATGTCATCTCTCCATCGTTTGTACTGTCCTCCAGCATTTCGCTTTCTGTCTAATGGTATCCACTCTGTTGTCGTCTTGGTCCATCGATCATCTCTTGTTCGAACTATGTGCCCAGCCCAGTCCCATTTTAATTTTCTCATTTTTTTGAATTACGTCTTCGAAATTGGTTTGACTTCTTATCCGGTAGTGGTTTACTCGTTCAGAGATTCGCATCTTAAGTATAGATCTTTCCATCGATCTTTGACATGATTGAATTTTATTCTGAAGGTATCTAGTAGATTACCATGTTTGGCACCCATATGTGAGAACCGGTAGGATCGAAGAGTCAAAAACGTATTTTCTTGTTTGTCTAGAAATGTTTAGTTCTAAAAGATTTCTGACGTTCCAAAATTGTTTCCAAGCATTTGTTATTCTTTTTGTAACATCTTTCGTATCTTTGTTAATAAAGGATATTATTTGAACCAGGTACGTATAGTCTTCTACATACTCTAGAATGTCGTTATCTATTTTCATTTCTGAGTGATACCCATTTGAAATGCAGAACATGGGAGAAAATGATTCCTTTCCTTTCATTTAAATGCATAATGAGATGACTTCTTTAGGAAATATTTTTATTTAAGTGCGAAAAGTAGATGTTTGAATAGTCAAAAGCTGAATTCACGCATAATTCATTTAAATAAAAAGAATCATCTAATCTATTTTTAAGACTCCCAAACCGAATACTTCGGAACAACAGCGAAAGTTTCGCTTACCTAAATTAATTCACATAAGAGTACCCACAGCAACGCGACGATGCGATTGAGAGAATCTCGTGTAAAATATAATATTCCGAATATTTCGCGTTGGTTTGAACTTTGGGTGAGCCTTTATTCATATTCCACCAATTATTTCAGTATCACTTGAGTTGCGCTTGGAACGCTTAACTTACGAAAGCAAAAGTGAAAGAAAGAAGTAACAATCCACATCAAACTGTTTTTCTCTTGTATTTGCTTGGTTCCGTACGGTCACTATATTTATATATATCTTCATCTGCAAATATCAAGAAAAGTAAAGAAAGACAGGTACATGTCAAAAATACGAATATGTGAAAGAGTACATTTACGAAGTTGAACATTTGTTCGTCTTAATATCTGCATTATGGCACTCCCTATAATCTACATTTTTTATAAAGATCTCTGCATGTTGGTCTTCCCTGTCTCTATTCAACAATTGTAAATTTTATATCACATCCATCAAGAGGTGGCTGTATTTCCAAAGGCACTTACAGTTGACAATTTTTTTTTTATAATAATAATAAATAAATATATAAAAAACATATTGATATACTAAATTCTTATTTAATTTTTCCTTAATAATGTTATTTTTTAACAATACATATAATATATTTACATTCAAAACTACAACATAACCCAGCGATTTTAGCATTTGTTCCATCCATTTTATACGAGTGATAATATCAATTTTAATTACACAATTTTGCCAGGCTGAGGCAGCTTTATAATAGCTTAGATTGAATTAATGAACTAAATTAAATTTAAATTTTTTATAATTTAAGCATACATACTTAAATATATCTATGATAAGTTAAAAAAGAGAAATTAAAATAAAAAAAACCATTACAAAACTTTTAAAAGCTTTTGGTGTTAGTTTTGACAATGAAATGTTTCTTGCGGTTGTTTTTGTTTGTTTGTTTAATAATTAAAATTGTTTATTCAGCCTTTAAAGAAAAAAAACTTATTTGTTCTTGGAAATGGAAAAGTTATCCTAACAGTGGAGTTTACAATTTACAATTATCTCTGGCTGTAGGTTTTATAGACACGCTGTGTACTGCGAGTGGCTATTGCTGGTGATGAATTTGACGAAGTTGAAGCTGAATCATTGTATTTTGTTGGTGTTGCAGTTCCGGCCTCGTTCATAATATCACGTTTCTTAAAGTAGTCAATAAGCTTTTTGGTCGATTTTATATGTGAGACAATTGTTGCTTCAGACTAGAAGAATTAAAAAAGAAAGAAGTCTTAATCTAATTCGAAAAATAATTTTATTTATACTTACACTTGCAGTCAGATTCATAAATGTATAATATTTCTCTAAGACACCGGTGATATCTTTGAAACCATTTTCCCGCAGGTATTTTCGAACGACTCTCTCATTTTCGTCACTATCTGTGATGAGATGTCCGATAAGGATGCCCGCATAGCTACCTTTGAGTGTATGCTCCATATGATGACCAGCTTTTTGGAGAACTTTTTTTCAAATAAAAATACAAGTAAGTTAAGGACTGGACAAAAAATTATATAAATATTGAATCTTACGATTATTGACGGTTTCATCAACTTCTTCTTGTTTCTTTTTCTGTTCGGTGTTGTCTAGGATAGCATTGGTGTTCTGTTCAAAAAATCTAAAATCGAAACAAATTCAAATTTAATAAAAATTCAAGTTTAACCTTAAAATCAAAAGCCAAAGTGATTACATGCAAAATTTACTAATAATTAAAATTTCTCTGAAAATATTTGAATGTAATTAAAACTTAAAATGTAAAATAAAGTTAAATAAAATTCAAAAGAATTTAATAGAAAAACGACTGCGTATCAAAACCTATATGTCTACACTCTAGTTCTTTCCTTTGGATTTTAGCTTACATAAAGAACAAAACTGATTGAAACTTCCGTTTTAAGGGCTTCTGTTTCGGAGTTCACACCTTTGATTTTAATTAGATATATTTTTCTATATACATATGTACGAGGACTGTTCGAAAAGTTTGCGGACTGACCAATAAAAAATTGAAATTTTGATAACTTTTCTTTATTCTACATAGTCTCCTCTTATTTCAATACATTATTCTATCTATGTTCCAGGGCTTCTACACCCCCTTTTTAAGCCGATTCCCCCAACTCTTCAAAAATCCGCTCCGTCTCAACATATTGGTTGAAAATTTTCGTTCAGCCAAGTACTTTTTTAAAGTAGGGAACAGGTAATAGTCTGATGGTGCTAAATCAGGCGAATAAGATGAGTGATTCAGTACATCAAATCGGTGTTCATGGAGTTTAGCCATGGCAACAGCAGACTTGTCCGCCGGCGCATTATCCTGGTTAAAAAGAATTTTTTTGGCCTATCGGTCCTCGGATCATCTTCGACGCTGTGTGCTATCAAAGCCTTCCTTCATTCACAAAAGATTTATTCACGGCTCTGAGTCGAGTTTTCTCCATTTTTTTTTAGATAGAAGCAGATTAGCTTAAACAAAAAATCGTAGAAAAATAATTCTGCGACCAACTTTACCGAAACTTGACAATCAACTACCCGAAATATTAAGTAATTGAACGAATATAAATTTATTTTCATATTATCACCCAATATAGGTTAGGCCGCGAAATTATCGCATAGCCTCGTTATTAGCTGATCATGAAAGTAGTATTCCTTCTGTTAAATTGGTATTGAACTGTGAGTACACTATTCTACTCTCCGATTCACGAACTCTTACTATGGACGCATAGCGCACAGAATAGTCATACTTCTGAATAATTTCTATTTATCTCTTCTTTAAACAAAATTTAAACGGTCTGAGTCCAATTCAACTCTTCACAATCATTGCCTAAATTTTTGCTCTTTAACATCCACCAATCCTTATTCCTCATCTCATATAATATGATTTTTGTTTGGTCAGACACGCATGAGGATGGATATTTACCACTCTATGGTTCCAAAGTGCCAGCCATTTACTTTTGTAGTACTACATCTGTGTTATAATGGATTTTAATTGACTGAGTTGAGAAGTTTTATCAAAATACACAATCTAGCCTTTTTTTATTATACGGAATAACGTCTTCAAACTATTTTTATTTTCTTAATTAATATTATATAAATGTTAAATAAATAAATACCTTGCTAGTTCCTCGCACTTGTAGAAATACTCAATCAATGCCTTTATAGCTGGGACTTCTTCGGCAATACTTTTGAAATCAGTTGGAGCCATTGATTTCAAGACGAACGTACGATTATCTACCGTATGCATTGTCAAGTTTATTAACAACAGTAAAACCTATGAATAATAAAAAAAGATCAAGTTCTTAAATTCTATTCCACAAGCAAACAAATATACAACTTACCAGTATACTCAATTCGAAGACACAACGTTCAGGAATGTAATTTGTAGCCTGCAGCAGTATATGGAAACTGGTGTCGAAGATTTCATGCATCTGTCCTAGCAAGGCACTTCCATTTGCATTCGAGTCAAATGGATGTGATAGGTTGATTAGAACTTTAAGTGTTGGGATGAGAGTTTCACGCAGTACGACACCCGGATTGTTCTTTGATGTAAGATCAGTGGTCGGATGAAGGCAAATCTCACGATCGCACATTTTGTAGAGTTTGAAGAGCGTGCTTATGGCTTCACCGTTGTTGAATTTCAGAATGAAGTCCTGATTTTGTTCATTAAGTTGAGTGACATTTTCTAAAACACGCAAACAACGTTCTATTGTCTTCAAATTTTCTAACAGACTCGGCGTCCAGCTGATCGATTGAGCTGGTTCTACTGCAATTAACTGTCTACAGCAATCACAGATTACTTTGATTATATGCTCTAGCCCACCGAGATTTCGAAGCTCTTCCTTAAACCATTCACCGGCTCGTTTTGATGTCAATGTGAGTAGAGTTTCCATTGCCAGAGTTCCTGATGATATAGTCTCCATATTGAGATGTGTTGCTTTGCCTTGGCTCTTTATTTCTTCACACAGTTCCGTCACGGTTTTCTTGTTTCTATTGTAACTTGTGATTTCGGGGAAATAAGCTGGATCTGACACGTCCACCTCTAAGAGATTCATCATCAATTCTAGTGAATCCCGATCGAGATCCATGTTTAAGGCATCTTGCGAGAGAATGAACATTATCGCCGATGTACACAGACCAAGACTGAGGTCCTTGTGAGCGTCACTTAGAGCCTTGAAAAATTTCGTGACCACACCGTGAGCTCGGACGTGCATTCGAAAACCAGGTGTCATGCACTTAGAAGCCAGCTTAATGGCCGACAAGCAACGGGTTGATATTTGATTATGCGGCTGCAGGGCTTCCAAAAAGTAATCTACGTCGTCATTGATTTCCTGGTATTCGCCGAATTCTTGAATTTGATGTGCGGTCTTAACATTTTGCACCACAGTGAAATATTCCTTAGCTTTTCTTTCACATCGAACGCTGGTGACTGGCTCTTCATCAAATTTATTTCCACCTGTTGGCTGTTTGACAAACCGCGTTAGCTTGGGTTGTGGTACATCGGAGGTATCCTCACAATCTTCACTGAAATCGTCGAAAATCTCACCACCCATAGTTTTGGCAGGAGCTGGAGTATCACTCTCGTTAGTTTCTTGCCTCGATTGTTCCCCATTGAGTTGCTCGTCCCAGCGATGTTTGTATAGATGTCTCTTGGCTTGATCAGCCACTCTACTCTTGAAGATGCTTCCTTTCTTCTTCGATATTACCAACTTCATTGCAGCTGGTTGTACCATTTCCTCATCCTGATCAAGCTTATGTGGTCCAGCTTCCGATTTGGCTAGTTGTTCAGCTGCTGCTTTCTCAGCTGCCTCCTGCTGCTCGCGGGCGTCCCTTTCCAACCATGTTCGCTTGAACTTATCCTTGATCTTGTAGTCACGCCGTTGGAATTCAGCTGTAGGCACACTCAACGTAAGCTTCGGTACTACCAGACTAACCGGTTCATCGGAAGCATTAGGAATTGTATTAGATTCTAGGTGCTCTGATTCAGGAAGAATGTCGATGGACGAGGTAGTTTTCACAGGCGAATCGATGTCTAGGTTGGTGTAGGGTGGCTCTGCGGGCGGTGATATTTTAGCCGGCGATAGACCACTTTCCGTTGCTGTGAGTGGGTTCTTGCGTTTTCGGCCATAGCTACGAAGAACCGCGGGTGGGGTTACAATTGATTGTACTGTTTCTGCTTTCGTTATTGGAGATTTAATATTGTTGTTGTTAAGGTTATTGCGAGTTTGGCGACCTCCACGCTTTGCAACAACTTCAGCGGGAGGAGCTACAGGTACTGCCTCTTCTTCTGTGGGCGTCTTAGCAGCAACGACCCCTACATTTTTGCGACGGGACGTTCTTCTCGTTGGCGACTTGGTGGCCGTTGGCAATATAGACTCAACCACTGCTTCTGGTTGTGCATTTTGCATTCCTCTTCGAGTTCGTCGAGGCGTTAGGATTTCTTTCACCGGTGTCTCCTCCAAGGGTTCCTCAAAGACTGGTTCTATAGGTAGAGTTTCTTTGATTTCAGGTTCCTTAACAGGTAGTTCCATTAAAACAGTTGGGCCAGTATCTTTGGCAAGGGGTTCTTTTGCTGCTGCTCTCTTCCCTCTCGTGACTCTCCGCGTTGTAGGCTCTTCTTGGACGGGGACTTCTTCTGGCTCTTGAACTTCTGGCTCCTGAACTCCTGGCTCTGCACCACCTGTAAGCACTTCAAGAATGTCCTCCTGCAGGGGCTCTTCACTGATGGTAATTTCTTTCGGAACCTCGCTCACATCTTCGCCATCCATCATCGATTCCAGCCGAGACTCAATATCGGACGGAGGAGCTACTAGGGAGCTATGCTGACTTGTCTCCAAATCACTGGTAATGTCACTTGATCCTCGACTTCGTATCACGCATGCTTCATCAGGTATAGCTTGTGCAAGCGGTGTACTATTGCCTTTCGATGAAATACTTCCAAGTACCGAGGACTGCGAGTCGAAATCTTTTTCCGACAGCGCTGGAGGCGATATGATTGTGCGGTAGTTTTCTGTGCTTTGCTGAGGCGAAGGAGTTTTAAATTCGCCCTCCTTTGTAGTTGCCATAATGTTTTTCAGATGTTTGTGCTTCTTGCTCTTGGATTTCTTTTCTTTTTCGGGCTTATCTATACTCACAGCAGAGTTGGAAGCTGCTGCAGCGGCAGCAGCTGCCGCAGCTGCAAGTGCATTGCGTATAACATCAGTTTTGATTATCAATTTGAGTCGCTCCTTCGGTGGCTTGTCTGGAGAAATCTTCACTGTACAATAATTAAATTCTTCAGGTTCGTCTGGGATAAATGATGTTGCAGCTGGAACAGATGAAACTGGAGAAGTGGATGGTGGAGGCAGAGGAGATGGTGGTACTGGTGGCAACGGCTTTACAATTACTTTGGGAATTGGTGGACTTACAACTGTGGCACTTTGTGGATTAATGGTTGTTGTTGTTGCTTCTAGAGGTTTCTCGGGGATGATAGCTGGACTTAAAATGGAAGTTTGTGGCTCGGATGATAATGATAATGTCGCCGTAGTAGCTGTTGAATTGAATCCAATTATATTACTTGTGTGGTTGTTGGTGTGACTTTGGAAATCATGTTGTGGAGAATTTAATTGTTCTTCGCTGTCTGTGCTGACGAGGCGCGAAGTACCCTGAAATTGAATAGCGAATATTTATTGTTAATAAACTTTCAAAAGCAGAATTTTTTTTTTATTATTATTATTGTGCAATTATTACATTTCTTAACATAAACGTTCATACATAATAAGTAGAAACAAGAAAACATAAACACGAAATAAAAAATGAACTTGACACTTGCACAATTTATTGGCTCCAACTAAATAGCCAAATACAAATGCGCGCGGTCAGTAGTTTGGTTTGTTATTTTTTTATGTTTGTATTTTTTTTTCTCACCTAGCCTGCCTAGCACAATTTTGACATGAGTATGGTGAATAAATGTAATAGAACAAGCATTTGGTGAGTTTGAAATGCATTAGAAATTAGTACATTTTTATTTTATTTGCTGTCATAAGCCAAAACATAAAAAAAGTAGCATGAGAGTTTGGGAAGGACATGGTTGATTAGAACCGGATACGATTGTTCTAATAGGAAAATAAAAACCATAAACCAAAAGCTGCTCCAGCCTAACCAATAAGTCTAAATATTTGGTTCCTTAAAAGTTCTTAAGAATTTTCCAATTAAAGTTGGTACCCATGTTTAAGTTTTTAAATTCCAAGGTATTTTTATAATGTAAATGACCAATAGTTAGGCACCCGAACAAATATATGAAAAAAGACTGAAAAGAAACTGAAATCATTGGCACGACTTGTTTTTTACTTCTGTGACGTCGATCATTGCAATAATAAAAGTGGTTTTATAATAAAGTGTTTTTTGTGTGTTAACACACTTGCAGTTAGGCTGCCAAGCTTTCGCACCATCATATTAATATTGAAGGTTTGAATGAACAACAACACTTGACAACACAAATAGAGACCAAGCACCACAAAAAGGAGTCTGATGATCGGCGTGCCAGTCGTGAAATAGCTATAACTTCAGCTTATAAAAACTTGGTGGTAACTCACTCAAGTGCTGTTGTTCATTCAAACTTTCAATTCGAATAAAACATTGTTTTTTAATAAAATCTACAACTAATAAGTTTCGTTTTCTTTTCTAGCTTAAGGCGGTTAGGTTCAAGATCTAACATAAATTTTGTAAGTTTTTTAACAACCTATTTCTTCACAGAGTAACAGTAGTACCGGTACTAGTCCCAATGTGAGTACCTACTTAAATAAGTATTAACTCATTTCTGCACACATGTTCTCAACCCTAACCCTGTCGATTTGGTACCGAGTCTGTCATGTTCGTATTAGCACTCAGGGAGCCAAGAGCTATCGAATGCCACCACCAGAAAAATATTTGAATTCTTAATATTTATTAATAACTTTTTGTTTCCTTTCCTTTTTAATCAACCGCGTATTCTTGGTCTAATAAGTTATCACAATAAATAAAGATGTAAAAAGGAAAAACTCAAAAAATTGCTGTAAATTTTGAATAAATAGCTATGTACATATCAACAAAAATATTTTAAATACCAAAATAATGTCAAAAACAGATTTATACCAGTTTTAGACGTATTAAGTTCCTAGTACCGCTTTGTGAACTTAGATCCGGTACTAGTGAAGTTAAGAAAAGCTGAGGAACTCGTTAGGACCGAGTACTAGTACTAGTACCTTGTATATCTAAATTGGGTACTAGGTTTAAAAACAAAAAAACAACACAAACATATATATGCCAAAGACCTAGGGTCTTATAAATTATGCAAATTTTAGAAGGAATAGAAGGATAGGATAGATTTTTGTTGGCACAGTGGATTGAGAAATTAGGTTTTGATTATCTCATTAAATCCCAGGGGTGGCGTTCAGTTGAGGGAATATAGAAAAGAATGCTGCCTAGAGTGAGGATCGAACCCACACATCCAGTTAAGCAGTCAAGCACTACTTCCACTGCGCCAGGGCCACACCTTAGTACTTTTGTGAAGAAATTGGGCGTAAGTGCTCTCTCTACATTATACGTAGGCTACATAAATACTTATAGGTACATTTATATATGTAAATATTCATATATTTATAGCCAAATTCTAATAAAAGGCTGAAATGTTACATCTGATCAATGGAGAACATTTAGGTTTCAATTTAAAAGTTAAAGTGGTCGCAACTCAAAATGCGTTTCGCTAGGTAAGACAGTTGGGTTAGGGTTCATCCGTTAGGTTCTATCGTTCGCTTTTTACACTCAAATTATGGTCGATGCTCACTGGCTCTTATAAAAATCACTGATGAGCCCAACTGTCGTACCTGGGCGAAACGCATCTTGGAGTTGAGAGTTTTGACTTTTGCATCATCGCAGTGTTAATTTTGACTGAAACCTCGAATTTTGTTTATAAGAAACCAATGTTAGCCCTATAAACGAATTAAAATGAGAATGAGATTTGTAAGTTTTCCATTGGCTTCAATAGGGGATTCACACATTCTGAAATCTAATGAAACCGCAAAAATAAATGTCCTCTTTTGGCTTTGCGTATTTCTGTGAATTAAGTAAATTCTTAAAAGCTTGAGAGTTAAAATGTTTTCAGTTTTCAAGCCAAAAAGGGCTCATGAATTTAATATTCTATAATAAATAAGTTCGCTATTGACTTGTGAATTCCAATAGGGCTTAAGTTAAGACAGAGTTTAACTTCTTGAATAGATATCAAAAGAAGTGTTGGTTAATTAGTATTATAAATTGTTATGAATGCTTCAATACAAAGAAATCATTTTACCTTGGATATCCTCAAGACAATTGGTGGATGTTCAACGGTTGGTATCTTGGGTGGAGGCGGTAATGGTGGAGGCGCTGCTGGAACAACAACCGGACTTTTCACGGTCAAAATTTCCGGTTCCGGTTCGGGTTCCAGTTCAGGTTCTGGAGAAGCTGGTGTTGTTGCTTCTTTAGGCACAATTATATCTTTCAACGGAGTCGGGCAACGTTCGTACTCGTCTTCCTCATTATAATTGACAACCTTTCTACTGCGTGAAGTAACTCGCGACGGAGGAGCTTCTGGTTTAAGTTTTTTCTCTTCTTTCTTCTTTTTAGGTTTCACAATTCGTTCTGATGATGTCGAATTCTTCCGCTCAGCGGGAGCTTTTGGTACTTTCAATTTTATTTGACTCCGATGGTGTGTAGTCGAAGACGAACCACTAGCCGGATAAATGTCTCTTATTGGCGATGGTGGAGCTCGTGGTAAATGCTGAATTATTTGCGCAGAAATGAGCGTCGCCGAATTTCGACTCTTAAAGAATTTCTTTGGTTTCGGTGCTTCGCGGGTGGGCGACGAGTCCCCCTCACCGGTACTGCCTGTAGCGGCGTCAGGACTCTGGCCGGGACTTAACTCGGCGGTTATAGACTGCAGGGCATAGGTGCGTGTCGATGTGAAACCCATTTTTCCCCATTTTCCTACTGTGCCAGCCGATCGAGCAGCCGTGGGGCGATTTGTGTTTTCTTTTTCTTTGATCAGGGAATCTAATGGCACGACGATGTGCTTGCCCCATCGAGCCATTATGTCGGGTTCAAGTTTACCTATTTTATTCAAATTTTCCAACCGTAAACCTTGCACATGTTCTTATTTATTTAATTTCTTTATTTAAATTCACTTGTTTATATTTACGTTTTTTTGTTTGGTGCAGAAGACAGGAGTAAAAGTACAAAAAAGAAAAAAAAAAATTGCATGAGTTCACTCAGTGGTGAATTTCTAAAAAAGAGCTGCACGTATATGAAAATGTCAAACGATTAATGAAAAAATATTGAAACTCAAATCAATTTCAAGATTAACAACAAAAACACACACATTTATTTTATTTTCTTATAAACATTAACTAACAATTATTCTCTGTTCACAATCCGACACATTTAAATAAAATGAATGGGGAAAATTAACAACCAGAAAAGCGCGATTCACTGCACAACATAATGGTGGGACTTTAATGAATGCCTTTTTGTCCGAGATTTAATCACAAATTAGAGATCGATAAAACACACTCGGCACTGCAGTTATGATATCAATTGATGGATTATGGAAGTTAGAAAGGTAATAGGTATGATTGAACATTAAAATATTCGGTTTTTGCAAATTGAACTGCAATGTTTTGTTGAAACTACGTTTTCACTGATTTATGTACAACGGGGCCATTTTTATTTTTCTCAATTTTTTTTTGCACAATATTCACCATAGTGTTTTGGTAGCAGATTATTATATTAATATTGTAGTAGAATGATATTTTATATTTAGGGTTGTGTTCAAGAAATGTGGTAAAGCGTGGTAGGAATTAAAGTACAATGAGGCCGTGTTAATTTTTTTAATCCTAAAGTCAGTACATACATGCTCGTTCGGCTGGAAGTCGTTTTCATATGCACTGTAGTTCTACGATGAAGAAAAAAACATTTCATTTGAGGCAATGACAATTTATTGCCAAGGTATGCATTCTATTGCCAGGTAATTTCAGTTGTCAAATGTCATAAGGCGTGTTTTTTTGCGATCCCGGGGGGAATCGGATGAAAAAAACGACGCGATGTTAAGCAATTTACATGTTAAATGCAACTACAACTAATCCCCTGCGGACTTAGATAAACCCAGAGAATTCGCGGGTCTTAACTTAAGCGCGCAGAAAAACTGTTTGTATGAAACTCCATTTTTTTAAAAACTATATACCATGTAAGACCCAAGAGGCACGTCTTATAATTATAAACGTTGTCTAACTTAAGACAACTGTCCAACTTTGGCAAATGTGTTCAAAAACCTTTTTTAAACTTGTCTTATAGCCGCCTAACTTAGACACAAGAGTAGATTGTCTTAACCGTGAGTATAATGTGACATTTATTTTTATTAAATGAAGCATATTTCCACCAATTTGAAAATACAGTCGACTCTCCCTAAGTCGTACTCTCTCTAAGTCGAATTTCTCTCTAACTCGAACTTTTTCGCCATATTTTATCATTCCCTTCAATTTTCCATACAAAAACCATTCTCTAGGTCGAACTCCCACTAAGTCGAAACTCTCTCTAACTCAAACACATTTTCTCGATGTTTGGCATCTTTTTTCACCCCTTAAATCGAATTTTGTTTAGAACAAAACAAAATAAAAAAACATTACCCCTTCGGAATTCGTATTTGGGTATAGTATAACTACGAACCATCAAAACATTATTACATATGTATATGTGTGTAGCATCGCGTGTACCATCATCGTCAGCTCTTCGCGTTTCTTCCTATTCATAACCCTGGTACCTCTATAAAAATAAACAGTTTTTAAAAAGTTACAACGCAAAAACAAAAAAAAGATTGTTATCCTTTTCTTTGTGTTGTTGGTTGCTTTGTATACATATATTAACCTTTATTTATTAAATAAACCTTTTAAAATAAAAAAATGTTTCTCTCCATAACTCGAATTTTTCCAAAACTCTCTCTAACTCGAATAAATCTTGGTATCCCGTGAAAATTCGACTTAGGGAGAGTCGACTGTAGTTAGATATTGTCTAAGTAGTCAAAAATCTAAGTAATAAATTCGACTGAAGGTCTTTTAATTGCAACCTGAATTTCACGGCACTATAGTTATAAGAAATAGAAGGATAGGAAAGAATTTGTATTGGACAGTGGACTAAGACATTAGGTGTTAATTTACAAATTTCTACAAATTTCCCAAAAACTGAGTTTTTTTTCTATGGGTTTTGACAGTAATTTGTGAAATTTTGTGAAAATTTGGTGGAACATTTTTACAAATAAGATTTTGGAGTTGGACATAGTGCTAAAGTTAGTATACTCCTCAGTAAATACATCAAAACAATTCAATAACAAACTTTATTTTATCTCAAATATATTTTACAAAAATAATCTATAACATTTATGTAACATACTTAGTTTTTATTTATAATTTTAAATATATTTTTTGGAAACTTACGACCATTTACAACATAAGTAAACGGTGTTTCATTGGCACTTTCACTGAGTTCGTTGCAGGAACTCTGATTAATAGGAAACATAAAAGACAAATCTATGTCATATCTAGGAAGTTTTTCTCTGTTGATGTGAAATATAATTTTATTTATTTAATTTTCTTAAATAAAGACAATTTCGGTTACCTCAGAAAAGTAATAACATTATCTCCTAGTGTTGGTTCTCGTGATAAGAGTAAAGCCGAAAGGTATCTAGGCGATTTGTTTTTTTCAGCGCAATGCATAATAAGACTCCAGCTTTTATAATCAGTGTCCAATATGTAGGTATTATAAATCCCTTCATCTTCAAATTACAAATAAATAAAATTATATATTTATTTATTTTTGGTTTAATTTAGATTAATTTATTTTTTTATTTTACAAATATCTTCTGTATGCATCCAATGAGCAGGAACATCGAATTGGGGAATCATCCAAGTTATATTTCCTTGGAGTTTTTCTTTTAACGGATCCTCTGCATAAATGTATGTGAAGTCCATCGTTACCTATTTTGTGTTTGGTTTAAAAATAAATTTTTGTATGTACATATAGGTATTAATATAGTTAGAAGTTGAGAAAAAAAATAATCTTGATAATATAAAAATTATGATAGCTTAGGATGAAAGATACTTTTCTTTAAGATTAAGATTAAAAATCTAAAAAAAAAAAAAAAAATTAATCTACGAAGGTTTTTTTTTAATATTAAAAATTCTATAGATTACTGAAATACATCAGCCCAGTAGAAGACTTAGCACTATCTAATTGGACTTGTTGAATTATTGATTCAAAAAAGCTTTCAACGGCTGTTCACAAAAATTGGCGTTTCGGCGATTTCAATTGAACTGATTACAGTTGATAAGTGAGAGCCTTGTCAAAACGCAAATTTTGTTAAGTTAACATAGATTTCATGACGAAAATCTAGGGTGAACTATATCTCGCAAGATAAGAATTTCTAATCATTAATCACTAGTCAACTGATGAGTCCAAGAGAGATCGCCGGGACGAAACAGCAAGCAATTTTTGTGGACTAAATGTCGTTAAAAGCTATTTTTAATAAAAACTAATCACTAACCATCGCGTCACGTTGTTATAAACGTTGGCTAACTTTAGATAGTCGTCCAAGTTTATACCACTGCCTAACTGTCAAAAATCTAATAAATTTAAATTAATTAAACAGCTTGTCTTTAACTTAAGGCCTTATGTGTTGATTCGTTTGAATTTGATCTCTAGCTTAATTTTTGGTACTTGAGGTGGATTAAATGTAGACGCCCAAAGTGTCAAAATTTAAATGTGTGAAAAAAATTTTAACGTGAAAAATCTTCCCTTTGGAATTACTTCTCCTTCATTAATAAAATTAATTTGTCGAATTATATGGGTTTCTTAAAACGTCATTGACATTCATTTTAGTACGAAAAAAGGATGAATTTAATGGTTTATTTGAGAAGTTATTTGCGAAGATAACGTGGGCATGAAGAATATGAAGAAAATTAGATAAAATTACTTCTATTTAGGTGGAGTACCTTGGTGAAAATAATTTTGAAGATCAGATTACTTGAACTTTCATTGAATTGGATGTTATATGTTTCGCCAGAATTGCTTGTAAAATTGACGTTTTGGTGATGGCTAATTCTGTATCGACGTTTTTTGTTTCCTTAAATCTACAAATTAAATACATATATAGATATGTATACACATGCATATGTACATACAAATTAAGGGGACCCCACCCATACTTTTTATTATTGATCTTTTTTTATTTTTAAAGTGCATTCAACACTATTTTCACTACAAAGTAATTGAATTTCCCATTTTTTCTTATATATTTCATTTACTTCTATTTGTTACATTGGTTATTGAATATTTATCTAAATAGTTACTGAATTTATAAGGAAAATAAATTGTATCTATGTATATATGTACCAATAACTATTTTTTGTTATCCAGTATTTTGTTGTTTTGGATTCTACATTTGGAAAATTCCGTTTTTTAAATGTTTTTGCAATTTTAATCGAATATTTGGTTTGATTGGCTTTTGGAAGATTGTCAATTTTTATTTGACTCTCTTAATCCTAAAAAATAATGGTCGAACACAAATCACTATATAATATAACAATGTCATTTTGTTATTTATATAGCAGATGCTAAAGAACAAATTGCCAAATTAATTTAACGAAATGGTTGTTAATTATTTCAAACAAATGCGAAAAATACAAACACCCAATGTAAAAAAATTGCGATGAAAAATATAATGAATAAACAAGAAAACTTAAATTATTGCCAATTAAGTATTGCGAACTATTGGAAATATTTATAATGACTATTAGCCGCAAAAAGGATCTAGCGTTGACCTAAAATTTTGATTAAAAAAAGTGGGTTATTTAGATACATTCTTAATTTTAATTAATAAATAATATTTTTTTAAACCAATTTCAATGGAAACAAAAATGGTAGATTTCAGGTTTTAAAATCATCAAAGATCGATGAAAATCTTTTGGAAGCTTCATTCCTTCTCGTAGTGTTGCCCCTCAACTGGTTCAAAATGTAGCGTCGCAGATTTAAAATGTAGTACAATGTTCACCTGAACAATTGAGTCCAAAAAATTTTCTAAAAGTTTTCTGAGCCAATTGTTCAAGTTTTTCAAGATCTTTTGCAAGTTTTAAGATTATTCTTTTTTCTTGATTTTGGAGCGTTTACACAAAAAGTGGTGTTTGAGAATTTAAGGGCCAAACACAATGTGCGATATCATTTTTAAGATTTCTAATTTCTGAAACTTTGAAATTGTAGTGTTTCGCTTATATTATGCGACCATACGTAGTGATTAAAAAAAAAAAAGTAGCAAAAATGCTTCAATTGTTTTTGAATTTGAAGTTTTCCATCTCATAGCAAAATTTTAAATAGACAATAATTGATTCTTAAAACTAACGGACTGTTGTTGTTTTATGTTTTATTATTATTTTTTGATACCTACATTTAAAAAAAAATTTATTAACTTTATTTAAATTTTTTGTATGAATTTTCTCAAAATTTGGTAATGTATAGGTACTATAAAACTTAAAAGTAATATTTTTTTTTAATAAAAGTTTAATCTGATTTTGGCTAAAATGACCAAGAAATCTTCACTTAGCTTGCAATAAATAAATTCATTTTCTCTCAAAAAGTTAATAAAACTTTGGCCTTTGGGTTTTTTATTTTTAATATCTTATTTTGTTTTTCATTAAGTACACTCCTAAAAAATGTATTAAAACAATTGTCAAATGCATCACTGCCCTTGAAAGATCAAGCCAATGAGTATGCTTTTACTTTTTTATATAGACTTCACATTCATTTACCTTTCATATGCAAATTTAATGACAATTTGAAACGAGAAAGGTCAAAGTGACGAGTTCTGTTCAAATTGAAAATTCTTATCAGCCTAAATTAAAACATTTAGTTCAACTGTCTTTCTTTAACAAAAACAACAACAAAAAGGTACATTCCACTTTCTAAGTCCACCTTTGTGACAGCCTCTAAAGAAAACATAATATAAATAGTATAATGTGTTGTACCCTTTTAAACCAAAATTATTATTCAATCACTGTTTTGCTGCTATAAGAAGACTCGAGTAAAAAACTTTCATCCAAGAATTCAAATTCTAGAGAAAAAAAGACATAAAATAATCAAGAAAAACTATGCACGCATCTCACAAACTCATTCCAAATATCAAAAAGCACACACTTTGGATCTTTGTTGCAAGTGAAAGAAGAACCTGACCACAATACCAAAACACAAAACTTCGATTTCTACTTTTATGTCTTTTTTTTTTAGTTTCTTAAAATTGAAAAAAAAAACAAACAAGAATAATTTCATTTAGATTGCGGAAGTGACATATCGCATATAGCACCTAACCACGCTTCTTCAAAATGTTATATTATGTACTATTGTATTATTGCAGGTACTTACATGCTGATCTTGATCCGAGAAAGTAAAATGACTTTGCATGCAAGCGTATTCGGGTAGTTCCTCTGATGATGCATAATATTGAACGACATACCAAAATCCCATCATGGATTCCAAATCAAAGTTTCTTATGGCCTTCACCTGTGGGTCGGACAGAAAAAAAGAAGTACATACAACATTAAAGACCACTTTTGTTATAAGTTAAGATAGAATAGTGGCATAAATCAGTTCACTACATGTAATGTGTGCAAAAGACGAACGGAATGTGTGGAGCCCCAAATAAATCCATCATCAACGTCTTCGTCAGCAAAGAACCTGTAGAATAGCGACCATCTGCAAAAATCGGGTATTTTTGTGAAGAGTGGTTTCACCCGAAAACCCAGCGTGCATAATAAAGTACCCATTAAGTGTGTGTTGGTCATTGAGAATCGTATACTCTGACTGAAAGCTTTGATCTTTGCAACCATGTGAATTTCACCAAAATCGATGTTGTTATTTATTATTATTTCGAACGCATGGATTTTGTGGTCAAAAATGTATTTATCTATATTTATTTATATATATCCATTAAAGACTTAAATCGTAAAACTAGCCACTAGTAGTATAACAATGCTGATGTGAAACCAAAAATCTAATACAAAAATGAGGCAACGAGATCATACAAGTTCCTTCTGCAGTACGCAATTCGATTAGCGAAATTGGTAAATGTAACAAATTTTTTGGAGAAGTCTCCTTTCTTTTTTTGGACGAAATTAATTGTGTTCGGAGAGTACATTTGAGTTTAATTGCGTTTCCTTTTAATTCATAATTGCCAACCGAAATCAAGTCAGTACAATTTGTTCATTACTGATTTTTTTCACAATGAAATAAATTAAAAATTTCGTTGAACTCAGGGGCCCAAATTTGTTTTTCGTTCCGGAAGTCAATCCTAGTTGAAAGTGTTTTTCGTTCCGCTTTAAAATTGATATATAAGTACTCTGTAAAACTTTCGAAATGCAAAAAAAAGTATTTAATAATTTATCCATTTACGGATTAATTTTTTCGAGTCTCGAACCCAGGACCTCAGTGACACAACGTTATGTCACTTTTATTTCCCTACATTTTTTTAAATTTGTATACACCTGTTGTCTTTTTTCTTTACACTATTGATGACATTTACAAATTAAAGATGTGTGTGTTCAAAAAGGGTTTGGAAATCCAAGTTCAAAACAAAGTTGGATCTTGTGTTGTTTTTATAATATATGTATTTTCGTTAAGCAAATCCAATCTGGTTCGGATCTGGGGGAAAATAAAACACATGCTAATATTAGTTTTAAAAGAAATTGTAAACCGGAAAGTAGTAGATTTTATCCTGCTTTAGAAAAAGAGAGTACAAAATATTTTTTTTTCAGAAAATTTCACTTTTGGAACGAAATACAAAATTTGCTACATTGAATTATTTTAAATATTTTAAAAATTACAGATTTTCGCTCTTTTAAAGTTCCCCCACACCAACGCGAATTTTCGGTGGCGACGACGAAAACAATAATAACAACGTGTTGTTTTCATTGACAACCATGTGTTGTTGTTGTTGTTTTCGTCGTCGCCACCTAAAATTCGCGTTGGTGTGGGGGAACCTTTACTCGGTTTCATGTGCAATTTCTTTGTTTGTTTGTTATGTTATGTCCCTCAAGTTAGCAGACCAAAGTCAAGAGAACCAATTTTTTGTGACTTCATCATTAGGTGCTTATTAAATACTTATTAAGTACCAAGCAACAAAATTAAGTGCTTTTTGTTATAAATTAATGTCAGAGAAAACTTTGAAATTGGTTAGGGAAATTTATTTTGAAAACAAGTGGACACTATGTTGTTGTTTCCAAAACCTAAAAACGCCAATTTTTGTAGGACTTAAAGGCCGTTAAAAGCTATTTTTTTTTCAATAATTCAACAAAATCCATTAAAATAGTGCTAAGTCTTCTACTTGGCTGATGTATTTCAGTAGAATAGTATATAGAATTTGTATTATTAAAAAAAAAAACCTTCTTATATAAACTAGCCAGGCCCTGGGCTAAAAACAAAAACAAAAAAACTTCCAATTTAATGATTAGGAATTCAAGTCTTTTTGGATATAGTTCACACTAGGTATTCGTCACGGAATCTATGTAAAATGAACTGAACTTAGCAAAAATTGCGTATTGACAAAGGCCCTCACTAGTCAACTGATGAGTCCAAGTGAGATCTCCGGGACGAAACGCCAATTTTTGTAGGACTTAAAGGCCGTTAAAAGCTATTTTGAATCTTAAAAAGTTCTATTATTTTTGCAATTGGTAAAACAGTCCTAGGAATTTTTTTCACTGTGTTTTTTCCAAGAATTTTGGTGTCATGTTTGACATCAGCTTAAAGCCAAGTACGCTGCTGTTGCGAAACGAAAAATCCCATTCGTTTTGCAGTACGTTGTTCAATGAATGAAATTGATAATTATAGCAGATTATTTAGAGAAGTCTCCGTTCTCTTTTCGCACAGAATAAAAACCAATGCGAAACATTCGGAACGATGGCGAAACTTTCGGCTGTCAAAATATATTTACGAGGCCACAAAGGAGAGTATCCACACGAATGCGACGTTGTGATTAAGCGAATCTCATGTAAAATATATTGAAAGGCAAAAGTTTCGTCGTCGTTCCGAATATTTAGAAATTTATCGCCCGGAAAATTTAAGGGACGATAAATTGTGTGTGGAAAAGTGAGATTTGAGTTTTATTCGGGTTTGTTTTTGTTATATTTTTAAAATCTGTCTGCAAAACGAAGTTTTTTTAACCACAGCGAAAAAATACCTATTGAAATTGTCACCAATTGCAAAAAAACAATGCAAAAAATACAATCGCGAATACTCAAATGTCACTTTTCTGCACACAATTAATAGTTCGGGAATTAAAGCAACGGTTTTTTTTTTATTCCTGTGACCTGTGTGTAGGTTATAGTTGTAACTAATGGGCCATATTAATGGTTATCTGAAAAGTTCCTTATTTGTTGTTGGTTAACTAACCTCAGGCTTATGTAATTCACAGATAATTTAAATCTATATGTGATAAACTGGAATTTAAACATTCGAAGCCGTAAACGTATGTTTTAGATGTTTATATTTTTGTAAATCGAACATAATATGTACAAAATTAACACAATAGAAAAAAACATATTTTTCTGCGCGAAAGTTTTTTTTGTTGAAAATTGAAATTATAAAATGAAATTGTAGTTAAATATACTTTAGAACTGTAAGACTCGGTTTTAAAATATGACTAAATTATCTTTAATTAGAAACAAAATAGAATGTGGTGAAATTCATCTCCTTGTTACTTGCTAGTTGAGTCCCATTAGGCACAGTTTCCAGCGCAGTGCACGATGGGCCCGATTTTAATGTTGTCGTTTGTGGAGCTCGCTTGATGATCGTCGGTCGCCTCGTCGTCGTTGCACCCGTCTTGGGGTTCGGTTCGGTTTGGTTTCACTTCTTCATTTCAGATGCATTTTCTCTTTTTCATCATCTTCTCGAGAGTCGAGCAAGCCACATTCATATGTATGTTCATACATACTTTACACAAACGCACGATAAGAAAAAGTGTAAAAAAGAACACAATTCAAAATCTCATCATTATGAGTAGTAGCTACATACATACATATATAGTATGAAGCTGTGTATAAAAAAACAACTTAGCTTGTTTGTGTTTAGTTTATTCAAATGTTTATTTGCGTGCAAAGTTATGAGCGAGAAGCGAGACACACCTTCGGCTATGCTATGTTGACATATATTTTCTATAGGCAGCTCTGTCTTCTTGGAGTTGCGGGTTTGCGTTGCGACAGCCGCAGCATTCTTTTGCGCCAAGACGAAGACACCAAGAGTAGAACATCCACAAATTCACTACAGTTTCATTGCGCTATCGACTTTCTGGCGATCTTTCAAATATTTACCGATCGACTACCTACCACGTGTGGCTAGTATCGCGAATGACATTTTAAGCTAGTTTCATTTTTCATATACATATTATACGAACTCATTTTGGAAGAAAGCGTGTCGAGCTATAGACTCAAGGTGAATAAAATATGTAGGTACCAGGAATGTTTTTATATATGTACACATGTAGATAATTGACTTTTCTTACCGCAGGGCATTCCAACTTTTGGTCAGTTCGACGAGATGACCTTGAGAATCCGTAAATCCATGGTTCGACAAATGAGACGCACAACAAAACCAACAATACCTGAATCCCTATATTCATATTCGTATTTTTAATTTACAAATATGCGTATGTGTATCACTGTGATTATTTAATAAATGTCAAAATTATAATATTACAAGTATATTGAGAACAATATATTCTTATTCTGAATTAATCAAAATTCTGAATGAAACTACAGTCTTGCTGCGCTGCAAATTATGTTCTTACTCTTATCAGCTATAAACTTAAGTTTGTGTTGCGGACTGCTTCCGCCGTCGTTGTTGGCTTATTTTTAGATATCGAAGAGTTGAATTCAGTGCGCCATAATATACCCCGAGAAAGATGAAAACATTGTATGCATATGAACAAATTTTTTCCCGACAATTAGTCTGGAGTTATTTCTTGCTTTAGCATTGCAGGAAAACAATTTCTTCTATACAGTTCGCGCATTAAGTGGGAGATGGTGTAATTTACTTGCTTTTCGAACGTGTGGGTTAGTTCTGTGTTAATTTCGCTGAGATTTAATTTTTTTTAACTAAGCCGACAGCGTCTTGAAAGTTAAAGTATTTAAATTAAAGTTCAGTATTTTGTAACCAAAACCCAAAGACAAAGAAGGGGTCTTGTGAATAAAAAAAAAGTTAAAGCTTTTTTTGGAAGAAGCTAAAGCCAACTAGTCATAGCTTTTACTAGCAGCTAAAGCTAGACAGTTCTAGCTTAATCTTTGTTTTATGTGAATAAAAAAATGATAACGCTAAATAGCTTGTGCTAGAAAATTCTAGTTTAAGCTTCGCAATTTAAACAGTTTGTTTTTTATTCACATGTTTCGACTAGGTAGCTTTAGCTAGAAATGTTCATATATGGACCGAAAGGAAGGTTTTTTTGGATTTTGTTTTGCCACCATCTGTTTTATGGGGTAGGTTTTGATTTTGGGTAAAAAATGTTTTTATCATATCGTCAGCCTCTGCGTCTATACGTCCACTGTGGACCAATTGGTTTCAAATTTGTACATGGGTCGGGTGGCTCCAATGAAACAGTTTTGATATTTAAAAAAGTATAAAGAAAATTGTCTTATTTTTGAGTTATTCTCTAATATTTAACTAACAGTTCGCACAATTTTTTAGTACTTGCTTCATAATTTTCCATTAACTTTGTAATTGTACCTTTTAGTGCCTTATATACCTCCAACGTCTGGATTGAATCGTATATTTAGTTCATGCTACAACTGTCAACAGCAACTAACTGCTTAACATGCTTACATACAGAAGAGCGTTCAACTCCAAGATCTTGTCCTATATCGCATACTGAAATCAAGGTTCACTTAGATATCTCAAATATATCTGCATACTCTGCTCAGGTACTCCTCCTCTACACTCCGTTGAGTCTTCTTAAAAGAAATCAGAAAGCCACTGCACATTTTCTTTTGAAAATCTAAATAAACTATGAAAATCCTCATCATTAACTTCAAACCGTTTCTTCTAAAATTTTAGTTTTTTACCCGTATAAACTCGCCCATATTCGCACTATAACTAAAGAGATTACTGAAAATAAGAGCTAGTCAAAGCTTTCTAGACAGGGAGAAAAAATCTTGAAATTTTTGTAGCTTTAACTTTTATATTCTAGTTAAAGCTATTTTTATTCACACAAATTGAAGCTTAGGCTGGAAAAACAAGCTAAAACTAAATGAATTTAGCTTTGGCTATTTAAAAATAGCTATGACTAGAAAACATCTTTAACTAGCTAGCTTAAGCTTATTTTTATTCACCAAAAATCTAGCTTTTACTTAAAAATCCAAGATTTAGCTTTAGCTTTTTTTTTATTCACAAGGCCCAAGGTGTATTACTCGAAAATATTTATCTTTCCATTTATGTATACTCTTTTTCATGCTCAGACATTTAGTTTGTAAAAATGTTTTTGGGAAATATTGTTATAAAAATAAAATGCACGCTTTAGTCCCAAGTTCTTGCTCTTATGTTCAAGTTGATTAGAATTATAAAAGTTGTATATCTCTAAATAAAAACAAGATTACCTATTCAAATGTGTGAAAATCATATTTTTAAATTAGTAGACAAAAATTTTTTTATTAAAAAAATTCAAAAAAACTTGGTATACCATTTTTGAGACTATGAATTAAAAAAAAAATATTTTTACTATTTTTTTTCGATGAAATCAAAAAAATATTTTCTTAGTTGAAAATTTTGAATTGCAATTTTATTTATACTTTGAAGAAGATTCTACATTAAAATTTTGATTGAAATCAGTAAAACCGTTAACAAGAAAATTGAAAATATTGAAAATAATTCCAAATAGCAGGTACCAATTTTCGCAATTGCAAAAAAAAAAAAATGCACGACTGGATCACACGAGCCACGAACCAAACTGTGATTTTAATAACTGGATAATTTAGATCTATTGCTTTGATTTTAAAATAAATAAATAAATTAGTTATGCCACCCTATATTTTATACCAAAAATGTAATTTAATATAAGGTTTTATTATGTAAGTACACAAATATTAATAATATTGCACTGTATTGCAAATATGCATGAAATTTACTTCAAAAATTTAAAAAAATCAGTATTATTAGAAATAAATTGATTAAATAACATTTAACATCATCTGATTTGTAAAACAAATTTCAATTTATGAAAACAAAATTTTGAAAATCTTTGGAGCGGTTTTAGTTTTAATTAATTTCTTATATACTACATATATAAGATTTTGTAAATATTTGTAAGAAAAAAAAACAATTTTTTAGACTTCATTAATGTCGATTTAAAAAATAACTTTGAAAAAATCATCTACCCATTTTAGAAATTTCGAGTTTTCAAAAAATAATTTGAAAATTTTATTTTTAAATCTAAAATATTATGTTTTTTTAAAATTCAAATTTAATTAAACTTAGTAAATGCTCTTGTGTAAAAAATGTCACTAAACTCGGTTCAACAGATAATGAGATGGTTCTATGAGAGATACCGATTTTAATCGATAGATACAATTTTTCTTCCATTAATATGGTAGATCGTACTGATATTAGCTCACATATAAATTTTAATCAAAATCGTTAGTGTCGTTTTTGAGAAAAATAAGATTTTCTCTTAAACAACTGTATGGTAGGTACTGTTATTTTTGGTTATAAGACTAACTTCCATTTTAAATCCGCTAGATTATGTTAAAAAACGGCTGGTTTTAATAAAGTCGACCAACTCTTTTAGAAATTAAATAAAAAAAAATGTCTAAATCAAAAAAAAAATGGAAGAATTTAGTATACAATTCTTTTATAACTTTTTGAAACTTTCTCCATAAAAAAGTTGATTAAAATCAGTTGAACCATTTTTGATAAAAAGAAATTGTTTTTTAATGTAGGTACCATTTATAAGTATTTTTTGGAAATTGTTTTTTTCTTAATAAAATTACTGAGTTTTTGGAAAAAAAGTTGTGGGCACGTTTTTGAGAAAAATATATCAAATATTATTTGCTTAAAAAAATCGTCTGTTTGGCGGTATGACTGAACAGCTATTGCTCAAACGGATGATTATTATAAGGTCATCGTTTTTTTGATTTCGCTGTTCTCTGAAATCATTTTGATCAACTTTTTATGGAGAATATTTCGTAAAATTTTAATATATATCACTGTTTACTATAGTTCACTATTTACAACTATATCTCATTATCTATATCTATCCAACCCACTTAAATAAAATTTGGTATATCAAAGCTTCTTATGGGTTTACATAAAATAGATTTTAACGCATTTTAATAGAATTTAGTCCAAAAATCCTGAGTTCCGATAAAAACCTTGTACAGAATGTTAAAAAAAAATAAAATTTTTTTAATTTGGAAAAGTAAGTAAATTAAAATTTTTTCTTTTATTCCTTCACCTTAAATCACCGGAATAAGCTTTAAGTGAACATGGAAACATTATTGATAGTTAAAAATAATTTTATATTTAAGTAGTGCATTTAAATTAAAAACATGGATAAATATGGGATTATTATCAATTTTGTTATATGTATGTAAGAAATAAAATGCAGTTATAAACCAAGCAGCAGAATTTTCACCGTTCACTTGGGCGTATGAGTACTTTTATTTTATTTTATTTTATTTTATTTTATTAAGTTGGAAACTTTTTTCCTTAAATTTTCTTTATGCACCTAAATTATTGTCAAATAAAATGTTTTTATTAAAAAATTGATAATGGTGCAAACGTTGTTCTCATCTGCTTTAAATTGTATTTATCTTCCCTAGATGCAAATGGATATGGAATTTATTTTTGTCACTTTTATCAAATTTCTTACATTGTCAAAATTGTTTGAGTAGTTTGATAGGCTTTACTTAAAGGGTGGGTGTTTTTTTTCATATTTTTTAAAAACAAAGCTATTTAAAGGATGGAATGTGGTAACACAAAAAATAATATTAGATTTTAAATAATTTTTTTTTGTATTTTGATTGTATTAAGAGGATGGATTTGGAGGATATTTTTAAAATTTAATTATTTATATAGTGAACTATGAAATAACAAAAATAAGATCCGATTCTAAATTTTTCAGTTTTGCTGACACAATATTTTACGAAACAAAAGGATAAAAACATAAAAATGGTATCCGACTTTAAAAAATCTTTTTGTGTTTGTGTTGAATGACATTATTTATTTTTGAGTACTTTACTTTAAGATTGATTTAAATATTTCATGGCTAAATATTTTGTAATGTGTTTGAAAGTTTAAACTTTGAAAAGGATTGGGGTTTTATATTTGGCGCCTTCTATATTGATCATTCATGTTAAAAAATAACATAGTAATTGACAGAAACAAATTGGTACTTTCAGTAAAATTGGAATTGGATTTCTTAAGATTTTTAATAGCAAATTATGTATATAAAATATCTTGTGATTTTTAATATTTTGGTGGAAAACATTGCCACGATTACTGAATGCGGGGCGATAGTGGGGTTAAACTCACTTAAATCATATTCACGATTGCCAAAAATCTATGAATCCGCGGCTCATCCATGATTTATATACAAACATTTTTTTTAACTGTAACAAAGTCGAATGTATCGAAAATAGTATAACTGTATCATATTTCGCAGCAGTGACTTTAGATAACTTTGCGTTTTCTTTTCTTTCGGGAGCTTTCTTTACTCACAAAAAGTGAATTAAACTAGAAGAAAAGTAATAGTACACATGGGTGTACTTTTAATAATCCAAGGGGGTTGCGAAGGATTAGGAGGATTTTTTAAAAAATAAAAAAAATGTCTGCTTTGGAGTTATTGACAGTGCCTGCTTAAAAAATGTCACTGTTGTGTTTGTTTTTGTTTTAATTTGTTAATTTTTTATGAAACAAAAACTTGTCTACCCCCGCAAAGCCGGGACGGGGCATTTAGGTTTAAATATATTTAATTATATAGACATTTATTTTTTTAAAGTCACTTAAGCTTAACGATCTTAAACAAAACATCCTCGCAAATGTTGCTATCTATTTCTCAGCAAATATTAAAAGCTCAACCATTACTAACGCTTTGATTTTCACTGGCTACAAAGAATAAATCAAATACAAAAGCACCTTACAGAAACTCAATATACACAGACGTTTGGTGGACAGCAAGACTCAAGAGTATAGGTAAACAAAAATGGAACATGTAGGACAACTGTTATGCACAATTTAGCTTAACTATGATATGTTCTTCCGCTTAAAATCCACTTTCAAGACACCATGACAATGCTTGTTTTCCTCCTCCCATTTAAAAACTCCACCCCATTTGAATGGCAATATATGTATACGAATTCGTGCGTAAGAAGTAAGCTATATATAGTGCGTTCGATACACTGTATGCATGTATGTTTGATCTTTTATCCTATACCATTTGTATAAGATCAGTTGCAAGTAAAAGGAACCATTTGACGATCGTTACAGATCTCGTCTATGAGAAGTTGCGTGCATGGTTAAGATTTATATACATGATGCGAATATGGGTTAAGAGGTCTGTAAACTCTTTTAGAATAAGTTGGTACAGTTTTTGCGATAGCGACATTGAACAAATAAAAAAAAAACCAAGAAATAGGATTTTCTTCTCGAACTTGGTATTATAAGTTTTTCCTTTTCCAGTTTCTTTTTTTATGATTTGCTCTTCGATTTTCATGAAATGTTAAGAAAGCAAGATTTCTTAAATGTCAATAAAAATTTTTAGTATAATAACTTCTGTCAAAATCAAACCGAAAATAATTTTTGTCTGTAACAAATTTATTATTAGAATGTATTCTCAACAAGATCCACAGTTGACAGTACTATTAAAAAATGACATTTAAAATTCTGCCGCAATTGTCTTAACAGAGATAACTGACAGTTGAATGCTAAGACTTTCAAATTAAAAGACTATTAACATGAAAGCGACCAACGACCAACGAATAAAAGAACAAATGGAATTTAAAGCATTTAATAAGATTAAATTCTTCATAAAAACTAGACAAGTGGTAGAAAACTTATTTAAATTTATTTTAAGATACTAAAATTTGTGTTTTAATTACTAAAATAAGAGAAATTTGAGAAAATAAATTGGTCGTCACGAATGACAATCTAATTTTTACGAACTGTCAAACTCTATTCGCGTTCCACATTCCATCCACACTGCAATAAATGAATTGTTCGCGCGAGAATAACCTCAAATGCGAGAAACAGATTGGCACAGCAACTTCAACAGCAACTTTGAAAACCTTTTAGAGCAAGTGCTTTTAAATGGCTTTGAATATATTAAAACAGCGACATCGAATTCAGGGCAATTCCTAACGTTGATGTCGATGTTTTGCTGTGGCAATCTGTTTCTCGCTAAACTCTCGACGAAAAAATGATATTATGTGATTGAAATGTCAAAATGGAAGAATGTTCCTTCATTCTTCGGTGGTTGGTCGCACTCATTTTGACATAAACGCGACCAAAATTCGTTACAAATAACGAACTCGCAAATTTACAAATATCTATAAGTAAAACTATAACATATATTAAACTTTTGACAAGTCGTTAAGTTTTTTAAGGATCCAGGTTGTTTGATTTTCTAATTTTCTAATTTTCTGGTTTTATTTATTATTTATGATTTTCACAACCATTTATTAAAGTACCTATGACATTGTTTTGTTTTCAAAGTATACTTATTAGAAATAGCTACAACGATACAAGATCTAATCATTGGATTGGAGAGTTAATTTAAATGCTTTAACCTTCTCTTATAAGACACTCCTATATTATTTATAAGTACATATACCTATATTATTAACATTTTATAGGTTGGTACTTTTTGACAGTGATTGACTTGAAGGCCTAACCAATATTTCGTCTTCATTTTTTATTTGCACTCTCCGAGGTATATCCACTTAATTCAAGAAAAGTGAGTGAAACGTAATGCGAATATGTGACAAGTTAATGGTCAACTTCTAATCCGCATTGAATTATACGACCTACATTTTGTGTATACTCACCAAATGGACGGACGATCGTATAGGTATAGATAGATTTTTTTTATTGAAGAATATCAAACAAAATTTATGATGTTTACGGTGTATGTCTGTCTGGCTGGCTGGCTGGCTACGTATGTATCTATTTACTTGTATCTATTTTATATACCAATGAACGGACATCGCATGAATGCGTATGTTGTTAAAACTGGAAAGTGAATTTAGCGACTTATCAAGGACACAATCAGATTTGTCTTTTCTTTTTAAATACATATGTAAGTACATATTAGGGTGGTCCTTAAGAAGAAAAAATTGGCTCGATTTAATAAAAAATATAATGCACGATTGGATCGCAAGAACTTGTTCAAAACAACAATGTTGCTATAGATATAGAAATTGTATGGTAATAGTTCAGTAATGATATGAGTTACACTTGTAAAGAGAAAATATAACAAAAAGTAAAAAGAACTAATAAAACTTACTTAAATCAGCCCAGCTACTTATGAGATATACGGCAATTTAACCTAAAAATATAGAAATTTCTTCAAAAAATTTAAAACTTTTGTCCATTTGTGCAGTCAAAAATCTGAAGTGCCATTATAGCAATGAATTCATACTTTAATTACTAGCCATATTAATAAAAACTCACCTCTAAGCTATAGTTTACTAAACTATGGAATAAAGGTTAACTCGCAAGTTAAAATTTCTGATTAATAAAAGCAAAACATTCGTTGAATAGCACACTGACGTTTAGAAAAATCATTGTAGACGTGTAAAAAGAAAAATTCGAATTTCTTCTCTAGAGCATTACAATCATACAAATCTCAGTATATCAAATTTGAAGCAAATCGTTGCATCCGTTTCGGCTTTAGCTCGATTTAAACTGGACGTACAGATGCACAGAGTCACAAACCAACAATGGAATGGGACTGTAATGTTAAGTTTAAGAAGTAAAATCTTGAAATTTAGTTTTTGCCCTATTCTTATTTACTTATTTGTGGGGCTACAATCCAGAGTGGAATAGGGCCTCAACCAACAAGCTTCGATCCCTAGTTGGCTTCAGTTTCGCCCGGCAAGTTGGTTGAGCTCCCTTTCCACTTGCGTGCACCGTATGAGTCACGATGTTCCATTACTGCACCGTCCCTCGGGGGTTAGATTCAAAATTTTTTGCCCTATAGAGTATTTTAAAATTTTCTTCAAAATTTATTAAACTCTTCCTTGACCTTTTTGCTTGAGAAATATTTTACTTCCTCTACATGATGGCCTATTTTTTTAATGTTTTTTCGTATATCTACTTAATGGCTCTACAGATTTTTTTTAAATTTTGCAAGCAGGTACTTCTAAGTATGTAAGTTAAAATAGTACCTATTTCAAAATATTATAAAAAATAAAAATTAAATGATTTTTTTTGTGTATAGGTAGGTAGGTATACTACGAAGTTTTGAAAACTTATTTCAATTTTTGTTAGACACGGTTGGACTAATATTATTTAAATTTTGTTAAAATTGATTACGGGATTATCCAAAAAAACTGGTTTAGGCAGGTAGACTTTATTTTCCCTAGTACCACGATTTCTATTTTTTGATAAATTTTAGACTTCTTTTGGAAAAAATATTATCAATTTTTCCGGATTTTTCACAACGAGCATCAATTTTATTTAAAAAAAAAACAATGCAAACCATTCCCAAAAATAGATGTTCGATTATAAAAATGTAAAAATGGGTATATGTATACCTTTCAGATCACCTCTTAATAATCAACACATTTTTGTAGCATAAGCAAAACAATTTATACTTTTAAAATGCACTTGCATATCCTTCGGAAAGATTCTTAAAATCGGTATAAAAATAAACGAGTTAAAAAACGTTGACCACTATAATTTATTATTATTTAAATAGAAACAATTTTTTCTAATTTTCTTCATTTTGTTTATTGTCAGGCGTGTTTTCTTGCAAGTCCGTATGTTGTTGAATGAAAAAAACGACATCTGGACTTATCAAAGTCATCACAGCAAACAAGTCAATCACTGGTATAAAATGTCATCACTTCCTTTTCAGCTTTCCAGCAAGCACGTAAAACAAAAAACTTATCAGCTATGCGGAAAGCCACATTAAAATAAAAAGAAAACTCATATTAAAATTATTCCGCCTAATGAAAGTTTCGATAGAAAAATTAAATAAATATTATTTTACCGGTCCCGAAAATGATCTGCGGACTTACCTAAGTCCATATGGACTTTAGTTTTGTTCGTCTATTTCTATATGGACTTGCAAAGAACTACGCCTATTATACAAAAAAAACAATAAAAAAAAATATCTTTAAATTTCTTCATATCTTAAAATATTGTTTTATAATTTATTTAAGAATAAATTCATAATTTCTTAAAAAAATCTTTATCAATGAGAAAAATATATAAGTTGGAGCGGTTTTTCAAAAAAAAAAAAAAGAAAATAATTTTGTAAAAAATTGGTACACTAATTTTTAGTATCTATTAATGTGGAGTTAATAATTCTATTTCGAAAAAAATAGAACGAGCCGTTTTCGAAATATTAAGTTTTCAAAAAAGAATTTAAACTTTTTTAAAAACTAAAAAATACTAAATTTAATGTTGGCATAAAATACTTTATAAACTTTTTAAAACATTCAGTTCAACCGCATTAAGAAGAACCCGCCTCTCTACAGTTCTTCACATAATATAGGTACTTCGAATGGGCCGTAGAAATGTGGGATAGGTTGCTCCTTTATGGTCAATACATCCCCGCACAAGTTGAATCCCAGCATGATTTAAATTCTTAATTATAATTATAATTCTTAATTATAATTATAATTCTTAATTATAATTATAATTCTTAATTATAATTATAATTCTTAATTATAATTATAATTCTTAATTATAATTATAATTCTTAATTCTTATACAAACTGATGATTTAATTATGTACTCTGAAATAAAATCAGTATGATCCGAATAAATGAATCTCGGATTTAAATTACTCCAATGCTGGGATTCAACTTGTGCGGGGATGTATTGACCATAAAGGAGCAACCTATCCCACATTTCTACGGCCCATTCGAAGTACCTATATTATGTGAAGAACTGTAGAGAGGCGGGTTCTTCTTAATAATAAGTATACCAAGTGCAAAATAATTTTCAAATTTTAACACTTACAACTACTTTTTCCTAAAAGAAAAGCATTTCCTATTGCTCCAAGTGAATCTGTGATAAAATAAAATAATCTGAATTAAATCAAATCCTCACATAATTTATTTAAAAGATGTATATTTTCTGCTGCCTTTCGCACAGGTATTTCCGACTACAATTGCCATAACCTATTTATTAATTTGTTTGTTGTTGCTATAGTTATACATACATACCTATATATCAGTATATGATGTATTTAACCACAATTCTCTATGGGAACATTCTTTTGACTAATTGTTTGTGCCACCGATATATTCAATTGTTGGAAGGTTTTCACCTCTTGCTAACGAGTAGTACAAAAAGAAAACAGTCAAAGCAAAGCAAACTTACAAGATGTGAATTGAAACTGATGTTTGACTTTTTTTTTTTGCAATTTAATCTTTGAACTTCATTTTATTAAGCCAATTGTTTCAATGAAAGTTTTAAAAGACACAAGTAGTGTATTTACCGAGTATAGGTATACCAATTGATAAAATTTCTTCGAAGGGAAAGTTTTTTTTTTTTTTTTTTTTTTTTACAAATATAAATGCTCTAAAACTTGTTTTGAAGTTAAAATGTTTTTGGGCGTAATGCATATAATGATAGGTTATGACCTTGTCGACCAAATAAAATACAGGATGGTTGCCAAAAAGTTTATATATAGTAAATTTTTTTTTATTTTTTGTATAACTTTATTGGAAATGAAAGCAAAATGGTTTAATATTGATTGAAAGGGATTTTGTATGATAAAACATTCTCACAGAAAATGCTTGAAAGCATTTCTCCATTACTCAAGCAATAATGGTGTGTTTTTTTGTGCAAGCATATTCGCTAATAATAAAAGTGCACAACAAAAGGGAAATAGTGCAGATGAAGAAAAAGAATTAAAACATTTTGGCAGCACTGGTATTTTAATGACATTTTAGCTATCAGGTGTTTTGTGTTTATTTGTTTTAAAAATATCTTTTCTTTTCTTATTCTTTAAACATTTATCATCAAATAAGGTTATCTGATAGCAAGTTTGACTTAATGTGGAAGAACTGCAATTGATCCTCACTTCATATTCCGTTGAAAATCAATTTAACAAAACAGAAGACAAACTAAGATTTGATTAAGTCCCAGTTTCACACTCGATTAAGTGTCACTTAAGTGCCAAATATTGAAAACTAATGCACTATTTCACAGTGTAAACTTATCGTACAGAAAACAGCGGCTAAAGTCCCAAAATTTGAAAATTATGTTCCACTTACTTTGTTAAGTGTGTACTTTGTACTGGCCTTAAATCTATTGAAGAAAAACTCTGTCTTTTAGCAACCAAGAAAGATTGCTGGACAATTTGAAAAGTCCATGTTTTTCTTTTCTTTTCTTTTAATTTCTTTTTTTTTCTTTACTTTTCTTTTCTTTTATTATATTGAGTTCTATTCGAATTTCCTACATAATTTTTTGTTCTGTCACATTGTTTATGTCAAATCAGAATGTCAAAAAGATGAATTTTTTAATGAATTGATGAAATTCATCAAAAAGAAGATATTGGAAGCACTGCTTTTTATTCACTTTATTCATAAACAGATGTATTTATCGCTGCTAATAAGCAAAATTATTGCTATGTTTTACATGGAAATTATTTTTTAAGCGAATATTATGTTGATGGATAAAAAGAAAACATACATAATATAAATAGTAGCTCACCCAAGTTTTTATTAATTCATTTAAACATTCAATGGCTTATTGCTATTAAAATGTGTAGGTATGGAGAAATTCCGTTTGGAAGACACACCCCTATTACGATTGTCAAAGATCAATTATTTGATGATTGATAGTTTTTGTCAATCAATTGATTATTCGGTATTATGAACAACAATTGATAAATTTTGGACCTATTGTGAATAACCAAGAAAAAAAATATTTTGAATAGTTTCTATTTTTATTGACATTTCAATTTGATTCATTGTTTTATAAAGTTGCAAAAGCTGAGTACTGTTATTTCAGCAGTAAATTATGTGCTTTATATTTTATAAAAACCCCGACAGACGTGCATCACACATAAATACATTTTTTTTTTGCGTTTTTTGAATTTTGGGTAACATCTTGAAATTGGTCGCATCCGAAAGCCCTCTTGAGTGCGAATATGCGCATTACAAACGCCTAAGTGGCGTTCGGATGCGATATTGGAAGTGGTTTTCCTCACTAATTCTTGTTTCAGAAAAGTTGTATTTTCGATGCACTTTTCCCTGTAACGCTGCTACTACGTACTGACAGACGTAAGTGGTACCTGTATCGATCCATCAGGAACTGAGTTTGATCAAAAAGCGTTCACTTCATCAAAAATTTTGATTTTTGACAACGATAATACCGATTCATTAATTTTGTTGATAAACATCATAATATCGTATTGATAATTGACGACCGTAATAGGGGTGGTAAAATGTTGCGGTAAAATTTACCGCAACAACTATTGTAAACATCACAAATACGGTTCCTTTTTTAGTATTTTTATTTTTTTATTTTTCAAATGTAAATGACTATATATCATACCTTGTATACCACAATTTGTCTGTATAAAAATGGTCACCAATAAAAAGAGTGCATTTACGTAAAACTTTCTAATTTAATTAAAGTGTGATCGACTATGATGCCAGAAGAAATATTGTGGTATTTATTACGGAGTACAATCAACTGATTAGATTGCAATCGATGAATTCGTCGCTACAATGCAGAACTATAGTCTAAGTCCCAAATTTCAAAATGATTTTTTCGTATGTCATAAGGAAACTTGTCGTGTTCCTCGGATTTTCTACATATTCTGAATATTCTTACGTGCAGTAATTCCTTCAGAATTTAAATAATAGAATATAATCATAATGTCGAAAGTCAGCATTTTACGCACTAAAGTCCTTCTTGAAAAATTTTGAAAATGTGACAGACTAGTTCTGAATTGTAGCGACGAATTGCACTCCGCCAATATCATGGATTCAAGATTCCCCAGGGTCAACATTGACCCTTGGCAGTTGAAGTAGTACTTGGATATGTGGGTTCGATCCCCAGTCTAGGCAGCATTCTTTTCTATATTCCGTTAACTGAACGCCACCACCCCTGGGATTTAATAAGATAATCAAAACCTATTTTCTCAATCCCCTGTGCCAACAAAAATCTATCTTATCCTTCTATTCCTTCTAACATTGCCTAATTTATAAGACGATAGGTCTTACTAGCATATATGTACATATATGTTTGTGTTGTTTTTTGTTTTAAACCACTATACCTCGTAGCCAAGATACGGATACAGATATCCCGATACGAAATACGACGAGAAGGCTCAACTTCGGAAGGCTGAAGTCACGAGAGATCATCACCACAACGAAATCCCTGGTTTTAAGCATATAATTTGGTGCTTCATACAAGGACCACGGCTGCTCGTTAACACTTCGAACAGAAGGAGAGATAAGAACACCAGGGCCTTCATCACGTAAAATGAAAATGATCGGACGATATCGTTTCCACCATTAGTCATTACTGTCTCAATCATATCTGCAAAGAAAAATAAAGACAAGGCACCAGGTCGAGGAAACAGAGAGATGTCATAGCAGGAACAAAGTTAACAAAAACCATTTTTTAAACTATATTTTTTTGAAAATTCAAGATGGTGGCTTAAGCTCAAGTCCGAGTTAAATTCTTTCCAGTAGAGGCCTTTTTTCGTACATAGCGACTGGGCTTTTATAGAAGTTAAGTGCGGAAGAAGATATACAAGTTGGCGTTAAAGTTTTCACGCAGAATTGGCGCAAATTTCAAAATCGAAATAAATATTCCACGTCCGTTGACAACTTTTGCGCCACCTTGTATAACAACGAACTGTTTGGGCTGTTGAGCAAACTCTCTGTAACTCTCATAACAACAAGGTAACTCAAGTAGCGCATGCAAATGAAGAGAAACGTCAACAAACTTGCCATGGAAAACTAGAGATTAAATTGTGCCTATGTACATTCTTTAACTCTCGCATCGGCAAAAGTTGTCGAAAAACGATAAAAATTGAAACAAATCATATGAGTTTTGTTCCATTTTCCAACGTTTCTCCATCAATTTTATCAATACGAGAGTTACCTATACGTTATTCAGAAGAAGCTTGTTTTCTCGTACGGCCCAATGCAATTATCTTAAGAATTTACTGTAAAATTCAAAGCTCATTTTCATAATCAGATAAATGAGTTTTAACAGTGGGTGTATTTTTGTACAAGTTCAAAGAAAATTAGACGAACAAAAAATCACATTAAGGCTAAAGAACTCACGTGTTAAGTGCAAATTAACTAATCTGCTACGAGTTTTGCTAAGCCTAGAAATTTTTCGGGGATTTGCTCTTATCCCGGAGAAAACTGTGTTATCGGTAGGAATCACCCCTTCTTTATTGATAATTGGTATGGACACGTCAGGTTTTTTCTGTGATGGCGTCGTTCTGTGTATTTTTTTTGTCCAGTCCCCTAACGATATTGAAAAAAAAACAAGCCTATATTCTTAGCGAAACAACAAACTTTACAAATAAGAACCTAGCTGTGCTTAAAAATGACTATTGAAAACAAAAGCAAAACTTTATTCATATAGAACAACTGATAATTAATTTATGATTATTACAAGTGGTATATTTGAATTTTTATAGTTAAATCAAAACGAGGTCATTACCCAGGCTACAACTGCACCGCACATCCGATTCATTACTTTTACCTGAAAGAAATTGCATTGTAATTACAAGCAAAAGTTTACACCCACACAGCAAAAAAAAAATTATATATGCATCGAGGACCATCTGCCAATAGCAAGTTGTGTATAGTTCTCTATATTTGAATAGTGTTTCACTGTGTCAATAATATCAATCAAATAGAAAATGAAAACATTCCTTGACACACAGACACAAAAAAATCAGATTCGTCGTGTCTTCTTGAAGTTGTCCCCACAGTCGTCTTTCATATCACGGCTATACGAATACGAAGACGAAAACGAAGACAACGAAGAAGACATCCACCATCTAACCAAAGAGTCAAAGAACCACAAGCACAACACCATTCCCTCAAAAGAGGCATAACATGTCAACAGACAAAACACGGATGTACACATCTCGGCAAAGTAGCTTAAGCAACAATCCAAGCCTAGGAAAACAAAACTAAAAAAAAAAAAAAAACGAAGAGAAGAAAATCGCGTTTGAAATTAAATGAAAAGTACGCGAAACGGCCAAAAATTAAATCATAGACAACTTGCTGCATCCTGAAGTTGCAACCAAGAGGAGACAGTCGCATCGCGAATCAAAACCAACACACAATCCCAATCAGGTAAAACCAACTTTAGATAAAAAGTATCTCAAACAAATGGTGCCATACGCCGCGCCGCCCGCCACCACCGCCGCCGCTGGTCGGGCCGCCCTCCTCAGCACTATACTATCTTTCGGCCATGACGTGGTGGTGGCGGCGGCGCAGAATGGCCCATCGCGAACGCGACAAGATGTGCAAGTGTGTATACTACATGTGACCAAATAAAGTTTTGCAGTCAAAGCCAGAGCCAGCAGTGGATTTAGACTTATAAGCTTACATAGGCCCCAAGTCTTAAAATATCCGAATATTAGACATTCGATCAACTTTTACTTTTATTTAATTTTTTTTTTACTTGCCCTTTCTTTAGGGCATGTATTTGTTTCGTGTTTATAATCAAACGAATCATATACCGAAATAAGAAAATGTATAAACTGAGATCCATCCTAGTATAACAGGGCCCTTAGATCTTTAGTATAGGCGTGTTTTTAATGTCAATCTCATGCAGAAATAAAATGCACAACTGGGTCGCACGAAGTTGCTCTTATGTGCGATCACATTGTGGTTTTAAAGTCTGAATAGTTTAGATTTATTCATCTGATTTAAAAGAAATAAATAAGTGATGGGAGAATTTATGATGGGAACCTTTGGTCATTTATGACCAAATTTGGTCATTATTTTTTTTTCACTTGGTCGCATTGTCATTTTTTATTCCATTTGGTCATTTTTTTACAAAATGAAAAAAGAAACTCGAGTTTAATTTTTATGCAACCCATAAAGCGCTTTTCTTATCGTCTGATGTAAACGTTTAATTGAACGCAATAATTACACATATTCATGCGGAGTGCAGAGGCACAATCCACACTCCACACTCTGCACTCCGCACTCCGCGGAGTGCAATTTTGTATTGCAACAAAAATACACTGTTAACTGGCGACGAATGAAAAAATCGTTACAACACAAACATTTGTTTCGAAAAGAACTATAATTTAAATACCACACATACCACACACATAATTACAAAAAGAAATCAATCCCATTTTGCTTTCCTTTTACAGAAAAATTCGTGATCCCGGTTCAAAATCCCAAATGTCAAAAGGAAATCAACATTAATTATCTTCTCGTTAATCCACCACTTGGGTGAATTAACCAACCCAATTAACATATAAGTTAATTTTAAGTTCGTTTTATTGATCAAATTTCACACTTAAATCACTCATTAATAGTAATTTGTGTTTATTAATAAGGGTGTGTATTTTTTGCGAAGGCTTTTGATGTTATCTTGTGCTTGATGTTATTTTCATTAAATATTTAATATTTCTCCACAAAACTTGTTACGCCATCTATATAACTTCCAGCCTCTTTGTACTAATTTTGCCTTTATTAATTTAATTTGAAGACTTTCCAATATTATCAATTCTTCTTCAAAAAATCGTTATCATTTTATAGAAAAGAGAGCATAAAGGGGCCCTCAGCACGTGTTAATTATGGGTTTATTTATTGGTCCAACACTGGTACAATATAGTAGCTTTATATACCTATCCCAACGCGCACAGTCATCTTGAGCGCATCCCAATCAAATGACAGCCCAGAAGTAGAAGTATCTTTTCAATGGCAAGAGCATTTCTTTTTTTTTTTATTTTCTTCAGTTTTTGTTGTTGTTGTTGTATCGTTTTCGTGCTTTCTGCAGTGCGGCGTTTGTCGTCGTTTCAATCTTCTCTTATCGTGCGCCGAAGATGTGAAGTGTATCGCTTTGGAAAAGCAGGTGTATTTACCATTCTTTAGTTACCCACGGCACGGTAAAGACGCGCGTTTAATGTGTGCAACTTGTCACTATATTATTTTCACTGCGTGTACCCATAAAATATTCGTCTTAAAGTTTTTGCTTGTCGGCCAGGTCCTAACTCAATAATATACGGCATTATACTGTGTTTTTGAACCTTTTTCTTATACGACCTTTTTGATTGTGATAAGATATTTTTTTTTTATTTAATAACTATTATAATAATTGTCAGTTGAGTTTCCTTTCATTAAGAGCTTGTGGCGCGAAAGGAACACTTTTTATTCACCTTATATCCGATTGAGTTGTGACCCACTTGTCTTGCTGCGTAGATATACACGCACATCACGCTAAGTTTTCACTTAAGGAATTTAAGGAATATACATTTTCATCTCTCAACGTTGTCGATACTTTGACTATATACATGCATAGATACAAAATAGTGTGTAGATGCTATCAGTGAAGTGTTAATGTGCTAACAAATATACGCGAGGCTGGAAGCTGGCTAAGTATTGACATAAAGTATATTGCCGGATGTGCTCTTTAAGTAAAAGTAAAATTTTTGCAAAGTGTGGATAGCAAGTTATAAACTAAGAAAAAAAAAAGCCGGGACATAAATCGAGGAAGGTGGAATTTATAAGGGAGATACAAAAAAAAGAAAAGAATTCGAATCAAATTTACGAGGTAATTACAAAAATTTTTATATAGTTTTGATGTAGACAAGTTAAGCTTATTTTTGAAATTCGTTTGGCATTTAAAATGATGTTAAATGACTTTTTATAGGCTATATACTTCTTGGTGTTGTAAGTTTTATACAAAGGTCAAGTTTTATTATACTTTATGAGCAGGCGAATAAGTTTTAAAAGAAAATTGGTGAAGTCTCGCCATGTTTTATAGGTTAATTAGAATTGAAAGTACTCACCTACTTACGTCCTACATTATTTTCAAGATATCATTTGGCCTATTAAGAAAGATATCTATTAGGTACTGACAATTTGCTGATCTTGAAACTAAACCTTAAGCAGTAAATTATGTTTGATCAAATGAAATGAACGTGATGTGAAATTAAAGCTAACGTACTGCAGAAAAGTGTGAAATTTTGTCAATATGCATTACATATTTCGTAATGAAGAAAACATTGAGGATTTGGTGCTGATTTAAGGCATCAAAGTAAATGAATTTAATTTTTACTCGAAATTTAAATAATATATGTGTTCTTAAGTCAAGACTTTTTTCCACTAAATGAAAATAAAAAAAAATAATTTGGTCAATTTTATTTAAAAAATCGAAACAGGAAAGTTATGAATAGTTGTATATAAATTTTAGTGAATTATTTTTTACTGAAGGTTTCCCGCTTTAAACACTGATTTTTACTTCCGATACATAAGACGTGTTTTTAGTCACTTAGTAAGCTACTCATTTTTCATTTTAATGCTGCACAAAAACAAATCGAACTACAGTAGTGGACAAGAATTTAGGACACTAATTACTGACGAAAATTAAAACTATACAATTGTTTACTTATTTTCATATTAAATTTCGTATGATTATTTTATTAATATTTCATATACAGAGTAGTTTGTTTTCACCGAAAAAAAATAATAACTTGTGTAATATGTACCTGTAAGAGAAATAAAAAAAAATTGAAAAATCAGTTTTTTGCCTGGACACAAATTTAGCACACTTACATGTTTTTGATAAAACGCTTGAAAACTAAGAAACTGCATCTTATCTCAATACTCTGTGGGAAAACCTTTATTCTTTATTAAAACAAAGATTTTTGTTCGTTAAACTTTCCACTAAAGCCTCACATCAATGCTTTGGAATTACATACCACGCGTTTTGTATTTTTTGCCACAATTCAGATAAGTTCTTTGATTTTTTTTCGTCCAATGTGTAATAAGATATTATTTTGTTCGGTGAAAACAAACTACTATGTATATGATTTATTAATAAAATAAACATAAGAAATTTAATATGAAAATAACTAAAAAATTATACAGTTTTAATTTTCGTCAATAAGTGTGCTAAATTCTTGTCCACTACTGTAGATACTCAGTGGCTTTTTGTTTTTCAGATGAAATGAAAAAATAAGCAACTACTGAGTAACAAAAAAAACAAGACGCTGGGAGTGCGACTCACACTGGTAACTTCCCATTGGTGCCCTTGGAAACTAGAGACCCAAAATTATCTTGTAATAATAAAATTCACTATTCAAGATCTTCGAAGACCGAGTTATTCGAGACGAAAAACATTTTTGAACAATTTTTAGTAGTTTTGTTTTGCATTTTTTTGTTGGTTTAAAAAAAAAACTGTCAATTGAATGTTTTTACAAACTTTATCAGTTGTTAACACCGTCATTCTGTTTAATATAAAATTATTCCGGTGCGTTTAAATCAGTTTTCACTGTCGTGATATTCGAGATGAAAAATATTTTTCAAGAATTTTTAGTATTTATTGTAGTTTCTTTAAAAAGAATTGAATTGAATCATATCAGTAAGAAAATAAAGCACCGTTTATAGAATAAAATGAGCCAGAAGTCAATATCACTAATTGTTCTCAAAATATTCGAGCGGTAAAATATTTTTGATAAATTTTTATTAGATTTATTTTGCTATTTCTTTTGTTTAAAAAAAAACTGCTAATTGAATTTTTCTATAAACCCCATGAATTCTCAGTTACAGCATTTTGTGTTAAATTAAATTATCCCAGATTTGATAAAACACATTTTTGAACAATTTTTAGTAGCGATTTTGTTGCTTTAGAAAAAAATGTATTGATTTTTTTGAAATCATACCAGTAGTCAAATATTGTATATAGAATAAAATTTGCATGAAATTAATATCATTGTTTGTTCTAAAGATTTTCGAGACGAAAAACGATTTTCTACAAAATTTTTGCATGTTTTTTTGATTTAAAATAAAAATGTGTGGTGATTTTTTAAATTCTTTCCAAATCTTCATTACGTTATTACATGTAGAATAAAATTAAGCCGAAGTCATTGTGATTTCTTGTTCTCGAGTTATTCGAGTCAAATAACATGTTACAACTTTTTTTTTAAATTGCTATATTAAAAAAACCGCTAATTACATTTTTTTTATCTGCACTTTATGACGTTATTATCTGTAAAATAAAATTTATTTGAAGTCAATATCTCTATTTGTTCATGCGTTACAGTGAACGAAAGATTATATCATGAACGTACGTACACACACACATAGGCATCTCTTTAAAAACAATCGATTTGGGACCTTGAAACGTCGAAATTTTCGATTCGACAAATCGAACTAATTAAAAAATTTTATAATGGGAATTGAAAAAAACACGACAAGTTATGGATTCTGAAAAAAAATCGAACTCGAAATTTCGATTATAGAGTTCACGAAAAAAGTGGGTCTCACAATTTTATCCTTCTGTTTTTATGTTCAGCTTCAGCCTAAACGAATAAGGTCAATTTTCTTTACACTTAGTACATACCTATCTTTTTTTATATGTATTTTTTTTTTATTTTTTTAGGACAGGTCATCTTTTTTTTCTTAAAAATGGCTCCAAAGTTTTCTGTTAATAAATAGAGTTGAATTAAGTAGGAATACGTTAACATTTAGTGCGAACAAAATTGAAGAAAAATGATTAGTGTCATCTCCCAGATTTGCTTAAGATCAATTTTTGTATGCAGAATTTTTTAAAAATTTAGATAGTAGTATTTTTCATTTATAAACTTTTTTTTTTAAACTTGATACTTCCAATTTCTAAACCACTTGATTTTTATTAAAATTGACACCAACCAGTTTTTAAACAATATCTAAGCTCGTAAACTGAGTTAAATTAATTTTTTGCGCAAAAAAGTTTCTAATAATATTGCATATCTAAAATTTTCAAAACTATTTTTTTGAAAATTCGTTATTTCAGCAGCTTGTTGCTTTGAATTCAAATTTCACAATCAATTTGACCCATCTAGACAGTTTTTAAAGATGTAAGCGTAAAATTTTGGACGATTAAGTACAATTTTAAAGCATTTTTAGTATGGTGCTGTGTTAAAAACAGATTTTTTCTAAATTTTGAACACGTTAGCATTCGGTCTATCTTTTTGATATTTAACGAAGTTGAAATAACCTGAAATAACCAAATGCATATTTTTAAATTTTTATTATCATACTAAATCCAAATGTCACAGGTCTGACAGTTAAAAATGTGAAAATGGTATATAATGGTATATTAATTAAAGTACCTGATGCCAAGCTGTGATATAAGTGTTATTGTCAATTTTGAGTTTGATAGTTTTTATTTTGTTGTTCTTATTTATATTTATGATTGTTTTTTTTATGTTCAATTTTGTGTCAGTGCCGTCTCCGGGAAGGATGCAATAAGGGGCAAAAAAGAAGCAATTTAGTATGTAATTTTTGAATAGCAAAATTGAATAAAATTACCCTGATGAAGTAAGGAAAACTTACGAAACGTTGGGAAAAATAATGGAATAAATATTGTTTTTATTCGCATTTCCATCATAAAGACCAAAACAGCCTAATATACAGTGGAAAATGGTATATGTTTGCTTACTTTGTTTCCAACCAAACAGTCTCTTTTTTAGACGTGTTAAGTTGAAATTTATTAAGAGAATAGGTTTAGTATGATAATAGTTAAAATTTATTTAAAAATTAAGTAATTATTTTAGTAAAGAACTTTAAAGTTAGTAAATTGTAAAGTATTATCATGCTAATACATCAGACTGTTTAAAATTTTGCGCCATTCATATCTTATGTTTCCAGGGTGGATAGTTGCTTGGATTTAATGTATATCAATGATATAAAATTTGTTGTATAGAAAAATTAATTATTATCCGGTGTTCAACAAGGGAGTAATTTTGGACCACTTTTATTTTTAATACTTAATAAAGACATTTCTAAGAAGATTTTATATAAAAAAAATTTATTATTCGCCGATAACTTGAAACTTTTCTATGGAAATTAATTATTATCCGGTGTTCAACAAGGGAGTAATTTTGGACCACTTTTAATTTTAATACTTAATAAAGACATTTCTAAGAAGATTTTATATAAAAAAAAATTTATTATTCGCCGATAACTTGAAGCTTTTCTATGGCTTCACCAATCCAAGTGGATACTTGCTTTTACAAACGAATATTGACAGATTCTATGAATGGAGTGGAACTTAATGAAAATAAATTTAAAGTCATGTCATGTTATACTTCTGACAACGTAGTTGATCAGACTGCCACATTTAATGATTTGGATGTAGACTGAGGTTAGGAGTCGCCTAGAGTTAATAAAAAGGTTTTCGAAACAATTTGACGATCCTCATATCTCAAAAATTCTTTACTGTGGACTTGTACGTCCCATTTTCGAATATTTCAGCTGTGTTTATTTATTGTCTTAGTTATGAAGTCTCCATAACAAACATTGATAGTTTTCAAAAACAGCTTTTCTTATTCGTTCTTGTTCTTCGATATCTTCCTTGGGAATGTTGGGATCCAACTCAACATCTTCCGACCTATGAAAATGATTTAAAGTTGCTAACAACGCTGAAGAAAAAGAGAAATAAATCCGTAATCATGCAATTTTTACTTGCGATATACATACAGTCGTATTTATAAAATTTCCTTAGAACACTCTTGGACAGTTGTCCAGCTCGACAGTGTCTAAATAGTTGTACATCTCCTTATTTATAAACGCATTCCAACAGTTGCCTAAATATATTTTCTCATACACTCACTGACATCTCTGGAATCTGTCAATTTCGTGAAAATTTGGCTTATAAATCGAACTCGATATTTTGATCAAAGTTGACATTACGATGATGGAGAAGTCGAAAAAAGTTGGTCTCGCAATTCTGTCCCCGTCTGTCTGTCCTTACAGTCTAAACGGGTGGGTCGATTTTCTTTAAAATTATTACCTAGCGTTTTTAGGTTATTACCCAGACGCTTTTTAATTTTTTTTGTAAGACTAAAAGTAACGCGTATCTGCCGTACAAAGTTTTCTAGCAAATAATGAAAATCTATTTTTTTTAAAAAACGTGCCAGCAACTTTAAAAAAAAAAAACAGTAATTTTTTTACGAAAAGGTACCATTTTATTTTATTTTGTATTTTATATCTTCGAAAAATGGTTTTAAATGGTTCCTCCCGTAGAATTATTTATTTTAATTTTTGATTTTCTCAAAAACGGTTCAACTGATTTTGTTAAATTTTTTTATAAAGATTATTTTAGAAAGTTTTGTATACTAAATTATTCAATTTTTGAATTTTTTAAAACGACTTGATTGATTTTTATCAAACGTGGCACCTAGCTGTTTATTAATATTATTTAGCGGGTTTGAAATGAATATTATTCTTTTTACCAAAAATAACGTAACCTCCCATAAAAGTGTAAGAAAAACCGAAAAGCCGGTAAGAAAAATCTCATTTTTCTCAAAAAACTGCTCCTACGATTTTTATTAAAAATTCTATGCAAGTTAATATTATTACGACAATAAATTCTCTACGATTAAAAATGGTATCTCTCATAGAATCTTTTTTTTTTGGTTTTTGACTATCTCATTATCTGTTCAACCGATTTTAATGAAATTTTTGTATACAAGGGACGAATAAGTTTAAATAATATTGCATAACAAAATTTTCAAAAGAAAATTTGGATTTTTAAACCAAATAATTTCAAAAATAATTTTTTGGAAATAAGGTATGTATGTATGACATGTATTTCGAAAATGGTAGATTATTTTTTAAAACTTAAAATTGTATTACCATTATTAGAAGAAATAATTTTTTTTAATGATCCAACCATTTTTAAAATATTTTTTCTTATAAATTTGATTTTGCTAAAGAAATTAGATGGTGTACATGGAGTTGGTGTTAAAACAATTTCAGAAGTCATTTAATCGATTTATTCTGATATTTAACAATTTTTCAGTTTAAAATGTAAGTTCCATGCATTCATATTTTGTGCACCACGGTGTGTTTTATTATTAATTTTTGTGTAATAACTAAACTACATTTTTATTAGGTGGCTCCCATACCTAATTTATTTCCTTTAAATTCAAATGAATATTTAAATTTAAATATTCCGACTTTAAAACAATAGTGTGATAGTCATTTAGGAATAACTTCGTGCGATCCAGTCGTGCATTTTATTTTAAAACAGTTTAAAGCGCCGTCTATAACATCAGTATTTATTAACAAGACCAATTTTTATGAATCGCCTCAATAATCAAGAATAATTTTAGCTCACAACTAATCATTTTCTAAAAATATATTTTCTAAATTTATATATTTATGAATGAAAGCTAACAATCAATAAATTATACGAAGCGCAATATTTAAGAATCTGTCAAAATCCATTCATTCAGAAAAACCTTAGATACCACACCACACCACACCAACATCAAAAGCTCAAAGATTAATTAAGACCTAAACATTCTTGTTCCGTATAATTGAATTCATAGTGTGATAGCTTCAGGGCAAATTGTTTTTATTAATTAACAACCAAGAAAACTACTACCAAGAAACAACAACAACAAGCCAAACATACATTTTATTATAGTATATCTTCTCGAGGCGTATTACAACTTGTTAGAAAAAGTGATCGTTATTAGTGGGTTGGGCAATAGACACCTACCAGCAAGTTGCCTTTATTATTTTCGCATTTGCATTTAGCATCGTATTGTACTTTTGGTAAGGTACATACATAGATAATGTTTTAAAGTGAAATTGAAGTGAGTGTGATGTCGATGAGTAAAGAGTCTATAAATATTATTTCTTTATCTGTGCAGATGCAGACCTAAGTGTTATAAGAAGAACATGAACGACGGATGAATCCCAGCCTTTGAATCGTAATTTTATTATTATTATTGAAATGTGATTGATTTGAGATTTCTCTGATTCTTCTCATCAAAGTTTATATAGATAGATACAACTTGCTTACCGTTGGGAACTTTGTTGAAGTCAAAGACAACATCATCGGAAAATGAAAGTTCTACACTAACACTCAAATGATTTTTTTTTTTTTTTTTAAATATGTCACTCTACCGAGATTCTTCTATGAATGTCTTATATTGTCAGGTAGGTATTATTATACTAAAGTAAAAGGTTTCAATAAATAATTGTGTAGGTATGTTAACTTGTTTCAAGAAATAATATTATATAAACTTTTTTGAATAATATAAGAATTTAATGGTTATGTAAAAAGTAATTTAAGACTTTTTCTTTACATTTCTTTCGTGAAACTCTCGGAATTAGATTATTTAAGATTTAAATTATTTAAGAATACCAATATTATTTATGGTTTTAAAATAGTAGAATCATGAAAATCATTGAGCACGGTTTTGCATGTAAGATTTGCTAACTGCAATAGGTTTTTTAAAAAAGCTTAGTAAAATATAAACAATGTTGATTCCTATTTAAAAAAAAGTAGTGCATCTTCCTTAATTAAAATTCACGACTGGGTCACATTTTTTTTTTAATCCAAAATTTGATTTTTTTGGAAATATAAATATGCAATATTTTATTCAGACTAAACCAATTTAAATTGGTTAAGTTGAAAGCGAGAAAGCCGAAAATATAAAAAACAACACGGTTCTATTGGAAATATATCTACTTATACTTTTGATAACGACTTATGGTAAAATTAATTGCTACTAGAAAGTATATCGTTATAATTTCAACACCCAAAAAAATTTTATATGAGAAACTTTGAAGCCGGTTTTAAGCAAAATACTTAATTTTAGTTTTTTAATAGTTAAGCGTAAGGGGTGGCCCCGGCGCAGTGGAAGTAGTGCTTGACTGCTAACCTGGATGTGTGGGTTCGATCCCCAGTCTAGGCAGCATTCTTTTCTATGTTCCATCAATTGAACGCCACCCCTGGGATTTAATGAGATAAACAAAACCTGATTTCTCAATCCACTGTGCCAACAAAAATCTATCCTATCCCTCTATTCCTTCTAACATTTGCCTAATTTATAAGACCCTAGGTCTTACTGGCATATATATGTTTGTGTTGTTTAAAAAAAAAAAAAGAGGTCCGTTCTGTTATTTTTGGATGGAAGACCAAGACCAATTTATAAACTTCTATCTATTTTTCTATCTTTCTATAAAATTCCCATTGGAAGTTATTGTAACTATGGTCCGATTTGTCAAATCGAAAATTTCGAGATCCCAATAATAAAAAAACATCGTTTTTAGAGAAATATCTTTTGATATTTTTTTTGATCACCGTATCTCGAGAACGAACAATGACATCGACTGCAAATAGATTTTATTTTACAGATAATAATAATTGATAAAAATTCAATTAGCAGATTTCTTAATACAATATTAAAATTTTTAATTAATATTAATTAATTAATATTAAAAAAAAATTGAAAAATGCCTTTCGTTTCGAATGTCTAGAGAACATGGAATGCTATTGAGTTTGGCTTAATTTTTTTCTACACATAATAATGTAATGAACTATCGTTAAAAATAAAAAAAAATCAACAAACAGTTTTTTTAATCAAAAAACATTGTAAGAATTATTGAAAAACGTTTTTCGGCTAAAATATCTTGAGAACAAACACTGATTTCGAAGCTGAACTAATTTTATTTAACACTACATGAAATAGTTAATAACTTATAAAATTGGTAGAGACATTTAATCAACAGTTTTTTCTTAAAGCAACAAAATTACAAAATAAAACTACTTAAAATTGTTCAAAAGTATTTTTCATTTCGAATATCTCGAGAACAAATAGCCCATTTTTGGCCTTCACTTGATTGCATATTCAACACCCTGATAAATGAAGCTGAAGATCGCTGTATCAAAAGAAAAAAAATGTTTGGGAAAGAAGATAATATTGAAAAAAATTTGCAAAACTTTAAAAAGTATTGTGTAGGGCGTGAATTTTTCTAGACGTTTATATCTAATTTTTTATTTTAGTAAAAATAAAAATGGGTAAATAAAAATTCTTTTTTTTTGTGGATCTACGCCAAAAAAATTGTTGTGTGAACAAAATAAAATATTTCATAAGAAGAATGGCAAAAACTACAGACGTGATGTTATTATTTTTGTATGGCATCAGCTGTTAAAATTTTGTACGACGATAACCAACAAATTTACAACAAAACTTTAGGCCCTTATATCTTGTTAAAGAAAAATGATAGGCTTAAAAGAAAAACAGTATAATATCGGGATTTCAAAACTCTAAATGTGATCGATTTTCTTTTTGTTTTAATTTCCGATGCAAGTTATTTTTTTTGCAAAACAAACAAATAAATATGTACATTGTACATTAAATATCTTGGGAATTGATGGCTATTGGCGATTTTTAGCTTCATCCTGATAAGGTCTTCGAAGATCTTAAATTGGAAATGTTCTTGTTACAAAATAACTTTGGGTCTCTAATTTCCAAGCGCCAAAATGGAAAGTTAACAGTGTGGGTCACACCCAGCCTCTTTTTTTTTGTTCAATAAACAAAATCGTACTAATAAACAATAAATAAAACTTGGTGCCTAGCATTTTTTAGACATTCATCCCACCCGTTTTTTTTTATTTTTTAGCAACAAAACTAACAGTACCAAAAAAATGAAAATCTTATTTTTCTCACAAAACGGCCCACAACTTAAAAAAAAATAATTTTTTTTTAAATTTTATGGAAAAAAAAGTTTCCGAAAAATGGTTATAAATGATACCTCCCCATAGAAACATTTTTTTAGTTTTTGATTTTTTTTTTTAAAACGGTACAATTGATTTTTATCACTTTTTTGTGAAGGATGTTTAAAAAAAAATGTATGTATACCAACATTTGGAAATTTTTTTTTTTTGAGTTTTAAAAAAGTTTCAAAATTTTTTTTGAGAACTTAATAATTAGAAAACGACTTGATCGAATTTTATTTAACCTAGCAGTTTTTTAATATTATCTATCAGATTTTAAATACAAAATATTCCTATAACCAAAAATAACGGTACCTCCCATATACATTTAGTGTATAAAAACCGGTAAGGAAAATCTCATTTTTCTCGAAAATGACTTAAACGATTTTGATAAAAATTTGTATGTGATATTATATAAGTACGATCTACTATATTATTGGAAAAAAGTTTATATCTACCGTTTAGTAACGGCATCTCTCGTAGAATCTTTGGTTTTTTGGTTTTAGAATACCTCATAACCTGTTGAACCGATTTTAATAAAAAACTTTGGAAAAGAGCTTCTAATAAATTTGAACAACATTGCGTATCAGTTTCTTCAAGAAAACAATTTTGGATTTAAAAAAAAAATTCATAATTATTTTTTGAAAAATCGATATTTCGAAAATGGGTAGATGATTTTTTTTCCAAATTTAAACAATAAACAATAAAAAAATTGAGTTCCATTTGTTTTTTTCTTAAAAATGTTTTCAAAATTTTATCTACAAAACAATTATTTTTTTAAAAAACCGTTCATACATTAAGATTAATTTAAGAAGTCGGATGGCGTACATAACCTTGATGTTAAAAAATATTAAAGATTGTGCATTTTATTTTTTTAACGACGCTTTTCGATATTTAAATTTATTTCTTCAAATATAGTTAGAACATTTTCGAATTTTTTGAAAATTTCGGATAACTTTACACTCAATTGAGAAATTCATATACATAATTCTATAGTCAAAAATTATCAAAGCGTCATAGGTGTTCCAAGAAAACCTATACACTGTTGATAGTAAAAGAAGAACTTATTTTTGCAAACCTACGTATTTAAAAAAAAATAAAACTTAACATTTATTATGACAAAAATCTGGGTTATATTAATTAATTGATATATAATAGTATTGTTTTGAGATTTTTTGCTATTCATTTCGAAGTACCGTTATTTTCAAAGCAAAAGACTATTTTTTCAGTCAAAGTATAAATTTTCGATATTTTAAAAACAAGTTCATTTAGGAAACTATGATTTTTTTACCTCAATTTTGAATACATTTGAAAATGGCTAAAACTAATTATTTCGAAGATATAATAAATAGCTTCTTTCAAAATGTACTATTTTTTTATGAGCCGTATAATAGGTTTTGATCACAGTACACATATTAAAGGATTTTGATATGACTGATAAAAGATAAAATGTGAAGATAACATGATTTGTTGCTATTATTTTTAGTTATGACTAAGAGAATACGCAGTATCGTAGAATTTTTATTTTATTTTTTTCAAAATATGTGAAATTGACATTCATACAAAATAAAAATCAAAGAATTAATTAATCGAAAACTTTTTGTTTAAAAATCGCCCCTCCCAAAATTTTTAAAGTTGATTATGAATACAAAATAATAAGATATTCATACGCCACGGGTTATTTGTTTTCATTTTAAATAAAACCAAAACAAATAAAAACCGAACTTTGCTAACCTGTCGCTTCATCTTAAACTCTATTCCCAACATCCAACTTCCATATGTATATACACTGGAAGATCCAATCCAAGGTCTCAGAATATCTTAAATTCTCGATACAACTATAATTGACTTTCACTTTATTTTATATTTCTTTATTTTTTTTTTTTTTGCAGACATCATCAACTTGAAGATAACATGAGAAAGATGCGAATTAAGAAGATTTGGCTGACGATTGCAATTTTCCTTTCACTACAGGTACGTGTGTGGGTCTGTGTATTGACAGTAATAATAATTTAAAGTGGAGGAAGTGATTTACCAAATGCGGTTCATAGCTTTAGAGGCTTTAAAGAAAAGAAAAAAAAAATATTTGTATTTGTATGTGCCCACAAGATTGTTGATAAATATAAAGAAGGAATCCTTAATGGGTGGTAAAACTAGTTTTGTTTTTAGCTCGTGGGAATAATTCTGTGAAGTTTTTTTTTTAATGTTTAAAAGACAGTTGCACATATCTACATATATATCATTGTTACAATGCAGAATTAGTCCAGTTTGCAATACAAAAGTACAATGTTAAAAAGCAATGTTAATTTAATTGTAAGAGTATTTGACAAGTTTTTCTTAAGACTTTCCCTACTGAAAATATTGCAGGGCATTGAATAAACTTGTCATTTTGCCAGACATAATAGGTTAGTAAACATTTTACAAAATTGTCTTTTTAACTGGTACATTTAACTATTCATTTTGGTACCTATCAAAAAATCAGAAATCAAAATTGAAATGCACTTTGTAATTTTTCTCAATCCTTTGAATTTATAAAAAAAAATGTTTAATTTTAAAAAATTCCAGCACTCAAAATCGCAGAAAAATTTTCGAAATATTTTTTAATTTTCACTAGTTGAATTGCTCCGGCTTCGCATGGAAAAAATAAAAGTAGCGTACAAAATTTACAAAAGAAAATATCAATAACTTTATTCTGTTCTATTCAGAAAACGTGACTAACTGTAAAATCCAAATATGTTTATATTTTGAATAGTTTTTACATGTTATAGTTTCTGTTCCAGATATATTAACTTCAAAATTTCAACTAACTTTTTAGGGACATTTAATCAGACAAAAACTCAAATATGAAAAATGGGCGTGGCAGAAGATCGATTTTCAAAAAATGCTTCTTTTTCTCTCTTCATTATAAAGAAAATTTAAAATTGAAGTATGCTAATTATAATTACAAGTCGTGCTTAAGGTTAAAGAAAACTTAAAACTACAAAATTTAAGATTCATAAAATAGTTAATTAAGGAAAAGTTTAAGTAAAAAAGTTGTGAAAATTTCGAAAAAAAAATTCACATTTAATGGTTAAGGTCTAAGATATTTTAATTACAAAATTTCAAACTTTTATATACGAACAGTTTGCATAGTCGATTTTCAAAAAATTCACATGTCATACTTTTAGTGAAAGTAAATAAATTTCTTAAGATTCCTTAAGACGTTGAATAAGGAGAAGACTAAAAAAAAAAAACAGTAAGTGGTCGTGGTAGCGGGTGAGAAATTCAACGTATATCATATCTTAACTTTAAAAAAATTGTGTATAATAATATTTTTCTTTGTAAGAATTTTAAGCAAGGAGAAAAATTAACTGAATGAAAAGGGGGCGGGGAATTTATTGATTTTATTTTAAATTTCCTCTATTTTATAATTCAGAATTCTGATAATTTTTAAAACATCCGTCAAGTGGTTCCCAAGACTATAAATTCAACGCAAAGAATTTGCTTTTTATATGCAAAAATGGGTGTGGCGTTAGGCAGAAAAAAATGCATGTTATTCGTACTATCACGAATAATAAAAAAAAGAACAAAATCGTTCCTAAGTGATGCGTTTACTAAAATAAAAATACAGTAAAACCCGCTTAAGAGAAATAGGAAAAGTCTTTCTTTCACATAAGTGGGTTTTTCACTTAGACGAACCCCGTGTAACTGAACAAAAAATTCACCTAAGCAGATTTAAAAATTCCATTAATCGAAAATTTAAAGCTCGAACAAATTTTATTTATCTTTTGGAGTTGCCTGTAAAAAATATAAATAAAATATTATTTTTTTTTTCCACTTCAGAGAGTTTTTTTTCATTCAATATAAAATTCAACTGAAAATATTTTTCAAGTATGCGGGTTTTTCACTTAAGCAAGTTTCGCTCAAGCGGTTTTTTTTATAGGTAATTGATCGACAAATACTCGGAGATGAAAAAAGTGTTTAAGATAAGCGAGTTTTTCTCTCAAGCGGTTTTCTTTTAAGCTGGTTTTACTGTTTTTCATTTAACTTAAAAAATTGCAATGTGCGCAAACAAAAATGGAAGACCACTGACTATTTGTTAAAAATTCAATTAAATAAAAAAGTGCGCATACGACCGAGTGTACCAATGTTTTATCGTTGTTTTTAGAGAAAATTTACCAAATTTGAACGAAATTGGTTCACTTATTTAGACTTAAGTCCAAATAACAGTAGTTGGATGCATGCATTCACAGACGCACATACTGACGGAAGGTATGACAAAACTCACTTTTTCGGACTTCTCCATAATCGTAGTGTTAAGACTCTCCCAAACCAATGCGAAATATTCGGAAGCATGACGAAACTTTCGGCTGCCAAATATATTTACAGAACATAAATAAGAGTATCCACACCAAAGCGAAAATTCCATTAGGCGAATCTCATGTAAAATAATATTGACAGCCGAAATTTTCGTCGTCGTTCTGAATGTTTCGCGTTGGTTTGGGATAGCCTTTAATCATCATATGAAATGATTCAAAATATTCTCGTCTTCTGCAAAAAACTACAGTGCTGACATATATCATTTCTATAGTCTAGACTCACTTTCCAACTCTCATACTACACCGATTTTGACAAATGAGCGAAGCGAAATTACCCGACTGATTTGAAGAATTATAATTTTATTTTTAAAATCTTAATAATTTTTTCAAAAAATGCATTTGTTTGTTTTCGTGTGTCTTTTATTTTTATGTAATTGTGAGAACTCTCGCACGAGTAGGCTAGTTTTTATTAAAACCCCGATTTTTTTTTTTTAATTAAAAAAAAAATTGCCCTATAGAGCAAGGAAAAAAGGCAGTTCAACTTAATTTGAAGTCATACTGACCACAATTTTTAAAAAAGTCAAATTTAAGCAAATGTTCCCCTAGGGTTAATCCCTTCATTGATTTACTTTTTTGACATTTAATATGAGTATTTTTGATCTATAAATATAGAACTTGTTAATTACTTGATTCCATCGCCACCTATATCAGATCAATAGATATACAAAAATCTTCTCCATGAAAATACGTATACCCTTATATTTGACAACTTTCATGAAATTTAAAAATGGCAAAGACAGTTCCATTGAAAGATTTATCGTACTTTATAATAAAGAAAGTATATCCGCACAATATTCTTACTCATACACCACAATTATTTAATTTATATGGTGTACCTTTGCGATACCAATACAAAAACAATCGAATAGACCTATCTATGTACATTGTACAATCAGTGAATGAAAATAGTCTCACCTTACATAAAATACTTACCATCACGCCTTATTGTCTTCAACAAGCACAATCTTTAAACGGCATCAATTCTCATCTTCAAATCTGATGAAAAGAAAAATGCACGATATGATTCCGAAGAATCGAAATAGAAAACTCTCTATATAATTCTGTGACGTAGAGCACGCTTGACCTATATTTTTCCATTACTGAGTCAGGTTAACAATGACCTTATTACGGTGTATTCACGACGCGACGATGACGATTGACGCGACGAAGGTGCGGTGGCGACGACGTGCAGTGTGGTTGATGGCGGTAGCGCATGTAGTAGGTAGTAAGAATCTACAAGATCGAAGATGCTATGTATGCATGGTTGATAAATTATCTAGGTGTAATGACAGTTAAATAGGAATGGGAAACACTCTCTCTGCTTCATTGATGAAACAAAGCATGCTGCTGGTTAGGAGGCTAGGTAAGGTATGTATGGTTTGTCAACATTTCTGCAAATTTATCCACAAGAATTTTAGTCTTTCGTTAAATCTCAAAACAGTAGAATCATTTTTCGATAAATGTAGGTGCAGGGAAATAATTCCATGGGAATCTACTCCAGATGGGAATTTATTTCACTTTTAGAAGTGAGATTAATTTCCAGAAAGAAAGAGAGACAGAGAGATAATTAATATTATAAACGGATAACATAAAAACACTTGCGCAAAATTTCAAACGATTTAGTACGATGTTAAAGCATATTAATCATACTAAAAATGACAAAATATCGTACTAATTCTTTTAAAATTTAAAAACGCATTTCCAGAAATGAATTTTTTTAATTTTAAATGCAAATTAAAATCGATCCATTGAAGCTACAAAATTGATTCTTCCCCAACAAATAATTTTTTTAAAAGCTACAATTTCTGATAAAAAAATTCAAAAATTAATTTTTTTTTTAATTTTGACCGTAACATATGGGAATGCCGTCTTATATAGCCGAAACTATTATAACAAAAAAAACTATTCGAGCTACAAAACTACAAAACCGGGGTTTGCGTGTTTAATTAAGTTTAGGTAGATTTCAAATTCTTGCAAAACAAAATTGGATTTTTCTTTTTTTTTAAATTTTAAAAGCTCCATTTTGAGCTAACTTGAATATAACGGGTGATTTTTTAAGAGGTTTAGAACTTTTTTTAAAAAAAAACACAAAAAATTCGAAAAAATAAATGAAATATTTATTTGAATCGATAGTTTGAACCTTGCAATTTAATGTTTAAAGATAATTTCATGCAAATGTTGACCGCGGCTGCGTCTCAGGTAGCCCATCCGCTGAGTCCAATTTTGGCATACTCTTTCACACATATCGGCCGGTATCTCACGAATGAATGCATGAATGTTGGCTTCCAGTGCGTCAATCGAAGCGGGCTTGTCCCTATAGACATTAGCCTTGACATACCCCCACAAAAAATAGTCTAATGGTGTCAAATCGCACGATCTAGGCGGCCAATTGACCGGCCCGAAACGTGAAATTAACTGTTCACCAAACTCGCCTCGCAATTGCGCCATTGTTTCGCGTGCTGTGTGGCATGTGGCACCGTCTTGTTGAAACCACATATCATGCAAGTCAAGAACTTCCATTTCGGGCAAAAAAAAGTTTGTTATCATCGCTCGGTAGCGTTCACCATTGACAGTAACGCTGCGATTCGCATCATCTTTGAAGAAATATGGCCCAATAATGCCGCCGGCCCATAAACCGCACCAAACAGTGGCTTTTTCGGGATGCATTGGTAGCTGTTGCAATGCTTCTGGCTGATCTTCACTCCAAATGCGGCAATTGTGCTTATTTACGTACCCATTCAACCAAAAATGAGCCGACCATAAAATGGAAGCAGCGCGCGATGAACATTTCGAACCGAGCACGAATTTTGATAGTAAAATTCAATAATTTGCAAGCGTTGTTCATTTGTAAGACGATCCATAGTTAAATTGCAAACCAAACTGAAGCTGTTTGACAGTGACACAAGGTACTAAACACACGTCAGCTGTCAAAACCAGTGTTGCCAAAACCAAACCAGCTAAAAAATCACCCGTTAAAAAAAAACGCTTAGAGCTAAAAATTTCTTGTAACTGCCAAAAAAATAGCATTTAAAAAGCTACAATTTGTGGACAATTTTTGTAAGATTTTGTCCGCCAACTTCCTTTTTATTTCAAATGACCGGAAATGCACTTTTCAATCAAACTTAAAAATTCGTATTATTTTAGATTTTGTCCGCTAGCTTCAGACTTATTTTAGCGGAAACTTGAATAACTACGAAACTATGCGAGCTACAAATTAGCAATTCATTAGCTACATATTCAGATATCAAATTTTTTTGATTCTGCCAAAAAGTGCCGCCAAAATAAGGGACGTGTGTTTCAAAGTAAAGAAACACACCTTAACTAAAAATTAGTAGAAATTATGGGTTTTGAGAAGCAAATGAACAAATCTAAAATTTCATTACTCAGCAGTATACCAAAAGAGATAAATAAATCTTTAAAACCATTTAGAGCTCTAAAAGTTCCAAATATTGGACCAGTGTCATATTTTTTTTCAGTGGATTGTGTTTTTGCCGGTACAAAGTTGATAACTTTTAAATTTCATTTATTGAGTTGCCACAGTTTTCTTCCAGTTCAACGAGGTTGTCTCAAAACAAATAATACCTTATCCAAGACAATTCTGCCAAAAAAGTTCTTAAAAGACGACTCTTAAATAAATCCGATGGAAAATTAAGCCAAATTCATTACATTTTTTCGAGACTATTGCTTAAATAGGAGCAATTATGGCAGACTTACTTTGCACTTTTACAGTCAAACATCCATTCATATATACCTATATAGGTGCTGGCTATATGAAAAACTTTCGTTAACAACTACATACATACAACAACAATTTCAAGTACTTGTGTTATTTGTTGTTTGCTATGTTGATTGAAAGAGATAGATACACATGCACATCATCGAGCTACTTTGCCATACTATGATGCGATGCTGCGCCTCCGTATTTATCCGCACCATCACCGCGATCAAAGTTAAGTTTCGTAAGGAAAGTTCTCATCAATTAGCATCGCAGTTCTGACTTTCTCTTAATTCTCATGCTGTGTGCATTTTAGAGGTCAACCTTGTCATTAACTAGTTCCTTTAACTCGACTCGCAGTCCCGACAATCCGTCTGTCGGTCTGTCTGACCACATAAGAAGCGTGTAGATGCGTTCCTCCGAGACTGAGACAACTCTCACATCAAGCATTCCTTTCTTTGGACCGAACTAAGACCGCATCAGAAGACGAATGAAGTGGTATGGTGGAGTATATAGTGTGGTGGTACGGGTGTTATGGTAGTTTGAAACATGAATGGGTCTACTGAAGTTGCAGCCGCGTTGTCGACATTATAGCCGCATCGAAGCGCTCTGGTTAAGGGGTGCCGGAAGCGTATGTACAAGCACCAGTTTCTTTAAGTCGTGCATTCGCCTCGTTTTCGATCAAAGTCGTATATGTCGTAGTCACAATCGCGTTCGCGTTCGCGCAAGGTAGGACTTAAATTGGTATTATGTAAATTATGTTCCTTTTCTTGTGAAGTAGGTAAATGTATGTATGTATATTATATTGTTGCTTCACAATATTGCCGCAGGAAATGAAATGGACAGCGCCAGCGAAGAGATAGCGCAGCAGAAGTGACCTTATTAAATCAAGTACCGACACATAATTGTGAATGTAATTTGGTTTCCTTTTTTTAAGTGGAATTTGGCGGTTTTTGTGTGGTCCAACTTACTTTTGAGGATATTAATTAGGGCGTATAGGTAGGTACATTATGTACCTACTCTGAAAGTTTAGTGACTGATTTACCGTATGTAAAACAAGTTCTTATTAAATTAAGTTGGACTTTAATTATTATTTATCCACCAAGTGAAATGAAATCCTAATGGAGTTTTTTTTTTTTTTTTAAGGAAAGTCAGGAAGAAAGTAATATTGACATTGTATTCAATTCAATTTTTGCTTTTGAAGTACAAATAATGCCGACAATAATTGTTGCTGATGTGAGTTGGGAATATTCGAAGTGATCGAAAAATCGACGGAATTTGGTTTCAGAGAATTGAAAAGTATCGTAAGACTAAATTATATCTGTTCGTTTACTTTCCAAAGCTACCATTTTTTACCAGTTTAAAAAAAAAAAAATTGGCAATTTTGAGAAATAAACAAAATAGGTATGTAATTGGACTTGCAAAAAATAACAAGCCACGTGGGTTTTTAGAAAAATGTAGCTTATTTCGAGTTATATTCTTTTTGTTTTGCTTAATATGTAAAAAACAAATTTTGAAGTAAAATGTTCCATATCTATATTATGTACATCGAAATATGACATTTCTCTACAAAAGCAAATAGGGATCGTTAAACATCGATAGTCATAGGTTTCGATAGTACCGATAGTTAAAAAAAAACTATCGATACTATCGATAGACTATCGATGTTTAACGAACCCTAAGCAAACCATCATTCAGAATAAAAAACCTACACACTTGTGTGTTCCACTTTAGATTTTATTGCGTTTGTTCTTTTTACTATTTGCTGAATGTCGTCTGACATTTCTTTGAATCTCACTTCAACTCTGTGTTTTTTGTTAAATAATTTAATAAGATTTTGTACTCAGCGCTGATAGAGGTGAAAACCTTTTCAATTATATATAATGTATGCCCCTCCATTTATTAATAAACCTGCAGAGTGTACTACGATAAGATGTCTTTAATCGCCACCTGGTAGTCAGTGAAGATATCAATATTTCTGTCATGACCACTTCACATATCTTAAATCGTCCCCGCAATGTTGGTATGCATGTTAAAATCTCCTATCACCGAAAAGTATAATAATTATATATGTATTTGGAAGCAAAATAGAAATGAAAATGTGGTAAAATGGTAATTTATTTGGACTTGCATTGTTGCGCCCATATTAACTATAACTATTTTAAATACTGGTTGATTCTTTTTTTTGAAATAAAACGTGAAAAACCTACTTATAACTAATTAACCTTTGAAAAAGTTAAGGGATGTGTTTTGTTTCTATTTATGTGAAGTTCAATTAGAGTTGAAATGAATAGTTAGTATGCAGAGGCCTATTTCACGGAACATACATCACATACATTGTATGAATGTATGTACCTTAAAGTAGTCGCCAAATTTGGCTCATAGTAAATTTTGAATTGTTAGAAAAACTATGCGTCAACTTAGAAAACGCATAATTAAAAAAAAAATTAAAATTTACCCCCACTCATATAGGGTCTATTTTACGTCACATACATTTCTGTAATGTATGTGATGTATGTTCTGTGAAATAGGCCCCAGGTTGACTTGAATTAACCATCGAAATTTGTATGTCCATATAATAAAAATTAGGGCTCTCCCAAACCAACGCGAAACATTCAGGACGATCACGAAACTTTCGGCTGTAAATATATTTCACATGAGATTCGCGTCATTCCAAATGTTTCTGGTCGATTTAGGAGTGCCTTTAATTTAGTTTTTCGAAATGAAAATAATATTTTTAAAATAATGACATTGATTCAGCTATAAATACAACTAAAAATTGTTTTTAGATAATTTATATTTGACAAAAAAAAAAATACCGAAATCGTTACTCACCCAAAACTTTAACAGGTAGTTTTTTTGTTTATGCTGGATCTACACATTAACTGTCCAAACTTCGGTCCCAAAATAATGAAACAAATCATTTTTAACGACATTTATTTATCTAAAGACAAAAAAGATCGTAGAAAAGCGTTCTGACAATATGCCTGTTTGGTAACTTAGTTTTTTTCCTATGGTTTTTGACAGAAAATTTTGAAAATTTGTGAAATTTTGTGCAAATTCGCAACAAATTTCACTTTACCAAATAGACCTAGTATTAACACGAAGCTAAACCAGTGTTATGCTCAGATTAAACATCATGTGTACTTGTCAGTTTTTATGACGAACAAACTAGCAGATTTTAAACTATTTAGCATGTTCAGGAAAATGAGATCTCGGAGATCTCAGCAATCTCAGTTACCTGAACCGGATTTGTCAGCAAAATTTCTCAGCTTTGCTGTCAAAACTCTGAGGAAAAAAAATCTTGAGTTCGCTTGCTCACTTTTTGATTGAGAAAAATCTCCGAAATCTCATTATTCTGGACGCGCCAATTAACACGATGAAGTTATAATTGTTAAGAAAATGGAAGAAATTATAGACAGTCGTCTAAATCTGTCATTAGTGTTTTCGTTGTGGGAATGATATATTGATCATTTCTGCAGGAAGCCTTGCTTTTGCTAAAACTATCCCTTACCACTTTCCTGTTTCGACACTTAATAGAAGAAGGACATCTTAACCATCATCGTTTGATGGAATTTTTGACGAACTTGACTACATTGTAATTTTATATATTGAATTAATAATTTTTGTTTAGGTTTTCAATTTACATCGTAGCAGTCTGAAAAGAATAAAAAATCATCTGGATTTGATTTAGGATTCGAAGAGTTCATATAAATTACATGTAAACGCTATGTTCGTATTGATGATTTTTTGTAGAGTCAAGAAGTCAACGCATTAATTATAATTATTTACGCTGACTTAGAGTCAGCAGCTTAATTTTCCAAACCACCACAGTCCATTTAACTGAAAAATATCAACGGACACATTCTTATTTCTCTGATCCCGATTTTAAGAGGGATTATTCTTACACAAAACACGCACGTGCACACACTGTAGTAAAGTGACATTTATCTAGACGTCATTATGAAATATTGCATTCCAGAAAATATGAATTCGAAGAACGACGGTGAAAATTGGTGTACGTCCGCTGGTGGAGCTTTCGAGTGTATTTACTGTATTTATATTTTGCTCAATCTATGCAGACTGTATAGAATAAAGAATGCAACGCTGCCGTTGCTGCTGTCATTCCACCTTCAGAGATACCTATACTCCAAAAGTAAAGTGCGTTTCGACTATGTGAAATTGCATTACAAACTCCAGGCTGCATGAACGATATAGCACCGTGTTGCAAATATGCATGGAACTTACAGTTTAGACTGAACAATTGTAAAAAAAATATGTAATTAAACATACATTGATTAAACAACCTCTGAAATTGTTTTGACACCAATGCGATGTACTACCTATTTCTTCAGGAAATCTTAATTTATGAGAACAAAAATATTGAAAATCGTTGTTCGGTTTTTTAAAAAAATAATTTTTTACACCTATATAAAATTTTGAAAAAAATTAAAAGACAAAAAAAAATGGTACGCAATTTTTTAGCCTTTATTAATGCGGAGATAAAAATTAATTAAAAAAGAATCATCTACCCATTTTCAAAATATGGAATTTTCAAAAATAAATTTGAAATTTTTTTAAAAAAATCAATACTTTATTCTTTTGAAAATTTTGGTATGCAATATTATTAAAACTTATTTGAAGCTTTTGTGCAAAAAAATACATTAAAATCATAAGAAGGTTTTTTTTAATAATACAAATTCTATATACTATACTACTGAAATACATCAGGATCAGCCAAGTAGAAGACTTAGCACTATTTTAATTAAAATCAGTTCCACTGGATAATGAAATAGTCGAAAATAAAAAAAATAGTTCTATGAGAGATACCTTTTTTAAACCATACAAAATTTTAATTAAAATCGAAAGAGCCGTTTTTGAGAAAAATGAGATTTTCAATACCGGTTTTTAAACATTTGTATGGGAGGTACCGTTATTTTTGATAATAAGAATAATTTTCATTTAAAATCTGCTAGATAATGTTAAAAAACAGCTGGGTGCCAAGTTTAATGAAAATTGACCGAGTCGTTTTCCAATTATTAAGTTATCAAAAAAAATTTGAAACTTTTTTTAAAAATGCAAAAAAAAATTTTTTTGAAAATTTTGGTACACAAAACTTTTAAAACTTTTCAAATTTTCTCCATAAAAAAATTGATCAATATCCGTTCAACTGTTTTTGAAAAAATCGAAAATAAAAAAAAAATGGTTCTTTGGGAGGTACCATTTTTCGGATTTTTTTTTTATGAAATGGTTGCTTTTTTGTAAAAAAAAAATTACTGATTTTTTTTAAAACAAAGTTGTGGGCACGTTTTTGAGAAAAATAAGATTTCCATTTTTTGGTAAAAAAATTTGTACGGCAGGTACCTTTATTTTTGATTTAAAAAAAAATGAAAAAAACGCGTGGGGGGAATGGCCAAAAAACCAACGGTACCAACTTTGAAGAAAATCGACTCACCCGTTTAGGCTGCAGCCAACAGGACAGACGGACAGAATTGCGAGACCCATTTTTTTCGACTTCGCTATCATCATAATGTCAACCTTGATCAAAATCCCAAGTTCGATTTTTTTTTACGAATCCATAACTTGCCATATAGTACCTTAAGTATATAGCGCAAGTAAAAATTTCAATTCAATACAAACAAATAAAAAATGTTCTTCTATATAGCTTGAAAATACTAGGAATATTTCCCTACCCATGCTATCACTGGTATCATCAAAGAAATAATGCGAAATTTGACATGCCATAGACACAATTACAACAATAATAAATTCCATTTTGTTTTCCTTTTACCATGAGAAATCCATAATCCCGAATCAAAATCCCAAAAGGTAAAAGAAATATTCAAAGCCTGCCAACGTTCAATTAAAATTTTTTTTTATTGCAACTCGAATATTAAATGTCAAACCATTCCAGACATTCCAAACTCTTAACTCAGCTAAAGTAAATGCACGTTTTTGAATTTTTGTAACAATGAAAGTACCAACCAAACTATGTATTTTCTTTTTTGTTTTAATTGAAGAAACTCATGTTTGTTTTCAAAAAAGGTGCTTTAACTTTTTATAAGAAATAAATAAACTTCTATATAGGTTCAGGTTTCTTCTTAGAATTTTTGTTTCCAAAAAAAAGTTAGCATTGACGACTCCCATGAAATCATTTTGCTGTATGTCCCACTTTCACAATTTTCAAAAATTATTATTCTATATTAAAAAAAAGTACCAAAATTTAGTACATATTTCGAAAACTCAATATTTGTCGATTTATTTGAAACTTGAGATACATCAAGCCGTTTTTTAACACTATTTCTATAATATTTATAAACAAAAGCTTCTAAGAATGAAAAAAACGGTTTCTACCGAAGTTAAGAAACCTTTAATGAAAATCTTATTTTAATGAAAAATGACTTCAACAATTTTAATATAAACTTTCTGTTTGCTAAAATTAGTATACGATCAATTTTTAAACAGGAAACAATTTTATCTTAAATATGGTTGATCTTCTTCATTTTTCAAACATCTTTCACTCTTTAAAAACTATTTTAAAATGTGTGCAAATAATTTAAGTCTCATGTCTGTTTTGTTTATAAAATTTTGTATCTCGATTTGAATTAAATATTTCCGACATTCATAATATGTAAGAAATATACTAAAAATAAAACAAAACGGCCTACCAGGATGTTTCCCAAGTACAGGCATATCTCGGACATTAGGTCAAGCAAAACATGGTACAATTATTGTTCCACATCTTCTATAGACGGGACAACAATTCAATGGTAAACTGGCAATTAATCAGCGCGCGCTCTTACTCCAAGCTAGACTTTTCTATCAAAGAATTTATTAAAGTGACTTTTATTAGTTATCTTTTTTGCTATACATAAATATCCAATAGCCAAGAACCTAGAGAAAAACAACAACCAACCAACAACTTGTGCACTCATAAAGGCACAAAACTTTTCATATAGACGCATGACAAACGATCATTTGAAATCGCGGTCACACACACCACTGTACCGGTCGGTGCTGGTGTCTGTATCTACTACATATATATCACTTATTTATTTATCATTTTAAGGAAAATCACTTTGTGACAGGTTTCATTCGAAGTAAAAATGCGTGTCAGTTTTTATGTCAATCAATAGTAATTTTTTTTTTTATTTATAAAACAAAAATGAAAATATGAGTACACGAATAGGTATACAAAGATACATATTACAGGTACAGGTTGTTATGTATGTACATACATAATGTATCTATGTAGATTGAAATGAAATTTGTTTTCTTTAATTTATTTATTTTGTTTTCTATTTACGCACTCACTCAATTAATTAATGAATTCAAGATAGTGATTCTTTCATCCATTTTGTACTGTCAGAGAAGATGTCTACATAAAATGTTCAGAATACAATGTTGCATAAATATAGAGCGTTAGAGTTGCCACCCAGCTGGTTAAATGAGAAATCAATTGATGTACCTCCTTTAAGGGTTATTGTTGATAAACGCCTTATTTCCAAAAAATACGATTAACCTCTATAACTTTGGATTAAAGGCTCGCCCAAAAAAAAACGAAAAATTTTTAAAGACGAAGAAACTTTTGGCTGTCAATATATTTTATATGAGATTAGCTTTATCGCATCGTCACGTTGATGAGGGTACCTACTCTCATAATATATCGACCCGTATTTAAATTTTGACAGCCGAAAGTTTCGTCGTCATTCCGAATATTTCGCGTTGGTTTGGGGGAGCCTTAACTAAATAGATATTTCTGACAGATGTGTGTGAAAACACTATCGAAATAGAGAGGGCGACACTACGGTAATTGGCATTTCTATAGTGCCGGACAGTGTCGACCTATTTGTTTCGATAGGGAAAGCGCATTTTCATAGTGTCACAAGTTAATTTCGGTAGTTTTTTGAAATGTCGAATCGATTTCAATTTATTTGCAGGAATACCTAAATCTTAAACTAAGACAATGACAAAAATGATCCTTAAAAAAGTGAGAATAAACAAGAATAAATTTCATGAATCAGATTCAGCGGGAACATAATTGCTGTAAATCCATAAAAAAATGTTTGTATATTCTACTTATGAACAGCATAATAGTATGCCATAGTTTTATTTTCCCTAAAAACAACTATAAATCATTTGGACAATCTCTAAAAACAATGAAACAACATATTTATATACTCGGGCGTATACGCACTTTTTTTTTAATTTTTATTAAATTTCTCTTCTTTTTTGTTTGTGCACGTTGCGTTAGTTATGTCAATTGAAATATTATATTTTAAGTCGACTGACAATGGCTTGACTGATTTGACTAATTTTTTATTTTAAAATTTTCATATTAGCCCAAACCGAAGGAAGGAAATAAAAGTCGAAAAATTCGGAAAAAAAAATTTAACTCACAATTTTAAACAATATTTTTTTTAAATTAGCTACTACCACGCCCACTTTTATTTAATTTGAGTTTTATCTTTATTTAACAGCCGAAAGTATCTGAAATTTTAAAAACAAACTCTCTTTAGCCTAAAACATGGTATATTTAATGTAGTTTTTTTTTTTTTAATCCGCTCACCGTCACGCCTACCTTCCTTATCTGTATTTGAGTATATACGTATTTGGAAGTTATCTCATAGAAATCTTAACTTTTGTAACTAAGCTTTCTTGAACCTAAAGCATTTTTTATTTATTTTTTTGGTAACCCATCGTCTGCCACGCCCATTTTTCTAACATTTGAGCTTTCTTGACATTGTTTTTAATGAAATTTTAAAAATTTGAAAAAGAATTTAGATAAGATCCGCACATTACCACACCCACAAAAATTTTGTTTGTAGAAAGTTTTCTTGCCGAATTTACTCTCTCCCTTGACTGATTTCGTGCTCGTTCGTAGCAAATGAAGCACAGATTTTGAAGTCGAAAGCATAACTGCAGTTCTTCGAGCTTCAGTCAACTTTCAAATTAATTTAAATTTTTATTTCATTCACGCATTCTTATAGGTGATGTAAAAACTGGCCACTTTAATTTTTACTTTTTTCCATTTTAGATTACTTTTGCAGAAGATATTGATGTAGTTAAAGCTGTATCTGGAGATGAACTATCTGAAAATGATAATGAAGTTGATCAAATTGCTCAGGAATCAGATCAAGACAACACACCAAAAGTGCATTATCAACACAATTTACAAAACAATCCTGCCCGAGGTACCCAAAATGAGTAAATCCGTTTTGATGAATAACTTTATGTTTCGTTTCGTTTTTTTTTATAGGAAATATTCCAGGTTTGCCTCTAGCTTTAAGCCAACCATTTGGACCACCTCCTCCACCACAGCTAACTTATCAAGGACCACCACCACCTTTGCCTTTGAGACCACAAAATTTGCCCGACTTAAGTATTGGTGCATCAAATAATAATGAAATTTGGGCATCTCCTGGACAGGATATGCCTAAAATTATATCTCTCGATGTTAAATGTGAAAAGAATGGCATGAAGGTATTCGTGCAATTCGATAAACCTTTCTATGGAATTGTCTTTTCTAAAGGTCACTACAGTAATATTAACTGCGTTCATTTGCCATCGGGTCTGGGACGTAGCTCAGCAACGTTCGATATTGGACTTCATGAATGTGGGACATCTGGCAATACAGAAAATGGTCTCTATGGCTATGGCCATGAATCCGGATCTGGGACATATTTTGAAAATATAATTGTCTTGCAATATGATCCACAGGTTCAAGAGGTATGGGATCAAGCCAGAAAACTTCGATGCACTTGGCATGATCAATATGAAAAGAGTGTTACGTTTAGGCCATTCCCAGTCGATATGCTAGATGTGGTGAGAGCTGATTTTGCTGGTGATAATGTTGGCTGTTGGATGCAGATACAAGTTGGCAAGGGACCTTGGGCTTCTGAAGTGTCAGGGCTTGTGAAGATTGGACAAACAATGACAATGGTACTCGCTATCAAAGATGATGATTCTAAGTTTGATATGTTGGTTAGAAACTGCGTCGCGCATGACGGAAAAAGAGCCCCCATTCAACTTGTTGACCAACGAGGATGTGTGACTAGACCCAAGCTAATGTCGAGGTTTACAAAAATTAAAAACTTCGGTGCAAGTGCGTCGGTGCTTTCGTATGCTCATTTCCAAGCATTCAAGTTTCCCGATTCTATGGAGGTGCATTTTCAGTGTACGATTCAGATTTGCAGATACCAATGTCCCGACCAGTGCTCCGACCCCAATCTTCAAGAAGTCCATCAACTTCAAGTTGGACCTGAATCACAGTATGGACCACCACCACTTCAATTGGACTCATACCATGTAGGAGGTTCCATCGGCAAGCGGCGAGATGAGCGAACAGTTCGTCGTTCCAGAGCTGTCAATCCTGAGCCAGAAGTTGGACTCAATCGAATAATTAAAGTTGTGTCATCAGGTGATCTCACCTTTGCCATCGAAGAGAGCACCAATACCACAACTGAAAATCAACCCACCACCATGATCTTCCCAGCAAGGGACGATGGATTGATCTGCATGACCACGCCCGGTTTCACGATAACTCTAGTAATTCTACTAAGCATCTTGGTGGTTTCGTGTTTGATGTCTGCTGTCCTCTACGTTCGATTACGCCCATTTTCAATGACAAAGAAAGAACATTCTGTGGCATTCACAAATCCCCAGCTAACAGCCACACTGTCTCATGTTATCCAAGGACAAAAATCTGTGCCAAAAAATCGTAATCTCTCATGAGAGATCAACTTAGTTTTTAGGTTTAACAAAAACAAAAAAACAAAACAGTTTACTGAAATAAATATTTATTTTCAAGTATTTTCTTCTTAAAAGGCCGAACACATTCTAATGATGAAAAGTAGGCCCAAGGTAAAACAAATAGTTCAAAACATTTTTGATAACAAAAACAAAACAAAAACGGTGCTATAAACATAGCTTTATGTAAAATTTTACCTGAATCTAAAAAAAAAAAAACTAACAAACAACATTTATGGAAAATGATTTTTTTCTTACGTAAATGTCTTGAAAAATTATTATTTTGAGTTTAGAACAACCTCAAGTATGAAATTGTTTCAAAATCTTATGCTGAAGTTACATCTGACTATTAAATAAAAAAATTAAAAAATTTTAAATATTCTCTGCTTTAACAAAATATTTATAGAATTAGAAATGTTTTTTTTTTCCAAATAGTCATTTCACTTTATTTTCTAAGCTTAAGTACAATTTTATTTATGTTTAGTTTTTAAGTATTTATTTTAAAGGTTAGAGAATTTAATTTAAGAAAAAATTAAAAACATAAAAAAAAACATCGCCTTTGAAGTGATAGTTGATTGATAAAGTGAAAACAACAACTGTAAAAGAAGACTTTTATTATTTAATTTTATCCATAAACGTAGAAAGTTTATTAAGAAAAAAATGTTACTTTCTTATTCTTATTCTCACTTACCTACATATAAACATAATAATATTGTGTTACTTATTTTTGGATATATTTTCTTAAAATTATTCTACTTTTAATACATACCTCAGATAGATTTTTCTTTGTTTTAAAAACAATTATTTATTATTATTTTAATTTATTATAATATACATATAGTTTGCATTTCATAAATCCAGCAGTAGAATATTGGAAATAAGAAATAAAAATGTATTTCACTTTTTGTTGTGGAAATAAAACGTGTTGAAAGTATATGAACATTATTTAATTGACATAAAATAAAACTGTGAAAAATTTATTTTGGTATTCAATTCTTACCTAACAGATCGAATGACAGACTTTTTAAAGAAAAAGACTAGCAAATCAAAATATATTGTTTTTTTTTTTTTTGGCTTTGAATGGAGTGACAATATTGGCGATTAAATGGTATTTAATGAAATAATTACAATACAATACTGAAATCTATGAAAATAAAGGAAGACATTTCACGCCATGCTCCTTCAATACAATCTCGAAAAAAAAACAAGAAAATTGTTTTGGCAATAATGTCCTTTCAATGAAAAAACTCGTTTTGATGAAATACTAGGCGTGTATTTTTGCAAGCCCGGGGAGAATTGGTTGAAAAAAACGACAACGGGGATTAGAGATGCCATCACAGAAACAAAATGGAGTTTTCATACAAACTATCGATAACAAGTATGAAGGGATATTTCAAGATACATTTTTGCAATCCAATTCAGTCAAAAGTTCTGGTTGTCAGTATAGCTGACAGACGTAAGTAAATTCCAAATTGTTTTATAGAAACAAAACCTTAGATATAAATAGTTAAAGTGGAGAGAATACGATTACTTGATTTTACTATGGGAGGGGGGGTCCATCCCAGAAATTTTAATTAAATTATTTATGTCAATAGTTTCTGAATAATTCGCATGCAAACTCAAAATCTTGAATAAAAAAAATGAAAAAAAAAGTTTAAACCAATTTTTTTTCAAAATCAAAGTTTCAAATTGATGTGCAATTTTTTAAAAGTCCGTTAATGTAGGCAAAAAACTACAAAGACCGAATGCCATGGAATGCTAAAGGCAGCACCCATTCAAACAATTGGCGAATTATCTTTTTAGGTGAAGGGAGTTCAACTTAAACAGACCGGATGAATATAAATACTACTTCCATGATTTAATAAAAGAAAATTTAAGGTTTCGGTCACTATCATAAAGGATGGGGATGCAGTACCATTTTATGGCACTGTTGATTTAGATTTTATAGGCTGTAAAATAACAAATGAAATAATACAATACCTTATTAGAAACAGTCTTGTTTCAGTTTCAGTGTATTTTAAGACTGCTGCCGATTTTTTTTTTGCAGCAAGACAATGCGCCGATTCACACAGCATTTATAAAAATGTTGCAAACCTGAAATAAACAGCAATTATCCTTACCACCCTACTCTCATTAAAAATGTGTGGAGTTGTCAAACACTCAAGGTTTATGAAAATAGAAGGATGTACACAAAAAAACTAAAGTTCATCGTAGCTATATTAAAGTGTCCAGGGCCAACATTTCATTAGATTTTTAAGGAATCGTTTGCGAATATTTAAGAAATCGAACATTGATTTTGAAGGATTCCTTAAACGATCGCTTTTTTTAGGTCATTCAAAAGTTCTCTAAAAAGTTCTAAAATATTGTGTTAACCACAGAAAATAAATACAAATTATTTTCTTTAAAAGGAGTTGCGGAGTGGGGAGTGCAACTCATACAAACCTAAATTCATAGATAGTTTTATGGACAGTACGGGAACGGACATTGTTTTTTTATGTTTTTTTTTTAATTTTAATTCATCGGATTCTGTATTCGCGGTGTATATTATGTACAGTAACCAAAGTTAGGACAGGTCTTATGTCCATGGAAGAGGATTTTTTGAAGTACATAGTTGAAAGAAAGTAATCGAGTCACGGAAAAGTTTTTTGAGTGACGAATCGATTTTATGTTTCGATAAGGCTTTTTTTATACCTATTCAATAGAAGTATACTATATTTTTCTTTAAAACATAACTTTATCAATAAATTTTAAAAATTAACGATTTGTGTAATTATTTAAAATTTCTACAAAACACGTTGCCAACAAAAAATAATTTTGAAATTTTTCAATCAATAATTTATCTTTGTGAAAATTTTGGTATGCAATATTATTAGACCTCATTTGAACCTTTTGTACAAAATTAAATTTTTCAAAAACTATTCACTAATGCAACTTAATTTACAATGAAAATTAAGGAAGAGATTTCTGGATTTCCAAAAAGGTATAGCATGGAATTTTAAGTTTAACCGTTGTTTTTAAATAATTTTTTTTTCATTTTAAGTCATTTTTTTAGAAAATTGCCCCTCCCGCCTAAACGGGGGGAAATAGTCCCCCCTCCCTTACGATTTTTTTTTTGTCTAAGGCGAACCTACATGCTTTAGCTTTTTGTCACACCTTATACATATCACCCTGTATATAGGAAGTAAAAAATTTTTGATTTAAAAATTCACAAAAAGTACGTTCATTTAAGTATTGAATTTTCATGGCGAAAACTAAAAAAATCAACCACCAATTAGACGAAAATTATAAAGTTCAGCTTTTATGTGGTGCTTCAGCCCACCACAAACAACTTTCATCATCATTTATAAAACGTAACTAAACGTAACATAAGGCTAGGCGCGCACTTGCAACTTTTAGTTTCGAAACTGTTTGGTTTCTAATCTGAGCACTATAAACTTATACGAGAGTCCGCGCACCTGCAGAAACTATTCAGTTGCCCATTCGAGCAATTTATTATATTTATTATATTAGTGCATTTTATTCGAATGATTCTTTAAGTGTGACGAGCTTAGCAGTCTACTTCACTGACGCAAAAAATAATAAATCTTTCTCATAAGTTTGGATCATTTGATTTGACAGCTGTTGTTTTTCTTGTCTGTGGTTGATTGCTTTTGGAGTTGCTTATGTGCGCGATGTCTGGGCAACTTACCATCAAAATATTTAGTTTTGTATGACAGCTGACCAATCAGAAGCTCTAAAAATTCAAAATTCTGAAAATTCAGATGTATAACGTAATGATTTGAACGTACCCATTGACCTTATCGGCGGTCATTGGGATTTGAATTTATAAGAATACCAATTTTCTGTTTCTTATGATAATGCATATAAAAATGAATCCCTATTTCCCTTGATCACATCCATAACTAGAGAACGACTTTACCGATTTCATTCATCTTTTTTTTTACTTGGGTGGTCAAAAAAAATAATAAATTTTACACTTTTTGGGACAAAGTCATAGATATTAATTATCTCTCTCACTGAAATAGATATCCATTTAATTTAGGCCACTAATGATTCCAAGTGGGATCATCCGCATGCAATTCCGAATTTATTTATACAACGACTTAAGTGTAGATACTGTTTTTTATTTTGAAAGACCCAGAATATGAAAATATTTTACCTAGAAAGCTTTTTTTTAATTATTTGTGTACAAAAAGGGATAATTACATACATTTGATTTCTTAAAAATTAAAATATGGATTAAAAAAAAAAAATTAAAAAAGATTTTTGACGATTTTTTTATTTTAATTAATATTAATTAAATAATGGTTATGAAGAAGGACTCTTCTAGCAAGAACCATTTAATCTAAATATTGCCATACAAATTTAATTAATTTTTTTGTTCATAGGCTCATATTTCGGGTGAACATAATCCGATTCGCATGTAATTTTTTGGTTGGATTTGTATTGAACCAGATAAACACACTAGGGAGCCAAAAATTGGAAATTTCGACCGGAAAATTAGGAAACCGTAAAATCATACATTGCATTACTTTTAAGCAATCACAAACGCTACGGAATTCATAATCGGCTAATGTTATCCCTCACGATCGCCAATAGATAGTCTTACGCGCTCAGACTGCAACATTTAAAAAAATTTCTTGTAAATTCATCGCTACAATGCAGAGCTAGTCTAAGTCTAAAATTTAAAAACAAGTTTTTTATTACGTAATACGAAAATTTGTTGTGTTTCGCTCATTTCCTATATATTTCGCATATTCCTACGTGTAGTAGTTCTTTCAGAATTTTAATAATGTAATATAACCATAATGTCGAAAGTCAGTGTTTGAAGAACTTAGGTTCTTCTTGAAAAATCTTGTAAATGTGACATAAGCTAAGTACAGACGATAGTCTAGGTCTTACAATATTGTCAGAACTGTCAATGGTCTGACAATAGCTAACAATTAGCTGACAACTGACATATTTCTTACAATAAAAAATTGTCCGTTCACACGGTTGGTAGATTTCTTCTTAAAGTCTGACAATTTGATTGTCAGCTCTTTTTTTATTTCTCTTTAACCAACTCATTGACATTTCGGACAATGAAGAAATTGTCAGCAATTGTAAGATATTTTCAATGAAAACATCTGACAATGAGCAATGAGTCTGACATTGTCCTAATCGACTGACAATGATAAAAATTGTGTGTTCAGACGATTGTAAGATACCTGACAAATTTTTTGTCAGATTGTCGTCTGACAATGACGTTTCTGACAATATTGTCAGACAAAATTGTGTGTTCAGACAATTGTAAGACATTTGGAACAGTTTTTTCACTGACAGATCTGACAATATTGTAAGATCTGACAATCGTCTGTACTTAGTTTTAGACTAGTTCTGCATTGTAGCGACGAATTAACTGATATCTACCCCAAATATTCTTTAAATTTCAAGTTTTATGATAAACGTTGTTTATCTTTCTGATGCAGGATCTTAGAATAATTTATCTTCGTAAATCTTCAGAAGACCAACAGTTAAGAAAATCAAAATAACCAATACCCATTTGGCACTGGCGCATTCTATTGAAAATCATTTATTTTTCCTTGTTTGAAAACAATTAAAATATTCCATCTCACTTCAACTTCACATCAAATACCATTTTCACTTAGAAACGTGCTGTGGATCTCCGCCCGTCTGTCTGTCCTTTCGGCTGCCTAAACGATTGGATCTAATTTTTTTAAACTATAGGTACCTAGCCTTTTTTGGGCTTTCCTCAACACGATTTTTTTAATTTTTGTAGGACCAAAAATAACGGTACTATTTTTTCAGCAAAAAATTAACATCTAATTTTTCTTGAAAACGTGACTGCAACAAAAAAAATTAAAGTTTTTTACAAAAAGGCTACCATTTCACGAAACAAATGGTAATAATGGTACCATTCTCAAATATTTTAAAAACTAATTTTGATCAATTTATTTTTTCAGAGAATGCTTCAAAAAATTTAAAAAGTATTGTAGGTATACCAAAATTGAGAACTTAATTCGAATACGATTTTTATTAAACTTTGTTTACTATAAGTAAAAATAATTCTTGTAACCACAAATAACGGTAATAACCGGTAGGAAAAATCTCATTTTCTCAAAAACAACTCTTAAAATTTTTATTTGAGCTAACATTGGTGCGATCTACTACGTTTTTGGCAGGTGGCAAAAAATATAGGCACCACGTAACTAATTTGTCTATTTTATCAAAGTAATAGTTTTAAAATACACAGTGTTATCGTACATAAGAGCAAATTCATGAGACCGAGTAATGCATTTATTTTTTTTTTGTTTCATCTTTTTAACGCAATAAATAACATGATTTTTTTTTTTTAATTATCAAATTTCGTCCTGGGCCCAATTCCACAAGTGTAAAAAAATTGTCATGTACATTTTCAGTGGACCCTTAAAATATGCATGTATAAATCTATATCTGTCAAAAAAATGTGCACTTCACTCTTGCGAATCGCAAAATTAGGCGTCTACAATGATTTTTATGTTCATGAAGAAAACTCACGCTTGCGGAATTGGCTTCAAGTAAATGTTTGTGGTTTTGTGTTTTGTATTGGCCCTTTTAAGGGAATATAAGCGGAATTTTGTCGTTCGAGATTTTGTTCTTCGGGATCTTATCATTCGGGATTTTAAATGCCAAATTTAGTAATTCTGGATTTTGATACCAACTCCCGTGAAATAGCTTTCACTCCATGGCTATAACTGAGGTGGCTGTATACTCAAGTTGCTGTTGTTTTATTCTACATTTACTTATTGCTTTCTAGGTTGAAGTTATATTTATATAATCAGCCTGAAACTTTATTGTTTTCATATTTGTTCCTATTTGTTGTAATTTTATATTGCATTTAATATTATTAATAAATAAAAGTAGGGTGAAGCTTGCAAGTTCATTTTTGATTCTTCGAGAAGAACGAATTTTAAGATAATTTTCGATTAAAAATCTTGAAAATTTTAAATACTATATTTATTAGGTACATTATTTTAATTAATGTCCCATTGTATGTTCCCTTTGAATGTTATTTAAAATATTTTTGTTTCCATTACTAAGTAGATTAAATTACTCATATTAAAAAATGTTTTTAATTAATTTACCAACATCATCCTCATTAAAAAACGTCAAACAACTCATCTTTACTTTTTATTTTAGTTTGGTTTAACTACAATCATAAATATAGTTTATTTTGATAAAACATTAATCTTTCATCAATAAATAAGGATTCATTGAAAATAAATAAGTTATTTTTTACTTAAATAAAAGCTTTGCTAATTTTTGTTTTTTGTTTTATATAAATCTTTACTAATTTTTGTATGTAGAATAATCCATTGAATAATCCATTAATTCTGCTTCTCTGTTTAATTTCAATTTTGTATCTTAATTATGATAAAAATAAATATTTGTATTTTTCTTATAGACTACTTCATGTTTTTATGAAAAACTTATTGAATACTAAATGTACGTGATTTTATTTTAGCATTTCAAAATAGGGAATTTTAATTTGAATTTTTTTTTTTAATTAATATTAATTTCACAATTAAATTTTTATTCCCATAGCACTTTTTTTAATTGAACAGTTAAATTTGTAAGTTTAAAAAAAAATGCACCAATCGAGCACCAAAGATAACAAAAAAAAACAATATTCTTGCAGCAAATTCATATTTTGTTATACATATTTTTATTATCTAAAGTCTAAGTTTTTACTTTAGTTTATGAAAAAGTCAAGATATGCAGTTAAGAAAGAGAAAACTAAATTTTTGTTTAAATGTTTAAACCATTATATCGAAGAACACACATTTCTTATTGCATTTTAGCCCGAAAAATTGTTAAGAAATAAAAAAATAAAAAAAAACAACAAATAAAACTTAAAACGTTTTTGTTTTTTTTTTTGTTTTTTTTTTTTAAGTAAAAATTGTAATTTTAAATCAGTCCATTGTAGTCGTATATTGGAAAGGATAGCAAGCAGTCTGCTTAATAGTGTTTCATTGTGAAGTTTCATGAACAATAGCTGCTGCTGTCGCTACTGGTGATTGATTTGGTGGCACGACAACTCCCTCGTGTCGCATTCGGAAAAGCCGCAAAGTCATCCAAGACGCAAGCGATCCCAGATGAAGAGGCGTTTGCTTTTCCAATGCTTCCTTCTGCAACTGGTATCGATAGAGAAGTGAACCTGCAATAAGAGCTGAGACTATAGTAGCAGAGACGACTACAATAAACAGAATGCTGAATCCTGGAACTGGCATGCAAATGCCATAGACCACGTCTTCAGATATTTTTCCTTGGAAAACTGTAACAGCTTCTTGTTTGGTATCTGGACTGAAAGCCAGATCGGCCTCAGATATAACGTCGTACAGACCACTAACACCAACATCGGCACTCCTGGCCTTGCGGTCAGACACAACAATCGAACGCCTCCGGCGGCGGTTGTTCTTTCTCTCCGGTTCCTCGGTACTTTCCGTAGCATTATGCACTTCTTCGTCTTCATCTTCCTTGCTTGTCGCTTTGTAAACAGGTCGCAGATCATCATCGGTCTTTGGCTCCAATGAACGTGGTCCAGCAACAGGCACACCCATACGGTTTTGAGCTTCAAAAAGTCTCGGGCCTTGAGGGAACTTTCCGGCTTTCTTCAATTCCATATATTGCTCCTTTTCCACGTCATCATCATTCTCAAATAATGAATCTAAATCAGCTTCATCTTCTTCTTCGTGCACCGGACGTGGCTCTAAATTCACATTGTTGTTCTTCTCTTGCATCTTAAAGTTGTCTAGCATATTTGCGATGCCATTGTTGATCGAAGACAATTGCTTCCGGTTGTGGATAATGTCATCATAGAATATATCATGATCTCGTTCGCCGCCATCAGATGGTGAGGGGCCGATGACATTGTGCAGCTCATTATTACTGCCTGCTGCATTACTGTCGTCTTCTGTCTCAGTGCTTATGATATCCTTACGTTCGTGGACATTTCCGTTCAATTGGCAATGGTCTAAGCAGCCGTGACGGCAAATCTCAACTTTACACTTGATGTGCACACTCAGGGCATCTGGGAATTTAAATGCATGGAAAAAGGCATATGTTATTACAGTTGCACGCTCATCCGGAGCTCTGGCCTTCAGGAATCTAGATATCATTTTGGGTCTCAGTACACATCCGAATTCATCTGATAGCTTTATGACGTGACCAGATCCGTCGGAAGCAACGCAAGATTTAACTCGCATATCAAATTCACCTACAAAAAAATTAAAATTTTAATCAATAAGTCTTCAAATATGTAACAAAGGTATGTAGTTGAAGGTATGAGATATGACTAAAAGTGATTTCAGAAGGGAAACATACAGAATCTTGGTTATCAATCAAGTCGTAGTGTTAAGAAAAATTAAAAAGTGTCTTTCATGTCAAGATTCGCATGCAAATTTTATTTTATTTTGAAGAGAAAAGGTTTTTTGGAGTCTTAAAATTTGAATTCATCTCTTATTTAGTACAATAACGGTACGGAAAAGTTGCTATTTTTTTTTGATGATTTGTATGTCCGGGGTAATCTCAGAAACCACAGATATTATTTTAAAAATTCTGTTATTCTTTGAAAGGTTATACTTATATGATGGTTTTGAGCTTAACGTTTTTCAAAAAAAAAAAAAAATAGGGTAAACTGGGAGAAAAACAAAAATGTGATACTTTTATATTTTAAAAATTCTTTTTGTATCTGAAAAGTAACATTTAGAGACTTGATATTTTCAAAATTTTCCTACTCATAGCGTAACATGGGGTAAAAATATTTAAAATATTATCTGATTTTAAAAATTCGTGTTGGGAGGGTTATTTTTAGAGCATGGATTACTTAAGGACTAGATATTAGAATCAAAACGAGAAGGCTTTTCGAGGACCAATGCAAAATTACATACATTTTATTTTTTATTATGTTTCTTATTTCAGATTGTTTTTAAATTCTAATGGAATTGTAACGCGGAATAGTTTTCTATAAAGATTTCTTTTTATTTAAATATGAAAACACTTTATGGGTAAGACATAAAAGGAAGTTTGATATCACTTATTAAGATTTTAGGTTTATTTTTACCGAGCTTTGGTAAATTTATCGAAAAACGATAGGAGTTGAGTCCATACAGTTTTCGGGGTTTAACTATGTATTATAGCGTGGACAAAATCTGTATTCCTAACCATGGGAACGTTCAATGCATTACGTTTTACATGTGAATTTTTAGAGCTTTTGATTGTTACATTTTTTCTTTAAAAACTATTTTTTAGAGGTTTCACTAAAAATTAAAGGATGAACAAATAGAACAAAATTTTACTTCTAATAAAAAAATAAATGTAAAGAATCTAAGCAACCATTTTGTATTTTTTTTTTTTGAACCTACAAGTTTCTACCCGAAGAAATTTCTCGGGTAAAATTTGTCAAGAAGGGGAACTACTTTACCAGCGAGCGCTCTCTTCTGCTCAAAACTAGACAAAATGAATTTATAGTTTTGGGTAGTTTTGGGCTCAAGTACGCGAACGCTTCTATTACCGATCAAGACTAAGACACTGATTACACGAGTCTTTTTTTAGTCGTTTCGTCTTTCGCCTTTTTGACAACGTGTAGAAATGTATGGATTTGTTGCTTCATTCCCCCTACATTTCTACTCCCCTCACCCGAGCTGTCAAAAAGACGAAAGGAAAAACAATTGAAAAAATGAGTCGTGTAATCAGCGTCTAACAGTTTTGATCTAATTCATGGTTTGTACCATATATGTCAAAACTAATGCTTACAAAAATGTTTGATATTAACTGATAGTCAGTTCAGTTTAGCTTGTGTAGTTAATTTTTCATAATATTGACACTTGGATCTTGTTCTGAGATGATAATTTGTATTTGACTGACGGCAAACAAAATGATTATTGTGAACGCGAAACTTTTCACGCAAAAATTATTAATTAATTAAAAAATTATGTCTGTTTTGTAACTGTAACTTCTTGCTACAGTTTGCTAATTGTAATTTTTTTTATATGGGATTTGACAGCAAATTGTGAAAATTTGTGCAAATTCGCAAAAAATTTCACGTTATCAAACTGACCTAATGTGTTAAAAAGTCGACTATTCAATCTCCCACAATGTTGATATATTTACACGTCAAAATGAAAAAAATTTCCCATTTACGAATATAATCATCTAAAAACCAAAGGTCCCAAGTTTGAATAAAATAGCTTTATTAGTGATTAAAGCTGTCGAGAATTACATATAATCAAATTTTATCGACAGCAAAATTTTTAAACAGCCCTATCTCAGAATAAAATCCATCTTAACAAATCCCCGAACGAATTGTTATGCAATACGAATCACGAAAAAAATCATGTCGATTATGGAACCCGTAATATTGTATCCGCGATGATTCTCCATGCAGTGCTCTGTTTTCTCTTTACCCATCTGTTGTGAAAAGAAAAAAGAACACTGCACTGAGAATCACTTCGAATCAAGTATTGCTGATTCCATAATCAACATGTATATTTTTTAATTCGAATAGAATCGAAAAACTATTGCCTCACTGAACGCATTCATTCGCAAATTCAAATCGTATGTCTTACATAAAATCACTGAAATTTGTAAATAAACAAATTTCGGTTACCGTTATTTAAGACTTTGTTTTTCTTATGTCCAAGCTTTCAGCTTTAACGTTGAGTTGTTTCATAGTAACGCCATCTCTATTTCGATAGTGTTTTGACACGCATCTGTCAGAAACAAATATTCTGTTAACTTTCCAATTTCGTTGAGTTTTCTCCGAGTTATCTCGGAGTCTTAATTGACTGAAAAAAAAAACATATTTCAGGAGGTCAATTTGGGTTTAACTCCGAAACTGGGATGATTTTCAACTGAAAATTGGACCTAAAAGTTGTTTATTTAAATGTTTGCTGATTTGTTATTACAATTTGATATGTACATATATAGGTATATAAAACACAGACACATTTATCTTTTCTATTTCACATGGAATCTTGTTAAGTTTTATGAGGAATTATTATCAATGAAATAAACTAGCTTTGAGATACTATTTAGAGCAGCTGAAACAAAAGTTTGAATCACCAATTCATCAATTTTAATAAAATATAATTTATTTTGAAGGTTTGAATGAAAAAGCAAACACTTGGGTGAGCTACCACCAAGTTTTTATTTATAGGCTGGAATTATAGCTATTTCACGACTGTCACGCTGATTATCAGACTCTTTTAGTGGTGATTGGTTTATTTAATCTTTGAACTTTTTGCAGTCAATAGAAATTGAAGCAGACTAAGCTTCCTTCAGAGCCATATGCACTACACATTGCGCTACCGAAGTAACGTGATCACATTTAGGTTTTATTGTTTGACAACTGCATTTAAATCAACCGCAAACAAGTTGTTTTTTGTACATTCGATTTCTTTCTTTTTTCTTCGAATAGGTACTCGATTTATAAGAAATTTATTTTGATTCCAAAAATTCTTCAAAAATATTTAAAAAAAAAACTAGCAGAAAAAGATACATAATACGTACATACATATATCATTTTCATTCGGATTCAGTGATATCAAATTCCATGAATTTCGAAATTCGAAGGCGATTTTTCACTACAAGAATTGATTCTGTGATAAGTTTTAAATGATTCGTAGTACATTTTCTATTATAATGGATTCTGGCATAGGGCTTAATATCTTCTATAAAAATTAAATCAAAACTCTCTAAGCCAGCGTGTATCGCGAAAAAACTATGAGATATAGTGAAATGCGTTTTTTTTTAATTTCCTTGTAGAGCATTCTTAAATGTTAATATAATTATCGAAAGAGATGTATTCTACGCCTCATTAAAAATTTATAAGTCAGAAGATAAGCATTCTTATTTTTTTACTTTACAAATTGATTTGATATTTATTTACTTTACAAACTAAGCCAAAACCATTGCTGGTTAGGTCTGATGATTAAAAATAAAATCATCTATTAAATTATTTTAATTTTCAAGTTAAAGAAAAATTGCAGTAGAAACTTTTCTATAATTTGAAAATTAATTTTTATTGAAAGTGATTTTATTGAGAAATCTCTGGCAGCACAATCTATACAGTAAACCAGTACCTACCTAAGTTGTTTTTTATATTTTATAAGATAAATAACCATAATACATTATATGGATCCTTTCGTCATTTCATCACGCATGCATTTGCGTGTAGGTAACTTTCAATTTAATTACACACTCATTAAAAACCATGTAAGACTAGCTGATGAAAATTATCTTACCACGATAATCATTGATGGCTACAACAAGTGTAAGTGTCGATCCAAGTGGCACGATGCCACTTACCGGAGGTGCCCATGGTCCTTTGCCGTGTTGAATTTCCATCCAGCAATCAACGTTGTCGCCTATTAAGAGTATAAGAGTATAAAGTTAGTAATAAACCTTAATATAATTGTTGTAAAATTAAATTATGATGCAACCAATTATTATGCAGAATATATAATTCAACAACACGTCACACTTCAAACGAGATATGGATCCACTCAAACCAATCCGATGGATGGCGCTGGTAAAATTGAGAGGTGAATCGAATCAATTGGACATGGATTCAACTTAGATGGAGGGGAGAAAGGAGGAAGCAGTACCACTTCTCAACAGATTGAATGTAAATATACACATATGTATGTATATTTGCACCAAATGATAACACTCACCTCTGAAATCGAGTTGGATTACATCTAAGTCTGCAATTACCATCGGAGGCTTAGATGCGGTCTTCTCGTAGTCATTAAACCACTCACATCGGAGGCGTTTTGCTTCGTCCCAAACTTCAAGTAGGTCTTTGTCGTATTGTACGACCACCTGCAATGAGAAAATTTGTTTGTAGATATTTTTTTTTTTCATTTTTTTTATAAAAATAACTTTAACTTAAAAACAAATGTAAATCATTGGCTTAATTAATAAAGCCAAGTATAATATAGACTTACCGTATTCTCATAAAATTGGCCATGTAAATCAGGCTTAGTGCCACAGCGTGAATATGATATTCTGAAGGAGAAGAAAGTTTTACCCGTAGATGGGGGTACGTATACACATCGTGGATCGCTATGTTGTCCTTATATTAAAAAAAAATATATAGAATGCATTGCTTATAGAGATTAAAATAAAAGAAAAAAAAGGTGAAATTTGAATAAAACCTTTTGAGCTGACGATTCCTTCAAATGGATGAGAAAATGTTAAATGCACGTCCATGTGATCCTTCCCACACATTACTTCTAAGGAAACTATGTTTGGCATACCGTCCGGCCTTTCCAGAGGCCATATTTCATTACCAGCTATAACTAAACTAAACTGAAAAGAAAAAAAAAGAAAAACAAAACATGTTTATTATTCAAAATGGTCATTGGATTCTTGAGTTTTTTTTATAAATGTTTTTTTTTTACTATTTAACACTTATACGTTATAATTCCTAAAGCTACGATTAGACAAAAAACATAAATGGTCAACCGATGATATACATATTTAAGGTAATATCATTAGCGTTTTCATTTTTATTTAGTTCTTCGCGTCTGTCAAAATCGAAGAAAATGGTGGATCCAGTGCACCTTTACTTGTCTAAATTTCAATATTTTGTTGATGTTTCTAATGATGCGGTGAGTAGCTCCTGTGAGCACTCGAACAGCCATTTTTAATTTCTCGCACTTTAAAGTTCGACAACCTGTCAAAGACTGCATAGTCACTGTCAAAGTTCACTTAAAAAAAATAAAACTGGTAGAATCTGGCTGTTTTGGGCAAGTAAACGAACAGACCTATAACCTTGGATTCGTTTACATAAAATATCTTTAATATATTTATAAAGGGTCCTCCAATAGGGACTTCCGAACTTTGACAGTTGATAGCGGCCATAATATTGAATCTACATCTGTCAAATTAGCTGTCATTTATTCAGTTTATTTTACCAAATCACCATGGATGGATATGGCGTTCAACAACACGTGTAAATGATAAAATTGGTTTATCAAAATGGGTTTTCTGTTCGGGTAAGAATCCAAGGCAGTCGATTTCTCATTGCTTGCAAAAACTCGGCCATTCGCAGACCACAACTTGGTGAATTTCGTGCCATGACTAGCGCCTGCACCCGTACAAAATCCAACTGACCCAGGAGCTGAAAGTAAACGACGTTTGCGCGCTGAAGGGCTCTGAAGCAGTTGTTGGAAACTGATTGTAATTTTCATTGAAAAATCATCTTCAGCGATGAAGCCCATTTCTGGATGAATGAGTACGTCAACAAACAAAATTATGGAATTTGGGATGGAACGAAACAAATCTACATGAGATCTAAGAGCGTCCAATGCATCCCGAAAAGTCACTGTTTGGTGTGGATTTTGAGCTGCCGACGCACGTTATCGGTCAATATTGCTTTCACAACGACGTTGGCCATTACCGTCAACGGCGAGCGCTATAAGTCGATGATTACCAACTTCTTTTGACCTGAATTAGACCAACATGATCGCGCTACGTGCCACACAGCTCACGCAACATTGAAAATTCTGTACCAGCGATTCGAGGGCATGGTCATCTCACATGGAGGTGATGTGAAGTGGCCACCGAGATCGTGCGATTTGACCCCGTTAGATTTTTTCTTGTGGGATTTTCTGATTCGCAGGTCTATGCGAATAAGCCACAAACTACAGCGGCACTCAAAGCCAGCATAATTTCCATGCCACCGCGATCGGTGTCAAATTCAGCTTGATTTATGCGCCAAAGTCATTGAAAATTGGACATTTTGCGCCACCTAGAGAAGCCACGACGATGTTATATTCCATACACAATGGCATCGAAAATTTCGATGATATCTCACACACACTTTCTTTTATTTAAATTTAAAGATAGGAAGCGCTTAATGAAAGATCCTGTACTAGATCTGTTTGGTAATATGAAATTTATTGTGAATTTCTACATATTTTCACAAATGTTTACAACTTACTATCAAAACTCACCGGAAAAAAACTCAGTTTTTTGCTGAAAAAAAAAAATTCTTTTCCACTTCTTGCAAAATGAAGTCAAATGGTGTCCCAATTGTCAAATTTGTATGATTGTCAACGCAGAATAATGTTAATATGCGATAATGAATTATCACTCGCGTTTAAATGAATTGCAATGAATTTGACAGTTTATTGCTTCATAAATAGACAACAAACTAAATTTTGACGTATAGATATATAGATAATTTCAATCCAAATATCATTCTGCGAACGGTGGGAAAATGATGCATTATAGTTTTTGATTGGTTGAAATTGATTGATTGATTGATCCGGGAAAGAAATTCTTCAAACAGATCTTATAGATTCCGAAAATCTTAGTGCTGGTTTCGATTCTGAATTCAAATCCAGAAGAATTTTCTCTTCAATCGAGAAGAAGAACCGTCATTTTTGGGGGTTTAGAAGCTTCTGGGCGACCAATCAAAAACGCCATAAGAATACTCCTGTGTTACACGCTTTGTATAATAATTCATTCAATAGGTTCATTTGATATTTTTCGACAAATTTAAAAATTGTTTAAAACCCTTTAACAGTTCTAAACAAACAGAGCGACACGACAGGTACATATGTAGGTACTAATACAATTTTAATAATTGTTCTCACTTTTTTGCTCCAAACTATAGTTTTATCAGATAAATTTTACAAAAGAATTCAACTAATACATATCGCATCAAAGAGTAGGACCAACAAAAACGAAGAGAACCATTTTTTTCTAACACATGAACGTCCTCCATAGACCTGCACACATTGACAGTAGCACAGCAGTTGCAATCAGAGTTGCATTACACAAACAACAAAAAAACTAGCTAAAAACGGTGATAGTGCATAGCAGCAAAAACCACTGCCACGAATGTTCTTCTTTGCTTTAATTGCATTCAAATAATTAGCAGCATCAGTTGCAGTTGCTATGTTGCAGGTTGCAGATGCATCATAGACGATTGTACTAAAAGTCTTCATAGAATCTACAAATAGCATCTGACATTTGACTATACAACTGTATACTTGGTGTGGTTTTTATTTTAGTTGTGAGAGCTACGAAAGCCATTAACTGTGTGCAAAAGTAACACGCTGCATGCCGGTAAAATGCGATGCATGCCACCGCGCCACCGCGACCATCATGAACGAACAACAATTGTATTTCTGCGCGAAATGCGCAAAACCGTTTGCATTCCCAACACACACCACAATATGAGTAAAATTCACAGCAGCAGTTAGATTTTTCTTGGAAAAACTCATTCAAGAATTCCGTACAACCGTTGCATTGATCTGAGCCATAGCAGAAGAAACAGCAGTAGCTAGAACAAGAGTCACAGCCATAGTCATTTTAGAAGTTGTTCGCAGTGCATCTGTATAGCTTTTTTTTCTCCCAAAGAAGCAGGCAGGCCGCTCCGTTGTCGTCATGGTGTACCTACATACGTAAGTCGATTGTCTGGATGAGTATCAGTGACGACTGAAGACAACGCAACGGAGAAGGGCGCGGCGCAAGCAAGGAAATGCTTCGATTGCGGTAAAACTAGTTAATGGCTGTTAAATCATAAAAAAATGTCATTATCATTTCTTATAGTCTTGACCAGGTGAAGAACATAAAGTTGTATATGATATTGTTCCAAAGCCATTGGTTGTTTTTTTTTTTTTCTGTAATTTCATTTGTTAGCTCTACAAGTTTTAAAAAAGAAAGTATTTGGTTATTCAATGTTCATTTGTCATTTTATTATACATTGTAAGTTCTTTTTAGTCATCATACCTATGTCCTTACACCTTAGTTTCTGAATTTATAATTAAAATGTCAAAGGCCAGTGATCTATTTAACCGTAAGAATTTTGCACGCTATACTGAACAGTGCCAGTGCATGATAATGCGATATGGCTACAGGAAATTAAAATGACAGCAGACCTCATCGAAGGGGTGGTCGTTTTTACCTATTAGAATACCTTAGAACTCTAGCTAGTTATTGTCCAAATAGCTTGACATTCTTTAGCCATTTCCGTATTAAGGCTCTCCCAAACCAACGCGAAACATTCGCCGACGACAGATTTTTGTTGTTGTTTAGCGTTGTGTATTTGTTATATTTTTTGTTATTGTGAATGATTCGCTACGATACAGGAGAGGGTCTTCATTCATTGACATAGTTGTAATTGTCTGTCAATCTCGAATGAATCAATGAACTTTTGGGTACGTTCAATGAACTTTTCTGATTCATTTCAAGACGACTAGTGAATTTTTAACTTGCATTACTTTGTTGTTTGGACAATCAATTTCAATTTCGATGTCTTAGTTGACATTTGATTACCTAAACATGATTAAAGTTAAGGGCGCAAAAATTTAAACAATTTAGTACGATTCTAATGCCTTTTCATCATACTAAAAATGCTCGTACTAAATAGTTTAAAATTTTGCGCTAAGGTTTTTAAGTTGAATCAGGTGTCTAAAAATATACATACCTACTTTTGAAATGGGTTTAAACAAAATTTCAACAAAATTTTACAAAAACGCACAAATCCGATCTCTTCTAAAACTGTGCAAAACTTAATTTAAACTAATCTTTAATACAACACAAGAATCTATAACTGTTTGAAAGAAGCTTTAGAATTTCCGATCCATTAAAAGAGGATACTGATGATCGAACCAACCAAATACCAAGGAATCTAGCAAAAATTTCCAGTAAATTGTTAAGAAGTCTAGTTTCTCGCAACTTTAAGGCTCTCCCAAACCAAAGCGAAACATTCGCCGACGACTGATTTTTGTTGTTGTTTAGCGTTGTGTATTTGTCATATTTTTTGTTATTGTGAATGATTCGCTACGATTTCGCGTTGGTTTGGGAGAGCCTTTAAGTTGCTTTCCCCCTCTTCACCACCACCTAGTGAGAATTAAAGTAGGATGTTTTAATAGTTCTAACATTTCTTCTAAAAATTATACTTTTTTTCGAATGCGGTATACGAAATACCAAAGAAAGAGAAACTGTCAAACCTTCTAGAAAGATTTTCATTCTAATAAAAACGTGGCTTAAATTAAGATGTGTTTTCCTCTTTTAATTAAGTAGCTAGATTATTCTTTATAATTTCGGAATTTGTTACGAGATTTTCTCAACGCTTTACAACGTTTCAAACAATATAAGTGCCGCTAACAAGGCCTCCCAAAATGGTTTTTGAGGAATAACTCCCAAATAGTAAGTTGTACAAAAAAATGTCAAGAACTAATTTGTAGCTTAGAAAATTTCCTACAATAACATAAAAATCATTGAACCCGTTCTAGAGAAAAATAATTTTTTCTTTTGTTGTTGTAGAGTTGTATTTTGAATAGTATTTTGAATAGTTATTTTTGCTAATAGGATTAATTTTGCTTTAAATCTTCTAGATTCTATTAAAAAAAATTTTCTACGCTTCTATAAGTTTGAAAAAAAAATTGACCAATGCGTCGAGATGCGATGCGTCACGCGAACCGAACCATTATTTTGGTAATAAATTTGCACGATTTGCAAACATTTTTCAGGAATAAGGCATTCATGAAATGGCAAGCCAAACTGAGCATACATCAAGTTACAGGCAGCTGTCAAAAAGACCAACTCCGAAAAAAGTATTGCCAGTTTGAAAACCACACGTCTAAAAAAAACACCCTTTATAATAACATAAAATACTTTGTACCAAATTCTAAGCAAATCTTTTTATTTGTTCGGCCTCTGGCACAACTCGACAATAGCCATTTTTGGAAATAGGCTACATGAAAGTTTCAATTTTTATTTATCTGTTAAAATATCAAAATAACACAAGAACTCTGGGTTCCAAATATTTTAACAGGCTGGTATTTTCCAAGTGGATATTTTTTTTCTACAAAAATGGCAAAGTTGTTGAATTAAAACCTAATACTATGTTTCCACCGACCGCTAAACCGAGATTTAAGTAGATTTACCCTAAATCTCAAAGATTTACCATACAAATTTAATCCTCAAATCTAGAAGATTAAAAATTAATCTTGTTAAATCTTCATAGGGCCAATAGTTAAACAGATCGAACAAACCTATTACTCTCTTGCGCTGAGTACATTATTCGAGAATCGAGAGAACATTTTCGAGAATCTATTTTTTTTTTCATCGTTTAACTATCTAACCCACAGTACACACATTAAAGGTAATATATTGCGCAGGTTGTCAAAGTTGGAAATGTCAAAAAATTAAAAATGGCTGTCCGAGTGCCCACTGGAACTCAACGCGCATCATTAGAAACAACAACAAAATATTGAAATTAGACAAGGAAAGGGACACTGAATCCACCATTTTACCACCATAATACCTCGATTTTGACAGATGCGCAGAACTGAACAAAAATGAAAACGCTAATGATATTACCTTTAATATGTGTACTGTGTATCTAACCTATCTCACTTCCAATTTAGAAGAAAATATGAAACAGCATTTGCATTTTGAAAGGAACTGTCAAAGTTAATCTACTTTATAATCTTTTTATGCGGTGAAAACACTATATTATAGGATTTACGAAATCTTAACGAGATTAACTTTCGGTGGAAACGTAGTATAAAGTTTATCTGATGCTCTGAGCACCTAAATAATAACTCATTGTGAACTAACCTTATTCAAAACATAAATATTTGAAAATACAAACGGGAATTCTCCAATTATTAGATAAATAATTTTCATTTATTTCAAATATTTATGTTTTGAATAAGGTTATGCTTTTTATTTTTATTCCTGTTAGAAGCATCATTAAAGAAGGAAATTATAATTAATTAAGTTAATAAAAGAGTTTTATTTTATTTTTAATGCTTAAAAGTATAATTCTCTTAAAAATAGTTTTCTCAAAGAATCCTTGCTAAATCCTTGTCTGAATTTAACCTGTAATTTTCAAAATAAAGGAACATAATATATAGAAATTTTATTGTTAATTTTTGACTAGTTTTAATAAATATTAAATTTAAAAGAAAGACTTTCCATTAAGCCAAGCAACTTAAAAAAAACCGTTACCGTGAATACAGGCAAATATTTGTGCATCACTTAAAGTGTCGGCACTTCTTAAAAACTTCTCAACGATTAACCTGCTTTTAAATGTACAATGCACATGAACATTGAACAACTGCAGCAATCTTCAATATTCATTTGCAGAAATAATAACAATAATAATATAATTGGTTTCTATTACTGATGACTGGTGTACCGACATAACAAAAGCTTATATTTCCAGCTATATATGTACAAAAAGATTCCATTGCTCGCAATGATCTTAACGAACATCATGTATTAAAACAATGCACTGCTGATGATGCACGCGGCTCAGTGCATCAGCTCGATCGCGGTTCCATTCTCTTTGTCTTCTGTCACTTTCCTTTCCGTGCTATTTGGCAAATTCAATTGGTGCTTGCTAAAAATTCGATTACTGTTCAATTGCATTTTCATTCCCGTCAAGCATATGATAGGCTATACGAGTATATGAAAACTTCACATTCTCTTTCCACTCCGTATAAACCGCAACTTCCCCGCCAACGTTGTCTTGCCCATCTTTCCGGACTGAAACACTGTATTGAAAGAGAATAAAGTTATTTGCAAAGTGTGCCACCATTTACTTGTGGCAATAGCAAAGCAATTATAACATCCACCATCATCGAATGTCTTCACAAGATCCCAACAAGTCTCTCATAACATAAGATCTCAGATACATAGATTCCATTCGTGCGCTTCAGCTTCAGGATATCTTGCGGCTCGCGAACACACAGTACCTAACCTACCACGCTTCTATAAAAGCAGACTAGTTTTGAATACCTAGTGAAATTTTAAACTGATTTCACAAAAAAAAAAATGGTAAAATGCATCACGCAGAAGAACAGCTCCAGCAGCAATGTTGCTTCAAGTGTAGACATTTGAGATTTGACTAAGACAGGCACAGGAGCAACTTGAAGTCAAGGCCTGCTTAAAGTTGATGCTTACAATATATAAATATATATGCATGTGTGTATAGCTATATGGCGCTGACTTGCCACGCCACTTAGTAGCAAAGCAATTTCACTTAATATATTTCCATGGTGAAAACTTTTACTACTTCCGCTAAGCAATATTGCCAATAGATTGGGGAAGGTGTTTCTTTTTTTTTATCACTTTCAGAGAGAGTGTTGTGGAGCAAGAAGATTTTTATTTTTTGATATTTATAAATGTGACTACAGTTTGTATACATATTATGTAGGTAAATAAAATAAAAAATTGAACGTGTTTTCGAAGATTTTTTTTTATCTAGGTAGAGATAGTTTGGTAGCCATATAATTACTGCTTAACAATGATAAAATCTTTGATTGAATTTGAATTTTTCGTGGCACACAATTTAAATTTAAGTTAAAACTTTTTTCAAATATCGGTGGAATCTATCACAAAGTCGTTTATGTAAAGTTTGTACGATAATTCGTTAAGAAAATATTGCTATTACAAAAATGCCAAATGTTGAAAATAACGGTATTTCGTTTATTACTTTTAAACAGTGTGTGCCATCGAAAAGTGATTTACCAAAAATATGTTAAAAAAATATTAATAAAATGTTAGACTAGTCAAGGTTTAGACAATTCCGATTCGGTTATCTTATTATAGAATTATCTAGGACCAAATATAAATTTCTTTGGACAAAAAACAAACAACTATTTAGAACGAAATGTATTGTAGGAATAAAAACGTAATAATTAGCATAGTTCCTTTACTTTGAAACTCTGTGCATTTCTGTGAATTTCTACACCAAAGTCTTTCGTCTTTAGAAATTCACAAAAATGGACAGAGTTTTTAAGTAAAGGAACACACCTAATATTTTCAGTTGATATAAACTACAATGAGTTTATACAATTATTTATGTTTACTGTGTGACGAATGTTAAATTCTAGATATATTCAACATATCTATAAGTTATATTTCTCTTAGACATCCATTAAAAATTTTTATTTATAGATTGGACGACTGTCTAAAATTAGTCAATGCACGTTTATAAATACGACTATATATATGACTGTTAAAGTCATTTGAAATTGGACCTCCACAATGCGCGCCACCCACCGAAGCCAAGTATCTGATATACACAAATATTTTATTAAATTTGTCTAACCAAACCGCAACGTCTATATTGTGTTTGTACCTTTAACAATTTCCTGAATGCCATCTGACATTTGTTTATCATACCCCCATTACACTGGGTGTGTTTCTTTATTTTTTCCGGATAAAGAATAGAAAAGACAAAATATCTATCGAGAATATGCAGAGTAAAATTAATAAAGAAACTGATTTTAATGGAAAGAATATCCAACTATCAGCTGTTTATTTTCATGTCAAACAAAATACATAATTTTTATAAAATTTGTGTGTTATCTTGATGACCTTTGAGGCATTTTATATCTCCAGTAGACCAAAGAATTTGCATTTTAAAGTAGAAAAAAAATAAATATTTCCCTTTGTTGATTTCCTATATATTATTTTCTAAAAATATTGTTCATTTACTACGCTCTTTTCCACTAAAAAACACTCTTTACAAAAGGCGAAATGCAAGAGAATTACCTACCGAAATATATAAGTTGTAATGAAAACAAATTACACAAATTTTAGTTAAGTAAATCCGAAAATGCGCATGCAAAAATAATATTGACAAATACTTTGCCATTTTAATTTAATTGATTTTCACCAATGGCAGACAGCAGTTGTAGATGTTTACAATGATAAAAATGCAATGTATCTGTCAAACTAGAAAATATTCCATTTATACTACCTTTGGAGTGGGAACAAAAAGAATGCATTCCAATTATTCTGGAAGGAATAAAGAAACAACAAAAAAGTTTATCCGGAATATTTTAGTGAATAAAGAAACGCAAAAGCGGCATTCCAGATATTCTGAATATTCGGAATAAATAAAGAAACACACCCACTACGAGTTCAATGCATTACGCTTTAATCTGAATTATTAGAGGTTCTGATCGGCCAGCTGTCATAAAAGATAACTTTAAGGCCTGTATTCACCGAGCGCTCATATGAGCCTCATAAGTTTAAGAGAGAGCCATTCTTTGTCAACCAGGCACTCCCAAACTTTAAAATCAAACTTTTTTAGGTAAATGGAGTGGTAGCGATGGAGATGTTTGTGTTTGTGGAGGTGGTGGTTGTGGAAATAGTTTCGAAAATGTCGGAATATTTTTCGAAGAGAGCGCTCATAAGTTATGAGTAGTCGGGACCACTCATAACTTTTATGAGCGCTCATAAATATCCACTTATTATTGCTTGGTGAATAGGTTTATGAGGATCATAAGTTATGAGTGCTCGGTAAATACCGGCCTAAGTGACTTTTAGTTACGTTTTAGACTAGAATTTTCATCTGAAAATTCAGATGAAGTTGTTTATGGTGAGGGAAATGTCAAACCAGCTGAAGAACTAAACCTAAAAGTTGAACTTTATGATTTTCGCTCTGGTTTATGGTTGGTTGATTTGTAAAGTTTTCATCATAAGAATTAATTACTTTTTTAAATGAACGAACTTTTTGTTTATATTGTTAAGTGAGTTTTGAAATATAATGATTGACTATCCCAGAATTGGATTGAATATATTCCAGAATAAGTATTGAGCCGCCAGAATTCTCCATAGGATTATTGTGGAACAATTTTTATACATGAAATTTGGATAATTTTGCTATATTTTGTTGGCCATACATACTAACAAAAATTAAAAAAAAACAAAATTAAACAACAATAGGTGTACTATTAACATTCGAAGACGAAGCAAAATATTTGGGTCTTATTTTAGATAAGAAGTTAATTTGGTAACTTAATATACATGAAAGAGTTGAAAAATCCACTGTGGCCCTTTTCTCGTGTAAAAGAGCCGTTGGAAATGAGTGGGATCTCCAACCCCGCATTATACTCATTAGGGGGTTCACATTCAATGACGTGTCGCCCGAGTCGCTTTCCTAGCGTCCACAGTCAAGGACTGTCGTTCCGCTTTCCTTTTGTTGTTTTATTTCGATTTCAACCTATTTTCTTTTAATTTTACGAAAAAAAAAATAGAAAGACAATTTTCGGTTATCCGACTGGAGTTCACATTTACTACAGCGAACGTTCGACAAAGCGAATTAAAAAAACTTTAGCAACGGAACTAGTCGATCGACGGTCGTTCTACTGGTGAGTGGTGTTCATTCACATTACAAAAATCTTACGACACTACACGTCGTGTTGATGAGCATGTCATTGAATGTGAACGGTCCTTAAGAAGCTTAACTTACATCGTTATTTGTTTTCTACTTGTTCCGGTTTCCCCCTGCGGATTTTATTTTTTATAGCATCGTTAACTTACACATTGACCGACCGAATAAGTATTTATTAAATTTTACAAATCAAAGAATAAATAAAATTTTTAATGTAACTCAATAAAATGTCTTTAATTAATAACAATGCCATATTTATTTATTTAATTCTAAAAAAATTATGAGTCAGAACTTTTCTTGGAATGAGACTCAAATTATTCATAACTGATAAGATTCACAGGTTTCTACCAAATATGTAGCTACGGTAATTGCAGTTTTAATGAATTTACATAATTAAGAAGACGTTTTTGGGAAACTACAATAAAAATACAATAATTCTAACTCATAACGCCTTGTCATAAAGTCACGTCTCATTTATTTTAATATGTATTTCAATTATTATTTTTTTGTTAAATAAAACCTGGGTGGCAGTCTACAATAAACAGTCTACATTCTTAAGCACAATGGAACGGTGGCATGGAAGAATAGCTGTAGTAACAGGTGCAAGTTCGGGAATTGGTGCGCAATGTGCCATGGATTTGGCTAAAGCTGGAATGATTGTTGTCGGTTTGGCTCGTCGAGAAACACTTGTAGCAGATCTGCGCGAAGAGCTTCCTGATGATGCAAAATTCAGATTACACACATTAAAATGTGACGTCACAAAAGAGTGCGATGTTAATAAAGCATTTTCTCGAATAAAAGGAAAATTCGGAGGAATCGATGTGCTTATCAACAATGCAGGAATATTTCGACAGACAAATCTAGTAGCCGATGATAATGTAGAAGATCTGCAAGCAATGTTGATGACAAATGTTATGGGAAAGGTGCATTGTACGCGAGAGGCTTTTAAGAGCATGAAAGCGAGAAATCTTGATGGGCATGTGGTGAATATAAATAGTACCTGCGGTCACAAAGTTGTCCGGACGGAGGGCTATTCGTATAACATGTATTGTCCTTCAAATTATGCTATTACAGCTTTAACAGAAGCATACCGTCAAGAGTTTTATAATAATAATACAAAAATTAAAATTACGGTAATTAAGTGATTTTTTCTTTGTTTTTTTGAATGTGAAAAGTTTGACAATTTATTTCTTTTTTTTCAAAGAGTTTGTCTCCTGGTTTTGTTGATACAAGTTTAAACCTAAGGAAAAATTCTGATTGCTCAACACTGTTAAGAGTTCAAGACGTTTCAAATGCTGTTCTGTATATATTATCAACTCCTGTTGGTGTTGAAGTGAGATTAAATTTGAGATAACAATACGAAGCTGAAGAACATATTTAATAAAATTTTATTTTACAGATTACTGAACTAAGCATAAAAGCAACGAGTGACAATTCATAAGTTTAAAAAGACGTGTGTGTTTTAATTTTAACTTTATGAATGCTAATACTGAAACTTAAAGCATTTTTAATATGATAATATGATTCTAAGTTAATAAACCAGTTAATATCGTGCTATCTTTTCAACATTTTTTAAAATTTAAAAAAGTTAGACAATTAAAAATGTGAAAATGGTATATTTGCCTAGTTTTTTTGCACGAATCGTCACTTTTTTAAGCATGTTCAGCTGATACTAGTTAAAAATGTTTCAAACTAAAAATATTTTAGTAAAGAATTTCAAAGTTGGTAAATTGTTTAGTAGTATCATGCTAATACGTTTACACCTGCAGGCTATTTAAAATTTTGCATCATTATATCTTATTGTGTCAATTAATCACCAATAAATAAAATGAAATTAAACAAAAATCGTCAACAAAAATAGAAATTATTTATTGCGATCGCCATTTTTTAATCGCAACGACAGAATTTCGCAAGTGCATTCCTAGCCCTAGACCTGTTTTTAAGGAAAACTTTGTTAAAACTCCAGTGTTTACTCCAGCAATTACCCCCACACGTTTTTTTTTTTAATTTTCTTAAGGACCAAAAATAACATTACCTACTTACCACACTAAGGATCTGTCTGAATAAAGTTCTAATAAGTTACTCGAAAGATAAATATTGGCGCAGGGTCATAAGTCCACAAGAGAAAAACTTAATACAATTGTCTTTTCACGACTTGAATAGGTTATAAATGCAAAAATATTATAATTCGGTTTTCGACTTATTACCCTATTCCAATATTTATGTGTCAAATAACGAATCAGAACTTTACTCAGACATTGTGAAACAAGCCCTAAATTTTAAAGTTGTTAATCTTATTTTTCTTTAAAAAAGTTCCATAGATCTCAATTTAAAAAAATTTGGTAAAAAAAACTACCGAAAACAGGACGTTACTAATAAATTTGTTCAAAACATTTTTGAGCAGAAATTGACAGCCTGTCAAATTTTGAGGAATAAAGATGTAATTCTTTTTTTTTTAAAAATAACCCGAAAAAGTCTACTAGAATCTTCTGAGTGAGAAACTTACAAGTGTAATTTTTTTTATAATATGAAGGAAATTTACTTCACACATTTAATTATAAAATCTAAATTTATTCTGGTATCGAAAAGCACTAGAATATATTATACAAGGAAATAATAAATTGTAAATACAATTTCTTCTTCAAAAATTTTGCAAAACGAAAGATAATTGTTATGAAAATAAATTATTGATAAAATAACAGAAACATCTTCCAAAACTAAATTAAAAATAAAAGTAACACTTGGGCAACTCTTATAGCTCGGTAAATTCAGTTTAATACTTTGTATTCAATTTCTCTCGTGAGCGGGTTCTTCTGCCCAAAACTACTCAATTTGTGAAGTGTGGAACAAGATGCTTAAATTGGGAAAAAACATTATGACAACTGCCGATGGAATTATTTTTTATTATTTTTTTCAACATTCTGCAATTTCATCATATTTTCACTTTTTCACTTAGTGAGTTTTAAACACATAACAGTTGTGTAAGTTTCGATTTTGGGCACAATTGGCTTATAAGGGACTGCGCGCACATGCATCTGGTGGACTCTTATATAATCCTATAGTACTAAAAATCGAAACCAAACTGTTTAGTTTCATGTGCGCGCCTGGCCTAACAATATTTTCGTTAAAAATATTTGTAATTTTCTAAATAATATAATATAATATATAATATCGAGAATTTTGAAAGTGAAACAAAAAAACTCTATAAATTATGCAGGTGTAATGAAAATGTTATTACGTCAGAGAATTTTTCCTAATCAAAATACGTTATAATAAAAAATGCGACTTCGTAATACGTTAACAAAGTGTACACTCGGGCGTATACGTACTTTTTTAAAACTTTTTTTAATTTAGTGTTGCACGCCTTCTGTTTACTTTTCTTTGTATATCGTATACATACCGTATCATTTAGCCAGTTCAAGTTGTAAGCCTAGTACGCAGCTAAAGCGAAACGAAAATTAACTGTGGTCGCCAAATCGATAGCGAAAACGTAATCGAAAAGACTACGGGAAAATATAAATGTAGAGTTTTATCACATAATGCAAAACAAATTTGTTTGTGGTCTCTAAAACAGTACTAAGATTTTATAGGAAACCACAGCGAAAAAATACCAATTGAAAGTGTCACCAACTGGGAAAAAAATAAAAAAGGCAAAAAATTATCAATTTCGTTCGTTAAAAACAAAAACGAGAGCGAAATTTTTCGTTTATGATTTCGTTGTGTCAATTTTTGTATGAAAATTTTCTTTTCGCTTCAGCTACATGCTATACTTTAAGGATCTCTGAGATCTTATCAATCTCAGTGCTGATTCCTCACTTTCGCTGTCAAAAAGCTGTGGCTTTTTTTTTTATTCACTTGCTCAATTATTTTTGTCGTATAAAAAATTGATTGAGAGTTCTTTTGACTTCTAGCCGAGAAATTTTGAAAGTTTTTTATAGGTTAAAGATAATTACCAAATTCGATTCCAAATCATCTGATATATCTCCCATACAAATTCACATTTCGAATTGAAGTAATCTAAAATAAATTTGCATCAAATTCGTTAGAAAATTACGTACAGACTTTACGAACACAACCAAGTGGAATCCTTTTAAAGTGGAAACCATTGAAAATGTCAAAATTCGATGTTTAAAAAATAGAAACAGAAAACAACAAAAACAAACAATTAACGGCAAAATAAAATTTAAAATGAGATGAGACGAATTTGAAATGGAAACACTTGGTCTGTTTGGTATCTTTTTTAAGAAAAAGGTCTAAAACCTGTCAAACCTTAAAAGAACAAGAAAATACTCTCAGCGTGGAGAAAACTTGTCAAAAAGTTCACAAACGCACTGAAGCATTTTTTGAAAAAAATGTCAATTTTGTGTTAAAGACGTCAAACGGTGACAAATCATTTTGAATCTTGTAATTTTTAAATTGTAACATTATTTTTTATACTGAAAAATATCGAACGAAAATATAGCACCTGTTTTGATGGATTTATCTAAATCTTCATCAAGTGAGTGTGGATAATCTGAATGAATATTTTGTAAATTCCTAACCAACGCCACTTCAAGTCACAAACAAGCTGACAGCTGTATATTTAATTCCGTTGATTCCGAAGGAAATTAAAATCAAGGGTTACGAACATACTGAAATGCAATCTATTTAAAGTGGAAGTGCTTACAAAACAGAAAGAAAAAACAACAAAGCACATTTAAGGCTCTCCCAAAACAACGCGAAACATTCGTTGACGAGCCTTTAAGGCTCTCCCAAACCAACGTGAAACATTCGGAACGACAACGAAACTTTCGGCACGACGCACGATGCGATTAAGCGAATCTCATATAAAATGTATTGACAGCTGAAAATTTCGTCGTTGTTCCGAATGTTTCGCGTTTGTTTGGGAAAGACTTTACTCAATAATGTTGTTGTGCGGCCTTGATTTTCATGTAAATTTCGACAAAAAAAAAACGTAAAAACCATGATTGCTATTAAGTGAATTAATTGTTATTAGGTGAATTATTTTCTCAAAAACTTGAAATGTGGTTTATTGCAATCATTTTTATAATAATAGGTGTTTTCGATAAAATAAAAAAAAAATTACTGATTGCCAACTATGTATATATTTTTCTCAATGAGATCATACAAAAAATCACCAGGATTTAATATAAAAAGATGCTGTACCAAATTTGAAGAAAATCGCATATGTTTTTGGACCTAGGTTAATGAATATGTAGTGATCATCACAAATACCTGGATGTACACTTTACAGGCGCAAAGACATAAAAGCCTACAAGCTGTATTACGAAAACAATTGTTCAATGTTTTTTGTATATCATAAACTTGCTTAATTATATGATCTTGTTCATTTTTAAATTGAATTATTTTTTTTAATAATAAATCTTACCATTAAATGTAAAATAAATATAAGACTAAGGCTAAGGTCCCACAGTCGTGTAGGACCTTTCTGCGGGCTCCACATCCTGGAGCAATATCTTCTCAGCTCAATCTGAAATTATAAAAAAAAATAAAACAAACATTAAACTTTAATTCAAATTCTAATCAATATTTTTAAATTTATATGAAGTGTGTATGAACCTAATGGTACTGAAATTTATTTTAAAAGTAAAAGAATATTTTAATTGATTTTAGTGAATCCTGTGAGCCTCCGTGGCCATACAATAATTCACAACGAAATATTTCAACAGGTTGATATCACGAAGATATGGTTGTTTTAAAAAAAAGGCTTTAAAACCAATGCCATATTCCTTGTACGTAATACAAAATAGGTATAAGGATGAACAGTTGATTTGTTACAAAGTTGCACCTGGCATCCAGTTTAATACAAAACCAACAAAAAGAATTTCATTTCAAAAAAAAATTAAACCCCAATAATTCCTTCACCAACGGAATCTAATCAGTGCACCTGTTGGAAAATCATTATATGATCAACAAACATGAACTGCATTTATCATTTCATTATATTTAGCCACATATGTTCATGTTATCTTTGCCTGGTACACACTGAGTAAATAAAAAAAAAAAAAACATGTCACTCTTCGCTAATGGATTCAGTTTATATGTTGGACTGCTGCGGAGTGCTGGCATAGAGACAACAAAAAAAAAAAAAAACGATCTGCGTTCCCATCAGAACTACATAATATATAAACGACCAAAACCTGAAACTATCTTCGTTTTGTTGAGTGATGCATGACATCAAGAAATCCGACAGCAAAAAGCATATCAGTACTCCAATAATATAATCATATTCGATGCTTGCAATATTCAGAAGCATAGGTAACTTACCTACCTATACCTAGCTTACTTGTAACCACATTCCGCATTCGATCTATAAGATGAGCCTACACATCTGCGTATACCCTATCCATTTATCTTATTGCATTTTTATATCGTTCTATTGCAAGAACCAATTCAGTGTCGGACTTAAACGGACAAATGATGAAAGCCTTCACTTTAAAATGGACGACAAATGAAGAGATATTTCTTCCCATCGAAGTAATCCGAAACATTTGATGTAAGAAACTGAGGGGAAAGCAGTAGAAATAGGTTTTTAATAAAACTTTTTAAAAGTATTCCATCTTCAATATCTTTGAATAACTATCAAAATAAAATACTCAATTAAATATCATAATATATGCAACTATTTGTTATATAATTTAATTTGAAATTAAAACTTCATAATTATTAGTACAAGCAGATGATCTCAAATATAACAAAAGTATAGACATTTTTGCGAATAAAATTTAAATGTGTAAATTCTAGAAAACTGATTCCCAATAGAAACGATCTTCTGGTTAAATGGGGGCTGTGTAACATGTGTACCTCAAGCCTTTTCTGAAGAACCTTAATTTTAATTTTATTTAAAACTTTAATTTCACTAGTTAAATAGAAAAAACTAAAGTTTTTTAATTATTCAATAATCAGTACATTTGATGATAGTTAAATCGGTTAATAGATAATTCCCCCCAATAAAAAAATAATTAAAAGGTAGTGAAGTGCATTTAGATTTGATTTTAGTTAGATTTGATTTTAGAATCAAGAAGAATCAGAGAAGGGTTGCATCTACTGACGGAGCAAATTCAGTAATGAGCCATGAAAAAGAAAACAAGCAATAATTAAACAAATTACATATAACTATATATATATCAGGTTTAATTCAGATTTTTAAAAGTTATTTTTGTTAGTTAGTTAGTTTTGTTGATTAACTTTTTGAGGAGAATCTTATTTCTTTTTCTGTAATATGTAAATCAGTCCATAAAGTTTTTTTTTTTTGCAAAAATATACTAACCAAATTGAAAGTGTGTTAAAAGAAAGAAAAAAATATATATTTTACTTATGTATATTACAAGTTCTACCTACTTGTCAATTGCAAAATCAGCAAATAATACCTAAAACAATTTTTGGAGCCAAATGAGTGGCCTCATTCTGGCTAAAGCAGGGCACTTACAGAGGAAATGAATGACTGTTTCCTTTTCTTGCTGATTCCCACAGCTATGATAGTTTGAATTGTTGGGATCTTATATGTTCGTTTCATGCTCTCCAATTGGCCAGTGTGTGGAACAGGTCTCGACTGTTCGGCTTTGTCTTGCCAGGGTCGGAGATGGAGAAATAAATTTTGTTCTAATAATATTTTCCCCTAATACAATTTTAGAAGACAGGGTTGTTTTATTTTTTGTTTTAATATTGTTTATGTATTTTGTACAACATTGTTGAAAATGTTCGTCTTACAAAATTTGCCACCCAGGACTTTTAAATCCCTTCAGTCAGTTGTAAAAATTGCTGAGGGATCCATTTTTTGATTTGAGTGCCTTGCCATCACCAATAAGAACATAATTCGACCCTGGACCAGAATTTCAGTTTTGACAGATGGGGTTCAGCTAATTTACGTGATTGAAATATATATTTATATTTACAACCAATTTTCTTTTTTATAGCAAAATGCTACAAAATATCAATTGAAAAGTATTCTAAGATAATGTATTTATTTGTAAAACATCACTTCACATTACTTTCAAGGGCTGATTGTTTCTCATAATCAGCCCTTGAAAATAAAAAAATTGTAAACTCTATATTATAGGTGTTTTTACACGATTTAACGCAGCACGATATGATGTTATATTTTTTTCTTAATAATTTATTGCAAGTGTTCACTATGTTAACTTTTATTTCTATTTTTTTTGTTGGTATTTTCACTTTAAAATCTCGAAAATCACAGATGGGGATCATTTCGTTTTTTTCTTTTTTCAATTTGGTGCCTCGTTCACATGCACTAAGGGTATTCATGCAACGTCGTAAGTTTACAAATTATGTTAAATGATAAGTTTACACAAAAGTTTGCATGAACGCCCTTTTTTAATTCATTTGGTTAAATGCTGTGTTATTGAATATTAGCTGTTCGTTTAACGTCAAATATCAAACTTCAAAATATGTATACCTACAAATAAGCGTGTTCAGATTTCGAATGTACAACTTCTCGCAAACCAACTTGAAATCGGAGCCAAATGTCTCGGAACGGAAAAAAAATGTAAGATACACGACTAAAGCCTGGCGGGAATTAAATGAGAAAACGATTTCGGGGTTAAATGTAGAACTGTAATAGTCGTAAACTCACGGCCGTGATCGAACGAAAATGACCGAATACAAGAAAAAATTATATGGCACGCCAATAATGGTGGATATCTACTTTTCCTTCAGTTTAGTTCACTTTCGTTTTCGGTAATAAAAGTTGTCTTGACTGAAATTTTGTGAAAGGAATAAAAAAAAAATGGTTCCTTCCACTTGGATGACAATACAAGTAAAAGCATTTACTTTTGTTTATTCATATGGCATATTATATGGTTTTGTATAAATAAACAAAGCTGATCAATAATAGTCAGAAAATATAAAACTATACGTTTGTATTCACAACTTTTATCGCCGTCAAATCTTAATGCAATAGTTACAGAACACGGGCAGAGTTTTTTTTTTAGTTCTCTGAGATACCTTATATATATCGTATTTCTGAACACGCCTAATGCTTAAAGTCACAATGACGTTTGGTTAAGTTAACAAAAAACATTTGGTTAATTTTCCACAGTAAAATCCTTGGGGAGTTTTATCTAATGTCGAATTCCTTTCAACAAAAGACTCGAATTTTTTTCTAAAAGAATCGATTTTTTTCTGAACAATTCGAATTTTTTCTGTCAAAATAAATATTGCTAATTTTGCAAGATTCAAGAAAGATTTTACACCGATTTGCACACACACTTGCAAGATTTGAAATTTCTAAAATGTCAAATTGAATGTCGCGGTGTTTTAAGAAAACAAATGTTTGTATGAATTTGGAACGAATTTTCGGTGTATTTTATAGTAAATATTTGTGCGTTGTTTTTCAATTAATAATAATTTCCAAATTGAATATCTTCTGGATATTTTACATCAAAATTGCTGCTATGTGATATACTTAAACCTCTTTCCTATCTTCTTATTCTAAGGCTGAGTACAATATTCGAGAATCGATTTTTTTTTCATCTATCAATCTCACTTCCACTTCAAAAGAAAAAATAAAACAGCATTTTCATTTTGAAATGAACCTTTTTATCCGCAACATTTTGCTCCCGGCGAGTCAAGAACTCCAACATTTAATCATTATCCATTTTTTTATATACGAACACTACGAACACTAATTGTCGCTTGATAAGTTGACCTTCCGTCCCTTAGTTTCCAGAACAGTCCCATATTTCAATAGTCTGTTCCAGTTTTGCGAAAAGAATACAATGCGTAAAAATTACAAGTATTTAATATTTGGCCTTATATTTCCCACATTCCGAAGCACTTCAATAACCCAAAATCTAAGGGCCAGTTGTACAATAGTGGTTCAGCCTCGGTTCAAGATTTTAATTCACCGATTTCGGCGGATTAACTAAGGTTCAACGCTGGTTCAAGTATGTAATTGGTTATTATCACACACTTTAACAGTAAACCACTGTTGAAACTCAATTAATCCGCCGGAATCGATGGATAAAAATTGCTGAACCACGGTTTAAATATTTGTACAACTGGCCCTAAATGTTTGTATCCCAAAATCGATGCTTTCAGGCTTTAGTGTAGCCAACAAACTAGCCCAATATTATTTAAAAAAATTTAATGTTTAATGATTAAAAAACGGGTAACTATAGTAAATTCTGAGAAAAAACGTAAAAATTCAACACGTCTATTTTTGTTATACATATTCTCCTTGGGTATTTATTTCTCGTATAAAGTTATAGAATACTGTGAAACATACACAACTTTAATAATATTATACATAATTATATCCAATGTTAAATTAACATATAAAGCAACATTTTTGACAACATTATAGTTAATTTAAGAAGATGCCATGTTATTTCAACATGAAATTCTTTTAAAAAAGAAAATTGATCGTGCACATTTTAACATGATTTTAGTGTAAATTTTTGTCAAGTTTCAGTTTTTATTAACATTGCCTATTTCAAATTTTTAATTTTATTAAATAGCTCTTTGACTCAACGTTTCATATTTTAATTTTTAAAATGTTTATCTTTTTTTTAAGATTTAATACCACACATTAAATCTTAAAAAAAAAAAATCAAGTTTTCTATTCGCAGTGGTTCGCAGTGCAATGCTCTTTTTACTCTTTACCCAATATTCGTGAAAAGAAAAGAGAACACTGTACTGAGAATGTTTTTTTCTGCCCAGTACAAAAATGGTGGGATTTTTTTCGAATCCGGTGGGATTTTTAAAATCTCATCTGGCAACACTGGAAACAAGGCTTACGGATTAGTAAAGCAAAGAATACCTTATGTAGATTACAGACACAGTACACAAATTAAGACGCTGACTACACGACTCGTTTTTTCAGTTGTTTTTCCTTTCGTCTTCTTGACAGCTCGGTCGAGGGGTGTAGAAATGTAGGGGGAATGAAGCAACAAAACTATACATTTCTACAAGCTGTCAAAAAGACGAAAGACGAAAGACGAAACGACCGAAAAAAAGACTCGTGTAATCAGGGTCTAAAGGTATTATATTGCGTAGGTTGTTAAAGTTGGAAGTGTCAAAAAATTAAAAATGGCTGTTCCAGTGCCCACAGGAACTCAGCACGCATCATAAGAAACAACAACAAAATATTGAAATTAGACAAGTAAAGGGACACTGGATCCACCATTTTACCACCATAATACCTCAATTTTAACAGATGCACAGAACTGAACAAAAACGAAAACGCTTATCATATTACCTTTAATATGTGTACTGTGGATTACAGATACAGACAGACAGAGTTTGGTTTACTGTTAAATTGACAGCCAATTTAATACTAAACCAAAATAGTTTATTTAAATCGTCTTTTTTTGTAAGTACTACTTTTTTGTATCTTTTTAAACATTTAACGTGATAAACCGTGTTAGAAAACATCGACTTTTATTTTATTTATTTGAATTAGCGCCCTGATGGTATGTATATTATTTATTTTCTATTTCATCCCTGTATATATAAGGATATTTCGTTTCGCATTCTGATTTTGATAATCTTGTCGTTTAAGACCTGAAACAGCAGTAGGCCTTCACAAATATACCAATTCAAGAGCAAATACGAATTATGGCGAATTATACATTTTATTATAAGTTAACGAGTTGTACTTGCAAAGTTACAACAGCGATAGAAAATATGTAGTCGCACTTCTTGTCCACTCTTTTTGACCGATTTCTGTCTTCAATTCTCCTATTTGAAGAAAAAGGATGCTTTTTGTCCGTAATTACTTAGTGCGTCTGTCTTAACGATTTCAGTCAGCCATAGACAACACACAATACACAAATTAAATTAAATTAAAAAAAAAAAAACTTAAGAAAATCAAACAAAATATTCCTGAGGATGTCCATTCTATCCAGTCTATAGGTCCAGAGCTGTGGTATTCCATTATGCCATATGGGTTTGTTGTGATGATATTGGTTGGTGTTGGTCGTCGTCGTCGTCATGATCGGAACGATCATCAACATTTTTCATCATCATCGTTTGTTTGTTTTCATTCGTTTTAAAATCAACACAACAACGAACGCCATCAAGGCAACATGACGAGCTAACTTTGATTTTTATATCTGCAATTTCAAACAGTACAAGTACAAGAGTTTTCGATGAATTTCAGTGATGATGATGATCGAGGATCTATTGGAAGAGATGCAGACGTAGACGTAGATCCAGACTGAAAGTACGATGAAGCTCGCTGAATGTGAAAGAAAAATTCTGTGCCTATAGAAATTGAAAGAAAAAAACTCAAGGCAAAAGGCAAAATGTTTTATAAATGTATAGAAGATGTGTATGCTATACATATGTATGTATATGTATATTGTATGTATGCATGTAGCTGAGGATGACATTGCGTTGTCGTTACTGTTGTAGACGTTGTTTTTCTATATTTGTTTTGTAATGGAATACTAGTTTTAGTTTGTCCATTTTCTTGTTGTGATTGTCAACTTAAACGTTTTCTGTGGGTTTGTTTTTTTTTTTGTTTTTTAAATAATTGTAAATAAACGATTTACACTACATCGGAGCTTTACTATAAAACTGAAGTTTATCAAAATTGAGAAAATAAATTTTGTGTACGAAAAGATTTATTTCTTTAATTTTATCTAACTATTCCTAAAGGGTTTTTTCAACCCAATACTAACTTTAGACAGTAGGTATGCATATCTGTCAAATCAATAGTCAGATTGCAAACTGTCAGTGTCAATTTTAATCAGTAGTCTTTGCAGTTTTAAGGAGCCAACGCGAAATATATATATAGATAGATTGGTTTAGATACGATCGTGATTAAGCGAATCTTAAGTAAAATTTATTGACAGCCGAAAGTTTTGTCGTTCTTCCGAATGTTTCGCGTTCATTTAAGGAAGTTTCGCTCAAGCGGAGATGTTTTAAAGGTAATTGGTCGACAAAAATTCGGGGATGAAAAAGTGTTTCAGATAAGCGGATGTTTCTCTTAAGCGTATTTTTTTTTAGCAGGTTTCTCTTAAGCGGGCTTTACTGTACATTCAAACAAATGACTGAAATTGGAAAATTTAAGCACGTTTTTCTCAAAATCTATTACTTTTCCAACACAAATTTTGTTTAATAGAAATTTGTAAGCTTGGTGTCTTGATTTTTTACAAGAAAACAGACAATATTCGGCATAATTTTGACATTTGCAGAAGCAGTGGTTGCAACTTAATATTTTTTTAAATGTGCTTAAATTCTGATCGCTGATGATGCGAAACGAAAAATCCCATTCAAAAATGATACAAAGTAATCATAAACGAATAACGATGAGCAAAATTGCTAATTGTAGCAGATTATTTGGAGACTTCTTTTGACAAATATTAGATAAAAAAAATATTTGTAGATTTTCTTATAACACTCTTCGACAGTTGTAAGGCTAACCATTTGTGTAAATGCTATCTCACTCTCAAGTGAATTTGAATGAACTTTTGTGTATGTATGTATGTTCAATAAAAATTTCACACTTTAGAAAAACGAGTAAAACCTGTAAAACTTTGAAAGAAACAGAAAATACACTCAAAGAGGAAAAAGGAAATAAACGCACTGAACCACTTTTTGTATAAAATGTCAATTTTGTGTTCAAGACGTCAAACGGTGACAAATAATTTTGAATCTTGTAATTTTTAAATTTAAAATAATTTTTGAAGTAAAACTTCTTTTGCGGCATGGGGGTAAAAAATTTTTCTATGGAGCTGTCAGTGACATGTCAAACCGACATACAAATTCCCGTCACGAATTACAAAATTCAGCGTCACGATATTATATTTTCGTTAAATGCAATGGTTCGTGCATTTAATATATTCGAAAGATGGTTAGTGAATTCGAGTAAGGGTTTTTTGTGGGAAGATTTTTATTTCTGAGGATGTATAGTTGTAGGTTTATTGGTTTTGCATGGAAATATTCTGCAATCTATTGTGTCTCTCGCTCATTGGGCGTTGTTGAAGTAAAACTTCTTTTGCGGCATGGGGGTACAAAATTTTTCTATGGAGCTGTCAGTGACATGTCAAACCGACACACAAATTCCCGTCACGAATTACAAAATTCAGCGTCACGATTTTGCAACGGTTCTGAGTTTCAAATCGGGTGCTCTGAGTGGTAGGACTTGAAAAATACTTGCCCTGTTGTCGTGAAAGAAGTTTTACTTCTAGCGCGTGTACATAAGTAAGCACACTTTTTTGTACTAAAAAATGTGAAATGAAATTGTAACGCTGGTTTTGATAGACTTATCCGAATTTTCTTCAAGTTAATGTGAAGACAATTTGAATGAATATTTTGTAAATTCCTAGCCGACTTCAAGTGACAGACACTATAAAGGCCTATTCACATGAAAGCGACCGACAAATAAAAGAACAAGTGGGATTTAAAACATCTAATAAGCCTAAATTCTTCACAAAAACTAGACAAAATGATAGAAAAATTATTTATATTAATGTTAAGGTACTAAAATTTGCGTTTTGAATTCTAAAATAAGAGAAATTTGAGAAAAATAAATTGTCGTCACGAACAGATTGCAGTTAGCAACGACCAATTTATGAAAAATTTGTGCAATTTTTCATGAAATTTCACGTTACCAAACAGAGCTATTGTTGATTCCGGAACGTCAAAATCTTCACTTTGATGAAAGTGGCATTTCTTAAGCCTCTGTTTGGTGACATGAAAGTTCTTTCCAATTCAGTTTTGGGAAATTTGTTAAAAAAGTACAAAACAGGAATATTAGGGAAGTCATAAACCCTTTAAAGCACAAAACAAAATGCATTTCCTGAGATTATGACAAACAAATTTTAAGTTCTTATACCATAACAATTTAATATAAAGATTAACTTAATTTTACCTCGTAGATCTTGTGTAAATTTAATCTAGTTATTTGGTAATGCTCAGGAAAACTGACACTTGTAGATCTAACATGAATTATGTATGTGCTGCCAATGCTGGCCATTATAAATAGAGTTATACAAGAATATGTAGAATTATGGTCAAATGAATTCAGAGAAAAACATCCATTTGGCGATATAGAACAGAACAAAAAAAAATAAAGAAAGAAAAAGATTCAGCACTGACACAGGGGAGCTGTTCAAAGACCGCAATAGAAGTAAATGCAACCACCGCAGCAGCAGCAGCACATCAACGAACTCTTATAGACGACTCTGGAAGAATCTGCAACGCAGTCAGTCTTGACGCGACCAAAGTCACAGACGAATTCGAAAAGATGGAAATGGAATGCATTATTGGATTTCTTGGTGTTGTTAAGTGCATATTAAATAGACTAATGATAGGTTAAAAAAGCTAACACTTCGTCGGAGTCGCAGAAGGTATTCGACCGTCCAGTCGATGGATGTGTCCCAATTTGGCGCATACCCAAAGAACCGCATTCAAAACGGGAACGGGAATATGAAACAACAACTACAACAATACAAAAAATAAAAAACAACATAAATGGGAATTATTATAGTCAAGTCAGCCTCTCCAGCTGGGGACAGCAGGATCGTCGAAGAACAACAATACATTGATGATCTGTTCTGTTGTGCTGTGCTGCTACTGTTGGTTCGTAAAGTTGGTAAAGATGTTATGCGTCGCGTCGCGTCATCGTCCTCTTCAAGTGGAATTTCCATTGACGCTAAATCATGCAACTTATGGCTAAGTTAGTTGTCTGATGAGCACTTTATATAGTAAATTAATTTTCTTTATGGCAATTATGTATTAATTAGTTTAAATTTTTTAGTACGTATGCTTATATTTTGAGTAGAAACAGTAAAACTATATATAATATTGAACAATTCACATATTTTAAGTCTTAAGACAGCTTTGTATTTTATAGAAGTATTATCCTTGAGTTGGTAACTCCTTACAATACCATGTTATTATGTTATGTCTATGCTTTCAAGATAGGAATTTCTTGAGATTATCATTAACTGCCACTATGAATGATATTCGTGCATGTTCGAGAAATTTAACTCAAAATATATTTGAATTTTCTTGAGAAAAAATTAAATAGAGATATCGAAGATCAATAGCTGTGTTTAATTTTCCCCCAGATCCAATCCAGAACATAACATGAAAATAAAACAACCCAGGATTTTAGTGACAACTTGTTATACATATACCCAACTTTTTTTTTCCTTTGTTTTTTTTTTTATTTGTATACACCCTGTTTCTTTTTTCTTTACACAATTGAAGCCATTTACAAATTAAGGGTGTGTGTTCAAAAAGAATTTGGAAATCCAAATTCAAATCAAAGTTGGATTTTGTGTTATTTTTGTAATACATGTGTTTTCGTAAGCAAATCCAATCTGGTTCGGATTTAGAAATGGCGTCAGTACTGTACCTAGAGAAAAAAAACAATGGTGAGTCCCCTTTCACACGAGGAAACAAGTTGCTGGAGATTTTTTGACGTTTTCTTTTAATTTTCAATTCCCACCAATCGTAGATCGTTCAATCCTCTTACTTGGTGCCCTTCTCACCCAAAAACTGAAAGTTGCTGGAAACTCAGTTTCCTCGTGTGAAAGAGGACTTATATACAAAAGATATTAATAAGGGTATTCATGCAACGTTACGTCGTAAACGAACTGTCAAAATTTGTATGGGAAATCTTTTCACACAAATCTTAAACTTTAAGACACAAATTTGTGTCTTAAACGAAGATGGTAAACATCGTAAACATGGTAAACTCTCGTAACCTTAGAAGAAGAAATAGAGGAACGGGCATATCGAGGAAAAATGAGTTTTTTTTTTCAAAATAGTGTGAGTTACACAAATGCATTCACACATGCATTTATATGTTGATCACAAAAATAAAAATACATTCATTTTTGCCAAATAACTCAAGAATTAATTGTTCATTGAAAGCATTTTGTTCATACAATTCTATAAATTTACTTTTTTGGCTTATTTTGGGCATTTTTAAATTGAGGATTAATTAATTTTGCGAATGTTAAAATTAAATTAAATGTTTTAAGCTATTTGACTTTTAACGAACAACTGATTTGTTTACCATATTTACGCAAAATGTTTCATGAAAAGTGTGTCGGAAACTTTACGATTTTACGACATCGTAAAGTTTAAGACGTTGCATGAATACCCTTAATATAAAGCGGGAAACAAATTAAACCAGCAACAGTACCATACCAGTGCCGTCAACAGCAAACAGCACGCTGGACAGCAAATATTTTTCAAACACATTGCCACCAGCTCCGTCATTCATTTGTTTTGTCATTTCGAATAAAACCTGGTAAACTCAATGAGTCGGCGATTTCTTTCCCTGATCATTTTAATTTAATTAATTTTTTGTCCATTATTTACTTTATTTTCAAAAGAAAACTCAAAATAATATGGAATATGACTAACTAGAATAATACAAGAACAATACAAACAATGACGTCAAAAAGTTTCAATTTTTTTTTTTAATTTTTTGTAGTGTGGTGCCTCTGAATATCGCAGTATGAAAGTTGTCTGTATAATGGACCAGCAATAGCAAATTATTCGAGAAACGATGAAAATTAATGAAAATTGAAACAAATAATATGAGTTTCGTTCCATTTTACAACTTTTCTCGACCAATTTTACGAATGTGAGACTTACAGGACTTTGGCACTTATCTGGATTAGATTTGGAGAAAAATAAAAATCAGTTATTAGATAAATTATTCTTCTCATTCAGGTTTTCATTTCAGATAAACAAACGTAATGAAAGCTAAGGTCGAATACACAAATGTGTACATTCAGAAATGTCAGATGGCATTCAGCAAATAGTTTAAAGATTAAACGCAATAAAAGTTGAGAACGACGTTCATTCGCTTAAAGGTATGCGCAAACCGACGCGATGGCGGTGGCGATGGCGATAACAATGTGGATGCCGCACACGTAAATCAATGGAGGGGCACACATCGACGCGATATGTGGTTTGCGTTCACATTCCACTGCTGCGTTCAGTTACGCGACTTTTCTTGAACGCAGCAAGCACCATTTGATTGCTATATCGCCTGAAGAAAAATTACAGTCTAAAGCCTAGTACGGTGCTGATGCGAAACGAAATTTTTCTGTGATCTCCAAACAGACAACGAAACGCTTGGGAAAACACAACGGAAAATATACTTGGAGAGTTTCACTAATTCCAAAAACAAAAACAAACATAAATGCAAAAAATCAGAGAAACCCATGATGTAAGAAAATGATAAACAAAAAAAAACACAAATAAAACTCAAATGTCATTTTTCCGCACACAATAAATAGTCTGTACAATTAATTCAATGCGAAAAAGGAGCGGAGACTTCTCCAAATAATCTGCTACAATTATAAATTTCGCTCTTCGAACAGCGTACTGCAAAACGAAAAGCAGAACGAAATTTTCCGTTTATAATTTCGTTGTGTCATTTTTGTATGGGATTTTTCGTTTCGCATCAGCAGCGTACTAGGCTTAAATAAGAAAATTTGAAAAACTGAAAAATTAATAGAAAAAATTAGGGGAAATTCCATTTTATATGTTCTTCTTTATTAAACTTCCAAAATTAAACTTTTGTATTGTCGCTGACAACTTAGCCCGCTACGCAATATATCGCGTTGATGTGAGCAGGTTTTTGAACGCATTTTTATCGCGCGATAAAAGTTATCGCAATCGCCACCGCCATCGTGTTGGTTTGCGCATAGCTTTAAATAGAAAAAAACTTTAGAAAAAACATTAAAAAATCTTGTAAGCACTGATATTTTAATGACGTTTTGGCTGTCAGTTGTATTGAAAATGTTTTTTATTCGCTAAATTCATAAGCAGAGATGTTTGTAGCCGCCGAATTGTTGTGCTTTACATGACAATTATTTTTCTAAGAGGATATATTACATGGAGTGCTCGTTTCCATTCCAAATTGAAGTTTTCATAGGGGGCGCTCAAGACACTTTCAGTGAACATTTACAAGTTTTTTGAAAGCCGGCAGCCTATTATTTATCAAGACGTAATATTCAATGATACTTTGTCCGTAGGCAAAAGTGCATAACTTTCATCACAAATATTTTTAAAAACAATAAAACAATAAAACAAATATAAGAAAATTATGACTGACAGTTGGACTTAAAGTTTTCACTGAAAGTGGTTACAGCGCCCCCTAATATGGCTTCAACCACTACAATGCATAAGGTATAGGAACAAGCACACCATACATATAATTTATGCTCTAAATTATTTTTTAAGTGAATATACACGATAAAAAAACACATATTTTGTATAGTAAGTATATTTTCAACTATTTTTCACACGGTCACCAAGACTATAAACTATTTTTTTCAATTTTCATTGCGAGTTATCAGTTTGCTAAAATGTGCGTGTATTGCGTCCAACAAAGGAATTTTAAAGTTAGTTATACATTCATGAAAACAAAAATTAATACAGAACATAGTAGATAAAATAATGATTACACTGAAAAAAAAAACTACTGCAGAATAAAAAACAATTTTTGTAATTAAATCTTCAAATATTCACTCTATTCGTTTACTTCCTAAATCTACCAATTTCTAACAAAAGTCTAACCCTCTATCTAAGTTCATATAAAAAAAATCAAATTGATCTTAAATTCTAGAAACTGGTAGTTTTGAGTAGTAAACGAAGAAATCTTTTTTGTAATTGAAAATCACTTGAATACTAATAATTTAATATGAATATTTATCTACTCTACCAACTACCTATTAACTTAAAAAAAATGTATTTCACTATGAACCACGTGTGTACGAAATAAAAACGTGAACGTTTTAATTTTTCCACTGTACATACGCAGACTACGTTCACCACACCGACCTCGGCCGTCTGATATCTCTGTATATCTTTTCGCATTCTGCATTTTGTCGGAAGATTCCTTTTTGTAACTTTTCTGATTTTCTGTTTCTGGTTTTCAAGGACCGGTGGTGTTGTGCATTTTTTTCGGATGGACCACCAGAAAAAAAAAATCAAATAACGAATGCAATGAACGGTTCTGATTTGAATAACAATTTGAAAGAATTCGCCATCAGTTTAGTGAACCTGTTTAACTCATGGGATCATCATGTTTTGCCAATTTTGTATATCGTGTGTGAATATTTTGAGTAAAACCGTTCAATGAAATTCATTGAGAGTCATTTACGTGTTGTTTACGTGTATATGAAGTGGGTACCTACGTTTGCCTGATCACGTAGCTTATATAGCATTGGTATATGTTTACATATACGTTCTTTTAATTTTTTTATTTTTGAAGATATCTTTGAGCGCTAATCAATTGTGGCAGCGATGTTTGTTTACGTTTGACTTGATGTTCTGTGTAAATATATCCATATATGTAGTGGGGTTCATGGATTTAACGACATTTTTTAAAAATTTGTCTTCATCGCGGTCGGTGGCTTCTTCGACTTCAGTGCAATTTGACATTATATTGCATGAGTGAGAGTTTCGTAGGAGAAACAATTACAAACAAATATCCGTAGAAATAGCTTTCCTTTTTATATCGTTGGATGTGAGTACTGAACGTTTGACCGCAATCAAAAATAATATTATTGTTTAAATGAGGTCAAAGTTGAAAATAATAAAATAAAAGAAAAACCCTGATTATTTAAATATCATGTTATCAATATGTATCAGGTGGAGTCATTTGGGTGATTATAAATATTTTGTCATTAATAGTAGATAAACAACGAATATGTTTTGTAATTTACCGCGTTTTATTATTCACGAAGATTCATATGGATCATCCCATGAAAATAAAACGATACGGATCTTAATGAAAACAGCGTTGTATGCTCATGTCTTTATTTCTTATGTTTGTTTATGTTTCATGTAGGGACTTTATTTTTTCTTAAAACATACAGTTTGTACTCCCTACCGACTGAAAAGCCGTCTACCCACCAGATTATAGAACTTATATTCGGATCTTTAAAAATAGATCAAAAATAGATCCAGATACAGAGCAGGATCCCAAGTTGTTTTTGTATTAAATGTTAAAAAAAAAAACAAATTTCCCAAAAACTGAGTTTTTTTTCTATGGGTTTTGACAGCAATTTGTGAAATTTTGTGAAAATTTGTGCAAATTCGCAAGAAATTTCACGTTACCAAACAGACCAAATAAAACGCGGCTATTGTTTGCGTGTACAAATTAAGCTGACTATACACTTTCACAGCGAGACGAGAAAAGTCTCAGTCTGTTCTTTGTTTCACGAGACTATACCTCCAAAGCATCCGACACAAGACCGTTATTTTCGGACAGTAATTTGCCGATAGTCTCAGTGGTCTCGGCAGAAACATAAAAAATTTCATTTTTATTTATTTAAATTCAACCGATCCTAGATTTAAATTAAAGTTTAAACCAGAAAAACGAAAAATAACGGGCAAAGCCCACCCAAGGTCATATAATTAGCGTTTTAATTTTTTTTCCAGTTCTGATGCGTATCTGTCAAAATCGAAGAAAATGGTGCATCATGACATTTTCAACTTTGACAACCTGCGAAATATATTGGGTCGGTTTGGTAACAAACACACCTAATTGGAAAATATATTCAAAGTGAAATCCATTGAAAATATCAAAACTCAATCTATAAAAACAGAAAGAAAAAAAAAAGTGTGAGTGCCGGGACTCACGGTTAAGATGTGTAAACATACGTAACGTATAGTGAATCACAATCACAGAATCACGATCACAAGATACGTTACGTTTTTTTTCCACCCTACCACCAGTATAGATGTTTACACAAAAACTAAAATAAATGATTACTGAAAAACAAAATTTAAAAATGAAAAAATAAGCTGTCAAATGAAATTATCAAATTTTAGATGAAAATACTTTGCGAAATTACCTCATTTCAGCGTAGTTAGTAAATGTAGAAAATTTTTGACTTGAAACTATATGTAAATCAATTGGCGTGTTCAGAAAAATGAGATCTCAGAGATTTTTCTCACTCAAAAAGTGAGCAAGCGAATGTAAGATTTTGTTTCCTCAGAGTTTTGACAGCAAAGCCGAGAAATCCTGTTCAGGTAACTGGTAAATATGTATTTGTAAAGAGTAGAAAAAAAAATTAGGTGTGCTTTATTCATTGCTGCGTAGCCAGCATAGCATTCAACTTTGAATAAAAGGATTTAACTCACTCGCCATCTTCATTTCAATAATTCAAGTTTCTATCGCCAGCACAACCATCTTTTTTTTACAGACTTCTTTTTCGCCTGCAATCTAATTGTTTTTGTTTGCTAAGGGAATTTTTGCTGCGCTGGCTATGCAGCAATGCAAAAAACACACCTTTTGTATGCAGCTTCATTTTCAAAGATTTTTTAACGAAATTAATTCGTGATTTTTTTTTTTGAACGAGACTAACCTCTGGGTAACTTTTGCTTCAATCGCACACTGCATGGTGTAAAGAAAGCTGTCGGGAACATTAAATAAAAATCCTTTGTTTTTAGGTAAATATTAATAAAAAACTTATATTTTATTTGTGTGTATATTACTAAAATTTATTGTTCTACTCGAAACAAGGAAGAAAATGTTCTCCTTTGTTTATTCCGCACTCGGCAACTCTTTTGCCTATATACACATTTCGAGGTGTTGAATTTCTCCGATGTATGATAGCCCAATGTGTTCTTAGCCTAATTTTGAATTGACACGACTAACAATGTCATAATTTCTTTCATTTTCTAAATATTTTTCGTTTTGTAATCTAAAAGATTTTATAGATTTTTACCAAAGACAAACTAAGAATTAGAAATCAAACAATGTTTAAGACTGTTGACTTAAGTTATACTTTTAGATTCAGTACGTGCAACTCAATACAGTGTATTTTTTTTTTTTTTCAATTCAAATTTGCAAAACAAACTAAAAAAAACAATTCACACCAATATTTTTTTTTTTAACTTTAAGTATGTACAATGTACATACGTAAAATTGATTTTCTCTCTGTCATTGCTAATGTTTGTTCCATTTTCGCTTAAACTCATTTTATGATTGTATTTCAATTTCAATTAAAGATTTCACTTGCACACTTTCGCTATTATTCATCCATACGTAATTTTCTTGTTTTCATTTAATCTTGTAAAAGAAAATAATAACAATTGATAATGTTCAAAATTTTAAAATAACTTTGAAAAGAGGCCTAATAAAAAATTTAGGTCACACAACATTCATTATCCAATAATTAATAGAAATTACAAGTTAAATTAATTTATTTTTCTAAACAAAGTCCATAATATAAAACTAAATAATGGCTCTGAATGGTCTTGCTACCATTCATTATAAATGGTTTATAAATTTATTTGTAAAATGTTTAGATAAATAAATAAATAATAAATGTTTGTGTTTGACTGCATCACATGAACTTGATCTTGTGGTTCAAAGCTAAAATTTAGGAGATGTACTTGTATGTTTGTTAATGTTTCAATAATGTTACGATATACCAATGAAGAGACACCAAACTATTTTTGTATTTGTTTTGTTTATAGGAAAATGATTTGAAATTTTTTAAATGCAATAATTTGCGTGATATTTAGAAGCATCGAATTGTAAAATAATAATAATATTGGTAAAGAGATATATGGATGTGAATAACCCAAATACAAGGTAATTTGCTCAAAAATAGTCAAGACCCTATTTCTGTAATGCAAACCTTTTTGTACGAATTTTAATCAACATCGTTAGAGCTATTTTCCAGAAAATTTCGAGAAATCGTTGTATGGCTGCTTAAAGCCTTTCCACTTCCAAACTATCCTACTGAGTATATTAATACCTGTCAAATTGAAAGTGGGAAATAATTCCAAGCTACTGCCAAATTTGTGGGAGAGAAATGACTTTTCATTTTTTGACCACACTCACCAGTTTAATTTAACCTCAATAAAAATGTGATTAAATGTGTGATGGAATTAGAATCATTTCTATTAACACAATATGTCAAATCGTATAGGCTGGAATATCATGCTGTGTAAGATGGGCTGTCATATTTAGTTTCCACACTGGGCGTTTTTCTTTTTTAGTTCAGAGCAGAGCCTGAACTGTCAAACAAAAGATCGTGTTTCTATTTTAGCTCAGAGCATTCAGAACTCCAATTTTGTGTTTCTTTTTTCGCTCTGAGCATGTTCAGAGTGCGCTCTATGATCTCAGAGTAAATTGATAGAGCAGACGGAGTTGAATAACTGAACACAAAGAAAATGACAACTGTGAACAAAAAAAAAATGACAGCTGCTGAAGCGTGTTTCCTTAAATAAATCTGAACTCTCAGAGCAGAGCACGCTCAGTTCAGAGATCGCTCAGAATATGTTCGGAGTGTTCAGACTCTGTTCAGAGCTCTGCTCTGAACTAAAAAAGAAAACGCCCACTATTATACATGATTTGTTTCCCACTTTTTTGACATGTATTAGTACAAGCCTTTCCACACTATACCACTGAGTATTAATACAAAGTGGAAAAGAATTCCATGCTACTGCCAAATTTGTGAGAGAGAAATTTCTTTTCATTTTTTGACCACACACAACAGTTTAATTTAACCTCAATAAAAATGTGATGAAATGTATGACAGAATTAGAACCATTTCTAAAAATTCTCATGTATTAACACATGTCAAATCGTGTAGGCTGGGATTATCATATTTTGTTTCCACACTATTATATATGATTTGTTTCACAATTTTTTGACATGTGTTAATACTCAGTGGGATAGTGTGGAAGGGCTTTACTCAGTGGGATAGTGTGGAAGGGCTTTTAGGGTGGACCCAGAATAAACAAATCATGTTAAGGTGCCTCGAACATGGACCAAGCTCCCTCAGAGCCATATGTAGATAATATGTCAAATCTTTCATAGATTCTCCCATCCCTATGTTCAACGAATTGTTAACTTATAAATCGAGTACGGAGGAAAGGGAAAGAAACCGGATGTACAACAACTTGTGTGTGGCTAGGCTAGTAAAAAATGCTGGTTACAAATGCAACTGTCAAAGTCAAAAAAAACTTAATTTGGGATCGACTTGATCACGTGATCTCGGTAGCGCAATCCGTTGTGCATATGGCTCTGAGGGAGCTTGTTTCAAGTTAGTATCCCAGCTGAGCATAGAAACTTTATCAATTAAAATTGAACAAAGAGTCTGATTATCAGCCTGGCAGTCGTGAAATAGCCATAACTCCAGCATATAAAAACTTGGTGGTAGCTCACACAAGTGTTGTTGTTCCTTCAAACCTTCAAAACTGATTTTAATTCCTATGCATTTTGACAGAAAATTTGTGAAATTTTAAGCAAATTTACAAGAAATTTCACCTAACCAAACAGACCTAATAAAGCGCTAAGGACATGTAATTTAATGAGAGCGACTACACTGAACCAGCCAAACAAGACAAAATAATTACTGTTTGGTTTGGTTGGACAATGTGAGCGATGATTAATTAGTATTTCTTTCTGTGAATTGGAACTGTTATTCTCTACTATTCGGTTGGATCAAACAAAAAAGTATGACTCTTAACTCAAAAAAAAACCAACACCAAATAGAGCAAAAAATGTTTTTTTTTTGTTTTATTTGTTGTGGGGATGGCGTCTAGCCTAAAATAAAAATTCTAAGTTAACAGACAAACAAGCCGATGCGACGACGGAATTGGTATGCCGAAAACCACCATCCATTATTGAAAATTTTGATAGGTACGTTAAATTAGATATTATTTTGATGCAAAAATAAAAGCTGACTTGAATTATTATTTTAGTCAACAAAAAAAAATTAATTACATTTTGTTTTCACTTAAAAAATAATAATGTAATAAGTAATGTCTTCAACTTTATTGTGGCATCAAAATAAACTTGTTGACATTAATAATTAAAATTTTTAATTATTGATTTCCAATTAAATCTATAAAAATTGGCTCTTAAGTTGAAATTCCACCATTTAATTACTTGTTAAATGAAATTTGTATGCGGTATGGGCTTGTAATACAGAAATTCTTGACTATGAATATGAATGAACGTAATAAATTCAGTTAAAAACTTCTTAATAACATTCAAATGTAATTATGATGATCTAAAATTGAGAAAGCCTTTAAAGATCTTCTTTTTTTTGTTATTTTTGGTTTATGTCAATTTAAGTGTCACATTTTTCGGTGTTTAACTGTAATTGTTGTCAAGAACCACACCTTACCCTAAATATAAGAGTCTATATATATATACCTTACCTACCTACTGATGATTGACAGATGACTGAATTTACTTTTTAGGGTATGGCTATACGGCAATAAAAAAATTTATGAATGAAGTGAGTATGCAAATACGCTTAATTGCCAAATTTTGTGCTAAGACAAATTGGAAAAAAGAAACTATACAACTGTTTTTTTTGTCGACCAGACAAAAAAAAAACTATAACTACAAAGAGATGTTAAGCAGAAATATTGATGTTAATAGTTGAAAGAATGATAAAAAAAAAACACTTTGTGACTGATGGTTTTTGCAAATCCATTAATAAACAATTCATTCAATTTCTGACGAAAACACGCATACATAAATGGTTGAGAGTTCTTAGGCACAATAGACCTTGGTTCTTTACGTGCTGTCACGACATCAATTTTTGTTTTGATTCATAAATAATCAAGAAAAAGGATATAGAATAAGCTAAACAAATATATTGAGCACTCTTAAAAGCAGTTAAAAAAAATAAATTTAATTTAAAATTTAATTTTTATAAAGAATAAGGGCCTAGTGACTTACACTTACAACTCTCGTCAATTCCTGTGTGCGTATATATGCAGAAATGGTGGTGTGCCAGTCCGCACTAATACCATTATGCCACAGGTAATAAGAACCCTAAAAGCAGTTCTGCAACCCAATAAAAAATTTTAAAAATATAATTTTCTTAGAAGAGAATTTAAGGCTAGGTCCACACTAAATAATTATAGCAAGCATGAATAAAGCAAATAATACATCTTCCAAACCACACTAAACATTGTCTTACTATAATAGGTGTGTTCCTTGGGGCTTTGCAAAGTTCTTTTTATTTCTTCCAAGTATGATGATGATGAATGGAACGTTTCAATTTTGCCAAAAGAAAAATCTAACCTCAATGTAGATGTAATTTTTGTTGCTTGTGTTTGTATTGTATTTTAGATTAGAGAAACATCAACGACAATATTTTTTTATGTAATTTCTTTTTTGTTCCCTGGATTCATATCGTTACTACATTATTGAAGTGCTTTGAACTACTTTGACTAGAGAATAGAAGTAGTTGACTACAATCAGAAGTACTTGACAGTAAATGCTGCAGGTTGCAGCCCAACGAAACACGCCTAATATCTGCACTGTCAAGAGCCATTAGCGCTATTGTTCTATAGCGGCGGAAAACACAGTGAAACATTTTCTGTTTTTTGTTTTTTTTTTCCATTCGTGTTTGTGCCCTTTTTTATCATTCATTTTAGAAAACATTATTTACAAAAATAATTTAAAGATTACGAATACATTAACTAAATATCTGAAAAAAAAGGAATTCTGGGAAACTGCTGGCGCCTTGGCTGTTATCGCTGAGCGTGAAAACCTGTAGTCAGGGAGGTTCTGGTGACCAAAGAATCCAAACAGAAACTACAAATTAAAAAAATTTGCCACACAAACAGAAACAGATGCTTCCGTTTTTATAAGAAATAATAATAGATGTATGTTAGTTTCTATGAAAAAACTGCTTGTTCAGACCAAGTGGCAACAGATAACACTGAAAATAATTACTTCTTTTTGCCGCATGTAAAACAATGACGCTCATTTCGTTAGGAAGAGGTGGAACCATTTTCATTTCGTCATTTGTATCTGTATAGAAATGGCGCTCTACTTAATTAGTATTAATAAGTCACTGACATTAAATAAAGCGTAAGAAAAACTTCTTTTGCCTACAATATTAGGTGTTGGTTATCTTATCAATATAATACCAGTTGAACTTATAACACAAAATGAATAAATGGTCGCGTTTGAATTAAATTTAAAAGCAATACGGATTGGTTGGTGTTGTTGTAATCCTATAGAAAAAAACAGCTGATGAACAAACTAGCTGTTTTCCAAAATAAATCTGAAAGGTATACTAAAATTTTTTCGGATTTTTGTGAAAAACAATACATCTGACATCTGAAATACGTGTCAGCTGATTTTCAGCGTCTAGTCTCTCACTTTCTGTGGCAAGGCAATGGATTAAAGATCACGCGGGATTTCTAGTTTGTGGTTTTTTTTTACATAGATTTTGATTTTTACCGTACAAAATAAAATATAAAATATATATAAAATACAAAATAAATATAAAATACCGAAAAAACCTATCCAATCCGGTTTTGGTAGTTCGGAAACATATCCGATGCAAAACGATCTCAGATACCCTATCGGCCTATCATTCGAACGCGGCCAATGAAACAGGAACACCAATAGCCATCGCTCACATGGTTCAAACAGTAATTTTTTGACTTGTTTGTCTAATTCAGTGATGGGCGCTGTCATTTAATTTTATGTCTATTGCCTTTAATTATCAGTTGACAGCCGAAAGTTTCCTCACTGTTGCAAATATTTCGCGTTGGTTTGGGAGAGACTTTTAGTTACGCGCAAACCAACGCGATACCGGTGGCGATTACGATAACAATATGGTCTGACGTCTGTGGATGCCTCGCATTTGATTCAACAGCTAAGTACAGACGATTGTCAGATCTTACAACATGGTCAGATCTGTCAGTAAAAAAACTGTTCCAAATGTCTTACAATCGTCTGAAAACACAATTTTGTCTAACAATATTGTCAGACACGTCATTGTCAGACGACAATCTGACAAAAAATTGTCAGGTATCATACAATCGTCTGAACACACAATTTTATCGTTGTCAGTCGATTAGGACATTGTCAGACTCATTGGTCATTGTCAGATGTTTTAATTGAAAACATCTTACAATTGCTGACAATTTCTTCATTGTTCGAAATGTCAAAGAGTTGGTTAAAGAGAGATAAAAAAAAGCTGACAATTGTCAATTGTCAGCTAATTGTTAGCTATTGTCAGACCATTGACAGTTCTGACAATATTGTAAGATCTGACCATCGTCTGTACTTAACTAAAGGAGAGACACACATCTACGCGATATGTAGATTGCGTTTACGTTCCATCTGCTCCGTTCAGTTACGCGACTTTAAAGGTGGAACTATAATAGGCGGACGCTGTCGGAAACGAATGCCATAACAGAACAAAAAATTTCTTTCCGAAACGTCAAATGCACACTTTACCTATAATGCATGGCTAGTTTGTGGAAGAATTTAACAACAAAAAAATCACTGGCACCAATTTAACAGATAGCTGTCAATTTTCTTCCGTACGGTGCGCTTGAAGCGCTCTTCCCCTCCGAAAGCAAAAATGAACCAACACTGAACGAAGTGAATGCAAACTCAGTTATGGGCGCGTCTATTATATTGCTTGTAGTCGTTCGATTTCGTACGGCTGCATTCCAACAATTATAGTTCTTAAACTTAACTTAACTTAACTTAACTTAAATCCGGATGTATTTACATTGAATTTGTATACTTTACATCTGGATTTAAGTTTTAATCTGGATGTATCAAGTGAATAATATGGTCGTAACTGTTGAACGAAGCAAGCATCACTTGATCGCCATATCACGAAGTAACACTGCTTTTAAACATTTTTTGCATTTCTGATTTTGTAAAGGTTTTTTAATCCATTGACATCGTAGCCATCCTTCAATGGAATTTTACAGTTTAAATTTTGACAGATGGGCAAAGAACTATATTTTGACGTATATTGAATATTTCGATCCAAATGCCATCCAAAAGCCCTTAAAACGCATTTTTCCGGAGAAAAAATTGTAATATTTATATTGGGTTTTTTTTAGAGATATCATTTTCTTTCTGAACTATCGGGCCACACAATATATCGCATAGATATGAGCAGGATGTGACCAGGTTGCCACTGCCATCACGTCGGTTTGCGCGTAACTTTATGCTTAAAAAAAAAAGTTTGATGTCAACGCTTCCTTATATTGAAATAAATACTTACTAACCCACCTATAAAATTCTAAAAGAATTAACATAAAACTGTGTTTTTTAAATCAAAAATTATTTTAATCTTCTTCTTCTTGAAAAAAACACTCTTTAAAGTTATTCTTCTTCAATTAAATGTGATACCAACAACGATTTATGATGTAAAAGAATATATTATAGAGGGTAAATGTATGTAATGGTATACCTATATATATATGTTTTTATTCTATTAAATTGCATTTATATTATACTGATCAGGATTACATTGCTTTTAATGCAAGTAGAAATTGTATAGTATGTAATAAATTAAGTCTTATTAAAAATGTGATTTATTACATAAATACAATTTCAAAACCACCATCTTCTAGTTACCGCTAATAATGATAATTTTATGATCGTTTATCATCACAAACAGGAACGCTAACATAATTAAATAAAAAAAAAATATAATAATAATAATAAATAAAGAACCACAACAGCAACAATTATTACATTAACCAAGACACTCCGTAAAAGTATATCTATACTCATATAGTTTGGGAGGTAAAGTTTCAATGTATGTTATTATTGAAAACCGATCTTGTGTATTAAAAGAAATTTAAAGCCTTTTTTGAGTTAAAGCTATCAAATCTTAACTTTTACTTAAAGTCAGACAGTTCTACATAGCTATAGTTTTGTACATGTTTACATACAGAACAGGATTAGCTATAATTTTTTAGTCTAGCCACACATCTGAATGGTAAAAACACACTAAGGGCTTGTTTCACAATGTCTGATTAAAGTTCTGATTGCTTATCCGACACATAAATATTGGCACAGGGTCATAAGTTTATAGAAGAAAATTTTCACAGTTGTCTTTTGACCCAATTAAATTGGTTATAAATCCACAAATTAATTTGTGTTTGGATTGTGGACATATGACCCCATGTGCTAGTATTTATGTGTCGGATAACTAATCAGAACTTTAATCAGACATTGTGAAACAAACCCTAATTAAAATTAATTTAAAATGTCAAATATTACAACTTAATTCAAAATATAGCATTATCTCCCAGACTATTACATAGTTCTTCATTTAATTAAAAGAAAACTTGTTGCGTTTGTTGGCTTCTTTTTCGTGCCAACTTAAATTTATTGCATGACTTTTGCGTAAACCAGGTGCACAATAATACAACACAATCTCATCTATATTCTTCAGACTATCCAGATTCAGACAGAATAAAATAAAAGCCAAGATGCTTCTCTAGGTAATAGAGTTGCATCAACATAATATAATTGTTACAAGAAACCAAAAACCTACAAATAAACCACGGACATTATTCTTGCACATTTTATGAGCTTCCCGAATTAAAAAAAAAAATTAAAAACATATTTGCAATCAGGTGTGCCATGATATGATACAAACATACCTACAGGAAGCACGGTATTAAGTCTTAATTACTACCATCAGCATTCTCTTCTCTTCAAGAAAGCGAAGAAAAGAGGAAAGGTCGTCAGATACTTGCCCCCTTGTGGCTGCTGCAAAATCAACTTGTGTGGCAGAACAATAAAGTTATTTTGATAGTCTTATAGTTGTTTTGAGCTTTGAGGTTATGTATAAATAAAAGACTGCCATACAGCACTTTTTCTTGAATCGGTAAGAGAGAAACTGTTTTTTTTTTTTAACTCTTATTTCTTCTTTTTGTATCTTAACATCCATACCGGCATGAAATAATCATGCGGTAAGCTTAAAGACAAAGTGAATATTATATTAAGGTTCTGACAGATCGGTAATTCACGTCTAAGTTAAGGAGATATAAAATATAAGATAAAAGTAGTACGCAAAAAAACAAATACGAGGCAAGGCTGTCGCCAGAAAAAATGTTAAGGAGGGGCTTCTTAATTTATGTCAGAATATGTTACACAATTTAAAAATTAAAAAAAACCACTGCCAAAGTCAGGAATTAAATCAAATTTATGTTTTATATAAAAGTGGTTACAATGTATATATTTATACCAAATTTTGAAAAGCCAGTCCAAAATGCTGTACAATTAGAATTAATTTTTGTGCTATAACATTGATATTATTTTATTGAGAATGTTTTTTAGTTCAAAACTAATTAATTCGGATTCTGAGAAAATTGACAATTTTGACAGTTAAAAGTTGTCAACCAAATTTTAGATTGATAATTACAAAACTAAGACGCTGATTACACAAGTCTTTTTTTCGGTCGTTTCGTCTTTTTGACAGCTTGTAGATAGTATGGATTTGTTGCTTCATTCACCCTTCATTTCTACACCCCTCACCCGAGCTGTCAAAAAGACGAAAGGAAAAACAACTGAAAAACGAGTCGTGTAATCAGCGTCTTAGTTCAAAATAATGCTCTTAAGACGGTGTTGCACTGCGTCCGCTGACTTTTTTTTGACGTTTCTGTACTTTTTCTCACTACCATTTCATGGCGAGAGAGAGATATGCCTTTCTTGGCTAACTCTTTCTCGCCATAAAAAAGGAGTAAGATAAGTATATACAGTCTGTATAATACAGACATCAAAAAAAGTCGGAGCACAAAGTCCAATGTAAACACCGTCTAAAGAATTTGTAATTTATTCTAGAATCTGTATTTAATAAGGTTGCCCCACACCAACGCGAATCTGTCGTGGCGACGACGAAAACAATAATAACAACGTGTTGTTTTCATTGACAACCACGTGTTTTTATTATTGTTTTCGTCGTCTCCACGAAAGATTCGCGTTGGTGTGGGGCAACCCTAAATCTACAGTCAGACAAAAATTCTGACAGTTTAACTGTCAACAGCAACCGTTAAATTACAATTTATTTATTAAACGAGTTGCTTATGTTTGCCAAAAAGCCATAATCCCAAAAAAAAACCAAATCCAAAATTCCCAAATTAAACCTATTAAAGACAAAATCCCCAAAACAAAATCCCCAAGAGAAAATCACAAAAATAAGATGTGCAAATAGGTAATAAATCGCCTTTGAGATTTTATTAAAAGAAAATATTCCCCATCTTGAATTGTTGGATTTTGGGGATTTCGTCAAATTGAGATTTTAGTTTTTGCAGGGGACTACGTATGTTGCCCTTATTAAATAGTTGAAATATTCATAAAAAGGCTCCCCAAACCAACACGAAACATTCGGAACAACCACGAAACTTTCGACTGTCAAAATGTATGTACATCAGGCGATATATTAGTATACCCATACAACGACTAAGTGATTATGTGAATCTCATATAAAACATATTGACAGGCGAAAGTTTCGACGTTGTTCCGAATGTTTCGCTTTGTTTGGGGGAGCCTTAACTAAATAATTTTGTGGACCAAGGGGTTAGTTTCATCGTGTGAATGGTACAAGAAATTTTAGAAGATATTAAACAAAAATGTCTAAAATTCTACAACAACTTGTTTCGTCGTGCGAAACGGGACAAGAGGAGATGGCAACAAAAATGCGTTTCAGGTTTTGGATAAAATAATTAAATAATAAAATATGGCGGTGATATTTTTTTTTAAATGTTTAAGTTTTCTTATATATATACATTTTCAATAATGGCAATTATAGAATCCGCAATTCTCAATCCGTAGTGATTCGCAGTGCAGTGCTCTCTTTTCTTCTTACCCATTTGTCGTGAAAAAAGAGAACACTGTACTGAGAATCAGTGCTGATCTAGTACCTCGCATTCCATAATCGACATGAATTTCATTTCGTTAGGGTGTTATGACCCCATTGATTTGAAGGCTTAGCTACGGCCTTGCATGTACAGTTATGCTTTGTCGTATAAATTATAATTATATATTTTTTTTTTGTTGGATTGCATTTTTTCTGTTTATTTTTATTTGTGTACCTTTTCAACAAGATTTTGCAGGTTAATAGTGATTGATGGTCGTTAACAGACGGGAGGTTACCGAAGGTCTGTTTTGGCAAAATATAGGTTATTGCGTTATGGGTTATAAAAATAGTGTTTACAGTTGCAAATGGTTAAAAAAGATTCTAGATTGATGTTTTTTTTTTTTTTTGCAGTTTATGAATTGTTTCCGTGTGAATAAAAGCATAACTGGGATGTAATAAAACAATTCATTTATTTTTATAGTTAATCAGTAAAAAAATATGTACAAGACATTGTTGCTTTTATTAAAGATAGCTAGAGCCTGGAAGGGAATAAGTGTTATATGCGGAGATAAAATCGCATAATAAGTCTTTCACGCAAAATCGCTTGTTTTCCACACCTGTAAAGTGACATCAATACTGATTATGTAATTGACATGAATAGATAGATATACATATCGAGACTTGAGACACCGAAATCAGTAACCATGGTTACAGAACACATATTAAACGTCATATCATAAGCGTTTTCCTTTTTGTTCAGTTCTGCACGCATCTTTTAAAATCGAAGAAAATGGTGGATCCAGTGCCCCTTCAGCTCCCTAATTTCCATATATTGTTGTCGTTTCTAATAATCCGTAGAGTAGTTTTTGTGGACCCTCGAACAGCCATTTTAAATTTTTGACACTTTCAACTTTGACAAAGCTGTGGGTTAACTACACTTAATACGTCAATGATAAGGTTATTTTAATTTTGTTTAGTTTTTCTATTTTTATCTTTTTAAGTGGTGTTAAACTGAGAGCCCACAACAAACTTTGGGTGTGAATGATAGCAAAAATTCACTGGTATTTTTAGGTAGGTCTTTAGTTTTCATACAAGCAAATATGAAAGTCTTGCATTTCGTGATTGGGGCCTTTGTCGGTAATGGTGCATTAAAAATGCGTTTTTTTTTAAAGCCCAGGTAAAAAGTATAGCAAATAAATAATTATATTGTATAAAAGATCTGAGTGCCCTAGACATGAAAATGGGGATCCGAGACGTCTTAGATGGGGTCTTCTGCATCCAAGACGGACCCAAAGAAGAGTATGAAACCGGTCTCTAAATAAAACGAGATAGCCTTTCAGTGAACGTGTGCATTTCCAGGGCTGCTTTTAAACGATGCAATTTAACTATTCGATTTTTAAGCCCGTTTGCGGGGGACGTAGGTATTTGGTGGTCGGGGAAAACAAAATTGCTGGGGTTGAAAAAATTGCAGAGTTACCGCTCTTTCTTCTTTCTTCTTTATGCTTTTTGTTATTATTCGAAACATAAGCGGAGTATAAGGAGTTTGGAGAGATGTTTACTTTACATTTGAACAAAGTTAACATCTGTGAAAAATCCTATACAGTCGCATTTATTAGATTCCCTTAGAATACTATTGGACATTTGTCCATTTGTCCACTGTCTAAATAGCTCTGGATCAGGATCATTTTTTAACACGTAATACAACAACAACTTGGGTTCTGCTCTCTATCTGGATCTATTTTAAAGATCCGAAAATCAGTTCTTACTCTGGCGGGTAGACTACTCTTCAGTCGGTAGGGAATAAAAATTTTAGTGTAAAGAAAAAAGATAGTAGCCGGTTTTTTATTATCTACGGGTCTGGACCGGGGTTATCATTTAACACATATACAAAATACAAAAACAAATTTGGATCTAGGTTTCTATCGGGGTTTGCTTTATGGAACCAGAAATAAGTTCTTACTCTGACGGGTAGACGGCTCTTCAGTCGGTAGAGAGTACAAACTGCAGTGCGAGGAAAAAAGACAGTATCTACATGAAAAATAAACAAACTTAAGACAAAAAGAGATGAGCATACACAAGTGCTTTCATTAGGATCCGTATCGTTTTATTATATGGGGGTGAACCATATGGGTTATTGGCAATAATAAAACGCGCCTAGTATCTACATGAATAATAAACAAACATAAAAAAAGAGATAAGCATATACAACTCAGTTTTCATTAGGATCGGTACAGTTTTATTTCCATGGGATTATCCGTATGAATCTTCGTGGATAATAAAGCGCAGCTAAAGACATCTCGTTATTTATAAACGCATTCTAAATATTCACTGAAATCCTTGTAATCTGTCAATTGTTTTAACTTTTGGATACGTTCAATGAAGATTTCATTAATTTTTCATTGAACGACTAGGTTTCGACAACCAAATGCAGTACCTAAAGTGAACCAAAAGAGAAACTAAGCTTAAAATCACTACCGTTTTAAAGCAGAGTAGTTTACTCTCTCCAAATGTTTTTACAAAATCTTAATTGACATTGTTTCAGATTAAATTAAATAAAAGACGAGACTAGATAAATTAAAATTTGTAACAGTTGCAACAATTAAGCGTTAATTAATCTGCTTCGCGTGCGATTTAAAGTAACAGTTGTGGCAAACAGATAAATGACAGGTGGCAAAATGACATTTTAAAAAAATGTACTAGATTTATAACTAGTACTAGTAAAGTTTTACTTATACACAAATGCCACGAAATTTTTTTTCTTAGTGTAAACTCCGCATAGTAAATCAAATCGAGATATTTTTTTTTTTTCAAATGTAGAACACCGGCACAATTGGTTCATATTATATTTTCACACAAATGCAATTTGCATTCGGCGGCCTTGAGTCACGAACATAAAGAAAAGTGAATTATTTTCTTGATTCTGGTGATGGAAAATAAAAATAAATTAATTGCATTAATTTGCATATTCTATTAAAATATTAAAGAAGAAGCCTCTACTTATACTTATATGGGTTGGGAAAACGTACACTATTTGTATAATATAACTACAATTGTAAAAAAAAAAAAACAATTTCACAAAAGAACATGCCTAATTAAAAAACAAGAAAGAATGTGTGCATTTAATCTAAATCCACTGCAAGATATAGGTACCTATACCTACATACATATATACGATATACACAATTATACCTAGAACCCATTGAGTACACATATTTCTGTCGAATAACAGTGTTAATTTAACCAAACTTGCATCGAAGCATGCAACCTTGTTACCTCTTTCATGGTCATTAACCATGCATGGTAGGCTGGAAGCAACCATAGACAGACACACTTAAGTGGCTCGCTGCGGGTCTAGGTATACCGTCTGATAAAAAAATAAAAAATTGGAGGAAGAAGTTCAAACTGTCTTTGCAGAAAAGATAATAGTGCTACAAAGGCAAAATGATTTATGTACATACGTCATACATACATATTATAATATTTCAAAAACTAAATTTCTGAGTTACAGTTAATTGCTTGTGCTGCTGTTTAGTCGAAGCAATTTGTTTTTTTTTTTTTTACTTTATAATTTTTAGTGAATTTTTTCATTGTTAGAATTCTATAGATTTTCTTTTAATTCACATTGAACCAATAGCCCTCAAAAAAAGTAGGTTTCCTACTTGGAATTCGAAATAAAGTATAAACACTATTACTTCAAAAATATTAATAATGAAATTATTAAACTACATTTTGAATTTTGTTCTACCATCTTATTTTGATAAGTGAAAGTTTAATGAGGAGTCTTCAGAAACAGCAAAATAAAGCAATGCGTGCAATTCTTCGATGTAGTAGATATTCTCCTATAGTAGTTATGTTAAATACTTTAAAGGTAGAACTAGAATAGGCGGTAGCTGTCGGAAGCTAGTGTCAAAACCGAACGAAAAGTTGCTTTCCCAAACGTCAAATTCATAAGTCACCCATAATGCACTTGAGTGGTTGGATGTGAAAGTGATATTTTGAAGCTAGCTGTCAGTCCTTTTACGAATAAATATTTTTAAACAATTGAGTAATAAGTTTGAGCTTAAAAAAGCAATTATTATTTATGTTAAATAAAATATATAAACGCCAATGCCATTGTAAATAACACAACATATTTATCTTCATTATAATTATTGTAAATCATAAAATAACAAATTTACGCTAAATAAATGCTTTCAATAAAAACAAAAAGTTTAATGCCAACATCGCCTTAAATATTCGAAGCCCATCAACCTTCACTAACAAATATGTTTCTACAACCCGATTGAATGTCTATTTATTGCAGACATTTCAAAACTTTATATAAGATAGCCGTGTTTTTTTGCAAGCCCGGGGGGAATTGGATGAAAAAACGACGTCGGTGCTAAACAATTAACATGTTAAATGCAACAACAACTAATCCCAGAGAATTCTCGGGGCTTAACTTAAGCGCACAGAAAAACTGTGTTACCGGTATGAATTACATACATGTTATCGATAGTTCGTATGAAAACTCCATATTTTTTACTGTCATGGCGTCGCTAATCCCTGCTGTCGTTTTTTGTCAACCAATTCCCCCCGGGCTTGCAAAAAAACACGCCTATATAATATACACTTTTTTACCGACTTATTTAACTACACTATTACATTGATTTTGACAGATGTGTGTAAAAACAACATCCAAATAGAGAGGGCGACACCATGTAAATTAGCCTTTCCATCATAGTGCAGCATCTCTATTTCGATAGTGAAAGTCCATTTCCCATATGTCGTACTATGATTTCGATAGATTTCAGACAACAGCTGAAAGTTAAAGTTAATGCTACACTGAAATATTGCTTCTGATTCATCTCGGGTTTAATTTAGATTTACCAACTGTGCCTAAACACGAAGTTGCCACTGGAAAACTGTAATACACAAGATTTTTCTACGAAACAAAAAAAAAACAAAGAAACAAAATTATTTTTTTTTTGGTTTTACTATACGACTTTTCTCACACATATTTCTGCTTACAAAATGTATTTGAATTGAATTAAGAAAATAATTTATATCTTTCTTCAATGCTTTGCCTCGTTATAGATAGACTTGAACAACATTACTTTTTTTTTTTAAACAAATAACAGTTTAATTACAACAACATCAAGCATCAAAATCTCTTTCAGGCCAATCATTTTATATATACATACATATATTGACTTTTCACTTGAATTCAGCTATAATTTTATGCATCCGGTTTCATGACTGACGACCCACCACAGCGAGTTGCCGGTGCGGTGGCGCGCGCGGCTCGGCAGTGGCTTCATTTCAGTGAGATGTAATCAGTATTCAAATTATTTGAGAACCAGATAAAATGTGAGACATTAGCGATGAAAATTTAATTTATATGCATAAAAAAAAGGGAAAATAATATAAATAAATTATGAAAGTGAGAGCCCTAAAGGTTAATTTTTGAATTTGTATCTATTTTAATTTTTCATAAATGAATGAAGCCTAAAATAATGGTGAAACACGGCTTAATACATAGTCCAAGCGTAGTTTTATGATTTTTTTTTTTTTTTTAAATTTGAAAGAATTTTTCAGTCTTCTTTTTTCCCCCCTAAAAAGAAAAGCACTCAATTCATTAGCATCTTAAGCACATACAAGATACCTGAGATGTTTTTAGTTCAAATATTTTAAATCTTAAATGTGTCAGCCATGACAAAACGTGAATATTGCTATTTCTTGTCCGCTCTCTTTCCGTGTCGTGTCTCTGTATATAAAACTAGGTGAACAATTGGTAACTTAGTCATACATATAACCAACAATCGATGAACTGTTTAATACATCTGATTTGAATAAAATCTGACAAGAATAATTCCTTAAACTTTACAAAAAAAAACTGCCAAAGATCTTTGCTCGTGTGTAGACTCAGAATTAAGTAATATTTATCCGAATAACCAACATGCACGTTAATAGAATATTTTGTGTTTTATTTTTTCTTTTATTCAAAACAGGTCTTTTATTAGGTTAGTCAACTCAAGACCATGTTATGCCATTCCAAGTGCAGATACATATCACAGAATTCAGTCTTTATATAGTTCGGCAGCACTTTTGAATTCTAAGGTAAAATTGGAGGCTTGTTCCAGAATTCTAATGCACAAAAAAAAGAGTCTTAAGTATGTGTGTATGTACTCGTATAAGAATTGATTGTGACAGTTCCTGGTTGGTTTATCATGACATTATTTTTTTGTAACAACTACCTTTGGTGATTTATTATGGCTTTGACGGATGACACCACATATGAAGCATAACATTCCAAGAGACCCCACTATCTTTAAAATGCCCTTTCTATTGAACGCATCGATCATTTCATTCATTATGAGGTTTTACATTGAATTATCATTAATCATATGCGAATATATTTTTTGATGGCACAATACGGTTTACTTATGTAATTGTTAGATGAACTTTTAAATTTGTATTTGTGGTGTCAATATGGTTTGTGTGTAAGTAAAATATTTTGTTATAAATATGCTAAATTGTGTATTCGAACAATGATGGAACTCAACATTTTCTCAAAAAAATTTTTTAACGATTTTGATAAAATTTTGTTTCTGTGGTTAAAAACAAGGTTTACTTTTTGGCATGGAACAATTTTTTTTTTCAAAAACCGTTGTTAAAACCCATGTTCCGCATTACGGACGAAAACGAATTGAAATCAATTTCAATTTCTTTCGAAATGAAATTCCATGTTTTACCTACAATTTGTTCGTTTTCGAAAATTTCACACTTAAGCCTAGTACGCTGCTGATGCGAAACGAAATTTTTCTGTGATCTCCAAACAGACAACGAAACGCTTGCAAAAACACAACGGAAAATATCCTTGCAGAGTTTAACTAATTCCAAAAACTAAATCAAACATAAATTAAATTAAGAAAATTAAAAACAAAAAAAAACACAAATAAAACTCAAATGTCATTTTTCCGCACACAAAAAATTGTCTGTATAATTCAGTGCAAAAAAGGAGCGGAACTTCTCCAAATAATCTGCTACAATTATAAATTTCGCTTTTCGGACAGCGTACTGCAAAACGAAAAGCAGAACGAAATTTTCCGTTTATGATTTCGTTGTGTCATTTTTGTATGGGATTTTTCGTTTCGCATCAGCAGCGTACTAGGCTTTACTTCGAACTGTTAAAATTGAAGGTGCATCTACATTTAATTGTTTTGTAAGTGCCTGTTTGCACAGGCTTTTTTTGCTGAAAGGTGCATCCATTGCGACAGGTAAATTTTATGTGCGTTAAAGCGAGAAGGATAGATTCCATCTAAAATTCACCAGATTCAAGTAATAATATTCTTATCTCGGGTGCAACATGAAAGACTTTTTTTTGTGTGAGTGAGATATATGTACATGGATTTTAAGGTCGTTAGGTAGAGAAGGGTAGATTGAACTTAAAGGGTTTCTTCTTTATGTATAGACACGCTGTCAGTGAAACGACTTTCAGTAAAACCACTGTGTAAACAGGCACTAAACTGAAATTACATTACGAATGAAAATTGAAGCAATGGATCCAATTCACAGTTAGCATTTTGAACTACAAGTGTGAAACACCCAAATTTAATTTTGTTATGTGAATTCATAATAAGTATAATGCAGAACAAAAGCGTATCAATTGGTAAACCTAAATATATTTTTTTTTAATTTAAAAGAATTTATTATATCAATCATCATTTAATAAAACGGAAAATATGAAATTTAAGTACTTTTTACGCGGTCGAACGGTCACAGAGGAGCATGAATTATATATCGTTGAAAAAGTTTTATTCAACAGAAGAATACCTACATACATATACATATTTATTAAATTATTTAACCGCAAATATATAATTTATAATATTAAAAGAAAAAAAATAAGTATTATACAAACGAGGGAAAGAGAGAGAATATTTGTTAATTCTTACATTTACCAATTTTCCAGCTCTGAATAGGTAAATCGTATGAATTTAAATGACTGCTTTTAAACGATGCAATAACCCCTTGCGATTTTTAAGAAACTAGGCAGGGGACGTATGTGGTGGCCGGGGTAGACAAAATTGCTGAGGTTGAAAAAATTGCAGAGTTATCGCCCTTTCTTCTTTGTGCCTTTTCGTGTTTTTTGAGACATAAGCAGAGTGAAGAGTGTGCAGATATGTTTCCTTTTTATTTAACAAAAATTGCAACCATTAAAAATCGCTGTGTTTAAAAGCATCCTTGCAACCGAAAGAAGACCAAAAGAGAAACGCCGCTTAAAAATCGCAATAGTCTAAAAGCAGTCAAAGGAACGTGAAATGTCACATTGCATTCAGCAAAAAAATTTAAGAACAAATGGAATGAAGGTTAAGGTCGGAAACATAAGTGTATGTTTCGGCACATTGAGTAGATTTATAAAATGTTTGTCAATCTGGGCGCTATGATAAAAGCTATGAAAAGTCTTTTCAGTGATAAATTTCATTTTGCAATTCTAGTTCTGTGTAAACACGAAAACTTCTGTCAAATTTGTATCATATGAAAAGTTATGTATTTTTTCATCGTCAAATTATTCCTGATAAAGCCTGGTGATAATTTTAGAGGTAAACAAAAAAAAAAACTAAAAGTATGAACAAAATTTGCTTTTTATTATTTTTTTTAAATATATTCTGCATTATATAATAAATAAAATGAAAAATTATCATGACAGTTTAATATTTTTTTCAAATTTTCTATAGGTATAAAGTTTTTGTATTTCCTACTTCATTACATGAGGTAGGTACTCAATCTTTTCAGAGTTTCTGCAGATTCTATGAATAAATAAAAAAAACTCATTTTCGAAAATGAATAAAAACAAACACAATTGTATTTTTTGAATAAAGTTAACTTAAAATAATCTTTGAATGTCTAACATACTTTGCGTAAATAATTGAAACAAATAATTTTTTCGTATCGACGGTCACACGTAGCATGTAAACAAGTGATTTAATGAATTTGTCGATTGGTAATCTAACAGAACTTTTCGAATTTGACCCCAAAATTAAACCCAGAATAACGACAAAGCATTGGGAATAAGATGAAACGAAGTTTTTTTTGTTTGCATTTAAATTCAAATCGAAAGGCTCCATAAAAATATACAAATCCAGAACCATTTTTTCTTTTTTTCTAAATAAAATCGAAAGCGCTATTTGTGCTTTCGGGTGACAATTTAAATAAATATATACAGACTCTAGAAATGCCAACTTTATACATTCCTTTCTATATATATCTGTCAAGAAACCAAAAGTCAAATTCATCTAAATATGCAGTTACGATGTCAATAAATCAATGGCGTTTTCGATCGGTCGTGTGCGTGCGTCGCGGTCGTTCAGAAGCATTCTTAACCCCAAAGAAATGAAGTTTCTTCTTCTGGATAAAAGAGGAAATGTCAATCAGATGCACAGTACACAAATGAAAGTTATATTATTGCGCAGGTTGTCAAAGTTGGAAGTGTCAAAAAATTAAAAATGCCTGTTCCAGTGCCCACAGGAACTCATCACGCATCATTAGAAACAACAACAAAATATTGAAATTATACAAGTAAAGGGACACTGGATCCACCATTTTACCACCATAGTACCTCAATTTTGACAGATGCGCAGAACTGAACAAAAATGAAAACGCTAATGATATTACCTTTAATATGTGTACTGTGAATCAGATGTGTAGTTTAAATGCCATAATTATAATTGAGTTGAGTTGTTTAGTTTTTTTTTTGTAATTTTGTGAAATTTAAATATAAAAACTATTTCTCTATTAAAAATGAAAGAGAAGTAAAGCAAATTAGATTATCACTTGAAAATACTCTAAGAAAATTTATGATAATCTAAAAAAAAATACGTTTCATTTTTTACCACAGTAAAAGACTATTTCATTGCATTGTGGTGACATTTGCAGTGAAATACTTTTAATGCGTCAAAATATAGATTTTATTATGCCTGGAAAACTGTAAACGGTCAAATTTCATGGAATTTCTATGATTTCGATGAAATAAAAAATCTCTGAGAAATACGAACAGTTTGGGATTTTTTTAATTGCTCTTGAAAAATGCAATTTTTTTATTTCAGGAGTGATCCAAATGCCAATGGAACGCTTCAAACAGACCTTATCGATTCTGAGATGTTAGTGCTTCTGATTTCGATTCTGAACACAAATCCAGAAGCATTTTCTCTTCTATCGAGAAGAATAACTGTCATTTTGTCAGGTTCAGAAGGCAACCACTCGAAAACGTCATTAGAATAAAGGCTCTTCTAAACCATCGCGAAACATTCGGAACCACGACGAATCTTTTGTTTGTCGAAATTTATTTTCAGGACGATAAATGGGAGTACCCACACCAATGCGACGAAGCGAATCTCAAGTAAAATATATTGACAGCCGAAAGTTTCGTCGTCGCGTCGTTCCGAATGTTTCGCGTTGGTTGGGGGCGCCTCAAAGCTTAACTTTTGTGAATAAACTTATACTAGATCCTAATTTACCAAATGTTTCGTCATATTAAAGAAAGGATGGCGCTGCTTGCTGTAAGTGTATGTTCTATGAAACGACTGATGTCAAATACTAATATAAAGTTCGTTATTGGTGAGAAAGAAGCTTAAAGTGGATTTTCTTGTAAATATTTAACTAAAAATTGGTAAGAATTTGTTTCAAAAGTATAGATATGTATGTTAGGGTTGTCTTAATGATATATTTTATTTTGAACAAATTCAATTGAAAATTGAATGCAAAGATTTTTTCAGTGCGCCTAACCAAGTGAATTGCGCTGTATGCTATGCTGTGTCTATCTACATTTTTTTTTAAGATTCAACTTGCCAACTTACAAATTCCGGCTTGTCAATTCTTCTATATTTCAAACTGTGGGACAAGTTTTCAGTTCTGATTTCCACAAAAAAAATCACACAGCAACAACAACAAAAAAGTCCAAAAAACACATTTTAAAAACAAACTGGATTCTTCAAAGCGCCGCTTTTTCAAGAGAGAGAGACCAAAGAGACTTTTTTCCCTTTTGCCAAAGAATGTTCATTTTATTTGTATTTTTTTTTTCTTTTTCATCTTGTTCTCGTCTTTAACGTGTATTTTGTTCATATTTTTAAAGTAAACATCAACAAAGAATGTCACTAGCGCTACACATGTGCGACTGTGCGTAGTAGCGTATATAGATGCATCGCGCGCATCCGATTGCTATGGCATGGAGATGGCGATGTCACGTCTTGCATTGCAGTGATGATGATGATGCTGTGTCCCATTTATTTAAGCATTTTATATTGTTGGCCCAGCAAGCATTTGTCGGTTAATCTCTAAATGCTTCTTCGACTTCAAGATCAAGTCGTGCGTCGTCGTCGTGGCTGCATCAGTGCAAGTTTATAATGATGCTGCTGCTTTGGCTTTAGTTGCTGAAGATCATACTATTGCATAAAAAATATTACTGTCCACCAAGTTTGACATGTTTATAAAGTGAAATTTTAGGAAAATCAAAAAAAAAATATAAAATTAGCATAGAACTTTTTTTTTGTTGTTGTTGTTGTTGTTGGTGTTTACGAAAATTGAATATTAGAAAGTTGATTTTTTTTTGATTAAATTTTCATTTACGCGGGTTAATTTGTTATTGGTTGTTTGAAGAAAAAAATATTTTAAACAAACAGACTAAATTAAATAAATATTGACATTCCAAGATGTGTATGAAAACAATCGCACATACTTGAAGGCATAACATTATTCTTTTAGTTTAAGCTAAAAATTGATAAATATTTTCTTTTTTCTTTACCTCTTTTTTTGAATATGAATTTTTTTTAATAAAAACCATTCAAATTTCTTAATATTTAAGAACCACACCTACGAGTTTCATGTAAGCTCGTAGGTGTGGTTAAAATTATAATTAAAAAGTATTTTTGCAAACCTAATTAGACAGTTTAGGTTTCTGAGTATTCAAAAATCACTACATACTTAGTGCCTGTTTACATAGGAATTTTACTGAAAGTCGTTTTATTGAAATCGTGTCTATACACATAAAGAAAAAACCCTTTCAGTTCAATCTAGATTTCCCTATCTCACAACCTTAAAATTCATGAATATCTCACTCACACAAAAAAAGTTTCATTTGTCACCCGAGAATATTACTTGAATTTGGCGCATCGGTGAATTTTGGGTGGAACCTACCCTTCTTGCTTTTACGCACATAAAATCTACCTGTCTCACTGGATGCGCCCTTCAATAAAATGCCAATGTAAACAGGCACTTAGAAGTATAAACAATATTCTTTGGCTCAATTTTTCGGTTTTGTTTTAGTTCGTTTAAAGTATGAATTTTAGGTTTAAGATAGCTTATAGTTACAAATATTTAGCTTTCTATAGAGTCATAGTTTAAAATTGAGACAAATTTAATGTGTATAAATTAGGCTTGGTTGTGGGCTGAAAATATTACACATAACATTACTTATTGATTTAACAGAGTTTTATTACAAAATATTTTTTTTCTAGTGACGAATCGGAAGAAAACTTATATATAGAAAAAGCCATTTACTACACCTTCCCGCGACTAATAAGAACAAACTCTTAAATATTTAATTTAATTGAATTAATGATGCGCAAATGTATAGAAGACAAACACATTTATTTTTGTAATAATAGAGAAGATACAACTTTTTTTTTATAAAAAAAATTGCATTTCACGCTCCATTTTCAAACAAGCTTAAATACTTCAACTTTAAAAGAGAACATTAAATAAGTATAAAAACTGAAATATTTATGAGAAATGTGGGCGTGGTAGTGGCACATGTTGTGCCTAAAATTTTCAATAGGTTATTTTCAATTCATTAACTTTTTAAAGATGTTGTGATTAAGGAGATATAACTCAAGTATAAAAGGAAATGGGATTTATAAGAACAAACTTTAAAAATTTCATAAAAATCGAGTGGTTTCCGAGATTATCAACGAAAGAGATTTCGTTTTTATATAGACAGATTACTGATATATATATCCTTACAATTTTTTAAAGAATTTATAAAATAAAGGTCCAAAAAATGTAATTATTGTAAATTCAGGATGCAGTCCTATGTTTTTTTTTTCCTCATTTAGTTTTAAATAAACCCCACATATTAAATTCTTTTTGTGAGTTCTTAGGTCATGACTACCATGACCACTTTGTGGACACACTTGGTTTACGTTTATGCTTCCATCAGTAAACAGATTCAGAGCTTATAAATAGATGTTTATTGGATTTCGTTCTTGTAAAGCGATTGTATTTCTTATCTTAGTCGGACGTAATAACATGTCGAAAAAAATCAGAATCACGTAGATGCATAATTTTTCAAAATATCAATGTAAAATAATATGAAAATAAGTAGAATCGGTTGTGAGAAGAAGTCATGCAATAAATGTATAAAGTACTTTTTCGGTTCAATTTCATAAACGAAAGAGCTGAGGTGCGAACTTTTTTAAAATAATCTCGGTTTTTTGTACTTCATTTAGTGGAATTAAAAACAAGTAATTATGCCATAGAATTTTGTGAAATTTTTTTTCAAGAATAATATAAAATATTACACTTGATTAGCTTAATTTTATTTGGTTAAAATCTGAGCTTTTAGATGGAAATGCATATAATTTTTTGTATTCCTTAATAAAATTCCAAGGTCTCGGAGCCCAAGGCAGAACAGGAAAATAATTTCAAAAATTATTGTGAACTCTAACTTTAATTGATCTTAGTATGACATTATTCGGTAATTTCGGATAAGCCGCGTAGTTAAATAATTAAAGAGTGCACTTTTGTACTCACCCCGAACGTTTCGCATCAAGTTTCATTGAGCGTGGTCACCGGGAAACTGCCTTATGAATGTTATATATGAGATTGGTTACGCAGGAAATTACCTAATAATGTCAATAAACAACCGCGAAAGTCTAAAAAGTTATGATCTTTGTATGTTTATTGGTGACACCTAAAATGCGGCTTTTTAAAATATTGTGAGTTACAGTTAGACAGCTAAATGCTAGGGAATTTTCCCAAACCGAGTTCTAAGTCCTGAATTGCGCATTAACTAAATTGATAAATATCAGCCCTATTCTGCTAAACGTTCACGTGAAAGTTTGTATTCTGTTATTCGTCAGAGAGAAATTTTTGATCCAAAAATGTGTATCAATTGTGATGAAAATGAAACAAAAACAAAATTACAAAAACAATTGGTTAAGATTTATACAGAAGATTTTAAAAAATCTCAAAACAAAAAAATTTACTTGCTTTCCACCCCTGAAATTATGTATCTAAGCTGTGCCTGACTAGGCAGCATATTGACTGTTGGTACTGAATGCAAATCTAAACCAATTATATTGCAATCGTCTGGCAACAGTATTTCAATTACTTCTTGTAATAATATTCACCGCATATTCAGTTTTCTCGCTAAACTGAGAATTAATCAGAAGACATCAAATAAGTAAGATTAACAGTTAAAATAAATTTTATTTGTGTCATAAAATTTCCTTCAAATTACAATTTGAACAAATTCTATACAGCAATGTCAAACGCCTACAGCCAGACTGACAGTTTTCATGATTTTAATAGTTAAAAAATTTAATTAAATGAATAAAAATTTAAACTTTAGACAATTTTAATGATTTTCAAACATAAAATAGATTTTTATAATTAAACATATATAATTAATTAATTTTGGAAATTTTTAAAATGAATTGCAATACAAATTAAATAGTTTAGCATAAAAAGAGAATAAATTTAAAATTCGATGTACTGGTTTCTTAATAAGTTAGGGCATCAGATATATAAACCAGTTAGATCTGTTTAATATCCGAATTACTTCTTCTTTTGAGAGAGTTGATTTACTGAATAAACTCTTCTCTTCTCTTAAAGAAAAGGGTACGTATCTTCTTTTTCTCTTAGATTACACAACAGTTAGTTGACACAAAGTTTGACATATCAAAATTCGCTCCAAAATTGGGTCAAGTTTAAATTTATTCAAGAATTTTAAAATAATATTTTATTATCTCTTATCTCTTACTGTACATTACTTATCTGTAAAAATTAAGCACACGAACTAATTGATCACCACATTTATAATTTTCGAGTTAAATTTTGACAGATTCTGTAATTTTTGATTTTTCTATAAACATTGCAACAAGAGGGACAAATTTTAAAGAATATTATGCTATTTACCTACAAATTTACATAAAATTTCGAAATATTTTCCACGCGATTGCTTTCGTGTCAGGTACCTACTTTAATTTGTATTGCTTAAAAAATTCTAATTTTTAACGTTTCTGTATTCTAAGTTTTACGGTTCTGTATTCTGTGTATATTTTTTTGTTCTGCATTCAGTATTATAGAAAAATTCGCTGTTTTGTCTTAACTTTCCGAAGTACCTGCTGTTTAATCTTATTTTTAATGTTTTTGTCAAACTATCTTAACTTCATCGCATTATTATTGTCTCAACTTAATTGCGTTTATTTTAAAGTTAAAAAAAAGTAAAAAGCTGTCTTGAAGTAAAGATAGTTTAACAAGCCACGTTTAAAATTTGATAAGACAGTTAATAGGTAGGTACTCCGAAGTTAAGTTAAGTTAAGTTAAAGCAGTAAAGTGACATCAAATTGAAGTAACCCCAAGGTAAAGCAGGACCATCTTTTATAATTGTTTTTACAATATTTTTGGTAGAAGTCAATATATTTTCTTTTAATTTTTTATTTATTAATAATATTTTCAGTGCAGTTTGTACTTACCTTCGAATCAAATACAAATTCTTCCAATGTTATCCAATTGGGCTGCTGCTTATTAAAATTCTATTCACTTCTTTTCAAAAAAAAAAAAAAAAAAAAAACAATTTGTTCAGTTAATACTTTGACACAAATTTATTTTCACAAACAAGAATTTGTATATGTATATTTATTTTTGGTCCACTATTACACTTAATTATTTATTCCTGTGAGGTTTATTGTAAGATTTTAGAAAATATGACTGTGGTAAAGAAATTAACAAAAAATAATAATTAATCAAATCGATATAAGTATTTACAGTTAAATACTTTTCTGAATGAAATATAATTTGACTGAATTAACAAGATATTACGATGAAAGCGAAAATAATTTGCGACCTTATTCACGATAAAACAAACAAAAAAAAAACGAAATACATTTTACAAAAGAAATATCCGATTATCTGTTCCATATACATTTGATAAATCTATAATCAATTTTACGAAGCAAAAATATCTAATTGTTCATATTTAATTTTAATGTAACGCATACCATTAAAAAAATATTTTTTCTTTAAAGAAAAAACCATAAACTATATTCGTGATAATCCAATCAAAACCATCTAAAAAAATCAATCGTTAAGAAAAGTTGTTGGTATTTGATTTGTTCTTTCATCAACAACTGTATATATCTGATGGGAATAAAAACATCACAAAAAGACATCATAAGAAAATGAAAGAAACAACAACAACAAAAAAAAGTACGAAATCTCTCGATATCAACAAGTTACAGATAGACAGACAGACAGAAAGACAGACAGACAGACAAAGTTGTGAATCCACTTGTCGGTTGAGAAGACTTTGTGAAATCAGACACCACCACACACCGCATTATGGCACACTCATCGTTCACACTTCGCTGATTTCCAAAAGAACCACTGGTAATCAAGCGTATCCAAAAGATACTAAATTATCTGAGTTCTCTTTTAATTGACTCTCGTGGAATATATAGTGCACTGCCGCACACGCTCATATTATATATGATATCCATGAGATATGTACTAACTTATACGTTATTGGTAATGTTATTTTTTCACTGAGGTTATACTGAATTGATACTGGATGCGTATAGAGAAGTAATAGAATGCGGCCAACAAGAAAAAGGCGGGTTAACACAATTTACACATTTATCTTTCTTGCAGTATAATCTCTGTATCTATTTCTCTCATTTTCTTTTCCAATTTCAAATACATATTATCATCTTCAAATGCAAGCAACGATTTAAAAAAAAATTAAATAAAATGTAGAACAGATTGTTGATCAATCGATGCCAAAACCGACAACAATATTGATCGTCTCAATGATATGGTCAATACGACGTGATGATCTTAAGAACAACGGGAATATGCATACACAACGAGTGTAAAAAAATTCTGTAGCCATTAAAGAATTCAGAACTGGAATATTTACGAATGTCGCGCTGGTAGGTAGAAAACATATATTGAGGATGAATTCGAGTTCAACAAAAATCAAAAAAAAAAAAAAAATAATGACAGCTAATAAATTCTTGTAACAACCGAAAGCTGTCCTATCTACCTACCACACAGAACATTTTACTTTCACCATGAAAAACAACTGTAAATCTTGTTTAGTACTACAATTTTGTTTTTTTTTTTTTCAAAAAAAAAATAAATAAACCTCAATAGATAAATTTAATTTGCACTTTTAGTTAAAATGTATTTCAAGTACACACAAAGTTAGTATCTTATTGAGAACGAGATGTGAATTCTTTTGGTGTCCTTCTTTTTCAAACAAATTAATTTTTTACCGACAAACAAAAAAAGAAACGGAGAATCAAAAAATTAAAATACAAAAAAAATAGGAACAAACAAAATCTGGATTTCTATATACCGAGATGATCGCAATTTATTGAACCCACGGTAGACACGTGCTCGCTGAACGAACGACAAACGCAAAATATCTGAGATCTGACCCAAAGTGCACAAGTCTTAGCTCTTGCCAATGAAAAACGAACGAACAAACCAACATAAAACAGCATTCTAGATATTTTCTTTTAGGCCAAAGAAGAAGCGACTCAACTCGGTTTTCTACTCAAATCATTCGAGTTAAAAACAGATAAACCGTTAGATATTATACTCTGGACTGTGCCTGATGGGCTTGGGATGGGACTGTGCTACTGATGCGAGCTTATTCTGTTGCTTGCTTTATCTGTCTTCTTTTTGAGCGCGATCTTCTTGCGAAGTTTTATATATGCTGGGCTTGCATGGCGCGATGGCGTGCTGGCTGATGGGGTCTTCTTGTGTGAGATTTTGTGAGCGGTGCAGTGCAACATTTTATTCTACAAATCTTAGAAATGATGATGATGACACGCTGCTTTTGGTTGTTTGTTAGTGCTTATGATGTTCTTTGATGGTTTTTGCTGCTATTCGCCATGTGCAGTTACAATTTTTTTTTTTTTAAACAAGCATTTGACACTGTCTTCGTATTTGTATTTTAAAAACTGGAGATAGGTCGCAATGTTAACTTGCACTAAACTCTTTTTGACAAATATTTGATTGGTGAAAAAAAACAGTGAACGTTAAGACAGTCAACAAAATTAGTTTCCGGCGTGACGTCAAAGCAAAGTTCGTAACCGTTACACCAACACAAGTGCCAACGTTTAGCAGAGATACATTATTTGCAATGTTAACCAAAAACACTTTACATTAGGAGTGTTTTTCTGTCAATCAGTTAATTTATGTATTCAATAAAATTAATTTTCTTGTAAATTCTGTTAATTAAAATATCAAATCTCATAAATTTTTGGGGTGTCGGGTCCGGACCCCTCCCCCATTAGTATTTAAACAAAATATCTATTTTTATATTAATTTATTAAATATTAAATATTTATTTTTCTTCGACCTAAACTTTGTCTACATTTGACCTACTTAATTCCAGAAAGCCGATATTTTTTTCAAGTATAATGAATAGGTATATACATCCAAAACTTCGAATGCATGTTAGTGGAAAAAGGTGTTTACCTACTTACATTGCATTGCGTAACAGTTTTATGAGGGAAACTAAGTTGAAGAGCTTAAGATATTTTAAATTTTGAAGGCTTAGTCAATTTATCATAACTCTCCAAAGCAACATATTAAAATACTATTGAATATTTTAAGGACAAAAAGAAGTTAGCACCGCCATTTTTGATTTTCGTAAGAAAACGGTTGTGCTGCGATGTACCCAACTTATGCTGCCATGTGCCGTAAAAAAAATCGTATTAACCATATGATTTTTAGAGACAAGCCACATTTTTAGCGTGAATTTAGTGACGCCATATTCGATTTTGAAAAAATAAAAAAAAATATACTGCTTGTGCTCAACTTGCGATGTGCTGTAAATGTTTTTTAAAACTTCGCAAATTTTCAAATTTTGAAGGTGGAATTTTTTCCAAAATTAAGTTATTCTAAGAACTTTAAGTTGTGCTGTTTTGAGCTCAACAAATGATACAAGTGAAGAAATAAAAAAAATCGCATATTTGCAACCGAACGCAAATATTGCGAAGAAACTTAGTGTGAAATTAGCACCATCATTTTCGATTTTCAGAACAAAAAGTTTTGCTGTGTTGTGCTTAACTTCTACTGCCATTGTTCCGTAAATATTTTTTAATTACTAACTTCACGCACATAAATAATGTAGCACAAAGCCCACGCAAGTTTTATCTATCTTTTTTTTATTCTATTTGTAGTTGGATCCCCCACATGACCTAATCCTCGATCCGCCACTGGTTCTGTATTTGAAGACGATGTTCATTATCAATTAATTATTTGTTGAACAAAAAAATAAATGTTCTGTATTTTAGAAGTTGTTCATTATTTGTTCTGTATTTCGTACAAATTCTTAAAAAAAATAGTATAAATATTAAAGCAAAATTCAATGACAAATAAAATAATGATGCTAACGTACCCTAACCGTTTGAAAGAACTAATAGGTGTGTTCCTTTACTTTAAAACTCTGTGAATTTCTACGTCATTTTTTTATATGAACTTTGACAGACGTTGGTGTAGAAATTCACAGACATGCACAGAAAATGCCTGTTTGGTAACTTTTTTTTTCAACAAATTTCCAAAAACCGAGTTTTTTTTTATGCGTTTTGACAGCAAATTGCGAAATTTTGTGAAAATTTGTGCAAATTCGCAAGAAATTTCACGTTACCAAACAGACCAAAAATCACAGAGTTTTAAAGTAAAGGAACACAGCTAATAACATGACGTCTAGTACAATGTTATATTTTCAAATGCTCCTACAGAAAGAGTTTTGTCTATTCTAAATAATATTTGGGCAAAGGAAAAAACCCAAATGAAGATCGAAACTGATAAATCTATTTTGATAATTAAATACAAATGAACACAGCTGTTTAGAGTTCAAGGAAATTTATTTATTCTGTAATCTGTCCCTTCTCTTTTTTGTTTTTTTTTGAAGTTTAGTCATTTTTATGTAGATATTTTTTAATTAAATAGAATAATTTAAAATTTACCTGAATTATGTTTCTTTTTTCACTTGTTCATAATTTGCAATTTTAAAATATGGTCACAGTAAACATAATAGACACATGTATACACTATACACCCTTATTGCGGTTGTTGAATTAACAACCAATTGAACATTGTAAAAATCTATCAACCAATTTGAAATTCGGTGTTGTGTAACTCAATTAAACGAAGTCTTTTTTTATTGCAAATGGAATTTATAATTGTGAATGAGCACAATTGTTGACATTAAATTTTTAATAGCCGAAATTGGAGAACAAAAAAGGAAATTAAACACAACTATAAAAAAAACAATGGAGGAACCAAAATCGACACATTGATACAAATTAGATTGTTCACTGCATTGTGGATGTGATGTTGGACATTGACCTGGTGAAACCTGAAAAGTGTGAAACTCGAGTGCGTGAAGTTAGTTCCAGGGGGAGCGTATCGGAATCCCGCTTTTTAAAATCCCGTTTTTCGAAAATCCCGAAAAAAAAGTTTTAAAATCCCGTCTACTAAAATACCGTTTTTTTAAAATCCCGTCTTCTAAAATCCCGCTTATTCATAATCCCAATGTATTAAAATCCCGCTTTTTAAAATCCCGCCAAATCCCGCCAATCCCGTTTTTCGAAATTAATTTGGGTATTATAAACTTAGTTAATTATGAACTCATTCCCATCATTTTAGGAACTAACTGCCAAATACCAAAATGATAAAAAGAAATTTTGCTTACACCCAACCTCGCACCTACCCCAAATCCTATAGTGTGCCCAAGCAGGGGGGTTGCAGGGGGGCAGCATGCCCCCCCATACATACCTCACTGTTTATTAAAATCGTTGGGACTTATTTCATAATGAAATAAGTCCCAAATGAACTAACTCCCAAATTTATGAACTAAGTCCCAACGAAATTTTGGTGGGAGTTAAAACAAGTAGTTTTAATTGATAAAGCGGGATAATAAGAAACGGGATTATAAAAAACGGGATTATAAGAGACGGGATTATAGAAAGCGGGATCTTGAAAAGGCGGGATTTAAAAAAACAGGATTATAAAAAGCGGGATTTTAAAACCGGGATTTTAAAAAACGGGATTATAAAAAGCGGGATATCGAACCCAACCCAGTTCCAGGTTGTTCCCGATTTTTTCCGCATTGTTCCGCATTGTTCCAAGTTCAGAGCAATGATAATAAGATATTTTCATTTAAAGTGTTTCTTGGGCTTAAAATCTTCAGTTTTCAATATTTTTTGATGATTCTTTGGAACAAATGGATTTGAGGAACAAGTTTTAGATTTTGGATTTTTGGAAAAGGGGGGGCAGGGATGTTTTTGAAAAGTTAAAAAACTCGGAGATGTTTTTTTAAAGTTAGTTTTTAAACTGATAGTAAGAATGTAAGGTCAGAACTTTTTTTAATACATGCATTTATTATAAGGTTTTTTTGGATTTTTGAAAAAATGTTCGGAAGGTTTTATCTTTAAAAATACACGTCCTACAATTTTGAGTTTTTGGAACAATGGTAAGAACACTTTTTGAAACCCGAAAAAATTTTTTCGAATTTTGCCCATAACTTTTGAAATTTTGGACATAGGGGTCCAAAAACTTGGAACAATGTTCAGAACAACTAGAACAATCTGTAACAACTTTCAAAAATTTGTTTTTCGAAAAAGGGGGGGGGGGGTAGGTCAAAAACGGTTTTTTGCTCTAAAACCCCCATTTTTGAATATTTTTCAAAAAAAACTTGGAACAATGCGGAAAAAATCGGGAACAACCTGGAACAACTTTCAAAAATAGCAAATACCAAAAAAGGGGGGCTATAACTTCACGCACTCGTGAAACTCCATTTTAACAAATTTTACAGGAGACCATTAAAACTGCTGATTTAGTGGTATTATTTTCCATTTTCTAAACTGTCATTTATACGATAATTTTTAGCGAAATGGGGATTCCCGGTTTAAGTAGATATGCGCCTTAACTAACGGACGGCATCAAAATCTCATTTTCTTAAAATTTGGAGTTAAACGCTTTTCAGGTTTTATCGACGATATATGAATTAAAAGAAATTTATAAAACTATAGTTATTCCATCCTCGTGCGGATTTCAAGCCATTCAAAATTTGAGCAAACTGCACCCACTTTCTTGGTGTCAACACTTTTGAGCACAGTCCTTTTTCAACTTCCAAGTTTTCTTCAATCAGCGTCACAATTTTAGCCAGTTGTTTTGTTGAAAATATATGCATTCGCGGGTTCAAAAAATTACATTGGATGGCCATAAGAATGATTTAACTATAATGAACTCTTGAACAAACTTTAATTTTAAAATCCATTCTAAAAGGTAAACGGACAATTGATTGTTTTACTTTCGATATTTACATACATAGATACTACAATGGCAAGTTAAGGTTCCCACACACCACAACACGTGGTTGTCAATGAAAACAACACGTTGTTATTATTATTTTCGTCGTCGCCACCGAAAATTCGTGTTGGTGTGGGGGAACCTTTATGCATTCGAAAAAAATTGAAGTCGAGATTTTGATCAAACATAACGATGATATCGTAGTCGAAAAAAGTGGGTCTCCTGTGTCCTTTCGACTGCAGCCTAAACAGTAAAATCGATTTTCTTTAAAGTTGGTACATAGCGTTTTTTTGGTATTCCCCTGACACGTTTTTTTAATGTTTTTTAGGACTTAAAATAACAGTTGCTGTCGTAGGTACAATTTTTTATAGCAAAAAATGAAAATATTATTTTTCTAAAAAACGTACCCACAACTTAAAAAAAAATTCAGTAACTTTTTTACAAATAGGCTACTATTTTATAGAAAAAATTCCGAAAAATTATTACAAATAGTACCTCCCCAAGAACCATTTTTTTAATTTTCGATTTTCTCAAAAACGGTTCAACCGATTTTGGTCAATTTTTTTATGGAGAAAGTTTCAAAAAGTTTTAAAAGAATTGTATACCAAAATTTTCAAATTTTTTTTGGAATTTTTTAAAAAGTTTCAACATTTCAGAACTTAAGAATTCGAAAACGACTTGATGGATTTTTATTAAACTTAGTTTACAGCAGTGTTTAAAGATTATCTAGCAGATTTTTTAAATGAATATTATTCTTATAACCAAAAATTACGGTACCTCCCATATAGGTGTTTAAAACCCGGTAAAGAAAATCAAAATCTTTCTCAAAAACTACGATTTTGATTAAAACGTTTAAGGACGATCTACTATATTATTGGAAAAAAAATTATATAAAGATTAAAATTGATACCCCTTATAGAACCATTTATTTGGTTTTCGACTATCTCATTATCTTCTGAACCGATTTTAATGAAATTTTTTACACACTACCTTCTAATAAATTTGAATATATGCAATATTATAAAGTTTCGGATTTTTTAAAAAAATTTCAAAACTATTTTTTTGAAAATTCGATAGATATTTTAAAATGTGTAGATGATGAAATTAATTTTTAACTCCGCAGTAATAAACGCTAAAAAATTACTTAGCAATTTTTTCTTTAAAATGTTTACAAAATTTTATATACAATACAAATTTTTTTTTTAAACTGAGTTTTCTTTAAGAATTCACATAATACTACATTTAAGTGAACGCCGGTGCCACAAAACTAATTTATTTCTCTTATCAGACTTTAAAACCACAGTATGATCGTACATAAGAGCAAGTTCGTGCAACCCAGTCGTGCATTTTATTATTTTAGTTTATACCAAGATAAGACTCTCTTCTTAAATGATATTTTTTCTGAAACTATTAATTCATAGAACTGTTGTGGAGACGACAATACTCTCAGTTTTTTCATATTCGTTTTTAAAGCAACATCCCTCTTCTTCGGTTGTGGAAATTCAACGACAAGGTAGTTGCATTCCTCCTCTGAAACAATTTAACCGTAATACTCGCACCCATCAGTTTAACCTTCAGCCCATTTTCGGTCGTACTGTGAAGTACAGAGATTTTTTTTCTTTTACCACAGTACATGAATTTGGAATGCTTTACCTTAAATAATTTTTGCCTCTCATTGCGATATTCAGAAATTCAATACCAATCTGCATCGGTATCTTCTAACTATATTAAACCTTATCCTATTTTTCTAACGTTCGCAATGCGTTTTACATGTTAAGGGTACGTGTGAAGGTAACTCATAACCCCTTGATTATTTTCCTTATATTTTTTCTCTTTGGATGTGGTTATATTTGCAATCAATTGAATTTTTAAAAGTCTATCAAATCTATCTTTGCTGAACGTTAGGCTCTAATGTTTATGTAGCATAAACAAATGAGCTAATTTAAAAAAAAATCACAAACCAACAGAAAGACTGAAGCTTTGAGTGAGACTCCAAAATTTCAGAACAACTCAAGCTCCAAAGCCTGTCTTTAACAATTTCTGAGAGTCACTTTTTCTGATTTACTGGCAGTGGCAGAGTTGGCGACCAGATTCAGAAGAGAACATCACGATGGAACAGGTGATCACGTAGAAAGGCATTTCTTCTTTTTTTTTGTGTGTCGTAGCCGTAGTCGTCGCGTCGGCTGTTTTTCTTCTCCGTTGCAGCGTTTATCACCATCATTCATATAAACCGCTTTATAAGTATTTCTTCTTGTGTCCGTTTGGTTTGGCTTTTTAGTCCAACAGCCCCTCTCTAATGCCCCGTTTCGCCGATCTGGCCATGAAGCATGAATCGTATCATGGTTTTTCTGCTGTGTTGAATTGTTGCCCGTCTTCTTGAGTGTTTGTTATTCTTATTTTTGTATCTTCATCTCGGTTGGTTTTTCTTTTTGTAAATAACTGAACCGCTATATTTTTCTTCTTTTTTTTTTTTCTTTACTTTTTTTAGCTTGCATATTTATTTTTGTTTTCTCTTATTTGAATCGTTTGGTTCGGCTCTGGCTCTGGCTTCGTCTTCGGATTGCTTTTTTCCAAGCTTATTACATGTTTGTTCGATGGGTCTGGATCTCTGATGGGACTTGGCTGCTGGCTGTTGTGGTGTGGTGTGTCTTTCATTTACTTAACCGCTTTTCCACTTTTCTTCATTTCTGTGGGTTTTATCGTTTTGACTGGAACGTTTATTTTTCCAAAGTTGTCCTAGACACGTTGTTTGCCAATATCATGACCGTCTTACTTGTATATTGCCCTTGCCATTCTTCCATAATATTCTTCATTCTTTTGGTAGGTACATATATAAATGCAGTTTTATGTTGTTATATTTCCTTTGCATTGGTATGCGCCCGTATACCACCATGGCATGAGAAGGGGTTTTTGTTGTTGTAGTGAAACGCGAAAGCTATTTGATCCCGCGAAATCTTCTCATTCAATGTGTGGCAGAAAGGAATTTGAGAACGAAATAAGATGCAATCTGACTATGGCATTTTTAAGGTATTTTTGCCAAACACGTGTTTAAGGTGCATAAACAGAAGCGTTGAAAAAATTATCACAATGAAGAATGCTGCAGCTTGGTATTCGAATGGGAGGATTAACAAAAAACAAATTAAAGCAATAATTAGGTATATTGGTGCAAGAGTGTGCAACCATTTAATGGGAGTATTAGTACCTAGGTTTAACGCGTGTTTCTGCAAACAAGAACATATTATTATGTAATAGGTATATCTCTTAACAATTATAAGTAACTTATAGTTAGCTAACTAACCTGAAATGAATGAGAACAAATGTTACATCCCTTAAAGGGCTTCTGTAAAGATTGATCCTCGTTCATGTATACTATATATGTCATAAGAGAATATGGTGAAAAACGGTTTGTTTGTTTCTTATGATTTATCAGCACAAAGGGGTCAATTAAATGTTTTCCATTGGTTGTCCAAAACCCTCAAAATGACAGTTCTTCTTCTGGAATTCATTTCATAATCGAAACCAGAAGGCTTTCAGACGACCAATAGAAAGCGACACCAGACTATGATCCTGTTTTTACGGTTAGATTTACCACAACAAAAATTATCTTTAAATTCGGTTCTTAAAACCTTTTTCTGACTATGTTGTTTGGTAATAGTCTAACTCTCGTTATCTGTTCCCTTCCACTCCATTCCAACTATTACCATTTTTCGACCCATAGGACATAATTTTGAGTACGTTGCTCTCATAGAACTGGAGAGTTGCTCAGATAGGATAGCAATATAGGTATTAGGTACCCCTTAATTCGATCGTGTTAAGACAGCGGATGGGCTGGAGACTCGCACGCCATCTATGCTCTTTATTTAATATATAACAACATAGAAGGAAATATACACTTACACTAACAAGGGGATTTTATTTGAGAACAGTGAGAGAAAACTCTCTTAAATTCCCTGTCCGTGAATACGTATGAATTGTTGATACAATAACAAATTGGTGCCAGTAGCTCAAAAAGATGAAAAACACCCGATTTGCGTTCTTTTAAATGCTTATATCTTTAGATCTAATGTTCAGATTTTCAAAATTTAAAATTAAAATTAAAACCAGAATGACATGCTTGTATCAGCTACAAAAAAATTTACGAAACCGTTCAAAATTTCATACTAAAAACACAAAATCCATAACACTGTCATTGTGTTGGTGCGGTTCCATTTAAAATGCATTGGGGAACTAACAACACACGCTTACCTTTGTGGAGGAAATCTCTCAGTGGAGCTTGTAGGGTGAAAGGGAAAAAGCCCTGAAGTCGGTTCTCTAGATAGTATGGGTACTCTATGACTAGTATATATGTACTATTTTATCAAGGAAATTAAAAAAAACTGTATTGAAAATTCAGTATTTTGCCGAACAGAATTTTACAAAACAGAATTTTCCCCATCAGGAAATCAAAAAACTTTTTATAAGAAGGTTTTTTTAATAATACAAATTCTATATACTATACTACTGAAATACATCAGCCAAGTAGAAGACTTAGCACTATTTTAATGGACTTTGTTGAATTATTGATTTAAAATAGCTTTTAACGGCCTTTAAGTCCTACAAAATTTGGCGTTTCGTCCCGGCGATCTCACTTGGACTCATCAGTTGACTATAGTGAGGGCCTTTGTCAATACGCAATTTTTGCTAAGTTCAGTTCGTCTAACATAGATTTCGTGACGAATACCTAGTGTGAACTATATCCAACAAGACTAGAATTCCTTATCATTAAATTGGAAGTTTTTGTTTTTGTTTTTAGCCCAAAAACTTTTTGTTTCGTTCATAATATTTTGAAGACGAATTTTCAGCTCACGGTTAAGGCAAACGACCCGACCATTATAAAAGTTTCACCCTACAACGTTAGTACGCCTGCCCTATTTTTATTTGGTTCATATTGTTTTTTTTTGTATTATTCGTTTTAAAAATTTGTGCGAACCCACTTCCAGCTGACTAGCCGGTTGGCTGCATCATTATAGTTGCAGTGTTGTTGCAATATTATGTCCTGTCTCTTTATCTCCATTTTCGTTCTTCATTGATTTGACAGTTCATCAAATCGATCTTGACTGCCGCATGTTCAGTTGCACAGTTTTTAATTAATTAATATAATTCTTTGGTGTTTTTTTTTAAATAATAATAAGTCGCGGTTTACAAAGCATTCGTCTATACCTAATCATGCTAATCGTCATTAAATTCGCGAAAATAATATTGCAACAAATTGGCACCCAACGTGGGGCGTTTACGCGTTCTGTATCTCGGAACTATAAATTTATTGCAGAAACGATGAAAATTGAAACACATCATATTTGGCGTTTTTCTTTTTTACCTCAGAGCAGATCACCGAGCTGTCAAAAATTAATTCTATGTTTCTTTTTTACCTCAGACAAATCAGAGCACATAAGTCGTGTTTCTTTTTTCCATCTGAGCTAGCTCGGGGCATGATCTGTATGCTCAGAATAAAATGACCGATTTATCTAATCGAGCAAAACGCTGAGCGAAGCCAACTTCATACAATTTTTATGTAATTTGACAGATTACTATGCATATGACATGTTCAGTGCTCAAGTGTGTTTCATCTGAGGGCTCTGATCATAATCTCCTCAGAGCTTTGCTCTGGTCGCTCAACCTCTGCTCAGAGCCAAAAAAGAAAAACGCCAATTAGTTCTGTTCCATTTTTTTAACGTTTCTCAGAACGTTGTTACAGAACGTAGGCACTAGCTTCTCTAATGTAGGAACATATGAGACAGAGGTGAGAGAGCAAGAATTACCATTATTTAAGTTTAATTTAATCTGAAGAAGTCGTGCCTTTTCACTATATTGAATAGGTAGTTCAAAATGTTGGTTAAGTTTTTTGTCTTCCTTCGGCATTGATAATGTCAAAACAAAGTTCTATTTGGTAGTTGTTTGGGATTAAATGATCTTTAAAATGGAAAACTAATTCATCTTCGTTTACCCTACGTTTCGCAGGCTTTTTTCCGGCTTATTCATGGGTTTTTTTTTAATATAATATATGAAGCTATTTTTTACAAAAACATTATGTGAAAATAAATTAAAATATAATATAGTATGAACTTACTTTTTATGAAAAATTTAATCTGAATTACATTTTATTTTACAATATAGATAAATAAACAAATAAAAATAAATTAACATTTAACACTATTGGAACAACAAAAAATAAAACTAGTATCACTGTGTATCACAGAACAGTTAATGGCAACACCGTAAATCGAGCTGATGTTGTCGATATCATCTTGGTGGTTCATCGTTGTTTTCATTTTTTCTGGATTCGTTAACCTTCTAGGGTGTAGCGGGTGGAAGTGCGGCTCTCCCTATCAAGTATTTTGACGTGACCAAAATCAGCCATGGGATCGTATTCCATCGTGTATTGAGAGAGTGCTGTAGTTTTCCTACTGAACAAAGTTCAGTTATTTTCGTTTAACGAGCTCTCGGATATGACACCGATGATGCTCCCTACCTGTACTTATACCTTTCTCTTGGATTTCGCTTCAATTTCAGCTCTTCACAGCCAAATTTTAAATCATTGAACGTAGCCCTAACGCCGCGGCCGTCCTCTTTCCTACCTGGCCAACGTCTAAATTCCTCTCTGTTCTTTTTCGCAAACACATACCCCAAACATATTCCAGAGCACGAATTTGCTCCTGTGGTTCAAAGCTATAGCTATAAGGATGGCCTGGAAAAATATCAATCAGAATTTTATAGGACATTTTTTAAAAAGTCTTTGGATGTCTTTGTATATTTTTTTTTGTATTCATGACCTCGAAGCATTGAAGGAATTACGATATCATATAACTCACACTCATTCAACTCACACGGACAGCTTAATCTTCGTTTTCTATAAAAAATTAAAGGCTTGACCCTAAAATATGACCTGTAAATCATAATACAAAAGATAATGAGAAAATATTCCTTGGTTCTTGTTAAGTTGTAAATAATATTTCTTTTAGGACACACGCTCACCCAATAAACAATGCACTCTAAACAAAAAATTGAAAAATAGCACAGTAACACCATTAAAGTTAACAGAACACTCGCACTCGTATAGAAATAATTTTTTTTTTTTTAAATCGTGCTGACAACAACAAGACCATATCGTCATAATCTTCCAATAAATCAACGAGCAATATTGATTCGTTGATTGGAATTTCGTGGCTAGACTCAAAAAAACTATCTGCAATCCTATATGAGCCTATATGACTAACCTAATCACATTCTGCCACACTATTCCTAGCTGTATTACCAGATTCCTCAGTTTTCATATTATTACATATATACCTACATTTGACTATGGACTATGTGCACACGATTCTATTTGTGAAAATTGTGCGAATGTGAAATAGACATTGTAGGTATAGCGGTTAAGCGGTTATAGTGGTATACATAGATGCCGAGGCTTGATTATCAGATTATTTATTTATTTAGAGACATCAAGACCAAGAGGTTGGGATAAGAGTGCACTTGTAGTATATTCGGTCGGTATAGAATATCTGTAGCAGTCGACACAATGTTCATTTATAGGAGCACGCGTTCTTGACACTCTTGTGTGGTTAACATTAAAGGTGAGCAAAAGAATCATTGAACCATGAACTTTGTATTTTCACATCATGGAATGAATATGGATTCATTTTATTGAATTTAAAAAAAAACACAGCTATGGGTCGTATCATTAAATAAATTTAATGAACACATTTAATTGTTCAAATTATTTTTTTGCTGTTAAGTAGGCACTTCACTTAAAGTGAATCCTGTATGCGAAGTTGCAGCATTCTGTCTAATTGTGGACATGGATGTGGAATTTACATAATTACTAAAGTGACACAAACAGTCCTAATCCTTTATTTGTCATATTTCACACGACGAAACTGAGTTTCCAGCAACTTTCAGTTTTTAGGTTTAGAAGGGCACCAAGTAGGAGGAGTGAACGCTCTACGATTGATGGAGATTGGAAATTAAAAGAAAACGTCAAAAAATCTCAAACAACTTTGTTTCCTCGTATGGAAATGGACTTGCATTCCTTGCGTTCGAGAAACTATCAGATCTAGGCTATCCACCTATTCCAACTATTTCAAATACGTTGGGTTGTTGTTACATCAGCTGCTTTGTCACTATAGAGATTAAAACAACACAACAAAACAGACACTGTGGCCTGTTGGGGCCATTACAATTTCTTTCTTAATTTGTTTCTCGCCCAATCTGGCCACCTAATTATTTTCTTAAAACAAAATGTATTCTACCTGAAACTATTAAAATTAACCCTATATCTTAAAATTGAAACTAAATTGTGCAAAAATTATAAAAATTTACGCAAATTCAGAGAAACCAGCGCCTACGTTCCTTAACTCTCTCATTGACAAAATTAGTGGAGAAATTATGAAAATTGAAACAAATCGTATGAGTTTTGTTCCACTTTCCAACGTTTTTCGATCAATTTTATTGATGTTACAGTTACAGAACGTAGGCACAGGTACAAAATTCGGGGAATCGACACATTCCGAAAGAAGAATTTCTCCAAGAGATAAAGTAAGTTGTTGTTTCGACTGTGGGAGTTTCAAGAGCAACTTATATTCTTTGAATATAATTTGAGAAGTTTTTATTTCCTTAAAGTTGAAAATAAGTTTAATAAATAAGTGATGCTAAGGGATTATTTTAGGTTTTTAATTACTTAAATTTTTATGTGTTCTCCTCTTTCAAATATCGAATAGGAAATCCGCCGATAAACTCAACTTATAGAACTTCCTTGATCTTTTTAGATTTTTCAGTTCAATGTCTATCGGTTTGTAACTGAAAAAAACTTGATATTTTAAATGGGTGCGTCCACTCAGCAGTGTTTACATTAGTCGATTTGGAATGTATTAAAACGCTTCAACAGAAGTCTTTTGTAGGAGGTCAGGAGTACCCGGAATATTTGTCCAATTTTCTTTTTTTGAAAAAATTGGTTCTTCGAGCCGGATTTTCTGAATGCGTTGGGAGTTGGGCTGGCTCCTATGCATTTGATACGAGTATGTGGGGGAGAGGGGATTTGGTTCAGTACATAGTTATAAAAAAACTCGCTTTCTTTCCCCGTTTTTTTTTTTCATTAAAGATGCATAAATTGCTCTTAGATTTTTTAAATTGAATAAAAAGAACAATGAACATTTCTTATTAATTTTTATTGATATCTACATAATACATACTATTAACATTGGCTTGAATTTTTCTTTTTGTCTGGCAAATATATCGAACACAAACCAGTGACTGCAATTATACCAACGTAAACATAAAAAAGCATACCACAATTCGTAAATATCGCTAAACCAACAAAATTACTTCCTACTACTGCACCCAAACGACCAACCATCATAATAAGACACATTGCCATGGCGCTTACGTTTGTTGGAAAATATTCAATAGAAATAGCGCTGACAATTCCTGAACAAGAAGCAGTTGTCATTGTTAGGGTCAATAGTATAATTGACAGAACGTATGAGCTAACCCAGTGTATCAGTAAGCAGCTAGCTGCAGCTATAACCAACCAGATCACTACAAAAAAAAATTAATTAATTATCAATTAAATTATTAATTAAAGCATAATATCAAAATTAAGAAAGAAAGAAAGAATACGGCCCTTATTTTAGTCCCGCAAACTTTAAATTATAGGTAAATTAGATACTAACAATAATAAATAGTAGTAATTTTATCAGCAACACAAAAAATGTTTGAAAGATTTGATTATAAACTGCTAATATTTCTAATTCGACCAGTAATACTCATGGGAGTTGTGGCTACCCCCAGATGTTATCATAAGACTTTTGGGTATAACTGGATAAATATCAAAATTTAATGAACTTTTCGACAAATTTTAAAGTGCATTCATTAATTAAAGAGAAAAATCTAGTCCATTTTTAAATGCCAATAACGTACCAATAAAACTTTTATATTTAATTGGACCACAATTAAGGCTTCCCCAAACCAACGTAAAGCTGTCGCGGTGACGACGAAAACAATAATAACAACACGTGGTTTTCAATGACAACAACACTTTGTTATTATTGTGTTCGTCGTCGCCGCGACAAATTCGCGTTGGTTTGGGGGAACCTTTAAAGTTCCCACACACCACACACCAACGTGAAAAATGTACATGTTAAATGCAACAACAACTAATCCCGAATGGGCTTAGCTAAACCCAGATAATTTTCGGGGCTTAACTTTAGCGCTAAGAAAAACTGTATTACCGGGCGGCGCGGGCGTACGTACTTGTTATCGACATTTTGTATGGAAACTCCATTAATTTTCTGTTATGGCGTCGCTAATATCGTTTTTTTCAACCAATTATAAGTTACTGCCTGAACACAATGGAGACGAAGCTGCAGCTGGAATAGCTGCATACACACAAATTCAATATTACGAACACAACGCACCCGGCAGCTGCAACCGGAGCTGTAGACGGTGTTGTGCTGCAAGAGCTCACAAACTTTTCACATACAGCACTTTTGACGTTTCATTTTATATGAAGAAAAAAAGATCCGGAAAAAAATATTGAAGTTTTTGGTGATTATTTGTGTCTCGAAAAAATTATTATCCTAGTTCCTTTACTTTGAAACTCTGTGCATTTCTGTGATTTTCTACACCAAAGTCTGTCAAAGTTCATATAAAAAAAATAAAATCACGTAGAAATTCACACAAATGCACCGAGTTTTAAAGTAAAGGAACACACCTATTATTTAAAAAAAAAACCGGAATCAAAAAATGCGAATAATAAGCCGGTGTTTGTTTTTTTGTTTTCTTCAAAATATACAAAAAGCTGTACAGCTCATTGTGGACACGCAAAAAATAGAACGTACGAAACTTTTTCACAGCTATTCCAGTTCCGTTTCCAGTTGCACCATTCTATTGTGTTCAGGCAGTTAGGAGGCAACGATTAGACGGTCAACGTGTCCGTGATGTCAATTTCTGTCCCAAAGTTGTCAAGGCGTGTGATCGTCTATGCAGAATACTGTCAATTCGTTGATGGCTGCGTTGACAAACGCTGTGATCTCAAGGATCAACACAAACAATCTGTAAACAATCTGCTGTCAACGCAGTAACGCAACGGGTTGAACGTCTAATAGTAGAAACCACATACGAAATCTTAAACAACAACAACAACAACAACAACTAACATTATATGCAAGTTTACTTACTTAGAAGGTTCTTCTTGCCGATGATGTCAATTGTAAATGTGAATACCAAAAAAACCAGTGTGAAAACTCCACCAATCAAAATAAGAATTTGAAAAATCCCAGTATTTACAGGACCACCACATTGATCTTCAGTTACTGAAGCATTTTTAGAGACTGTTCCATGCATGTCCATGATTTCACAAACAAAATAACCAGTATTAGATTTAGCAATAATTTGGTCAAGCATTGTTGGGAACCTTTAAAATATATTTTAATAAATATAAAACTGTTAAAAAATTTTCTTTCACTTTTTCTTCTTTTTTTTTGTTGTTTAGAATAAAAATTTCTTACCACATAAAAGTTCCCTGAGAAATGGCAAGTATTGAAAACATAATTCCACATATATTAAGTGTGTGTAGTATTCGGTTTCGTGAAAAAAGCGGAGCAGTCTGGCTCCAAATTAAGGCTAAAACGCTTTTCAATCCATGTATATTACTCAAGTTAGCACCTGATAATTCAATATGCAATTCTTTTACTGGGTATTCACTTTCTGGTCGGCCAGTATTCCATTTGAATATCTGTTTGAAAGTTTGCAGAGCTATTTCGGCTTTTCCTTGGATAAGGTTGTACTTAGGACTTTCTGGTAAGAGGAAAAGTCCACTAAGTGATATGAGACTTAGGAAAGAGTTTGCCAAAAGTAGTGCTCGCCATGGAGTGAATCTTAATCCTAAAATATTAACATTGAACTGCAAAGGAAGAATTCCTGTGGCCATACCTTAAAAATAAAGCTGATTTTATAAGTTTGAAGCATTATTACGTAAAAGAATAGTACTTGGTAAAAACATCAATCCAATTGGCATAAACATTGACAACATAGTAACATATCTCAACCTTGTCTTATTTCCATGAAATTCTCCCAAGAAACTAAACACACAAGCTTGACATCCAGAAATGGCCAATCCATTTAGAAATCGAAATGCAATCAACATCCAAATATTAATGGAAAATGCTGAAATTACCGTTGTTATAAAACCACACAATAGAGCAGTGCGCAGGGTTTTTACTCGACCCCATGTATCAGCAAAGAATCCCATCGCATGTGAACTAATGACAATTCCAAAAAATCCCGATGAAGCAAGGAAGCCCTGTTCTGCTATTGTTGAACTCAAATCACATTTAAGAAATGGCAGCATAACACTTATGCCCATTGTCTCAATCATAACTGCCATAAAACAAAAGCCACAGACTAATATTAAAAAATAATGAAATAATCCTGTGCCAGTTAAGTTAGCTGCTTCTTCGAAAGAATAAACTTTGTCCGGTAGTAAACTCGTTTTGTTGTTATTCAATCCATTTTTAGAGTTCTCTGTGAATTTTTGTGTAAAAATATCAATAAAATATTATTTTTTCGTAAGGCCGTATATGATCACAGTACACATATTAAAGGTAATTTCATTAGCGTTTTCATTTTTGTTCAGTTCTGCGCATCTGTCAAAATTGAAGTATTATGGTGGTTAAATGGTGGATCCAGTGTCCCTTTACTTGTCTAATTTCAATATTTTGTTGTTGTTTCTAATGATGCGTGCTGAGTTCCTGTGGGTACTGGAACAGACGTTTTTAATTTTTTGACACTTCCAACTTTGACAAACTGCGCAATATAAAACCTCCGATTTGTGTACTGTGGTATATGATGGGACGAACCAAATGTTAATTAACATGTAAAAACAACAACAACAACAAATTAAAAATATGACCTAAGTAAAGATAATTTTTAGGGTTAAATGCTGAAATTGAGCAAAGGAAAATTATAAGCATACGTATATCTGGATTTACATTGGTGATTTTCACCACAATTTTCCGGTACCAATTTTTTGCAAGTAAGTATTCCAACAAATAAAAAATCGGCACAGGAAACATCGGGCGGGTAGTGAAAATCTAGAGCACTAGTAGTAATAGTAGTACTATAAGAGTAGCGCTGCGAAGAGTATCAAGCCAGTAAAAGGAACAGAATTGAAAAGGAAGAAGTCTAAGAGTATAGCTATATAGAAAGAGCAAAAGAAGGTTTTACAAATAAATCAAAGCAACTGTGATGCTGGTTTTAAGAACTCAGGCTCTTTGAAATAGCTAAGATAATTTAGTCACCGAAAAAAAGGGTATAGTAATTTTTGTTTGTAAAGTTCAGGAGCTCTCACTGCATGAAGTTAAATTAGAATATACGTGGTGCAATGTGTAACTAGGGAAAAGCTCTTTCGAATTATTTCATATCAATCTCTTTCTGCAGCAGGGGGCCGATTCTGATTCTGTGAAAAAGTGAATCGTGAATCGTGAATTTCACCTAAAATCCGATTCTCGTTCTGCGAAAATGTGAAACCAAACGTCAAAAACATTCATATGAATAATCTGCTTTTCACTTCGGCATTTGGAAGTGAATCTGTGAATAGAAAGGTTGAATACGAACAAACAATGCTCAATTCAACCACATCTCCTTCTCTGTCCTTTTCATGAAAAAAAAAACTATTTATCTCATGCGTTGTTTGTTTGGTTACTCCAACTTCTTGCTACAAGTTGCTACTTGTCACTTTTAGTCTCTGGAATTTAATTGCACTAAGTCATCCGACGTCGTACAACGTTTCGAGTTACCAAATAGACATAATAGCCGCGTTTTATTATCGCCAATAACCCATATGGTTTGTACTCTCTACCGACTGAAGAGTCGTCTACCCGCCAGAGTAAGAACTTATTTCTGGATCCATAAAGCAAATTCCGATAGAAACCATGATAGAAAATTTGTTTTTGTATTACGTGTTAAAAGATAACTCCGACCCAGACCGAAAGATACTGAATTATAAAGATTGGAATCCTCGGCTGTCATTCTGGTTTGCCTACAAGCTACGGACAGTGGTGAATTCATATTTTTGCACTAGTGTCCACGTTTTAACGCACACTAGCCGTGTTTTTTTGCAAGCCCGGGGGGAATTGGTTGAAAAAAACGACAGCGGGGATTAGCGACGCCATGACAGTAAAAAACATGGAGTTTTCATATAAACATCGATATCGATAACATGTATGTAATTCATGCCGGTAACACAGTTTTATTGTACGCTTAAGTTAAGCCCCGAGAATTCTCCGGGATTAGTTGTTGTTGCATTTAACATGTTAGTTGTTTAGCACCGACGTCGTTTTTTTCATCCAATTCCCCCCGGGCTTGCAAAAAAACACGGCTACTAGTGCAAAAATATGAATGCACCACTGAATAAATTGTTGTTGCAATTCACATCTATTCATCGACACGAGATGAAATTACAAAAACAACAATAGCCGCGTTTTATTATCGCCAATAACCCATATGGTTCACCCCGATATAATAAAACGATACGGATCCTAATGAAAACACTGTTGTATGCTCATCTCTTTTTGTCTCATGTTTGTTTATTTTTCATGTAGATACTGTCTTTTTTCCTCGCACTGCATTTTGTACTCTCTACCGACTGAAGAGCCGTCTACCCGCCAGAGTAAGAACTTTTTTCTGGTTCCATAAAGCAAACCCCAATAGAAACCTAGATCGAAATTTGTTTTTGTATTTCGTGTTAAAAGATAACCCCGAACCAGACCCGTAGATAATAAAACGCGGCTAATGTAAGCAAATGGGTTTTGGTGGATGGAACGTACGAAAGATTCCAATCTTTATAACTCAGTATCTTTGCCCAGACCTGTAGATAATAAAACGCGGCTATTATGTGTCTCAATATGTAATTAATGCAAACACGAATCACTGTCAGTTAGATATATTATGTATGTATAATTATAACAATTGGATACGTTGAGAAACACATAGGGACTCAACGAAAAGGTTAGTTTCTAGTCTCTGATTGGTCAGCTGTCAAAAAATTGCCTTCCAATTAAAGCAACTTTATAAGAAAGTTGACTGGAAAGCTAGTCAAGAAATACGTCCCTTCATTTCAAGTCAAGTGTATTTATGTCAAAATATCAGCAAGCTGAACTTCTTTGTTTTCTTCTTGTTTGTTTCATTCTTTTTTTCGCGTTTCTTATATAAGTTTTGGATGAAGTGGTTCTTTACCATATATTATGCCGTTTGGTAACTTTTTTTTCAACAAATGTTCCAAAAACTGAGTTTTTTTCTATGGGTTTTGACAGCAAATTATGAAGTTTTGTGAAAATTTGTGCAAGAAAGAAAGAAGAAATTTCACGTTACCAAACAGACCAATTATGTCACGGATTTAATAAAAAATGTAAGAAATATTGATTTTTTACATATTCATGTCGATTATAGATTCCGCAATACTGGATCCGCTGTGATTCGCAGTGCAGTTCTCTCTTTTCTCTTTATACCCATTTGTCGTGAAAAGAAAAGAAAACACTGTATAGAGAATCACTGCAGATCTGTGTATTTCATAATGGAATTTAGAACGATTTAATTTTTTCACTATCGCACAATAAAATCTTAAAATCTAAGTTATCTAATTGGTCTTCATTATAAAGAGGTAGATGAGAATGGTTAAGACTTTAATCACAAGACAAACACATAGAATAGAACATAAATAAAAATAGAAAATATTTTAAATAACGCAATATAAAAAAAGAGCGTTTTAAAAAATTTACCAAAATTATCTTCGAAATCAACTAACGCAGAATTATCCATTTAAAAAAAAACTCGTAATTATACTTATCTATATCAGGAACAAAAATCTACTAGTTTAATAATTAAAAGATCTATTGAATTTCGTTAAATAAACATCGGTTATCACACTACTGATCTATATGTATACGATGTATCAGTCACATTCACGGCGGCGCTAATTCTAATAAGATGCATCTTTCTACTTGCTTTTAATAATTATAGCATGCAAACTATTATTTGTTATCTTCATTTTATTGTTTTTATTTATAAGGAGTCGTAAAGAAAATTTAAATGCAGAAATAGGTTCCACTTACATGCTCTTACGGTTTTAAGTCAAATAAATGTTTCCTATTCTTATTTATAAAACCATTCCAAAGTATGTGTAACTTTAAACAGCTAGCCAACCCCTTGTCCAACTTAGACACTGCAATTGGTTGTCATTATACCTATTTTAAAAAGAAAACGTTCAGTTATAAAAATACATACTAATTATAAGGAAAGGCTAGTTTCTAGATCAGAATTAAAAAGGTACGAGTATTCCGAAATAAATGAAAATTGTGAAAATTTGGAAAAAATTATGCAATTTCGCAAAAAATTTCACTTTACCAAACAGACCTTATATGAGGACATTTTAGGTCTATTTGGTAACGTGAAATTTTTGAAAAACATTTTTGCCTCGAATTTGTTTACACGAAACCAATGTACTTGCATAATGCATGAACTTGCTCTTGTTATTGTTATTGAAGGCTATAAAGTGATTAACCCTAGAAAGATAACCTTATAAAAAATTACAATTAAGATAACCATTCGTCAATTCGACGTATACATGTTTGTATGTAAGTTCATAGGCGTCTTTAGTCATTTGGGGGCCATGGGCCCAAACCGATATGGGGGCCCCTGCAGTCTAAAATTTTTGTTTAGGTTGTGATCCATTTCCTAAGGTACTTTTTCTTTAAATGACATCACACACAAATGGTTTTAGTTTTTTGGTAGAAGCCTGTCATTCTGTCTTTAATTATGTACTTTAATTTTGAAAATCCGTCAATTGGATCCCAAGATATGTTGAACATTTAACTGAACGGGTGTTTTCCGGATTTTGAAAAAAATTGGACGATTCCTGACTGAAACTCGTCCGGAACAAAAACCCCATTTTTTCAATTTTTCCGAAATTTTTTAAATACTTTCATTTAACTATTGTAAAGGTCGTGTAAGATGTACAGTTATGTATAAAATACGAAATTAATTGCCTGTTTTCTTAGATGTGAATAAAAAAAATTTATTGTATAGATGCAAAAATTAAATAGTCATAGGGTGATTAATCAAACAACAGAAGTATGTCAATATCTCGGTTGAAAAAAAAATCTTATAAATTTAAACAATATATAAGATAATAATATTTATGTACTAATAAAAAACTGTTCAAAATTGACCCAGAAAAATTAGTGTTTTTGAAACATGAAATATGGTTTCAAAAAAATAAAATCAAAATTTTCTGAAACATAGAACATATCCTTTTGATTATTAAATATCTATCGAATAAAAAATAAATAAATACTATACTAACTTCTGTTTAGAAGTTAGTTTTTGTACCCTTGACCAGTTTAATCCATTTTACAGTACTTAAAATTAAAATATCAAACAAATTTACCATACATTTTTAACACTGTGTACTGTATTAGCTATTTCAAAATAATTTTATTCATTCATAATTTTTTCATTAATTTTCTTTTCTTGAACACAGCAAAAAATACGAGGTACAACACCCATCCAACTAAGTCGAGATTGTATAAAATATAGGTATATTAAGCCCGCATCACACGACGCTTGTTTTCCTGCTAGAAATGCTTGCTGGCTTTCGTGCTGGCTATTGAGCTGGAAAATGGCGTCACTGCTGGCTCTCTTGATAGAAGCGCTGCTAGATTTCAATGTTGGAACCGGTGCTATTTTTCTTGCTGGTTTTGCTGATGGATTTTAGCAGACGTCAAAAGGTAGATGTATATTTTCAAATGTCATTTTTTCTATTTCGTTTTTATTTATTTTCTAATAGTTTTTTCAACTTTAAACAAAATTAAATGTGATTTCATTAATTTGTATATTTAGTTCTATGAGATGTATGCATTTTTTGTGAAAATTTGTTTAGAAAAATATTGTGTACTGTGTTCTCCCAAAGAAACACATCAAAGAAATGTCAAAAAACCATCAGCGAATCCAGCTCCAAAACAATCATCGAGTGAAGCCAAAAAATGCAAACCAGCAAAACATCCAGCACCACACCATGCAACAAAACCAGCACGAAAGCCAGCAAGCATTTCTAGCAGGAAAACAAGCGTCGTGTGATGCGGGCTTTATGTAGATAAATGTATTTGCAAAATGTTGATTAAATTTGTAACCACAATGTTAAGCACTTGAAATGATTTCAATCGAAATATTGGAAATCTTTGCTATCAAAATAGCTCATCGGATGGTAGGTCAAATAATTTGGGGGCCCCCAAAATCTCGGGGTCCTGGGCCGTGGCCGGCCCATGCCTAAAGACGCCTATGTATACGTTTTGTAGATAATTTATTTGTGCAAATGGTCAGGTATTACTAAAAGTATAATGTTTTTTAGGGGTAAATAAAAAACATAAGTTTATTTTAATTTTGTGTTTAACAAAAACATAAAAAAAAACAAAACCAAATATTTCCTTGAATGAATTATAGTGAATTTTTAAAAACTGAACACGTCTTTTCGACATAGGTTATCTTTCTAGGGTTAAGCATTCAAGATGTGTAATGTTTTATAACTAAATGACATAGCTATGACCCCCTATTATGTAAACATTAGGCTTGTTTTTGTTTGCAAGCCCGGGGGGGAATTGGATGAAAAAAACGACGTCGATGCTAAACAATTTTTTCAACCAATCCCACCCCGGGCTTGCAAAAAAAATACGCCTACTCATGCGGCGGGGGACTATAAGGGTGGTTAATATGATGAAATCTGGAGCTTTTCGATAGCGGAACTTGTTTCTAAAAAACGACGTCGATGCTAAACAATTTTTTCAACCAATCCCACTCCGGGCTTGCAAAAAAATACGCCTACTCATGCGAGTGGTTAATACGATGAAACCTGGAGCTTTTCGATAGCGGGACTTGTTTCTGCGGGAGGGGCACCAATAGTCGAAGTGAGTTAGGATGTCACTTCTGATGTTCCTGCATCGTAAGAATTTTCCCACCAATAACGAAAGAATTTTCTATAGATAGAATTAGTAGTGGCTTTTATTTGGGCTATACTCAGACATAATGGGAACTTCAGCCCAATAGGGGTTTTCCTGACTCTTATCGTACAAAGAGAGAAATGAAGGACCTGGCCTTCCTGATTGGTGGTTAAATGGGGGGTTGGCAGCATACATACATACACAACAGAAAAAAGTCTTATTTCGAAGCAACCAACAGCCTCGGATAAAGAGCGATTCACTGTTAACTTTTCGTTAACAGTGAATCTTTTCGATTCAAGAAAGGACAACGAGTTTCAGATCTGTACTATGCGTAGAATGCAATTCCGACTTAACACTTTGGCTTATGCTGATAAAATTTATCAATTCAATAATAAAAACAAAAAATTAAGAATTTTTATATAAACTAACCCAAGCCACGGGCAAAAAACAAAAACAAAAACTTCCAACTTAATGATTAAGAATTCTAATCTTGTTGGATATAATTCACACTAGATATTCGTCAGGAAGATGACCTAAGCAAAAATTGCGTATCGACAAGGGCCTCACTAGTTAACTGATGAGTCCAAGTGAGATCACCAAGACGAAACGCCATTTTTTGTAGAACTAAAGCCTCTTAAAAGCTATTTTGAATCCAACCCGAAACCGAACTAGAACCTAAAGGTATTGACGAATTTGCTTGAAATTTAGTGTAGAGGGCACTTTTATGTGGTTTCCTAGAATAATAAATAGATAAATTGGAATTTTTTTTTAATTGCCCATTAGGAAAAAATTTTGTTTTTTTTAAATTTTCTCGATTTCTATCGATTTTGATTAAACTTTTTAACATTACATATAACTAATTGAAATTATACTGCTTTTCAGGTTTTTCCAAAGAAAAATTCCATAGTGAAAACATTTAGGAAATCGGTTTAATTGCATCTAAATAGTTCAAACGTTATTGCATTTATGAATGCATTATAGTTTTTTTTTTAACTTCAAGTGTACGAGTAATTTCGAGAAATCCAGTCGTGCATTTTATTTTATTTTACATTTGTATATTTGAAAACTTACACACTTACATACATATGTACCTAGTTGTTTTTAAATTAAAGATAACCTTTATTGAGACTGAATATAAATATTTGCAGAATATTCAGATAAGATAAATGCATAAGAGTAATTTCTCATTCACGAAAGTCATTTTATTTACGACTTCGTATTTTAATCTGCCTAAGTAAATCCAGAAGGTACACTGCGTTTTATTCGTTTAAATACAGTCTTTTTTCAATAAACTTTTTGCGATTTCTCCCGAACTTTCTATAATTCAAAAAAAAATCTAATTGTTGAATGTATTGAGGGTAATTGGAGGATAAAGCTTGAGGAGGAATTTTGAATCCTCGAAAAAAATTGGTGATGTTGCACTTTGTTCGATTTTAGTCACAAAATCAACGTTTTTTTTTTGTTTCGTGAAAAAACAATCTTAAGTACAGACGATTGTCAGATCTTACAATATTATCAAATCTGTCAGTGAAAAAACTGTTCCAAATGTCTTACAATCGTCTGAACACATAATTTTGTCTGACAATATTATCAGAAACGTCATTGTCAGGTATCTTACAATCGTCTGAACACACAATTTTTATCATTATGCCTGTTTGGTAACTTTTTTTTCAACAGTTATTGTAAAATGTTTTCCCTGAAAACATCTTACAATAATTGCTTACAATTTCTTCAGTGTCCGAAATGTCAAAAAGTTGGTTAAAGGGAGATAAAAAAAGAGTTGACAATCAAATTGATAGACTTTGGGAAGAAATCTACCAACCATGTGAACGGACAATTTTTCATTCTAAGAAATATGTCAATTGTCAGCTAATTGTTAGCTATTGGGCGGGTTCAATAAAAATAGCTTAACATCTGAATTTTCAGATTTCTGAATTTATGTCGTTGAACGCAAAAAAAATCTGAAATTACAGTCGAAAGTCATTTTGTCAAATTCCTGCATTTACCTAAAGGATTTACATTGAAGCGAAATAAAATAGAACTTTTATTACATTTGTAAATTAAACATTGAGAGTGAGTAGTTGTGAGGATGAAAATATATTATGTAACTAAATCAGCAACAGGTTTCATTACCTTCATTAAAAGTCCTTTTATTGATATGTTTGACTTACAAAAACATAGAAAAACTTTCCAAACATCAATTAAAAAACTTGTTGATTTAAAAATTCACTAAACAATAAACAAAAAGTTCGTTCATTTAAATAAGTATTAAATTTTCATGACAAAAACTAAAAAAATCAACCACCAACAAGACGAAAATTATAAAGTTCAGCTTTTATGTGTGCTTTTGGCACTTCCCCCACCACAAACAACTTTCATCTGAATTTTCAGATGAGAATTTCTTGTCTGAAAATTCAGATGAAACGTAACTAAACGTAACTAAAAGTCACTAAAAGTCACTAAAAGTCATCTAACTTTTTATGACAGCTGGCCAATCAGAAGCTCCAAAAATTCAGAAATCTGAAAATTCAGATGTAAAACGTAATCGATTGAACGCACCATTGACCATTGACAGTTCTGACAATATTGTAAGATCTGACAATCGTCTGTACTTATCTTTAGTTTTTCGAAGCTTGCGTAAGCAAAAAAACAGATGCGATAGAGAATAGCATAAGGTCGTGTTTTCTGACGACAAGAAATTCAATCTGGATGGTCCCGACGGTTATAACTTCTATTTCCTTGATATAAGGAAAGAAGAAATAACCTTGGATAGAAGACACAGCAAGGAAGGCGGTGTAATGGTATGGGAAGCAGTAAGCTTTTATATGACACAGCCCAACTGGATTTTCAAAGCTCACGAATGACAGCGGAAACCTTTAAATGCATACTGGATCGAGCCTTTCCCAAGTTTACTGATCTGTTTTGTGGATATCGATTTTCCAGCAGGGCAACGCCCCCTTACATACCAGGTTAACTAAAGCCTTGATTGAGGGTCAGAATGTAGAACTTTTGCGTTGGCCACCATACTCACCGGATTTGAACATTATGGAAAACGTTTGGGGTTGGCTCTCTCGGAAAGTTTACGAAGGAGGATGGCAGTTCGAAACCAAAGAAGACTTAATTGAAGCCATAAAATCATCATGGGAAGCGATTTCATTGGACTATTTGGGTTCCATTTATGACTCACTGCACCGCAGGCTTTTGGAGCTAATAGAAAATTCAGGAGGTAATTCTCGCTACTAATTGTAATTTTTAAATAATGTCAATCAATAAAGACTAAATTTAAAATAGAACCATTAACAATTTTTTTTTACGTCTCACACCATAATTTTCGATGTGTATTTAAACGAATGACATAAAAATAAACGTTGATTTTATGACTTAAATTAGTCAAAGATCTATAATAATCCTACCAATCTTAAAATTTCTTAAAAATTCTTCCTGTAGAGTTTTCCTCATATTACCCTCAATGAATTCATTTAGGTAGATATAAGACAATTTCTTGTTACAAAAGGTTAAGGAGAAATCGTAAAAATTTTATTGAAGAATGTATTTAAACGAATGAAACGCAGTGTATGTACTATGTACATATACAGGGTGTCCCGAAACTCAACTTCAAGCGGGGACCGGGTGATAGGGTAGCTTATAACTGTTCTGGAAAAAAAAAGAAAAAAATCCATCTCAAATGGTTAAGTCATAATAGCAATATTTCGAAAAATAGTGAAAATCAATACCCTAGGCCACATTTTTAGGTACTGTGGTCACAAATCTCCAAATTTTGTGGTGATTCTTTTTTACGTAATCCTAACTAACCATGCTATTGATCACAATGACAAATACAAAAATAAATATTATAAGTTTCGAAAGAAAAATAAAGTTTGACTAAGGGCCAGTTTCACAGTGCACACTTAACAAAATATGTGGCACTTAATTTTCCCATTTTGGCACTTAAGCCGCAGTTTTACTACCTGAGTAAGTGGAACTTAAGTGGCCAACATGGGAGACTTAAGTGTCACTTATTCCGATAAGTTTACACTGTGAAATTGGGAATTAGTTTTCCATATTTGGCACTTAAGTGACACTTACTTCACTGTGAAATTGGCCCTAAGTCATGATTCAAACAAAATTTGTAAACTAACTTTGACACTTCATATTTAAAAAAAAATATACTGGCACTACCCTCGGCAAGTTTTTTTTAAAAAATTGGACCAATTCATCAAGATTTCAAAATAGTACAACACTTGCTACTTATTCATTCGTAGAAAATATTGTTCATTTTTTATTTGCAAAAAACACCTCAGTTCACTTCAATCACTTTTACGAGAAAAATGCTTTTTTGTACTCAAAAATCGATTATACCGAGGTGTACCCACGTAACAGAACTGGTATAAGCTACCCTATCATCCGGTCCCCGCTTGACGTTGAGTTTCGGGACACCCTGTATATTTACTTTATATTTATAAAATTGGTCTGTTTGGCATCGTGAAATTTCTTGCGAATTTGCACAAATTTTCACAAAATTTCACAATTTACTGTCAGAATCCATAGAAAAAAAACAGTTTTTGGGAAATTAGTTGAAATAAAAGTAACCAGACAGCCATAATATCTACAGTTATTGCAGTTGTGATGTTCTGGTAGTTTTGACAACCGCTATATTAACTTTGTTCAAACATCGTCTTTGGGTTATCAATGGCCGCGTTCATGTTTGTATCCAAAGCGATCTGGATAGCTTTGTGTTGTTGTAATCCCTTGTAAAATCACAGCTGATGACAAAGCGGCTGTTGGCGAAAAAAATCTCAAGCTATCCTAAAAATTCTGGGATACTCAGAGTTTGAGAGTAGGAGGCAACGAAGCAGGTTGTGTCGAGTGGCACAACCTTGCAAAATCAGTTTTCTTTAAAAAAAAAACAGTAAAGTAAATTATTTTTAAATAATTATTCCACATCGAAAGTTGGTACTCTGTCGGGGGCGGTGTCCATCTGGATGGTAACAGGAGTTGTACACACACTCCAGCAACTGAAAAGCTAGTTTCCAAGCTGTGCCGCTTGAACTAGACTTGAAGCCAATCCCGTTAATTACGGGACTCTGGCGTGGTATCACATTACCCGCTAGCATCTGTATCATGTGAACGTGACCGACGTGTTGCCCACATGAAATCCTAGCATGGAACTTCTCAGGGGGAAGGATTCCATGTGGATCAAAACCGGAGACGACCACACACTCCAGCAACTGCTTAACTAGTCCCCAGACTACTAGCACCCCTTGTGCTAATAACAGATGACTAACCTTCATCACAACAATGGACAAAGGATGACTGCCCTGCATCATACCAAATCAATGAGAAGACCATCATATCATAGAAAATTTGTTAAAGTGAATAATTATCTCTTTATAACTGCTCATAATGTGTTAAAAGTTTAAGTGAATTATCTTTTGTATTCAATCATTATTGTTTTTAGTGTTCTACTAAGTTATACCCTTTTACATATCTTTTTTCATTTTCTATCGCCTTGCCGTCAACATGTGCTTTAAAATTATTTAAAACAACTCGTAAGATGTGAATTTATGTAAAAATTGAAATTGTATTTAAATAATCGTCTTTAAATAACTCATGCAAAAGTAATTTCATTAATTTTGAAAATTCCACATAGAGCGTTCTCGCTCTATAACATGAAATTTTATATATATATATAAATGTATTATATGGCATATTAGTTTGTAAGGTATTTGTATTTGTAGGTATTGTATATATGTATATTTTTATCCGTTGCAACAGCCAACACGTAACTGAAATATTGCTCCTGAGCAAGAGCAGAATGACTATATATTTTTATATATTATAAATGACAGCCACGAGGCTTTCCAAAAATGTAACTAGATAGAGCAGGCAATACATTATAGCCGCAGTAAAACATAGCTTTGCTAAGAAACATATATTATTATGAATTGTACTCTGTAATTGTTCTTAAGTCTCAATAAAATTCAATTCAATTCAATTCTGGGATACTCATCTATCCTATGGGAAATGTCAACAACAGCTGATTTGCGTTCAGAAACATACTGGATACTCGAGTATCTTAGCTAGACTATCCTAGTGCAACCTGAACGCGGCCAATATTCAATATAAGACATATGTTTTCTGCAAAAGTGTTTTCCAAGCTCAGCAAATTTGTACACGCAAACAATGGGTGCGTTCAATCGATTACGTTTTACATCTGAATTTTCAGATTTCTGAATTTTTGGAGCTTCTGATTGGCCAGCTGTCATAAAAAGTTAGATGGCTTTTAGTGACTTTTAGTTACGTTTAGTTACGTTTCATCTGAATTTCCAGACAAGAAATTCTCATCTGAAAATTCAGATGAAAGTTGTTTGTGGTGGGGGAAGTGCCAAAAGCACACATAAAAGCTGAACTTTATAATTTTCGTCTTGTTGGTGGTTGATTTTTTTAGTTTTTGTCATGAAAATTTAATACTTATTTAAATGAACGAACCTTTTGTTTATTGTTTAGTGAATTTTTAAATCAACAATTTTTTTAATTGATGTTTGGAAGTCATACATATCAATAAAAAGACTTTTAATGAAGGTAATGAAACCTGTTGCTGATTTAGTTACATATATTTTCATCCTCACAACTACTCACTCTCAATGTTAAATTTACAAATGTAATTAAAGTTCTATTTTATTTCGCTTCAATGTAAATCCTTTAGGTAAATGCAGGAATTTGACACAATGACTTTCGACTGAAATTTCAGATTTTTTTTGCGTTCAACGACATAAATTCAGAAATCTGAAAATTCAGAGGTTAAGCTATTTTTTATTGAACCCGCCCAATAAAAAGTATTTATAATCATTTTGTATAAGTATGAAAATAAACATAACGCCTGGAAAAATGTCAAGTTTTTGTCTAGTTAAGTCAAGGCACATTTTTATAGAAATAAAAATAAAAGCAGGAACTCATAAGTCATACAAACTACTCTTAAGTTAAAAAAAAAAAAAAAAACAAAAAAAAACAAATTATGGAACTTTATTACACGTGTATGTAATTGCAGTTAATCTTTTTGAACCTTTAATTTGAATCCGGAAACCGAGTTAACTTTCTCATCCATTGATCTTAAGCATCCCAAGCAAAATAACATATTATGCTAAGATTGCAATAATATCGAAGAATATTTGTATTTATCCCAATTACGGAACCGGATGAATGAGTTGCGGAGGGAATCAGACTCAATTGTGACATTTAGAGTAAAAATGTTGAAATTGAGCCTAACTCCCTCCGCAGCTCATTCATCGGATTTTCGGATATCGTAATGAAATCACTAGTTCATACCACACGTAATCTAGATTTCGGTTGACATTTCGAACGAATCTAAAGTATTCAAAGAATTTCAAAATAATGTTCCTTTGCAATCAGAAAAAAGTATCAAAACGGCGTGACATCGTTTTTTGGACTTTTGTCTGATTGGAACTTTTTTTGATTTGATTTTTCTTTCATTTTCCATTTGAAAAAAAAAAAACATAAAACGGAATGAAATCCCATAACGAACGTTCGTTTTCGAAGATTTCGTAATAACGTAAGACTGTCAAAATTGAAGGTGTATCCATTTTTAATTATTTTGAAAAGTTTAAAATTACACTACGTAGGTATGAAAATAGCTATTATTGCATTTTTAATGCGGAAAAAGGAAGGAAATTCAGTCAGACGAACAATTTTGCGAGAAAAATCTAATAAATTATATTTGTCTGACATAGTGTGAGTATCTTTTATCTAAATATGAATTGTTTATTCTTGTATTTCGTATATGATCTTATATTTTCTACTAAAATAATAAAACATAGATACTAAAAAAAAAAAAAAAAATTATAAATTTTGCTTACATTAATTGGCACCAAGAAATATGACAAGTAACTGCAACTAGAACAGTTTCACAAATAATTCACAAAGCGTATACAAGTTGAAGAGTGGAATATACAGAACATGGCCGTAGATGTCTATTTCTTAAAAAAAAATGGTGCTCGACTGGGTCGCACGAACTTGATCTATTTGTGCGATCACGCTGTGTTTTTAAAGTTTTAATATTGCAAAAACTATATTTATCTCATAAAAGAAAGAAATTAGTTATGGAAGCCTATATTGTATACCACCTACTTAAAATATAGTTAAGTTTAAGGTAGTATTATGCGAGTAGGTACATTTATTTATGAACAATATACCACCGTGTTCTAAATATGCATGGAACATACAGATAAAACAACCACTGAAATTGTTTTGACACCAATGCGATGTACATCATCCGATTTCTTAAGAAAATCTCAATTTAGAGAAAAAAAATGAAAATCGTTTGAGCGGTTTTGTATGTATAAAATTTCGATAAAATAAAAAAAAATGGTACACAATTTTTTTTTAGCTTTTATTAATGCGGAGTTAAAAATTTATTGAAAAAAATATTTGTGCACAAAAGCTTCAAATAAGTTCTAATAATATTGTATTCTTTTGAAAATTTTGGTAGCAATATTATTAAAACTTATTTGAAGCTTTTGTGCAAAAAATTCATTTAAATAAGTTCAACTGATAATGAGATAGTCGAAAATCAAAAAAATGGTTCTATGAGATATACCATTTTTAAACGATAGATAATTTTATTTCCAATAATATGCAATTTAATCAAAATGTCAGAAGCCGTATTTGAGAAAAATGAGATTTTCAATACCGGTTTTTAAACAATTGTATGGGAGGTACCGTTATTTTTAGTTATTAGAATAATTTTGCTGGATTATATTAAAAAACAGCTGGGTGCCAAGTTATATAAAAATTGACCAAGTCGTTTTCGAATTTTATGAAGTTCTCAAAAAAAAATTATGAAAATTTTTTTAAAAATCCAAAAAAAAAATTTTGGAAAATTTTGGTATACAAAACTTTTAAAACTTTTTCAAACATTGTTCATAAAAATAATTTATCCATATCAGTTGAACTGTTTATAAGAAAATCGAAAATCAAAAAAAATGGCTCTATGGGAGGCACCATTTTTAACCATTTTTCGGATTTTTTTTTTACAAAATGGTTGACTTTGTAAAAAAAATTACTAAATTTAAAAAAAAAGCTGTTTCCACGTTTTTGAGAAAAATAAGATTTTCATTTTTTGCTAAAAAAAATTTGTACGTCTTAAAAAAACGAAAAAAACGTGTGGGGGGAATGCCCAAAAAACGGCCCCTTCCGATGAACAAGGGAAGATGGACCCCCCTTCTAGTAGAAAAAAATGGATGTATTTATTATCTCTATAACAATACGTTATTATTTTGCGACGCTAAAATTATCCGTCTCGGACGATTTTTCATACTGGTTTTCACATGGAGGCTGCTCAATTAAAATTATGTATCTTCTTAACGAATGGAGATCCCACTCTAAAACTTGGTATGTAGTACTAAGTTTACATATATAAGCAACTTTTTTAAATCTAAATCTAAAAAAAAATCTAAATCTAAATCTAAAAAAAAAATATCAAAAGGGTCCAAGTTATTTAAACTCTGATTTGAAATGCTAACTTCCGGTTTTCTACCAAAGAAAATAATCCATTTCCGGTTTTGATATCATATCTGAAAAAAACTTCTAATTTGCCACATATTCCACCATTGGAAAAATTTTTCTATCTCTTTATTTAATTAAGCAACACATTGCTTTAAAACCCTACCCCATAGCTTGTCGAAACTTTACAAGGCCATAAAACTAGCTCCAGGGCTCAAAAATCAATATCCTTTCATATACATGTTAAGAACTACACAAAGTATAAATAACCTAAAAATTACCGATTTTCAAGACCCACCCGTTTTTTCGTCGTCCGCTTCACGTGAAATGCCCCATATAGTACCAATATATCGCAAGTAAAAAATGTTACTATTGTGGTGACATACTGTAGCGTACGCTACTGGGCACATCGTATTATCGTCGCCAATGTAGAAGCCGGGTCCGTGCATATTATGATTAACTCAACCTTAAGAACATCTTTGATATATGTATTATAGCAAGTAAGAAAATACATCAACTTAAAAAATTTGGTTTTAAATTTTCCATTTATAAACAACATTTTATAATATATTGTTTTTAAATATTCACAAATTCATACGTTATACACTTAAGCTGCTGGTTATCTATTAAATAAACTAAAATAAAATCATAAACTTTTTTTTAATATACATTATCTTTACATTTTTACTATTTAAGATCGAAAGGCGGCGATTCTCTACTCGTATAGGGTCCCATTGGTGCAATTATAACTTGAAGGCTTAAATTATTTTTACTTGGTCCAATGAGATGGGGAATTTCTTTTTTGGGATCACTTTTCGGAGTATCTTCATATGGCAGCAAATTATCTAAATTAAGAACACGACTTTTGTCTGAAAAATACTCCGTTTTTTCTGTAACGGTTAAAATGTGTATTATGTCGTGCTGCATGCCACTGATTAAAACGGCAACCTAAAATTATAAACAAAAATTTTTAAATATTCTTTTAAAAAAAATTAATTAAAAAAAATACTTTTAAGCCTCAAAAGCTTTAATTTTTATTCAATATAGCAGCATGTCACATTTAAATTCGAAATACATTACCTTAAATCTTTCTTCGCCAAGGCAGTTTTCTTTACAGGTAACGCGAATACGAACTGTACGTAATGAAAACTCTGGTAAATCTTCACCCCAAACCATTTTCGCTTTATTATATTTCACTCCACGAGGAAAGAACTCTATATCCCACGTCACCGATTGATCTGATTTTAATAAATAAAAGAAGATACAATTATTGCATTTTTGTTTTGTTATTTATTTGTATGTTACCATCTTCTCGTTCCGCCAAATTTCTTTGTGAGAAAAAACAAGCTACGTAATTTGTATAATCTGGAATATGATAATAATCCTTAATGTCAAAGCTTACACTCCATAAGTCATTCGAGTATAAACGTGGTGTGAATTGCAAACTTCCCGATTTCGATTTTCTTATTTCATTTACACGATCTTCTTGGCCTGAAATGAATAATATTCTTTAAGTTAATTTATTATAAAAAGTTTTTTTCGCCGATATTTTAAAATCGTTTATAATAGAAAAGGTACTGAAAACTTCAAGAGGTTCTTGCTAAGTCTTAGAAAAAAGTGAAGGTTAATAATTTCCTGCCCCAAAAAGGGAGAAGCACATAAACAGCTTTTTAACATTTTTTCTGACATAACAGACGAAGGACAAAGAGAAAAAAGGAGCAAAAAATTAAAGAATGTTGTGAGAAGTAAAAAATATGGAGTGCTTAGGTAAAGTAATTAAAGCTAAAGAAATAGAATTTTGTTTTTTTTTTGAAGCTCTGAAAGAGAGATCACTACAGTACAATAACATTTTGTCAATAACACCTATAAATAATTAACCCACCTGAGTGATAACTCATTCCAATAGCCATTCTCTGGACAATGAACTCTTTGTGATAGGCAAGTATTGGATAAAGCAATAAATGTGCTAATTCCCTGGGCGTCATCATGGCAAATCGTATATGCATTACAGTTGTCTCTATTAGCTGCTTTAATATTAGCTCTTTCTCTTCCCTCTGGAGACTTTCTTCATTGTCGAGCATTTCCTTTCTATGTAACAGCCACTTTTGCAAAATACCAAACAAACTGATCTCGCTGGTGACGATAATATCGTTTTGTTGCAACAACAATATCATAATCTGGGTGTCAAGTTCAACGAAATCTTTGGACTCACTAACCATTTCCAGATTCCATTTGAGAAAGTTTTTCAACGACTCAGTGAGATCTTTATGATACGGGCTAAAGGTCAGGGCATATTGCAGCCAAGAAACTAGATAACCTTGTGTTGCTGCCATGGCCGTGTGTGAGAGCATAAAATTTACACTCAGTCCAACTAGATCCTAAAAAAATAAGGTAGAAAAAGAAAATGTTCAATTTGTTTTGAATTGTTTTAAAGTTACGCATGATCAGACCTTGACATTATATTTATCAGCTAAGGCCAACACAGGCATCACAGACTGCAAAGTGGCCTTCAACTGGCCAACATACAGATATTTAAGGAATTGGGGAAACACTGCTGCACAAAAGGGCTCTTCGTAGAGTTCAATGATCCGTTTGCGACACTCATTCCATTCGGGGTTCATCAGCATGACCTGGAATACTTCGCTACTGGCGCAGAGGATAACTCGATGGGCAGGATATTCAACTCCGCCTACAACAAGGACGATGTCAGACATTAACTGCTCTGCGTAAAGATTTGCTATTTTTTCAAGTATACTATTGGTGTTTACTATCTGTGAAAATAGAATAGGAAAAATATTGTGTAAAGGCATACATTTTTGGTTTTATTGCATTTATTACCATGCTCGAGTCTGAACTGTTCTGGTCGTCTGCTGACACAGGTTTAGCACTTGTTTCAGTTTCCATATTGGAAAAGGTTGTTTTCCACACACAAAGGTGTGATGATAAGAACAATATTTAGTTTGATTCTGTTTGGATCTTCGTTTTGTTTTTTCTTTCGTTTTATTATTTATAAAATATACGAATTGGAATCAATTTGATTTTTTCGTACTTGCTAAATGCTTAAGTGAATTAATTTTTTTTGGGAGATATTGCATCAAATTGCATTATAACTTGTGAAATATTACATTTTTTTGTTTTTGTAAGATAGTTAATTTTTATTCAAAATACTTTTGATTATTTGAGAGAAATGTTATAGAAAACCTTTATTGAAACAGCATCAGAAAACAGCAGGTGAAAAATATGTCAACAACGAATGTCAAATTTGACAAATAATTAAGGCCTAATCACAGATAAAGAAATTCACAATTGAACTTAGTTTTTATCCGGAATAGGGTGGTCTAGAAAACAAGTAAGTATACAAAAAATATGTCTGTTATTTGCACGACAGCTGTCATGTCAAATCTAAAATAAACTTCTCTGTAAGTCGTAAGCCACATTATACTACGTTTTCATTGCGGCAAATGAGGTAATTTCATTGATAATTTCCCAATTCGATTCTAAGTCCCCTTTCACACGAGGAAACAAGTTGCTGGAGATTTTTTGACGTTTTCTTTTAATTTTCAATTCCCATCAATCGTAGACCGTTCAATCCTCTTACTTGGTGCCCTTCTCACCCAAAAACTGAAAGTTGCTGGAAACTCAGTTTCCTCGTGTGAAAAACTAGCCGTTTTTTATTAGGTGTGTTCCTTTGGGCCTTCTAAAGTACTTTTTAGTACTTCCCAGTAGATGGTGAATGGAACACGTTAGTTTTACCAAACAAAAAATCTAACCTCAATGTTGATTTAATTTTTGTTGTTTGCATCTGTATGTTATTTTATGTTAAAGAAACATCAATATCAATAGGGGTATTCCCGATCCGATGCAAACTGGTCTTGCAGCATTGCAAATGATACAAGACCAGTTGCATCGGATCGGGAATACACCTAATAATTTACTATTCAATTTCTTTTTACTGATGGTGTCACGTTCTTGCGTGGATTCATTTCGTTACTACATTAGGCGTTTTTCTTTTTTAGCCCCGAGCGGGGCACAGAGCGGGCCAGTTTGTTTACAGCAGATCATCTTTGATCAAGGATTATTGCAACTGGTAAATCATCGAATGTGCATTAAAATCAAATTTTTTTTCAAGGAATCCATAATTGAAGTTGTTAATCATGGAAATCGCTAATCAGCAGATTTTGGTTGATTAGCGCCATTTAGTTAGAAGCTGTAAGGTCAGGCGCGCACTTGCAACCAAACTATTTGGTTTCGATTTTGAGTACTATAGGATTATATGACTATAGGATTATAAGTGCGCGCACTTCCATATAAGCCCGTTGTGACCAAATTGGAACCAAACTGTTTAGTTGCATGTGCGCGCCTGGCCTAAAAGTCATAATTCAGATTTAACCCACTGTGAACAAACTGGGCCTAAATTGTACAACTGCCTCTCCATTCATTCACATGTGTGGCATTCGCACCGCTCACCAGCATCTATGCAAGTTTAGTGTTAATTCAGCCTTAAGAAAATGATTGCATTTCAAGAAAATCAACAGGTTCAGCACGTGTGTCGAGTCTCGACACTTCTATCTGTCTGCTGTCAAGTGTCAACTGCGACAAATTTGTCTATTTTCCACATTTCACTAGCTATTTCGATCGTTCTTCTTTATTTGTTTAAATAAATGTTCAAGTAATTCTCAGATATTCAAAATTTAAAATAAGAAAAGACTTAAAGTATGTTATGCCCAGAGGTATGGAAATTTACGACAAGTAAAAAGAATACATCTTATCAAAATGGAAATTATAATACCAAAGCAAAAGAAGCACTTGATAAAACAATTAAAAATAATTTCTTCAATCGAATGGTAAGTGATATTTTGTAAACATAAACAAAACGATGCTAGATGAGTAACCCCAAAAAACTTAACATCTTCTATCCTTATCGAAATCTAAAAATACAACTTTTATAGGTATATTTTGCTTTACGATTGAGTTTGTTTTTTTGTTCCTAATGCGTCTTTTCTTTGTTTAAAACTTTTCGTTGGTTATTTTGCTTCTACCATAAAGAAAATTTATATTACCTAGTGAAGCGACTCATTCTTGGTGTTGCACTTTACCTGAAACGCTTATTTTGAAAAGTAAAAAAACAAAGCTGCTCCTCAGCGCTTATAAAGTGACAACTTCTTAAATTATAGTCCATTATCTAGGTATTGTGTTTATTCACTCATCTGTGCTGTGAAGATCAGTTCTTGAATTTAAGATACTTAAGAGCATTTATTTCTTAAGGTGTCCATAATTTTACCAGAATGCGAAACGATACCAGTGCCTGTACAAGAACTTATTAAAACTGCCGATTACTATTTGGTGAAAAACCTAAGTCTTTGTGAACTTGTACGCAAAGACTTTGTAGAAGCTTTTATTAAAAGAGGTGAGCAAATAGAAGAATGAACTAAGTAAATATAAATATGTGGGTGGTAATTTTATTTGATGTTTTTTTTTTTAAGGAAAATTAACCGGATTTTCGTTGGAAAGTGGAATTTCCAATGAATTTGAAAACAAAGTCTTTGTCACTCCAGATGGTAAATTGAATATTTTTATTTGCAAAGATCTATATCAAATTCTTGGCCTAGAAGGGCGTCCAGTTGGACAATCGAAGGAACGTTTTGGTAAGTTTTTCTATTTGTATTTTTCTTCATTAGTTACTTATAAGTTATAAATCATTTAAAGTGGGGCTTTATTTTAAAAGAAGACTTGAATTTTGTAAAACCATAATTTTAAAATTTAAAAAAATTTAAAGAAGCTAATAAACTTACAAAATCTGAGAGTTAAGGCTATAGGGTAGCAAGACCATGTAACGTCGCTTAAGCCAAAACTAAAGCACAAAACGAGCACACATTGGACAAAAAATTACAAAATATTTTCTATATTGTGATCATTTAATTTTTTATTAATATTTTTTCTAATCACAACTTAATAATCTTTAATTCACAACTATTTTACTTTAATTCTTCACTTATCTGTAAAAAAAAAATTAAAACTTATTTAAAAGTTAGTGAACAAAATTAAAGCACATGCACCCTATTTATGTATTAAGTCAGGAAATTTCACCGTTTGCTACAAATAGTAACTGGTGCCTTGAAATCTTACCGAGCTATAAAAATACCATTTATTTGCCTGAAAAATGGACGTGCAAGACTGGAGTTTGCCAAGGCACACATTAAGTGTATTATGGCTACATGAAAAACGGTTCTCTTTTCTTATGAATCAAAATTCAATATAAAGGGATCTAATGTGAGAGAGAATGCCTAAGTCCTCGATTTACCAAGGGTATAATTTAGAACGGAGGAGGCTATATTATTGTCAGGGGATGTTTTTTCATTCAAGAAGTCGGGCCAATTCATAGGATTAGTAGTATAATGGATCGTTTCATGTACCTGGAATTCCTTCAAAACGTCATCCTTCCTCATGCTGAGGAGAATAGGTCATTGCGATCGATTTTTCAACATAACAACGATCTTAAACATACCGCTAAACTTCTGAAGGAATCACTAGCCTATAGAGAACTGGAACATTTTAGATAAGATAATTGATCCCACGAAGTGCAATAATTAAAACCCCAAGTTAATATCCAATATCCTCACAATATTTCTTCTAGCTCGAACAAAACCGCTAAAGAAATTTGTCTTACAAACGAAGCACTTAAGGGGATTCCTGGAAAGGAAAATTGAAAACATTGCCAACAACCAACATCAAATTTTCTATAAATTTCATGACAAGTTTGATCAAACTCGAGTTCGATTTTTTTACGAATAAAAGTTGACTTTTTCAAAATTTACTATAGTTTGTTGTGAACGTTTTCTAAATTTTAGGGAATTTTTGAAAAAAAAAGCATCTCCCTTTTCAAAATATCGAATTTAAATATCTTCATTGCAGATTATTAAAATAAAAACTCTGATTTGATTTGAATATCTTTGAAATATCCTTTAGACAGATAGAAACATACATCTCATGTTTTTGTTCAAAAATTAATCCTTCTATGTCAAAAAATAAGTCTTTTATTTTAAATTAAATTCTTAGTTTTGCAATGTTAATAGGAAAAAAGAACTAAGACATGTGATATTTTTCAGATTCAAATCGATAATTTCAACCTAAAAAAGTACATAAATGCCAAAATACAAACAACCACCGCCGCTGGAGGATTTGGCACTAAAAGCCTCAGTGGTATGGCTTAGTAATTTCGGAAGAAAATTCATGAAAGACATTCGTATACTTTCCCAGCATGATGCTCACGAAGCTACGGAAATCTTAAAACAATGCCTTAAAATAGCACACGATATATTTGAATTTAATGTGCCACATTATCTTTTTGATCGTATAGGCCAGGAAGTATTTAAAACAACACCACAGCTGATAGCAGATGTCAAGAGCTGGTTGCGAACTTCTTCTGCCATAAGTGAATACCTTAGTCAAGTGAATGTCGCTGTTGGACTGGCAGAAGTAATAATTTCCCCATATATTCGTCATTTAGATTTTCTGCAAGTTCCTAAAATGATGAGACACATGTTTTACACTAAGCTCTCCAGTATGCCAGGCATATTGTATTTGAATTTAAGTTCAATGTCAGGTGGATGGAAAACTTCACAGATGGAACCTATTGTCCTAGAAGGGCTAGCAAGCATGAGGAATTTAAGAACTTTAGTCCTTAATTATGACTGCACCGACGCAATACTAGAACTCTTGGAAACAGCCTGTCCCCATTTGCACACATTGGACGTATGCTCCTCCAAATCAATCACAAACAATAGTGTCAAGTATCTCAGTAGTTTGTCGAGCCTGCGCGTGTTGCAATTGTACAGTACATCAATCAACCTAGAAGGATACACTCGACTATTTATAAAAATGCCGTTTTTACAAGATATCGGAAGATTCGACGATATCGGACGTTGTTTGGAATATGTTTATATGACTTACCAAGGCTACGAAGCCAGCGACCGCCCAAAACTACAATTGAGAGTTTTTTCAAGTCGTTTCGTTATAACCAAGCACTTGCAAATACTTGCTGAAGTCTGTCCAGAAATAACAACTGTCCTTCTATTTCATAATCCTCTTCTAAACGATCTCATGGCATTGATAGCTATCGACAAACTTTCTGTGCTCAAACTTCTATCATGTGATTTTTTTGGTGATCAAGTGCGAGATGTTCTCCAGGTCAAAGGTTGTAATCTAACTCATTTACACTTAGAACACGTCGATCAGCTTGATATGAATGCTTTAATCTACATAAGCCAATATTGCCCAGATCTGAAGATTCTCACTTTCTATTATTGCGAGTTTATTGAAAGTACATCTTTGTGCATGAAAAACTTACCAATACCACCTTTTATGAATTTGGAAAAATTAACAGTTACATCAGCTTGTTTCGAACAGCACATGGAATTTCTTATGTCAAATTGTTTTAAAATAAAAACTGTACATATTGGCACAATGGCTTCAACAAGTGACGCTCTAATCGATAAAATACTCAGTAAAAATCCAATGGAACACTTAGATTCCCTAAATATTGCCTCCTCCACTGGTTTGTCAATAAAAAGTGCATACAAGCTGCTGGAAGTTTGTCCTAATCTAAGAATGCTCGGCGAACTTGGTAGCTGGTCAATGGTTAATGAATTCGAATTGGAATGCTTCAAGATGTTTATCTCAACGAGAAATTTTGATTTGGATATTCAGACCTTTGCTAAATATAGCGGTGAAACGCAGAATTCTGCAGTGTGATTTAATATTTATGTTTAAGACTTATATTTGTTTTATGTGTTGAAATAATAAAAAAAAAGAAAATTAAAAAAATCCTGAGAAAATTGAAGATACAAATAATAATTTTTAATTGGTTTTGAAAAAGATCATCTATCCACAAAGTGCAAAGCAATACAAATATGTATGTCAGCCACTTTATCATCCATCTAAAATACCATGAGTAATGTTTTTCTTTCAGATGTGTTGTTATTGTTTTATCAGATATACATACATAGCAGTATGCCAATTTGTTTAGTATTGAGAAAACAATTTTCCAAATTTATCTTTTCCTTCTGCGTTCTTAAAGGAACCATACACAGTCGTTAGGACGGTCGCAAGCTTCGTAGAGATTTTGAACGGATTTCCGATCGCATGAGGCATATGAACGATAGAACCTGTCAAATTTTCATAGAAAATTTCTACGAATCTTGCGACCGTTTTAATCAGCCTTATTGTGAGTTTCACACGAACAAAATTCCACCCGGAAAATTTGACATTTCACTTTTCGCCTATTGTAAGTTTCATCCGAAATTTCATGTTAAAAAAATGTCCTTTAATGTGAACATCGCTTTGGGCGGAACGAAATGCCACTGACAGCCTTAATTTTCACTTATTTTTAGTAGATAAACGAAATTTCTTTCGGGCGAAAATCACAATAGCTCTTAAAATTCCGGGCGGACAAAAAATGTTAAGGTAAAATATTTTTCGGTTGAAACTCCCACTTACGCCGCGGAAATTTAAAGAAACAACTAATAAAACATACGCGCTAATATTTTTTCCCCAGCGGTGGTTGTACATTAGACGTCAAACATAGAGCAACAATTCTCTTAACCCCCAAAGTTCATAAAAAAATAAAATGTAAAAATTCACACAAATGCACAGAGTTCCAAAGTAATGGAACACACGTCCTATTAATTAGCAAACACCCTGTTTATAGATAGATAGAAAGATTAATCAAAGTAAATATGTATATCAATATACATAACAAATTTTCCATTCGTAAATAGGATTGATATAAGAACACCTGACATCATAAAGTACATACATACATACTTACATACATATATCATGAAAATAATATTCAATTCTATATTTTTAGAAATCATCATCGACCTGAAAAACAACAAATTTCTTGAACAACCCAAATTATATAATCGTATAAAAAATGCACTATCTAATCCTGAAATCGAACGATTGGATTTTCAGCTTACATGGGAATTATCAATCGATTCGAGCATTTGTCCATCATCTATTGCAAAATTCTTTAAAGATTCTGGATATAAAGTTGAACAGCATATTATACAAATACAATCGACAAGAACAAATAATCTGATGATACCAAATGAGGTATTTTCTGAAGATCATTTTGATTCTGTAATAGCGCATCAAATTGTTGAATATTTTGCTTGTGTTATGCTCGATTGTGATATGGATTCTGGTGAAGAATTAAATTCATATCGACCAACTTTCAATTTGAATTTTGATTGTGAACAATCAAGGCAGAGTGTTGTTTTGCATTGTAAAGGGCTTATGAGCTCTGATTTTGTTGCGAATCTATTTGAAGTATTAAGGTAAATATAAAAGTTGTTTTTCTATGAATAATTCATTCAATTCATGAAATATTCATTAACAATTTTTAAAACATAAACTTTAGTTTCAAAGACATGAGTTTTAAATTGCAGCAAATTTAAAATTAACTTAAGAACACTTATAATTTATTTTCAGGTCATCAGGGGACTCTAAATATGTCATACTCAACATAAGTGGCGAACAATTGCCAGGAAAAGGAAACACAGAACATGTATTTGTTCTATTAAATGATAAAAAATACTTTTTCTTCACAACATAAAATGCAATAAATATGTACATATTATGTATATTATTTAACCGAAACTTAATTCAAAATTAACTAACGTGACCTTTGCGAAGAATTACCCTCTCACGTCATGGACTACTCAATTTTGATATTAAAGTTGTCGGTAAAATTTTCACCGACATTCAACTATTTTCTTCTCTGCTGCGAACAGATAATACTAGTTTACAAAAAAATAAAATTTTATACTACATTTGAAAAATTCAATTATTTTTGATTCGATCGCGAATCTTATTTTTTGGTGCCTTGAAAATAAAATTCGTTTTCACGATCGAATCAAATCTGTTAGGATCTGTAAAATATGGTTCGTTCCCGAATTTATCGCGAGGAACTATTCACGAACCGTTCAAATAGAAAAATTACATTTTAAATAAATATCATTATACATATCGTCGTCGTTCTGTGAAACTCCCTAAGTCCATTTTTTTTTCGAAATTGCGATGCCTCTTCTTAAATACGGCACAGTTAATCAAATATCAAGAGTTAAGATTATGTAAGTCTCAACCTTATTGTTGTTTTAATTCTAAATTCAAAATTACTCAAACACAAAAATGTTCGAGTTGTTGTCAGTAAAAGATCCATAACTAAAACAATTAATGTTTCAAAAAGTTTTCATAGAACGACGACGATATTACATTAAATAAACTGGTTTTTATTTTTGACTTTTTTGAAATTTTTTGAATTTTATCACAATTTTTCATATTTTTCAAAATTTTGAATTTCCTCAAATTTTGTTTTCAAAATTTTTAGAAATTTTTGGCTTTTTTCAAAATTTTGAATTTACGTGAAATTTTTACTTTTTTTTTAAATTTTGACTTTAATACATATTTTCAAAATTTTTGATTTTTTTCAAATTTTTTAACTTTTTTTCAAAATTTTTTGTATTTTTAAAAATTTGACTTTTTTCAGAATTTTTGAATTTTTTTGAAATTTTTCAAAAATTCTTCAATTTTTTCAAAATGTGTTAACTTAATTTTTCACTTTACAACCGAACTGAATAGATACTTGACGAAGAATGATTTATTGGATCTTTTCGGATCCGATCGCGAGCGAACCATATTCTACAATACAAACTTCATGAATTTTATTTTTCAGATATCATACGAACGCTAAGAGAGGTATAGTATAGATATAGTAAAAAATGAATTTAGTTTGTATACATTTTTATACATCGAATAGAGATTAGAGAATGAAAAAAAGTATTTTATGATTTCAGCGATATTTTACGAACCCTGATTAGATTAAAAAACCTTTAAAAAATTTAAAATTCTACAAAATCAGCAGTCTACTGCTTTTAGACGACTGCAGTCACGGATTAATTTTTTTAACGAGTCTCGCATTATTTCTTTTAAGATCTGTCTGATCAGGAAACCAAAAAAAAAAACAAAACCGTAAAGAAACAATTTTAGTTCTTAAAGTTTTTACTGTAAATCCGAAAATAGTAGATTTCATTCCGATTTACAAATAGAGTTTTCGGAAAATTTCATTTTCGGAACGAATGTAAATTTTATATATTACATCCCTTTTTTGCAGAACTCGCATGAAGATGAATGTAAGTAAATTCACCATTAAAGCATTGTACGCTGCTAGTGCGAAACGAATTTTTCTGTGATCTCCTAATCAGACAACGAAACGCTTGCAAAAACAAAACGGAAAATATCCTTGGAGTTTCACTATTTCCAAAAACAAAATAAAATACACAATAAAACATAAATAAACGCACGCAAAAAATCATAGAAAACCATGATGTAAGAAAATAAAAACAAAAAAAACACGAATAAAACTCAAATGTCATAAATAAAGCCTAGTACGCTATACAGCGTACTGCAAAACGAAAAGCCGAACGAAATTTTTCGTTTTGTTATTTTTTTATGGGATTTTTCTTTTCAAATCAGCAGCGTACTAGGCTTAAGCGGGGTTCGTGACGAATGAGAGGAAGTACTTTTTGTTTAATTTTTTGCTAATGGGTGCATAAGTCTTATGGCTACACCGAGTATTTTTGGCTTTTGTAAACATACATAAACAAATTTTGGCTTTTTAACATTACCTTATTTTAATTAGATACAAAAAGACAATACAAAAATATACTATTAACTAAGAAAATTTTATTGAAATTCTGTATTCATATTTTTAACTGATAATTAATATTTAAATTTAAAAAAAAAAAACGAAATTATTATAATTCAATTAGAGTGCCAATTTCTTCGGTAGCCGGTATTGTAGACGAATTTGGTTTATGGATGTCTTTAAGGGTTTTAATCTTTTCTGGATGCACAGAATTTTGTTTCGACATGTTTTCAAAAGATGAAACATCTCGTTTCTTTTTCAATTTATCAATACCATCTTCATCAGATGAGCTGTCTCTTCGACTTGTCCCTTCTTCAATATGTGACGTTGTTCCAGATTGGACCCCAGTTGAAGTTGAGGCATGTCCAGTATTAAGGTCTTAAAAAAAAATTTTAATTTTTCGTACAAAAAAATGATTTTTTAATTTTATTGTAATACCGGCATCAAGGACTTCATGATTTCTTTCCATACGTTTTGTATAACCATACATTCCAAAATAGAAAACAATTGGTAAAGCGGCAAACAACGAACTGGCAATTATAAAGAACGTTAGATTGTACTCGCGATGACAACAGTTTAAATCCTTGGACCAAAGGGAACGTGTTCTATTCACCTGAAAATATTTACTGTTTATATTCTCAAAAATACATATATGTATGTACATAGTATGTATTTACTTTATTAATACATACTTTATCTTGTGTGTCGAAACAAATTTGCCCCAGTTTTGCCTCATCCATTCGTTTGTAGAAATAATTCATATCTGCATATTGTCCACTGCATTTATTGCATGGGTTGGTTTTAGTAGTGAGTATGCATTTTTCAAAATCTCCGGTTAAATCGTTAAATTTTATGGTCTCGTTTGATAATGTTCCGTTAAAAAAACAGTCTGAAATACACACAAAAAAACAGTACCTACAAAAATCATACTCACTCGAATTTTAATTTTTCAAACAATAAATTGATATTCTCTTGATAAAATTTTTGTTCAACAAGTTTTTCAAACATTTTAACTTTCTCTTCGGAATGGAATGATATGGATAATTATTATTTTGTTGCGGGTAGCTTTCGGGTAGGTTTTTGTTGTTGTAATTACATAAACAGATTTAAAATTTTAACTACAAGGCGTGTCCCACGGATAAAAATGTCTATTGTTAACTTTGATCGTTCCCAAATTGTAACATTTCGACGTCTTAAAAAAAATCAAAATAAATAAATATTATGAAATATGTATAACTATTGTATAGACAAGGAAGGAACCATAGTTATATTGGTGCAATGGTGCTCCACATTAAATTTAGTTTCTTTTGAAATTAGCATTTACAAGGCTCAAGGACATGACACTTAAGGTGACATGCGTTCACTGAAAAACTGTCTTTAACATGCAAAAACAAAAAATTTAACTGTTTTAACATAAACAAATTCGATGGCTCCGTGCAAAACTATACTAAGTGCACAATGCACATAGTATACTTTTGAGTTACCGTTATACTATACCCTTTATTTTAATACTTTTCCTGCGAATCTAACAAGAATGCCTTGAAAACAGAGGTCAAATAGGGCTTAGTATAATGCCTTATTTCGACAGTTATCCCAAACAAAAACAAACTTTAAACGTCTCTCCTGACAAATAAAAAAATAAACTTTGTTTTGCACGGGGCCATCGAATTGCATTATACATACATATTACTTATGTAATGTAAACCGAACATGTCATTGTACCCGAGTAGTTTGAGATTTCAAACATCATAAATCTACAACATCTCGACTAGTGAGTAGAATCGAACTGAAATTAAAAAAAAAGGTTTTCAACATGGCTGAAAAGACTGCTCGAGTTAAATTATTGGATACCAGCAACAAGTCGAAGCAATTAACAGTTATCTGTATCTTATCTAGGGAGTGTTATCTCAAAACACGACGGTGGACAAGGCAAAATCCGCATTCGTTTATGCTGTCAAAAATTGGAATTACAAACTCCTACAGTAGGAAAATCAAGCTATGACTTCCACTCCGACATTTACTTTACCTAACTGTGAACAAATCGAAAATAACATGGATTCATGATAGTTTCTTTGACTCTAGTGACTAGCAAACTCCGAAAAATTATAAATACGACTTTACAGCAAAAGAACTCTTTTTTTCCATAAATTTGATTTCATATGACCTAAAGAAATCATTAATTAATCAAGATAATCCTGACGTAGGTCAGTTTTAACAGCAAAGATTATTCACTCCGTAAATCTGGAACGGTTTGTATTTCGTTGTAAATTTTATCAATTTCTGCTTATGAATTCTGAATTCTCTCTCTATGTGCTGGCCTTATGACTTTGATGCAAATTCTTGTTTTAAACTTATTCATAGCACAGCACCGATAACCTTATATTCTAAACTTACCATCACAAAATCCTTTGTTCCACATATCCACCAAATTCTTCTGCATGTTGTACACAATATCCAAACGATTTTTATTTAGAATTTCTTTAGAACAATTCGCATCCAAAATTAAATTATTGTACGTTTCAATCATGCTATTGTGATTTTTATAGCAATTCGTACAAGAATTTGCCGGTGACGAGTATTCTACCATACATCCAGCAAAATGCATTTGAGTATCAGCCAATTCGCCCAATAACTTCTTACAGGACTTATAAAATGTTAAAAAGGAAAACGTTATTTTCAATTAAAAACAAAGGTATAATACATTAATACTTTTGCTTCTGCTAACCCATAGCACAAAAATCCAAGAATAAATAGTAAATGCAAATGTGTGTAAACCATTTTTCTATTTTAATCAATTCAATAAGAACACCCCCTATCTGTAGGATGTTAGAATTTGCGATAATCTGTTGTATTATATTTATTAGTTCTTATTGAACAAAAATCAAGTATCAAGAAAGAAAAATGTTGAAAAATTGAAATTTAAATTTATAAAAATGCAACAAAGAAATGACAGGTGCATTTAAACAGCTGAACACAATAGATGCGCGTCATGTGCGTCCTAAGTCCCCTATTACACGATGATTCTTGCGTCTGACTCTTTTTTCGAATTTCTCTTTGAAAATCATCCTGTGAGTCGCACGCTATTACACGATGATTCTTTGCGTCTGAGTCTTTTTTTGAATTTCCCTTTGAAAATCATCAAAATAATAAAGTTATATAAAAAGAAACGTCAAAAAGAGTCTCGGAAAACTTGGCCCACGACTCACAGGGCAACTGGTCTTTCGTCTCATCTTTATTCTCTTTCGCACTCGTTATGTTCGAAAAGAGTCAGACGCAAAGAATCATCGTGTAATAGGGGACTAACCGAAGTTTAATGTCGAATTCCTTTCAAAAAAAAAATCGAATTTTTTTCCAAAAGAATTGAATTTTTTCTGTCAAGAAGCTCCAAAAATTCAGAAATCTGAAGATTCAGATGTAAAACGTAATCGATTGAACGCACCCACTGTCAACTGTCAAAGGAGAAAAAGAAACAAAAAGCAAAGGTGGAAGCGAAGCGAAGCGGCAAATAAACAAATATAAAACCGCGCTGGTTGTATTTCAAGAAGAAATACATAAATTTCAATAAATATGTGTGGAATATTTTGTTGTATTTGCTATGAAAATCAAAACCCTTCCATAGATAAAGTATATTAATTATATTATTGTCGATTTACTATATATCCTACAAGAATTTTACAGAAACTATCTGAGCTTCTTCAAAATCGTGGACCAGACAACCATAACGTGACCTCCAAGAACAATATTTTATTTGGGGGTTTCGTTCTTTGGCAACAAGGCAAACGTCCAACTCTTCAACCAATTTCCTACAAAAATTGGACATTGTTACTAAATGGCGATATCTTTAGCAAGAGTACTCTAATTGAGTCTTCAGATACCAATTGGCTAATAGAAAATCTATCATTATGCACAGACGACGATGATATTCTGAAACTGTTGAAAACTTTAAAAGGCCCATATAGCATGATTTTATATGATTCCGAGAAAAATAATGTATATTTTGCCAGAGATCCATTGGGACGGAATTCACTACTCATCGAAAGTGATTCAACATGTTTAAGGATTCTAAGCAATTCATGTAAGAGTTTTAAGTTACGATTTAGTCCACAAATTGCTAATCGTTTTTTTTTTTGTTTGCAGTTCTTGATCATTCTGGGCCAAACAAAAATTGCTTTGAACTTCCGCCATTGGGGCTGTTCAAAGTTAATGCAGAAAACTCTGATATCACTTTACTTTATCCATGGAAATCATGCAGTTATAATTACATTAAAACTAGTCTTCAAGCAATAGATGGATTTTTGCAAGTGAAAACATCAAGTAAATGTATTGATCCTATTTGGCTTTCGCCTTCTAAAATACAAAATGTAAGTACATATCCACAAAGGCCAAGTTGTAGACTTAATTAGTATGAAGTAGCAAAATAGAGAATTAAATACCAAGGTAGGTTTACACGTTAAAATTAGAATGATTGCTCATAACATAACAATCATTTTCTACTCCATTCCTGTTCGCGACACGACTTTATGACCTAACCTGATACAACAAAATTATATTAATTTTAAATTATAATTTTACTGTTATACCTGTGTTATATATTATATGTATATTTACTTCTTATATGTTATAGTATATTTACTTCTTTTTTTAACCATATAAGTCGTTTCCGGTTTCTCCATATACACGAAAGAAAATAAGATAGGTACCTAGGTATGTGTCTTAAAATTCGAATTATTTTTTTCACAACCAATAAGACTTTTTTGAAAAATCGGAAAATTCTACGAATAGGTATAAACTTTTGAAAGTCGAAAATTCAAAAATAGACTTAAAAAATAATTCAACATAAATCAGTGCAAAATGCAAATGAGATTAGAAAAACAAACAACACAAATAAACTACATTTTCATTTTTGACGGATTTTTGTATGTTTTTAAATAAATTTGAACCTAACCTAATACAATAGATTTGTTTAATGAGATACTAAAATCTTAAAATATATGATAAATAATTAAAATTAAATTAATTCAGTGCTGAGGATCTGATCCTTGCTTTTCTTTCGCGGCATAAAACTTATTTAACGAGTTCAGTTCAAAGCGCCAAAGCATCAGTCCTTTTCGCAGAAAGTGCAGGAAATTGATCTGAAATATGGAGCAAAAGAGCAACCTGTCAAGCCGAAAGCCTTCTTTCTAAAAACCAAAATGTTTTCTTTTTCAAGGCTACTGTCTTTTGTGACGAAGTGATAAATCTTGCCTTGTCATTTTAGCCAATCGGATTCGGCAGAAAATTGTAGGTCCCCTCCATTCCTGCTGACTAAAAATTTCGCACACAAGAAGCCCGTTACCCCCTAAACATGCGAGAAAGACATGTCAATAATATAGTTACCCGAAGTATACCCACCGGCGAAGGGCCCTGGCTCTGCTGCATTACATACACAGTACCTCTGTAAACTGAACTGTTATGAATTGGCACACCTTTAGTCCCTTCCAATAAGAAAATAGTAATTAGCACACATTTAGTCTAACATTGGTCTAATAATCTCAAAATGTTGACTTAGAATGAGTTTCTGTATGAGTAACCTTTTATTTCCCAAAAAAGGGTTCAAGTTAGTTTTGTTTGGTTTAAAACCAAATCTACACGGATCTGTAGAGTTCGAAAATTGAAAGAAGTTCCTTCAGTATACTATAAATGCCTGTTTTGTAACATTTTTTTTTTTTTTTCAAAAATTGCCCAAATTTTTTTTCCTATGGGTTTTGACACAAATTTTGAAAATTTGTGCAAATTCCCAAAAAACTTCACGTTACCAAACAGACCTGTTAGAAATCTTTGGTGATACCACAATGCCGGTCTTCGCCCTCGGCTGCACAAAGGACCACCTTGTAGGATACTTCTAAAAATAAATCTTACTTAAGAGCCACCGATCTTTAAAGTTCCTTAACGTTTTATTTTAGGATTACTTTGATTTCTACCAACTCTGCAGCTCTAAAATAAACGATGAAACAATCTATGATTATTTATTAGATAACAAAACTGTTAATGAATCAATCTGCGAGTTCCTCGAATTATTAAGAAACTCAGTAAAAGAACGTGTTTTTTATACTCCAAATTACTGCAATATATGCATTGAAAATCTTAAGCCGCAATGCAATCATTCAAAAATAGCACTACTGTTCTCAGGCGGAATCGATTGTACTATTTTAGCAATAATAGCGAATGAATTTGTAAACAATGAGGATTCAATCGATTTAATAAATGTAGCTTTCGAGGCACCCAAATCAAAAAATGATATTAATTGGGATGTACCTGATCGATGTTCTGCAAAGGAATCTTTTGAAGAATTGAAACAACTTTGTCCGTTAAGGTAAACTACATTTATAAGTGATTGTTATTGATTTTTATTTTATTTAATTTGCAATATTTTTATTTTAGAAATTGGAATTTAATTGAAGTGAACGTTACAAGAAAAGAATTGAATGATGAACTTCAATCGCATATCAAACATCTCATTTATCCTCTTAATACCGTTCTTGATGAATCGCTGGGTTGTGCCTTTTGGTTTGCGTCAAGAGGTGAAGGTTATTGCAATGGAAAATTCTATAAATCAACTGCTAGGGTAAGCGATACAAAAATTGTGTATCAGTTATAACTTTTAGTTTAGGTTGTTTTAATAGGTAGTGGAGCTGATGAATTGTTTGGGGGCTATACCAGGCATAGAAATGCCTTCACCCGATGTACTGGTTCGCATGAAGAAAAGCTTTTGAGTCTTACCAAAGAATTGGACATGGACTGGGAACGCCTTCCTTCGAGAAATTTGGGCAGAGACGATAGAGTTATAGCCGACAATAAAAAGACTTCTCGTGCACCTTTCATTCAAGAGGATATAACTCATTTTGTAAGAAGTTTAAAACCTGAACAAAGATGTTGTTTTGCACTCGAACAAGGTATTGGTGATAAGTTGTTTCTTAGACTGAGTGGTTACCAGTTAGGTTTGCGGAGTTCAATAAAGCTGAAAAAGCGCGCAATACAATTTGGTTCAAGAATTGCAAATAAGAATCAAAATGCAAAAGATTTATCCATACACATTCAGTAGTTTTGAATTTTGTAATATAAAGATACTTAAATAGTTTGTTTCTAGTTTAATAAATACATAAACTTTAAGTTTTAAATTTTAACAAAAAAAAAACTTTTGCAATTAAATAAATTATAATGTGAAGAATAATAATAACATTTATAAAAGCAAAGTGCTTAAATGATGAAATTCTAGTCTATAACAATTTTTATACACTATTGTAGAAAAGCTTAAATATTTAAATGTAATTTTTTTTTTAAATTCCTACGTTATGTGGCTTGCTTTTTCTTCTGAAGCATTGAAAATTTCCGCCGAGAAAATATCAAAATCAAAGTCGGAGAGATGAGTTTGTGTGCCGAGTTCCATGTTTGCGCACAGTTCTATGTCCTCACAGAAATCATCATCAATGTAAAAGTCTTCCGTTGATTTGGAAACGTGCTGGAAAAATAGATATAATAGGTAAGTAATTCGCACTGACAACTGAAAACATTTAAAAATACATTTACAAAAAAAAGTATCTGCAATTTACTTTGTAACACTGTTCATCTTTAATCATGGTTTTTTAATTTAAGTTAAATTTAAAATTAGAGATTTATTTTGCATCAAATTGGCTATATTTAGTATTAGTTAATAATTTAATCCCTAAGTCATGGTCAGAAGAAAACAAATTTAGTTCCATTATAACGATAGTCTTTTTACTCAAACTCCAATTTTCATTTCTAGACCGGTTTTTCATTTTACTGCTCAGAAAATGATATATCGTCGTCGTTCTATGAAAACTCTCTAAGTCCATTTAAAAAAAAATACAACATTTTCATTTGTAATGGATTTTTTTTCCTGACAAGTGTCTGAAATTTTTAATTTTAGGAATTTTGTATTTAGAATAAAAGCAACATACCTACAAAGTTGGAGACTTTTTACAAAACTTAAATCTTGATATTTTAACCGTTTTTTTATTATCAGAATTGATCTTAATGGATCATCAAATAACATTCATAACAACAACAACAATACATGAACCTGCTCTTTATGGGGTTCACGTTTTATGATCCGAAAAAATACTGCTGCTTCTCGCCACTGTGAGGCTGTATTAATTACCGGGGGATGATCCCTATGGATCATGGGCCATAAGTCATTTTGTTAACTAGGACGTATTTAGTAGAAGTATTTCATTTTCGATAAAAATGGACTTTGGGAGTTGGGAGAGAACGGCGACAATATGTACATAATGTATGTACATTACCAACATTCAATATTTTAAATAAACATATCGGATGTTTTTCAGAAATAAAAAAAATACCTGCCAAATTTCTTCTTCAATTCTTTCTTTTTCTGTAAATGTTCAAAACGCTCAAATTGCCAAAAGGTGGATCTGATTTTTTTGCATTTATATTGTTTAGGGAATTTTTCGACCTACATACGAGGTCCTCCACTTAAACCGTCGCGTCGATATGTACATACATTAGACCAAAGCTATTCCCGAAATTTTTTAAAATCAAAATTATACCCCCCGCAAAAGTTGCATATGGTCTAAAACTAGTTTTAAGATTTTTTTTTTAATTTTTATTTATTAGGGTTCGCGCAACAGAATAAAAACTTACGATTTCTTGATTTTGATGTTTGCTTTGTTTTTAGTTTTTATTTTTTTTTCGGTGTCCATCTTTACTTTACTATATGCAAAAATTTACGGTAGCATTTTTGCTACGAAATATTTTCTTATAGCTTTTGTGTTTAAGATCCTCACTTATTAACTTTTCACTTCAATACCGAGGAAATTTAATTTGTCGTAATTTAATTTTTTATTTTTTTATTCAGAAAACCCAACGCAACTTTAGCGGTTGGTATGTTTTGTTCATTTTAACAACTATTATTTATTATTTTTTTCCATACAACCGCGCTCCGCTCTAAATATGTACATTGTTCGTATTTTTAGTGTATAAACATATGAGTATTTTAAAGAATAATATAGTAATGTCAGTTTCCATTAGTCGTGCAGAAAAGTCTACAAGTATGGTTTGATTCAAAAATGAAATCATTCCTCTTATCAGTAGAATAACTGTCATTTTGAGAGGTTCAGAAGGATTGTGAAGGACCAATGGAAAACGCCAAAACTTAAAAAATATTTTTTTTCTTTTCGTTTAAATTTTTTTTTTTTTTTTAACAATTGTATATGGGGTGTATCTAAGGTTTAATAATTTCATGTTTGGCAAATAATGTTCAGGAGGGCTAGGTGAAATAAATAAATTTGGGCCTAGTAACTTTCTTTCAACCATTCTTGTTAGTTTGCAGGAATATAGGGGTCGTACTTTAAATATGAGAGTAAATGAATGAAAGCCAAACATCGTGTCATTCACGTGTGGATTTGCGTTTCCGTACATTTGCGCAGTTTCAAAATTTTCGACAGAATTTCTCTTCAAAATTTGAAAATTTTTGAGGTCAAAACATAAAAAAAAATATTTTTGAACTTTTATACCGTTTGTGGGGACTTACCACAGAGAGTAAAGCCTATGACAAGAAATTTTCAAAATTGCAAGCTCAATGTTTTGTTCTCCAGATTAGGAATCGAAATAATTTTTTTTTTTTACGTGGTCTCCAAGAAGACAGTGATATGCTTCGGTAAGCACATCGGAAAATATCCGTGGAAAAAATAATAAGAATTAAAAAGAAGTGTGAGTGCCGGGACTCACGGTTAAGATGTTTAAACATACGTTACGTAACGTGAATCACAATCACAAGATACGTTAAGATTTTTTTTTAACCGCCAGTATAGATTTTTACACATCAAAAATTAAACGACCTTTTGAATACTATCTATGTATTTAAGATTTTTTAAGGCACAGTTTTCGGTTTGAAATTTTAAATTCTGAACAAAACTCAATGACAATTATAGCTACTGAAATTCATCAAGCCAACCATTGGAAATCAGTGTAAATTTATTGTTTAAAGTGAAAGGAACAGTAGTTCATACTTCATACTAAAATTTTGAGTTTAAAGTTTATTATCGTTAACAAATACTGGCAAAGAACCAATACCAAAAAAGGAATGATAAGCTACAACAAGTAGGCGAGTTAGATACATTGGCGCGTTTTTATAGTCGTTCGATAAACTCATGTTTTACAAAAACTGCGATTTAAGATTTTTTGGATCAGTTATTATAGGTAATTTCTTTAATCAAATTTCATTCTTTAGTTATCAAAACAATTTAAAACTGTCTTAAAAGGATCTATGTTCGCTCATGAACATAAAAGTTCTAATGCTAATTTACTACATAGACATACCAGAGAGAAACTCAACGCTCATGGATCATTCCTGAGCGTTTTTTCGGCTATAACGTAGCCCGTCTAGTTAATGATTAAAACTACAACAAAACTGTAGATTTTGACGAGAAAGAACGAACAAAGTTCCACACTTAGGCCCTAGCCCATCGAGCAAAAGTTTTAATACTAGTACCAAATCAACGAAATTGTATATTGGATTTACGGGGGAACCTTATTTAACCCTGTCTATTTATAACTTTTCGTGGTTATATTTCTCTCCGTATAAGCGGTGGGCGAAAGTTTTCTCAAAAACTAAAAAATATTAGAACATCTAGTATTTAACTAAAATTTAATAAAAGTATTGAATATTCAAAACAACAATAATACTAAATATTGTAAAATTTTGAAAAATTGACCTTTAAAGCTTTGCAACCCTATGCCTTGACAACATACCACTAGGCAACCCATGCGGAAATTGTTTGTTTAAACACTAACTAAAGAACTGTAGGTGTACCTTTTATCTGGTACTTCGATAAGGGTAAGTCGTCCTATCTTCTGCTATTATACTATGAAGACAAAAAATACGCAGCCTTCTTTAAATTACGTATTCCTATTCACAAGAAAGAATCCATGTCCTCGGTTCTCTTTCGTATATAACATGTACAAAATAACGGAAATTGTATTAAAATTAAATCTCACCTGCAATCCAAAATTCCGTTTTAAAGGCGTTAGCAATAACTCTGAAAAAGTTTCATTTATATCTTCTTCATTATTGGAATGAACTAAAAATAAATTAAACAACAAAATTAATCAAAAAAACAAAACCTAAACTCAAAATTTCTCCTCACCAATATCATCAACAACAAATAATTTATGACCGCAATTTAAACAGGTCAATTTACCCACTTTGATTTTAAAGTCTTTGTTGAATGGTGCTTTGTTCGGTATCTTCTCTGACATGCCTTCATTTTCATTTTCAGTAGACACCTTAGGTTTTTTTAAACGCTTAAATATCTCTGATCCATAAATGGAATGTCTTGCCGTTAGTGCTTTAGTGGTCGGATTTTGACGGATATAATAACTTCCAAGATCGGATGCTCGCCTGTCCAACTTTTTAAAATTCAATGTAAGTAATGAATTCTGATTTGGTTGTGCAGGTGGTGGGTCTGGAATACCTTCGGAATTATCCTCTTTGGACTTCGTTGTTCCAGCTTCAAATTTGTCCTCACTGGCTTTGATACTATCAGTTTTATTTTGCAGAATAATATTTATTTTGGAAATATTCTTTTCACAATCATCATCATTATTCGAGTTTTTGAAATTCGAATTATATTTCTTTTTCTCTTCAGAACTTGAGGTAACAGAATTAATAGTCCTCTTTGGTGGTTTTGGTGAATTTGATTCATTGAGTATGGATTTCGAAAAAGATTCGAATTTATTGACAGCATCTTTGACCGATATACGCCTTTGACTCTTGACTGATTGGACGCATTTTTGTTTTTCTCGACGCCACAGCGAATTTTCGAAATCTGATGTCGCATGACTTCTGGAGAAGAATTCATTGATACTATTTTGATCCATAGGCACTGGCTCGGGTTGTTGGTTTAACATTTTTTCTGTCGTTTGAGTAGGTTTGGAAGCATTTGTATTGTAGTTAACTAGATTATCAACTGGTGATTGAGTTTTGATTGGAGAATGCACTATTGGTTTAGGATTTTTTGTTGACACTAGATTAAAGAATTTAATGTAATCAGATATTTGTGATAAGTTGTTGTGCGCCTGATTGAGAGAACTATTTTCGACTGGGGACTGTGCGAAATCATCCTCCTTGGTAGCTGGTGTTCTAGGCTTTTTCGGATTCGGTCGAATACGAATATTAACATTATAGAGCTTATTCGATGACGTGTCTTCAGATTGCAATGCATTGTATGTATTTTTTTCTACAATTTCTATCTGATTAATTGCTGCATCGTCATCCTTTGATTTTATTTCCAAGTGGACTATCGGCGAAATCGACTGATTAGACAACCATGCAGTTTTTCGAAGTTTATTACTTCGAGCAATGGGTGTTTCAGGAATTGAGACTTCTCCAATTTCGAACCCATATTGAGAGCTGTCGGGGGAAGATGTTTGCGAAAGGTTCAAAACTTCAGATGGATCATTCGATTTATTTATTTGAGAATAAACAAATAATTGCTTTGCAGATAAACGGTCCTCTTTGAAGACATGTTTCCTCTTTTTTATTGTACTGGTACATTCACTGATCATTGGACCGAAACCTTTGTTGTATAACAAACTTGATATACCTTCTAAGGGGTGTTTCTTTGAAATCATCTTCTCTCCTTCTTTGCGGGATTCATCTATTTTATCATCGGATTCAATTGATATTTCACTAAGAGCTTCCTTAAGTTCAATTGTATCTGCGATTCTTTTTTCAGCCAACATATTCAAACCTAACTTCAGTATTCCTTCAAAGGACTTCTGTCGATTTTCTCTAAGCATAGGAAGCTGGGCATTTTGCAGGTAAATTAACTTAGCCATTTCATCATAATCAAAGTCAGCGAAGGGAATAGAACAATTTATCATTTCCCAGAGCATCAAGCAAATTCCGTAGACATCACTTTGGATTTTTGGGAATACAAATCCAATGCGATTGGAAAGTAATTCGGGAGCTTGATGATTATGTTTTGAGAACATTTTCCTGTATTCTATGTTATAAGGGCGTAATTTGGGTGGGAGTTGGTTTATGTTCGTTGGAAGTTCGTTTTCTTTAAAAAAAAAAAAAAAAAAACTGAACTCTAATGAATAGTTAAAAATATTCACATACTCACCATATTTTTCATTCTGAAAGAATTCCATAAGTTCATCTATCAGATCTTTATTTGTGGTTGTTGTTAATTCAAACGAAGTCAGTTTAACTGCTTTAGATAAGTGGCACATTACAACAGTGTGCGTGGAAATATTTGAATGTATCAATCCGTGTTTATGTAGATAAGTAACCGCACTGTTAATTTGAAGGGTGTAAAGTAAACAAATAGAGATGGGAATACATCCTAACTGAAATATTTTTTGATCTTTAATTTTTGTGTTAAATAAAATTGCCGGAAATCATTCTTACCTCCTGATGAATAAAATGATATAAGGAGTAATCTAATGGCTCTAATATTAAAGAATCCAATGAGCATTTGTTGTCCACAGTTATGCCCATCAATAAAACTATATCTGGGTGACGAATTTTTCTGTAGGGTAGCGTTTAAAATTTATTTTTTTTTATAAATTGTTATAAGAAAACAAATTACCGTAATACTTCATAATTTAATTGGAGATTACTATCAGCATATGCGCCATGTTTTGGTTTGAATTGTGTAACGGGTATGCAGTGAAATGTGCCAGAATGAAGAGTTCCGTTTAAGGTCTCAAACAGTTGTCGGGGACTCTTTTCGGAGACTTCATTTGTGTTGCAAACAATTATTTCTCCAAAATGCTTAAATATAGTAAACATATTAAATTTTAAGATAGTTTTAGAGTTTTAGGAATTTTATCTGGTTATGAGAATCTTATTCTTGACTGCGAATTATATAATATAGTTTATTAAAACAAAAAAAAAACACGTTATAAAAAATACCTTACATCCCCGGTGTTTCTGAAAAATTGCGTGATCCATTATCTAATATAAATATAAAACCAGCCTTTTTCAACAATTTCACCCTAAAAAACGCTCTCTGCAATAATAAAATCAGACCTAAAAAACATGTATATTCCAAAAGTGGAGTATACAAAGTAACTTGCAAAGAGTGCAATGGAATTTACATAGGTAAAACCTCGAGATCCCTATCAACAAGATTCAATGAACACATTAAAGCTTCTCTACGTCATGAACCTTCCTCTGGACTCGCTCAGCATATTCAAAATTCCGGACATGGGTGCTCTTTGGATGATATGTCTCTGTTACATTGCTTACCTGCTGGACGTGTATTGGATAAATACGAAATCTTCGAAATAAATAAGCACAAGTGCTTAAATATTTTAAATTGCCAAATTGACCTACTAAACAATAGCCCACTTCTTAATAAATAAACTTTTTTAAATTATAAAAAAACAAAATTATTATTAAATTATTCTTTTATTAAATTTAAATATACAATAACTTCATTTATTCGTGTGAATACTTTTATTCACCACTATATTTATTTGCACCTCTTGTGATTGTATGATTCTATGTTAATATTTAGTGCCCTGATGATGTCCTAACTAAGACGAAACGCGTTGACAATAGTTAATAATAAAAATAAAAATAAATTTGTGGAAAATAAAACAAGTGTTTTCTTTAAATCTTTAAAATGTCAAAGGTTAATTTCCACCAAGTGATAAATCCTCAATCAATTGATTATATAAAAACGTTATTTTATTCCCGACTTTAGGTTAAACATAAAACAGTTTACGTACATACCATGGAAAAATTAGGTCATAGCTGGGTTTTAGATTTAAATTCCTTATCAGCAAACGGGTCTAATAGTTTTTTTTTAAGGTCAAAACATTAAATAAACCATTTGAAATCATTTTTCAAAAATTTAATTTTGACCACAGTTTAGACAAACGAGTAGAACTAGTAATGTTTATGGGTGTGGACTATTCACGTTGAGACGATCGTAAGACGGTAGAAAGATTTTAAATAGGCCCTATCTTGAATGGGCCTCTTGTGACTTGAGATCCATTGAAAATCTCAACATAAATCCAGATTTAACTTGGGCTAAAAACTGGAAGTTAGAATGTGAATGACATTTGGCTTTTTATTAGTAGGATCGTAATTGAACTCATGTTCGTTATGGCAAAAGCCAAAAGCGAAGTCGTTCGAAAGTAATGTATACTTCGTTTTCAATCATCTCATTTCCTGTAATAGAACTACAAACTATAGGGGAACCTGGGGATCCATGATACCTTGAGGCACCTAAAATACATTTTAAAATCACCGCAGTGGCAATATTGATTGAGCCAACGAAAAAACTTAGTTAAGTTTAAGGTAGTATTATGTGAGTACATACATATTTTTATGAACAGTAAAGCACCTTGTTGCACATTGTGCATGCATGAAACTTGCAAAAATTGAAAAATTGTTCCAAAATCAATATACATACATATGTATATACATACATAATTAGAAATAAAGTGATTGAACAACCTCTGAAAATGTTTTGACACCAACGTGAGGTACACCATCTGATTTCTTAAATAAATCTGAATTTATGACAAAAAAAAATTTAAAAATCGTTGGAGCGATTTAAAAAAAAAATAATTGTTTATGTATAAAATGTTGTAAACATTTTTAAGAAAAAAAAATTGGTAGATATGCCATTTTTTAGCTTTTATTAATGCGGAGTTAAAAAATTAATCTTCCCATTTTCGAAATTCGAATTTTCAAATTTTTGTTAATCCAAAATTTAGTATTTTGAAAATTTTGATATGCAATATTATTTTTATTATTTTTTATTATTATAATTATTATTATTTTATTATTTAAACTAATTAAAGACTCTTTTGTGAAAAACTTCATTAAAATAGGTTCAACAGGTAATGAGATAGTCGAAAACCAAAAAAAATGATAGACTGTATTGATGTTAGCTCACATAAAAAAATTAATCAAAACCGTAGGAGTCGTTTTTTAGAAAAATGAGATTTTCCTTACCGTTATTTTTGGTTATAAGAATAACTTTTATTCAAGATCTGATAGATAATGTTAAAAACCTGCTGGATGCCAAGTTTAATAAAAATCGATGAAGTCGACGCTTTCGAATTATAAATTTCTCAAAAAAAATTTGGTATACAAAACTTTATACAACACTCTCAATAAAAAAAAATGATCAAATTGGTTGAACTGTTTTTGAGAAAATCGAAAATAGTTCTATGGGACGTACCATTTTTCAGAAAATTTTTTTTCTTACTAAATTTAAAAAAAAGCTCTTGGCACGTTTTTGAGAAAAATAAGATTTTCACTTTTTTGCTAAAAAAAATTTGCACGGCAGCTATTGTTATTTTTGTTCCTAAAAAAATGACAAAAAAAACGGTTCGAGGCAATGCCAAAGTTTAAAGAAAAAAATCGACCCACCCGTTTAGGCTGCAACCGAAAGGACAGACAGACAGAATTGTGCGACCCAGTTTTTTCGACTTCGCTATCATTGTAATGTCAAGTTTCATCGAAATCTCGAGTTCGATTTTTTTTGAGAATCCATAACTTGCCATTAAGAATATGTTAAAAATATCGAGATTTAGATTTTAGAAAATTATATTTTAAAAAAGTGCTTTGAGGAGCTTTCTTTGATCCCGTCACCGCGTTGCGGGGCACTTTCCCAGGAACAAGCTACCACCCCAAGATTAAAAAAATTGTTATTGAACAGTTTTTTGGTTTAAGAAACAATGCGTATCTACAGGTCAAAACTCAAAAAAGAGGCCTGCAATAGACTCGATAAAAAATGAAAAAATAAAAGGTAAACTTATTTTAATTATGATTGGTGATACGTTGTACCTCATGATCAAGGTACCCTATACTAGGGAATAAGTATAGCTAAGGTGGTAAGTTTCGTACTTTTTTTGTTGTTTTTTCTTTCAAAAAAATCAATTTTTAAACCAAGCAATAGAATGTCTTTGGAGCAAATGTCCAAAAATTTTATATGATGGAAAAAATGTTTTCATAAGTAGAATAATAAAATTTTGTTAGTCAAAAAACAAAGTGGAGTATCGTGGTTCCTCAACATAAATTGACCGTTAAAAATTTCACAAACTCACCATATCGGATGTTGTCTTTTTGACTATATTTCTTTCTATATTATTGCTTATATTACGACTCCAGAATTCTATAGCCTCCAACTCTTGAATTATATTAGGTTCTTTTGAGTTATTCAGATTATCGACTGCTGCTTTTGTTCCTGAAAAAAAAAAATAAACAATCAAGTAAATTTAAATCTATTTATTAACAAATTCTGAATATTATGTATATGTAATTCATACCACTTGTACCATCTAAATCCGTAACAAGCACACTCCCATTCTGAAGTTTATTATTGCTAAAAGACACTGAAATTCCAGACAGCCCAAGTCGATCATTCTCATTGAGGAATTCAAAGTTATCCTCAATGTACTGTTGGTAGCTTGAGGTATTGTTAAGCGCTACAATTCTTGAGTCGCTTTCGAGAGGTTTTCCTTCTAATTCTTCTTCAAGCTTTTCATTTAACGGCAAAGCGTATTCTACCTCTTCTCCGTGTTTGTTGATCACTGTTTGATAATGTGGGTTTCTGCTTGATCTGCAATCACTTGAAATTGATTTTCTCACTCTGTCTTCATCCGCCTCGAATGGTTTAAAATTTGCTCTAAGTGCTTGGAGGCTCTTAACATTCCTTGGACTTTCATAAGTCCAATCGTCGTTGTGTGTGGACTTTTCAATATCTTGATAATGCTGGTCTCTTATTGGTGTGTGAACATTCGCAAAAGGATTCGAGTTTTCTTTGAAAAATTTAACTGGAGGACTAAGAAATTTCTGACTGATCTCCAATATATCTGGACTTCGATCGAATTGATCAATTATATCAATAATAACATTCTCATAGAGCTGTGGATCGATTGATTTATTCGAAGATGAACTTATTCGTCTTCTTGTTTTAACATTGTCAACGGTTGAAGACTTTTCATAAATATTTCTGCTGGCAGATCTATTCAGTTGATCTTTCTCTAATGTATTTACTTGAATTTCCTCGTAAAGGCCGTTTTTAAGAGATTTTATGTTTTTAGACTGAAGAGCAACTTTATCGTTGGTCGTGTATCTTTTTTCAAAAAATTGCTCGCTTTGACCTCTACGTTCGATCAGTTTTTTGCTCTGTTTACGAGTCAAACGAACCGATCCTCCAAAGTGTTGCTTCCTTCGCCATTCATTAAATTTCGACAAAGCTTTTACATATGATTCGTCTCGTGGTAGTTGTTCGGTAATTCCCGAAAGTGGTGGTTCACTTTGGCGTCGTTTGCAGGAATTCGATGAGTCTAGTTCCCTGTTTAAAAAATCGTAATTGAAAAAAATTAAATAAACATATCTACATATTTGCATATTTAAATCAAAATTAAAAAACGCACAAACTTGCTCTTGTGGTTCAAGGCTATAACGCGTGGCTATAGCATTAAAGACAAAATGATAAATTGAGTTATTTTATTTTTTAATGGAAAAGTCAAAAGATGTATGTATAAATAAAAGATTTTACACAAAAAAAATGCACTAATTTTTAAAAACATCAAGCATCTACCGTTATGTAACTTTTCACCAAAAACCTGAAATACAGTTTTATTGAAAATGTGTTGAATATGTAAATCGTAAAAAAAGTTTAATTAAAATTTTGAGAACCGTATTGAGAATGTGATTTAAAAAAAAAAATAATCGTTGTGCGACAGCACTTTACACAAATAATATGTGTACAGTGGTACAACAGAGCTAGGCGCTTAGATGAAGTGAAACAAAAATTTAAATTTCTTCTCTTGTATAAATTAAATAAAAATTACCTAACTAACAGGAGATTACACAGATATGTATTTAAAAACACGGATATAATATTATATTGTTCTTATAATTTCCGGATTTGAATCCGTGTATTTCGTGTATCCAAAGATCCGTGTATTTTAAATTATCACTAGACAGGGCCAAATTTATGTGTTTTTGGTTTGATAAAAATACAACAACGACTTGGTAGTCGAATTTGTTAGTGAATCTACGCTGAGAATTATTTAATATTTTTGTTCTTTAAAAATCGATTTTTTTGGTGAACAACCGAATGGAATTTAGTTTCTCTACTACTTTTTCTCCTGTTGTATTTGCCATTATAAAATAACTCACAAATTTCTTAGAGAAGGTATGGGGCAATAGGTTTTGTAGAATATTATTTTTTCAAAATTCTTAATTTTTTCATCAACTTTTGCATTTGTAAAAGTGAAAATAAAATTGACGGCAGATTCAATCAGTCATCTAGTATGTAATTTGTTGCGCCTTCCCAGTAGTTTCTATAAAACATTTTAGCCTGCCATTCTATCTTTATTTTAAGACTTGAAGATCCGACAATTAAAACCGAAGCTTCATAAAACAACAATGGCCCATGGGCTACAGGCCCATACAACGTTAAAAGCTTGCAAGATTCAGTTGTCCAACTACACAGTACACATATTAAAGGTAATATCATTAGCGTTTTCATTTTTGTTCAGTTCTGCGCATCTGTCAAAATCGAGGTGTTATGGTGGTAAAATGGTGGATTCAGTGCCCCTTTCCTTGTCTAATTTCAATATTTCGTTGTTGTTTCTAATGATGCGCGTTGAGTTCCTGTGGGCACTCGAACAGCCATTTTTAATTTTTTGACATTTCCAACTTTGACAACCTGCGCAATATATTACCTTTAATATGTGTACTGGGGTCCAACTATACTTGTCCGACAATACACGCTTTCTTTTTAACAGAACTCAAGCTATAAAACTCGTCAGGAATTTAAAATTCCCTCGATAATGCGACAAGTAAATACACATTTATAAACAAAACCCAAAAACTTGTAAAAAATTCTGTAATCTATCTAGACAATTGTGGCAATGATAATTATGACAAGTGGGTAATTTTTAAATTTCTTTCTTTCTTGAACACAACGTGACAAGTGTTAGGAAAGACTTGTAAATATTTGCTTAGTTTATGACAAGTGATTTCAGACAAGTGTACATAAACTGAATAAAACGAAAGATTAAAAAATATTTTTAAATTTTACAATAGCGAATTATTCAATGCAAAAATGTTGCAGTTTGTAGATTCGAACTTAAGGTTGATATTTTTTTTCATAAAAACCTCAAAATCAGCGACGGGGTCGAAATAATTTACTTGCAAAAGTCTGTAGATAAATTCTTACAAATTTTCATAGGAAGCGTATCGGAATCCCGGTTTTTAAAATCCCGTTTTTCGAAAATCCCGAAAATAAAGTTTTAAATCCCGTCTACTATCGTTTTTTTAAATCCCGTCTTCTAAAATCCCGCATATTCATAATTCAAATATACTAAAATCCCGCTTTTTAAAATCCCGTCAAATATACCGCCAATCCCGGTTTTTACAATTCATTTGGGTATTAAGGTTCCCCCACACAAACGCGAATCTGTCGTGGCGAATACGAAAACAATAATAACAACACATGGTTGTCACGTTGTTATTATTGTTTTTGTATTCGCCATGACAGATTCGCGTTGGTGGGGTAACCTTTATACGTGTTTATAAATTTCAAAAAATATAAATTACTCGAGTAAAAGAAAATATGTGGGGATTTGATTTTCACTGTACACATTTGTTTTTGCTCACAAAATCAAAATTATATATATATATTTACTCATTGAAAAAATTCTATGTGTATTATGCACAGTTAAATACTTTCTTTTGCTAACGGTTCAACCGCTATGATTTACTGAAGCTATAACAAGTTGAGGTTGAACCAGATTCATTGTTAAGTATTGCATTGTGTGCGCTGGACAATCATCCCGCTTTTGCAATGGGATAATAAGATACGGGATAATAAAAAACGGGATTATAGAAAGCGGGATTTTTAAAAAGCGGAATTATAAAAAACAGGATTATAAAAATTAGGATGTTAAAACCGGGATTTAAAAAAACGGAATTATAAAACGCGTGATATCGAACCCAACCCATTTCCTTATTTTGGCAGACATTTTTCGGACGAATGAAATATAATTGCTGAATTTCAGTTTTGCTAATTAAATGCTAATTTGTTGCGTTTGACTTTGATGGAAATTTTTTTTTAGCGAAAAACGGGCGTTTTTTAAATTTAAATTTGAAATAAAAAAAATAAAATCTTAAAAAAAAATAATTTTTTCGCAAAAAACTTAGCATTTAAAATGCTAAAAATTCAGGCAAAAAAAGGTAACTTGAAAAAAAAAAACAATGGAGCTACAAAATTAGGATTTGAGCAATTTAATTTGCTTAAAATTCAAGTACTAATTAAACAAATTTAATTCGTGTTATTTTAGATTTTGCTTCAGACGTATTTCAGCGGAAACTTTAACTACAGAAAAGGATTTGAGCTAAATGTTTTTTATTTGAGCAACAAATTACCATTTAATAAAAATAGCTACAAATTCAGATACCGAAATTATTTGATTCCGCTAAAAAGTGTCTGGGAAAATAAGAGACACAATTCACATTCTATATAGGAAAAAGTATTTCATAATATTTTTTTTATTAGTTGTGTTATTCATATAAAAAAAATAATGGAATTCTCTCACTGGGGCATGATGGCTGGCAAGGAAGCAGAGGATTTTTATGATTTTTTTTCGATTTATCGATTGATTTAAACTTATGATTGTGATGCTTGTGTAGCTCGTAAAATAAAGTTTGATATATCAAAATAATTGATTCTTTATTAACATGCGTATTAAAGGAAAACCAAATCAATCCATGCAGACACTCAGGATTACTTGATAATTGAAGGCACTTTGAATCTGTATTTTTATGAGCCTAACGGTAACTTAGAAAATCAAATTTTTGAACAAAAATAAAAATCTATAATATCGCTTGTAAACCCAAACCTTGAAAAGATAAAAATCAAAAACCAATCCGTGTATTAAGAATCCGTGTAATAAAGATCCGTGCACTCTTAATATCCGGATACACGGATAGTAAGCAAGCAAATACACGTGTTTTAAGAGTAAGGATTTTAATTTAGGTGAATAATTACACGGAGTCCGTGTATCCGTTTTTTTCAAATACACGTACAGAATCGTAGGCTCTAACTACTAACGTCCATATTCTGCATTCCACTTATTATGAATTGTTATTTATATCCATATATTAGATTTTTCTCTCAAAATTGTTCATCATATTTCCTTTCCTTCCTTTTTATCCTCAAAAATGCCAATAATATTGCATCCATTTTCATCCGCCAGTGTAATTTCGATTTTCAAAACAAAAATGAATACACCTTGGATGTATCGAGTGAATAATATGGCGGTTAAGCTCGATTTATTCAGGTAGACATATCACGAAAAAGTGTTCTGAGGATATCGTCCTTAACAGTCGAAACGCTTCGTCTAAATTTTTAAAGTAAAATTAAAAGTATAAAGTGCCGTGGAACAAAAAGAAACAAAAGTTTTTATTATCTTTTAATCCACGAAATTAAATCCAGAAGCATTCTCTTTTTTCTACTTGTTTCAGTAGAAGAGATGTCATTTTGATGGGTCCGAATGAAGGGCTACTGGGGAAAGCACTGGATAATACGAAACGATAAGCACAAATGTACATACATATTAAACTTAATCCAAAGCTTTTTAGTTTACAGTTTGCGTTCGAAAAATATTAAAATTTTATCTTATTTCAAAAATATTTCACTTGGCATAAGGAACCAATTTTCTTAGGCTACAGGCGCCGCACATACAATTTTTAGTTTCGAAAGTCGAAACAGTTTGATTTCTAAAGTGAATACAATAGGATTAGTTAGATATAATAAAAGAGTCCGTGCACATACAACTAGAATTGGAAATTATTTATTTTTGCATGCAAAATATGTTTATACGTATATTTTTTTATTATCCACAATAACATAATTATTATTTAGTTTAATATCAAAATTTAGTTGATGCCCAATTTGTAGGTTTTAGAAAGCGAACTGTGTGTCCTCTGTCCACCCATGGTACTGTGGCAAGAAAACTTGTACACATTGATGAAGTAATTGAAACTAGGCCGCGCGGCCTTATTTCTAACGATATGACATAAATCCTTTCAGAATTTGTATTTAAAAAAAAAAAATAGTAGTTACATTATGTACATAGGTAGTTCATTTGGGACTAAGTTCATAACGGAATTATTTTATTTTGATTTTGGGATTAAGTTTCTTAAAAACAGGGGAGCTATATAGTTCATATGAATAAAGGCCCAATTTTTGGTATACTATTTCAGAGTTGGTCAATGTTTTGCCCACTATATGTCATAATTATTTTTGAAATTTTATTTTATACATTCTAATTTGGCTAGTTTATATTTTTAGGATCTCGATGCACCGCAGAACCAGGGAACTCTACTGTTGGCTATAAGAGACATCTTCTGGTCTGATATAGTCTTCAATTATAAGACGGCTTAGTGAGTATAAATAGATATTATGTATTTAATGAATAAATTATTAATTTCTTCATTAATAAAACACATGGTCAATTTAAACTAGGCAATTTCAGTTATTTTTCAAGATATTTTCCATATGAATAAGCCAAAATGCAATAAAATTTTAAAAATATTTTGTCCCCGGGCTTTCTGACACTATCTATAATTTACAGTTATCCGTATAGAGTATAGATTTAGTAATATAGAATTTAATCAAATAATTAACTTTGCATCACGGAATCACATAAAAAATATTGAACAAAACAAAAATCACTCACTTCTGCATAGAAACCGAAAGTAATGTTGAAAACATTAATATAATTGAATCAAAAGAAAATACCACGAAATATCACAAGAGCAGGTGTTTGCATATTTTTTTTTTTATGTGCATAGGTAAGGTTATTTTGATAAAGCTGCTTACACTCACGTTCTGACAAGATATCAAAAAAGCCGTTAAACTAAACCGCTTAAATTTTTTGTGAACACTTTCTTTTTTACAAAAAGGAGGTTTATAAATTATCATTCACTTTACAAGCGTGATCGTAATAATAAACCACAAAATACCAATATGTTCACTTTAGGCTATAAGCACACACTCGCAAAGTCGCACACATTCAGACAAGAACAATCATGATAGAAACACAATTCTTTCAATTAACTCAGATAACTTATTTTTTTTTTTTAAGTATTAACAATTTCTTTGCCTATCAAAATGTACAATTACGCGAGCAAGAACCGCAACCATCAAAAAATAAATAAAACTATGTAACAAAGGAGAAGTCCGATTATGAGTCTAACTTATGCTAGAATTGTTTTAGAAGGAGATACGCATGAAAAAACACCGCCACTATTAAACTGACCATTGTAGCAAAGTTGGTGGCATAACACAGTCACTGACCTGATTGTACACGATTTAAAATTACTGTTCGAAATAAATTTAAAACAAGGGATATTTTTTATGCGATAGGTACACCTTACCGTTTAATCCATTTTATAAGGCCCATCGTCAAGTGTACTAGTCAAGTATTTAAAACTATTTTAAGTTCAGTTTATTTGGAATCACAATTATTAAAATTTATTATTTTTTTCTTAAAGAATATTATTTTAAGTACACAATTAAATATAGACTATGTCAGGTATCACTTCACTTCACTTTAGCATACTGATATTTAATGAAGTCTATTTAAGGTCATTCAAGCATGTAAGGGAAACTGGAAAGGAGTGGATTAATAGGTAGTTAGGCCTGCGATGTGGAGTGAAGATAACTCATAAGTTATAAGTATCAAAAAGTTGGGTTATACAATTGTTTTTCTCTACAAATATCGTAGCTTATAAAGTTCTTTTTTTAAATTAAGAATTTATTTATTTTTATTTTTTAGTTTATTTTGTGGAATTTAAAATTTTTACTTTTAGCTGTATGTTGCTTCTAGGGCAAAAAAATGTTAATGTATTAAAAATATAAAAATATTGGATTTTGACATACCTTTTGTCGCTGTATGCATCCATGAAGTTTCTGTGGGTCTAATAAATTTCTACATAAATTTTTACTTTACGTCAAAAGTGTAGAGTGTTTAAACCTTATTTTTGTTAAACAGTGGGGGAAAACAGAATAAATCAATATAAGCTAAACAGTGGGGGAAAAAAGAAAATAAACCATTTTTTTAAAATATTATTCAATTATTTTTTTTTGTTTAATAAGTGTATATCGGTATATCGTCGGCGAAGGAAAATGGCTAACAATTTCAATTTAATTTTATAATTGGAATTTCAAAAGTGTTTGCTAAGAGAAACATTATAAAACGTTAAGGTTCCCCCACACCAACGCGAATTTTCGGTGGCGACGACGAAAACAATAATAACAAGGTGTTGTTTTCATTGACAACCACGTTTTGTTATTGTTGTTTTCGTCGTCGCCACTGAAAATTCGCGTTGGTGTGGGGGAACCTTTATTATGTTCTAAAATAAAAATTAAAATAAAAGTACAGTTAAACAAATGTTTGAAATTAGACAAATTTGTAACAGGCGGAATTGCATTTTAATATTCCTGCAAAAAAAAAATAAATGGCAACAAAATATGAACTGAAATAAATCGATTAAAAAATGTATGGAAAAAGGAAGGAAAGCGCTGGGGGGGGGGAGCATGCCAAATTTATTTTTTTTTAAACAAATCTAACATTAAGATGATGGAGAATTCCAAAAAGTGGCTTTCGTCATGCCGGCTGACATTGGCCCGTTTGGACTTTTTCAGTTGCTAGAAAAAAAATCGTATTGGGAATGGGGGTCTATTTCCCCCTGTTCAGGCGGGAGGTGCACTTTCATAAAAAAAATCGACTTGAATGAGAAAAAAAATACTAAAAATCAACGGCAGTATGTCACGTTATACTTTTTTTTTAAAGCCAGAAATCTGGCGTTAAGTAATCATATATAACCTTAGGGGAGAGGGGACACCTTTGAACACTTTTTAGTTTAGATTACCAAACGATTTTTACTTGCGATATATATAGGTACTATATTATGGCAAGTTATGGATTCGTAAAAAAAATCTAACTCGAGATTTTGATCAAAGTTGACATTACGATGATAGCGAAGTCGAAAAAAGTGGGTCTCGCAATTCTGTCCGTCTGTCTGTCCTTTGGGCTGCAGCCTAAACGGGATGGTCGTTTTTCTTCAAAGTTTGTACCTAGCGTTTTTTAGGCATTCTCCCCACCCATTTTTTTAAAATTTTTTTTAAGACCAAAAATAACGGTACCTGCCATACAAATTTTTTTAACAAAAAAAGAAAATCTTATATTTTTCTAAAAATGTGCCCACAACTTTAAAAACAAAAAAATCAGTAATTTTTTTTACAAAAAGGCAAAATGGTACTTCCCATAGAACCATTTTGTTGATTTTCGATTTTCTCAAAAACCGTTAAACTGATATTGATTAATTTTTTTTTATACAGAATGTTTGAAAAAGTTTTGTATATCAAAATTTTCCAAACATTTTTTTTGGATTTTTAAAAAAAAGTTTGAAAATTTTTGTTTGAGAACTTAATAATTCGAAAACGAATCGGTCAATTTTTATTAAACTTGGCACCCAGCAGTTTTTTAACATTATCTAGCAGATTTTAAATGAAAATTATTCTTATAACCAAAAATAACGGTACCTCCCATACAAAAATTTAAAACATAAAGCTCTCATTCAATAATTCTTTCTTTTTTTTTTTAATTTTCGAAAACCGCTCAAACGATTTTGATTTAACTTTATATCTGCCAGTTAAAGCTATCATCATCTCGAATGACTATCGTTTCGAATGACTCCATTAGCCAAACAAATTAATTTTAGACCAACGCTTCCTCATGAAATGACTACTATTATTTCAGTGCTCATTGGTAAGGTACTTCAATCATTGGAATAACAAATATTTTTAGAGAAAGGTTGGAACAAAATTAAATTTGTTTTGCCAGATATAATAAATAAGTATGTAATATGCTTTACATTGGCATCAAAATAATTATTATCGATTTCGCTTCTTTGCCGCCTCAAAACTTATTTAATTTTTTAATTATGAATTTCAATGAAAGCTATTACTGGAAATTATTCCCTAAAACCAAGGTCGCCATGTTTTTTTCGTGTGACGTCATCACGAGTGACAGTCGATTTTGATTATTTTATTGTTGTGGTGTATTTCTTTTGTTAAAGATGTGCGATGCTTGTGAAAAATATTAATTATTAAAAAAAAATTGAATAAATACACAATTTTAAGTATCAAAATGCCGAATTACTGTTGTGTGAATAATTGCCCTAGCTATTCAAAAAATAAAAACTGTGAAAGCTTAAGATTTTTCTGTTTCCCAAAAGAACCAAATGTTAGAACTATTTGGGTTAAAGCCTGTGGAAATAAAAAAGTGAATACTAAATATGCAAGATATGCGCTCTACATTTTAGCGAAGACGACTATTGTCTTAAGCATAAATTATTAAATGAACCGTTGGTAAAAAGAAAACTCGATTCAAAAGCCGTACCAACTAAAAATTTACCCCAAAGCTGCGGTAGCGATGCGCTTTCCATTTCAAGAGCTCTAAGGGTGAACAGGAGAAACAACAAAAAGATTGTGGCTAGTTGCATCGAAAATTATGAAGCAAGGTTTGTTATTAAATAGAATTAGTTTTTGAAAGATTTATAAATTGTTAAATTCTACAGCCTTCAACAAAAGAAGAAAAATATTTCATCCAATGGTCTAGAAAACGTCCATCATGTTGACGAGATTGAAAATTCTATTGCAACTCAAACATAGTAAGTTTATATTTATTTAAAGTGTGTTAGTTCAAAAATGTCTTCTATAGATTTCATATGAAATGCAGCAGAGACATCCGAATAATGGAATTAGAAATACAGTTGAAGCTTTGCCAAAAGGAAAAAAAAAACAATAAAACAATAAGAAGAAGATTGCAACAAACTCCGCAACTTGGAAATTTCTGTCAAATCCATTTTCACTGATGGACAGATAGAAAGACTGAAAAATCCTAAGACGGTGTTTACATTGGACTGAAAAACTGGATTTTTTTTTACGTTTCAGTATTCACATCTCTCTCCGACTCCTTCATTGAAGTGAGATGTGAATACTGAAATGTCAAAAAAATCCACTTTTTTAGTCCAATGTGAACACCGTCTAAGAAGAAATTAAACTGGACATTGGATGACATATCGTCTGCCATTTGTCTACATTCTGCAGGTCCACGTGCTTACCGATACTTGTATAATAAAAACCATCCATTGCCCGGGCCCCGGACCGTCAACTTTACGGCAGTGGGCATTATCTAAAACGAGAAGATATGATGGGTTTCATCTTGATGTATCGTCTAAATCAAGATATCCTGGAGCAGTTTTTTACCGTCACATTTGTAAGAGTTGACCCGCATAATCATTCGTGCTTTTGAATTTTAATATCGAATGCGGTAATACTTGGTAGATTTTAAGACATTGATATTTTGAAACATTGTTGTATTGTTTAATAAAAAAAATGCATTTTATTATTGTCATTATCTAATATATTCGTTTTTGGTATCGTCATTTTCACAGGACGAAATGAAATATGGCTTCATACAAGTCAAAGTATAGCATTGTAGAACAAGACGATAAGAAAAATATGTATTTTAATAATGAAAGGAAATGTGATAACCGAAAATTTATTCACAATTCTAAGAAGTAATGATGGGACTGAAGACAAAACTGAAGCCACTGGGATCTGTGATGAATTTGAAGAACTGCAATTATGATGCATTAAGAAATTTAGCTGGATACAATCGATCATCTTGACCTTGAAGATGCTGCAGGTGAAATAATGTCCAAGTTAGAAAAACAAACCTTATATGCTTGGGTAGATCCAATATCGAAATGTGGTCTGCAGAAGCGAACTTATTTCTCTCGAAAACACATTCTTTAAAATCCTAATTCCTAAACCATTTCATCCCTCTCTTGAGAAAATTGCCTTATGGATTAACAAAAGCTTTTTTAAGTTACCAATCTAATTTCGTTTCAAATTTTATTGAAATTATAGCATACAAATGTGAATTTCTATGAAAATGAGATGATTTGAAATTGAATTTGGAAATTTCAACGGCAAATGACAGAATAGGAACGTAGACATACGTAAAGGCTCCCCCAAACCAAAGCAAAGCTTTCGCAACGTCGCTTCTTTCCCAATGTTTCGTGTTGGTTTTGGCTTTACTACATTAAACTCGCTTTTGTACAAAAGTGAGTTGACTGTAGTATATATGTAGTATAGTTGACTGTATAGGATTTACGAAATCTCAACGAGATTAATGTCGAATTCCTTTCAACAAAAGAATCGAATTTTCTTTTAAAAAGAATCGAATTTTTTCTGTCGTTGAAAGGAATACGAAAAGACGAAAAGAATCGATTTTTTTTTGTGATTGTGTGTGTGGCACTTGACAGAAACAATTTTGAAGTAAAATATCCAGAAAATATTCAATTTGGAAAATATTATTATTGTTAATTGAAAAGCAACGCACTATAAAATTCACCGAAAATTCGTTGCAACCAAAAACACAATTTGTTTCTTAAAACACCGCGACATTAAATTTGACATTTTAGAAATTTCAAATCTTGCTAGTGTGTGTGCAAATCGGTGTAAAATCTTTCTTGAATCTTGCTAAACTAGCAAGATTTGTTTTGACAGAAAAAATTCGATTGTTCAGAAAAAAAATCGATTCTTTTAGAAAAAAATTCGATTCCTTTGTTGAAAGGAATTCGACATAACTTTCGGTGGAAACGTAGTATTAAAGACCCTGTTTAGATTGGGAAGATTGAGTCCGGAATGGTGAGTGTCATCGTGTTTACATTTGAAACTTTCAGGTGCCTCAAAATACATTTAGGGCCAGTTTCACAGTGAAGTAAGTGTCACTTAAGTGCCAAATATAGAAAACTTATTCCCAATTTCACAGTGTAAACTTATCGGATTAAGTGACACTTAAGTCTCCCATGTTGACCACTTAAGTTCCACTTACACAGGTAGTAAAACTTCGGCTTAAGTGCCAAAATGGGAAAAATTAAGTGCCACTTATTTTGTTAAGTGTGCACTGTGAAACTGGCCCTAAAAACACATTGAAGCAACAACAAAGTAGACTCATGAGTCCGGTTTTTATGTTTTCTTCTTGCCTCACGAGAGTCCGCTCCCCACCCTTCTCTTGCCTACGAACTGCCGTGATACCGGCTCCAATCTTCCCAATCTTAATAGTGTCAAAAGTAGTAAACGCAGACTCAGTTTTGAACATTCCAACACATTTTTGTTTTGCATTGAACGGGCACAATACTCAATTACACCAATTAGCCAGTTCAGGTTTCTTGAGATCTCTGAGATCTCAGCAATCTCAGAAATGTGACGTAATTCCTCAGTGAGATTCCTCACTTTTGCTGTCAAAAAGCTGAGACTGAAATTTTTTGGATTCGTTTGCTCAATTATTTTTTGTCGCAATTGATCAATTTATAAAAACGAGATGGAGAGTGCTTTTGACTTCTAAAAGAGAAATTTTGTTCAGGTTTCTCCTTCTCCTCAGTGGAGCTGACAGACGTTTGCTCAGTGAGATCTCAGAAACGTGAACTGGCTAAATAATTCACCAACAATTTTTTTGTTTTTGCGACTGAAGCCATTCACCTGTCTACTGTTTCTGTCAAATAAAAAAAACTACTGTGTTGCACTGAACGTCTTCGTCTCAAAGTCAAAATCCAAATAAACAGAAAAGAAAAAGAAAACCGACAAACAAAAAACAACTTAACTGTTTTCTATTGTTAAAAATAAGCATAGCTTTAATTAATAATTGTTCATAATGAGTGTGGTAAGATATCTTTTAAGTAAAAAAAAATATTAAATATTAACAAACAAAATTTTGTTGTTTAAGATAAATAAAACAGATTGGGACGATACCCTTTTGGTCAAGGCCTATGAAAGTTCTCTCAAATTGGCCCAAGAAGAATTGGCACGCCGCATCGCAAGAGCAACGAATGGAAAGAAAACTCCTTTGAAGACCCGTGACGATACTGCTCCTTCTGCCAACGCTGAGCAAGAGCCCATAGCTTGTACATCGAATTCCAAGCAATCTGAAGAGGAGAATCCAAGTTTCATCATAGGTGACTATGCTAGAGCCACATATGAAGACGGAGTCGACTACGAAGGAAAAATTATTGCTATGAACGAAGAGCAAGGTACTTGTCGAATTCGCTATATTGGTTATGAGAATGAACAAGAAGTTCGCATATGCGATTTGGTTCCATCTTGGGGAAAGAAAGCTCGTCGTATGCAGTTCAATCGAGCCAAACAAGAATCGGACACAAACGAGGCAGCACCTAGCGGTAGCGATAACAAGAAAAACAAACCACAATTTCCCATGGCTCCTAATGGATTCCCAATTGGAGCTATTCCTCCCCCACCACCTATGCCTCCCATGCTAGGTCAAGGACAATGCGAAAATTCTGAGCACCTCTCTGCCATGTTGATGTCTTGGTATATGAGTGGCTATTATACAGGAATATATCAGGGCATGCAAATGGCAAAAGCAAATTCGAAACAGAAGAAGTAGTCTTCTCTCATCCTCGATTAATATATTTTATTATTTCATTGTACAACTAAAAAAGCTCTTAATAAAAACAAAAAATTGAATTTAAGATCCGTTTAAATTGTACCAAGCTGCATGTTTTTGGACCAGTTTTTCATCTAGGGGTTTAATGATCTTGAAAGCTTGTTTTAGGTCATCGATGGTGACTTGCTTTACCTGTGGATTTCGAATCGTTATATTTCGTATTTGATTCATTGCTGCTTCCTTGCAAGCAAGTCGAATTTGGTCACCTGTTAATTTGAGAAAAATCAGTTTAAATAATTTGTAACTATTAACTCAGCTATTTAAAAAAAAATTAAGAATTCTCAGGGAGCAAAGCGCTATCTTAGATATTTCCAATTATGTATTGATATTCTTTGAATTGGATTTGGAGATGTTTTTCGTCGGGATTTGAAAAGTTTACGATGGAATTCATGGTGGGACTGATCATTGCGCCCAAGTTGTTTTTTATTCGTCGATGACAAAGTGCTCTTAAATAGTAAGACGTGAGACTTTCAACTTCAATCTTATAGAAGGTTCCTCCTACAAGGTATGCTATGAGAAAAGCTTACTCTAATTTGAAGGTTGTTTGAGAGTTGGATACGCATACGCATACACATACACATAGTTATCGAACGCCGACTGAGGTTGCCACTTGTTTTTAGAAACGGACCAAAAACTTATTTTAGCGAGACATTGCGGCTGATATAACATGTAAAGATAAAAGCATCTTTCTTTCAGTTAAGGCTGCAGCTAGTAAGCGGGTTCGGTAGTATCGTTTGTTAATGGTCGATCGCTTGAGTTGGTTCAATTCAAAATGTATTTCTATTAAACGTTTTCGTTGTAGTACTATTTACAATAAGAAAGACGAAGACTAATTTAAATCACAAGAAATTACCTGTAAACCCTTCACTTAATTTTGTTAACTCCTTCAGTACATCAATTGTATATGTTTTTGAATTTTGAAGAAAATGTTCAATCATTAAATATCTTTCATCACTTGAGGGCAAAGAAATAAGAATTTTCTTTTCAAAACGCCGTAGAAATGCCGGATCTATGTCCCTAAAAACATCAAAATATTATTAAATTTAATTAAAAATTAACAAAATTTTACGTACCACGGTATATTCGTACTTGCAAGTACAAATATAGAACTATTATTTTCTTCTAAGCCATCGAGAAGTTGTAAAAATTCGTTTTTAAAACGCTTCGATGCTTCATGATCTGAAGCCCGATCACGTCCGGAAGTTAAAGCATCAATTTCATCTAGAAATATAACAGAGGGTGCACGCATTTGTGCATAGCTAAACAAGACCTAAAAGCCAAATAAATAAATATGTACAAGTACTTAATATGTATGTATGTGTCAATTTACAATTAAAATAATAAATATTATTTTCTTAAACCTTAATTATTTTTTCTGATTCCCCTCTCCACTTTGATGTTATACAACTAGAAGTTACATTAAAAAATGTTATCTGACCATGAGTTTCCGAACAAAGTACTCTTGCAAGTAAGGTTTTGCCACCACCTAAAAATAAGCACACAAAATTAAAAAAAAAAAACACTTTGAAAAAATGTTTTTGAATTTTATATCTTTCCTGGTGGCCCATGTAGCAGTAAAGATTTCCATGGCTTAAGATTATTTGTAAATAATTCAGGGTGTTTGAGCGGCATTATAACAGCCTCTTTGATGGTATCTACAGCTTTACTATTTCCAAATACATCTTTCCATCGGAAACCAAGATCCTTATTAACAATTGTTCTTAAAAATGGAAAACTGTTACAAAAAAAATGCTCAATGTTTCTTTTGATGCCCTACATTTTTACATATTGTTCTAGATCCTTCCACCCATCCACTAACATTTCATTATTAGGATTTATTTGAACGCCTAATTCCACTGGATTAACCGTTATTTCTTGACTATTGGTATTGGGTATTTGCTTGATTTTCAAACTCTCGTTAAATGGATCGATTTTCTGAGGTGATTCTTCTAATTTGCTTCTACTTGTAGGAGGACATTTTCTAGCATTATTATTATTTAGTTGTATCTTCATGCTTGTTGACGTTTTCTTAAGAATTTTTGGGTTTTTTCCAAATTTAACTTGATAAAAGCTTGCATATTCCAAATATATCGAATCCAAATCAATATTATCACAAATTTCGTAGTCATTTTGTAGTCGAGCTTCGTTTTTCAAGCACTCACAAGTATCATAGAATCCATTGTCTTTTAGATATCTTTCGATAAGATACAAAATATTACGACGTCTTTTTCCTGCTGAACGAACTTCCTCCTTAACAAAAGTATGTTTTTTTTAATTTATAGAATTAATAATTGGTTTGCCTCAATGGTATTTAAGAAAAAAATATTAAAGAATTTTACCTCTTTTGACATTTATTTAATAAATTCTATTTATGATTCGGCTAAAAATAAAACAAAACTTGTTTGTCTTTTAATATTTTATATTATTGATTTAATAGACAACAACTATCAATTTCGGTGCTTCTACTGGTCTCGCAGCAACACTTTTTTTAAAGAATTTATGGGGATTGTTTTCTAAATTATGTTGATGTATGCATATTTTTTTGTTTAAGTTTTTCAATGTGTACATATTTAATTTAGTATATTTACCTACAATCAGTCTTTTTCTGTTATTTTTTTCACTTAAAAGTTTGACCAGTATATTTTTTGTTCATGCTTTGTTGGGAAACTGTGTTAGGGTACCTTATGGGATCCAAGTATCCAAATATACGACCATTTACCCGTTGCAGGGGCCCTACTCCAATGACTTATTTCGCTTTGACGTGGCGTCGCTGCTGTTCTGGACATTCACAAGAATTTCCTTTCCCCATTGAATACTGGCAGAAAGATGTTTCCTCTTTCTCCAAGATTCCTCAGAATTCTCTTGGCAACTTGCCTATCCCAATATCGGTTCGTTGAAGATCCGAACCTCCTCGCAACCTTCTGAGATGTGCTTGGGAGGAAGCCAACTCCAGCAGTGAAAGGGACCCTACCACTACTAAACTTAGGTATTTCTACCATTTTACTTCCCTCACTGCTACCTGCATCATCCGAGGGTTCATGACAGCGTAGTCGTCATTCTGTCGAGGAAGGAAGTAAGGAACGAAGAACAACATTATCGTCGTACCGTCATGGGGAGGAAGGAACAACAGACAGCGTCATCGCTGTTCTGCCGTGTGAGGAATTTTAATAAACAGGGTGAGGGAACGTCAGACAGCATCAACGCCGCGTCGTCGACGAGGGGTTTAAAGGGGAAGTGGTAACGTCGGACAGCTACATTGCCGTACCACCCAGGGATGGGAAATTAAAAGGAAGGGTAAGGTGATATTTTAATTCGAAAACTTTGATGTTCGGGTAGAAGCTCGTAAGCGGATAAAGTACTAAATATTATTTCGTGCGAAAAAAATGCGAAACGAAAAGCACTATCGAATATGATTGACTTTTGGAACGAAATAAAGAGTAGGGCTCCAGGGTGGTTGCTTTATTAGGGTAAATTAAGGTTCGTTTTTCACGATTAAAGTTCATATTTTTGACTTATCAAAAACACATACAAAATTTATTTTTTGCCCAGACATATGTACATAAATGCAACTTTTTTGTCGTAAAGGAAGAACAATTTCTGTTTCGAGAATAAAAAAACCCAAGCAACCCATACAACTATTTTTTGTTGGTTTAACTTCAATTTTTAAATTTTGACTTCATTTCCATTGATTCATAAACTGATCTAAATAACCAACAAAATTTTTTGCCCAGAAAAGAAAATTTGACCAAAAAAAAAATCATTCCAATTTTTTGAGTAATTGTTTTTGTCTTGTATTCTATATTAGAAATATGATATAATATAAATATTTTTCTTTATATTTTGTTAAAATTTGTAAATTTTATTTTAAAAATAACAAGTTTATTAAAATACAAAACATCAATTACTTTTTCTTTACTAAAAGCAATGTTAATTATGATAAATTATTCCTCCAAGGCACATTTTTAAACTGTTAAATATAAAAATCAGTAATGAGGGTGTTAAACAATTAAAAATAAAAAATATTCAAATATATTTTGAGTTCTGCGTCAGCAAAGGTCATAAAAAAACAAGTTTTTAGGCAACATTCCTAAATTTTGTAAATAAATTGTAAAGTACTCGAAGTGTTGACTTTAAATCCATGTTGACGACATCTGTAAAAAATAAAAAATTAAGAAAACAAATTCAATAGAATGGAATTTTTTCAAACATAAGAAAATAGTTCCAAGCATTACCTTCTGGTCTGGCTTTTGGTTTTGGCAGTCCAACATCCTGCATAAGGTCGAATGAAAATCCAACATTATGCACCATTTGATCAACATCGCGTGGTGTCAAATGAAATTCATAAAGTGGCACAAAAAAACCACCTAGCAGTCCCATCAATAGACACAAATAAACACCATCTCGAAAGTCGGTATTCAAGTCATTTACTTCGAAATTCAATTTGGACAAATGTTTATTGACAAATGTAATCAATGATTTCTTGACCACAGCTAGTTTTTCAGGGGCAGAATCGAAGAGAGTGTCAAAGGCATCCTTTTCACAACGCATACCAACGTCATCGTATTCGGATGTGATTTGTTCTTGGAATTTCCTATTAAAATCTTAAGTTAATAGAAATTCCAAACAATTGGTTATGGTAAATAACTTACTGAGCATTTAGAACTCCAGCATTTTTTTGTGCAATGACAACTGTGACAAAAATATTTTCTGGCAAGCGAATAGGGGCACGGAAATGCCGAACTAATGCAACCAGCAAGTGCAAAATTGCTACAAGATTCTTAGAGTGAACACTCTCAACCGACCATTTTGGAACTTTATGATGGAAGCCTAGAGTCTAAATTAATGAACAAAGTAAAAGATAAAACGTGAATTTATAAAAACAGTTAAGGGGGAAAAAACTGTTTACTTACATGGTTGACTGCTCTTAGCACAATGCTGAGTTTTTGACGTTGACCCTCCTCAGATTGGGTAACTTCTAATACATCTAGTTTTCTGCCTGTCAATTTTTCCCATAGTTTATGAAGTACCTTAAAGAATTTTTTAAGATATGATTCTTCTATAAATATTTATTTCATTGTGAAATTTTACGATTATTATAAGTTGAAAAAATTGTATTCACCCGAATTACATAATCCGTTGAATGAGCTGCGGAGGGGATTAGACACAATTTTGATATTTTTACTATTAGCGATATGTCAAAATGAAGTTCTGATTCCCTCCGCAGCTCATTCATCAGATCCCGTAATTAAGGTGAATCTGTCTCAATCTCTTGAAACATTTTCATTGATATCTCTTTTACCTAAAATAACATACCTGACCGTCATACATGTCTTCATCAAGACTCTGAACAATAATTCGTTGTTCAGCAAGTTCATCGTTAATCCAATCGATCAGGATTTGTTGCAGTTTAATCAATTCAGGATCTCTTGCCGACTGAGGGTCTATTACAGCTCTTTGTTCCAGATCACCTTCAATTATTTATATATTTTTAAGTGACAAGACAAGAGTTTTAAAAAAAAACAAATTGAGAACTTACGAATAACATAATCCTCCGGAGGAATATCGCACTGATTTGGATTACCGGGTGAATCGATTGCATACTTTCCTTCTTGTTGAACTTCTTGCACTGAAAAAAAAAATATTAAACAGCTGTTTAGTTTTGTGTGGGTGATTCTCTCTCAACTTTAAAACAACATTTTGCTTAAAATTAGAACTCATTGAAAATTTTGTTTTAATTTATCTTTAAATAGCTATGACGTTATTAACTGTAAAAGAATTTTACTACAACTTTTAAGGAATAAAAAATATAGTGAAAAGTACTAAAACTCGAAGATGAATTTTAATACGTTTTCATTCTTTTTGAAAATGTTTTTGATAAGCTTCTGAATTCCCTCTTATGTTTTGACGTTTTCTTCAAAAATGTATATTTTTTAGTTTTTGAAATCTATGTTTGGAAGTTGATCCATTTTTATGCTGAATTACATTAATCAACATTTATTGCACGGATTTGTTTTTATTTGTTTTGACCGAAGTACTGGTACCATTCTTAATCGAAAAAATAACAAGATTTTAAATACTATCGCTTGAAAAAACTTTTAAGTTCTTTATAAAGTAATATACAACGGTACTGACATTAAGACTTTAATATAACCGCATATCTCAAAGTTTCTGAGAAAAATAATATCCTTCATAATTTTAACATATGATGACTTTAATAGAAATACCTACAATCTAAAAATCACCCCAAAAAATATCATAACACTTATGGTAGAACTATAATAGTCGGAAGATGTCGGAAGAAAATTCTCTCAGTTCATTTACGCATGGAGCGGTCGGTGAGCGCTCTTCACTTGCGAAAGCAAAAGTTAACGAAAATTGGTCGAAACGAAGCAAACCTCAATTATGGGCACGTCATATGAATTCTTTGTCTTTGTTTCGTTTCGTACGACAACTTACGTCGGCATCCGACTATTATAGTTCTACCTTTACACGGTACTAACAATTCTGTGACACACTTTTTTAGAATAAAAATATTAGGCAATGCAAATCGTGAATTTGTAAACTTTGATGCATACGCCTATTAATCGGCAAGTTCAATTAGAATTTCCAGAAATGTTTCTAGAGGCGAATCCATCAACTCCATCGAAAACTATCGACGAAGAAGGAATGTAGAAGAGTTTGTAGACTGATTCCAGAAATGCAATCTAGATGCCGAAAAAGAAGCAAAGATAAGACTAACTTCTTTCATCGCTGAAATCCCACGCAACATAAATTACAAAAACGGAAAACTATGATTCAGGCTAAGATTTAGCATTGATAGTATTTATTCAATAATATTAAGAAAGATCTTGAGAATCAGAAGAGCATATTGCACTATCTAGAAGAGCAGAATCAACCTTTTTTTAAGTGTAAGTTTCCGCATAAAAAAATACTTGTAGTGTGTATAGATAGCTACTTCACTATAAGCATTATCGAAGATGATGCGTGCCAGCGGATGTGACTCACTTTACACCTTGAAATCCACTGCTGGATCCATATTATATGAAAACCCACTTTTTTGTGTGTACCATTTGATTATATTAGGACAAAATTATGGATTTCGTTGGTACAATCTCTTTAAATTAAAGCATATATTATGTTTCCGACACGAATATTTATGAAAAGTTAACGCCCTAGATGTTAAAAAATTTAAATATATATATCTACATACAATATTCACAAAAAAGTTTTTATTATATAAATTGGATATTTTTGTTAACAAAAATGTACCTACCTTCCTTCATTCGCTTTTTCCTGCCAAGTGTTCCTAGCTTATCCCAGAAACTTTCTTCTTTTTCTGCACTTTTTATCGCGTTCGGAGCCCGAGGAGATTTTGGACGAGGAATTGTTGACATTTTTCTTTTTATTTCACTTTAACCAATCTGCTGTGGAATTTCGTTTTGTTTATATTTTGCGCTGATGTCATGAACTAAACTGTGTGATGGTAACTTTTTTAGAAGAAAACAAAAAAAAATATAAATATTTTTTCACCAACAAAAAGAAAGAGACAGATATATTCTTCATTTATTAAAATTATATATTCTACCTTTTTTGTCTTCTGTCCAAAGTCAAACCAGTGCTCCCACTTCTTATTACTTAAAACTGATTAAAATACCACTTTCATTTAAAAAAAGTTAAAGCCCTTCCACACTATCCCACTATCATTCATTCATACATAGCATGATATTCCAGCCTACACGATTTGACATGTGTTAATACATGAGAATTTTTAGAATTGGTCACATCACATTTTTATTGAGGTTAAATTAAACTGTTGTGTGTAGTCAAAAAATGAAGTCATTTTTATTGAGGTTAAATTAAACTGTTGTGTGTGGTCAAAAAATGAAAAGTCATTTCTCTCCCACAAATTTGGCAGTAGCACTTAATTCTTTCCCCACTTTCAATTTGACATGTATTAATACTCAATGGGATAGTGTGGAAGGGCAAAATTAAAATAATACATATTTTATTAGAAACAAAAAAAATTCAAATGAAGAATGTATCTTATAAAACGCAAAAAAAAAAAACAAACAAACATTTTAAATCCCATTAGCCGCTTAGGAAATGCGAAAAACTGTAAATCCAGTTTTTTGCAAAGAAATACTTGCACATAAATAGAATCAGATGCTGAGATGATGGATGATTTTAGGCATATTTATTAATTTTTTGTCTAGTTAGATAGTAGATTTGTATGAAAATTTGACAGGTTGACGTAGTTTACCACGTTTATGATGACTTTACACCGTTTCATGAATACCCCTGTCTTAAAAGAAATAGTTAAAAATATGTTTTATTTGACTAAATAAATTGTTGATTTATCCAATGTTTAGACAGCCGTTGTCCAATTTAGATAAATGAATGGCTGTCCAAAGTTAGACAACGTTTATAAATACGACTAAATATGTTCAAATATATAAGTTTTACTTAAATAAATTTTTCGTACCTGGGAAACCGATCTCACTCGGCTTTTCCTAATCGAGAAAATTGAAATATGTATGAGAGCAGTAGACATATGGCAGTAAATGGAAAACAACGTCATAATATGCCATCCATTAAATTTATTCACTTTATAAATGCGTTCAATAAATCAAAAATGTGTATAGTAGGAGGGAGTTCAAATAAAAACAACTTCCTAAATCATCTTCCTGCTAATTAGAACGAAAAACTCATCCAAATTATTAGAGATATAAATGAATAAAAATAATAACGATAAAATTAATAACGATATTTTATTCTTTTTGGAGAAGCTGTTGTGTCCCCTCCAAATTTTCTGTAGGGATTGAGTGTAGTTGTTTTGGGCATTGAAGTGGGGCATTGACTTGCATGAACACGTGACTATGTTGGTGAAGCAGTTGAGTATAATGATGTTCCTCTCGATATTGTGGTTGCTGTATCTTATTTTATCTTAAAACAATACCTCCTATACTATATGTTCCGAGTATGCCGAGAATTTTCTTATGGGAGAAGTATATTTTTAAAGTAGTTGGTTGTTTTACCCGATAAAATGCCACATACAAAATACCATACCATGCATGAAAACAGCTGACTTTAAATCTACTCCAACAAAGTCAAACGTTTGGCCTTGAGCTTTGTGAACTGTCACATCAAGTGCAGATCTCATTGGATATATGGCATATGGTACATCCGAGGTGACCTTTTGATGAATCAAGAGTAATTCTAGGTATATTGACTTTTTTGCCGACTTGTTAACCTGTAACTATTTTTGCCTTTATAATGTTATTACACGGACTTGTCAGTTTAAGTTCATGTGGTGGTAAATCTGAGATGTTAACTGAATTAAGAAAATCTGTTGTGAATTCGAGTCCTCCTTCGAGCTGGTCTTTCATTGAGTCAGGACTGTGGTAGATTTTATACTCTCCTGGAAGTTTTGCAACAATAATATCGTTAATTTTGTCGACTTCTTTATTAAGAGGTGCGAGTATTGCTCTGTCTTTCAACCCCTCGTAATTTTGAAGTAATATACCGGTTAAAGCCATACATTTCACAATTGTTTGACTTATTTAACTGGACTGGACTATAGCAAACAATTTTTAATCACGGGATTGTTTAAATTTTTAAATATAGCGTATAGTATAAAAGAATTGTATTTATATTTATTTAACCTTATAATACAAAATAGTTTATGCAATGCAAGGGACTATTATCTGAATTTTATTATTTTTTGATATTGGGCCCTACCAATAATCAAATTTAGTGACGACTTAAATATTTCAGTAAAATGGACCATAATAGAATGGGCTCTAGCTAATAAACCATATATAGTATGACCTTAATATTCAAGTGGACTCTTAATAATGAATCATATATGGAATGGACTTCAAAAAATTAAACATTCCATGAATGGTACATTATTTGGGATCACCAGAATTAAGGTTAATTTTACTGAAATATTTAAGTCGTCGCTAAATTTGATTATTAGTAGGGCCCATTGTTTGTCTCCTCATGGTTCCATTTTTGTCATTTTTACTTTGGCCTTACTTTACGTTGATGCATTTATGGCAGAAGCAGGATTCTCCTCGAAATAATATTCTTTGTTCACGATCCCATATTAATAAACACTAAATTGACTGCCACCTTGGTGAATATGCAAACCCTAACAACATGGTGACCAAAAACTTTCGCAAAGGAATAGAATAGTGCAACTATAATATTATTTGATGGAAAAAGCAAAATAAATGGAAATGTTCCGTAAATTGATAGGTAGGTATATAAGATCGAAGCCAACAAATGAGAAAAAAAGCGTGAAATAATTTAAAAATTTGTGTTTGTTCATAAAAATAGGCTCTTCCTACAAATGTCATCTTAATAGTTTCCGTGGTTTTCGAAAAGTAAAGCGGGTTTAATGAAAAAGGCATGCAGTGGCAGGATTTTAGAAAATTCAATTTTTTTTCTCGTTCACAAGAACAAAATTTAAAAATTTAATCAATATCGTTAGATCCCTTTTTCAGTTTTTTGATGCCCTCTACAGGCTTGGGCTACACCCCACAAATGCAAAACTTAAACCAAATCATTCAACCCATTGTGGAAATAGGGGCCCGTTAGGAGCCTCTTGGCTACGGACCTGGATGACACGTCCTGTCTTAATAATTTTTTAAAGTAAAATTACGTCATATAAAATTTCATCAAAATCGTTAGAGCCGCTTCCGAGGAACCAAAAAATTAGAAAAAAGGGGCGTTCTAGTAGGCGGATTTTAACACAATTAATTTTTTAATTTTCTAAATCATTTGAGTCGTTTCTAAGAAATAGAGCCACTTAAAAACGCAATTAAAAAATGGGCGTGGCAGTGGGCGGATTTAACTAAAACCAATTTACAAATTTATTTTTTTTCATAAGAACAAAATAAAAAAAATACTCGTTTAAAGTAATGAGATTTCACTTCATTTATAATTAAACGTCAACAAAAGCCTTGAATCCCCAATATTCCCAAATTGATATAAAAATTCACCCTTATTATAATAGGCGTTTTTCTTGAAAGACAAATCTCATTTAAAAAAAAAAGTATTACGAATGGCGTTATGGAGTCGTTTTACTTGGCGTAGCGCCTTACTTTGAGTGGAATGTAAATTTTTGTGAGAAAAATGTCACTCATCCTCATTATGACCGTTGTTTAACTTGTATTGAACGACAGCTAAAACGCAATTTTTAATCGAATACAAATTCTTAATCGATTGGCTGGCGAAATTCACAAAAATGTAAGTTTTCAATAATTTTTTATTTATTAAAGAATTCAAATCATTAAACCCGACCAAATAAAACGTCTCCTAGAGTTGATAGAAGAAAATTCATCACTAGCAACGAGTTTCTAGAGAGGGCTCTCGCAAACCGCGGGAAAAAACAAATTAGGTTCTCCTACATGTTTCGCATTGAACTTCATAGGACCACCAGTTATAATTAAAAAAAAAATGCTAAAAGTACATACATAAAATCAAACGAAACATTTTTGATTTAATAGCACGCTTTCCCAGGTTTGGTTCGATGCACAAATCGAATGGATTAGATTTGCTCCAAATTAAGCGTCATTCCCGCATTTAATAAACAACAACACTCATTTGGCACTTTATTTATGAACTTCAATCGGAAGATTGTACAGTTGCTTCAGAAATAGCAAATTGTCAATACCGACTCTTAAACGCCTTAAAAATGACTCGACACAAAAAGTAACAATCGTCATTCAAGAAAAACGCCTATTGTAATAAGGGTGATTATGTTCGTGCTTTAATACTAAGGGTTAGTTGTAAAAATGTGATTTAGACTCGATTTAAGATTTTAATTCATCGATTTTGGGGGATTAATTGAGGTTTTGGCGTTGATGTCGTTATTTTGAACAAAATTTTCAGAACTCTGCATTTATTGAAGTGGAACTTCATTATCAAGGGCACGATCTGAATTTTTGTAAAGGCAATATGAGGAGTGCTACGAAAAACGGTAAAAGTTTTGTTAAGATTTTTGTGACTTATGAAAAGCTCCCATGAATAAAGCGAGAGAGTAAATAAAATGAGTAGTCATACCAAATATTGAAATGCAAAACAGAACTGATGCAGTATTTAAATTTATAATACATTTAAATTTAATTTTTGGACTTGTTAGGTCTTTACAAATCGCCGTTGATACATTAAATTATGAATAATTAAAGTGTTTTTACCCGCGACTTATGAATTCAATTCGATGACTCTATAAATATGTACGTGCATCCATATCCGTTTGCTTTTTTCTTTAACCTTAGTTGAATAATCTTTTTCTTGTCTTCGTAAGGAAATGTTTCCGTCATCTGAAAAATAGACAAGTGGATTGCTCACTTTTTGACATACCAAGAAATCTACAATGTTCCTGTTTTCAGATCACATGCTTGATTGTAGAATCAGCAACAAGTGATTTAAGTTAGCTTTTTGAATTCATTATAAAAAGTTAAGAAAGTACCTATTTCTTGTTTTTTTTTACAAACAATATTGCTGATGTTTCAGGAATAAGTTTATAAATAAATCTCGAAATATACCTTGCAAAAAAAAAACACAATATCCTTAATGTATTCATTTGATGTATATTAAAAAATATATAATATATACATGATTATATTTTACATTTTTTTTATAATAGTTAACTAGTTGCTTTGGTGGCAGAAGTGTGATCTAATATAAATGATTAACTTCTTAAGAACAGAAACCATTTTAAATGATCTCTACCCTTTGACAACCGACAAAGGAATACAACTACCACCTGCTTAAGCATAGCAATGTTAATGATTAGACTTTATGTCGAATGTACGATATTGAAAATACATAAAATACAAAATAAATATTAATTCATTAAATACGAGTTTTGTGTTGATTGGTAAAATAAATACTAATGTTAGGTTAGGTTTGTTGTTTTTTTGCTTTAAAAAAAAAAATGTTCAATCAATGAATCGGAGAAAGAACTTAATTTACAACAAAAAAAATCACGAAATGCTGCAACTGTTTCTTGTATTATGACTCTGGGTTGGGGTCTTACATCGATTCTTACTCTTTGAATGGGTAAGTGTGTTGAAACACTGATTCGTTGTAAGTGCATATGACTTGAGAGTCGATTTGACGGATGGTGGCAGAGGTAAAGCCTCAATTGCGTAAACACTCGTCCGTCGGACAATGGTACGACAACAAAGCTCCTGGAGGGAAAGAACTGCAACAACACAAAAACAAAAAAAAAACAAAATTTTTAAAGAATTTTTCTGTTTGAAATAGAAATTATGTTAAAACTTACCTTTATTAGTTCGCCATATTCTTTCCATTCCGTTTCTATGTAGAGCCATTCGAGCTAATTCGCAAAACGATTCTCTTATGTTAAAATCACAAAGTGGAGATATTTCAAAACACGACATATTATTCCGAGAGGCATACAACTCAGCATTTTTAGCAGCAACTTGACGTTTAAATGCTAAATGAAGTCGATTCCCGACTAGTACTTTTGGTATCCCAGGAGCGTGCTGAAATGAAAAAAAGAAAAACATTACTTTTATCCATTTATGGTTTGAAAACAAATCTAATAAAACGTTGAAAAGTTGTCAAATATCAACTATGGAATAGTTATTGAATATAATATTATATAATAATATTGAACGATCAAAAAAGCATACAATAAATAAAAAAACAAAATTTGTCTCCGTGCGTCTATGTTGGAGCTCCGATAAAAGGTTCGAGAAGCGATGCGATCAACGATGAAATCATAGCTTAAGTCGAAGCTACAATGTATCGTTTATGTTTCGATAAACGATGTTTTTAATATCTTTGTAGTTATTGAATTTCATTTCAAAATCTATCTTCTATAAGAGTTTCGAAAATACAAGCCATAAATCTACAACGCACACTTATTCAATAAAACTTTAAATGAAATAGCAATACTGAAATGGATTACTGAAATCATTTTTGATAAACAAAATTTTTTTTTGTTTTTAAAATATATTACCTCTTCGACTTCTTTTAACCATCTATCGATACCATCAAAACTCCATTTATTTGTTATATCATAAACTAATATAATTCCTTGTGCTCCTCGCGAATAAGATCTAATGATTGTACAAAAACGTCCCTGACCAGATGTATCCCAAAGCTGCAATTTAACTCGTTTACCCTCGAGTAAAATAGTTGTAGTTTTATATGCTAAACAAAAATTGGAATAAAATAAAATTAAACAAATACCTATAAGTTATGCTAATTATATTATCAAAAATTTACCACTTCCACTACAGAATGGACTCTCTGAAGAAGCATCTTCCAGTCCGGATAAGATTTCATGTTTACCCACATCGCTATCTCCAACAAGAAGAACTTTTAACAAATAATCATAGTCCTTCGCCATGTTATTGCGATGATTTTAGTACTATCTGAAAAATACATATTTGTTGGGTTTAATTTAAATAGAAATGTTTTTAATTTTACTACTATTTGTTTGTTGGGTTTAATTAAAATAGAAATGTTTTTAATTTTTGGAAAAAGGTTTAAATGTTTATTTTTTGAATAATTGCCAAGAAATCCTGGATCATTAAATACCTAAATGGAATGAACAACTACATATACAGTCAAACTTCTCTATAACGAACTTTCAAGGGAACAAAAAAATTGCTTCGTTATAAAGAAGTTATATACAAAATTCGTAATATAGAAAATGTAATTTTTTTATCACTGCAAGAGGTATATTTAAAAAAAATGGTAAAAAAAAACTAATTTTAAAGATATCTGTGTCTTTTTATTTTTTAATTAAAAACATATCAGTTTTCGATTGCAATTGAGTTTTATTTATTGTTTTATTATAAAAATCTTCCTATTCTCTCAAATATAATAACACGTTGTTATTATTGTTTTCGTCGTCGCCACCGAAAATTCGCGTTGGTGTGGGGGAACCTTTAAGAAAATTCTTCCCAAAACGGGGAGTTCCCTTTTAAAATTAGGAACAAAAATCGTGTTAGGCTTTGATTTAAATTTTAAAATAATTGACATTTCGAAAATTCTTGCTTAAATGGGGAATTCCCATTTAAAATAAGAAACAAAAATCGTAGTCGGCTTTTATTTCAAATTTGAAAATTGAGATTTCGTTATAAAGAAACAACTTTGCTTTCGGACCAAAAAAATAATTTCCTTATAAAGAGAATTTCGCTATAGAGAATTTCGTTATAAAGAACCTAATTCATATGAGATATTTTTTAAGGGGAAGGGGAACAAAATGAAATTCACTATAGAGAGAATTACGTTATAAAGAAGTTCGTTATGAAGAAGTTTGACTGTGTATATAATGTGTATGGCTAATGTTTTATTAAAAAGATAGACGAACATAGTTATTACTAAAATCCAAAAAAGAAATAATATTTTTTGAAGAAAACCATCTGATATTTGAAGTCTTTATCTTCAGTTCTATTAATGTTGAATGGTATGTTAAAAATGTACCTAATACTTTTAAAATAAATTTATGTGGAAATCTTTAGCAAACTTGATATAATTTGCAACAACAGAGTACGTAAAAATATCTGAATCATTTTGATGTTTTTGATGTGTAACATCTTGAAAGGGAAGGAAATTATGTGACACATGTTCTTTCAAGTTAGTAGTGAGAAAAGTCCGCTTTTGAAATAGTTGGTTTAAAATAAAAACAGTTACCTATAGATACATTTTATTGGTCTGATCTACGCTACGTTTGCGGGTGAAGTTTTTTGGGAGTGCAACATAAAAAGACTCTCTCATGTTATTTTTAAGTTGGCCAACTTCGTCATTACGATTTTATTACCGGGAAATCTATTCTCCATTTGAATGGCATGTAGTTTATTCTATATAATATGTAGGTATTTATCATAGATATTAATCTTAATTAATCACGATTGAGAATAACCCAGAATGAAAAAGCTTCTATCGAGTTTTTATTCCGGGATAACGATACAACTCAAACGATTTTAACAAGTTTTCTCGCTTTTGGTTAATAAACTTGGTTCTTTGGGTATAGATCCTTATCTGTTACGATTCAGTGATAGGTACAAAATTTGGGCTTAATATAAAATGGTTTCTCAAACTCTTTTTTTTATTATAAATACCAAAATCAATGGAGCTAAAAACTTATTTGAAAATAAACTAACTACATAATATATGTATGTAATGGGGAGGTATTGTAATGAGCTTATTGTTGACAAATATTTTCTATTTAACTGGTGTAATAAAATATGACATCATTTATTTAACTAACAACATCCATTGCCTTTTGTAGGCCGCAGCACTTAGCAGTATGTGGACACTGAACAGGTGAACTGCGACTGCAAATTGCCAAAGATCTACACGGCAAGGTGGTGCTATGGTTCCTCATTCATTGTTCTCATTCTCCAGAGAGAATAAACTGTTTTGGAATATAAATCCATGTAAGATGTTAGTATTTAAACAATGTTTAAAAGTAACTACCAATACTAAGAAGAAGTTAATCAAACACAAAACAACAGAGAGCCCCACGCAAATAAATGCTAAGTAAAAAAAGTAAAACCAAAATTAAAATGTTAATTTTTAGCTCACCTTTTTCCAGTTAACAATTTTAACAATGCGTTTCTTTATCTTAGTTTTGCTAGAAAATTTCTAAAATCACTTAATTGGAAACTTTTATTTATCAATATTATTTGAACAATAATTTACAGTAAATAGTTTACAATTCAAAAATATTCCCATATTATTAAGAAAAAGGTTATTTTAGGGCGTAATATTTCACTATGACGGTCGTAGTCGAGAAACCTTTCAAATTAGTCAAGTATTTTACTTTGGCTTGTATTAGATGTTTTTTAACATGTATTATTTTATATTATTCAGTATAAAAAATTATAAAAAAAGTAAGTCTAATAATTAAACAATTATTAAATAGTTCGTGTATTTTTTTGCAATCCAAAATAAAATTCTCACTTTTATGTCAAGTGAATGCGGAGTGAAGTTAGGTGCATTTCACTTCGATGTAGTAAAAATATAAGGCGCGTTCGAAAATAAATCTTATGTGAACGCATTCCAGACCAAAATCATTAGGCCCTTTTCACATGAATCAATTCCTTTGCATTGTAATCAGTGTTGTTCCTATACGTGTCGACTTTAATTGTTTACATTTAAACGTAGACAATTGTGTCGACAATGTCAACAATTTTGTATACAATGTAAACAATTGCTGTCGCATTTGTCAAATTGTAAATCAATATAAAGGTTCCCCCAAACCAACGCGAATTTTCGGTGGCGACGACGAAAACAACAATAACAACACGTGGTTGTCAATGAAAACAACACGTTGTTATTATTGTTTTCGTTGTCACCGCCGAAAATACGCGTTGGTGTGGGGGATCCTTAATACGCGTGGAGTGGACGCAGAAAGAGGTTTAAGCTACGCGCAAACCGACGCGATGTTGGTGGCGATCGCGATAACAATGTGGATGCCGCACACGTAAATCAATGGAGGGGCACACATCGACGCGATATGTGGACAAAGATACTGAATTATAAAGATTGGAATCTTTCGTACGTTCCATCCCCCAAAACCCATTTGTTTACATTGTTGTTTTTGTAATTTCATCTCATGTCGATGAATAGATGTGAATTGCAACAACAATTTATGCAGTGGTGAATTCATATTTTTGCAATAGTGTGCGTTAAAACATGGAACACAAGTGCAAAAATATGAATTCACCACTGTCCGCCATTTTGTTTAGCTTGTAGGCAAACCAGCCGAGGATTCCAATCTTTATAATTCAGTATCTTTGTATGTGGATTGCGTTCACATTAATTCACTGCTGCGTTCAGTTACGCGACTTTTCTTGAACGCAGCATGCACCATTCGATCGCTATATCGCCTGAAGAAAAATTAGTCTAAAAAAGAAAATTTGAAAAACTGAAAAATTAATAGAAAAAATTAGGGGAAATTCCATTTTATATGTTTTTTTTTATTAAACTTCAAAAATTAAACGTTTGTATTGTCGCTGGCAACTTAGCCCGCTACACAATATATCGCGTTGATGTGAGCAGGTTTTTGAACGCATCTTTATCGCGCGATAAAAGTTATCGCAATCGCCACCGCCATCGTGTCGGTTTGCGCATAGCTTTAAAAACAAAGTATTATTTAAAAACAAAAACTGTAATGTCGGGAAGACCGAAGAAAAAAACGTTCGATGAGCGCACAAGGAAGCTCCTTCATGTCTACTACTCCCTACGAATAGAAAAAGGCAGAGGCCTTCACTCTGAAGAAGACGACTCGCATTAAGTTTCAATTGAATTGAAGTCAGAACAAATTTAATTTAAAGTATCTTTATTTTGTTTAAACAAAGCTTTTACTTGTTTCTTAAAAAGTTTAAAAATATGTTGTTAACAAATTAAAATTAAATTTGGACAAATAAAACCGGTAAATGTGAAAGAAAGCGAGTAACAACACGTCTCATAGAGACAATGACCTCTACCAATAACAAAATTTAGAGACGACTTAAATATTCAAGTAAAAATCGATGTACCTTTCCATCGATGTACACCACTTTACAAAATTCGAGAAAAAAATTTTTAGTGAAAAATTGAAAAAATTGTCATTTTAGAATTGAAAACCGCAACCATTTACGAGGCTTGGTTGCGGAGAAATCGGGTTTCGAAAGAAATCTGATTTTTAAACTTTTAGGGCCAGTTTCACAGTGCGCACTTAACAAAATAAGTGGCACTTAATTTTCCCATTTTGGCACTTTAGCCGCAGTTTTACTACCTGAGTAAGGGGAACTTAAGTAGCCAACATGGGAGACTTAAGTGTCACTTATTCCGATAAGTTAACACTGTGAAATTGGAAATTAGTTTTCCATATTTGGCACTTAAGTGACACTTACTTCACTGTGAAACTGGCCCTTAATTGTTCATAAAATTTTTCAATTTTTGACTAAAATTTTTTTTCTCGAATTTTGTAAAGTGGTGTACATCGATGGAAAGGTCTTTTTATTGTCATTTTATAAATGAAAACCGCAACCATTTACGAGGCTTAGTTGCGGAGAAATCGGGTTTGGAAAGAAATCTGATTTTTAAACTTTTAAATGATGCCGGCATCATAAGTTTTTTCAATTTTTGACTAAAAATTTTTTTCTCGAATTTTGTAAAGTGGTGTACATCGATGGAAAGGTCTTTTTATTGTCATTTTATAATTGAAAACCGCAACCATTTACGAGGCTTGGTTGCGGAGAAATCGGGTTTCGAAAGAAATCTGATTTTTAAACTTTTAAATGATGCCGGCATCATAAAATTTTTTAATTTTTGACTAAAATTTTTTTTCTCGAATTTTGTAAAGTGGTGTACATCGATGGAAAGGTCTTTTTATTGTCATTTTATAATTGAAAACCGCAACCATTTACGAGGCTTGGTTGCGGAGAAATCGGGTTTCGAAAGAAATCTGATTTTTAAACTTTTAAATGATGCCGGCATCATAAAATTTTTCAATTTTTGACTAAAATTTTTTTTCTCGAATTTTGTAAAGTGGTGTACATCGATGGAAAGGTCTTTTTATTGTCATTTTATAATTGAAAACCGCAACCATTTACGAGGCTTGGTTGCGGAGAAATCGGGTTTCGAAAGAAATCTGATTTTTAAACTTTTAAATGATGCCGGCATCGTAAGTTTTTTCAATTTTTGACTAAAAATTTTTTTCTCGAATTTTGTAAAGTGGTGTACATCGATGGAAAGGTCTTTTTATTGTCATTTTATAATTGAAAACCGCAACCATTTACGAGGCTTGGTTGGGGAGAAATCGGGTTTCGAAAGAAATCTGATTTTTAAACTTTTAAATGATGCCGGCATCATAAAATTTTTCAATTTTTGACTAAAATTTTTTTTCTCGAATTTTGTAAAGTGGTGTACATCGATGGAAAGGTCTTTTTATTGTCATTTTATAATTGAAAACCGCAACCATTTACGAGGCTTGGTTGCGGAGAAATCGGGTTTCGAAAGAAATCTGATTAACTTTTAAATGATGCCGGCATCATAAAATTTTTCAATTTTTGACTAAAATTTTTTTTCTCGAATTTTGTAAAGTGGTGTACATCGATGGAAAGGTCTTTTTATTGTCATTTTATAATTGAAAACTGCAACCATTTACGAGGCTTGGTTGCGGAGAAATCGGGTTTCGAAAGAAATCTGATTTTTAAACTTTTAAATGATGCCGGCATCATAAAATTTTTCAATTTTTGACTAAAATTTTTTTTCTCGAATTTTGTAAAGTGGTGTACATCGATGGAAAGGTCTTTTTATTGTCATTTTATAATTGAAAACCGCAACCATTTACGAGGCTTGGTTGCGGAGAAATCGGGTTTCGAAAGAAATCTGATTTTTAAACTTTTAAATGATGCCGGCATCATAAAATTTTTCAATTTTTGACTAAAATTTTTTTTCTCGAATTTTGTAAAGTGGTGTACATCGATGGAAAGGTCTTTTTATTGTCATTTTATAATTGAAAACCGCAACCATTTACGAGGCTTGGTTGCGGAGAAATCGGGTTTCGAAAGAAATCTGATTTTTAAACTTTTAAATGATGCCGGCATCATAAGTTTTTTCAATTTTTGACTAAAAATTTTTTTCTCGAATTTTGTAAAGTGGTGTACATCGATGGAAAGGTCTTTTTATTGTCATTTTATAATTGAAAACCGCAACCATTTACGAGGCTTGGTTGCGGAGAAATCGGGTTTCGAAATAAATCTGATTTTTAAACTTTTAAATGATGCCGGCATCATAAAATTTTTCAATTTTTGACTAAAATTTTTTTTCTCGAATTTTGTAAAGTGGTGTACATCGATGGAAAGGTCTTTTTATTGTCATTTTATAATTGAAAACCGCAACCATTTACGAGGCTTGGTTCCGGAGAAATCGGGTTTCGAAAGAAATCTGATTTTTAAACTTTTAAATGATGCCGGCATCATAAAATTTTTCAATTTTTGACTAAAATTTTTTTTCTCGAATTTTGTAAAGTGGTGTACATCGATGGAAAGGTCTTTTTATTGTCATTTTATAATTGAAAACCGCAACCATTTACGAGGCTTGGTTGCGGAGAAATCGGGTTTCGAAAGAAATCTGATTTTTAAACTTTTAAATGATGCCGGCATCATAAAATTTTTCAATTTTTGACTAAAATTTTTTTTCTCGAATTTTGTAAAGTGGTGTACATCGATGGAAAGGTCTTTTTATTGTCATTTTATAATTGAAAACCGCAACCATTTACGAGGCTTGGTTGCGGAGAAATCGGGTTTCGAAAGAAATCTGATTTTTAAACTTTTAAATGATGCCGGCATCATAAAATTTTTCAATTTTTGACTAAAATTTTTTTTCTCGAATTTTGTAAAGTGGTGTACATCGATGGAAAGGTCTTTTTATTGTCATTTTATAATTGAAAACCGCAACCATTTACGAGGCTTGGTTGGGGAGAAATCGGGTTTCGAAAGAAATCTGATTTTTAAACTTTTAAATGATGCCGGCATCATAAAATTTTTCAATTTTTGACTAAAATTTTTTTTCTCGAATTTTGTAAAGTGGTGTACATCGATGGAAAGGTCTTTTTATTGTCATTTTATAATTGAAAACCGCAACCATTTACGAGGCTTGGTTGGCGAGAATTCGGGTTTCGAAAGAAATCTGATTTTAAACTTTTAAATGATGCCGGCATCATAAGTTTTTTCAATTTTTGACTAAAATTTTTTTTTCGAATTTTGTAAAGTGGTGTACATCGATGGAAAGGTCTTTTTATTGTCATTTTATAATTGAAAACCGCAACCATTTACGAGGCTTGGTTGCGGAGAAATCGGGTTTCGAAAGAAATCTGATTTTTAAACTTTTAAATGATGCCGGCATCATAAAATTTTTCAATTTTTGACTAAAATTTTTTTTCTCGAATTTTGTAAAGTGGTGTACATCGATGGAAAGGTCTTTTTATTGTCATTTTATAATTGAAAACCGCAACCATTTACGAGGCTTGGTTGGGGAGAAATCGGGTTTCGAAAGAAATCTGATTTTTAAACTTTTAAATGATGCCGGCATCATAAGTTTTTTCAATTTTTGACTAAAAATTTTTTCTCGAATTTTGTAAAGTGGTGTACATCGATGGAAAGGTCTTTTTATTGTCATTTTATAATTGAAAACCGCAACCATTTACGAGGCTTGGTTGGCGAGAATTCGGGTTTCGAAAGAAATCTGATTTTAAACTTTTAAATGATGCCGGCATCATAAGTTTTTTCAATTTTTGACTAAAATTTTTTTTTCGAATTTTGTAAAGTGGTGTACATCGATGGAAAGGTCTTTTTATTGTCATTTTATAATTGAAAACCGCAACCATTTACGAGGCTTGGTTGGCGAGAATTCGGGTTTCGAAAGAAATCTGATTTTAAACTTTTAAATGATGCCGGCATCATAAGTTTTTTCAATTTTTGACTAAAATTTTTTTCTCGAAATTTGAAAAGTGGTGTACATCGATGGAAAGGTCTTTGTATTGTCATTTTATAATTGAAAACCGCAACCATTTACGAGGCTTGGTTGCGGAGAAATCGGGTTTCGAAAGAAATCTGATTTTTAAACTTTTAAATGATGCCGGCATCATAAAATTTTTCAATTTTTGACTAAAATTTTTTTTCTCGAATTTTGTAAAGTGGTGTACATCGATGGAAAGGTCTTTTTATTGTCACATCATAAAATTTTTCAATTTTTGACTAAAATTTTTTTTCTCGAATTTTGTAAAGTGGTGTACATCGATGGAAAGGTCTTTTTATTGTCATTTTATAATTGAAAACCGCAACCATTTACGAGGCTTGGTTGGCGAGAATTCGGGCTTCGAAAGAAATCTGATTTTAAACTTTTAAATGATGCCGGCATCATAAGTTTTTTCAATTTTTGACTAAAAATTTTTTTCTCGAATTTTGTAAAGTGGTGTACATCGATGGAAAGGTCTTTTTATTGTCATTTTATAATTGAAAACCGCAACCATTTACGAGGCTTGGTTGCGGAGAAATCGGGTTTCGAAAGAAATCTGATTTTTAAACTTTTAAATGATGCCGGCATCATAAATTTTTTCAATTTTTGACTAAAATTTTTTTTCTCGAATTTTGTAAAGTGGTGTACATCGATGGAAAGGTCTTTTTATTGTCATTTTATAATTGAAAACCGCAACCATTTACGAGGCTTGGTTGCGGAGAAATCGGGTTTCGAAAGAAATCTGATTTTTAAACTTTTAAATGATGCCGGCATCATAAAATTTTTTAATTTTTGACTAAAATTTTTTTTCTCGAATTTTGTAAAGTGGTGTACATCGATGGAAAGGTCTTTTTATTGTCATTTTATAATTGAAAACCGCAACCATTTACGAGGCTTGGTTGCGGAGAAATCGGGTTTCGAAAGAAATCTGATTTTTAAACTTTTAAATGATGCCGGCATCATAAAATTTTTCAATTTTTGACAAAAATTTTTTTTCTCGAATTTTGTAAAGTGGTGTACATCGATGGAAAGGTCTTTTTATTGTCATTTTATAATTGAAAACCGCAACCATTTACGAGGCTTGGTTGCGGAGAAATCGGGTTTCGAAAGAAATCTGATTTTTAAACTTTTAAATGATGCCGGCATCATAAAATTTTTCAATTTTTGACTAAAATTTTTTTTCTCGAATTTTGTAAAGTGGTGTACATCGATGGAAAGGTCTTTTTATTGTCATTTTATAATTGAAAACCGCAACCATTTACGAGGCTTGGTTGCGGAGAAATCGGGTTTCGAAAGAAATCTGATTTTTAAACTTTTAAATGATGCCGGCATCGTAAGTTTTTTCAATTTTTGACTAAAAATTTTTTTCTCGAATTTTGTAAAGTGGTGTACATCGATGGAAAGGTCTTTTTATTGTCATTTTATAATTGAAAACCGCAACCATTTACGAGGCTTGGTTGCGGAGAAATCGGGTTTGGAAATAAATCTGATTTTTAAACTTTTAAATGATGCCGGCATCATAAAATTTTTCAATTTTTGACTAAAATTTTTTTTCTCGAATTTTGTAAAGTGGTGTACATCGATGGAAAGGTCTTTTTATTGTCATTTTATAATTGAAAACCGCAACCATTTACGAGGCTTGGTTGCGGAGAAATCGGGTTTCGAAAGAAATCTGATTTTTAAACTTTTAAATGATGCCGGCATCATAAAATTTTTCAATTTTTGACTAAAATTTTTTTTCTCGAATTTTGTAAAGTGGTGTACATCGATGGAAAGGTCTTTGTATTGTCATTTTATAATTGAAAACCGCAACCATTTACGAGGCTTGGTTGCGGAGAAATCGGGTTTCGAAAGAAATCTGATTTTTAAACTTTTAAATGATGCCGGCATCATAAAATTTTTCAATTTTTGACTAAAATTTTTTTTCTCGAATTTTGTAAAGTGGTGTACATCGATGGAAAGGTCTTTTTATTGTCATTTTATAATTGAAAACCGCAACCATTTACGAGGCTTGGTTGGCGAGAATTCGGGTTTCGAAAGAAATCTGATTTTAAACTTTTAAATGATGCCGGCATCATAAGTTTTTTCAATTTTTGACTAAAATTTTTTTTTCGAATTTTGTAAAGTGGTGTACATCGATGGAAAGGTCTTTTTATTGTCATTTTATAATTGAAAACCGCAACCATTTACGAGGCTTGGTTGGCGAGAATTCGGGTTTCGAAAGAAATCTGATTTTAAACTTTTAAATGATGCCGGCATCATAAGTTTTTTCAATTTTTGACTAAAATTTTTTTCTCGAAATTTGAAAAGTGGTGTACATCGATGGAAAGGTCTTTTTATTGTCATTTTATAATTGAAAACCGCAACCATTTACGAGGCTTGGTTGCGGAGAAATCGGGTTTCGAAAGAAATCTGATTTTTAAACTTTTAAATGATGCCGGCATCATAAAATTTTTCAATTTTTGACTAAAATTTTTTTTCTCGAATTTTGTAAAGTGGTGTACATCGATGGAAAGGTCTTTTTATTGTCATTTTATAATTGAAAACCGCAACCATTTACGAGGCTTGGTTGCGGAGAAATCGGGTTTCGAAAGAAATCTGATTTTTAAACTTTTAAATGATGCCGGCATCATAAAATTTTTCAATTTTTGACTAAAATTTTTTTTCTCGAATTTTGTAAAGTGGTGTACATCGATGGAAAGGTCTTTTTATTGTCATTTTATAATTGAAAACCGCAACCATTTACGAGGCTTGGTTGGCGAGAATTCGGGTTTCGAAAGAAATCTGATTTTAAACTTTTAAATGATGCCGGCATCATAAGTTTTTTCAATTTTTGACTAAAAATTTTTTTCTCGAATTTTGTAAAGTGGTGTACATCGATGGAAAGGTCTTTTTATTGTCATTTTATAATTGAAAACCGCAACCATTTACGAGGCTTGGTTGCGGAGAAATCGGGTTTCGAAAGAAATCTGATTTTTAAACTTTTAAATGATGCCGGCATCATAAAATTTTTCAATTTTTGACTAAAATTTTTTTTCTCGAATTTTGTAAAGTGGTGTACATCGATGGAAAGGTCTTTTTATTGTCATTTTATAATTGAAAACCGCAACCATTTACGAGGCTTGGTTGCGGAGAAATCGGGTTTCGAAAGAAATCTGATTTTTAAACTTTTAAATGATGCCGGCATCATAAAATTTTTCAATTTTTGACTAAAATTTTTTTTCTCGAATTTTGTAAAGTGGTGTACATCGATGGAAAGGTCTTTTTATTGTCATTTTATAATTGAAAACCGCAACCATTTACGAGGCTTGGTTGCGGAGAAATCGGGTTTCGAAAGAAATCTGATTTTTAAACTTTTAAATGATGCCGGCATCATAAAATTTTTCAATTTTTGACTAAAATTTTTTTTCTCGAATTTTGTAAAGTGGTGTACATCGATGGAAAGGTCTTTTTATTGTCATTTTATAATTGAAAACCGCAACCATTTACGAGGCTTGGTTGCGGAGAAATCGGGTTTCGAAAGAAATCTGATTTTTAAACTTTTAAATGATGCCGGATCATAAAATTTTTCAATTTTTGACTAAAATTTTTTTTCTCGAATTTTGTAAAGTGGTGTACATCGATGGAAAGGTCTTTTTATTGTCATTTTATAATTGAAAACCGCAACCATTTACGAGGCTTGGTTGCGGAGAAATCGGGTTTCGAAAGAAATCTGATTTTTAAACTTTTAAATGATGCCGGCATCATAAAATTTTTCAATTTTTGACTAAAATTTTTTTTCTCGAATTTTGTAAAGTGGTGTACATCGATGGAAAGGTCTTTTTATTGTCATTTTATAATTGAAAACCGCAACCATTTACGAGGCTTGGTTGCGGAGAAATCGGGTTTCGAAAGAAATCTGATTTTTAAACTTTTAAATGATGCCGGCATCATAAAATTTTTCAATTTTTGACTAAAATTTTTTTTCTCGAATTTTGTAAAGTGGTGTACATCGATGGAAAGGTCTTTTTATTGTCATTTTATAATTGAAAACCGCAACCATTTACGAGGCTTGGTTGCGGAGAAATCGGGTTTCGAAAGAAATCTGATTTTTAAACTTTTAAATGATGCCGGCATCATAAAATTTTTCAATTTTTGACTAAAATTTTTTTTCTCGAATTTTGTAAAGTGGTGTACATCGATGGAAAGGTCTTTTTATTGTCATTTTATAATTGAAAACCGCAACCATTTACGAGGCTTGGTTGCGGAGAAATCGGGTTTCGAAAGAAATCTGATTTTTAAACTTTTAAATGATGCCGGATCATAAAATTTTTCAATTTTTGACTAAAATTTTTTTTCTCGAATTTTGTAAAGTGGTGTACATCGATGGAAAGGTCTTTTTATTGTCATTTTATAATTGAAAACCGCAACCATTTACGAGGCTTGGTTGCGGAGAAATCGGGTTTCGAAAGAAATCTGATTTTTAAACTTTTAAATGATGCCGGCATCATAAAATTTTTCAATTTTTGACTAAAATTTTTTTTCTCGAATTTTGTAAAGTGGTGTACATCGATGGAAAGGTCTTTTTATTGTCATTTTATAATTGAAAACCGCAACCATTTACGAGGCTTGGTTGCGGAGAAATCGGGTTTCGAAAGAAATCTGATTTTTAAACTTTTAAATGATGCCGGCATCATAAGTTTTTTCAATTTTTGACTAAAAATTTTTTTCTCGAATTTTGTAAAGTGGTGTACATCGATGGAAAGGTCTTTTTATTGTCATTTTATAATTGAAAACCGCAACCATTTACGAGGCTTGGTTGCGGAGAAATCGGGTTTCGAAATAAATCTGATTTTTAAACTTTTAAATGATGCCGGCATCATAAAATTTTTCAATTTTTGACTAAAATTTTTTTTCTCGAATTTTGTAAAGTGGTGTACATCGATGGAAAGGTCTTTTTATTGTCATTTTATAATTGAAAACCGCAACCATTTACGAGGCTTGGTTCCGGAGAAATCGGGTTTCGAAAGAAATCTGATTTTTAAACTTTTAAATGATGCCGGCATCATAAAATTTTTCAATTTTTGACTAAAATTTTTTTTCTCGAATTTTGTAAAGTGGTGTACATCGATGGAAAGGTCTTTTTATTGTCATTTTATAATTGAAAACCGCAACCATTTACGAGGCTTGGTTGCGGAGAAATCGGGTTTCGAAAGAAATCTGATTTTTAAACTTTTAAATGATGCCGGCATCATAAAATTTTTCAATTTTTGACTAAAATTTTTTTTCTCGAATTTTGTAAAGTGGTGTACATCGATGGAAAGGTCTTTTTATTGTCATTTTATAATTGAAAACCGCAACCATTTACGAGGCTTGGTTGCGGAGAAATCGGGTTTCGAAAGAAATCTGATTTTTAAACTTTTAAATGATGCCATCATAAAATTTTTCAATTTTTGACTAAAATTTTTTTTCTCGAATTTTGTAAAGTGGTGTACATCGATGGAAAGGTCTTTTTATTGTCATTTTATAATTGAAAACCGCAACCATTTACGAGGCTTGGTTGCGGAGAAATCGGGTTTCGAAAGAAATTTGATTTTTAAACTTTTAAATGATGCCGGCATCATAAATTTTTTCAATTTTTGACTAAAATTTTTTTTCTCGAATTTTGTAAAGTGGTGTACATCGATGGAAAGGTCTTTTTATTGTCATTTTATAATTGAAAACCGCAACCATTTACGAGGCTTGGTTGGCGAGAATTCGGGTTTCGAAAGAAATCTGATTTTAAACTTTTAAATGATGCCGGCATCATAAGTTTTTTCAATTTTTGACTAAAATTTTTTTTCTCGAATTTTGTAAAGTGGTGTACATCGATGGAAAGGGTTTGTATTGTCATTTTATAATTGAAAACCGCAACCATTTACGAGGCTTGGTTGCGGAGAAATCGGGTTTCGAAAGAAATCTGATTTTTAAACTTTTAAATGATGCCGGCATCATAAAATTTTTCAATTTTTGACTAAAATTTTTTTCTCGAATTTTGTAAAGTGGTGTACATCGATGGAAAGGTCTTTTTATTGTCATTTTATAATTGAAAACCGCAACCATTTACGAGGCTTGGTTGGCGAGAATTCGGGTTTCGAAAGAAATCTGATTTTAAACTTTTAAATGATGCCGGCATCATAAGTTTTTTCAATTTTTGACTAAAAATTTTTTTCTCGAATTTTGTAAAGTGGTGTACATCGATGGAAAGGTCTTTTTATTGTCATTTTATAATTGAAAACCGCAACCATTTACGAGGCTTGGTTGCGGAGAAATCGGGTTTCGAAAGAAATCTGATTTTTAAACTTTTAAATGATGCCGGATCATAAAATTTTTCAATTTTTGACTAAAATTTTTTTTCTCGAATTTTGTAAAGTGGTGTACATCGATGGAAAGGTCTTTTTATTGTCACATCATAAAATTTTTCAATTTTTGACTAAAATTTTTTTTCTCGAATTTTGTAAAGTGGTGTACATCGATGGAAAGGTCTTTTTATTGTCATTTTATAATTGAAAACCGCAACCATTTACGAGGCTTGGTTGCGGAGAAATCGGGTTTCGAAAGAAATCTGATTTTTAAACTTTTAAATGATGCCGGCATCATAAGTTTTTTCAATTTTTGACTAAAAATTTTTTTCTCGAATTTTGTAAAGTGGTGTACATCGATGGAAAGGTCTTTTTATTGTCATTTTATAATTGAAAACCGCAACCATTTACGAGGCTTGGTTGCGGAGAAATCGGGTTTCGAAATAAATCTGATTTTTAAACTTTTAAATGATGCCGGCATCATAAAATTTTTCAATTTTTGACTAAAATTTTTTTTCTCGAATTTTGTAAAGTGGTGTACATCGATGGAAAGGTCTTTTTATTGTCATTTTATAATTGAAAACCGCAACCATTTACGAGGCTTGGTTCCGGAGAAATCGGGTTTCGAAAGAAATCTGATTTTTAAACTTTTAAATGATGCCGGCATCATAAAATTTTTCAATTTTTGACTAAAATTTTTTTTCTCGAATTTTGTAAAGTGGTGTACATCGATGGAAAGGTCTTTTTATTGTCATTTTATAATTGAAAACCGCAACCATTTACGAGGCTTGGTTGCGGAGAAATCGGGTTTCGAAAGAAATCTGATTTTTAAACTTTTAAATGATGCCGGCATCATAAGTTTTTTCAATTTTTGACTAAAAATTTTTTTCTCGAATTTTGTAAAGTGGTGTACATCGATGGAAAGGTCTTTTTATTGTCATTTTATAATTGAAAACCGCAACCATTTACGAGGCTTGGTTGCGGAGAAATCGGGTTTCGAAATAAATCTGATTTTTAAACTTTTAAATGATGCCGGCATCATAAAATTTTTCAATTTTTGACTAAAATTTTTTTTATCGAATTTTGTAAAGTGGTGTACATCGATGGAAAGGTCTTTTTATTGTCATTTTATAATTGAAAACCGCAACCATTTACGAGGCTTGGTTCCGGAGAAATCGGGTTTCGAAAGAAATCTGATTTTTAAACTTTTAAATGATGCCGGCATCATAAAATTTTTCAATTTTTGACTAAAATTTTTTTTCTCGAATTTTGTAAAGTGGTGTACATCGATGGAAAGGTCTTTTTATTGTCATTTTATAATTGAAAACCGCAACCATTTACGAGGCTTGGTTGCGGAGAAATCGGGTTTCGAAAGAAATCTGATTTTTAAACTTTTAAATGATGCCGGCATCATAAAATTTTTCAATTTTTGACTAAAATTTTTTTTCTCGAATTTTGTAAAGTGGTGTACATCGATGGAAAGGTCTTTTTATTGTCATTTTATAATTGAAAACCGCAACCATTTACGAGGCTTGGTTGCGGAGAAATCGGGTTTCGAAAGAAATTTGATTTTTAAACTTTTAAATGATGCCGGCATCATAAATTTTTTCAATTTTTGACTAAAATTTTTTTTCTCGAATTTTGTAAAGTGGTGTACATCGATGGAAAGGTCTTTTTATTGTCATTTTATAATTGAAAACCGCAACCATTTACGAGGCTTGGTTGCGGAGAAATCGGGTTTCGAAAGAAATCTGATTTTTAAACTTTTAAATGATGCCGGCATCATAAAATTTTTCAATTTTTGACTAAAATTTTTTTTCTCGAATTTTGTAAAGTGGTGTACATCGATGGAAAGGTCTTTTTATTGTCATTTTATAATTGAAAACCGCAACCATTTACGAGGCTTGGTTGGCGAGAATTCGGGTTTCGAAAGAAATCTGATTTTAAACTTTTAAATGATGCCGGCATCATAAGTTTTTTCAATTTTTGACTAAAATTTTTTTTCTCGAATTTTGTAAAGTGGTGTACATCGATGGAAAGGGTTTGTATTGTCATTTTATAATTGAAAACCGCAACCATTTACGAGGCTTGGTTGCGGAGAAATCGGGTTTCGAAAGAAATCTGATTTTTAAACTTTTAAATGATGCCGGCATCATAAAATTTTTCAATTTTTGACTAAAATTTTTTTATCGAATTTTGTAAAGTGGTGTACATCGATGGAAAGGTCTTTTTATTGTCATTTTATAATTGAAAACCGCAACCATTTACGAGGCTTGGTTGGCGAGAATTCGGGTTTCGAAAGAAATCTGATTTTAAACTTTTAAATGATGCCGGCATCATAAGTTTTTTCAATTTTTGACTAAAAATTTTTTTCTCGAATTTTGTAAAGTGGTGTACATCGATGGAAAGGTCTTTTTATTGTCATTTTATAATTGAAAACCGCAACCATTTACGAGGCTTGGTTGCGGAGAAATCGGGTTTCGAAAGAAATCTGATTTTTAAACTTTTAAATGATGCCGGATCAAAAAATTTTTTCAATTTTTGACTAAAATTTTTTTTCTCGAATTTTGTAAAGTGGTGTACATCGATGGAAAGGTCTTTTTATTGTCACATCATAAAATTTTTCAATTTTTGACTAAAATTTTTTTTCTCGAATTTTGTAAAGTGGTGTACATCGATGGAAAGGTCTTTTTATTGTCATTTTATAATTGAAAACCGCAACCATTTACGAGGCTTGGTTGGCGAGAATTCGGGCTTCGAAAGAAATCTGATTTTAAACTTTTAAATGATGCCGGCATCATAAGTTTTTTCAATTTTTGACTAAAAATTTTTTTCTCGAATTTTGTAAAGTGGTGTACATCGATGGAAAGGTCTTTTTATTGTCACATCATAAAATTTTTCAATTTTTGACTAAAATTTTTTTTCTCGAATTTTGTAAAGTGGTGTACATCGATGGAAAGGTCTTTTTATTGTCATTTTATAATTGAAAACCGCAACCATTTACGAGGCTTGGTTGCGGAGAAATCGGGTTTCGAAAGAAATCTGATTTTTAAACTTTTAAATGATGCCGGCATCATAAAATTTTTCAATTTTTGACTAAAATTTTTTTTCTCGAATTTTGTAAAGTGGTGTACATCGATGGAAAGGTCTTTTTATTGTCATTTTATAATTGAAAACCGCAACCATTTACGAGGCTTGGTTGGCGAGAATTCGGGTTTCGAAAGAAATCTGATTTTAAACTTTTAAATGATGCCGGCATCATAAGTTTTTTCAATTTTTGACTAAAATTTTTTTTCTCGAATTTTGTAAAGTGGTGTACATCGATGGAAAGGTCTTTGTATTGTCATTTTATAATTGAAAACCGCAACCATTTACGAGGCTTGGTTGCGGAGAAATCGGGTTTCGAAAGAAATCTGATTTTTAAACTTTTAAATGATGCCGGCATCATAAAATTTTTCAATTTTTGACTAAAATTTTTTTCTCGAATTTTGTAAAGTGGTGTACATCGATGGAAAGGTCTTTTTATTGTCATTTTATAATTGAAAACCGCAACCATTTACGAGGCTTGGTTGGCGAGAATTCGGGTTTCGAAAGAAATCTGATTTTAAACTTTTAAATGATGCCGGCATCATAAGTTTTTTCAATTTTTGACTAAAATTTTTTTTCTCGAATTTTGTAAAGTGGTGTACATCGATGGAAAGGTCTTTGTATTGTCATTTTATAATTGAAAACCGCAACCATTTACGAGGCTTGGTTGCGGAGAAATCGGGTTTCGAAAGAAATCTGATTTTTAAACTTTTAAATGATGCCGGCATCATAAGTTTTTTCAATTTTTGACTAAAATTTTTTTTCTCGAATTTTGTAAAGTGGTGTACATCGATGGAAAGGTCTTTGTATTGTCATTTTATAATTGAAAACCGCAACCATTTACGAGGCTTGGTTGCGGAGAAATCGGGTTTCGAAAGAAATCTGATTTTTAAACTTTTAAATGATGCCGGCATCATAAAATTTTTCAATTTTTGACTAAAATTTTTTTCTCGAATTTTGTAAAGTGGTGTACATCGATGGAAAGGTCTTTTTATTGTCATTTTATAATTGAAAACCGCAACCATTTACGAGGCTTGGTTGCGGAGAAATCGGGTTTCGAAAGAAATCATATTTTTAAACTTTTAAATGATGCCGGCATCATAAAATTTTTCAATTTTTGACTAAAATTTTTTTTCTCGAATTTTGTAAAGTGGTGTACATCGATGGAAAGGTCTTTTTATTGTCATTTTATAATTGAAAACCGCAACCATTTACGAGGCTTGGTTGGCGAGAATTCGGGCTTCGAAAGAAATCTGATTTTAAACTTTTAAATGATGCCGGCATCATAAGTTTTTTCAATTTTTGACTAAAAATTTTTTTCTCGAATTTTGTAAAGTGGTGTACATCGATGGAAAGGTCTTTTTATTGTCATTTTATAATTGAAAACCGCAACCATTTACGAGGCTTGGTTGCGGAGAAATCGGGTTTCGAAAGAAATCTGATTTTTAAACTTTTAAATGATGCCGGCATCATAAAATTTTTCAATTTTTGACTAAAATTTTTTTTCTCCAATTTTGTAAAGTGGTGTACATCGATGGAAAGGTCTTTTTATTGTCATTTTATAATTGAAAACCGCAACCATTTACGAGGCTTGGTTGCGGAGAAATCGGGTTTCGAAAGAAATCTGATTTTTAAACTTTTAAATGATGCCGGCATCATAAAATTTTTCAATTTTTGACTAAAATTTTTTTTCTCGAATTTTGTAAAGTGGTGTACATCGATGGAAAGGTCTTTTTATTGTCACATCATAAAATTTTTCAATTTTTGACTAAAATTTTTTTTCTCGAATTTTGTAAAGTGGTGTACATCGATGGAAAGGTCTTTTTATTGTCATTTTATAATTGAAAACCGCAACCATTTACGAGGCTTGGTTGCGGAGAAATCGGGTTTCGAAAGAAATCTGATTTTTAAACTTTTAAATGATGCCGGATCATAAAATTTTTCAATTTTTGACTAAAATTTTTTTTCTCGAATTTTGTAAAGTGGTGTACATCGATGGAAAGGTCTTTTTATTGTCACATCATAAAATTTTTCAATTTTTGACTAAAATTTTTTTTCTAGAATTTTGTAAAGTGGTGTACATCGATGGAAAGGTCTTTTTATTGTCATTTTATAATTGAAAACCGCAACCATTTACGAGGCTTGGTTGGCGAGAATTCGGGCTTCGAAAGAAATCTGATTTTAAACTTTTAAATGATGCCGGCATCATAAGTTTTTTCAATTTTTGACTAAAAATTTTTTTCTCGAATTTTGTAAAGTGGTGTACATCGATGGAAAGGTCTTTTTATTGTCATTTTATAATTGAAAACCGCAACCATTTACGAGGCTTGGTTGCGGAGAAATCGGGTTTCGAAAGAAATCTGATTTTTAAACTTTTAAATGATGCCGGATCATAAAATTTTTCAATTTTTGACTAAAATTTTTTTTCTCGAATTTTGTAAAGTGGTGTACATCGATGGAAAGGTCTTTTTATTGTCACATCATAAAATTTTTCAATTTTTGACTAAAATTTTTTTTCTCGAATTTTGTAAAGTGGTGTACATCGATGGAAAGGTCTTTTTATTGTCATTTTATAATTGAAAACCGCAACCATTTACGAGGCTTGGTTGGCGAGAATTCGGGCTTCGAAAGAAATCTGATTTTAAACTTTTAAATGATGCCGGCATCATAAGTTTTTTCAATTTTTGACTAAAAATTTTTTTTCTCGAATTTTGTAAAGTGGTGTACATCGATGGAAAGGTCTTTTTATTGTCATTTTATAATTGAAAACCGCAACCATTTACGAGGCTTGGTTGCGGAGAAATCGGGTTTCGAAAGAAATCTGATTTTTAAACTTTTAAATGATGCCGGCATCATAAAATTTTTCAATTTTTGACTAAAATTTTTTTTCTCGAATTTTGTAAAGTGGTGTACATCGATGGAAAGGTCTTTTTATTGTCATTTTATAATTGAAAACCGCAACCATTTACGAGGCTTGGTTGCGGAGAAATCGGGTTTCGAAAGAAATCTGATTTTTAAACTTTTAAATGATGCCGGATCATAAAATTTTTCAATTTTTGACTAAAATTTTTTTTCTCGAATTTTGTAAAGTGGTGTACATCGATGGAAAGGTCTTTTTATTGTCACATCATAAAATTTTTCAATTTTTGACTAAAATTTTTTTTCTCGAATTTTGTAAAGTGGTGTACATCGATGGAAAGGTCTTTTTATTGTCATTTTATAATTGAAAACCGCAACCATTTACGAGGCTTGGTTGCGGAGAAATCGGGTTTCGAAAGAAATCTGATTTTTAAACTTTTAAATGATGCCGGCATCATAAAATTTTTCAATTTTTGACTAAAATTTTTTTTCTCGAATTTTGTAAAGTGGTGTACATCGATGGAAAGGTCTTTTTATTGTCATTTTATAATTGAAAACCGCAACCATTTACGAGGCTTGGTTGGCGAGAATTCGGGTTTCGAAAGAAATCTGATTTTAAACTTTTAAATGATGCCGGCATCATAAGTTTTTTCAATTTTTGACTAAAATTTTTTTTTCGAATTTTGTAAAGTGGTGTACATCGATGGAAAGGTCTTTTTATTGTCATTTTATAATTGAAAACCGCAACCATTTACGAGGCTTGGTTGGCGAGAATTCGGGTTTCGAAAGAAATCTGATTTTAAACTTTTAAATGATGCCGGCATCATAAGTTTTTTCAATTTTTGACTAAAATTTTTTTTCTCGAATTTTGTAAAGTGGTGTACATCGATGGAAAGGTCTTTTTATTGTCATTTTATAATTGAAAACCGCAACCATTTACGAGGCTTGGTTGCGGAGAAATCGGGTTTCGAAAGAAATCTGATTTTTAAACTTTTAAATGATGCCGGCATCATAAAATTTTTCAATTTTTGACTAAAATTTTTTTTCTCGAATTTTGTAAAGTGGTGTACATCGATGGAAAGGTCTTTTTATTGTCATTATATAATTGAAAACCGCAACCATTTACGAGGCTTGGTTGCGGAGAAATCGGGTTTCGAAAGAAATCTGATTTTTAAACTTTTAAATGATGCCGGCATCATAAAATTTTTCAATTTTTGACTAAAATTTTTTTTCTCGAATTTTGTAAAGTGGTGTACATCGATGGAAAGGTCTTTTTATTGTCATTTTATAATTGAAAACCGCAACCATTTACGAGGCTTGGTTGGCGAGAATTCGGGTTTCGAAAGAAATCTGATTTTAAACTTTTAAATGATGCCGGCATCATAAGTTTTTTCAATTTTTGACTAAAATTTTTTTTTCGAATTTTGTAAAGTGGTGTACATCGATGGAAAGGTCTTTTTATTGTCATTTTATAATTGAAAACCGCAACCATTTACGAGGCTTGGTTGGCGAGAATTCGGGTTTCGAAAGAAATCTGATTTTAAACTTTTAAATGATGCCGGCATCATAAGTTTTTTCAATTTTTGACTAAAATTTTTTTCTCGAAATTTGAAAAGTGGTGTACATCGATGGAAAGGTCTTTTTATTGTCATTTTATAATTGAAAACCGCAACCATTTACGAGGCTTGGTTGCGGAGAAATCGGGTTTCGAAAGAAATCTGATTTTTAAACTTTTAAATGATGCCGGCATCATAAAATTTTTCAATTTTTGACTAAAATTTTTTTTCTCGAATTTTGTAAAGTGGTGTACATCGATGGAAAGGTCTTTTTATTGTCATTTTATAATTGAAAACCGCAACCATTTACGAGGCTTGGTTGCGGAGAAATCGGGTTTCGAAAGAAATCTGATTTTTAAACTTTTAAATGATGCCGGCATCATAAAATTTTTCAATTTTTGACTAAAATTTTTTTTCTCGAATTTTGTAAAGTGGTGTACATCGATGGAAAGGTCTTTTTATTGTCATTTTATAATTGAAAACCGCAACCATTTACGAGGCTTGGTTGGCGAGAATTCGGGTTTCGAAAGAAATCTGATTTTAAACTTTTAAATGATGCCGGCATCATAAGTTTTTTCAATTTTTGACTAAAATTTTTTTTTCGAATTTTGTAAAGTGGTGTACATCGATGGAAAGGTCTTTTTATTGTCATTTTATAATTGAAAACCGCAACCATTTACGAGGCTTGGTTGGCGAGAATTCGGGTTTCGAAAGAAATCTGATTTTAAACTTTTAAATGATGCCGGCATCATAAGTTTTTTCAATTTTTGACTAAAATTTTTTTCTCGAAATTTGAAAAGTGGTGTACATCGATGGAAAGGTCTTTTTATTGTCATTTTATAATTGAAAACCGCAACCATTTACGAGGCTTGGTTGCGGAGAAATCGGGTTTCGAAAGAAATCTGATTTTTAAACTTTTAAATGATGCCGGCATCGTAAGTTTTTTCAATTTTTGACTAAAATTTTTTTTCTCGAATTTTGTAAAGTGGTGTACATCGATGGAAAGGTCTTTTTATTGTCATTTTATAATTGAAAACCGCAACCATTTACGAGGCTTGGTTGCGGAGAAATCGGGTTTCGAAAGAAATCTGATTTTTAAACTTTTAAATGATGCCGGCATCATAAAATTTTTCAATTTTTGACTAAAATTTTTTTTCTCGAATTTTGTAAAGTGGTGTACATCGATGGAAAGGTCTTTTTATTGTCATTTTATAATTGAAAACCGCAACCATTTACGAGGCTTGGTTGCGGAGAAATCGGGTTTCGAAAGAAATCTGATTTTTAAACTTTTAAATGATGCCGGCATCATAAAATTTTTCAATTTTTGACTAAAATTTTTTTTCTCGAATTTTGTAAAGTGGTGTACATCGATGGAAAGGTCTTTTTATTGTCATTTTATAATTGAAAACCGCAACCATTTACGAGGCTTGGTTGCGGAGAAATCGGGTTTCGAAAGAAATCTGATTTTTAAACTTTTAAATGATGCCGGCATCATAAAATTTTTCAATTTTTGACTAAAATTTTTTTTCTCGAATTTTGTAAAGTGGTGTACATCGATGGAAAGGTCTTTTTATTGTCATTTTATAATTGAAAACCGCAACCATTTACGAGGCTTGGTTGCGGAGAAATCGGGTTTCGAAAGAAATCTGATTTTTAAACTTTTAAATGATGCCGGCATCATAAAATTTTTCAATTTTTGACTAAAATTTTTTTTCTCGAATTTTGTAAAGTGGTGTACATCGATGGAAAGGTCTTTTTATTGTCATTTTATAATTGAAAACCGCAACCATTTACGAGGATTGGTTGCGGAGAAATCGGGTTTCGAAAGAAATCTGATTTTTAAACTTTTAAATGATGCCGGCATCATAAAATTTTTCAATTTTTGACTAAAATTTTTTTTCTCGAATTTTGTAAAGTGGTGTACATCGATGGAAAGGTCTTTTTATTGTCATTTTATAATTGAAAACCGCAACCATTTACGAGGCTTGGTTGCGGAGAAATCGGGTTTCGAAAGAAATCTGATTTTTAAACTTTTAAATGATGCCGGCATCATAAAATTTTTCAATTTTTGACTAAAATTTTTTTTCTCGAATTTTGTAAAGTGGTGTACATCGATGGAAAGGTCTTTTTATTGTCATTTTATAATTGAAAACCGCAACCATTTACGAGGCTTGGTTGCGGAGAAATCGGGTTTCGAAAGAAATCTGATTTTTAAACTTTTAAATGATGCCGGCATCATAAAATTTTTCAATTTTTGACTAAAATTTTTTTTCTCAAATTTTGTAAAGTGGTGTACATCGATGGAAAGGTCTTTTTATTGTCATTTTATAATTGAAAACCGCAACCATTTACGAGGCTTGGTTGGGGAGAAATCGGGTTTCGAAAGAAATCTGATTTTTAAACTTTTAAATGATGCCGGCATCATAAAATTTTTCAATTTTTGACTAAAATTTTTTTCTCGAATTTTGTAAAGTGGTGTACATCGATGGAAAGGTCTTTTTATTGTCATTTTATAATTGAAAACCGCAACCATTTACGAGGCTTGGTTGCGGAGAAATCGGGTTTCGAAAGAAATCTGATTTTTAAACTTTTAAATGATGCCGGCATCATAAAATTTTTCAATTTTTGACTAAAATTTTTTTTCTCGAATTTTGTAAAGTGGTGTACATCGATGGAAAGGTCTTTTTATTGTCATTTTATAATTGAAAACCGCAACCATTTACGAGGCTTGGTTGCGGAGAAATCGGGTTTCGAAAGAAATCTGATTTTTAAACTTTTAAATGATGCCGGCATCATAAAATTTTTCAATTTTTGACTAAAATTTTTTTCTCGAATTTTGTAAAGTGGTGTACATCGATGGAAAGGTCTTTTTATTGTCATTTTATAATTGAAAACCGCAACCATTTACGAGGCTTGGTTGCGGAGAAATCGGGTTTCGAAAGAAATCTGATTTTAAACTTTTAAATGATGTCGGCATCATAAAATTTTTCAATTTTTGACAAAAATTTTTTTTCTCGAATTTTGTAAAGTGGTGTACATCGATGGAAAGGTCTTTTTATTGTCATTTTATAATTGAAAACCGCAACCATTTACGAGGCTTGGTTGCGGAGAAATCGGGTTTCGAAAGAAATCTTATTTTTTAACTTTTAAATGATGCCGGCATCATAAAATTTTTCAATTTTTGACTAAAATTTTTTTCTCGAATTTTGTAAAGTGGTGTACATCGATGGAAAGGTCTTTTTATTGTCATTTTATAATTGAAAACCGCAACCATTTACGAGGCTTGGTTGCGGAGAAATCGGGTTTCGAAAGAAATCTGATTTTAAACTTTTAAATGATGCCGGCATCATAAGTTTTTTCAATTTTTGACTAAAATTTTTTTCTCGAATTTTGTAAAGTGGTGTACATCGATGGAAAGGTCTTTTTATTGTCATTTTATAATTGAAAACCGCAACCATTTACGAGGCTTGGTTGGGGAGAAATCGGGTTTCGAAAGAAATCTGATTTTTAAACTTTTAAATGATGTCGGCATCATAAAATTTTTCAATTTTTGACAAAAATTTTTTTTCTCGAATTTTGTAAAGTGGTGTACATCGATGGAAAGGTCTTTTTATTGTCATTTTATAATTGAAAACCGCAACCATTTACGAGGCTTGGTTGCGGAGAAATCGGGTTTCGAAAGAAATCTTATTTTTTAACTTTTAAATGATGCCGGCATCATAAAATTTTTCAATTTTTGACTAAAATTTTTTTCTCGAATTTTGTAAAGTGGTGTACATCGATGGAAAGGTCTTTTTATTGTCATTTTATAATTGAAAACCGCAACCATTTACGAGGCTTGGTTGCGGAGAAATCGGGTTTCGAAAGAAATCTGATTTTTAAACTTTTAAATGATGCCGGCATCATAAAATTTTTCAATTTTTGACTAAAATTTTTTTTCTCGAATTTTGTAAAGTGGTGTACATCGATGGAAAGGTCTTTTTATTGTCATTTTATAATTGAAAACCGCAACCATTTACGAGGCTTGGTTGCGGAGAAATCGGGTTTCGAAAGAAATCTGATTTTTAAACTTTTAAATGATGCCGGCATCATAAAATTTTTCAATTTTTGACTAAAATTTTTTTTCTCGAATTTTGTAAAGTGGTGTACATCGATGGAAAGGTCTTTTTATTGTCATTTTATAATTGAAAACCGCAACCATTTACGAGGCTTGGTTGCGGAGAAATCGGGTTTCGAAAGAAATCTGATTTTTAAACATTTAAATGATGTCGGCATCATAAAATTTTTCAATTTTTGACTAAAATTTTTTTTCTCGAATTTTGTAAAGTGGTGTACATCGATGGAAAGGTCTTTTTATTGTCATTTTATAATTGAAAACCGCAACCATTTACGAGGCTTGGTTGCGGAGAAATCGGGTTTCGAAAGAAATCTGATTTTTAAACATTTAAATGATGTCGGCATCATAAAATTTTTCAATTTTTGACTAAAATTTTTTTTCTCGAATTTTGTAAAGTGGTGTACATCGATGGAAAGGTCTTTTTATTGTCATTTTATAATTGAAAACCGCAACCATTTACGAGGCTTGGTTGCGGAGAAATCGGGTTTCGAAAGAAATCTGATTTTTAAACTTTTAAATGATGCCGGCATCATAAGTTTTTTCAATTTTTGACTAAAATTTTTTTTCTCGAATTTTGTAAAGTGGTGTACATCGATGGAAAGGTCTTTTTATTGTCATTTTATAATTGAAAACCGCAACCATTTACGAGGCTTGGTTGCGGAGAAATCGGGTTTCGAAAGAAATCTGATTTTTAAACATTTAAATGATGTCGGCATCATAAAATTTTTCAATTTTTGACTAAAATTTTTTTTCTCGAATTTTGTAAAGTGGTGTACATCGATGGAAAGGTCTTTTTATTGTCATTTTATAATTGAAAACCGCAACCATTTACGAGGCTTGGTTGCGGAGAAATCGGGTTTCGAAAGAAATCTGATTTTTAAACTTTTAAATGATGCCGGCATCATAAGTTTTTTCAATTTTTGACTAAAATTTTTTTTCTCGAATTTTGTAAAGTGGTGTACATCGATGGAAAGGTCTTTTTATTGTCATTTTATAATTGAAAACCGCAACCATTTACGAGGCTTGGTTGCGGAGAAATCGGGTTTCGAAAGAAATCTGATTTTTAAACTTTTAAATGATGCCGGCATCATAAGTTTTTTCAATTTTTGACTAAAATTTTTTTTCTCGAATTTTGTAAAGTGGTGTACATCGATGGAAAGGTCTTTTTATTGTCATTTTATAATTGAAAACCGCAACCATTTACGAGGCTTGGTTGCGGAGAAATCGGGTTTCGAAAGAAATCTGATTTTTAAACTTTTAAATGATGCCGGCATCATAAGTTTTTTCAATTTTTGACTAAAATTTTTTTTCTCGAATTTTGTAAAGTGGTGTACATCGATGGAAAGGTCTTTTTATTGTCATTTTATAATTGAAAACCGCAACCATTTACGAGGCTTGGTTGGGGAGAAATCGGGTTTCGAAAGAAATCTGATTTTTAAACTTTTAAATGATGCCGGCATCATAAGTTTTTTCAATTTTTGACTAAAATTTTTTTTCTCGAATTTTGTAAAGTGGTGTACATCGATGGAAAGGTCTTTTTATTGTCATTTTATAATTGAAAACCGCAACCATTTACGAGGCTTGGTTGGCGAGAATTCGGGTTTCGAAAGAAATCTGATTTTAAACTTTTAAATGATGCCGGCATCATAAAATTTTTCAATTTTTGACTAAAATTTTTTTTCTCGAATTTTGTAAAGTGGTGTACATCGATGGAAAGGTCTTTTTATTGTCATTTTATAATTGAAAACCGCAACCATTTACGAGGCTTGGTTGCGGAGAAATCGGGTTTCGAAAGAAATCTGATTTTTAAACTTTTAAATGATGCCGGCATCATAAAATTTTTCAATTTTTGACTAAAATTTTTTTTCTCGAATTTTGTAAAGTGGTGTACATCGATGGAAAGGTCTTTTTATTGTCATTTTATAATTGAAAACCGCAACCATTTACGAGGCTTGGTTGCGGAGAAATCGGGTTTCGAAAGAAATCTGATTTTTAAACTTTTAAATGATGCCGGCATCATAATTTTTTCAATTTTTGACTAAAATTTTTTTTCTAGAATTTTGTAAAGTGGTGTACATCGATGGAAAGGTCTTTTTATTGTCATTTTATAATTGAAAACCGCAACCATTTACGAGGCTTGGTTGCGGAGAAATCGGGTTTCGAAAGAAATCTGATTTTTAAACTTTTAAATGATGCCGGCATCATAAAATTTTTCAATTTTTTACAAAAATTTTTTTTCTCGAATTTTGTAAAGTGGTGTACATCGATGGAAAGGTCTTTTTATTGTCATTTTATAATTGAAAACCGCAACCATTTACGAGGCTTGGTTGGGGAGAAATCGGGTTTCGAAAGAAATCTGATTTTTAAACTTTTAAATGATGCCGGCATCATAAAATTTTTCAATTTTTGACTAAAATTTTTTTTCTCGAATTTTGTAAAGTGGTGTACATCGATGGAAAGGTCTTTTTATTGTCATTTTATAATTGAAAACCGCAACCATTTACGAGGCTTGGTTGGGGAGAAATCGGGTTTCGAAAGAAATCTGATTTTTAAACTTTTAAATGATGCCGGCATCATAATTTTTTCAATTTTTGACTAAAATTTTTTTTCTAGAATTTTGTAAAGTGGTGTACATCGATGGAAAGGTCTTTTTATTGTCATTTTATAATTGAAAACCGCAACCATTTACGAGGCTTGGTTGGGGAGAAATCGGGTTTCGAAAGAAATCTGATTTTTAAACTTTTAAATGATGCCGGCATCATAAAATTTTTCAATTTTTGACAAAAATTTTTTTTCTCGAATTTTGTAAAGTGGTGTACATCGATGGAAAGGTCTTTTTATTGTCATTTTATAATTGAAAACCGCAACCATTTACGAGGCTTGGTTGCGGAGAAATCGGGTTTCGAAAGAAATCTGATTTTTAAACTTTTAAATGATGCCGGCATCATAAAATTTTTCAATTTTTGACTAAAATTTTTTTTCTCGAATTTTGTAAAGTGATGTACATCGATGGAAAGGTCTTTTTATTGTCATTTTATAATTGAAAACCGCAACCATTTACGAGGCTTGGTTGCGGAGAAATCGGGTTTCGAAAGAAATCTGATTTTTAAACTTTTAAATGATGCCGGCATCATAAAATTTTTGAATTTTTGACTAAAATTTTTTTTCTCGAATTTTGTAAAGTGGTGTACATCGATGGAAAGGTCTTTTTATAGTCATTTTATAATTGAAAACCGCAACCATTTACGAGGCTTGGTTGGGGAGAAATCGGGTTTCGAAAGAAATCTGATTTTTAAACTTTTAAATGATGCCGGCATCATAAAATTTTTCAATTTTTGACTAAAATTTTTTTCTCGAATTTTGTAAAGTGGTGTACATCGATGGAAAGGTCTTTTTATTGTCATTTTATAATTGAAAACCGCAACCATTTACGAGGCTTGGTTGGGGAGAAATCGGGTTTCGAAAGAAATCTGATTTTTAAACTTTTAAATGATGCCGGCATCATAATTTTTTCAATTTTTGACTAAAATTTTTTTTCTAGAATTTTGTAAAGTGGTGTACATCGATGGAAAGGTCTTTTTATTGTCATTTTATAATTGAAAACCGCAACCATTTACGAGGCTTGGTTGCGGAGAAATCGGGTTTCGAAAGAAATCTGATTTTTAAACTTTTAAATGATGCCGGCATCATAAAATTTTTCAATTTTTGACAAAAATTTTTTTTCTCGAATTTTGTAAAGTGGTGTACATCGATGGAAAGGTCTTTTTATTGTCATTTTATAATTGAAAACCGCAACCATTTACGAGGCTTGGTTGCGGAGAAATCGGGTTTCGAAAGAAATCTGATTTTTAAACTTTTAAATGATGCCGGCATCATAAAATTTTTCAATTTTTGACTAAAATTTTTTTTCTCGAATTTTGTAAAGTGGTGTACATCGATGGAAAGGTCTTTTTATTGTCATTTTATAATTGAAAACCGCAACCATTTACGAGGCTTGGTTGCGGAGAAATCGGGTTTCGAAAGAAATCTGATTTTTAAACTTTTAAATGATGCCGGCATCATAAAATTTTTCAATTTTTGACTAAAATTTTTTTTCTCGAATTTTGTAAAGTGGTGTACATCGATGGAAAGGTCTTTTTATTGTCATTTTATAATTGAAAACCGCAACCATTTACGAGGCTTGGTTGCGGAGAAATCGGGTTTCGAAAGAAATCTGATTTTTAAACTTTTAAATGATGCCGGCATCATAATTTTTTCAATTTTTGACTAAAATTTTTTTTCTAGAATTTTGTAAAGTGGTGTACATCGATGGAAAGGTCTTTTTATTGTCATTTTATAATTGAAAACCGCAACCATTTACGAGGCTTGGTTGCGGAGAAATCGGGTTTCGAAAGAAATCTGATTTTTAAACTTTTAAATGATGCCGGCATCATAAAATTTTTCAATTTTTGACAAAAATTTTTTTTCTCGAATTTTGTAAAGTGGTGTACATCGATGGAAAGGTCTTTTTATTGTCATTTTATAATTGAAAACCGCAACCATTTACGAGGCTTGGTTGGGGAGAAATCGGGTTTCGAAAGAAATCTGATTTTTAAACTTTTAAATGATGCCGGCATCATAAAATTTTTCAATTTTTGACTAAAATTTTTTTTCTCGAATTTTGTAAAGTGGTGTACATCGATGGAAAGGTCTTTTTATTGTCATTTTATAATTGAAAACCGCAACCATTTACGAGGCTTGGTTGGGGAGAAATCGGGTTTCGAAAGAAATCTGATTTTTAAACTTTTAAATGATGCCGGCATCATAATTTTTTCAATTTTTGACTAAAATTTTTTTTCTAGAATTTTGTAAAGTGGTGTACATCGATGGAAAGGTCTTTTTATTGTCATTTTATAATTGAAAACCGCAACCATTTACGAGGCTTGGTTGGGGAGAAATCGGGTTTCGAAAGAAATCTGATTTTTAAACTTTTAAATGATGCCGGCATCATAAAATTTTTCAATTTTTGACAAAAATTTTTTTTCTCGAATTTTGTAAAGTGGTGTACATCGATGGAAAGGTCTTTTTATTGTCATTTTATAATTGAAAACCGCAACCATTTACGAGGCTTGGTTGCGGAGAAATCGGGTTTCGAAAGAAATCTGATTTTTAAACTTTTAAATGATGCCGGCATCATAAAATTTTTCAATTTTTGACTAAAATTTTTTTTCTCGAATTTTGTAAAGTGATGTACATCGATGGAAAGGTCTTTTTATTGTCATTTTATAATTGAAAACCGCAACCATTTACGAGGCTTGGTTGCGGAGAAATCGGGTTTCGAAAGAAATCTGATTTTTAAACTTTTAAATGATGCCGGCATCATAAAATTTTTGAATTTTTGACTAAAATTTTTTTTCTCGAATTTTGTAAAGTGGTGTACATCGATGGAAAGGTCTTTTTATAGTCATTTTATAATTGAAAACCGCAACCATTTACGAGGCTTGGTTGGGGAGAAATCGGGTTTCGAAAGAAATCTGATTTTTAAACTTTTAAATGATGCCGGCATCATAAAATTTTTCAATTTTTGACTAAAATTTTTTTTCTCGAATTTTGTAAAGTGGTGTACATCGATGGAAAGGTCTTTTTATTGTCATTTTATAATTGAAAACCGCAACCATTTACGAGGCTTGGTTGGGGAGAAATCGGGTTTCGAAAGAAATCTGATTTTTAAACTTTTAAATGATGCCGGCATCATAATTTTTTCAATTTTTGACTAAAATTTTTTTTCTAGAATTTTGTAAAGTGGTGTACATCGATGGAAAGGTCTTTTTATTGTCATTTTATAATTGAAAACCGCAACCATTTACGAGGCTTGGTTGGGGAGAAATCGGGTTTCGAAAGAAATCTGATTTTTAAACTTTTAAATGATGCCGGCATCATAAAATTTTTCAATTTTTGACTAAAATTTTTTTCTCGAATTTTGTAAAGTGGTGTACATCGATGGAAAGGTCTTTTTATTGTCATTTTATAATTGAAAACCGCAACCATTTACGAGGCTTGGTTGGCGAGAATTCGGGTTTCGAAAGAAATCTGATTTTAAACTTTTAAATGATGCCGGCATCATAAAATTTTTCAATTTTTGACTAAAATTTTTTTTCTCGAATTTTGTAAAGTGGTGTACATCGATGGAAAGGTCTTTTTATTGTCATTTTATAATTGAAAACCGCAACCATTTACGAGGCTTGGTTGCGGAGAAATCGGGTTTCGAAAGAAATCTGATTTTTAAACTTTTAAATGATGCCGGCATCATAAAATTTTTCAATTTTTGACTAAAATTTTTTTTCTCGAATTTTGTAAAGTGGTGTACATCGATGGAAAGGTCTTTTTATTGTCATTTTATAATTGAAAACCGCAACCATTTACGAGGCTTGGTTGCGGAGAAATCGGGTTTCGAAAGAAATCTGATTTTTAAACTTTTAAATGATGCCGGCATCATAATTTTTTCAATTTTTGACTAAAATTTTTTTTCTAGAATTTTGTAAAGTGGTGTACATCGATGGAAAGGTCTTTTTATTGTCATTTTATAATTGAAAACCGCAACCATTTACGAGGCTTGGTTGCGGAGAAATCGGGTTTCGAAAGAAATCTGATTTTTAAACTTTTAAATGATGCCGGCATCATAAAATTTTTCAATTTTTGACAAAAATTTTTTTTCTCGAATTTTGTAAAGTGGTGTACATCGATGGAAAGGTCTTTTTATTGTCATTTTATAATTGAAAACCGCAACCATTTACGAGGCTTGGTTGGGGAGAAATCGGGTTTCGAAAGAAATCTGATTTTTAAACTTTTAAATGATGCCGGCATCATAAAATTTTTCAATTTTTGACTAAAATTTTTTTTCTCGAATTTTGTAAAGTGGTGTACATCGATGGAAAGGTCTTTTTATTGTCATTTTATAATTGAAAACCGCAACCATTTACGAGGCTTGGTTGGGGAGAAATCGGGTTTCGAAAGAAATCTGATTTTTAAACTTTTAAATGATGCCGGCATCATAATTTTTTCAATTTTTGACTAAAATTTTTTTTCTAGAATTTTGTAAAGTGGTGTACATCGATGGAAAGGTCTTTTTATTGTCATTTTATAATTGAAAACCGCAACCATTTACGAGGCTTGGTTGGGGAGAAATCGGGTTTCGAAAGAAATCTGATTTTTAAACTTTTAAATGATGCCGGCATCATAAAATTTTTCAATTTTTGACAAAAATTTTTTTTCTCGAATTTTGTAAAGTGGTGTACATCGATGGAAAGGTCTTTTTATTGTCATTTTATAATTGAAAACCGCAACCATTTACGAGGCTTGGTTGGGGAGAAATCGGGTTTCGAAAGAAATCTGATTTTTAAACTTTTAAATGATGCCGGCATCATAAAATTTTTCAATTTTTGACTAAAATTTTTTTTCTCGAATTTTGTAAAGTGATGTACATCGATGGAAAGGTCTTTTTATTGTCATTTTATAATTGAAAACCGCAACCATTTACGAGGCTTGGTTGCGGAGAAATCGGGTTTCGAAAGAAATCTGATTTTTAAACTTTTAAATGATGCCGGCATCATAAAATTTTTGAATTTTTGACTAAAATTTTTTTTCTCGAATTTTGTAAAGTGGTGTACATCGATGGAAAGGTCTTTTTATAGTCATTTTATAATTGAAAACCGCAACCATTTACGAGGCTTGGTTGGGGAGAAATCGGGTTTCGAAAGAAATCTGATTTTTAAACTTTTAAATGATGCCGGCATCATAAAATTTTTCAATTTTTGACTAAAATTTTTTTCTCGAATTTTGTAAAGTGGTGTACATCGATGGAAAGGTCTTTTTATTGTCATTTTATAATTGAAAACCGCAACCATTTACGAGGCTTGGTTGGGGAGAAATCGGGTTTCGAAAGAAATCTGATTTTTAAACTTTTAAATGATGCCGGCATCATAATTTTTTCAATTTTTGACTAAAATTTTTTTTCTAGAATTTTGTAAAGTGGTGTACATCGATGGAAAGGTCTTTTTATTGTCATTTTATAATTGAAAACCGCAACCATTTACGAGGCTTGGTTGCGGAGAAATCGGGTTTCGAAAGAAATCTGATTTTTAAACTTTTAAATGATGCCGGCATCATAAAATTTTTCAATTTTTGACAAAAATTTTTTTTCTCGAATTTTGTAAAGTGGTGTACATCGATGGAAAGGTCTTTTTATTGTCATTTTATAATTGAAAACCGCAACCATTTACGAGGCTTGGTTGCGGAGAAATCGGGTTTCGAAAGAAATCTGATTTTTAAACTTTTAAATGATGCCGGCATCATAAAATTTTTCAATTTTTGACTAAAATTTTTTTTCTCGAATTTTGTAAAGTGATGTACATCGATGGAAAGGTATTTTTATTGTCATTTTATAATTGAAAACCGCAACCATTTACGAGGCTTGGTTGGGGAGAAATCGAGTTTCGAAAGAAATCTGATTTTTAAACTTTTAAATGATGCCGGCATCATAAAATTTTTCAATTTTTGACTAAAATTTTTTTTCTCGAATTTTGTAAAGTGGTGTACATCGATGGAAAGGTCTTTTTATTGTCATTTTATAATTGAAAACCGCAACCATTTACGAGGCTTGGTTGCGGAGAAATCGGGTTTCGAAAGAAATCTGATTTTTAAACTTTTAAATGATGCCGGCATCATAAAATTTTTCAATTTTTGACTAAAATTTTTTTTCTCGAATTTTGTAAAGTGGTGTACATCGATGGAAAGGTCTTTTTATTGTCATTTTATAATTGAAAACCGCAACCATTTACGAGGCTTGGTTGGCGAGAATTCGGGTTTCGAAAGAAATCTGATTTTAAACTTTTAAATGATGCCGGCATCATAAAATTTTTCAATTTTTGACTAAAATTTTTTTTCTCGAATTTTGTAAAGTGGTGTACATCGATGGAAAGGTCTTTTTATTGTCATTTTATAATTGAAAACCGCAACCATTTACGAGGCTTGGTTGCGGAGAAATCGGGTTTCGAAAGAAATCTGATTTTTAAACTTTTAAATGATGCCGGCATCATAAAATTTTTCAATTTTTGACTAAAATTTTTTTTCTCGAATTTTGTAAAGTGGTGTACATCGATGGAAAGGTCTTTTTATTGTCATTTTATAATTGAAAACCGCAACCATTTACGAGGCTTGGTTGCGGAGAAATCGGGTTTCGAAAGAAATCTGATTTTTAAACTTTTAAATGATGCCGGCATCATAATTTTTTCAATTTTTGACTAAAATTTTTTTTCTAGAATTTTGTAAAGTGGTGTACATCGATGGAAAGGTCTTTTTATTGTCATTTTATAATTGAAAACCGCAACCATTTACGAGGCTTGGTTGCGGAGAAATCGGGTTTCGAAAGAAATCTGATTTTTAAACTTTTAAATGATGCCGGCATCATAAAATTTTTGAATTTTTGACTAAAATTTTTTTTCTCGAATTTTGTAAAGTGGTGTACATCGATGGAAAGGTCTTTTTATAGTCATTTTATAATTGAAAACCGCAACCATTTACGAGGCTTGGTTGGGGAGAAATCGGGTTTCGAAAGAAATCTGATTTTTAAACTTTTAAATGATGCCGGCATCATAAAATTTTTCAATTTTTGACTAAAATTTTTTTCTCGAATTTTGTAAAGTGGTGTACATCGATGGAAAGGTCTTTTTATTGTCATTTTATAATTGAAAACCGCAACCATTTACGAGGCTTGGTTGGGGAGAAATCGGGTTTCGAAAGAAATCTGATTTTTAAACTTTTAAATGATGCCGGCATCATAAAATTTTTCAATTTTTGACTAAAATTTTTTTTCTCGAATTTTGTAAAGTGGTGTACATCGATGGAAAGGTCTTTTTATTGTCATTTTATAATTGAAAACCGCAACCATTTACGAGGCTTGGTTGGGGAGAAATCGGGTTTCGAAAGAAATCTGATTTTTAAACTTTTAAATGATGCCGGCATCATAAAATTTTTCAATTTTTGACAAAAATTTTTTTTCTCGAATTTTGTAAAGTGGTGTACATCGATGGAAAGGTCTTTTTATTGTCATTTTATAATTGAAAACCGCAACCATTTACGAGGCTTGGTTGCGGAGAAATCGGGTTTCGAAAGAAATCTGATTTTTAAACTTTTAAATGATGCCGGCATCATAAAATTTTTCAATTTTTGACAAAAATTTTTTTTCTCGAATTTTGTAAAGTGGTGTACATCGATGGAAAGGTCTTTTTATTGTCATTTTATAATTGAAAACCGCAACCATTTACGAGGCTTGGTTGCGGAGAAATCGGGTTTCGAAAGAAATCTGATTTTTAAACTTTTAAATGATGCCGGCATCATAAAATTTTTCAATTTTTGACTAAAATTTTTTTTCTCGAATTTTGTAAAGTGGTGTACATCGATGGAAAGGTCTTTTTATTGTCATTTTATAATTGAAAACCGCAACCATTTACGAGGCTTGGTTGCGGAGAAATCGGGTTTCGAAAGAAATCTGATTTTTAAGCTTTTAAATGATGCCGGCATCATAAAATTTTTCAATTTTTGACTAAAATTTTTTTTCTCGAATTTTGTAAAGTGATGTACATCGATGGAAAGGTATTTTTATTGTCATTTTATAATTGAAAACCGCAACCATTTACGAGGCTTGGTTGCGGAGAAATCGAGTTTCGAAAGAAATCTGATTTTTAAACTTTTAAATGATGCCGGCATCATAAAATTTTTCAATTTTTGACTAAAATTTTTTTTCTCGAATTTTGTAAAGTGGTGTACATCGATGGAAAGGTCTTTTTATAGTCATTTTATAATTGAAAACCGCAACCATTTACGAGGCTTGGTTGGGGAGAAATCGGGTTTCGAAATAAATCTGATTTTTAAACTTTTAAATGATGCCGGCATCATAAAATTTTTCAATTTTTGACTAAAATTTTTTTCTCGAATTTTGTAAAGTGGTGTACATCGATGGAAAGGTCTTTTTATTGTCATTTTATAATTGAAAACCGCAACCATTTACGAGGCTTGGTTGCGGAGAAATCGGGTTTCGAAAGAAATCTGATTTTTAAACTTTTAAATGATGCCGGCATCATAAAATTTTTCAATTTTTGACTAAAATTTTTTTTCTCGAATTTTGTAAAGTGGTGTACATCGATGGAAAGGTCTTTTTATTGTCATTTTATAATTGAAAACCGCAACCATTTACGAGGCTTGGTTGGGGAGAAATCGGGTTTCGAAAGAAATCTGATTTTTAAACTTTTAAATGATGCCGGCATCATAATTTTTTCAATTTTTGACTAAAATTTTTTTTCTAGAATTTTGTAAAGTGGTGTACATCGATGGAAAGGTCTTTTTATTGTCATTTTATAATTGAAAACCGCAACCATTTACGAGGCTTGGTTGCGGAGAAATCGGGTTTCGAAAGAAATCTGATTTTTAAACTTTTAAATGATGCCGGCATCATAAAATTTTTCAATTTTTGACTAAAATTTTTTTTCTCGAATTTTGTAAAGTGATGTACATCGATGGAAAGGTCTTTTTATTGTCATTTTATAATTGAAAACCGCAACCATTTACGAGGCTTGGTTGCGGAGAAATCGAGTTTCGAAAGAAATCTGATTTTTAAACTTTTAAATGATGCCGGCATCATAAAATTTTTCAATTTTTGACTAAAATTTTTTTTCTCGAATTTTGTAAAGTGGTGTACATCGATGGAAAGGTCTTTTTATTGTCATTTTATAATTGAAAACCGCAACCATTTACGAGGCTTGGTTGCGGAGAAATCGGGTTTCGAAAGAAATCTGATTTTTAAACTTTTAAATGATGCCGGCATCATAAAATTTTTCAATTTTTGACTAAAATTTTTTTTCTCGAATTTTGTAAAGTGGTGTACATCGATGGAAAGGTCTTTTTATTGTCATTTTATAATTGAAAACCGCAACCATTTACGAGGCTTGGTTGCGGAGAAATCGGGTTTCGAAAGAAATCTGATTTTTAAACTTTTAAATGATGCCGGCATCATAAGATAAAAATTTTTTTTTTCGAATTTTGTAAAGTGGTGTACATCGATGGAAAGGTCTTTTTATTGTCATTTTATAATTGAAAACCGCAACCATTTAAACTTTTAAATGATGCCGGCATCATAAAATTTTTCAATTTTTGACTAAAATTTTTTTTCTCGAATTTTGTAAAGTGGTGTACATCGATGGAAAGGTCTTTTTATTGTCATTTTATAATTGAAAACCGCAACCATTTACGAGGCTTGGTTGCGGAGAAATCGGGTTTCGAAAGAAATCTGATTTTTAAACTTTTAAATGATGCCGGCATCATAAGATAAAAATTTTTTTTTTCGAATTTTGTAAAGTGGTGTACATCGATGGAAAGGTCTTTTTATTGTCATTTTATAATTGAAAACCGCAACCATTTACGATCTTGGTTGGCGAGAATTCGGGTTTCGAAAGAAATTTGATTTTAAACTTTTAAATGATGCCGGCATCATAAAATTTTTCAATTTTTGACTAAAATTTTTTTCTCGAATTTTGTAAAGTGGTGTACATCGATGGAAAGGTCTTTTTATTGTCATTTTATAATTGAAAACCGCAACCATTTACGAGGCTTGGTTGGGGAGAAATCGGGTTTCGAAAGAAATCTGATTTTTAAACTTTTAAATGATGCCGGCATCATAAGATAAAAATTTATTTTTCTCGAATTTTGTAAAGTGGTGTACATCGATGGAAAGGTCTTTTTATTGTCATTTTATAATTGAAAACCGCAACCATTTACGAGGCTTGGTTGCGGAGAAATCGGGTTTCGAAAGAAATCTGATTTTTAAACTTTTAAATGATGCCGGCATCATAAAATTTTTCAATTTTTCACTAAAATTTTTTTTCTCGAATTTTGTAAAGTGGTGTACATCGATGGAAAGGTCTTTTTATTGTCATTTTATAATTGAAAACCGCAACCATTTACGAGGCTTGGTTGGGGAGAAATCGGGTTTCGAAAGAAATCTGATTTTTAAACTTTTAAATGATGCCGGCATCATAATTTTTTCAATTTTTGACTAAAACTTTTTTTCTCGAATTTTGTAAAGTGGTGTACATCGATGGAAAGGTCTTTTTATTGTCATTTTATAATTGAAAACCGCAACCATTTACGAGGCTTGGTTGGCGAGAATTCGGGTTTCGAAAGAAATCTGATTTTTAAACTTTTAAATGATGCCGGCATCATAAAATTTTTCAATTTTTCACTAAAATTTTTTTTCTCGAATTTTGTAAAGTGGTGTACATCGATGGAAAGGTCTTTTTATTGTCATTTTATAATTGAAAACCGCAACCATTTACGAGGCTTGGTTGGGGAGAAATCGGGTTTCGAAAGAAATCTGATTTTTAAACTTTTAAATGATGCCGGCATCATAATTTTTTCAATTTTTGACTAAAACTTTTTTTCTCGAATTTTGTAAAGTGGTGTACATCGATGGAAAGGTCTTTTTATTGTCATTTTATAATTGAAAACCGCAACCATTTACGAGGCTTGGTTGGGGAGAAATCGGGTTTCGAAAGAAATCTGATTTTTAAACTTTTAAATGATGCCGGCATCATAATTTTTTCAATTTTTGACTAAAACTTTTTTTCTCGAATTTTGTAAAGTGGTGTACATCGATGGAAAGGTCTTTTTATTGTCATTTTATAATTGAAAACCGCAACCATTTACGAGGCTTGGTTGGGGAGAAATCGGGTTTCGAAAGAAATCTGATTTTTAAACTTTTAAATGATGCCGGCATCATAATTTTTTCAATTTTTGACTAAAACTTTTTTTCTCGAATTTTGTAAAGTGGTGTACATCGATGGAAAGGTCTTTTTATTGTCATTTTATAATTGAAAACCGCAACCATTTACGAGGCTTGGTTGGGGAGAAATCGGGTTTCGAAAGAAATCTGATTTTTAAACTTTTAAATGATGCCGGCATCATAAAATTTTTCAATTTTTGACTAAAATTTTTTTTCTCGAATTTTGTAAAGTGGTGTACATCGATGGAAAGGTCTTTTTATTGTCATTTTATAATTGAAAACCGCAACCATTTACGAGGCTTGGTTGGGGAGAAATCGGGTTTCGAAAGAAATCTGATTTTTAAACTTTTAAATGATGCCGGCATCATAAAATTTTTCAATTTTTGACTAAAATTTTTTTTCTCGAATTTTGTAAAGTGGTGTACATCGATGGAAAGGTCTTTTTATTGTCATTTTATAATTGAAAACCGCAACCATTTACGAGTCTTGGTTGCGGAGAAATCATGTTTGGAAAGAAATCTGATTTTTAAACTTTTAAATGATGCCGGCATCATAAGTTTTTTCAATTTTGACTAAAAATTTTTTTCTCGAATTTTGTAAAGTGGTGTACATCGATGGAAAGGTCTTTTTATTGTCATTTTATAATTGAAAACCGCAACCATTTACGAGGCTTGGTTGGGGAGAAATCGGGTTTCGAAAGAAATCTGATTTTTAAACTTTTAAATGATGCCGGCATCATAAGTTTTTTCAATTTTGACTAAAAATTTTTTTCTCGAATTTTGTAAAGTGGTGTACATCGATGGAAAGGTCTTTTTATTGTCATTTTATAATTGAAAACCGCAACCATTTACGAGGCTTGGTTGCGGAGAAATCGGGTTTCGAAAGAAATCTGATTTTTAAACTTTTAAATGATGCCGGCATCATAAAATTTTTCAATTTTTGACTAAAATTTTTTTTCTCGAATTTTGTAAAGTGGTGTACATCGATGGAAAGGTCTTTTTATTGTCATTTTATAATTGAAAACCGCAACCATTTACGAGGCTTGGTTGGGGAGAAATCGGGTTTCGAAAGAAATCTGATTTTTAAACTTTTAAATGATGCCGGATCATAAAATTTTTCAATTTTTGACTAAAATTTTTTTTCTCGAATTTTGTAAAGTGGTGTACATCGATGGAAAGGTCTTTTTATTGTCATTTTATAATTGAAAACCGCAACCATTTACGAGGCTTGGTTGGGGAGAAATCGGATTTCGAAAGAAATCTGATTTTTAAACTTTTAAATGATGCCGGCATCATAAAATTTTTCAATTTTTGACTAAAATTTTTTTTCTCGAATTTTGTAAAGTGGTGTACATCGATGGAAAGGTCTTTTTATTGTCATTTTATAATTGAAAACCGCAACCATTTACGAGGCTTGGTTGCGGAGAAATCGTGTTTGGAAAGAAATCTGATTTTTAAACTTTTAAATGATGCCGGCATCATAAGTTTTTTCAATTTT